>HG995168.1:17640000-20140000 GCA_905333005.2 Lycaena phlaeas | reverse complement strand
ATGAATTTTTTAGATTAATTGATTCGGTACAAGTGTTATACATGAGTAATTAGGTAAATGGATCAATATTATGACGTCTGTTGTTACAGTACATTGTCAAAGGCGTAACAAAGGGTTATTGTAAATACATCGCAATAACTTAAGTGAATTAAGTATCATCATCATCGCCACCACCATCTTTACCTCTATCTAACTATAGCCTCTTTTAACGAACGAATGAACACAGGTTTGGAGTACAAACTTAACCTAGATACATAAAAATATTAGAATACACTTACTTGGTGTTATTTTCTCCGGCTCGAGGAAGCTCTCAGATTCGGGTTCAGTCATTTCGCCGTTTAAATAACGCTGTTCGGTCTCAATGAAGTGACCCATCGTCACTATTGTTACCGAGAAGTATACCTAGAACAGACAAACATAAATATAATATCGAATATATAATATGGTATTATGTACAACTAGCTACACGGAAGACTTCATGCCACGATTAAAGCGGATAGCGCCAAAAAAGCCGATAAAATACTTATGTAAGGGTTTGATGGTGGTTCGGAAAAGTTGACATCTGCATAGAACCTTCTTCATAGCACCATATCAGCAATATTATAATGAGTCAGTGTCAGTTTGCTGTACATTTTCATACCACCATATTTCTAACTTGCAGCTTATGCCTGCAAACTATTGCCTGCGCAGCTATTGCCTGCAACCATTGCCTGCACATATTGTCCGCGCATCTAATGCCAGCAGCTATTGCCTGCAGCTATTGCCCGCGTAGCTAGTGCCTGCGCAGCTGATGCCCGCGTATCTTTACATAAATACATTCAGACTGATGGTAAATAAACCTATACCACATTGTGGTAACTTAAACTGGTGAATTTTTATTTTTTGAAACTTGTAGAATGAGTAGTTTTGAAGATTACCTCCTCATTCAAACTTGCGATTTTCCTGAGTACATTTAGATAGGGTAAAACCACTCCTCAAATTACCACTTTAGATTTTAGTTATGTTTCATTAATTATGTATGTATACTACTAAATTTATCTTTAATACAAACCACGAAATCATCATTACCAGAATGTATGTTGTTGGAAACAGGCCGTTTTTAATCAATCTGCATTTAATAATAAACTCTAAGTAAAGGGTGATTTCGTTGCTAACGTATATATTATCTTCCAACTAGCACATTATTGTAAATTATTCCGCAGACCTTACCCTGCGAGATTTATTGGCGATAAAACACAAATTCAAGGTTCTACTTACTGGCCGAGGTAATTTCGGGCGCGAAAAAGATATCTCTTTGGGACATTTTATATACAGTCTAATGTCTATTATAATGATATCATATCACTGCGCAAACGAATGATGCTAAATGTGTATCATCCATAATAATATATCTATAAGCTAGAACTACCCTATTAAAAAATAAAGTTTAATATACTAATCTTAACGAGTCCACCAAAACAAGAGCAACGGCATCCAGCTAATATGTTTTTTTCCATATGATTAGTTTTTCTATTGTTTCTAGTGATGATAATATCACTATCATATTATATGAATTTGTTAGTATGTGACGTAGATCACTCGTTACTGGAAGACTATACGTCGATTATTAGCTATCTATTGGCGCATATTGTCAGTACGATTATCTTCATTATATTAGAAAATATCGTCTTTGGAGTTATTATCAAAATAAGAGATTTCCCGAACATTATCTAACCGTAGTGACACTGCGGTACGCAGCGCTCGCACGTAAACCGTAATTACTATAAAAGCATCTGCAGCGCTCGCATCTCGATCCCTTTAGCGTCGCAAAAGCGCTAATTAAAGCCTAAGGTCATTGGCCTTATGACTTTCAAAATCTCTGTTTACTTAGGTCTGTTATTCGTAGAGTTGTTTAGTTTATATTACAATACTTTGAGTTACGGGTAACTTAAAGTTAAGTTTGATGTTTTGGGCACGGATATTAGGAGCTCAATTAGAACTGGATTATACCACAATGGGTACCGATCTAACTGCTATAATAGAAATACATTGACATTGTGAAACTCCTACAATTCATGAAAGAACGAAGGAACAAAAGTGAATTCAAATAATTGTAACTGAGTTTATTCTGACAAACTAATTTTACAACCGCTTTAGGGCACAAGTTCGCCTACCCTACGTAGCAGCTTCTTCTTTTTTCTCCTCTAATCGTCGTCTCCTGCACGTTTGCGCCAGGGCCCTTGCGACTACGTTCCTCGGGGCTAACAACAAGAGAGAAGCAGAGCCATGTTTTCTCCCGTCAAAGTTATATATCGGCCCGTCGTCCAGTTCTAAAAACTGGAAGTCGCTCGCATGTAGGCAGCAGCAAGCTTGGGTAGAATAGATGCCACATATCGATATTAATAAATCGTTCTATTTAAGATAACGTGGAAATATTTATTTAGTATTTTTTTATTTTTGTTTGAAGAAGCGGCATTAAAAAACACGACTTCCAAGTCCTCGTATCTTTGAGGAAGATCTCTGGCCGATTCTAGCTTGATCGGCGGGGACCTGGCCGTCTGGAAAGAGACTTCTGCCCAGCTGAGGATGGAGGAAAATATATAACTTCTGTCAAATACACATTCGCGGGATGAACCCGCGAAATTGGCCTACCTGTACCCAATAAAATACATCAAAAGGCTGTCGTTTTTTTATCCATTTGAAAGTTAAGGCACAGACAAAAGCTCCAATCTTACAATCGCGCACAGGGGTGAGAAAATAAATATAATTACAGAGTAATGGAGGGCACAAAGAACTAGGGCCCGTCCCTCCTTCGTTTCGCTATATTTTACGATCCGGTTTTTTGCTTTTTACAAATTATTCAGGTTCGTTTCTATTGGTATGAAATTTTTGTATTTACCAACCTAACTTCGTTTTTAAAACGCCTTAAGTTTGCATGGATATCTCAACTTTTATAGTACCGATTTTATGTATTTGACTATAGTTTCCTAGAAAGCTTTAAACATACAAGTACAAGTGTATATAAAAAATTATAAAAACCCACCATCATCATCATCATCCTAATCATTATCACTATCATCAACCTTTAATCATCCAATGCTAAAAAGTCTTGTCGAATAATAAGTATCGAAATAAAACAATTAATGTAAAGCACGCTAAAATATATAATTTTATTTATTTTAAGTGATTCACTAATTTACTAACTTTTGTAGAATAATCTGCGTGAATTTGTTTGTGTCAATCTTAACTAATATTTTAAATGTGAAAGTGGGGATGTTCGTTACGCTTTCATGTGAAAACTACTCAGCCGATTATCATGAAAATTGTACACATATTCTCGGACGAAGCAACGGACAAGAGCTAGTTTATAATAATTTCAGTCTTCATTATTTTTTTCAGTGAAATTTAACCTGACAAACATGTGTTTTACAAATGGTTTTACATAATAAAATACGTCTTATCATACTAACCATAGTACAGAAATATATGTGATGGCTACAATTGGGCGGACGGAATTGTTTCACTTTACTTTATCTAATATAGGTACTATATAAAGTAACATTTCACGTAACATGTTTCTGTACACGGTCTCGTCATGGTGACGAGAGCAAAGTTAGTGATATATTATCTTCTTGAGTAGATTACCTAAACTCCTCAATGCAATCGAAGTAAGTATATTGAGTGTTACATGATATTAGTGTTTATTACATAGTTATTATTGTTATATATATTTTATATAGTTGAAGAATTAAAAGGTAAGTTTGGTTTTGACCGCTTAAAATAGTATGATTTGATTTTTTCTCCAAAGGAAACAATAAAAAGGGAAACAATATTATAGATTGAATGTCAGGAAAATAGATAATAATCCCCTCGGGTCTTAAAAAGTAGAAATAAAAAAGTTTTTATTCAATATTGTATAATATAGACAATTCATTCTTGTTTTAATTTCAAAAGGGTTAGCTTGCTATCATAGCTTTAGTATCAGTATATAATCTAAATATTGATTTGTTTATGGTGGTGAATGGTAGGATAGGTCGATACTTTGATGCGCTTGTACTGTATTCTCCTCTATATAGATCCACTATCCGGCTTACACAGTGATACAACGTTTCTGCGTTCTTTAAAGACAGACAGTACAAACAGTTTTATTCAGTGCTTGCCATTTCTATTTTCAGGATAGGTGACACGTGAATGCCTGAGCTAGTCCTGAACTTGAGTATCAGCCAATTCACCTGATAGCTTGCAATCATTAGCCACTCATGGATATAAGCTAATTCAATAGATTATTCCTTCTTACCAGTAGACTTGACGTAATAACATTATCCATAGCCAAAATGTTATTTCACGATAGGCTATAGCATCTTATCCAAGGTCAAATTAATAAGTATCATATTTAGTGAGGTCATTGTGGGGATATGCTCATAAGAAGACGATCTCCGTGCAGTGGCAGGTCCGTGTTGGATGCGAGTAACAAGGGATCGGTCGTTTTGGCGTTCATTGAGGGAGGCCTATGTTCAGCAGTGGATGGATAAAGGCTGATGATGATGATGATATTTAGTGGTAGTAGTAGAATAAAGTGGCCTCATTTTTATATATTGCTACAAACATGCTATAGTATTTTATTCCTTTGAAGTTATTTCAAGCCTGAATACTTAAATGCCGAGGCTTACAACTTAATCCGTGGATTGACTATTTTAAAATACTCCGACAATACAAGGTACAGCGGATTACCGTCACTCAGCTGTTCGCTCGTCTGTGATGGATTAGCGGTCGCGGTGTTCGTGTACAAGTTTGGAGTCGATTACAAGGACTCACGATGTTATTATGAAGAGACAAATGGAACTTAACAAAAATAAAACACGCTTCACCTGTGACGGAAACAGGAGGTACATAAATAAATGTATGAAGTGTGATATAAGCTTATCAGTGAAGATTTATAACATTGTTTTTGTCTAGGCCATATTTCAATTTCAGAAATAATGTTCTCCTTCAAAGAAATAAGGGATATGTACCTGGTTAGTGTGAACATTGATGGTGCAGTAATTACCTTCAGGTAATAATCCACCAGGAGCTACAGATTCGAATCCTGCTAAACGCATTCCTTAAATTCTATTTTCAGTAGCACTTGTAGATCAATATAAACATAGTTATAGATTTTTATTATTATGCGAGTAATTCGCGTTGCATGCAGTACACTGCTGCATGCATGCAGTGGCAAGGGATCGGCCGTCTTAACGTTCATTGACGGAGGCTTACGTTCAGCTGTAATTTTAAGATGATGATAATAATGATGATGCTAGAAATAAGGTAAGTTTGTTAATCGTAATTTATTCCAGTTTGAAGGTTAGAACACAAACAGATAAGTATTAACTGATTGTAATGTGACGAGAGCGAAGCAAAACAACAAGTTTAAATCATAACTATTGTTCACTAAGTTATAATTTATTGCCTACGTTCGGATAGCTCGCTAACAGGCCCAATTTGTTCTTTTAACATTAATGTATAAATTATTGAACTTGAGTTAAGCCTTTTGCGAATTTCACTTAAGGTGAGTGAAATTCATTTTGTTAAAGATGTTGGTAACTCCGGAAAATTTAAATAATAAGCTCGCATGTAGACTATTTATCATCATCATCATCATCAGCCTTTATCCGTCCATTGCTGAACATAGGCCTCCCCCAATGAACGCCAAGACGGCCGATCCCTAGACTATTTATACAAAGTTTTTATTTAAACTGTTTTTTTGTTTTTTGATGAATTATTGTAATCTGTTTTTATTTCTTTACTTGTAATAATACTTAATATAATATTGTAATGATATTCTATACAAAATATGATTTTTGTTGACAACAAAAACATATAACACAAATTATACATATAAAACAATCGTGACTTATTCCACCGTAGCTTGGAAAGCTAGCAAAGGTAAAAAATGCCAGATAACTAGTTCTTCTCATGACTGCTAAAAGTTTTAAAATTAGGACTATCTATTGTTCCAAGCTAAAAACAGTTTTCCGAGGAATTTGAGCCTTTAAATTGAGAGTAAGTTACAGACGGAGTTTATTGTAATAATATGTACGTTTTTGTAAATCGTTGGAATCGAGGCGTATCGGATATCAAGATAGCTGAAATATTTCTATGAGTTAACTTTTTTTGTAAAAAAAATCCGTCGTCATATTATACTTTAGCAATTATATTTTAATAATATAATATATTATATTGATGGTAATAAATATGTACACTTGAGGAAATTAAAGGCCTTGAGGATACGAGGATCCGCATCTAGCCAGCAAATAGATGAGTCGATACCATAGACAGCCGTGACTAGAAGGATTGGGATATAATATAAGGGTCGATTGTTAGTAGCACAATTGCTTTGCTGAGCCTTTCTTTATAATAAATTTAATGCGGATATAATATAATTAATAAGATTAAAAAAAAATATTCCATACAATCCCGCGCCCAAAAATTTGCCAAAATAGGTTTCAGTCTACTCAGCCAGATAGTAAATCCGCTAGTGTCGCTTATAATAACAATGATAAAGAGTAGACAGTGAGAAAATGTCGATGGTATGATAGTATACACCTTTTACTCGAATGGCAAGGGATCGGTCTCGGCGTTCATTGAGGGAGGCCCATGTTCAGCAGTGAACAAATAAAGGCTGATGATGATGATACATCCATCTTATTTGTTACGTACATAACTTACTTACGTAGTTACGAGTTTCCCGTTCATCATTGGAAATCCTGTTCCATTTCATAGCTGGACATGGGCCTATTTAATAACAAAATGAATATTTAAAAACCAAATACCGTAAAACGGTTTTGACACACATTACGTTAAAGTACTAACAAGCCATTTCATTAAACTAAATACCCTTCAACGGAGTATTTACCGCGGTAATCTGATATTTGGCTGGCAAACGTTCGTCACCAAACTCAGATTATGTTTAGGATATTAATACTAGAACAATGTTTTGAAATCCTGAAATGGAAAATAGTTTTTCTATTATGATTATAATATTATTCCCAACTCTTCGGATTTACTTCGACGAAAATGATTACCTAGGTTTTAGTTTCCTAATATTGTTGGCGAACTTTTATCCCCTAACTATTATGGACGGGACTGGATAAAAGATTTAGAACTAAAACATTTAGGTATGTCTATTTCTGTCAAACGATTCAGGTTATAGAGAGATTAAAACACGTTTACCTTTAAACCGCGCAACTGACCCTGGTGACACTTGCATACACGAGCCATGTTATAGCTTAACTGATTTATTCCTGGAAAGTCTAGTCAATGAAATCTCTATTTAATTATCATCATCATTATTATATTCCACCGGCTGTTGGACACGAAATTATCAATATACCAATCACAAATAGTGTTGACTTAAAAATAGGATCATTATATTTAGATGTTTTCTTCAAAAAAAATTAAAATATATTTTTCGGTACACCAAAACAGCCAGAAAGGAAAATTAGTTTGAAGTCGTAGTAGCGCGGGCTTTATT
Organism: Lycaena phlaeas; assembly: GCA_905333005.2. Lineage (NCBI taxonomy): Eukaryota > Metazoa > Arthropoda > Insecta > Lepidoptera > Lycaenidae > Lycaena > Lycaena phlaeas. Next base: position 20,132,508 of record HG995168.1, on the reverse strand, counting down.
AGCCTAAAGGGAATTCTAACAATATATATGGATATATTATGTTTATTGTTTACTTGGTAATGAAGAAATATATTTGAAACATTTTGTTAGTCACTGTTAAGTGTGTGTTTCACAATACAACAATACGGTTACAGTTTGCCCACTAAACTCCATCTAATTCGATTTCGAGTATACTTTTTGGTGGCACGCATGCAGATTTGTAATATGTTTTAATTGCTTTTCGTCCTATTTTTGTTTGGAATATTTAGAAGTATTTTTACAGTGATTTAGATTCATCGTGTCTTATCCCAAAATAGTTTGTTTGCTTAAAATACACATTCAGTCTTTGAATAATTTTTATTACTAACATTATATAAACATTGTATTTATATAAATGGTAGGTATATAATTAAAACTTCGTCAACAACATTAAAAAATATGAGAGACGGCAACATACCTTAAATAATTTAACGGATTGGTAATAACAATAATTAACATTAGTCACTCGTAGTGTTCAGTTCTCCTCCGGGTCTAGGCAGACCGTCGCGAAGACTTTTATTCCATTTACCTAATTGGGTCCGAACATTAGGGTTCATATTCAATTTGAAATTGCTTTTAGTGCTTCTTTGATGCGTGTAATTGCTATCAATTGTTCTTAGTTTTTTGTACGTTGAGACGATAGACGTTTTATTAAAAAAAAGTAAAATTAATAATATGTCCCACTGTGGGTTGGTGAACTTCACACATCTCCAAGACTTAATCTCATTAGGAATTCAGGTTTCCTCACGATGTTTTCCTTCACCAATAAGCGAGCGATAGTCTCGTGCTTAGGTAAAAGTAAGTAAGATTAATTACAAGTTACTGGATATTCGAACTCCTCGAAATTATGTGAGTAATTATGTGCTAGTCCAACGCGAGTCAGTGAACTTCGCGACGTGAATCCAACAATACTAGTAAGAAATACACAATTCTATTCAATTTAACGTATCACTTTGTTACTTTACCTACTATTTTTTATTACTTAAATATGTATAAACATTTATAAACTGCAAGAAATAATATTTTTAAAGTATATTTTTAAAGTTAGTGAGGTGATAATAAGGTACTTACCATCGTGTAGAGCGCTGCGGCGTAACATCCCCTACGGAGACTTCGCCAGCAGCAGCAGGATTTTATTATAGGCATTTTTTTCTTACGTTTATTCCTGAAAAAAAAAACATTACCATCAGTTAAATCAAGAAACCTCTACGAAGTCTAATATAAATTATACATATTTTTTTAGACGCATTACCAAGTTTCCAATCATATTATACACAACAATAACATATTATATACACGAACGCTATAAAACAAAGTATATTAATAACATTCACTGGACAATAGCATACATTAGTAACAAATATTATTTTCTTGTTGTATTGCATGATTCTCAACGCCTTATTTCCAACAGTGACGGCACCTTTGAACCCTAAATTCCGCATTCTATGTCAGGACACAGCGGCATACCTTACATGTGCCAAGTGTATACTACACATGTTTTACAAGAGGTAAATATTTTAAATTCATTGTTATTTTCACATTTAAAACGGGATATCATATTCATAAATAGAATTCTGCTAAACAAAAGATAATTAAAATATCCCGTTTTAAAGGTTAACGGTTAACCCATATTTTCTGCCAGTCAATAAAATCTAAATAAAATGGTATATAACCCTAAGCCCTGACCGACGTTTTTTTTTATATATTTAAAAGATTAAAAAATTAGTTTAATCAGTATAAAATCCGGTGAGGTAAAATAATAGTTAAGAAGAGCACAATGGAATTGGTTCTGGTGACGTATCATTGACATGCGATAGAGTGCACCTGGCCTCAGCTTATGCCATTTAATGGGAAAACTTGAAAATATTTTGTAAAAATGCTAAATTTAAGGATATATCAAATATCATTTAATGCAATTTTTATTTTATGCTTTACAGCGAAAACTAGAGAGCTAATACATATTTAAAGACACATGAACTGGTCTTATAATCTAATATAGCATACGCATCTAAAATTTAAAAGCTAAATTACAAAATATTCATAATAATCACGATAAACATATTTAGGAGATGGTAACACTGCGCCTGACATGACAGCACTTACGTACCGCGGACAACAACCTTCGATGGCTCCTATTTAATCACTCACTACTACTAGTTAATTAACAGGAAGCGATTATAAAATGATTTTTAGAAGCTCTTTATTTATTACAACAAAATAAAAATAAAATATAGTATATAAATTACTAAGTTGAAAATCAGAGAATTCATATTTATAAAAAGAGAGTTAAAACAGAGAATGGCTTATGATTCAAATTAGTATTTGCTATGTTTATGTAACCAAGTTTTATGCAAATAAATATTATTATTTTACCTTATTTGTAGACTTAATTGTAAGTTAAGAGTTAAAAAAATATTATATTATTATTATTATTATTTTATTTATATTATATTTTTTAATTAATAATATAATAAGTATTTTTGTTACTAAAAAATGTGATACCGAATAAAAGGTATAAGGGGGAAATCAGCAACAAAACGTTTTATTTATAATACTGTTCCTATAAGCAACGATGATCCAGTGGGTACGGGGTCCGCTTCTTGTATGGGACGGTCCGGATTCGAGCGAGAAAAAAAATCATCGTGATGAGATTAAAAGTCCTTGTAGGTATGTGAATTGGGCCAGAGCATCGGTCATATGTTATGGCCTAATATCTGCTGATTTCGAGGAGGAAAGCTGTGCCCAGCAGTTGAATATAATATATGAGTTGATGTTCCACTATACAGTCGCTATACAGAACTAATGTATTGCATATAGCTTCATATTACAAAGCTGTGAGTAATTGCTCTACAAGACACAAGTAAACTCGACAGCTATTATGTTGAGGTGGAGCGTCAACAATCCCGCTAACATTGATTGAGTGGCTTTGTCTTGGGCTGGGCTTCAAATAACCGCCTGCCTAATTATTCTTAGGCCTTTCAGGTGCCTGCTATAACGGTCACTGTTACGATGATTAAAACCATCTCTGCTTACTGGTCGTATTCGTCGTAACTGTCAGACGCGGATCTTGTCTTTACCTCCCTGGAATCTTCTTCCGAATATTATAATATGTATAAATGTTAATATTTATTTAAATCCTAAAATGAGAATGATGATGAGAGTTCTTTTATCGCTTAGTTGAGTATGGATTTATATTAATTTGTCCGATCTGTGACATAATAAATGTGATGATTATATGATATTTTATATGTCCGAGAAAATTGAGTGATTTTAAAATTAAAAGCTACTTTTACAATAAAAATATACGTAGTGCTTAAACTAATAGTTACTAAAAAATTAACTAAAAAGGGACATCAAAAATTATAATTAATTTTTGCAAGTCTGAGATTTATGTGTATTTTGACGTTACTGTAGAAATTATTTATAAATTCAAAATTAGAATTATTTGATAAAGTGTGCTCCAAGTAGCCCAGGGCCCCTCGAATTCACCGTCCGTCCTCGTTCACCTGTATAAGATATTATTATATACAGAGCTCAAATAATTCCAACGTTATATTTTAAAGAATTGACCTCTTTAGCAGACTTGACTTAACTTGACTTAAGTCAAGCTATCTTTGTTAAAAGATGTACAATATTAGTTTTCCAGTTGAAGTCTTGTTTAGTTCGCGGAGTACAATTTTGTTGTTTAACTTCAGCATTTTCAATTTGTCTCGTTTATCTCGAGAGCTGAATTTTTCTCGCTAAAGTAAGTTTACGTCAATATTTTTAGTTCTATAACATTTAGTGTAGAAAAACGTTTAAAAATTACTGAATTTAATCAATATCGGGATGAAGATTCGTTTGTTCGTTTTAATGTAGTAAAGCTTGGTTAATTATTTTTTTATTTGATACGCGAACTTCCTAAAAGGTGAAATACCTACATTTGACAGTTAAACAGGCAATAAATTTATTCCTTTAATACCCGGCCGAGGTTTAATTAACTAGATTTCAACTGAAGTATTGAGCAACTGAGATTAAATGTACACATTTTGAAGCGATCAAGGATATTCGTATATTTAGATTCACTTAAACTAGCTTTTTGCTAAAAATTTATCTCCTGAAATTAAAAATTACTTGATTTATATGTATTCTCTATCAAGTATTTTTTATCAAATTCATAATTTAAAAAAGGTATTTACCCTTCCTTGTTATTTGGGTGTAATATATATATACGTATCGATATAAAATTTTTTTGTCTGTCTCTTATAATTACTAGTTGTTGTTGTCTGCGTTAATTTATATTCAGAACCGCATACGCACTGATTAGGTTTACTTCATAGCACATGCAAGTCAGTGATAACGTTCTACTTATTTAAAAGACAATCCTAGCTCCTTACTTAGAAACTTCTATAATATAATATGTACTATAAGTGTATCAAATAATATAGATTACTTTTTTAGAGATGAACAATAAATATATTAATTATAATAGATCCATTTACATGCAATGAATGAGGTGCCACAGTCAATTGAAGGTTTCCATCTTTACCACTTGTAATTCAGTACCCGCTCCAATATTGATTCAAGTAACGTAGATTGATGTCAGTTTCAAAATCCCTGCTGCATATTATATTAATATTTCCAATATCGTTACCATTATATTTACTGATCAAATTATTTTTCTCCTTAATAACTTCAAAAATGCAACTTATGTGAAAACAACAGAATTCAGATTATACTGCTGAATATTTACTGACTAACTTGATGGCCGGCTGGTTGAGTAGCCAGGTTTAAGCCAGTAGAAACTTTTAACAGAGCGGGTGCTCTTTTTCCCCGTAAAACAGCTTTACTGTGTTTCGGAAAAAAGGGCAAAACGGCAGTGTAGTTACTGGCGCTGAAGTTCAGCGCCTACGTCTCAGGATAGGCAAATCATAAATAAGTCCCAGGGAAAATAGTTTATTTTCATCTGGATGTTAACCACTCACCAACCAATGGTACGGCTGTCAGTTTTCCCATAAAACTAACATAAAGTAATAAACAGCAAAAGAAAACATATTGAGGAAATACTCCTCGCTTCAAAGGAAGACGCTTGTGCCCAGCACTACCCATAAAGTCGATGGTGCGAATGGAGACAGATTGATACATAATTTAATAATAATATCTGTGTTGTTAGTCTACAGTATTTTCGTAAGTACGTACATAAAAAATTATGAAACATTTACAATACACTCATTTATAGCCTGATCAGAATATGATAGGTCATTAATAAAAGTGCTTGTGATTTTGTATCGGTCATATATTTGTTGGGAAAAATAAATACCGTGTCATAAATGTTCGTGTGTGTGCGTGTGTGAAAAATGGTTCTTGTATTGTTCCCTTGATTGAGTAATAGCCCGTCAATCCAGTCAGGGTTGTCACCGCTCGATATTTATGGATTTTTTCCTCAGTATGTTCTGAACAATTTTTAGACTTGACTTAAATTAAACTAAAACGAGAAAAAGTATGATTTAGCCGTAAAGTTGAATATCAAAAAATATGAATTTATTGAATAAAAATTATACGTCATGTTTGCGCGAATTTCACTCATTATAACGATTTTATGGCAGTTTAACCATAGTCACGAGAGGTTTTTTAGTATAAGTTATTTCAACATTAATTTTCCTTTCCATTTCATTTTCCTAAAAAAACATTTTTAAAAATTTATGTTCATAATATTTTCTTTGAAATTTTCTTAAGGATGCAAAATTGTTCCCCAGAGTTAATTTGTAGCTCTACCAGAGAAGTATTCTAAATTTATTGACTCGCATTAATTCTTCATGTCTTAAAATAAATTACTTTGAAAATAAAAAGTTGTCACCAGTGTTTGCGAGCACTTGTAATTTTTTAAACATTTCAAGCTGGATAGTGTATTAATATTATCTATTGAATATTATTTTGTTAAGGATTTTTTAAGACACGATTAACTTCAACACCATCGTAACTTGGATATTATAATATATTGAGTCTTGTTACATAAGAATCTTAAGTAATGATTTTAACAGTTCTGTTTTAATTAAAGGAAACTATCGTCAAGAGAATCACAAATTAGGCATTATCATATTATGTAGCAATCTACTCATCTCGCTGCTTTAGGTTTAAGTTAATTTAAAATAATAGTGTAGTAATGTGAGTTAATGAGCCACAAAACTATTTTCTTGTAAGTATTTTACATAATATTAATAGCGTCTATTCCGGTTACATGTTCGATGTATATTTACAAGATATTTTTAAATAATTACATTAAATATTACATTTAGAAAATACGTTAGTTAATCGTTATGAATTTGAGAAAATATTTACTTAGGAAAGAATGAACCGGCAGCCGCCTGTCAGGCGTCAAATATGAAATTGATTAATTATAGTGAACTAGATGGCCGCCTCGGCTTTGTACTTGTGCAATATGTAATCAAAAATATTATGTGCGTTTATCAAAAACATATTCATCGTGTTAAGCATGTATTTCTGACGGAAGTAGCGCTTAGTATTCTATAATATTAATAATGGTAATTTGCATTGGTCGTAAGTATATGTCATATACTCTACGATTCTTGACTAAAGCTACACATAGCCGACACGGCGAGTCGTAGCGGCACTGTGTCTATGTATTCTCTGAAATTCCCTCGTAGCTAGCCGTTAGCCATCCGGAGCAAGCGAAGGGACTCCGAGCGGCAAATGAGACTGTAGTCCATCCGCAGAACAGTAATGCTGCCGTGGAACACGTCCGACATCTTATTTCACAATTGCCGTTAAAAAACATATGTGAAAACGAAAACTTCTTTTTAAATCATTAAAAGATGAATGAAGGAGATATAAAAAATCTTTTTTATATCCCAAAGGCATAAGGCAACGTTGTCCGCACAGGTAATTTCCTTACTGTTCGTAGTAATTACAGTTAAATTAATTCTTTGAGACGCAGGAAAACCATTTCACGTAGAACATAATATTAAGTAGAATGACAGTGAATCCAAGCCTGACTGGTAAACATTAACATTCTCTATTTAGAATTAAAAATAGAGACAGTTGCTGAAAAAAACATGAAACGTTGAGCATGTAAAAAAATACATGTATAATGATAGAGACTATTTATAATGCGATTGTTTTAAAATATTATATATTAACATGTAAAGTATAAATGGGTTGTGTCTGTCTGTCGCTAAAGACTCATGAGGCCACTTGTAACCGACGCACGTTCGATGGCTCTTCGATCTATAAAGCCCAATTTGGAAATGGGCCAAACATTCCATTTTAACAAATTGGTTATTACCTAGGGGAAGAAATAAACTATTATTATTTATACTATGTAACATGTTTCCGTATACAGTTAGGCAATAAATAATTAGAATAATGTTAATCAATAAATAGAAATAAAAACAGAAATACTTTCTTCAGCAAAGCTTTTCAAGCAGAAAGTTACAGTCTCTCCGTCTATATTTTGCTACATTCCACTTTTAAAAATAGGCATTTCAATTTTTTGATAATATGAACGCTCATATTATTTACATTTATTGCTCGTAGTAAACCATCAACGAATCATCGTCATTTTTAATTATTTTTTTTGTGAAATGATAAAAAGCATGGAAAATATTTCATTTCCTCATTTACATATAAATAGTATGCAATTTTTTCTACATTTTAAATTATACTACTTTATGTATTCTTTTATTTATATACTTCTGTAACTTTTCAGATCAATAAACATTATAATTATCTACTGCTAAAAAGAAGTTTTAATATGGCACGGTTATTGTTTGCCTCTCCCTCTCTCTCCTCGCAATTTCCGTGACAATCACAACCACAGCTAGAATTGAGAATAAGCCAGGTGGCCGTAGTATGATCAATAAGCCGGGGACTGACGGAATGTAAACGAAAATTTGATTCCAAGACCGCCTGAAGGGGTCGCAAAGTTTTAGGGAGATTCGTCTTTACAATATGTGTTAAATTAGTATTGATGTTTGCCAGTTACTACCGGCTATTACCGGTTATTACTGGTTATTGGCGGTTAATATTATATGGTGTTACTATTCTAGTCCCACCGCCAATCTGCTTGTAACATGTCAAATAGGTAGTGTTAATTGGAATTATTAGACTAAGTACTTTTTTCATAAAATAGACATTATGTTGCCGGAGGATTTGTTAGCAATATTGACCCAAATCATATTATAATGCCTAATTCATCCATTTATCAATATAAAACTAGATGCGTATATTATTTTATTGCATTGTAATAATGAATAACCAAATTTTATACCACGCAATCCAATATATTATGACTTGTACATAAAAAGGTGATTACAATAAAGTTTATGACTAAACTAGTGGCAGCCCTACAACATCTTTACACTTTATCTCTACATTACAACTAAAATAAACTGACTACTTTCTGCCACCAAAAGACCTCCCTCCAGGCTCTGGCCAGATAGAACAAAGACCTGCATGCGGCGGTTTATGTTTGCTGTGGCAATGCGAGTGGCGGGGTTTAGCCGTGTTGGCGTTCATTGAAAAGGCCAACTGCAGTGAAGGAAAATAAGATAAAGTGATGATGACGTTAATATTGATAAAATTCTGTAAGATTTACGAATTACGAAACAAATTAATAGAATATGTTTTATTGGTGTATTCATATGAGAAACATGATGTGATTATATTAGACTAAAGGTACAATAACTTCAATTTAATAGGAGAAGAGTTTCTAGAAAATTACAGCATCATATGAACTACTGATGATATTATCAATTTCGAGACACAAATGCAAGCAATTCGTAACCATTAAGAAGATAAAATGTCAATCTCGGAAAAGTGTGTAAGGGTAACTGAAGATCATTTGGCTTTGATAAAAGAGGATTTTCTATATCACATGTACCGGCGAGAGCCACGTTAGTTACGACATGGCGCTGTGCACCACCGATGTGATCTTTTTTTGTAATTATTATGTTAGTTAAATAGTCAAACTAGCAGACATGCCACCTCTTTAATTGTCTTTCCGTGAGATGACCTAGTAATCACTTCGAATGCACTTCGAACATAATGCGAATTAAATAATTATTATATAGAAAGTGTAATCACTTAAAACGCTTTTATTAACGTGTTAATAACTAAATAGACAAACGTTTTTGGGTACAACGAAATATATAGGTAAAAGGTTCGAGTCTGTCTTGTATTATATTACATTTTTTATACATTTTTTTAAGATAATATAAGAGCTATCGCGTTCTTTGACTTCAGGAAGTAACAGGGAATTTTGGTAATTCAATACCCTATATTTAACTGCATGTGATCATGACAGACATCCGACGGGTGTCTGTCAGTGACACCGCAGTTCTCAAACGGGTAAACCGAATCATATGCTTTTATTTATTTGATGAATTTATCCGAATACGTACTAAATACTACAATGTTAAAACAATTGTGACAAGTGACTTTCCGTAGTATCAAATTACTCTATGCAAGTGACAGACTGCATTACAGACAATGACGTCACAAGCTGTAACTCGCGTTTACTGTCACGTGATCAGTAGTTCTATTTTCTTAAAATTTCTTGAAAATATTATTATTTGATCTTGTTAATTTCGGTTAGATTACTTGATATTTTGTAATTCTTTGTCTTTAATTACCATAATAAATAAAATTATCCATTATTGATCTTGTAATTGCGTGCTACCTTTTTTAACTCGATTTTTTATATATTATACTTTACCCTAGCATATAAAATTAATAATTGACAAAAATACAAATCATAAATGACTAAGCAATAACGTTGATATCCCATAGATGTACGATCGCCTGTTAAATGGCACCGGAAGTTGTTGAATTGTACCGGAAATAGAGGCTGGGGCAGGGGCGGACGTCACCACGGAACCAAATCTAATACATTACAATTTCATTCTGAACTTCAGATCACCCCAAGTCATCAACTCTCCGTATCCAGCATATTCTTATCTTTTTTGGTAACGTCGCAAAAACCGAGACAACGTTCGGTAACAAGAGTCGGTGAGGTTTAAAAATCCGCCTGAAAGATCATTGCAATGGTCCAAATTAGATCAAATACTGCCTTACCAGTAGCTGAAGTTCGGCAGCAAATAGAACCTAGCAAATGCTAGTATGGAAAGCGGCCCAATGTTCTGACTCGACACTAACGTTAGTAGTATAAATATCATGCTGAGGTCGCAGGTCCAGATCAGAGCACATGTAAACTGTAGGATATCTATTGCTTTCTAACGATTACGAAATTTCACAAAACTACTTATCTTTAACTTGGTTACATAATATATTAAGATTTTTTTCTTCTCGGCTTTTCGGATACTTTACAGCAACATGGTCACGGGAGGAAATGATAAAATAAAGACTATGTTAAAATCCGTAAATTTGTTTCGTAGTAGTGATGTGGATGCAAGGGATCGGTCATCTTGGCGTTCATTGAAGAAGGCTTATATTCAGCAGCAACTCTGCTCTTGAAGTTGTAGACGAATACATTTACCTAGGACAGATCATCCGATTAGGTAAGTCCAACTTCGAGAGAGAGGTCAATAGACGGATTCAACTCGGCTGGGCAGCGTTCGGTAAATTGCTCAACGTCTTCTCGTCCAACATACCACAGTGCCTCAAGACGAAGGTGTACAACCAGTGTGTGTTGCCAGTGATGACTTACGGCTCTGAGACGTGGTGCTTCACAAAAGATCTTTTTCATAGGCTCAAAGTCGCTCAGCGAGCTATGGAGAGAGCTATGCTCGGTATTTCTCTACGGGATCGAGTCAGGAATGAGGAGATCCGTAGAAGAACGAAAGTTGCCGACATAGCCCGTAGGATTAGCAAACTGAAGTGGCAATGGGCGGGCCACATAGCGCGAAGATCGGACGGCCGATGGGGCAAAAAGATCCTGGAGTGGAGACCACGTACCACCAAACGCAGCGTGGGACGGCCACCTACCAGATGGACCGACGACCTAGTGAAAACCGCTGGGTCTCGTTGGATGCAGGTGGCAATGGACCGGTCGCGCTGGAGAACCATTGGAGAGGCCTATGTCCAGCAGTGGACGGCTATGGGCTGAGATGATATATTCAGCAATAGACGGATAAATGCTGATGATAATGATGGTTATAATATATTCTTTATTTAACATTCGATGTTGTAATTATAGTAGGTATTAATAAAATTTTCTTGAATTTATTTTTCAAAACTATCATAACTATAATATCATTTCAGTAGTTGACGGTTGGTCGCGTACAAAAAACGATTATGTATAATGAAAATAAAAAATGCAATCAAGCGTCAGACTGCATACAAATGATGTAAACTCGTCTACGCCGTTGCCTCCGTAACATAATATAACACTTTTGACGTGAAACATCAATTGACGCGCCTTTGCAGTAAACTTGACTTTAAACAGGTTAAGTAACGCATGCCGAGGTTGGTCCATGGAACCACCTTACCGAGACTCCTCCGTGCTTCGAAAAAAACGCCATGCCGTTCATTTGTCATTCGTGGATCTTTAACAGTCGTTACGGGTCGTCAGAAGTCCCAGAGTCTGATAATCTTCCAGTCTGCCACAGACACCTGTTCTACGGCCTCCTCGAATGCTGTTATTGCAGTTTGTTTTTGATATGAGTTTCAGAATAAATACAATTCTCACGGTACTATATCGGGGTTGTAAGGAGGGTCGCCCATGACTTTGACCGGTGTGGTGTTTAGAGCGCCTTAGGAGCCTGGTCGCCTTTTTCTCAAGGCAGTAAAAACTTGCAAAAATGACTTGTCACGTCACAATAGTGAGACTAGCGATCAAAATTTTACATGCTGCTCTCTCATGCTGCTTCTCCATCGCTTCACTTTGGTAGAGGTTGGTTCGTATTGGTACAGCCAAACTATCTGACGCTATGTTTAGTGATCATATTGATATATCAAGGATTCGTTCCTGACTTAACTTGTTACAATGTTGTTCACAACAAGCGTATCGTAGAATCTTGTGAATACTTGCCGATCCAATCTGATATATATACTAAATTTCTGCGTAAGTACCTTATTCGTCACTTTTCTTAAATTATATTTTTCACTGCCAGCACATTTGTCTCAATAAACGCGGTTAAGGATGACCATTTCTTTCTTCACTCTCGACACTCTCTCGACGAACAATGGACGACCACGTTTAAATTCGCTTTAAAAGGTCTTCATCTATAAACTCTATTTGAGCTGGATCAAATGCTTCGCCTGGATTAGGGCTAGTTTTCCTGCCACGATAACGCTCGGCGCTGATGTGTCAATATGCATGTGCTTATCGGTAGCCTTTTTGATTGGCGCCGATTGTTCAGTGCCGCCAGACAGCAGCAAATTACACACATCGACCCATCAGCGCCGAACGTGATCGTACGGTCAGCTTGACAGAAAAACCACCCTGAGGCCACGTTGGAAATCATAAACAAATCAGAAAATATTCGGTCGCAGATTCATTTTTCAGTGAAACACGATAATTCAATTTAGCTCTCAAAAAATACGGAGGGTTATTTGAAATCTGAACGTTGGCATTTTTACTCGTTATTTACGACTTTGATAATCTCATATTTTGAATTAATTACAATTATTTAGGCTTAGGGCATCATATTATGTATATACATAGCAATTTCTTCAAAAACTTTCTAAGGGATCTAGTAGTTACTCGTAAAGTAGTTTGAAAAGAAACTCATTCTAAAGTTAAATACAAAGTACATTATAATATAAAATATTGAATATGTTTCTATTTAGAAACTCATATTTTAATAAAATCATTTGTAAAAGTCTGATTGTAAAGCCTTCAATGAATTCACGTACGATAAAACTTGAGAAAGCCATACATATGTAGTTTATATTAAAAAGGTTATCTCAAAGTAAGCAATATCATTAAATACGTGTATTGCACGAGACAAGCGCTCGGGGCCTAATATAGCAAGCAAAGTGATTGTGAAAATATTATTTAAAAGACACACACTTTATACATAGTTTAGTTTATCTCAAATATATATTTTTAATATCATTATCAACCCTGATACACAGCTGGGCACGAGTGTCAATGTCAAGCAAAGGTATTAAACCATAGAATAGCTATTACTCAGGTATGCAGGCTTGCTCATGATTCAAAATTTGGAGCATCTAATCTGTGTGAACAACGACGAACATCACTGCCTATCTGATCGAAGCTCTTCCAAAATATCGCCTCCACAAACGAGGCGTAAAGAACTGGCATTCTGCCAATTAAGCTGCCATCGCCTTTGTTATTGGAGGTAACAAAGAGAGCTTTTAAAATACTTTGGTTAAAAATTTGGTCATCACGGGAAGCTCAGCAGAAGTAAAACATCTATTTCAGTAGAAGAATTCATAATTAATAAAAATCTACTGAGAAACTCCTATCAAAACGCTAGTATAATCCGCGATAAGACTGTCTTGATGTGAACATTATGGTATTGACTTTTAATTGAATCAAACTTTCATTCTTCCGTCTCCAATATAAAAGCCATTCATCAATAAACTTCCCGGCGGTCGGTCTATGAAATATAATAAACGATAAAAACTCCACATAACTCTTCGATATCCGAAGTTTCCTATTCAACGATTTGAATATACGAGTATGTATGTGTCCATAATGCACGTATATTATATAAATATTATCATCGCAAATTGACTTTATTGGTTACAGAGAGTTTCAAGTTTAAGTTGTTTTGAGATACCTTTAGCATTTAGTAACAGCTGCTTTGCATTTCTACCTCACTCTTAGGTCTTAATACGTCCAAATGTCGTTACGTGGGGTACCAGGTCCTGACAGATATCACACTATTAGAAAAAACACATAACTTGCTGTAAGTTATTATATGTTAAAATTTGAAATAACTTTTTACGTATTTTATGGCGGTTTTCAAACCTTAGTTTCTGTAGAAAAATCTATAATAATATCTCTTAAATCCTGAATGATTCAACTTTTATTTATTTAATTGTATTTTCAATATTACAACTAAAGTCTTTAGAGAATTTAAATGAAACATTTTGATACTTTTAGAATATCGTAACAAAAAAGCTTAGAATAATATGCAAAATTGTAGCCGTACCAAGCTCGGTATAATTTTGCAAAAGACGCTAAATTTGGATTAAACTCAAAGTCAAATTGTCAAACTTGTTTGTAATTCGGCAATATTGAACTGAATATTATGAGAGCTTATTAAAATAATATCTGTGCGTCATCATCATCAGCATCATATGTCTGTACTAATGACATATTATTTGCAGTTACATACATACAAGAGTATTATTAAGAAGTCGCATCGAAGGGCGATCATTTTATACAATTATATATATTGTTTACTTTGTTAACGGGGTCCTCACGTGCCCTCAGTGTGCACGGAGTTTCAGTGCAAAAATAGGCTATATTAGCCATTTCCGATCGCATCAGCGCTAAATTCTGTGCCAGGAGTCATAAGTGGTCGCCATGGCCGAAATCGGTCGGACAGACACACACACACACACACATATTGTTGCAAAGAAAAAAAAAACATTACATTAATTACTACTACTGTAGGTTAGCAAGCGACGATGGTCCAGTGGGTAAGAGGCTCGAACTCTTGAGCGATAGGGTCCGGGTTCAATTCTGACCCTCCGTGGTTTTTAAAAAAATGAAATACATCTCAATCTTCTGTTTCAAGACAAGACTTCTTCCATCATCTCCTTATTAAACTCCATAAACAATGTTCAAATCTTAAGAATAAATCTTTCAAACAATATTTCCGTACATTTATCATAGGCCGACTCAAATTTGACAGGCGTTGTTTGTGTTTCGGGGGTTAGTTAACATCAAAGTCGGCAGAGACATTAAAACTGTATTAATTAAAAGTTGCCACTAAAGTTTGATAAATCAATGACACAATTATCACAAGTGCTTGGACATGCCTAATGGAAAAATGTCAATGATAAGATAAAACACACTTACATACTGTTTAACATTTATATAGATATGATATGGGCGAATAATCTAGCCTTGCCTATTTTTTAGACTAGTTTTTGGTGAAAAATAAGGACTAAGTTATGTATAGGTACAGTATTGGACCCCAAATAGTCTTATATAAAATATTATTTCTATCAACTTCATATTTAACAAACTTTTTTCTTTGTAACATCATGTTTAAATCTTATGTTATTATTTGATACATTTTGACAAAGGCTTAATTATTTTCGGGCAAAATTACAAATTGTCCAAGAAAATTGTTAAATTAAATCCTAAGTACATTTTGCCTTTCAATCAAGTAGTTGAGTGCCACAGAACGCTAGGCGTATGTAAAACATTTAAGTGAATATTATAATTGTATAATACGACTGTGTCATGCCATTTCCCGTCACGGCATTAGAGTCAACTTTACTGGAATTTAATTTATGTTTAATGGAAAAAATGGAAGTTGCGAACTAAGTTCGTAGACAACAAAAGAGTAATACGCCGTTTTAAAATATGAATTCATATTCTACAAAACGTTGAGAATCCCAGGATATCAGAAAACATGAGATTTTTTTTTGATTTCACTTTTCCGAACAACAAGATATCTTGCCAGTACTTAAACTCTGATATTTGCCATCGCATCTTATTCCGACTGTATCGAACTTTGTTTCCACTCAAATTGTTCTCACTGTAATGTAAGTACCTACTGAAATAATATCACTATAGTTAATAGTAACCAATAGCTTATTGGACGACTTCTTAAATAGCCCTAGGGTAACTAACAAAAAAATAAAACTCAAAAAAATGGAGTCTAGAAAAATCCGGGACGGACTATATTTATTTATGAAAAACAAAATGATGTTTCCTCAAATGTTGGGTCATCGAGGATAATAAACAAATTTCAAACTAACTAAAGTATGAAGCCTTTAGAATATTCAGATTATGGGTTTGCTGTTTTTTGTTCCGTGGCGAACTATGGGGCTTACAGTCTGTATAAACATGTTCATACAATATTGAGTTAAATCTCTTTAGAGATTCATCTGTTTTGTTCATCAAATTAGATCAGCTGGTTAAAAACTGACTTCCCCGTCAATATAAGTAACCTCCCTTTTTTTGTATAATACTAATCCTATAATATTATAAACGCGAAAGTTAGTAAGTATGGATGTTTTTACTCTTTCACGTAAAAACTACTGAAAGATTTTAATGAAAGTTTTTAAGAAAAGATTTTAATGAAAGTTTACAATAATACAGCTTATACATCAGAATAACACATAGGCTATCATTTATCACCGTACTCCCACGTGAATGGGAAATACACGAGTGAAACCGCGGGACGCTGCTGTTTAAATAGAGATATTTTACAATTCGACTTTGAACAGAGCGAAAGGGTCCGAGGTAATTATCCCATGCGGCAGAAAAGGGTGCAACATGTCAAACGCAATTGAGTCTACATGTGCTAAACTAAACCTAAAAAAAGAACGGTTGGCATTTAGATTATTTTGCTAAACCAACGGCATATGTTGTGGACAAAATGCCCGACATTCTCAGCAGACCCTAGATATAACATTAACGTGATAACAAAACGGCGCTCGTGTTGATTTTTGTTTTTATTTAATAAGAAAAGTGAAGTTTACTGATCAACATAATTTCATTAAACCTAACTATAGTAAAAAAAACCATCGATCACATAATATTCTATAGGTCTCATACTTTCAGTATCAAATTTATTTATTATACTCGATGTTATGTCGAATAATATTTAGAATATTATTATTTTTTATTTTAATAACAGATTTTTTCAACAAATTGAAGCGATGAAGTTACATTCTATACAAATTTTCCCCTAAAACGTGTTACATTTTTAACATCCGTATGAAGATCAATATGGTGTTGCGTTTTATACCATTTATCATCAAGTATCATAATAAGTTGGTAAAAAAACTATATAATATCGATTTATTAGAAAATCGATATTTCTATATTTCTATTACCTAAAGACTTCAACGAATTCAACGTTTTCCATTACATAATGTAGCCAATTGCAATAAGAAACAGTTAAAGTATTTATATATACAATATAAAAATTATCTTAATTACTTAAAACTTGATATTTAGCATATTTTTCGCGTTTATTTCGTGAATGGGAAAATAATGTCTAAATATTCGAGAAATAAAAGCACATTGTCATTGACGACCTCTGTGGCTCAACGGTTAGCGTGTTGACGCTCAAGCCGGAGGTCGCGGGTTCGAATCCCGCCAGGGAACAAAAAAGTTTATGTGTTCCTGGGTCATGGATGTGTATTAAATATGTGTATTATATAATAAAAATCTTAAATATAAGTATTAATATAAAACGTATTAAATATATGTATTTCCGTTGTCTGGTACCCGTAACACGAGTCTCTTCGAGTACTTACCACGGGACCAGATTGACGTGGTGTAAAAAGCGTCCATAGATATATTATATTATTGTCATAATAGTTGTGTAAATATACCGCTTAGAATAACCGCGGGACTGAAATTGGCCAATGACAACTTTAAATCTTAGAAAATACATTTTTTCAGCATAACCTTAAATAAAATGCCACTCATTTCTATTTGCTAGTATAGAGTAGCTTTAGATGTAGCTAAGTCATTAATTCAAAAATACACTAACTATACTTTGCCGCATCCAGACAGACAATTGAAGTGAAATCCAATTGAGGCAATCAACGCTCCTACTCAACTATCGTAGCGATCTGATTCTTTGCAGATTTACGATTCGGATTACAATGGTATTGTGATGCAAGAAATCTTTCAATTGCAACTTGTAAACTCAATTGGCTTCAGTTTATATTAGACCACTGATACTTGACTTCTTAGATTTATTAATAATTCGACTGATAATGATTATTATTATTATTAAAAATCATATGTACTTATTGTATTTATAGGTTTCGGCTCTATCGTTAGGCTCTATTACGAAGACGAGCAATCTTTTGCTCTCCACTCGCATCCAACACGGACCGGCCACTGCACGGAGATCGTCTTCCCACTTTGGTCGGCCACCAGCACTTCGTCTACATAAACGCGGTCTCCACTCTTAAAGCTTACTGTCTTCCGTTCTCCTGAGTATGTGACCACCCCAACGTAACTTCAAGGGTGATATCGGTGAGTAGAATTCAATAGTGGGCTGATAGCATTTAGGATATTTAGCTTAGCCATATTCATTTGAAGACAAAATTCTTCAACCAATGCGTTCTCCCGTGTTGACCGAGGGTCAAAATGTGGCCACTTGATTTATGACTAGTTCGAAACTTTGCGTAGCTCTACGTGCTATGGGGCGTGCTATGCTCGGTGTTTCTTCGGCAAATGGGATTCAAAATAAAGACATCACCTTTTCGTCACTGTGAACCATATTCGTACAATGCTAGACACAGGCTTCTATCCATTTAAGCTTAGTGGTGGGCCATTGCGCGGAGATTGCGGTTTATCAGAGGCTGATAGCACTTTTGTCTTTTTTTTACACTGTAGAGGCGACAATCGTACAGTCGGTTCACCTGATAGCTACCAGAGGATTAGCAGGTGCGTTGCTAGTGTTTCAAATACGAGGGTTCTGTTGTGGACATCCTGAGTTGTATCGGTTCGGAAATACCGTAGCTGGAATTTCTCATTGTCTTACCTAACTTAACCGACAGTCTGTTATTCGAAGTTTGTACTCTAAACAAAATATACCAAAAATTGAAATTCATATGACGTATTAGTAAGTCAATAGAACTCCCAATCCCAAGATGTTTAATCGCTTACGGCTTGTCATATTTCTCATATCTTTTACGTTAATTAAGACATGTTTTCCGATAGTAACGCAGAAACTAAAGTGGAGGAGCTAATTTTGGTGTAACTCTCGACACACGTCAATTAAAAGTACGGATTTTGTTCCATTAGCCGGATCGATGTTCAGTCGGGCCGCACACTTGGGACGAGTACTTGTGTTATATAAGTCAAGATAAAGTTCACTTTACGGAACAATTCTAGATATTTTAATCATACATAATATATACAAGGATCTCAACAACGAGCGGTCGCGTGCCGCTCGCGTCCAGCGGATTCCTGCGACTTTTATCAGGTGGTGGTTCCACCTAGTGGGAGGTCTAGCAGCCTTCTATAATACCTGGTCGTCACTCCAGAACTCTTAAACCCCAGCGGTCATCATATTATAAGTTAATGCTTTGCTATAAATAACTGATTTAAATAAGAAATTTGATATCACATACTATAAAGTTTTATAATTTATTGACAAACATTTTCACGACATTTTTTTTTCACGTCAATTTTTTTGAGAGTATCCTAGTCACATAAACTAGTCCACTTTGGACTGGCCTAGATAATCAAATGCAATGAGGCAGATGCCTGTCCTACCCTCGTTTATGAAACACAGCAGATAGTATAGCAATTAAGACTACCGCGCGGCTCATGAACATTCTTCCCATACCCATTATTTGACTATTTCACTGTTAAGTCTGTGACCTTGACAATAATACAATAACAATAATTTAGCAACAGTGGCTATATTAACCTTGTGTACGCCACGCCTTAGGCAATAAAGAGAGCGATTAATTCGCTAAGTCTCATTCGATCTAAGAAACCTCTTAAGCGATGTTTTGTTCGCAGTATTTGTGTTCGCTATTAGGTTACTTAGCCTACCCTGTTTACTGTTTCTATTTATAATTGCTCATCCCCGCTAATAGACCGTGTTCAATAAACCCAAATCAATCCCATTGGGCTCACATTCCAAGTAACCTTTAGTAACATACCCTCGGCTGGCGTCACTTCAAAAGTATATTTTAATTAAGATGGCTATTTTCAATATTAAAACGGGATATTTAATAGACCTGACGATACTTATGAACAAGACATAGATAGTTACATACGCACTGCTGAAATATCGAGTTCTGTGTAATGAACGCGTAAATATAGTAAATATGGCGTTTTAAATACTTTAAAAGTAACTTACAGCTAACTTTTGTACTAGTTTGAAGTGACCTTCGTATTGTCCGAGTTTATTCAATAAACCCAAACGTGATCACTGCGACTTGTCAATGTGACAAGCTTGATCGTTACAGACCTGCCTAACTTATGAGAATAGCTAATTTGGAAACAAGTTAGTATTTAATCTGAATTGAAAAAAAAAAGAATTACTTAATTCGTAACCGCTAAGCAACCCGATATTGAAGGTTAATTAAAACTTCAATTTCTAAGGAAAACGTATACAATTTCTGTAAAACGAAGCTGTACGAAAAGAGTATCTATGCTGATGAAATAAAGCTCTAAATAAGAAATCAGAGTGATGTCCGAGATCTACCAAGTAATCATTATTTTTTCAGAGGCAGTTTTTGGTTGATAGACTCCTGATGATGACGCGAAGATGCTTATTTTTAACCATATTTTATAATATACAAAATGTATTTTATAATGTACAAAATGTATTTTATAATATGCAAAATATATTTTATAATATACAAAATGTATTTTATAATATACAAAATGTATTTTTGTAACAATCTATTGCCTGAATCGTTGCTGTGTCGTCAACTAACTTACATTTAAAACTGTATACGGGCTAAAGATGATTATTCTTAGATCCTGTGTCACTTAGTCACGTAGTTGTATTGTACAGTGAATAAATATATTTATAATCAGGTGGGTAGTTCCAAAGATTACCTCCCGTATAATAGGCATATACACGACAATATAAATACTAATCATAACAAGACAATACAAATCTTTTGAAAATATGATTATATACACCACAGAATATAATACTATATTATCATAGGAACAATATATATTTTTATCGTACATTTTATTTTAAGTCTTGTACAAGCAAGCGTACTCGTCTTTTGAATTGAGAAATTAATTTTTTAGTGCATCATTTATGATATATCTAGAAACCATGACGGCCTTAATCTAAATGATATCAACATGCACTACACCACAGCCACAGCACATCATAAAAAAAATTAAAATTTATTTCCGTTTCAAGTAACACAAATTCAAAAAAATATAATATGTATTCCATTCCAAGCAAGAGATATTATGCTAAAATAAATATATAACCAGTTTTCACTTTCAATTATTTAATAATTGAAATATGAACAATACTTTTCATAATAGCTTTATTATAGTAGCGTCGTCGCGTTATCGTCATAATACTTTCTCATACGAACCCAGTCGAGGTTATCTCAAGCATAATATATACAATAAATACGCGTGTATTTGCGTGAATTTCTCATCAGAGTCTATTTAGATTATAATTCAATAAGCGACGCTTTTAACTGGAAGTTCTAATCTATACCTCCGCGTTAATGGGTTCCCGTTATCGTTCCTATAAAAACAATTTCGGAAGCATTTTCTAAGCGGAAACAATTTTTTTTAAATAATTCTTACTTTTTTTATTAAATAATTTGAACGCAATATATTGATAAATTGTTAGGTACGTCGCGTGCTTGTTGTCAACTATTATTTTGATCATCTTTTTCCTTGACTAAGTTAATGTAGCATCATCAATCAGCATCAAGGGATCATAATCCCTTTTCTGTCCATTTTTTAAAAATAATCTCCTCTGAATCTAAAATTGCGGTTATTTTCAGTCGGTCATTAAGATCAATGTCATGTTACCTAGAGGGATATCATTTATTTCACATTTATATCAAAACGACAATTGAATAATCCTCGATACACTTAAAAAGATCGATCCTCAATCGATATATTTAAAAACTCCCCTCCCCACTGTCCTGTTTATTGTGAGCGTAGATAAATACCAACTAAAATCTAAGCCCTCGAGGCTCGAGGACGTGTTCGGTCAACATCCATTACTCCACGATAGGTATTGACGGTGACTTGCAACTGTATTTCTTTTCAAAATATCACCGACTCATTGTGAGAGAGGTATTGTAACCAGAAGCGAACAATATGATTAAGATTTTTTTAAGACACGTTATTAATATCAGATTGTTTTACATTTCAATGGTCATGTGTGTTAGATTTTATGTATATGCTTTAAGGATTTACTTCAGATCTTTTTCCTTACCATTAACAAGCCATATTAGCAGGTTCGAGCTTGAAACCACTTCACTGAGGCTTAAAGGACTAGACCACCAAAATATGTACAGTTATCATCATAACATTACTTTTAAATCAATTTCGACTTGGACACCGTAATTCGTAGCTCTGCAGCCTATTATAAAGTAGTTATAGGTTACATTATCACACTTAATCGTAAAAATCGTTTATCATCGTCGAAAAACCAAATTAACATCGAATGACTTAACGATCAATGAAGCTATTCGTTGTCATCATTCTCTTTCCGTTCACTGTTGCAAGTTAACTAATAGACGTTGTGGTTTTATCCACCCTTCAATGGAATCTTACCGTTAAAATTACTTACTAAATATTTCGGCTTTTCAATGCAAAGTCAAAGTAAAAAAAATATTCAAAATAGTACCATCAAAGTATTTTTTTGAACGTTAATTGAGTCTACCACCGGTTCCAAAGCAAGTCCACTGAGAAGAACCAGCGAAACAAAATCAGTGGAACTAGTCTTTTCAAATATTATTTTACAAAAAAAAATACAAACAATACATACTACTTTAGTAGTATAGTTTATAAGAAGAATTCAGCAAGAAACTCTGTTGGGTTGCTCCTTTCAAAATATAGAATGCAATTTTATAAAAATACTTAATCACATACATTTATTACTAGTCTTATACACATTAGCCTAAGATAAAACAAGTAAATATATTTAGAGCCCGCAATTTCCAAAACAAACCAGAAGATGTTAATAAAAAAAGAAAAAGAAGATGCTAGGCTAGGTAGAAATACCAGATACATATAGGCTGAAGGAAAACTTGCACCGCGGCGTCTCGAGCTGTGGTTATATTGTCCACATAAATCGTTTAGATTTCCACATTCCACCAGAACACCATTTTAAATGTACTGAACTCTCTAATGTATATTAAATCGTATTACGACTGACATAAGTTTCGATATGTACGCTGTAAGATAACAATGTTTATTACTTAATGTGGTTAGTTCGTAGTTTATCCTTTGAAATTATGAATTAGAGAACTGAGCGTTGGAAATGTAGTCGGTAAAAGGACTTTTGACCTCACCGGCGCGCGACCGTTTGCTTGGATAACGTCAGGTTTTAGTTCTCGGAATTATGAGCAGGACAACAGGAGCAACTCGTTAAGTATTAATCGTGAAATCTCGTGAGGTTGTTCTTCTGTTGGCCTAAGCTACCTATTATAAAATGGTCATTAAATTGACTAGATATGATAATCAACATTCAACATGCATACAAGGTGATATCGCGATGATAATAGACTGAGACACGTTGGGCGTTTTGAAACGCGCGCTTTGCTAACGCGCGTTTTGAGAACCCCGAATTCTATTGAAGTGTACACATGTATACGCGTGATGCTGGTCAAACGCGCGTTGTACGCGCGCTTACATTTTTTCGTTCGAACGCGCGTTGCTATGGCGTCAGCTGCGCGCTTGGGGATACATGAGCTGCCGTTGCGAAAAACGTTACGAAAATGAAGATCGAGCATTTCGAAACTGATATCTTTATAGATGAAATCCAAAAGCGGCCAGCTATTTGGGATATGGAAAGTCCCGATTATAAAAATAAGGTGATTAAAAAACGTAATTAGGAGGAGATGGTAGAATTTTTTTGTGACACGGATACGCACGTAATCATGAGATACTGTTTTGATTATATTTTTTTATATTGGTCTATAAATTATTCGCCATTTGTTGCTCAATATTCCGAAAGTGTATGTGTATGTGTATGATATAGCGACTTGCTCTCGATAATCTATAATTGAAAACTTATTTTATGTGTGTGAGTTGTTTTCCAATATATGGGCGCATCACATTTGACATGATTTCGACGTCCAGTTTCGAACTGAGCCAAAAGTATATTTACCCTACTAACGCACTTCGAACGCCGTGCTAAGCTCGGTGTGTGTATGCGACTAACGCGCGCTCAACGCAACTCTGAGCGCCTAGTGTGTACTAGCTCATAAACATATGTCAACAAACGCTAACAACATGCTGACGAAATAAATAGCACAGCTGACCATAATTGTCAAAAGACATCCGAATGACAGACAATAAAACACAATTTCCAACCATTTTTACGTATGAATGAAAATGAATTAAAATTTTAAGCCCACGTGAAAGTGGCTCTCAGCTATTGTAATGTTGTGAAGTTGGTGCTCGCCGGTCGCCCGCGAGGGGACCGTAATTTAACTTCCAAATAATTCCAAATAATTTCGGGAATACCACAGTTGTGCAAACAATCAAATTATATAAGAATTTATAACTGTGATAATAGGGATTTGATTAATAAATGGATGTTGTATATCTTAATAGTTATTTATCTTTATATACATGTATACTGTATAATTATATTGTGCATGTGTATGGTAACTCAACTCTCCCTACAGCAGCGGGATGATGATACTGTTTTGATAAAAATAATGTGTGTCTGTGTGCAAGTGGATTTGAGAATGGTTGAGATTCACATAACGGCCTATAATTTGTTTTACTAAAATCATTTGTGTTTACTAAACATTTAGTGCGTAACGCCTATCGGTTCCGGCAGTTATTATAATTAATGTAAATTTTAGAATAATATATTACTTTAGTGAAATTTAAAAAAAAATCGGCGATAGAAAAAGCTTAAAAATATTTTTAACTATTCAGGACATTTTATTTTGTAAGAAAACTTACATCTGAGTAGGTTTTTATGTTTATGGCATAACAAACTAGTTTATACAATATAATAGTCCCATCGAGAGTGATAATACAAAAACAGTGATATTTAGGGGTTCGAGTGCTTAAGTGAAGGTTATGTTTGTAAAAACATGTGACTTCATTTCTAAGGACTTCCAAAAGTTTTTTTACTAAGAACTTATGTTATGTAATTTTTAAATATTTATATAAATACATAATACTATTGTATGCCACCCGGTGCAGGCTATATTCATCATACAAAATGACAGCGGGATTAGAACCAACGACCGATGCGTAAAATCAAAAATGTCCAATATACTCACTACTCGACCACAAAAACAAACAAATAGTGTTAAGTTACATTAGAAGATGGTTTATTTTTCAGCTAAGCTCCGTGTTGGATGCGAGAGGCTAAGGATGTGCTGACCATTGACCCACCTCATTGAATTTCGAGTGGATGGATAGAGTGATAGTGATGATGATGGTGATGATCCTTTTTAATGTCAAGGTCACACCTTCTCTAATCTTCAAAATTAAGAAATCAAAAACCATTTATGCAAAGTAGAAGTAAGTCTTTATCTTCCGTCAGTTATCAGAGTAATAACTGAATTCGGATAAGTTGAAGTGATATTTCATAAGATCGGGTCTTGATAATATTTAACATCGTTCATTCCCCCGAGCTCCGAGGTCTGGTCTACGAGATCTTTCCGGAATTAATGTTTCAAGAGACTTAACAGAATATTTTAAAATGAAGCTAGTTCAAAAATAAAATGTTAAAATGTTCTGGAATACGCACTTTTACCCTTATTAAATATTCTAAGGTTATAACTTTATAGATAATCTTAAGATCAATAAAAGCTTTGAGTAAAGTCACCTTGGCTCTTTAGAGTTCCGCTCCATATCATTATAGAACTGTAAAATAACTAAGGGATGAATAAGTCTTGATCCTATTCCGCAGTAAAATAATATGAGTGAGATTTATATTATTAATAACTATTTACTTATATAAAAAATATACTAAAAAAAAGAAATGTGGTGTCGTGGGACACCAGGTAGGAACGAAGTTCCTTCGGCTAAAAAGAAAGGTAATATACACTACTCGCTTGTGTATACGACTGTCGCGCCTGCGCACGTCTCATTTAACGCTTTTTATTCCACGCACTTTTTCTTACGGTTTTACTATCACATTTTTTTCAGTTCGGTCGCACAGCAAAATCCCTATCTCCTCCAAGCCTGCCGTAAGGAACTTCGTTCCAAAATGTAGCTATAAACCATTTTTTGTAGACTATTTTGAAGAATGTGTCTTCACACATCGTTTTGTCGTTTACGCTTATTAAAATTTAAAAAATCATTTTACTAGTGAAGTTACACAATATGCTATATAATATCTACACAGACAAATACATTTTAAGTATCTGTTTGTACTTTCAATATACGAGCTTTGAAAAAAAATTTTTTTTTTAATTTTTGTCTATTTTTTACGGTTCATCTCTGAAATTAATGGGCCGATTTGGATGATACTTTCACTGGCAGTGAGGTCATGTCATGAGAACTAACTTAGGCTATATAAATCATCATCACCCCTCCGAATACGACTGTAAATATAAATACAAGCAGATGAATCTGCGGGCAATACCTAACTTACAGTGAAGTCAATATTTTTTTGAGTATCCCACCTTGATTTTCGGCGTTTAATATGTGCTGTTAACGTGACAGCCAACAATATAACGTGCAATTGGAGTTTCTCACGCAATACAGGTGCCGGCCGTTAACATTCAATAAAACATTAATCCGCAATCTCACAACCAACTGGTCGTGAGGTACAGCGCCGTAGTCGCGGGGTCAAATACCGACAGAGATAATTTGTACAATAAATACGTACATCTGCACCCTGTATTTTACGTGTTTGTACTACGTGTGTATTGAAAATTGAAATTGATTGATATAAAATATTTCTGATGCTTTCCTTCCCATAATGCAAGCTTATACGGACATAATTACAAATTACTAATTATTGGAAATTTTCAAGACTCGATAGTGTATACTTGATACTTGAGGTAAGGCTGGTTTTCGCAACTCGACGCTTGTGCGCCTATTTTGCGTGCCTGAAGCACTCTCTACTGCCAGTTAAGCTCCCGCAAGAATGCTAGCAGTATCTTGACATCGGCGCAGATCTCCGGGAGATCCGGGCATCCGTGATAGGCAGCCCATAGCGGTGCTACTCCTGTGCCATATTGGATAGTGTATACACACACACACACATAATATGTATAATTTATTTTTATCCCAAACTAAATAATTCAAGGCACTCAGTCAAAATTTTCGACACATTTTTGTCTTGAATAGCACATAGGTAATCTTCTAATAACATAAATGTATGCTCCTTATTGATTGAACTAACGTTTCAACTTGAAACAGTTTTAACAGTGGTAAAGAGTTACCATGCTGCTTTGCAGCCGAATTGGGCCTGCACGACCGGGGTGGTACCTCTCGCTCACATAATACCGGCATAAAGTGACAGTTTTCGTGCGGTTTATGAGTTTCCTGTGGCCCATTGGGGAGATAGGGAAAAGGAGAGCAACGCATCTGCATAACCTTTGGTTATGTGGATGTTAATGGACGTCGATAGTTGCAAGGCTTCGGCTGTTCGTTTGCCCTCCTATGCTATAAAAAAACATGTGTTTGTAATCATACTTCCGTGGCGACCGCGGGAATATGTATATTAAGTGGTCAGCCGTCTTGACGTTCGCTATAAAGACCTGTGTGTGGAAAAATTAAATAATAATGATGATGAGGATTTGACATACTTTGATCGGAAACATTTTCCACGATTTATTTAAGCTTTAACTAAACTTTGAAGCGCTCTATTTTCATTTGCGTGTAACAATTTGAAAGCTTTGTTAATTGTTATTCAAATACGGTCGGGATGGATTCGCGTATCGGTGAGAATTGAAACGAAATCGGTTCCTATATCGGCCTTTACAGCTTTTTACCTTTTATTACATACGTTCGCTACGCTTTACAAATTTTTTAATATTTTTTACTACGAGTATACGTGACTTAGATACGATAGTTGTAACAAACATAAATAATTCAAAGCAACTCATTATAATGGAACACTTTTGCGGAATTTTGAGCTTTTCTTACTTAATTGCAGAATCCCACTCCCATAGCCATGGTTGTTGTAAAGTATCCAAAACGTCGGACATGTAAAAAACTTATTATACCTACTGCCCATGAGCTTTTCATAGTAAGCATGACAACACATGTTAATAGTATCATCATCATCATCAGTCTTTATCCGTCCACTGCTGAACGTAGGCCTCCCTCAATGAACGCCAAGACGACATAATTGTATATTTAGATTTATTATTTTCATAATATTGTGAAATATACTATGTTGGTCGACTATTAACCTGGTGGTAAGCCGAGACGGCCGATAAAAGATACCTTTGATCATACTTGAAACTTTTCACACATACTATTATTATAGTATGATATTATACATATTGTGTCACCCGCGTAGTTCTCAGTACGTGAAAGCGTAACTACCAAACTAACATACGCATTTATAATAGGGGTTCAAGTATGAAATTGCCGTTTTATTATGAATGCTACTTCAAATTGACCTTGATTGATGTAACTATGTAGTATTTTTTTTTAAATGTGCAACATACGATTATCGACTTTCAGTTGTTTTTTTTTATTATTTAGCAATGTATAGGTAGATAATAATGTTTTTCTAATTTAACATATTTATTTAATAAAAATAATTACATTTTAATTAAATAAATATCTTAAATAAAAAAACAATTTTTCAGTACAAATGGGCAAATTTATACTGAAACTTATTAATTTTATTATAATATTTTTTCTTAATATTAATTTATTATTGTCTATTCAAAAGCAAGTGACAAGGTCTCGGTCATCTTGGCATTCGTTGTGGTGAGATCAAAATTGAACTGATAAAGGCCTATGATGATGATTATTTGAGGAGTTGAATATTTTTTATAATATGCTTATCAGGCAATAATCAGAAAAACATTTATATACGAAATCCTATATCCTATATAGTTACTTATAATAAAATTATTATATAATGAACATTGAGACATTAATTTAGTACAAGTGAGAAAATTACCCGCTACTTCTACGGTACGACAGTTGGTTGTACACAATCGCCGATTCGTCCGATTTACTCGCTGCGATTTTTGGCAAAAATTTGGCTAATAAGCTTTTTATTTTATAGAATTGATTATAAGATTATTGTTTACAGTTTCGATTAATTACTATTGTTATAATGTTTATTTTAATAAAACACCTAAATTTTCGTCATATTAAAAATTAACCGAAGTAATGTTAATTTGAGGGGGTTTGTTGTATTGAGGCGGCATATATGCAGAAGTGGGTGTATAGAGGCTGATGATGATGATTCAAAATATTTTTTAATTGAATATATTATAATGTATCACATATATATTGTTATATTTTATCTATTACAATTGATATTCAGTGGAAAACTTGAACAGTTTCAAGTAGCAAATTTATCAAGACTCAAGATACAGGTAAGTTGTTACCCTATTACTTACGTGTTCAACCAGCCGTTATCTGCTCTTGAAGACTATGTAAGAGCTTTAAAAGACCCAGATACATCTAGATAGCTTTGCATCGATATTCCAGTCAATTTAAAATGACTTGTGGCTTGATTCTTACTTTATTACGACTCAATGAATTCGATACAGGTAATTTGCTATCTATTTAAAGATGAAGCCTTATAGCTATATAATTATATAAAAAAGATGTATTCGAGCGTCCTAATTGATTTATATTAAATATTGATTAGTTATATCTTTTGATGATTTTTTTATGATGGATAATTTAATGTTGTTCTAATTATTGTGATGATTTAAACTTGTGTGTTAAAAATGTCAATAACAATAATGTAAATAACATATTGAAAAACTAAAAGGAAAGATAAAATAAAAGTAAACAAATTATTATATAAGTAATTATTTATTTTTAAACTCAATATTGAAAAAATAAAATACACTTAAAACAATTTGTATTACTTAAAATCAAGTAAATCAGTATAGATAAAGATATTTTGCTTCCTCCACGATATACATAAAATTACCTTATTACTAAAGACTACAATATATTTTTTGTTATATGCATCACCTTCTCGTATAAAATCAAATATTATTTTAATTTTTTTTTTATAAGTAAACGAAATAATTGGCATTAAAAATAAACCCTCATTGTTGTGAGAGTATTTGATAAAATTAACTTATTGGAAAAATATTCTTTGTTTATTAAATATACTAATGTATTCATAAATACTTTTTAATTGGACGTAGGCGTATATGTAAAAAACAGATGTATTTATTTTCCATATATGTACTACACGTAGAGATGTACTAAAAGAAATTACATTGCCGCCCGGCAAAAAAAGCGTCATAACACATGATAAGTACGTTTTCACATCTTTGTATCATTAGATTATTATACTGCCCTTAGTTACTGAGACTGGCTCTAAGTTTTCTTTTTTACCGAGCCATATTGCTCAGTTGGTCGGCACGAAAAGTGTCACATTTGTGTTGATACGAAGCATGCTTGTGCCGTGTTCCCAAAACAGTATCACTATGTGATGTAACTTTGTATCGGTAATTTTGGAAAGATTAATATAGAATATGTTAACATGAAAAGTGCACTAACATGTGTTAGGGCAGTTTCCTTTAAGAAAAAAAATTGTCGAATGCTAAATATTTTAAAGAAAATAGTCACAACTTGTGAAATTACTCTTCTGAAGGCGGGTAGAGGTGTAACTTCTAGTTATAACTAATGTAAAAAAAAGTTAAAATACATATTTTAATTATGTGAAATATTGTAACTTGCGTCAAAGAGTCATAATCTTGCCAATGTCTTGAAAGTTACTTTAATTAATAGTATAATATTTCCGAAAATAATACATAAGCATTCTATGTCCAAATAAAATTTCGGACATTTAAGTCCAATAATTTTTACAATATCGATGTTGGGAACAATCTAAAATCAGAAAAGAGTCATTATTTCGAATAACTTTTTAATGTTATGACGTTTTTTTTGCCCAGTATATCGTAACAGTAATTTTGTTTTCTGATTTGCCGCTATGTAGAAATAAGAATATTGGATGATGGAAGTATTTACTGGTTTCATTATTGCGGCTTCAATTAATTGAAATGATTGGTACAAAAAGCGGAGGCTCACAGAATTATCTATAAATACATGGTGAAAGAGGAATCAGAAAAAACTCATCAAAGCATTTCCCAAATTAATTTACAAACCTTAAAAATATATAATTATAACATGATTTTGTGAAAATCTTGAATTTGCATACGGCTTTATAGCATGAATAAGCGTAATACTAGAATCTAGAAAATAGTGATAAAAGCCATATAAACACCTTGATTAGCCCTGCATTAAATTGCAATGAGCTGACTAATCATGCTACTCACACTACTACTGCCGATACAAATTCCATACATAATTTATGTCGTTATATATAATTATTTTTAGTTTCTGAAAAGGAAAACAACATAAAAATATTACAAGAATTATGATAACGTCAATTATTTTGATAGGTTTAAATTATATTAAAGTAAATGTTCTTCTTTATTTTAAAATAAATTGTTTTTTAATATGAAGCAAACACATTCCATTGATTCCTGAAGGCTTCTAAATTCAAGTCTAATCATGATTCTTGTTTTTATCTATTTGTAAAAAACTACACTAAAAGTAATTAAAAATAATTTAACAAAAGCACTTAAATCTAATAAAAATAATATTTATAATCTATTTTTATAACTTTTTACAACTATTAAAAACGAAAGTCAAATAATTACACACATTTAATACCTTAAGTACTCTAAAAATACCTTATTCGAGCTGCACGCATCTTTTGAAACTTCCTTTTTATACGTATTCTATATTTTCTTACCATATCTTTAAATTTAACATAAATAAAAATGAGCACCCACACTACGAACACCGTTACTATCATGACGTCCGACATGGTTGACGGCTGCAAGAACACTGGCAGCCGACAGGTGAGCGCTTCCCTAGATTACGTTTGGATCGCCCACGCTCGGGAGGATTTAAGTAGAAGTCAACTTAGGCTGGGTCGCCAAGCGTGTGGCTAGAGCATTAGGCATCCTTAAATCCTCCCCTCAAGCTTTCCCCTCACCCCGTTATCCGTTGTTTATATCGGAACATCTGTTAGGATTTTGTTAAAAAAAATATTACAAAACCGGTGTGTTGTAACTTCCAGTATAACAAATTCACGAGAGCATCAGCCATACACGACTATCAGTGTGGGATTTCTGCAACGGAGACTGATTAACAATAAAACGTTAAAATCGAAATCGAATTCTCATATCCATTATCCTTCCCTCCGTCTTCGCACGAGTAAACAAATTATAGCCTATGTGTGTTGCTCGCTGATATGTAAAAAATCCCTATAGGTAAAAGAATTATTAAAATCGGTGTAGTAGTTTCACAGCCTGTTCAATACAAAACCAAGAAACAAATAAATGTTTCCTCCTATTTTACTTTTTATACTTTTCCTTACTATTATTATAGATATATATATATATAATAATAGTAAGGAAAAGTGTAGTCAAGTGTATCAATATAGCGGTCAGACCTGGCTATCAATTATCATACACATAATATGCATGCATCACTCTTTTTTTCGCCGGGGGTACAAAAAAAATTATAATATACATTAAAAAAATGTATATATTCAGAGCAATGTAACGATTATTAAAGAACATTTATATTATAATGGACTTAAAATGAAAATTATTAATGGAAATGGTCAATAAATTTTCTCCATTTAGAAATCAAGGCAGACCTTTCCTTAATTATAGAGCACGAGAGATAAACTTAAATACTTTAAGTGAGTTTGAAGGTCGGGTGTTAGTAGTTTGGTAGTGTCACTTGACGCGGGGTTTTGTGATATTTTGAGCTGTAGACTCTGTAGAGGTATCGTACGGCTACAGGGCATACATATAAATAAAATTAAACTGGACAACAGGTATTTTTCACGACCTCTGAGAGCAATGGTTAGCGCGTAAGCCCGGTAGCGGGGTCGAATCTAGCCAGGGAACAAAAGTTTTTGTGTTCCTGGGTCATGGCTGTGTATTAAATATGTGTATTATATAATAAAAATCTTAAATATAAATATTAATATAAAAAGTATTAAATATATGTATTTCCGTTGTCTGGTACCCGTAACAAAAGTTCTTCGGAAACTTAGCACGGGACCAGATTGTCGTGGTGTAAAATCGTCCTTAAATATCTATACTATTTAAAATTATAAAGATGAAAGGTTTGTGTATATGTTTGTAACGAATTAACTCAAAAAGTACGGGACCAATTTTAAAAATTCTTTTACAATTTGATTGTGTAGCATTCAAATTGTGAAAGAATATATAGAATAAAATAACGATCTCTACTAAAACTACAATAATGTTCCCCAAGGTAAAAAAAAATGCCTATAAAATATCTTTCATCGCATGTGCTGCGAAAACTAATCATGATAGAACAACACGTTCCACAATATTAAAGGACTTATAAATATCTACGAAAAATGTCGCGTTAGTATGTGTATAACTATTGTAGTTAAGTCACTATACTTAACTACTTTTTAACATTTTAAAATTTAATAGAAATTCCGACCAAAACCAGACCAAGTTATTTATACCTTTGCATTAATCCTTACCTAAACAAATAATTTGTCAAGCAAGGCTGTTAAAATACCCGTACATTACTTTTTCGTTTATTAAAATCGGATATACCATTCAAAAGATATTGCGAGTTTAATAAAATTGAAATAAAATTAATTCGCCGCTAAGCCGCGGCCGTGACGCGCTGGAGCGCCGCGCCGGGGCCGCAGTGCAGCACAAGGGTTCTACTCAAACTACAAATTCGTCAGCTTTATATACTACAATTATACTATATAAGATATAAATCAGGAGAGTGTTTGTTTGAACGCGCTAATCTTAAAAACCATTGATCAGGTTTGAATGATTCTTTGAGTGTTAGATAGCTCATTTATCGAGGAAGGTTTTAGGCTTTATATCATCCCGCTAAGATGCCGTAATAAATTATAGTTAACGCAGACAAAGCTGCGGGCAACAGCTAGTTATTGTATAGCTGTAAGATGCGGCCTGTACAACACAATAACTAACGACTTTAAAATGAGCAGTATTGTTTATTTCATTGTCATTGTCATCATCATCATCATCATCATCACCAGTCTTTCTCGGCCTGTATCTGAAGGTATATTGCAATGAACGTGAATATATCCCTGCTTTTGGAGGTTGATTTCATACAACAATAAAGTTCTATACAAAATATTATATTGTATCCAACTTTAAATTTCCGTAAAAAACAATATCTTAGATGATATTATTTCTAATGTTTTACAAAAATAAACTATTTCCAATACAAGAAATAAAATGTAGTTTTCAAGGAAAAGTACGCTTTAGCTTTATTATTTTCTCTATTACTAGAAATGATCCATTTATATCGTACCTTGTTGATACGGCAAGATAAAATGAAACTACATTTTATTGTTGTTTACTAGCCGTTGTCCGTTATTACATTAAATATATTTACAGTAGCATTTCATCTGCAAATTCCTACAATATCCCTAGGGAACACGATGTTCGTCGATGAAAAGTGAAAGTGACTTTCCGATCACCGTACTGTCTCGCTAATGGATGGCCCATAGAGGCATAAACAAACAAATACATATTATTTTATAGCTTGGCAAGCTTTTGTTGTGGTTCCTATTCCTAGGGGAGGTTTAAGATCTAATACTCGCTCTGACCTGCGACTTCATCCGCCGAACAAGTCAGTAAAACACCTGTCTCGCTAACATATCAAACACAAAATTAAATTATCGTTTAAAAAACTAAAAAAACACGCTTCATTAGCTAACCGAATTATTTATTGATATAAAAGAATCAAATGTTAGAAAGTTTTAAAGTGAATAATACTTATCGACGCTTTTTTACACCACGTCTATCTGGTCCCGTAATAAGTTCTCAGAGAGACTTGTGTTACGGGTACCAGACAACGGAAATACTTAAATATTAAAAAAAAATTATATTATATTTATATTTAAGATTTTTGTTGTTTAATGCACATATTTAATACACATCCATGACCCGGAACACAGAAACTTTTTTGTTCTCTGGCGAGATTCAAACCCGATACATCCGGCTTGAGCACCATCACGCCAACCACTGAGCCACAGAGGTCGTCATATGTCATTAATGAGAGACCACACGTGTGATGAATTTCTTGTGCTATCCTGATTACACTCATCAGTATATTGAAACGAACTTATTAAATTAGTGTATTTTCATCTTTCCTTAAAATGTGTGCATGTTTTTTTTAACAATTAAAACTATTTCAAATGTTCTTAAATGTTGTTTCGAGCTCGCTGCGAATATAGTCCACGAGTAAGCGCGTCTTGTAAACGCACTGGCACCTGATAAATATCCTGTATTGAATAGCTCTTTATTGAACAATGCATTTTTAAAACCAACTGGTATTTCTGACGTATAATTTGTTTTTCTTTTAATATTACAGAGACGTTTAACATTATGCAGATGCGAATTTGTTTATATAAAGATAATCGTACGTACTATAATAGCAGCCTTCATTTAAATTCTACTAAAATATAAATTCAAAACGAGATGACAATATTTTAATATAAGGGTTTGTGCACGTTTAGAGAAAGATAAAAAATATGATAACCATGTTGGACCTTTATAGCTAATTTGATAAAAAGGGTTATCCAAGTTTATAACATTACATTAACATACAAAACAGTTGTGTATATTTGTTTGGAATACTGTCTATTACTAAGTTACCGAAATATTTAAAAGAGGTTTTATTACAGTTGCTCAAAAAGTGGTTATTATAGGTTTGTAATGCAATATACTATTTTGTGTTTTAACGCAGCGGGTAATTTTTGTCTGAAATAAGGGGCTAAAGAAGGAGAAGCTGCAGCAGGTACTTTTACCGGTGGGAGGGATGTGCTGCGCCGCACTCCCGTTGACTCAGGTACCACTCTCAGGTATCTCTCTTATTTCTATAGAGAGAAGGGCAAGACAAACAGTGTGATTACTCTGACTTAACATCTTATGTCTTGATATAGGCAACACTTAACCCATGACTCGCCAGGTCTAGTTACAGGTAAACTAGCTTACACAAACAACCCTATAGAGCACTCTTATATATGCTGTGATGCAGGCAACAGTTGCTGTGTAATACGAACTGAGATGAATGTTTCGTGCATCATTATTATGATCCGTCTAAGCCTTAGTCGGAACCTGATAGCTGTAACCTTCGAATCATTGAAGCATCTTTTACCCGTAAAGCGATACATCTTGAGGTAATCGAATTAGATTGTGATTTATTTATTTATGGATATTCCACATAGATTACCTTATGCTAAACAGTATTGAAACATCAGTAGCAATAAACCTAAAAATATGGAAGCCTATAATGATGTATAAACCTATAATCATGGAAGGTCACCGCTTACCAGTGTGAATCTATACAATGCAACAGTAAACTAAGGTTAAATTAAGAACAAAAAAACAAAATAAATAATTGTAAACCAGTATATCTACTTTAACTTAATAAAATATTCAAAACGTGTGTGTGTGTGTGTGTGTGTACTTGCGCATGTATGTATGAACATAATGAATATCATTTTTTCGTTTACTTTCAACCGACAATACGTTATAACGTAATGTCTACACATTTGGTGGCTGATTAATATGACTGACTGTACGTAACTAATCGTCAGCGTATTTGGATATATTTCGGCCAGAAGAGTAGAGCAGCGTACGCAATACGCCTATGGTTTGAACGTGTACTCTCCGATTTATTAAAGTACACACCATTAGCGTATTATAAGCTACAGCAAATTGTCATACTGTGAACGAAGACACCGGTTACGCTAAGGCTCATTATAAGACTGCTACCAAACGGCGGTGAATATACGTTCAGTTTGAGCACGGCCTTATGGCCCATTTTATGCAGATGATGTCGGGGTATCTTATTATGTCGATATGTTAATCGATCTAGTCTGTCTGACGGCCCAAAATATCTAGACGGGTTTAGTAATTGGCTTTTAGCGGTGACGATTATTAATGAGCGACGGCGAATGAGGCGAACCAAATAAATATGTATATAAATATTTATAGGTATTTATGTAGAAAATAAATTATTATTTTCAATCAAAGAGAATTGTGGTATTAATTTAGTATTATATAAACATTTGCACCTTATATAAAATAAAGTAAAAAGTGCGCAGCAGTATTATCACATATATTGGAAATATATAATACCATTGTTGCCAATAAAAGAGCATTGTGGTGATATTTTCGCGTGCCTTGGCAAATGAATACACCATTCAACGGTAAATTAAAATGCATTGTGGCTGGTTCTAGTCTCAGGGATCCGGAAATTTCATGTTTTACGAGATCCCATCCCATCCCATCCCATCCCATCCTATCCCATCCTATCCTATCCCAGCCCATTCATGTATACTAATGGAAGTTTTGAAAATACTCATCCTTTTTAATCGTTTTTTTTTTCACCGGTACAACATATTATTACTATCACCCGTAATAGGCGAATTAACACGGGACAACGCGCAACAACGAATCAATGTACAAATGTAATAAGTTATATACAAAATAATCTCTCTTATTAGTAAATACTGCTCAGAGTAAATATTATATTAATAATAAATAATTTATTAGCATCAAACATGGCAGTAAGATTTAAAAGTACATGAGGTTCGCGTGTTTCGCTACACTAAATAGTAACTTGCAAAGAACTAAATACAGTATAATAAGCAATCCATTTGTTTTATATATATTTAGTATATACACTATACATGTCGATTAAAATTACACGCGGCTTTGCCTGCGCTAGCGAAAAAATCCTTTTTTTATTGTATCCTATGTTACTTCTAGTACTTCTAGTACCTCCGAGAATATTATGTATACAATGTTTCATGATGATCGGTTGAGTAGTTTTCAGGTTAAAGCGTAACAAACAAACTTACAATCACATTTATAATATTAAGTATAGATTATATAAGACTTTCACGCTATAATATATTTTTACAATCCATTCGTAATATATTTTAAATTTAATCGTTTTTAACCTACTACTACTACTACTTCAAAATTTAGTTATTTATTTAATTCTATAGTTACACACAACACACATATTTAAGTAACTGTTATTGTATTTAGTTGTCTAGACCAGTGAATCCTATCATCACCATCAGCCTTTATCCGTCCACTGCTGAACATAGGCCTCCCTCAATGAACGCCAAGACGACCAATCCCTTGCAACTCGCAACGTGAACCCTATAGCCAACAATAAATATTTAATTTCATGAACTACGAAATAATATGTCACATAAGTATTTATCTTGGTATTAAAATTAACAAAGATACCATAGAACAAGAAAATGTCAAATAACAGAAATCACAGAGTTCACAAACTTTTAGTGTCAATATTACTATCATACTGCGAATGTAAGGACATTTGTCCACTTTTATATGCGGGGCTATTTCTGGGGCAACATATATTTCTGGCGAGAAAGATATTTCTGGGGCGAATTCAGGACGTGTCAGGAATCTTGTGCAAATTCAAATGTCAGTGAACTGCTTTAAATAAACACATTGCGATGACCACTTTTTCATATTTAAAATATGGTCAAGTTTTTTGAAAAAATATGTCATATGTTTAACTTGTCCATACTGTGTATGCAACTCAACGCCTACTAAGCAACTAAACTGATTTTGATAAAATTTCGTGTTCGTTAGTGTTCAAGTGAATTCGAGAGAGAGAGAGGAAAAAATATTCCGTCTCTTAGAACTAGTACGTACCAATATGTTTAATGATCATGGCTACTAAAACTGTTTACTACAGGCATCTACGCGTGTCGTAGTACCTCTACAACTCTACGAGATGCTACGTAATGCTACGTGGTGATAGTAAGTCACTTATTATTTATTTATTTATTTATTATTAGGAACTCCAACAAAGGATACACAACGAAAATAAATACAAAATAAGCATTTGGCAATTTGTGCTCCTTCAATTATAGGAGAACACATCAAGCGTACATCATCATTTCCTTATGCCAAAAGAAAAGAGAAAAAAAGAAAAATTACATTGCACATAAAAAATTACCTACAAATATATAAAAAATAAAGATATTATTAGAGAAAAGTAAAGTTTTAAAATTCAAAATTATTAATAACAAAGTCTAAACAAAGGTCGTGTCTGCTCGGATGGGGATTAATTCCGTCTTATTTAGATTTACAGACTTCTCTATTCTCTTACTATAATTACATAACACATTTTTTCGTCGTTATATTATATCTAACATAATATATCTTAGTACCTGGTTGATCGAGCATTTGCTCGGTACCCTTAGTGATAAAATACGATAAAAAAAAGATCTTAAAAAAGGAATAATAAAAATCGGACTAGAGACTCGAACCAGGCTCGTTCGGATATAAGTGCCTAATTTCACCATTAAGCTACCATGACAGGATAAAAAAAGTTTTCTAAAAATTTATCCTAGCTAGATCGATTTATCGCCATATATATATATATATATATATATATATATATATATATATATATATATATATATATATATATATGAGAATTTCTCGTTTAAATATATAAGATATAATATATAAAGCTGAAGAGTTTGTCTGATCTCAGCAACTATTGCTCTGATTTGACAGACAAATTCTTTCAGTGCTAGATAGCCCATTTATCATCCCGCTAAATACCGTTGTAATTATTAGTTATCGCAGGCGAAGCTGTGAGCAACAGCTAGTATTTATATTGGATATTGTACAGCACCCATCGTCAATGGAAACATAATAAATATTTCA
This sequence comes from Lycaena phlaeas, assembly GCA_905333005.2. Taxonomy (NCBI): domain Eukaryota; kingdom Metazoa; phylum Arthropoda; class Insecta; order Lepidoptera; family Lycaenidae; genus Lycaena; species Lycaena phlaeas. The sequence goes on along the minus strand of HG995168.1, from coordinate 20,092,752 downwards.
AAAGAGCTTGATCTTCAAATGACTGAACCTATTTTGATAAAAGCCCGCTTCAAAAGCGATGATAGTTTAAGCATTGTTTAGAAAAGACATACACTGCAGTTAGAAGTAAAGCTCCACATAAATTGTGAGGAATAGTAACCTTGAAAACTTTAATATGTCTGTAAATATTTAATTTATCGACCTTTAAAATTAGTAACATATTAGACAATATAATAGTTTATAGCCCCGATAAGATACTTCAATTATTATCCAACTGTTTATCACATGTCCCTAGTGGGCTATGAAATTCGTGTTAAGTTGCCCACGGGACTAGCCCCGGATGAATTAGTAGCATGTTCCCGGAACTCTCGACCACCGCCACGGTAAGTGGCACAAACAAACAAACATTGTGAGATTTGTGATACAGTTCTCAAACGTCTTGTCCTTATTGATTGGTGTCAAATAAATATTGGAGTATGAGGAGTTGTTATTTCATGTAACCGACTGATTCTCGCAACTTCCAAGCCACCCTGGGAGGGTCTCAGGGTGAGGGTCAGTTGACTTGCACTCCTTATTGAGTCGACGATGATCATGAAATCGGTATATACATTATGTCTTGATGTGTCGACACTTCTCTGGCAATTGTGTAGATAATTCGTCATCATCATCAGCCTTAAGACGACCGATCTACTTTATCCAGCTCGAACTGAATACTGAACGGGAGATCGTCATAAATTCTGGTACCTAAGAAGTCTACTATTTCTCCGTCGTCCTAGCGCGTGTTTTTTAATTCTTTTTTTTCTAATCAGAACGTTAACTGTCTTCCCGCAAATGCTGGTTTGTGTATTGTCTCACGGAATTCTGAATTCATCTCACTCCGAAGCCAAGCTCTGTCGAAGGTTCAGTTCAGTTTGAGAGCCTAACTAGTCTGATCTGATAAAGCTCCTCGAAACTGATCCTTGTTCCGGAAATCGGGCTAACAATTTTGTGACTAGCATAGTTTGGCTCGACTAGTTAGGCCACGCCAACCTTGTTAAAGATCTGATTCAAAGAATGAAATAACTTTAGCCAATGAGTTCTCCCGGACTTTCCTACAAAAACTCCCGACTCGGCTTGATTGCTCCGGTCATCCGTTGCGTCTTTAAGAATTGTGTAATTGGCTATTTTTGGTAGTGTAACTGTGATGAGCTTAGTTTATTCCTTATTTCTTTCTCTCTAAGAGAAAGAAGCTCTAATTTTTAGCCCAAGATTTTAAATTTGCTGCCTGATGCTGTTCTCATCATAGCTATCCACTACGGTTTTTTTGCTTCGTCAACGGGAACCTAGTTTTGGAGATACTGAGGCTTTAAAACGGATACTTTAATTCTCAGCTTTAACAACAAACTTTAATTAGATTTGATAAACCACAAGTCCTCGCAAAAGAACACCGATTCCAACCAAGGATGATTCGCGAGGCTATTGAAATTAAAAAACAGCCTATAGAATTTCAATAGAGCAGTAGGCTGGCCATTACCACCTACTTGGTATCCCATAATAAATATAATAAAATCAAAATCCAAGCATAACATGTCACAGACTAAAGACTTAGTTAGCACCTTCTGCATAGATAGGACTAAATAAAATATTGTTGTATCATAGGGTAGTTTCGAATAACTTTGTAACAGTAGGACGTCTGACACCTCATTCCTCTCGTGACCATGGTTGCTGTCAAGTATCCGAAACGTCGGGCTTATAAAAAACTCAATAAACCGCGATAAAATCCGTAAATTTATTTCGTTATAATGAGTGAAATTCGCGTAAATATAAGAAAACAATAAATAACGATTACAGTAATGAAACCAGATGCGTCTTAGTGTTCATTAAAAGGACTTTTGTGAAGTCTTAGACGAATGAAGGCTGATAACCACCTAACCACCATCTCTATTAAATTGAGTTACCTTTTACTGTGTGTCAGAGATGGCGATTTATAAAGGAAGGGAAAAAATGACAAATGACAAGTAATAAATTGTACAAAAAACTTTATGTACTCATTCCAAAAAATATATTATTTAAACTATATGTCCTCGATCAAGGGTATAAATGATCGAAGCTATATGTATTCAGGTTTCTTTGAATTTTCCTAATTTTTACATCCTATTCCGGATGGCTACGAGAAACCAGAAACAAAAGGTAATTATAAAAATTGTCTTTGCGTTTTAAATTTTGTAACTGACGCGACCTTTTTAATATTTATTATTACATATAGATAATTTAACACAATATAATTTTATTGTTTAATGCCTTTCATGTTTATTGTTAATAACTAGACTGATTACAAGTTACACCATATCTTGTTCAGTAATGAGTGTATATGGGCATTAAATATCCAATGAAGTTAGCCGAAGCATTCGCAGGCAGTTCGCCGAGGCTTTTAACGTTATACCATAAATAATAACACCCTGTACGAGGGAGGGCATTTTAGATGTTGATAAGCTCTAATACATACAGGTTTCCGGGCAATTTTTTTCGCACAGCATCAATATTCGATATTTTACCGCTTTATATATCCATATAGGTATATAGATATATAAAGCGCACTACAATTTACCCGGTTTCATCCTATTTTCGCATAGCATGACAAAGTCAGTAGTATTTTTATTTAAATATTATTTAAGCATCGCTTTAACTTAATATAGATAGATTTAATTAAATAATATATAGATATAAAAATATATTTGTATATTATTCAATACGATTCTTGAATATTTTATTTTGTTATTTGTGACTAAATGCTTCTATATAAGTGTCAAATATCTTTGTAAAATATTATTAAAAATATTATTGTGAAAGTTCAATAAGGAAATTAATCAAATTTTAATGAGATATTTTCTTGAACTCCAAAGAACCCTTTTAGTTTCATTTTTGCTTCATAAATAAAGCTTTCAATCTACAAAACCACGAAAGCTTCTTTCGTAAATAACCGCTTGGCGATCAAGTACACAAAGTTTAACAAAACTACGGCAAAACTTAATTATATACACATAATAAATTCTATAATGTATTCGCCGGCAAAGTATTTTCTATAATTCTTATCATAATTAAGACTAATAAATAGCTCTCACAAAGTTTTTTATATGTATGTAAAACTAGCTAAAAGTTCTCTTAAGCACACATTAAGTATATTTGACTATAAAGAACAGTACTAATATGAACATTTCACGTAAATAAAATGTCTTACCTTAATCAAAACGTTAACCACAACTCTCACTAAATAAGTCCGAGTTCAAAAAGTTTTTCACCGCGTTCATTATAATAATCCATTCACTCACAATAAGTTTTAGTAGTTTTATAATGAAAACAGAGTTTATGTGTATTTATGGTTAGTTCGACGATAGTATTTTCGGTGCGGTTGCCGTGGAGTTGGTGCGAGGTTTCGACTCTCGTCTCAAAGGCCGACTGGCGTTTCGGCTTGGCTTACCGCGTTTATAGTGACGTGCGCAGTATGTATGCATTTACGAAACATTTTTAGACGTTTGTGTAACCTTTATAAAGGTCTTTTCACCTAAGAAGCTAAAAGACATTACATTGTACATTGTTAATTAAAAAAAAATACAAATTCTACGAATTACGAAACGTTTGTAACAAATTCGCATAATTACTAAACATATTTGATGGTTTTTGTAAAATTATACTTTTTGAATTAGTGCTTTCATCACCATCATCATAATCATCATCAGCCTTTATCCGTCAACTGCTGGATGTAGGTCTTCCTCAATGAACGCCAAGATGCCACTCGCAGCCAACACGGACAGGCCACATAGATTTCGTGTTTTGATTAGATAATATTTTCGTGCTATACCTATTAAAAAATCATTACGACCAAAGTCGCGGGTGTACGCTATTTAGAAATAAACTGATCGAAAATTTCAATAGGTCGTGAAATTCTCGGGAGATTTTAATTTGGCTTAAAGGGAAGTTTTACATCCGAATATTTTACTTTTCGGGAAATAGTCTTATACAATTGTGCTATCCCACCCCTAACCGAACAAGGGCGCACCCTCCCTTTTCATCCCTACAGCGCGACCCTAAACACACCCGCACACACACATCCACACACACACACTCACACACATAAAGAAACACCTCAGTTGTTTTGTTGATCGTACGGCATTGTCTCAGCCGAATATAGAAATATATTGTGGGTATTATATAATAATAGGCAAAAAGAACCGCATAAAGTTAACCTTTACAGGAAGTAACTAACGTCTTTTTTCTCTTATGTTTATGTGAATTTCACTCATTATAATGAAACAACTTTTACAGATTTTATCGCGGTTTATTGGGTTTTTTATGAGCCAGAAGTTTCGGATACTTTACAATAACCGTGGTTACGGTTGCTACGGTTGCATGGTTGGTAAGTCGGGCATATAAACAACATAATAAATCGCGATAAAATCCGTAAAAATTGTTTCATTATACTGAAATCAAATAAGCGTCTTTATATATATTATATATGTCTACTATTTAAAGGACTTCAAAGGACTTGATCACCATCATCGATATCATCATTCACCTTTCTGTCGTAGGCCTCATTCAGTGAACGCAAAGACAGCGGAGCCACCACTCGCATTCTACTAAAAGCGGCCGTTTTAGGGAAACCGTCGTCCCATATATTGGCAAGAACTAAAGGGTAATAAATGGTTATTTGTAACATCGGAACCTACAAAACTCACCCTCGAGTGTCATTCTCAAGTACTAGAATATAAGTTACTAGGTACAGGTATAATTAATTTAGAACCAGATTGTAAAGCCTATTGTAAAGACAGAGAATTTATAGCAAAACCTATATATAACATAATAACTAAACCTGTAATATCAGACTTTAATCTAATAAGTGATCCTTGTTGTGATAAAGATAAATTTATGTTAATGAAATCAAAATTGAAACCTTTAAAATTAAATAATATTCACTTAGAAAAATTTGTTACTGTATCCAATGATCAAATAATGTCAGATATAAATAAGATTATTAATGAACCTAGCCCATTTATAAAATATGACTCTCATTATCCTATTCTTACTTACTGTTTAATTGTTTTAATTGTACTTTTATATGCTATTACCTTTGTAAGAAAGTCGGTAAATGCCCAGTAATGATTTTTAAACAAAACCGTGAAAATTCTAGTGGTGAAAATATATCAATAAAATCCATTACCTCAAACCCTCCTCCTCGCCTTCGCACTGAGTAAAGACAAGATATATCAAAATCCATACGTAAACTTACTTTAAGGGTAAGTTTACTCTTGAACGGGGGGCTGTTATACCCCTTAGTATGTATGCCTTAATGCATCCCTCATCTCCTATCCTACTGACTAAGCATTCCTCCTCATATCTCCTTTTAGACTGAGAACCATTCTTCAGTCAGTCTCTCTCCTACCTCCGTCGCGAAGACATTTATCGACTTACCATTTCTATTTCAATTTACTATTTCATTTCTAATTCAATTAAATAATTAAGTTAATAACAATTAATAAACTATATATAAATTTAAAAAGTATTTTTACAATTTCATTCAGTGTTTAATAAAATTATTTTTTTTAAAAAGAAGTAACACAGAACCCATATAACAGTACGAAAGACTTGACATCAATAATATTTATTACTCACGATACACGCCACACTACCATAACATAGTCACGTGGTTAACTTATAAATCGATAAGTGTGGTAGCCTTAAAGACGAAATAACATCATCTAAATATCCATAATCCAAGACAGCTATAAATTCATCATTGAGTTTGACTGGTTTCGAGCCCGTGTGTGTGAACTAACCTCTCTAATTCAATTAGTACGGACTAGCGTTCAAACTACCTCTATCATTATCATCAGCCTTTATGCCTCCTCTGCTGAACACAGGCCTCTTTCAATAAACGCCTAGACAACCGATCCCTTACTACTCGCATCCGACATGACTCGCATCCGACATGACTCGCACGGAGATCGTCTCCCCACCGCGTTGATGGCCGACCAACATTCCGTCCACCTAAACGAGGCCTCCACTCTTGAACCTTATTTGCTCATCTTATCTCTATAGGGTCTACAATACAGACCTCTCATAAAATGATAAAAATTATAGCTCCGATTATTTGAGTGATCTCAAATATGCAATCCCGTGTAAAACCGAATGATTAACATAACTATTTCCAAGCGCTGTGTACAGTTATGTTATGTTATGTATACAGTTGTGTGTATCATTAAGAGAGAGACACTCTTTATTTATATTTTGTTTGTAACAGAAAATATTTCTGTCTTCAAAGGTTTCTTATCTTCTAGCCTATGCTAGAAAGAAAACTTGTCTATTCAAGCCTTAGTTGAATCCTGTTCTAGTTTCCAAAAATAAGCTTTTAAGCTTTGTTGTTGCTGAGTTTTATGTAGGAAATAAGCAAGATTGTGGTATCCATGCAGACGGCAAGGGAGGGGGGAGGGGCGCCACATACATATCATACATATTTCTCATACCGGTGGAAATTTCATTCGTAACTTACTTTTCGTCTCTAACAGCTTATTTACACTGAACAGCAAATGCAGTACCTATTTATTTCTTAGTGGAAAGTTTTAAATCCTCTAAATCCTTTATGCCTTTTGCTCGGATATAAACTTTTTTAACTCAAAAACTACAAACATTACCGAAATATTTTTTACCAACTTTCAAACGAAATCCTGATTTACTCTGTAATACCAGATACAAAATAGATCATTTTTCATAAATTATACATGAAATACGAATGAGTTTGTTCCACTGGATTTGTTTCGCTGGCTGGAGAGAACCGGTAGTAGATACAATTGACGTTCAAAGAAATACTTTGTTAGAACTAAGTTTTTTTTTTTTTGACGCCGGCTGCAAAAAAGCATGACTCGTGCTCACGTTCCGGCTGAATCGAGCGTACAAGCGGAAGCGTGAAACAAGCGATAGAGAGGCACGATCGGCCTAAGCGTTCTGTTGTAACGAATTATGGCGTTATCACCTAAAATTATATCATTCGTAAACTGATAGAATTGTAGACTGACAGACAACTATGTTTTTTTAGTGGATAATGAATAATGATAAAACGGTATCATAAAAATATTTTTATAGCGGAGTGTTCTGAATACTAAAAAAATATATTATTTTATTCCCATTTTCCGTAAATTCCTGCTTCTTTATTTATCTTCTTAGTTTTTAACATGAAATCTTATATCACAAGTATAGAACAAGAAGGTATATAAACACAGATCACCTAGACATGGGATCCCATCCAGTTTCGGCAACCAAACCTTTGTATCTAAATAGGATGAAGCAGTAGATTTAATAGTAGATTCACAAAGATAGGACACATCAAAATAACTAGTAGCAGCTTTCATTATACCACACAAAATGTATAGTTTATCAGACAACATATTTATGTTTATATACATTTGTATACATTAAAACATCACGCTCCACACGATCACAAAGATTAACCTTGAAACTGTGAAACCACAATTTTCACCGGCAGCAGTTTTAAAACAAACCGGCTTCCAAATAAAAAAACTCCATCCAAATCGGTTCACCCGTTTAAAAGTAAGTTTGACACGTAGTCATTCAAAATTGTAAAACCTCCGATCCGGCTGATTTTTTACCTTAATTTTTAAAATATTTGTAAATCTGCTTTCTAAAAATTTCAGTATAATTTACACCTAGAGTCGAACTTTATATTTTGTACCTCGGGAACAGTCCTTCTAAAATATTTAAAATATATTATGAGTGTTTGAAACATTTTTAAGTACTGGAAAAGTAATTTAAAAGTTTGTTTTAAATACGTTTCTATCCATTTTAGGTGTGGATTTGAAATTATTGTTACTACTAGAATATAATCATGAATTAAATTTTAAACTTTCTACCAGTAAGTCTTCTCTTCTTGTTTGTGGATGTCTTCGAAACTATTTCATCAATATGGTACGTTTTCAGTGAGTGAATTAATTGGCAAAAAAAATCATCATCAGCAATCAACAGCCGGTCAAAGTTATCGGAAAAAGTGGTGCATAATTTATATTTTATAACCTTTACATTATAGATAATAATATATTTGCCCATACAAACACTATACAAACCGAATAATTTAGAAATTGGACTTCGTTGTATTATTATAAAACTATATTTTTTCTTGTTTAAAGACGCTAAACTCTGATCTTCGGAAGGAAGTTGAATTTAAAAATTATTTTTGCATTAGTAGTCTAATTAGTGAGGAAGTAAATGGGCCATATGGAGTTTTAAACGATTTGAAATGAAAGCTTTGTATTAGTTTTTGAGCGGGTGAAAGCGCTAGTAAAGCGAGACTTGATACAATATAATATATTTCCACGAAGATGAGGCAGCAAGCAACACTTAGTTTAAAGGGCTTCTTTAGCATATTAAGGGGTGAATTAAAATTAGTAATTTGCAACAAAGTTGTGAGGTTGTCAGTCTGAAAGTTTGTAGGATTATTAACGAGTTGGGCTGACGTGGGCTACAGTTAATATTTGCGGTGAGCAATCGTGAACGAACCTAACAACAAAACCTTCAAAACCTTTTGATTGCTTTATAATGATTTAAGTTAGACGTTTAATCAATTTAAGGTATGGGCTAGGTGACATTGTGTTTAAAAAAGGGACACTTTTCTGGTGAATTAACATCAATTGATTTGGTTGTTGGCCACGAAGCCGATGGTTCATGAGGTTCTAGAGAGGAGGTTGACTGCGTTCTGGAAAAATAAATTTAAATTAAAAAAAAAATCTCTGACATAGGCCGTTTTTGGTGACGGCCATCTTAGATTAAAAAAATATTTAATAAACAGAATTATAAATATAAAATCAATATTTTCATCAAAGAAAGGGAAAAAAAATATTTACATAATATGAAAATACTTATAGCGCGTTCGTTATTGATATCAGTGTCACAAATTGAACAAAAATGTTTTGTACAGTACAACGTCTGTCGTCTCCGGCAGTAGAATTTAAAAAAAATGTTGGTATTTCGTTCTTCAAGTACACATTCAAAGGCTTTTATCTAATGGATGACTGAGGATTAATAATGACGACGTCGAGAATATTATCCATTCGTATGATCCATTAGTCCATCCATATTCCTGGCAAAGTTATTGTGTTACTATTAAATACTTTTTACATTCACTACTATTTCATTAAGTGAATAAAAGTAATAAAGCGCTCGAAGCCCTTTACGGCTGAAGTCTTTTTATGGCAATTTAGTACATTTACAAGTTGTTACACAGTTGATAAACGAAACTGTGCAAAAAATATTACGTATTTTATCGCGGCTTATTAAGTTTTTACATGCCCGACGTTTGGAAAGCTTTATAGTTACCATGGTCACTGGAGGAGGCCATGGTGGCTCTATAGTATCTCAAAAGTCAAGCATATAAAAAAAATCTTAGTAAGCCGCGACAAAATCCGTAAAAAGTTATTTCATTATCATGAGTAGAATTCGCGTAAACATTAGAAAACGTTATTATATCGATTTGTTTTTGTTTGATAGACATTAAATAAAGAATATATTCATAACATCTTGCTTTCAGCAGCAGCTGTAGCTGTTACGAGTCGTCCGGATATCGTTTGCCCATGATACTAATCTTTACATTACCGACACAATAACACTTTTTTTCATAGCAACATAGTCATTAATAGTACTAAGAAAATGAGTCTGTTACTTAAATAAACTATTCATTCATTCATTCATTTAATATTCTTATTCACTTTTTTATTTGTCGAGATACAAAGATGAACCTTTGTTTACTACGAAAGAAAAATCTTTTTAGAAAAAAAAAACATGCAAATAATGTCGTATAGTCGGCTATTATCTGTCCACGTGCAAGATAATACCAAATTTTCACCGATCACACCTACGACGGTAAGATAGAATCTTAGAAAATAAAAAAATAAAAAATAAAATAAAAATAATAAACAAAAATACCAATGTTCCTCAGCTAGAAAGATGTATTTTGATTATTTTTATAAGTTTCCGAGTTACTCATCTGTAATGAACTCTTGACGAGTCGATGTGAGGGTCGCAAGTTATTTTCACTTACAGTATAAATCTCGCCTGTTCAATTATTTTTATACCTTTCTAACACAAGTTCCCTTCCCTCCAGGAGAAGAGGGATACATTATGCCGCGCTACCAGCTGCATGGTAACCATCATCGAGCTCGTTTCTCCGGTGCCTTGTGCCTGTGTGCACTTGCCATCAGTAGGGCTATTCTGTAAAAACCATTTTGATATCGAGCTTCACCTGAGTAATAGAGCTATATTTGGGCTCACTTTATTGTGAAAGCGAACTTTATTGATATAGATAGAAAGTTGAGTTTTAAAGAATACAAATTCGTCTAAATCGCCATATCACCGTGGATTTAGCTTTCGAGATTCAAAAACAATCTTACAGAGTAGCACGGCATCAGGGGGCACGTCTAACATCTAACATTTTGTCTAATTAATTAACAAAATATATTTAAAGAGGTCTCGGAGATTTAAAAGGAAACCAACGTTTTTAATATTAATAATAGAGTTTATAATCAATATTAATAATTACTATAATATATTATATTAAAATTACTTAAATTTATAAAGGTACTGTTACTGTTGGGTACTGTTTTGTATAAAATAATAGTAATAAATGTTTTCTTATAAAATATTAAATAAGCTCGCGTAACTGTTTATAAATATTATGGAACCCATATTCCGTAATATATGGATCTATATAGTTTATCATAAGGTTTTCACCCTATGATAAAAAATTAATATCGAAATACCACGAACACTGAAGACTTTATTTAAGGTGACCTTGGCTTTTGTTCTGTTAAAACAATTTGGTTCGGAGTCCAATCGATAGCGGGAAATAACTTTCTCAAGACCACGTGCGTCTTGTTCCAACTTCTGTCTTTTGTCTATAGGACACCCCCCCTCGCCCCCCTTCCCAATTCCTCTATCAAGTGCCTCCTTCACTGTTAACAACTCGTTTCAAATTATTTCTCCAACTAAAGTTTTCTGGACAGAACAATGTAGTTAGTACAATATGCATTCAATCATTAATTTTCGTAATAAGACTTTTTATTATTACTTATATATAATTTATATATAAATATCTTGGTTTTTTGACACACGCTATAAATAAAAGAACATCAATAATGTAAAAATATTCTGGACAAAAAAAAACCATTTTGATAGATATTTCAACATCACCATTTCATATACCCGCGGTCTTCTAGACAAGATCTCTACGGACTGAAACTGTCTTCAGTGAACACATTTCTATATATTATACTGAATGGAAACATTTTTCAAACAATTTTGGAAACATCTCCTCAATTAATTCAAGGTGTAAAGAACACCATGTACACAGTAATTTTGTTATTCAATATAAGATACAAGATGTTGAATAGAGAGTAAAAATATTAGTATTGGCGCTGCGATATTACGGCGCTCAATCAATCAATATCCAAATTGAACTGAATATTCAAGAGCTGTGTTCCGTTGGGCTCCCGTTACACTCGACCAAAATAATTATTTCTCATGACGATTTTTTTTTCAGCCACATTCGGGAAGACGGAGGGTCGACGACTGGTGAAGTGGACATGGTGAAGATAAAGGTGGTGCATCGTAGTCCTGGTTAAATGAGAGTACCGGGGATCGCTCGTCTTGTACGATTTGCCTTCGAATTTGCTCTGTATATCGCAGCAGACAATTATATAAATTATAGTGATGATGATGAAAATTATGAAATATTTCAAGGTTATTACTTTGTTTTTTTTCGTATAACTTTTACTGTTTAGTTTTAGTTATTTAGTTAGTTTAGTTATTACTTACCACTTACATTTACCAGTGGCCGAAGTAAACGTGGTGGCATTTGTATCAATAGATTTTATAAAAATATAATATTATGAAAATGTTCTTAAAAGAAAATGATGAGTTCATAGGCTATGGAGTTTATGAGGGTCGTTTAACATATTCACATAATTTATACACATAATAACTCGCAAAAGTTTCTCTTTGAACATGTTTATGAAAGGAACTCGATTTTTGGCCAAAATTTATAACCCTGTGGAAGTTATTCGTAAAGAATTTGTGCGGGAAAAATGTTTACCTTCGTACAAAATATGACAAAGGGAATTGATTGGCGATGTATTAACTATGTTTAGCCCTGAACGATGACATTGTATGAAATGTACAAGCTAAGATTACGCAGCCTTTTCGTTTACACCGGTATTATTTAAAAAAAAAATTATTAAATATTTTCTACATGCGAGTATATAATAAAGTACTACTCTTTACGTATGAATGAATGAAATCGTTTCCGCTGTCTGTTAGCTCAGATTTTCCAGCAATATATAGACTATATTATACAATGTATTTATATACAATACAAATATATACAAATATATACTATGTATTTGAAGAGGAAGATAATATTATGTTAAATATATAATATCATGCGGGCAACAGCTAGTGTAAATTAAAAAGGACAGTATTGTTACCGATGTCTAATCTTGATGAGAGACAACCGATCAAAGTCATTATTTCCACGTAATCATCATCATCGGTTTTTATCATCACACATTTCCAACGAGAGCGTCTCCGCCCGCCTCACTACTATTAGTCAATAATATAAAAATTATATAAAGCTTATGTGCAGGAGCATTAGGAACGGACCTAGACGCGTGGACGCATAACTGAAACTGTTATCAGTATCTACCATACATTACAGCGTTTATCACCCACATTAGCAGCCTCTGTCTTATGCCAAATAAACCTTTAAAGGTCTGAGACTAATTTACTAAGGTCTCCTCGCAATCACGCGAGGAAGGCGAGTGCTCACCGTTGAAAATGCTTAATCTTGTCCCATGTGCATCCCTGGTAATATCAGTTGTATCCACACCAATCACATTTTGTAAGCCAGACCACGTGTTCGGTTCCACGTGGAATTTCGTATAAGCATTGATATACAGTCAAGTAATAGCGTGCCGTGTGTCCCTCGGGTCCCTTCGGTGTGCATTCATATAATAGCTCAACGACGTAATCAGCCGTCTCTGCATTCGTTCCTATAATGAACGCCAAAACGACAGATCTTTCCTCCCAACGCCATAAGCGTCAACATATCAATCCTTAAGTTTTAATATCTATATATCATAAATTAATAAATCGACAGACAACGCACATTCTCGTATTGTTAACGTTGACTTATTAGTTAATTACGCTAGGATAAGTGGAAAAGAAAAACCTTATGCGTTATTTTCGAGTTTTAATTTGAACTTCAAAATCTACTCGTATATTATAAGATATACTATACAGCATATTTTTTTTCTATTCTGTCTATTTCAATGATTTAAAAAAAAAACTTAATAAACCGCGATAAAATCCGTAAAAGTCGTTTCATTATAATGAGTGAAATTCACGTAAACACTCCGACACCGTAAGGAGATCCGCGATGCTTTTTGCGTAAACATAACAAAACAATATTTTAATTATATAAGTTTGTAATACATTCTTAAATAAATTAAAAAATGTATACATTTTAAATCATAACTATCTAAAGGGACACCTCAATTGGCGTGTTTATAAAGAAGGACTATCTATAGTCCTTCTTTCCACGGAGAATCCCGTGCCATCCGTAGGCAATTGCTGGCAGTTCCAGGACCCTCGAAAAAGTGGTTGATGACGCTCGCAAGTTTAATCAAGTGCGAAATTAAGTAAGGTATAACTTTTTAAGCAATTTATTATATTACCTTTGGTATGAAGTAAAATTTTACCTTTTATTATAAAACTCTAATCATAACTCACAACATAAAGGTTTGATATATAAATTGAAGCGACGCAAGCTTCGATTATATTTGGCGGCGGGTATCAGTGACCACTCTCACCACACTAACCCAATAGTGTGGTCGGTTGATGAACGATTTGTAAATATTAGCACATGGATCAATCAAAATATTGCATTCCCGCTTTTGCTTTACATTCAAATTAGAAGCCATTTCAAAACATATTTATCTTAAATGTGATTGTGAGTAGAAAGGATACGCCATCTTGTTGTTTGTTCAAAAATCCAATAATTATGTTAAATTTCGCACAACTATATATTTTTCATGGACTTTGCATTTGTATTTAAATATAAATTTTAAATCATTTGAGTGAGAGTTAAAAATTTAAAATTGTAATTTTACGTTTGCCATTATGAATTTCTGAAAGCAGCTAGAATTAAAAAAAATATCAAAACCAAATATCGTGACGTTTTTGACATAATGATTCTCATAATCATCATCTCTATGTGTATAAGCAACGCCTTGAAAGATCAATCAAACTGTGTTGAGGGCATTAATAACCGTGAGTAGCGAATCGTCATCATAATATTGACATTAAGGATTAAGGAAGATTATTTCAGGATTTTTCATCATATTTTACTCTATCAGAGAGCTAGCGATGCTGACAGTCTTACAAGTCGATAGTCTATTCATATAACGAGTCATTAAACTCAATACCAAAATAAATGAATAACAATCACCCTGCGACTTGATCGCATGGAAGTATTAAACTAACCGTGATCGTACCACGTGACAGTTTTGACCGTCCTCAACATGACTTCAATAATATTTACCCAGTTTAGTTTTGAAACTGCTTATCAGCTTAGAACCAATCGCTAAAATAATGAAGTAAGGCTTCAACAAACTTGTGCGATGTTGTGAGAGGCCTACCCCAAACAAACTCAATGTTTTCAAAGTGAAGGCGATAACGCGCTTAAAATAGTTCAGTTCAAGACGAGCCAGCTGAAATGACGGGCAGGTCGATTACTTTAGTTGTACTATTTCTAGCATCTAGTGTGGTAAGTATTTTTTACTTATTATTGTATTATATTTAAAAATTACTCATAAAACCAAAATACAATACTTATCTAATAAAAGCAAAAGGAAACCTTAATTTTTGCAGACAAATAATTTCTATTAATACGATTTTTTATGTCGATTTTTTATGTCGACGACCTGTCTATATATTATTATGTAACGGAATAAGGCGTCAGATTAAATTGAATCTTTACAGACGTTTCAAGGACCGACGACAATATATTATTAACATGGTAAGTTCGTTCCAATGTCCTGATCAGGATTTATTAAATAACATCCAAGGAAGGAACGAACAGGATATTAAATGTGTACATCACTCTCGTGGTTTTTAGTCTCTCACTTATTCTCAACTGATTGCCAAAGTTAAGTTAGGTAACTATTATATGAAAATTAAAAAAAAATCCTAAAAACAGCAAAGTGTAATAAAAATGTTTCACCTGTACCTCTCACTCACATGATACCGACATAAAATGACAGCTATGCTGTTGCGTTTCGTGCGGTGTGTGAAGTTCCGGTAGCCTATATAATATACTATAAAAAAACCCGACGAAAGTGTCTGATTGTCTGGTTGTGTGGTTGTCTGACAGAGCGCGTATTCATCTACATAGTCATTTACATTTTATTCCTCCCTCATTTGCATATATATCTAAGGTTTTTTCTACCCTAATGTTTAGGTTCCGTTGGTTTAAGTCAAAATCCCTTCGCCAGGGGATTACCCTGTGCAACTACGGAATATTACGTATTATAATTATTGTAATTTGTAATAAATTAAAGAATTTGTGATAAATATACATGTAGTTTGTATACATATTTTAAATTGAATTATGTTTGTAATATATAATTAATATTAATATTACAATTGAATGAATTATATTTATGGAGCATACAAACAGAAGTACATAGGACGAATCACATAATATTATGGTACTAGCATTGATAGTAATTATTTCTTTCGAGGAACAGCTTTGCTGTCTTACGGATAAAAGAGCAAGCAGAATAATTACTGGCTCAGCGACTTTACGTGTAACGTAAGCTTGGGCTAGTTCCATTTAAAGTTATCTATTCAAGTAACTTAAACAATCGAGCTGGTGGTGGTAACTAGGAAGCGGTCGAAGTCAATCAGCCAATTGTCCTATGTTCTGGTCATCAAAGCACTAAGTATTAATATATCGTCCTATATACACTTCCTGTCTGCGGGACCCTCAATTATCCCGCATTAGTAGACAACCCCCCGACAGGGCAACGGCAAGTTTAAAAAAAAGAAAAAAAGCGTGGAGCTAAAACTAGCTATGTAGGATGACATGTATCGTGACCCTTGACATTGTAAAACGTATGCATATTACATGCCCTTCAACCAAGGTCCATAGCATACTAATTGTAATATCATATGTCGCATATGCTGAGCTACTTGCATAAATTTGTAATTCAAATGTCAATTTATGTGGAGCCAATTAAGAATCGCCGTCAGTCAGCGGGACCCATATTTATGAGGTTCAAGATCAACAAAATATTAGAGTAAATATTAGGATAAATAATATAAACATTCAATTTGTTCTTTTCGAACAAAAAACAAAAAAATTCAACAATTGATCGAAGAAATTAACTCATATGTCGCATGTAAGACGGCCGATCCGGATGGCCACTGCACAAAGGCTTTCTTCGCACCTGGATAATGGCCGACCAAAAATTTGTCTACCTAAACGTGGTCTCCACTCTTAAAAATTGTTAGCCCATCAGCTATCCGTTCTCCTAAGCGTCAAAAGCCGTTTGAAGGTGCTTATTCTTCGGATGTCTACGAACTTTCATTGTAATAAACAGTCGTAAATTTATAGGCCACGTTTCGACCCCTTAGGTAATCACGGAAAAACGCATTGGTTAATAAAAATTTTCTTCAAATTTTGTGATATAAAAGACGTGAGAATATGGCTCAATTTCTTGAATGCTAGCCTTCGCAATTGTATCCTCCCATCGGCTTCCCTCCCGAAGTTATGTAGACCTAAAGTATGCCCAAGACTCTTTCACGACTTCGAGAGCTATTCTATGAGTTAACCGGCATAAGTAGAACTCGCTATTCGGCTAAGCTACTCGCTAACGGTCTAGGTAGATATCGCTATCAATTCTAATGCCACACTCTGTCTAATTTAAAGTCTTAAAGACGTCTTCCAAAGCAGTAGTGAACAATTTCAGCGAAACACGCCCGTTAGCACTCCATAATGTAGTTTGATTGTTCTCTTTTGACCTCCTAGAATCATTTTAATTCAATTATTGATTGGAGATACGTCTACGTACCGCCTATCGACCTGACCTGACCTGAGATTTTCCAGAATAGCCCAGGCAAAGCAACCGAGTCTAAAGCTTTCTCAAAGTCCACAAAGGCAAGGCACAGTGGCTGGTTGTACTCATGGGTCTATTGTACAAATTGCCTTGTGTTGTTGACGTGGTCTATGGAGCGCGCGCGCGCACGCCCGCACGCTCACACAGACGCACTTATGAAGTGACTTCATTTACTTTTAGATTATCCTTTCCCTAATCTCATATCTCTATAAACATCTTTCTTATCGTCAAAGATCCAAAAGCTACGAAAACTACGTTCATTTCTTGTAAATAAAAGCATTAAGCAAATGTTTTCAGCTGTAACTCGGCAAGTGTACAAACTAAATAGCACAAAACTTTCGTTTTAAACCAACCAGATAAGCTATCGCCGGCAACACTCGACGACAATAGTCAAGTCGCGCAGTTTGGAGTTGTGTAATGAAATTATTATCAGTTGTGTGTGAGAGTGTATGAAATCTGTGCTAATGAATATAAAACTACCAGTTGACTATAAATATTATGATATTTTCAAAGAGGAGGAATGGCTAGCTATTATAACCTTTATTATCAGCAGCCTTTATCCGTCCACTGCTGAACATAGGCCTCCCTTAATGAACGCCAATACACTGCACGGAGATAGATTGTCTAGCCATGCATTATAGTAATTTTTAATCTTTTGTTGTATTTAATAAAGAGTACTTGTTATAAAATTGCTTAAAAAAATCATATTCGCCAAGTTTTATTTCACAAAATAAATCATTTCATCATTTATAATAATTGACATTATTTTTTAGGCAGCTTTAGACATGGTTCAAAAAAAATTTAAGTAATAAAATAATCGTTAAAAATATAAAGTAAAATTTTCATATAAAATGAATAACATCAATAAAATAAAAAACAATAAAATGAACAAATAAGCTGAGCACGTTTGAGATCGCTCGAGATAATGGCTGAATCTAAACAAACGCCTGTTTGACTTCGTAAGCTCCCTGTATTTATGTTTGTTGTACCGTAGCAGGGCCTTTCATTATATCGTTTGTGATAGCTAAGAATACTTAGCGAAAATGGCCTCCGCCGGGAGTTATTGTAAATAAATGAGAGGTTTATTTGACGAACGTACACAACATTTCCATTCATATTGAATAATAATTGTTCAACCGTAATTGACTATAGTGATATTGAAAAAAAATAATTATTAAAGAACTCTATTCAAGACCTCAATATCTCATACTCGGTTGGCCGTTGACGAAGCAAAGAATGCCGTATTGGACTGATTAAGGAGGTATGGTTGGGTCATATCTCGTAGTGATATACTTGACAGGTCACCGAATCCCAGGAGTCCATCTTCCGATGAAACTACTCTGTCTAGTATTACTGTAGGCGTCACTTTGAGCGTGGTTCTGAAGAGTATTCTGTTTTCCGAGTTTCATTAGAACATTGGAAAATTCTAGAGCATTTGAATTACTAGATGTGCTCACGAGTTAATTTTTAAAAGCACCCTTTTAAAATGATTGGTATTTTAATAAGTAATAAGTAAAGAAGATACTGCTAGGGCACAACTAAATTCTAAAATGATGCCGTAAGGCGGATTAAAAATTCTCTAGCGTGTTTTTTTTAAATGCGCCGCTCCATGTAGTTTACTTTAATTTATATTTTTTCTAATTTAAGACTTATCATAACTTTTTAAATATTATAGACGTCAACACTTCAAAAATAAGGAAACTAGAAAATATTTCATATAATTATAACTTTTTACCTTTCGAGCGATTTTGATGAAATAAGTCTAAACACTGCTCAAGACCATGCGCATACTTTTATTAGTGAAAAGAAAACTCTTCTCAATATATGAACATTAAGAGAAGATTTAAGAGATAAAAATTCAAAAGTATGTTTTGTGTTGAATTGGTATGCTATCACCCAGACTACATTATTGAGTATTACCTTCAAAAGATATAAAAAGATAGAGGATATAGATAGATCACAGACAATTCCTCGCTCATCTAGTTCACTGAGTATATCTGAGTGTGAGGCGCTCGTTTTTCAGTCTCAATAAATCGAGCCAGGGAGCGTGTCGGGTGACGCGAAGCTCGGCAACACCCGGCCACCCTACGACATTTGGTAGTCACGTTACACATTCATATTCCTTGTCTTATTTCTTGTTAATTAGCCTTTGACATCATCATCATCATCACCGGCCGTTCTCTCCCCGAATATTATGTGCAATAACATCCTTATTATTTATCTTTATACTTTAACTAATAATCACTATTAACAATGTAAACCCAAAACAAAATGGCATTAGCGTGCTGAAATATACACAGCTTTATGAAATATAAAGTCTACGAAGCCTTAAATGAAATATAATTATTTAATCTAGGGAGATGAGAACATTTAAGAACATCAAACCCTTCAAAAGAAAGGACAATTTTCAACGAATATCACATAAAAGTACAGCTGTGATCTCTCATCTCAATATCGGATATGATTAAAGTTTGACAAGTCAGGTGTTTAATGAAATATTCGTCCGTCCGTCCGTCGTTATAATTTGTCGCTCGATGGATCACCTCACACCTAACAGCCGGCTCACCCGACATTATACAAGATAAATTAACATAAAACACATTTACACCGTATTAAATATAAAATAACATGAGCAATAACAATTAAACTGCCTTCCCGCCGTAAAAGCATCTTCAAATTCCTTTTGTAATATCTTGGGGTGATGTTCTTGGATTTATCACTATGAGTCCAATATCATCTAAACCGTTATCATAACCTCATGGTATCTCCACATTAAAAGTGAAAATTATAAGCGTTTACAATTGTTAGTGATAAAAGTAATAATATCTATGGACGCTTTTACACCACGTCAATCTGGTCCCGTGCTAAGTTTCCGAAGAACTTGTGTTACGGGTACCAGACAACGGAAATACATATATTATATTTAATACGTTTTATATTAATACATATATTTAAGATTTTTATTATATAATACACATCCATGACCCAGAAATACAGAAACTTGTTCTTTTGTTCCCTGGCGAGATTCCTGGCCAACACGCTAACCATTGAGCCACAAAGGTCGTCAATAAAACTAAACTGATTACGATAATGATTACGTGATACGCTTGTGCTGGGTGCTGACTGCGTGGACACCTCTACCTCTTGTTTTCTTCCTTTAAACTGACAGGCAGTTTAAAAAGGACAATATTAAACTATCTTCTCTTTCATCTTGGTGTAAATTAGCCTTGCACAGTTCTTGGTGAATTCGAAATATTTATGGGCGAAGTTAAGTAGTCCATAACAATATACATCGTATTTTTTAATTTTAATACCAAAAGACGCGGAGACCCATGTATATCCCATATATAATATACGCTAGTTTGCCGCCGCAGCAGACATCTTGGACAGCATAATCTGTTTGATCAAGTTGAATGGATAGACCGAAGATTAGCTATTTGATCGGTGGTAGTGTTTAGATATATTTAGGTCTATGCTAACACTAGGCTATATCTATCGGGTCACGTAGGCGATGCGTATTGTTTGATCAAACAGATTGCTTGGTTAACATCTATCATTTAGAGATGGAAATATACTTATATTAAATTATTTTTTAGTTAGGATTCATTTAATGTAGTGATTCCCAAAGTTGTCCAGGGGTCCACGGAAGACTGGAAGGGGGTCCACGATGAGCGTGACAAAAAATGTCCATGAACATCAATTTGGTTTCGAGTGAAGAACCAACCAAAAAAATGTTGGCTTGTTCTCCTATCAATATTGTTAAGAGAATGTTTTTATTATAATAAATATTATACTAAAATATCTTTAAACGAGCAATTCTCGAAAAAAGAAGCTCAGCAAGGGGTCCACCTGATGCGGGAAAACTTTGAAAGGGGTCTATGAAACAAAAGAGTTTGGGAAACACTGATTTAATGGTAAGCGGTCACAACCAATGGGTAAATTCAACATATGAATTTATTTATCTATTTTATAATCAAACGTGCTCAATGGGCAGTTAAACGATATGAAATAAAATAAAAACATTAAAGTCCACATCACATACACCGCCCGTAGTAAAGTCAACAGCTTCGTGAAGATAAACACAAAAATAACTAAACTGTGACTACAAAACAAACAATTTAACGTCAAACGGCTGAAATGTTTACTTTTAAAGTTATCAGTTTTCATGAATGATTTAGCTCATATTTGTTTAAAGCTTTTTGAGGATCATTATCATCATCATCAGCTTTTATCCATTCACTGCTGAACCTCCACCAGGACCAGGACCAAGGAACCAATCCTTCCTTAATGAACGCCAAGATGACCGACCCTTGCCACTCGCATCCAACACGGACCGGCCACTGACGTCTTCCCACGGTTAATAACCGATCAACATTTCGTTTACCCAAACGCGGCCTCCACTCTTGAACCTTATTGGTCCTTCGATGATCCGTTATTGCGGATAATACAGGAAATTCAAATAATGAATGTACAGAGTTTAGTATGCGAATAGAAATATAGAGTTAAGAGACAGTGTAATTGGAGAACTGATGATATTGACTTTTAAGTTTTTGAAGTCTTTTGAACTCGCAAATGTTTGAACTCAATTTACTAGTTCAATGGGAATAGGATAGAGTAATAGCAATAGAGTTTTCTTGGCATGCCATCCAATAGATTTACTGTCGACACAGAGGCAATTGAGCACGCTTTTATAAGCTGTAGCTGTCATGGAACCTTTGAACACTATTGGTTTCTTAAGTTTACGCGAATTTCACTCATTATAATGAAACAAATGTACGGATTTTATCGCGGTTTTTTACAAGCCCGACGTTTCGGATACTTCACAGTTTACAGCAACCATACCAGTCCTCCCCTGACAATGGTTGCTGTATTCGAAACGTCGGGCTTGTGAAAAACCTTAATAAACCGCTATAAAATTATTTTATTACTTTGGACACTATTTTCCTTTAATATAAGTGATCGATGTTCATTGATACAGACAGCAGCGATTGGCTAACATGATGATGATTTAGCAGTGGAGAGATAATGATTGATGATGATTATCAGTGATCGGACTAATTTATCCATCTAATTCTATTCCACAGATATGCAAGATAATCCTTCCTCACAAACTCCGATATTTAGAGAACATGCTGAACGCTGAAGTCATATCCAAGGCATCCAAGATCCGGGAGAGAATGGAAGCGAATCCCAACATCGACCAGGATATGAACAAGGGATGGCCGCTGCTGTTGGCCAAGATCCAGGCTGACGATCAGAAGAACAGCGTACCCGCGTATTACACCAACAATCTGTACAGCCGACGATTATAAACCCGTAAAATATGGAAATAGCTTATATATCATAGCTTATGTGGAAATAGAAATAGCTTAATTGAGAAATTATTATTTCTAAGATTGTATATCTATTTAGTAGTATAATACTAGCGAATAAGACGAGGATGACATGTAATAATAGGCTTGTACTTCGGCAGTATTATTACATATATTATATTCAAATATAATTAGATTATAAAATAATCGATGATGATGATGAATTGTAAGGATCATATTATACAAGCAATAGAATCGTATCATATTATTAAATAATTCCATTTATTTGCTGGTTTCTTTTATTTATTAAATCTATCTGAACGTAAAAGACCATTAAAATATAAATGTGTGTTAAGGGTTTGGTCTCTCAATCTTAGAATGATAACGGCGTTATTGTTCTAAGCTGAAAACATAAGTTCTGCCACAAAATGATAACCCGGTGCTTACTTATAAACTTAACATTATAAATGTAATATCATGCAGAATATACAAAACATAATGCAGACTTAAAATAGGTCAAAAAGCTTAACCCATTTGAAATGTAGATTTGCTATGAAAAATGAGTCGGTGCCGGACGCCGGAGATTCCGTACTCAAAAAACATTTTCTTTAACTTGTTTGTATAATCAATGTGTAGTGTTTGCATTTTCAAAAGACTGTTATTTGTATCTTTCTGAACTATTTTCCGAAGTATTGCATCTTTAATATTGAAAATTTATAAAGTCAGGTAAGGTTAAGGTTAAGGTAAGAGCGACAATGGTCCAGTGGTGGATGGACTCGGCCTCTTATGCGAGAGGTCCGGGTTCGATCCTGACCCCCCCGTGTGTGCCTTGAATTGGGTTTTTCTAATTTCTAAGTGCAATCCAAACACGAGACCATCGCTCGCTCACCGATGAAGGAAAACATCGTGAGGAAACCTGCATGCCTGATGAGATTGAAAGTCTTTGAAAGTATGTGAAGTTCACCAACTTGCACTGGGCCAGCGTGGTGAACTATTGGCCCATTACCCTCCTCGCCTGATTTCGAGGAGGAGACCCGTGCCCAGCAGTGGGACATAAAGGGTTGATACTTTACTTTACTTTATACAGGTAAGGTTATGTGGGAGACAAAGTTACCTATTAATGTCTATAATCCCATACAACTCAGTTTCTAATTTTAATACTGTTTTTGGAGAATAAATTGATTTTCTATATTCCATAGAGACAAAAAGACGTCAATTTGAGGCGAAATAAACAACAGCTAACACTCTAACCACGCATATATTTTTTAAATAGGTAGGTTATGTAGTGTAGTACGTACGTAGTAAGTATTACATGGATGTACTCCCTGGCTCACTCACAATCGCTGGTCATTTTCCTTATCATTTAAGGCAAAGAACTGAAAAACTGTTAGTAGTTAGTGTAAAGAAAAGCAAAGAAACTGTTCCCATAGGTACTTAATAGGACCAGGTATTCGTCAAGTTCAGCGGGAAGATGATCAATGACATTTAATAACTTATCCCATAGAAATCATTAATCTAACTCAGCATCAAACGTAACAATGACACACAATATGAGAAAATAAAATACATTTCTTCTGTTCGGGCATACAGTCCTAATTATAAATATCGATGTCGGTCATCCAATGCAACCTTTATCTTAGTGGTCTTTGAATAAGATGGGGTGGAATAAAACCTTTAAGGCTTACGTTAATTAAGAAAGATCGAGATTTGTTTTCCCTGATAAAACTTCCATTTACCTTTTACCTCGCATCTAATTATTTAATTTATGTTAAAAATGCTTAAGAAAGGATTGTTCCTTAGAACTTAAATTATAGGTGAAATAAAAACGTATAAATTATTTAAAGCATTTAATCTCCGTCAAAAGACAACAACGAAATGAATCCCGTAATAATACAGCACCTTATAAAAATATAATATTTATTACACATGAGTAAATATTATAATTCATTTGTTACAAAAATCTAATTGTACTTTTAATAAAATCGAACAAATACATCAACGTAAATAATAATAATATATGCTTTATGTTATAGAATGAGTATACAAAATCTATAAATTATATAAAAAAAATCTCAAAAATCGTTATTAGATACCGCGATATTTTACAGAAATGTCTTTTTTCGTTTCGTTGGTAAATGACTGGATATTTCTATATCGTAAACAATATCTTCGTACTATTCAATATACAATGTGATTATTGGCTATCTATCTTACTCGGTAGATTTGTGCGCGGGCGCAACTAAATATAATATTGATATTGTAAGATCAACTTCAAACTCGCTGTTATTTAAATTATAACGAGACCAGAGTTTACGAAAGTGAAAGAGTATTCAACATACGTCCAAACCATCTTCCTATATTTTTTGTTCCATTAACATTTACGAATATGATGGAAAAACTAGTATGTAATTAAATTGGGTAAAATAGGTTACTTGTTGAAGAAATTCCTTATACAGGTGGATTCAAAAAGACATTTTGCAATTTCATGACACATCGCCTTTTGTAATATACTAAATAAGGTCATAAACAAATATACATTCATAACTAGCCTCTTAAACATATCAAATACTCTTTCACTCTCTACAACCTTCTAACTAATGTGATTTTGATGATACTTAATTTAAAATAAATTATTATAAAAATAATAATATACATAATTAAATTAGATTAGTTGCAAAATATATTCATACTAATTTACAAATATTACAATAAACACGACTCCCCCTATTGACGTAGGAAGTCATATAAATAGCTATACAAATTAAATCTAACATAAATCATTGAGTACATTCGAGTTAACATATATACAAACAAACAAACAACTTAAACGTATAAATTATATACCTTCGGCAATACGGCCGATAGTGGTGATTCTGACAAATTTTCACTACGTATATTAATTTAACCTGTACAAACTAGAAATAATATTGATAGACAATAATTAAACAAACAAAAATTTACGTTACAGAACAGATAACAACATTCTTGTCTATATTCTATAACTTAAGTTTAAAAAATTAAAATATATTAACAGATGCCTTTTGCTGTGGGTTTAAGTGTACAAAAGTTTCGAGCCTAAATTCTAATAAAATTGTAGCCAAAACCTGCTTATTTTTTTTAAATACACACAATTTTACATGAACATAACAATTGAAAGTGTTAAAAACGAGATTACCGTGTTTATCACTTTTATGTCGCAACGCTCGATACTTCAACGTCGATTACACCAGCTAGTCTCGACATCAAAGCATTTAGAGACAAAATACTGAAATATCGAGCTCCGCTACATCATAGCCAAATCATGAATATCTCGTTTTAATTACGAAATAACCGTTATAATCTTGGAAAGCATAAATCATACTATCATTACTTTGTATGCAAGCGTCCATTGAAAATTGCTTTCGTGGGACAAAAACGACTTTAATGATAGAATAAAACACGACTACTCTAAAGGTAACATAATGTATAAAATATGTACGTTTAGGAACTACAGATGCAACTTAAATATTTTTGCAATTTATGGGTATTTAAGACTCATTATGATAAAACTAAAACCGGAAAAATAACGTCAGTGGATAATTTTCCAGCTAATAGCCATTTGTTTGACGCCTTTCTTAAACATAATTTTACACCATTTATCTCTCCGAACATATTATTTTGTTCATATGAATGTATGGTGTAAGTATAACGAATTTAGTTAAGCCATATTCATCAAGATTTGTTATCTTCAAAATATCGGCTAAACAATAATCATAAGAACTTAATTAACAAGAAGAGCCATTTCCGAGCCGTTCGAAGGAACTAAATGGATATACATAACGTGGGTGATCTATATGTATTGAAATTTAAAAAATCTAAAGAAAGATGTCAAGTAAGATGAGAAATTCATGGCAGCTGATTCCACCGTATATCTAATTAACTGGGTACCTCACAATATACATACATTACCAAATACACAGATCACACTTAGTATGATATGTAATATTATTTACAGGCAGGACGAACTAGTATAATAGTAACGATCCTTGTACTAGAAGCGTATTACATGTACGTCAAAATATGCACGTATTACATCATCAATATACGACGAGGGCTAACTACTGTACAATTCGACGTGTAACACAAACCCGAACACCAGTAGCGCCTTAGCCCTCATCTTCATGAAGGCTAATACTCCACTGTATAGGTGCGAATTGTAAAATGAGAGCTAGCGCACTTGTGTATATAGTGCGCACTGCGCCGTGTAAGACAAGAGCAAACGTTACTTTTTATTTAGGAAATATTAGTTGAAGGTTATGAACTACTATATAAGATAGCAAACAAGGTTGTAGCTCGTTTTAACTCTCTCTTCACCTGACGCGACCTATACTTAAAGTAAATACCAATTCTCCATTTTGCAAAGCCTCAATTGCACATATATTTTATAACAGTAATAGTAAATATTATCAACTAGACAAAACCCACTTAAATTCTTTCTTTACGTTTGGCACAATCTTATATACATAGCATCCCAGGTGGGTTATAGATGAAGATTAAACTAGTACAGTTGTGATACATGTAGTTTTATACAATCAAGGAAAACCTTTCACAGCCCGCTTTCGTACAGATTCATTGATGGTGGTTGGTAACGGCTGAATTTATTATGTTAAATAACTTAAAGAGAGCACATGAACAGAACAGATTGATTTTATAATAAAAGACTAAATTAGGGGATTTGCGGTGATGATTAAAGGGAAGAAGAAAAAACTAATAATAAAATTAAGTCTTTTCTAAAACTTTTCTAAAACAAAAAAATTCCCGTAACATCCAACCAACACACAATGAAAGCCTCCATAAGATATTTTAATGGAAGATCGTAAAAATAATGTTGACGATTATGTGTAGCTACATTCAATAATATGAATACTTAAATTATACAGAAAATACCAAGACAGCATTAATTACAATAGTATTGTCTGTCAGGAAGTTTTTTCAGGAATTGACCCCAAAAGCGATGTCACGTGAATATATCATCACGTCATAACAGCCATCAATAAGTAATTAATAGACAAAGTAAGTTACAATAGCCCTGACTTTTACTTATGATCATAAAAAGGACCAGAAAACAAAATCATACATTAGTAAAATTGTGACATCATAGTTGTGCTTATAAAACACAAATATATATAAGCTTTTTTGTGTTATAAGACATACTAATTAACATTTTTTTAATACACGAAAGTATTTTATAGGGCAATTTATGTTACAACATAGTTGCATGTCAGTTTCAATGACACAGAATGGCCACTATTTTTATAACATAAATTTTTATCGTAAAGAACAAATTTTTCACAATATTATAAGATAAGATAAAATGTTAAGCGCTTGAGCTATATTAGAAAAAAAATTATTACATAGCTACCTACATTGGTACGATTTATACAATTGGTAACTTGCAACTACACCTCAAAGGCAGCCACTGGTATATTACATCAATTGAATGTAGTCCATCCTTTGGGTACCGAGGAGTCTTGAGTACTAGAACTAGCTGAAAACTCTGACATACCGAACTGGCTAAAGTCTAGACCGTATTCGTGTAAAAGCGCGCTATCCGACGACTTGACTGGTTCCTCGCGCTTATGCTTAAGCGGATCAAAGTCTGCGAGATCCGTCGGTGAGTCGTCTAACTTTATAAGATCCACTACATCGGACGGCTGAAAAAAAAATTACTCACTTCAAATATAGCCCAGAGTGGTTGGTTGTGCAAACGTTTCCACAGTACAGCAATAGTAATGCCATGTCCAGCTAACTTACCGAGTGCGTTGGCTCAAAATAAATTTACAAAATCATAAATAAATATTCTCTCCGTTCCTTATCCCCCAAGACAAATGTTTCAATAGCGTCTGAAAAAAAAGTTTGCGTTCTGATATCGCATTTGACATTTTTATTCTAACTTAACAATTGTCAATTTTCTTAATTTGTTTGTCGGTCTGTTTGATTTAACTATATCTCTTGCAAGCTAGTTTTGCATCTGGATTTCAACCAAATCATCAAAGAAAACCATGTCAGTGGGCAAAAGCTGAGGAGTTCTAGGAGTGTAGTTTTAACATCTTGTTTTAGTTTAGTTTTATTAGGGTAAAATTTGTAAGCTCTTACCTAATTGTATTTTTTACTTTCATGTTTTCAAAAAATCTTAATTTGTGCAAGATTGTAAAATTTGGTAGTGTCCTAAAATATTGCATTATTGTTGTATATATAACATTATGCGTATGCATAGTCTAAACAAGTCACAATTTAAGGGACTTTTTTTAATAAAGTGATTATTTGGTATGATAAAAGAAACCATTTTCCCTTGGAATAACATTTGATGAAGCACTAGGACATATTATACACGACCTTCAACCCGAACATACAAACACAAATGAGACAAGCCTCCAGACAAGACAAATCCACTAGCACATTAAACTAAAACTGTTAGTATTTTATCCTTAACTTATTTTATCACATTATTATTTAATTATATGGAAATTTTCCCGTTTTATTTAAATTAATGTATTTTCAAATTAAGTTTTATAAGATTAAAGACATTTATCAGCAAATAAGAACTAAGAAAAATCAACGTAGTTTTAAGCCTTACAACTTTGGTAGAATGCTTCCTAGGAATTACTTTACAATGTTTTGTACTTTAAGTTTTTTTTTTTTAACATCCATCTACATTTAGACAGAATTCGAAAATGAAATAAAATGCAATTATGAACTTAAGCACATCATTTGATTTTCCAAAAATCATGAACTATTTATATATTATCAGTTGTATAATATATACGTTAAATAATTTATGTTCCAGTCATTTTAATATTTTAGTGAAGCGTAGTCAACGTTTATGTTTTCGCCCACTCGGCCGTATTGTATAGTGGAGTTGGAACATATGCCAAAGGATTAAACAGATCGTTGTCGCTCAACACATATTTGTGTGTGCTCAAATGTGTGCGATACATTCACTTTTATTCCAATGTGTCATTTTAAGGAAAGTTAAAATATTCGATAAATAAAATAAAAATAAAATATTTCTATTTACCTAAATTATATGCTGTATTATCTGCGATTTAATATATTAATATGTCGATAGGCCTGTTATTTTGTTATAAAGCTGCTGTACACGGTATCTATTAGGAGGACATTGCATTACATCGCATCATTTGCTAAGAACCTGGTGTTAATGTCAGCTTTATATTTGCGGTGGAAACATTTGCAGTATCAAACCAGTCGAGATGTTAGTTTTTAAGTTTAAATAAAATAATTAGTATAATATATAAAACGTCTTTATTCATGCGTTTACATTTTTATACAAAAATATCTAGATAAAAGTATGTATATTTGTTAACAATTAAATATAATATCTTAATATAGTAGTGATTATATTTTTTGTTATTGTATAATATAATACATTTATCGACCACAGGAGCCTTTTAAATACTTTTCGATGCCTTTTGCAAAGATATGTCTGGCAATATTCATGCAGATATTTTGACTGAATTATGTTGAGACATGAAAACAATATCCTCATAATTAGTGGATGGAAAACAAAAATAAAATATAATAATAAATTTGACCAAATATATTTATAAACATGTGGAGGTTATTATTGTCGAGTCACCGAAGCCTCGCTAATAAGGCAATAACAAAAATATCCCAATTAGTTTCCTTCATGTCTTGGGATATAAGAATGTTTCTGTCCTGATATTCAATATTCTTATATATTAATACTAAACCAACTTATTCGAGTATCACGTAAGCGTATTATTTTGTCCTAGATTTAGAAACATTGAGGCAATATATCACATCTTTTATCCTCATATTCCATAACTTGACAATTTCACGGCAAGTGGACCAGGCGTTTGTAGCCAGTGGCCGAACATCAAGCTACGCAATATAAAACAGATAAACTTCAATATTACGTTTTATATATTCTTACCAGTGAAAATAACTGTATGAATTTATTTTTATTTGCTATAATATAACCTGTATCAAAACCTACTTTTCTATAATCTCAACCATGGTTAGACGCTCTATGATAGAGACATAGTTCACCATCCTAATAGTATATCTTATTATTTAGAGTAATGTATAAGTTATTATATAATATCTTATCCTTACTTAACAAGTATAAAGAAACAAAAATAACGTACTAGTGAAACATATCTCAAATCAACGTCATATAGGATTCACATGCAAAGAAAAACAGGTGCACAAAAAAAGACATATACAAAATATAAAAATACTATACAAATATCATTCCTGACAATTTCAAATCTATTATTTTAAATATTGGACATATATCTGAGTGCTTTTAATATTAAATACTATGTAAAGGCCGCGTTTCGGTTGATGAAATGTTGTCTGTGTAGAATTCAAGTGAGATAGCCCAAAGATCAACGTATATTAGAGCGACGTCAGCTCATAGGTAGAATAATACTGTCGTAGGCAGAATAGATATTATAGCATATTGTAAGAAAAATATATAAGCCTCAGGAGAGATGTCGTTAATAGATGTCATTAAATATAATCTCATGTGTAGCATCTTATTAGAATGAAAAAATCCACAAAATATTACGATGGATATGAATGATAACTTTACAGATTACAAACTAACGTTTTCAAAAATGAAACAACTTTTAAGTATCGCGGTTTATTATGATTTTACTTGCACGTTTTGGAAGAACCATGATTATATAAATATACTTCCTCAATGACTGTAACAATGAATTAAAAAAGAATTTCAAAAATCCGTCCTATTTCAGTCATTCGAATAAACTCTTATTACGTTAGTACAGATTGCCAATCTAATGTTATTAGATCTACGGTCTACGGTTGTAGTGTTAAAGTTGTCCTGAACGCTTCAGTGGCAAATTCAATTTTACTCCTCATTACAGTGTATATTGGCCGGCTTCCCTCGGGACCATACCTATTTATGGGACGGCACTTAATCGTAAATCAAACGGGAATCCTCCGTGTGCATTTCTTTAGATAATCTTTAAATTTCTTAGTATTGAAATATTGTTCTCGATTTTTATACTTACGTGTATATAATATTAACGTCTATTAGATATGATGTTTGCGAGTGTACGTGCAGATAGTTAATTTTAAAGGTAATTTAAAAAAACACAAGTCTAGTCTAATATCACTAATCGATATCTTAATTAAGCTATGCGTATCATAAATACAGAGACAACTTTTCCAAATAAACGGCTCATCAGATTCAATACAATTCAGAACGTAGTATAGACTTTGTGCTAAGGAAGTAAAGATATCCAAATAGTCACAAGTCTGAATATAACAGTAAAACTACCCACATTTGTAATCATAATCACTTTCAAAACCATACGTTGGATGATTAAGAACGAAAGTACATAGAGATCTGTACATATGTTAAACGCAGCATGAATAAAACAGCAAGAAAATCCTACACTTAAGATGATGTATCTCGGATAGCTATATGAATACTAAACCGGGATATATCCTGTGTTTACGTGTATTACGAATTATATTTTCAATTCTCTCAGAACAGTTATTTGGATCGAAATAAGAGGTTACTAAGAAATTTATCCAGGTGTTTCAAAAATACGTTTCATTCTTTTCTATGTTTTTCCGAATCCCTAAGTCATCTCGTGTTTCTATGTCTTATCTAAAAAAAGCGAATGACCCACATGTTATTTACGTGACGTCCTATAATTCGATGGAATCGGCTGCACACACGAAAAAACATGACTCATGTGGCGTTACCTCGCTCTGAGGCGTTCCATTTAAGGCTTGAAGTACGAGCGACAAAGAAGCACAATCGGCCCATCAGTATTTTCTTATGACGTTGTCACGTTCAACTATCGTTAGTAAACCGACTTTACAGACAACAGATTTTTTTTATAAGAACAACAATTGGTTACGGTTGCTCTTTATATGATTTTCCTGTTTATAGTTTAGAGGTGGTTCCGGAGTTAAGATAATTAATATTAACGCTAAGTGAAACGAGTTAAGCTTTAAAATGGTTTAAAAGTTTCACCGTAATGGGATGTAAAGTATACAGACAGACACCGTACTCGGGCGGTGCTTGATATTTAGTAACCGGGCACCGTTATTTGGTAATGATATCGTTCATAACACCTTTCTCATTAAGCTTTCAAAACTTGCTAAACTTTCATAATAGCACGTAATATAATGTTAAAACAATAGAAAGTGTTATCGAAACATAAACCGTGGTAAAGATATTAATATCTAGTATACAGTTTTTTTTAATTTAAGCTTGATAACCTAGTATTGAACGTGTCATAAGTGAAGCGTAGGTGGTTCTATATATATATATATATATATATATACAACCACCTGTGATATATATATATATATATATATATATATATATATATATATCACACTCATAGGTCAATATGAGTGCACTCGTATCCAGATGAATAATCTATCCGGCACATAAAATACATATTGGATAAAACAGTGAAAAATAATATTAAAAATAATATTTTATGGACATCCATGTGTCTGGTTTTGAGTCATCAAAGTCATTCAAGTCTGGATCATGGGATCGTAGACAACATTGCCAGCTGACCTTCGAACTTCAATATGAAGAAGGGTGTGTGTGTGTGTGTGATGATGATAATGATGTGTGCGTGTGTGTGTTTATGGATCTGCAGGGTAATGCCGAAATTAATATTATTTCGGAATATTTCTGATGATTTAAATTTTTAAATAACACAGCGCAGATTTTTTAAAATTAATGTGAAGCTCCAATTTAATGTCGTTTAATTGATATTTATACAAAAAAAGACTAACAAATGTGCGTTTGTATCAGATTGTTATGCGTTGCCAAACAACCGACAGGATTTTCTAATTTATCAAGGAAAATGAGGTTATTAGTCGTGCAGTGGAAAATACAATTCCAGTGTTTTTGTTAGGTTTTATTATACAGGTATGCATGTGTATTATGTATTTACTTTCTGAGTCATTTTGTGGATATGCGGGAAAGATTACAAAAATAAACATAAAATATTTTGTGCATATTATTATAGTAGATAATAAAAGCATTCAGAAATGTCCAATATTTAACTAGTAGAACTAGACTAGATGCGTAGACTATTAGGAACAGTTATGTGCTAGAGCACCGTACCGACATTCCAAACAAAAACAAGCGTACAAAAGCGAGGATTTAACCAATTAAATATATCCGCCGACATCATTAATCTGTGTTAGTATCAGCTCAACTATCGTCATAAAATTACCTTCTCACTTATATTCAAAGACAAAAGTCCGTTCCATATATATAGCGCCTCAAAATTAATCCAACTTTTGAATAATAATATCACAAAATTGTTTTAGTGCAAACAACTCCACTGTTAATTGCCGAGTGCAAACATATCCATTATAATAAAGTATAATATCGATATGAATACAACCGCGCATATTATTACCTCTTGAGTGCGGCCCTTGTTCCCTTGGAGACATTCCTCTCGGGGGATAGATGGCGCTATTTTCGGTTTGCCGCCATTTTGAATCGGCCGCCTCTGATTTGACAACGTCAACTTCAACTTCTCCTTCCCCTTTGTCTCGGTGAATCGTATCGTGCTTTGAAACTCGCTGGGAGCCGTCTCGTTTTTGGTGATATTACTTATGAAGTGGTTGGACGGCGCAGCGTTCCTCGGCGGCGGTAGGGGCGCATCGGATATGTCCACTAGTTTCCTCGTCGATACGATCGGGTACCTGAGGGGCGGGTGGGGGCGGTCGGGTAGGCGGGGCGGGGGACGGGGGGAGAGTGTTTTCTGCAAAACAAAATCGTATAATGTGCCACGGTGCCTATGGGCGCTCATGCGCGTATACCATTAGGTTACAGGTGAGAAGCTTTAGACATGAAGCGATGCAAGCGTGAAAAACATATCTATAGACATCAAGTATTAAAATAACATCACACCTTTCGATACCAACGCTAATATCAATATAGTTTAATATTGATAATTAATTATGAAGCTATTTATTATGTACATAAAACTCACAACACCAGCACAATGTCATTTCCATCAACTGGTTCAAAATCAATTTCGGTAATATGTCTGTCAACATGCGCACGTAAACTGCATTCCTGTTTTACTACAAAAACGTTATATGATATTGTTTAAGCTACGTACCGACGCTATTTAAGAATATCACAAATACTCATTTTTCAAAAGAAGTTTTTTTTTTAATAAAAAATATATTAATACTACTTTTTTTTTTTAATAATAACAAGTTCACTTTATTTTTACACTTATTCTAGTCGTTATGTAGGGACTTGTAATCATTATTTATCGATTTACTTTTTTGTCGAGACTTCGTTTTTTTTTACACATTGGTCTTTTATGCGTGACGTATAGTGTATCTCCCGTAAAATACGTAATAAAGATATTTTCAACTTCACGCAAACCCATATATCAATACAAAATATATATTTCAACACATAATGAATATCATACATTGTTTGGACATGTGCCGGCCTTGTATACATGTTGTGTTCGCGCGCTAGCCGTAACGTATCAAAAGTTATGAGTCGCACTAACAAGCATCGAGCTACGCTCACATACATACATAGCGTACTAACGTGGTCATACATGGTCATACATAGTCATTATACGGTGTAGTTAGTAGTTCGTCGGCATATACGTACAAATTAGAAAATATTGCATACAATATGAACCCGGCAAACGTTCTTCTGTTCTCTTACGGCAGTTTTCAATATCCTGTCTATCTTAATATTTTGTTATCTATCTTGAAGTTTTGACAAATTTTCTTACAAAATCTATCAAAATTTTAAGATCGATAAGAAAATTTTAAGATAGATAGGATATTGAATGCCGCCGTTATTCCTTGCCCTGACGATAACTAACAAAAAAAAAATATCTTATTTGGTGCAGCGATTCTGAAGTCAATCTATATTTGACACAGGTTTGAATAGATCTAATTTATAAAAATAAATGTGAAATAGAAATTATATTTTTAGTTGAATACATTAATAAATATATTTTTGTTCGCTGGTGTGTGATGCTTGAGGAAGATAATTTTAAATGTATATGTTTAAAGGGGAAATATTATTTAAGTATATCGTACAGTTAAAAGTTTCAATAAAAAGACAGAAAACATAATCTACATCTTCCTATTCTTACATTATATAATTTGTTTGATTTTATTTAAATTATTATATTATACTAATGCATATAAGGTAAACCATTTATATTTATTGTAATTGTAATAACAATAATACTCAGTGTTTATATTTTATACTCTCCTCGCCTGATTTCGAAGACCTGTGCCCAGCAGGTATAGGTTACATATATAGGTTACTTTTCTTATAATCTTTCTAGCTTCCGTAATTTGCTATGCTATTTATCTTATTACCTCTGAAGTATTGTAGTTGTACTAATTATTCTCTAACTCTAACATATAATGATGATGATGATGATGACGTTCAAATACAATCAAATGTGTTAAAGTAAATCGATCAACGTCGGCATCATAAATCTCATACAAGGCCTGATTTCTTACACAAGACCAGGGGAGGTAACTGGTGCAAATGTATTTAAACAAATAAGAGGAAAAGTAAGATGCAAGAAATGACTATCCAGTCTTTCGAAACATAGAGAAACTTGATAGGAAAAAGAGAAACAGGCGCTTAAACACAACCTACTATTTTATATACACAATTATCTAAAAAAAACCCGACTCAAGTACATAGCTATATGTATAAGTGCATATATGACCACATTATGTACATCTACTCGTATACGTTATATTATATTTGTGTTACTCACAGATTTGTCTTGGAGTCGTAATTCTGGACTTTGCGTGCTGTTAGGAAAGCTGTCGCGTCGTTGGTTCGTGAACAGGAATTCCATTTCAGTGAGGAGGTCGAGGGGCAGGGCGGGTGGCGGGTCCCGGGGGGGCTCGAGGAGGGGCTTGTCCCGGGGCGGGAACTGGGAGGGTTTCGCTCGCAGGTCGCGGCGCGCGTAGCCCATCTGGCTGTCGTGTACCGGCGATGACTCGGAGGAATCTGACGAGACCGGTGTTGCGGAGCCGCATGAAAACCTGCCGAGGAATCACCGTTCAGTTTGTCCACTAGGCCTTTCTTAACTAGTATATCAGGCCACTTTGATACGTGATCACATGCTGACTTCTACCCTTCACATGGATATTTTAACGATATTGAGCATACTCGTGCGTGCCTCTGGTATCATTGGGTGCACCGGGCCACTTGGTGAACTGACTAGACGTTTGCCACTTTATAAAATAACAAATTAAGTACTCCATTGAAATATTAGTTTTTTAAGTTATTATCTCTTTTTCTTCTTCTAATCTTTAGGCGTGCATTTCTTGGAGGACGGGTTTTTTTTCATGTTTAGGGCGGTTGGTGTTATAATGCTTACGTTTGTGGGGTCATCGCTTATTCGAAGCGGTTCTATAGTGTTTTTTTTAAACTTGACCTGTATATTAAAATGAATGATAGTTGATTGATGGTGGATTAGAGGAGTGAAGCCGTGGGGTTTCCCGCAATTCTTCATATTTCAGGCTAAATACTAATTACTACAATATTGGCAGTTCCGGCCTCGGGTCTTAGGCTATTCCAAAAGGAACGAAAAAAAAACTGAGCAAAAATTACAAACATTATAGTAAAAGTTAAATGGGAGAGGCGGGAAACATCGGAGCACTCGGTTGTGTTTTTTTTTCTATTTCCCGTTAGTTAATTACTATTTTGTATTTTATTTATTTGGAGTGGTTTTCTTTAGTGTTTGTTTTAAAAACTCTGAAAAAGGTAAATACTGCGAAGAACTGTTTGTATTTGTCTGATTTGTTTGATGACCTGGCTTCGTAATACCAGGAATCGATAAGAAGCAAAAGAGTGTCACAGTAATACCCTCGACAAGAGTAAGAGAGATGGACCGCAGAATAGATGGACGCTGATAATGACATCAGATACTTGATATGGGAACAGAGTGGCTTAAGACAGGAAAGACTATTTTTTTTGTCAGAGCTATGCTAATGGCCCTAATGGTCTTAATGCAACGTCGGATGTGAATAAGTAAAAATGGGGGTTGCCCCCCACCAGACGTGGAACATGACTTCCACGCCTTCATGGAGTCGGGTTTGTTCCTGTGGCGTGTCCATGCCGTACTATCGTCGGAAGTGAGACCCCAGGCGAACTACCCCCGCCAGGTGGTTTCTCCGAGGTGAAGGCCCGGCAGAAGATGCCAGCAATACTGGGACCCATTCTACCGCGGTGTCTTGACTGTGATATGTATTTTGGGGGCAAGTCCTCCCATCTCTCTATCGGTCCAGGAAAGGCTGTATAAAAGGCTACCTATATTATTACCTATTATTATTATTATATTCACCTGCTGTCGTCCGTTGTGTTCAGAGAGGACGGCCTCGACCCGGGTTTCGGCATTTTTATCTTAAACCCCTTAACAGCAGACTTCATATTCCTGCCGCCCTGCCGGACCTACAAACAAATACTTATTAATAAACATTTAGGTAGACGAAGTTGGTTGGTCATTAGCCATGTGTGAAAGACGATCTCCGTGCAGTGACCAGTCCGTGTTGGATGCTAGTGGCAAGAGAAAAGGGTAAATAGACGTAAGTGTCATGTGGTGTGTGACAGTGGAATGCTTGCAATCATTAATGACGACAATCATAGTAATTTGAAAGCCGTATGGACAAAATTTTTACAGTACTAAGTACAATATACAGTGTAGTGGTCTGATTCAGTTTCGCGCTAGCCGCCACCTAGCGCAGACGCATCCAATAGAGTGGACGATCGATTTAGTGATTCACATATTCCGATTCGAAGCCCTAATTTTTCTTTGCGTTCTCGTGTATTAGATAAGTAGGTAGTATATTGCGTATGAGTGCAGTCCCGAGTGACTTTATAGTTAGCTAGTGTATCCGACGACCCGCCGCGTAGCAACGGATTTTGCGCGCGATTCAAGCGGCCCGTGCCGTCAAGGCTGTTGCCAAGCGCGCGTAGTGCAGTTTTGGCGCCAAATTGTTCGATTTGTAAGTGATTACGTTTGCGTGATATTGTGTTTAGTGAACAGTGTTATTACGAGTAAGTCTTTAATATTTAAAC
The DNA here is from genome assembly GCA_905333005.2 of Lycaena phlaeas. Lineage (NCBI taxonomy): Eukaryota > Metazoa > Arthropoda > Insecta > Lepidoptera > Lycaenidae > Lycaena > Lycaena phlaeas. Next base: position 20,054,119 of record HG995168.1, on the reverse strand, counting down.
ACACACCTACCTCTGGTAGGCGCTACCGTATCATACACCCTCCCGCATCAGGCGGGCGGGGATAGGTATACATTTAAATTATTACTCTTAAAATATGGCGACCTCAACACAAGAAGTGTTAAATTATTTCTACTCCCTGTACCCGGAGGCTAAAGCAGCTGCGGAAGCTCGCTTTAATGACCTGCAGGGATCGATTATCGAGTCCCCCCCGTCCCCCGACGTTAATCAATCTGCTCTGTCAGAGGGAGAGATGTCCACATCGGGCAACTCCTCCGAGGAGGATGAGACAGGGTTCCGCGAAGTGCGGAACAAAAAGAGGAGGCGTCGTCCGGACCCGGAGTCCGCACCTTCCCCCCCACCTAAAGCCCCTAAAGTGGCCAAACCAAAGCCCCCTCAGGGCAAACGCCTATCTAGGTCTACGGATGACCTCACTACTAGGGATAGGGTTAAAGAGGCACCATCTGTGCCGTCTATAAGTAGGCGCGACCAACTCGCATCAGCTGATACGGCTGTTGACGCCGACGTCATCATGGATGCACCACCGAAGTGCAGGCCCCCGCCTCCGATCGTCGTCCAAGACACCAGGTCCTGGAACGAAATATCTAAGGCGATATACGACAAAAAGTTATTTTATAACTCTGCGCGTTCGTGCGCGGAGGGTATTAAAATACAAGTAGGTACCCCTGACGAGCATAGGAAGCTCACGGCCTTTTTAAAAGCTAAAGGCATAGGTTATCATACCTACGCGCTTGAGGACGAACGCGTTCTCCGCGTAGTTATTATAGGAGTGCCTAAGACGTGGGACACGGCCGTCGTAAAAGACGACCTGGTCCAACAGGGCTACCCGGTCATGGAGGTACACCGTATGTACCATCCGAAGACCAAGTTCGCCTATAATATGGTCCTGGCAATCCTGCCACTCACACCGGCCGGCAAGGCCATCTTTAATATAAAAGCCGTGTGCAACCTCACCGGCCTTAGAGTAGAAGCCCCACGTAAAAGGGGCGCTCCCGGGCAGTGTCACCGCTGCCAGCTGTACGGCCACTCCGCGCGTAATTGTTTCGCCCACCCCAGGTGCGTCAAGTGCCTGGGCGACCACGGGACATCAGAATGTCCCCGTAACAAAGACGTCTCCTCGACACCTCCCAGCTGCGTTTTATGCAAGGGAGAAGGCCATCCGGCTAACTACAGGGGCTGTCCTAACGCCCCCAAGAAAGCACGTAGGGTTCCTAAGCCTGCAGGGCTACCTAAACCCCTGCCTAAGAAGGCGGCTTCACCGCAAGTCCCGCCCCGTCCAAGTGTCACTAGGGATGATGATTACATCCCAGCTCCCCTGCCAAAGTCCAATCCTTGGCACAAGCCGACGGCTCTGCCGGCCCAACCCACGAGACCCACCCAGGGCCCACCTAGGGCCCCAGTAGGTACGAGCAGGCCATCGGGCCCAGCTGCCGGTACATCAATGCCTGCAGCCCCCCATCCCGCACCCACATCTAGCTTTGCGGCGGACCTGGCATTTGTGTCGGAGTTCGTCGGCAGTATCGACACTGTCGAACTGCAAATATTAGCAGCAAAGCTGCGCGGTTCATTCTCCGATCGCATACAAGCGATCGCCGACCACTCCGCCTTGATCGATAAGATCAAGTGCTTCACTCCAAGCCGTTAGATGGCTACCACGGGTAGGATTAAACCGCGCTCTTTGCGAGTGGTGTCGTTCAACGCGAACGGCATTAGGGCGAACCTAGAGGAAATTCGCATATTCATCATTAGGTATGATGTAGACATCCTCCTTGTGCAGGAGTCCTTCTTAAAACCTTCTATGACCAATCCTAAGATTAGAAATTATAATTTGATAAGAAACGACAGGACACGATCTCATCTCGGAGGCACTCTAATATTTTATAAGAAATCCCTCCACTGCATCCCTATTGACCCGCCGCCCTTAGTATCCCTCGAGGCATCTGTATGCCGAGTGAGTATGACAGACCACCAGTCGCTCACCATAGCTTCGGTATACCAATCAGGTAATAAAAAATTATTAGTCAGCGATTTAAAATCGCTATTTGATCTAGGCAACGCTGTCATCATAGCCGGCGACCTAAATAGTAAACACGAAGCATGGGGCTGTAATTTACCCAATAATAATGGGTTCATACTCAACCGAGCAGTCGATAGTCTAAATTGTACTATAGTCGCCCCCGATGAGCCGACGCGCTTTAATTTCACGAATAGTACTAGACATATACGGCCATCGAAATTAGATTTCTATATCCTTAGGAATGTAGCCCTTAATGTACATACTATTAAAACGATAAATGAGCTTAACTCGGACCATAGACCAGTCTTAATACAACTAGGTGAGCCATTAGTTAGTAATAATCATAAAACAAAGATTATTGACTATAAACTGTTGAATGAAAATTTAAAGTCATTACAATCGAGTAATCTCGATAAAATCCCAGACACAATAGACAGTCCTCAAGCTGCTGTGTCAGCCTGCTATAACTTCACAGACCACCTGGTAGCGACCATAGAGAGGTCTTCCCGTGAAATCTCAGCATCCCATGAGGGCTGTTTTGAACTCCCGGAGGACATCAAAGACCTCATACGTTCTAAGAACACCGCTAGACGTACATATACACGTTACCCGTCTGAGCAATATCGCCTCACCCTCCGTAACCTTGAACGGGAGGTCAAAGCCCGTATAGTAGAATACAAGGCCGAGAGGTGGGATCGTCTTCTAAGTGAAATTTCCCCGTCTCACAAGGCCTACTGGCCACTCGCGAGGTCATTTAAAAAGAAAAACGAGGCATCTATGCCTCCTCTCAATAGAGTAAACGATACTCCTGCACTAGAGGACGCAGACAAAGCCGAATGTCTAGCCGATGCCCTCGAGAGCCAGTGTACTCCGAGCCCTATAGCAGCATCCTCCCAAATAGGTCCCCATGTAGATTTAATTAATCAAGAGGTAAGGAGGAGGACCTCCACGCCGCCGGAGGGCGATCCCATCCCTCCGACGGATGTTGAAGAGGTTCAAAACATCATCAAAAACCTCCATTCTAAAAAAGCTCCCGGTCCGGACGGGATACCTAACAAAGTTATTAAAATTCTTCCGCACGCTCTTATATTATTATTAGTTAGTATATTCAACGCCCTACTAGAGGCATGTAGGTTCCCCGACTTATGGAAAGAGGCGACGGTTATAGGGATCCCTAAGCCCGGAAAGCCGGGCACGGAACCGTCTAGCTATCGACCCATAAGTCTATTAAGTTCATTAGGTAAAATATATGAAAGGATTCTGCTTAAACGACTGAAGTCAGTCATAGGCGAAAAGAACCTATTCATAGATGAACAATTCGCATTTCGCGAAAATCACTGCTGTCCGAGACAAGTCCATCGCATTACGGAGGACATCCTCAGAGGTCTCAATAGGAAAAAACCTCTAGACACGTGCGCGGTCTTTTTCGATGTAGCCAAGGCCTTCGATAGGATATGGCACGAAGGTCTCATATATAAATTATATAAGTTAGGTATACCGGACAGACTCGTCATCATCATCAAAGACTACCTATCCGGCCGTCACTTTAGATATAGAGTAGAGGGCACTCTGTCCTCCCGCAGACCTCTGAGGGCCGGGACTCCTCAGGGCTCAGTACTCTCGCCAACCCTGTACAACTTGTACACGTCAGATATCCCTAAAAGTCCAGCGGTGAAGCTAGCGCTCTTCGCCGACGACACCGCGATGTACGTGACCCACCCAGCAGCTTCCATAGCTTCTGTCTCCCTTCAGCGAGCCGTCACCGAATTAGGTGACTGGTTCGCTAAATGGAGAATAGAAATAAATCCAGAAAAAAGTGCATCAGTTCACTTCACCAGAAGGAGAAAGGTGGGTCCGCGCACTAAGCGCTGCCGAATCATGGCGCCAATTAAGATAAATAGCACAATAATCCCTAGAGTAGAACAGGTCAAATACCTAGGGGTTACGCTCGATAGGTCGATGTCATTCACCCCGCATATCAAACGCGTTGTAAATAAAGCAAAATTCGTCCTTAATAAATTATATTTTCTTATAAACAAAAACAGTAGAATGCCCCTCAGGCACAAAATAACTCTTTATAAAACTTGTATTCGGCCCATACTGTCGTATTCAAGTGTCGCATTCGCGCATGTGCCGCCGAACCGACTCAAGGCCATTCAAATAGTACAGAACAGATTCCTGCGTATGGCAACCGGCTGTCCTTGGTATATACGTAACATCGACCTACATCGTGACCTTAGACTGGAGTCCATTAGAGGTCATTTCAAAGCGATGTCAGAACGTCACTTTGAAAGGGCAGCCCTTCATTCGAACCCGCTAGTCGTAAACGCGGCGAATTATGTCCCCGATAGCTCAGTGAGAATTAATAAACGACACCCAAGACACGTATTAATCGACCCAGCTGATGAAATCTCACAGCTGTTAAAACACGACGCAAAAATGCGTAAAACATTACAAAACACAATAAACAAACACCAGCCGGGGATAGGTAAATATTTACACCGTTCGAAGTCCCGGGATTCCGAGCGACGCCGTTCCCTACACATGTTAAATACGTCGGTCCGGACCGACCGCGTTAGCACAGGTTCGAATCCGATACATGTCGATAACAATACAGACCGCGATAACAACGATAGCCCGTTGCTATCATCTGATAGTCTGGGTACCGTGCGCGACCCGCCCCTCTCTATCTGAGGGTGGGGAGATGGCCGGCCATCATGATAACAACATCACCCGAAACAAAACGTCGACAGTATCGCATTCCTATAGTTTAAATTCTACACCACGTAGTGACGCGACCGTCAAGCCACGCCCCCGGGGGAAGCTGGCGGGGGAGTTAATCCCCTTTATAAAATTTTTAGATGAGCCATCTGCTCATCTACTTTTCCGATGTAGCTTTAAGGCCTTAAGGCCAACAGCATAGATCCTTTCGAAAAAAAAAAAAAAAAAAAAAAGTGGTCTGATATAAAATAAACAGTTCAGTCTATAAGACTGTTAGCTGGGAAAATACGAATATGCTAAATATGCAAGTGTGAGCTGCTACTAGCATTAAATTAAGCTGGTGAAAGCTTAATATTGATTGTAGAAAAAAAATATCATTGCTGATCAGATAATAAAGTCTAAAGCAACACAAGTGTTGATCATTCTTAGTGTAAACACGTAGATATGTAAATAAGAAATAACATATAACAGAATTGTATCATACATGTTAAAACAACGAGAACATTTAAAATCAGATATTTGTAAATTATAACTATTGTACACGATAAGAGTCGCAATAAAGCCAGTACTAAAAAGCAAAAGTGCAGACAAAATTCAGAAAATCGATGAAAAGTTCTAGAAGAAGAAGTATTTATATCTGTCCACTACCATAACACGTGTAATTCTTATCACTTGACCGATCCAAAATACTAATTAATATAAGAAAACGCAAATAGTATATTATTTTAATAATATCATAGAAAAATATCAATAGTGTGAATATTCATCTTCTCCGCTTTATAAAAACATGCCCCAAAATAACACATGCATGAAATGCGAGTGTAGATGACTACCATGCAGGCAGATAGCGTTTGTAATACGACCAAAGAGTAGAGCACATGTTAGTGTCTTATTGTTTTCTAATATCAACGCGAATTACACTCGTAATAATTAATAGTCTAAAAAAACACATTTTAGCAAAGTAAAAAATTGAAATAATCTTAACGAATTAGTGTATTGTCATCGGTCCTCGATAGATCTACTGTCTACCGAAATCTGTTTAAAGTGGGTCAAAATCGCGTCTAAAGGAGTCGGTTACAAACACACATAAAGGTGAAGCTAATAAAAAGCGTGTAAAACAAATAATATTTGTTTTCTTATGTTTACGCGAATTTCCCTCATTATAATGAAACAAATTTACGGATTTTATCGCGGTTTTTTACAAGCCCGACGTTTCGGATACTTTACAGCAACCATGGTCACGGGAGGACTGACGTCGGACTTGTAAGAAACTTAATAAACCGCGATAAAATTCGTAAAGTTTCTTTATAATATTTAATTATTAGATAGGCGCGGATACTTTAATAGGTATACGTTTTAATACAACAACAGTAAAATGAACAGGGCGTGTTACCAATCAGAAAGTATTCAGGAAGTACATTGATAAAAAATAATATCCATTATCGGACGCGAGCTGATACTCATTATGACGATGAACATTCGGAAACATCGGGACGAACATATCTTATCATATTACCGAGGAAATGACAACTTTATATATTTTAAATGTTGCAGTGTTACTAGTATTGAATATTTTTATTGTTTATTTTTTATATATAACTTTTAAAATGATAATTTTAATAATTATAAGAGACTAGCAGCGCCCCACGGGTTCAAATAGGGATAAATTATAGGCTATTTGTCATTCTGATGTATAAGCTATATTATTGTAAAGTTTCATTCTATCAACCTATCAACCTATTCACAAGTTTTTGCGTGAAGTCGTAACAAACATACATCGATATGTTTTTGTACGAACTTTCGTCTTTATATTGTTAGTAGGATTTAAAATTAAAACGAGTAAAAATAGGTTAATCTTTTAGGGTTATATTTTGTGTAGGTATTATTTTTTCTTGTTATTTTTTTTTTTAATTATAGACATAAATTACTTTTTACTATCATAATATTATACTGGTCTGGTTGACTCATCTTAGGTTTCCTATAAATATCACTGAGCCGAAGTCGCTTAGGTCATATATTATGATTGAAATGGTATAAATATCTATTTATAAAGTAAAACAGCACTTTTTCTCATAGAAAATGTTCTATGAATCGATAAAGTTAATTAAATGACTGAACTGAATAAAAAAAAACAGATGAATGTATAAAGTTAATTAAATATCCCGCTATAGAAATGTTATGAATGAAACTAATTAGAATAATTTATATTGAAATTATTTATAATTTAAGTAGACAGAGAATATTCCCGCAAATAATTTCGATCAAGTAAAAAGTAAAATTCGCTGTTAAAATATATTTTTTACAGAAGGTACGCCTACTTTCGCGCGTACGTAATCAGCGACATTATCGATAAAACGGCAGACTTATATGGGGTTATAAATCTGCCTTTTTATAATAACAATAAATTGTATGATAGGTATAGGAATAAATAATTATGATTCCAGCAGATGCATGCAACATTACCAAAGCACATAATATGTGCATGTAATTTTATGTTCCAATTCAATATTTTGCGGAATATGCAAATATATGTCTCTGTATATTATAACGTGAAGCTTAGTGTATAGTTAAAAAATGATTCTTTATTTCTTCGCTTTAAGAAGGAAACGCCAGTGTCATGATACGTTCTATATCTACCACTTATGTGTTTATTGGTACTTAACTTTATTCGCTATATGAATCGAATATATTATTATAATGTTTTTTTTTCTTCTCCTTGTTGACGGCAAATGGCTCTAACTCTGTTTAACCAAGTCTACACCCGTGTCGGTTACGTTAAACACTTCCTCTGTGCTACAAGATGAGGCAGTCGGGGTATTGTAGGAAATGAGCCATCAATTGAACAGAATAGCAGTCACACTTATCGTTGATAAACCCCATCTAACCCGGGTCTCTTGGTACCTTCCACCACCAGTTTGGAGGCCGTTCAAGGACTTCCGGATGGGGGAACACCCGGTGGTGGTTAGAGTCTAATTAGAACTAACTAAGACCGTCGGAGACCAACACTTTAGTATTTTATATTTGCTAGTATCCTGCACGTTACAGGCTACGGTTGGTTGAGAGTTCATTGACCCTATATCCAGTAAAGGGCTGACTATGGTTGATCATGTGTTAATGATGATGATGACTATACATACGGCTTATAAAGGGATAACACTCAACAAAACATCACAATCCCATTTACGCACTTATAATTTATGATTGGCAAAGTTAGCCAAAATATTATTCATATAAACTAGTGGAGGCAAATCAAATAACCGCACACATACACGTATTCGTTATATGTGTGTGTGTGATTATGTGTGTGTGCGAGAGAGATCATATGAAAACTTTTGGGCCGTATCTAATCAAACTTCGCCATACCAAGTTACGGGGCCGCCAGGAAATACCTACGCAACACTTAAATCACAAATCCATCTCGACCGATTGGCTTACAGTTTGATTTATCATCATCAGCGCGCGTGCTACTCACTGATATTAATGTACGTTGAGACGACTGGTGGCTCTCTAGCTTTCATTAGCCTAATTTTAATTGGTCACCACGAAGTTCACATGCGGTTAAGAAAACAGCTCATGCGAGGTCTATTCCGTCAAGTAGCATCTATATTCATTATACAAATTATCAACACTGGGCGAGATTCGAACCCGAACCTGACACTAGACCCGGCATCCGTATGAAAACATATTGTTTCATCAAGACAACGTTTAGTTCATCAACTAATGTAACTTTGGGTGTACAAAATCTACGATAATACTCGTATGTATTTTTTTATCTTTCACCAGTGTAATTTTACTTTAGCATAGTGATGAATACTAAAAAAAATCCGTTCGCGGACAATAATTAGTAATTTCAAGGACAATCGTTACACGATTAAAGGATAATACGTATCACCAAATACCGTTGTAAATAACATAAGTATTATATAGTTATGAAAACTTAGAAATAAGGTCTCGTATGCACGAGAGCTTTTATACCGAGCGTTGAAAAAACGTTAAGATGATACAAATGGATCCATATATATTTATTTACGCGAAAGTGCTTTCTAAGCGTAGCGCTTTTTTAACGGAGCACGACGTTGAGCGTGTGGCGTTAAATAGAATTGTATATTCGGATCTCGCAACTCGCGCTAATGCAACGTCGGGATTTACCGCGACGCTTATTAAACTCTCGAGCGAACCAGGCCTTGAGAATTTAAACAACATCATATAAAAAGAATGATCTATATAAAGTATGTCTGTATGATATTACAGTAATCGTATTTGGAAAACTATCTGTATCAAAACAATAAATGTTTTTATTTTATTTGGGTGACATATTTTACTTATATTTAAGAATGATAGCGTTGTTTAAAATATTTCTACAACTCGTTTATTTTAAATACTTTGCTCTGCGCCCGGCTGAGTATCAACATGGTGCTAATGTCCACGGCACATATTTACTATGTACCGTATAGAAAAGCTAGCAATACCCTGTAATGACTATAAGAAAACACACATCCATACTTATAAGATACAATCAATAGATTGGACCACACTATTATACATCTGCCTTACCCATCAATAAATACACCAGGAATTAACATAATTAGTATTGTTACATTTTAAAGTTATCGTGCAAAGCCCACAACATCTACGACAGTGCGTTTCACGGATAATCCACAAAATAGTGAACGAATAAACATACACTGGTACTTGACTCACCGTTTTCACAGCTGACTGTACGGCTGGATTCGCCTGCAAATATTCATAGTTTAAAGCAAAAAAAACCCAGACACAAGCATGCAAGCTCCGCCTAGCAAATAACACTACACCCAAAACGCATCAAGCAACTATCGACTCTACACGCCTAAGCATCGACGGTTTTCGTTAGATAAAATAAAATAAAAATAATTTTATACGTAAAAAAATATAACTCAAAAAAGTGTACCGTGTTTTTATATTGAACTGAAAAATATAACTGGCGTTTATTTTCTGGGCTTATCACATTTTTGTGCATTTTCTTGTCCTAAGATCATTTTAAGTCTAGCTCATAACAAAGTTTTTTTTTTATAGAGATGACAATCGTACCGTCGGTTGACCTGGCCGTTAAACCAGAGGATGGGCAGATAAGTTTATTACAAATGAATTACTAAATTGCGCCCCTAACATGTCTCACTTACTTAAAAATTACATTGACATGCGTATGCGCATAACGCATTTTACATGCGAACTAAGATATCACACTTTGCCAAGTTCAAGCCAAGTTTAATTGTGCACAGTGTTTATACTAAATAATAAACAATGACAACTTCTATCTATTGCCATTTTCTTTTATATTTTCTTTATTTATTCTTGTGATTTTAACTGATTTATGTTTATTGATGTTCTAGTGTGGACTAGCAAAATTTAAAAAAAATACAAAAAAGTCGCGCTAAGCTTAAAGGCCATTAGGCCGAAAAATAAAAGTTGCCATAATTTTTACGAAAATCAAATTATATAAAATCCAAATAAATGAAAAACCTGAATTAAATTTTACCAGAATTGTAATTTTATCATTAATTGAACCTAACAGCATTAATATTTTCATTTACATCACACCGTTAACCATTGTTTCAATTAGTATGTTATAAGTTTTAGTATGCCACGACTCTTAGAGCATTTTGCGACATTAAACTACATACATAATATATAATTTTAGTAAGGCAGAGTTGGAATATTTCGAAATTTTTCTCTGAAGCTATGTGTACTCCCCTACATTTCATTATACAAAGAAATTTTAAAAACATGATCAGTAAAAGACACTGATCATACATCTAATAAGAATAAAAGCCAAATTAAAATATTCTAACAATTGTGTAATTCTTAGTTTTAATTTACATTACTTATTTGAATGTTTAGGTCGATTTACGGCGGTTTTCAATATCCTATCTATCTTAAAATTTTCCTATCCATCTGACAATTTTGACAGATTTTGTAAGAAACTGTGTCAAAATATAACGATAGATAAGAACATTTTAAGATAGACAGGATATTGAAAACCGCCGTTAAACACTAAATCGTGGAGAACGAGCGGCAGTTCAACGACCCCAGAGTTCCATACCTCTAGGGGTTCATTGGCTTTACTTGAAGTATTTTACTATTGTAACCATAAAAATTAAATTAAATACGCATATTTACAAAGTTCATAACTCTGTCAAAAGCAAATATTTTTAAAATCATATGTAGATACTGACTTAATACTCTAAAACTCGAACTCGAAAAAATCTTTGATATTTTTAATTTAACGGTGCATAATTATATGTATCGGGGGTTAATATCTTTACAGACATTTTGGCAACAAAGCTACATAATATAGACTTTACCTTATCTTTAACATTTCTGAAGAAGGCACCTCCTTCTTTCCTAAAGTTTTTGGCCCAGTCGCGGTACTGCTGCCTGAGTCTCTGGCCGCTGCCCGACCCCACTTTATCCGCGAAGGTGTTGCACTCGATCTCGAACTCGTCGTTGAAACCGCGACCAGAGTTTAGCAGGTCCAACCGTTCGTCTATGAACTGCAGGTTATGTTAGTAAAGATGATGACATTTTGAATGTTACTAGTAAGATTAGTAAAAATATCGTTCGTTACGCAACGAGTTCGAAATGGTTAAACCCGTTTTGATGCGTTTTTAATTGAATTCGGGTTAACTCGTTTAGTGGTAGGTTAGGTTAGGTGGCCCCTTACCCTCCTCCTCGCCTGATTTCGAGGAGGAGACCTGTGACCAGCAGTGGGACATAAAGGGTTGAGTTACTTTACTTTTTTACTTTAACTCGATTAAAAGCTATATAGCAATCGACTGTGTCTGCAGCGAAAAAAAACTATTTTTATATCAAGGGTCAATTTGAAATAATATTGAAAATGTACGTTTATTTTGCGAACCAATACAATTAAATATATCTCTCTTCAATAAAAAACAACGCTAAAATGTTTTTAAATGAACGTAAATTGAAAATATAGAAAGTAGTCATCATGTTTTTTATATGTAAGTAAATAAGTATGTTTGTTTACCTGTTGGAATATTTGCGACTGCAGTATCTTCTTGAGGAACGGCTGCATATTCTTTCTCGTCTTCACGAACGCTTCGGGACTGAACGTTATCAGCTGGCCCTTCTCTATTCTGTTTACAAAGTGCTCGCATTAATGGAATGGAATTGGAGAGAGCGAAAGAGAAAAATGCAGTGAGTGAGTGAAAGCGAGCAAGAGTGCTTAGCAGTGAGATGGAATTCTTATTCCAACTCACTACTAACCACTCTCGCTCGCTTCTCTACTCTTGTAGAATATAATGTGGGAGAGAGATCAGATAGGGTCTACATAGATGCGTGTTATCCTAAACGAAGTCTCCACTAGTACTGAATTGTCCACGCCGAGAGTACTATATATAAGTACCATAAATGCCCTCCCTCCCAGAGCTCACGACACGAATGAGCTCGTTTATGTTCACAGGCGGCGTCGATCACTTACCATCAGGTTAATCAGCTGCCAACTTACTTTGCCAACAAATAAACGATTCGACAAATTACCTTGGTCACATCTCTAAATAAGCCTTTTAAAATAGGAGTTTGGAGTATTCATCTAGGTAAAATAATTTGGCCTTAATTTTTAATATATAATAACTTAACGTACTTATTTTCTTCTAGCTTACACTATCTAAAGGCCTTCATTTATTTTTTCCCTTATATATACAATATAATATATCTTACACACCTGTATGTAATTTTTTACTATTATTACATAGTCTACATACTAAGCTTAAGAGTTTATTTGGACTTTTGAAAAATTTGAAAAATTCTGCGCACTCTACGTTCAGAATCCGTATTCTATATCCGAACTCGTTATCCACGCTCGGATACCCGAATCATCATCATCGTCATCATCTGCCTCTACCGTCCACCGCTGAACATAAGCCTCTCTCTATGAACGCCAACCGTTCCCTTGCCACTCGGATCCAACACGGACCGGCTACTGCTTGGAGATGTATTCCGAAGATTTCTTTTTTTTCTCGGAGACCCGAATGCATCAAATCGATATGGAAATACATTGACTGCCGCACACAATAGTTTTTTCCGTACGGAACAGTTTTATTTTAAAATATACGTATTCCGAAAGTATGCGGCCAGGCTTAGTATTATTACATTATGGTCACGGGAGGACGATTGTTGCTATTATAAATTCTGCACACTCTACGTTCAGAATCCGTTATTATATAAAAATTGGTTGTCTGTAAAGTCGTCTTACGGACGGTAGTCTGACGTGACAACGTCAAACATTACATGCAGCACGAACCGAACTGAGCCGATCATGCCTCTCTCTCGTTCGTGCCGCACTCTCACTTGAGGAACGCGACACGACGTCAACTTTTTCGTGCATGCTGCCCGTAGTATCTAGTTATTAGACATTGTCACTTAAAAAAATATATATCTTAATAAACCTTAAATAAAGGTGTATCATTATTATTGAATGCTTTTGATAGGCCAATAATCGAGAGTTATATGCTATTAATTTACAGCACTTTTTTCAGATCGGAGACAAAAATCTCGTGAAAGCTAGTATAATATAAATTTACCTTATAGCGTCTCTGTATCCTCCTATCAAGCTGACCAGCGCTCGTAGGAAAGCTCTCGACACCGCATCGCCGAGGGCGTTCTTATCACTTAACGCCTTTTGTAAATTAGCTACCTATTGACATCATATCAATGTTTACTCGTTTCTAGAGACAGTCAAAATTACAAAAAAAACTCAACCCAATAGTCTCATATTATAATAATATTATCTGTATACTTCAAATTAATATAATACTGTAAAACAACATTTAGCATTAAAAATGTGTTGTGTAAAAGTACGTACAATTGTCGGCTCATAGCCGACAATTGTACGTACTTTTTACTAACCCAGTGTTGTGAAGGGGGTCAAAATTGGACACCCCAATTTCTTGATACTCGAGAGTGATTCGTTTATAACAGGAAACGAACCATTGGTGGGAATGGGGTTTGTGTGGTGTGATCGAAGTGGACATGTTCACGATTTTAATGTACATGTTTTTAATCTAGCAGCGATGGTCCAGTGGGTGGACTCGGCATCTTATGCGAGAGGATCCGGGTTCGATGCCGAAAAACCCATGTTTTTCTAAATTTCTAAGTGCACCCCAAACACGAGACCATCGTTCGCTCATCAGTGAAGGAAAACATCGTGAGGAAACCTGCATGCCTGATGAGATTGAAAGTCCTTGAAGGTGTATGAAGTTCACCACATTGGCCTAGCAGTGGGACATATTTGGGTTGATAATTTACTTCGGTTAGGCTATTCATAGCCCGTGTAATCTGCTGTTGCTAAGCCTACAGACGCGGATCTTAGCTCCTGCCAATAAACTCCAAGATGAGAACTATGTTACCATGTCTGGCGGCAGGCTCTCCAGGTCATTGAACGGCGATCGCAGCTCGTTGGCGTCCACATCAACTATCACCACGTCACCCACCTCCGCGAGACGGACAGTCTGCAACAAACATCGTGTTAATGCTAACATTTCGGGAAATGATGGACTTATATTTGGATCAGCAAATTGGGAGACGAGCTGCCTGGTGGTCAGTGGTCACCGTCACCCATAAACATGGACCACATCATTTGTGGACTGGGACCGGCCCAGGAGACTCATTCTTTCGCCTGTACCGGTAATAAGTATGATAAGTTTCGGTGACGGTGTATCAGGAGTCATATACGCCCGTTGACACACAAGATGGTAGACCTTGTCAGGGTCCGTTCCGCCCTTTTTAGACATAACCAAGTATTATGATCATCATCTTCTTGGCCATTATTATGCCCATACATTTGGGGTCGGCTTTATATGTCTCATGCCTCCACTTTGGCCTCATTCTTGTTAGTTCCCACGTCACTCCACACTCCTCCATATCTCTCCTTATCCCCTCCAGCCATCTCTTCTTCGGTCTTCCCCTTCCCCGTTTGTCCTTTACCCTACGTGTCACATGCTCGAGACATAACCAAGTAAGTACTTTACAAAATAAATGAGCAGTGCAACTGATGATGGCATAAAGCGTATTCCTCCCACCGGTAAACCACATCCATCAAACCACATAATAATCACCATAAACCACAGTCCATCATGCGATAATAGATTGGTAACATAGCAAATGACTCACTGCCATCACACTCCTCGGCACGCCGATGAGAAAGGGCATGGGCGCCAGCAGATAATCCACTAGGTGTTTCGGTAGTATCGGTATGAAGATATGCTGCCAGGACATCGGGAACAGCGTGTCGTTGGCGGCCTGCACGCACGCGGAGAGACGCGCAGGCTTCGTCGCCACTATGGCCACCCGCCGCTCGTGGAGCAACGCCGCCCATAGACCAGCCATGCAGTGGGCGTCCATGGCGCTGAAGTACTCTGTCAGGTTGCACTGGGAGAGAATTTCATGATAATAATATCCTCGTCATATACGCAGAGACAAACTAAATAGATGGCATATAATATACGGCCGACTAAACAGGACTTGAAGCCTTTATATTCGCACTAGTCATTTCTTAACTGATCATTTTAAATAGAACAGAGTGGTCAAATCAAAACAACTACTGAAACACTTTGCGAAGGGAGGTCACATGTTTATTTATTTTACAATGAAGCATGCATAAAATAGCATAATCAAACTTATTAACCGTACTAATTATGCTCACAATTTATGCCAAGTAATCCAAATTCCCAAACTGGCCTCAACATTCAAAGGACTGTTAGTGCAGAGAATAGAAAATAGTTTTATATTAATATTAACCATTGTTGAAAAACCAAAAAAAAACCACTGTAATACCTACTTTGCATGGAATAAAAGGCTTTTTTATTTTTTATTTTTATTTATTTTAGTATTAACCATTGTTGCGTGCAATAGAAAAAACATTTTTTTTTCTTTGTTATAATGTTTTGGTCCAGACAATGCACCTCAGGCGACCGAATGGGTTTAGTGGGTACAGTACAATACATACTTCAAACTTCCTTATGAGACTGGGTGATCTCTTAAAGATTATTCTCCTTTTTGACAAAAAAACGATTTTGTGTTTTTGTATATACCGTGTATATAATAAAGATATCTAGTAGCATTACTCACATTCTCTGGTATACTGGGCAGCCGGTTGTCGGGGCACTCGCAGGCGAATATCCCGTCCCCATCGTATGCGATGCGGATGGTGTGTCCGTGGCTGGGGCGGCGGCACCGACATACCTCCAGGAACGACGTCAGCTGGCCCCGGTTCGGGCCGTTCACCAGGTTCGCTATACAGTTCAACAGTCTGGAAGAGAGGATGATATCGAGTTCGTATCATGATCCTAATGTAGACTTTACACATATATATGCCGACAGAGCCGTAAATAGACTTTTTTGCGCCCTGTGCGAGCTTCTATAACTGAGCCCTTAGAAAACCGAAAAAAATAATAGTCCTGCCTGGTCTGGCCATTCTTGCGCTCCCGAGTCTACGCCCTGTGCCTGGGCGCTGGTGGTACCGCCCTATTTACGGCTCCGTAGAATGATTGATGTTGACGTCATCATCATCAAACACTTTCAATGAACGCCAATACGGCTAATACACTCGCATGAACATACTGTATACACTGGTTTAATAACATAAGTTTCGTAATAAATTACTGTTAAATATAATAACAATATAAATGGGTAGACGAGCAAGATATCAGCTTTGGAACTAGGTCCGGTAACGCATCTGTTGCCTATCCCAAGACGTAAGATGGTCCTTGTCCCACAAAGGCAGCAACGCAATTTCACGAAAGGAATATGTAGGAAGTAAGTCAGTAAAATACATTTATACCTAAGATCTGTCGCGTGAATGTTGTAAATGTCGCTTGAACCCATTGAGGGTGAAATAATCATATATCGCTTTTAATTTTAACATACGCACCACGTCATCACATTTAATCAAACATAACGCCTTGTTCATAGAATACTTTGAATTAACACATTACATTTTATAATATGATAGCATTAGCAACACTTTATGTCGAAGATATTTTTTTGATTATTGTTTTACACAATAATACCATGTTAACTTAATTAATTAAGCGCAAAGCTTTTTTGCATTACCTGAGTGTTGAATACAATAATTAAGAAATTAACTATTGGTAAATTGACGCAAAGCTTTAATAATAGTAAATTATCAATAAATTATAATAATTGATATTAATAATTATTAATATTAACATACATATTACTCTCCTAGCATACTTTATCATTAACACACATGCATTGCGTGAGATATTAGGCAGCGGATGTAAAAAAGCAACATTCGCAAAATTCGGCAAATTCACACAAAATACCTATATAATTCTATAAAATTGCATCAGGGAATATTTTTTATGCTTACAGTATAATGCATCATATAATGTCAGCTTTAACCGTAGATAAATTAGACTGCAGCCGACCTAAAGGACCTAATTACTTCATCATCATCATACTATAAAGTTAACAACCAATTACAT
Source organism: Lycaena phlaeas (assembly GCA_905333005.2). Taxonomy (NCBI): domain Eukaryota; kingdom Metazoa; phylum Arthropoda; class Insecta; order Lepidoptera; family Lycaenidae; genus Lycaena; species Lycaena phlaeas. The sequence continues at coordinate 20,036,860 of HG995168.1, read as the reverse complement.
TATCTTTTCTATGCCTCTGTAGGTCTCTTTCAACGAACTCCAAAACGGCCCGCCACTCACTTTCAACTAGGACCGGCCACTGCTCGAAGATCGTTGTCCCATAACAGCTTATCATCAATAAGCGGACCTTATTGACGTGGTTTTGTACAAAACATTTTTGTTTAAATTGTGAATCTAAATTGCTAATCCACACAAAACTCTATCAAAATTGGTTCCGGCAGCAGCTTAAAATTTCAGTGACCAGTAATACGTTATTATAAGTAGTAATACACTATAATAAATCTTCAGGTTTAGTAAAAATGAAACCGCTCAAAAATATATCAATTCTCGCATTAGTATATACACTCGCATAGCTACAAACTTGTCTCTAATTTTTACTCCTTTATAGAAATGATAAATATATTATTGTATCATATTCAGGAACCCCTTTTGTTTTAATATCGCAGAGTGAACTACCATAGATAAACCACTATTTTTTACGAGGATCTTTGATCTGTAGGCAACAGATACAACTCAAGCGACAGGCTGACCCCGGCGAAAAGCCAGACGACTCCACGTAAGAGGTGGATGGTGGTAACCCAACAGGAGGCAGGGTCGCCACTGGAGGCTCGTTGAGTTTAATAAATATCGATAAACAAATAAAGCAAAGCAAAAAGCGTCTTTAATAAGAACTAAAAACAACACTATCAAAATAAATCAATAATATTATTTAAAAAAAAATAACACAATTTTAATAGCATAGAATAAAGTAAATAGCATTCAATATTTTTTGCCATAATACATTTGCCATCTTTACATAAAAAATCTTTTATACTTGTGCATAAGGGAGATATCCCAAGGTAAATATTTTTAAACAAGCCACATTATTACTATAAATCAGTGTATAGGAAATAACAATGCATATATAATATAAGTTACACATCGCAATAGCAACAGCGGGGGCTAGTTATATAACGTAGGATAAATTGAACAATTTAACACCACCATACATACAAACAATCACAGCATACAACACGGCGCAATACATTCGCGAGTGCATATAAAAATTGCTCCAGGGACAGAAGTATTGAGCGAGAGAATGTTATCAATAAATATCATATCAGAAAAAAAATGCTTTGTCAATGTTATGGCTATGGGCATTCGTCTAAGCAAAATATGGCATTGTGTACTTTGATTTGTAATCGATCGACTGAGCGATCACTAAAAAAAATAGAAAAAAAACACTTTCAGCAACGCCACGGCCAAGTGTGGCTTATATAATCTCGAATTTCATGCAAATCTGCTCACCCGCACATAATCGAAAAAAACCCAATAAACTCATATACATACAGACAACATAACATTATATCTATACTCATTGTATGGTGTGCAACAATGGACGTGACACATAATCATGATGATGTTGACATGAACACAATTCTCCCCGCGACTGTACCCCATTATCATCCATTATCATCAATGAAGCGAGCGGCGCTATAATGGGAGCGCCCGTCGAGCGACGGTTGTCAGCGACGATTTAGCAATTTATCTATTAAAATTTATCAACGTATCATTGTTTTATGTAACACACAACAATGATAAGTAATCACACCTAAGGGGAGACCATGTTTCATCATCATCAATGCGAAATCATTTAGACAGCTTAGTAAAAAAAGTTCATAGTCCCTAGCCAAACATCATATGTGAAAGTTAATGTAATCACAAGTTCTTAAAATCGAATAAAATAATCATTTATTGATAGAGAAACAATGAATAAAAAGTCTCGCGAACCATATTTCGCACTGCCACCTTTTATTAATTATCATAAATATGATTCAACAAGCAGACGGGAGTTGATAAGCATAACGTAACAATGAATACTATGGCAAAAAAAATTGACAATGATCAGAATTTTTTGCCACATCCAACACGGACCGGCTACTGCATGGAGATAGCCTTTCCAACTGGTTAACTGTACTTCATTTGCAGTATACGCTCAGCAAACATTAGTAGTACACAGTAATATAAAAAAATAAATGTTTGTCAAATGTGGATTTGGCAGATATTACTCTTACAGAATATGTTAATAATTATTATTGTTAATATAATATTGAGACCACTCACAGACGGCCATCTAATCCCAAACTAGGCAAAGCCTGTTCTTATGGTAACCAGAGAACTGATATATTACTTATATATTTCTAAATATATACATATTATAGATAAATTACGCCCAGATACAGAACATATGATCATGCTCATCACACAAACATTTGTCTTGGGTGGGAAAGGAACCCACAACCTTCTGGTTCAACAGTCAGGGTCACTAACCACTAGACCAATAGGCTAGTCGATATAAGCCTAAGCTGTTGGGCTTACGGAGAATCAGGGTCAAAAATGAATTATCATTTTATCTTGTATTCTTACTTAATTCCTTTGCATATTTTACACAATCAAATAGTATTAAATGAAACTATTGATTGAAACCAACAACATACAAAAATAAATAAAGAGTAAAACTTACTTATAGAATAAATCATGCCAAGGCAGGTGAGATAACAGAACCAATGCTTTGTTGGCTTTCGGATCATATCGGCAGAAACAAAATGTGTACTTGGAATCCACAGAAGTCAACACAAAGGAGTATTGCTGTACATATGCACTGAAAATAAAATTAAAAATGTCATTTATAAATGTAGATCATGGGATTCCACGCTTCAATTTACAAATAAATGAGTATTCTATTCTATTCTATTCAACAGACTTTGACAATAAATTAAAGTTCTAAATTGACCTCATAGCATTCTCGAAATGAATATTTAAAATTATTTACTATAGAATATATGCTGCTCACAAATGTACCATCAAGTAACAAGTCTATCAAATCAGATCCAAATATCTTTATTTTGTGGGTCAAACTTACAAAATAAAGATACAGTAGTCAATGAAAAGTAAAAAAAATAATCATATTGCCTATCTATTTATAATATTTGCAATTGTTCTTATTTCTATACAATAATAGGCATTTGATCAACCAAATAGTTTTTTTAACACAAAGTAGTATATTTGGCTAGCTATATCATGGTCATCATCATCATCATCATCATTACTTTTTCCTATCCTCTGCTTTTTAAATATATAATATATTATAGTAAATGTCTTTTTTATGTTGTTTGTTTACTACAAACATTAAATTTATCTATAAAATTAGACATACCTATCTAAAGGGCAAGGAAATGTGAATTTTGGCAAATTTTTCAACTCCTCTTCATTTTTATATGTTTCTGGATATTTCTTTAGAATGTGTGGTTCTGTCATGTGGTCTCCGGGTGAAACTTCACAATACAATTCAAATAAATTGCCAGGTTCTCTGCAACAAACAGTAAAATTATTTATACAGGATCTATACCGTGCCACCCACTAATGATGATGATACCACCATGGTAAGTAGTCAATTTCAGTCATGAATATATCCTAGTTTACCTGGAACTACCCTCAACAAATTATTTAAATATTTTCTATCCTGAGACATATTATGTAAAGTGTCAGTGCCAGTATTACACTGCTTATCTTGCCTCTCATTGAAACACAGAGAAGCTTTTTCATGGGAGGAATACAGCCATGAGCATGATGGCATGGTTACGGCTGCGTGGGTGCTATGGAGCACATCTTTCCCACCGGTAAACAAAATTACCAAGCAAACAAATTAGATATTGAATAATATAGAGTACAACTATTTATTAATTTAATTGGACATTATTAACAATCTCAATGCAATTAGCATATTACTTTTCTGAAACTCAAATTATTGATGCCTTTGTAATGCAATAGTAATAGCCCAATATATTATGACAACAAAGAAATATCTTCATCCTATTGTGTATGTACATACATACATCATAATATATACATCAAGATTCATATAAATGTGACATATAAACATTATACAATAATAGACTAGTCATAATGGAAATTGGAAGATCATTTATGTTGTATGTAAGCAGGCATAGTATTTCCCCATACACCAACTGTTTCACATAACATACAGTAGCTTTGTCAAAATAAGTAACTCCAACAGAAAACCATTTTTATCATTACATGATATTATTATAACGAAAGTCATTTACTTGTAATGATTAATGAAATTTTCAGTCCGTAAAAATAGTACTATGGCTACATAAATAGTAATAATATGGCTGCTAGAATATGTTTTTTATTGTGAGTTTCACATTATTTAAACTTAATTTAACTGACATAAAATATCTTAGTTGAGACAAAATATGTATCTGCATTACCTCAATCTGGAACCCATGTTTGGTATTTTTTATATGCTGATTACATCTTGTAGATATTTAGAAGAATTATTTACTGGTATAGTGTTATTCTGAATATGATGTTATAAAACTCTACCGTTATATCATGGTTAACATTTTAATGAGCGTCTCCTAAATTTCGTAAGATATTTACTCATCCTATAAAAATGTGTAATGTGACGGTGTTTTATCGAGTTTGGAAAAAAAATAGGTATTCTGATTTTTAATAGCTCATTTCACTTCACGCAGCACGTATCAATCAAATTATACACAAATGACAGATCAGTATCACATCACAGACATCACAGAACGCAGATAACAGATAATAAACTATCAATGACTATTAATAATCTGCTATCAATTGCCAGTTTTATACAGCCTACAAATACTCAGATGAAAATTTTATTTAATAATACTAGAGTCTGCCTAGTCTGACTAGTAGCCAGACATTAATTCTTTCAAAAAAAATTGACACCATCTAAAATTTTGTCAGAGCATTTTTGCTATGACGATTAGAGCTCCTACAAAATGCTATGTATGTGGCCACGAGAATATTGTTATCATCATCATCAGGGACCATCGTTATTTTGAAGTTGGACATTACTTGGCAAAACTTCCTAATATCCCAGGCTGCTTCCGTCTTCAGCAGCTTATTCTTTTCTCTTATTTTAAACCAGTAAAAAAGAATATACTATAAAAAGCCGCAAACGCCATGGTTTTTTAACCGATAACTCTTATACCGGATCCACACGTTTGTGACTTGCCACAAGCTCCAAACCACCACAAGTCACAAGTATGTAGACGCATCGCAAGCGCTTGCGGCAAATTCGCAAGCCAAGACAAACTCTGTATTCACTCGTTTGCATTTGTGAGGGCTTGCCGAGGCTTGGCAAGCGTGCGGTTCCAGCTTTAAAATATTGAAACAATAAAATACTTCTATCTACTTATATACCATAGAGCAACACGTACACCTGTTCCACGCTGCAGGGGAGTAGCCATAGCGTTTATCCCGATACAAAAATGTATATCAGTTTTGATGGGGGGGGGGGGTTTTGTGTATTATTTGGGGGGGGGGGGGATAAAACAGACAACTGTAATCTATGAAATATAGATAGATATAATATATGAAAAATATACAAACTCGACCAATATTCTTCTTGGCTAACATTTTAAAATGATCTCCAGACTTTAAAAGTGATCTCCAGTATTACCTGCTCCAAGTACAATGTGATTTTTTTTTCGAAAGGATCTATGCTGTTGGCCTTAAGGCCTTAAAGCTACATCGGAAAAATACATGAGCAGATGGCTCATCTAAAAATTTTATAAGGGGGATTTACTCCCCCGCCAACTTCCCCCGGGGGCGTGGCTTGACGGTCACAACGTATTTTGGTGTTGCCTACGATGTTAATAATTTGTAAGCGATTATGGTTAAAATATGTAATAAGTATTTCATTATTATTAAAAAGATATTAATTCTAAACTAAAAAATCTTCAATTAATTTCTTTTTCTTCTGTCGAAGGCTTGAGACTTGAGACGCTATCTTTTCAATATTGTTAATACCGCTTTTTATTTATCTTTGTTAATACCTATAATTTATAATTCTAAGCCAATCTCAAAAATCAAGAAAGAGATAATATTTTTGTGTAAACTTTAATCTATTTCATTTATTATTTGTACATGGCAACGTAGTGTTTATATCCTCTTTGTACATGGCAGAATGTTCCAGTTGTACCAATTTTCTAAAAATACAAGAAGAAGATGAAGGTGTAAAATATTTGTAAACAAATTAAAAATAGAAATATCATAGAAAATCTATCAAGTTACAACAGACATTTTTCCTAAATTACTACATAATAAGTTCTTGTTTTTAATAGAAATAATTGTTGAAAATTATAAACTTTGCCTTTCTGTAGCCATCGGCTAAACATAGTATAAAAATACTTAATACTATTGTGGAATATCGATCTTCTATGTATGTTCGGAAACAGAAAAAAAGAATGACTGAATAAAGAAAGTTAAGAAAAATAAAGAACTCTAGGTGAAACTGTTTTTCATTTGATGTTTGTTTTTCAGAAAAGATTGACGATCAGATCATTTTGCATTTACACTTTTGTTAGCATTCCAACATTGGGCACACAAATCATCAGAGCTGTGATATTAGCTAGGAGTTTTAAAACTGAGTAAATTATTCAGCTGAGGAGTGAGGTTATATCTCCTTGCTTTGGCATTAAGATTGTAATCTAGAGATCAGTTCAAACTACTTAGGAATTAAGTAAATGTGATGGGCTGGCGAAAGAAGAATGAAAGTGCTATGTCTTATTGATTAGTAAGATATTAAATACAATTCAATTTCAAGAGTATATAGAATATATTATTACATATTATGATAGTGCTATTGTGTAGTTTTGTCTGACTTATCAATATACTAACTAAATTTAGAAATGTTATGAGTGCCGATTTGGTAAATAATAATGTAATGTTTATGAATAACAACACAAATGAAGAGCAGGCTGCTCTTCCTGGTTTCGTCTCAAGTTCAGGATCTGAGCTTATTAATTGATAGTTTTTAGCTGCCTTGACTTGGAATACTGTTAAAAGCTACTTTACATACTGTATGGCATGAAAGAAATTATATTGACTTAAAAAGAAAATTAAAAATGTAGTAGCAGCCTGTGGATACATAAGCGTACTTCGCGTTCCTGTGGGAGTATGGTGATAAATTATAGCCTATGTGTTATTCTGATGTACAAGCTATATTATTGTAAATTTTCATTAAAATCCATTCAGTAGTTTTTACGTTAAAGAGTAACAAACATCCATCCATCCATACTTACAAACTTTGCCATTTATAATATTAGTAGGAAGTAGTACTTATATAATATTATTAAGTATTTTTATTAATTTCACTGGTAGGAAGGCTAATGCTTATGCTGCACTAGCTTCTAGTGGGCTACCTCTATCCTGATTGTTTTTTCCATAAAACAGTTTTTCCATGATGATCTGACAGATAGTGTAATAAATAGCACCAAGTTTTACCATCATAAGTTTTATGTTAAGCAAACACTTAATAAAAGTTTAGATTTATTTGTTTATGTTCAGGGGTGATGCTAACCACTTACATCATGTGGCTTGTATGCCCATTTGCTTATCCAAGTATGTTAAAAATTTATATGTAATGTGTGTGTATATTTTAATCAAGTTAAACTAACAAAATAACATGGAGAATTAAGAAAAAATATGCTAACAAAGAAAAATTGATAACGAACCCCCATATAGATTGAATTCTTTTATTTTTCATTTAGTAATAAATTCAAATCTTAGAAATTTTATAGGCTAGTGTGTGTTTGTGTGTAATCTCAATTTAATTTTAACAAAGTAATATATAATAATGTTGGCTCAATAACATTTAAACAAAATTATCTGTTCGTTTTGACTCTTTGACATAAACATTGCCCACTCATTAGCCAATATTCATAGATGCAAATGAATTCTTTTTTTACCAGAAAGTAAGTTACACCAATGAAAATACACTACACTTGCTGGTCTTTCATATATGAGTAAATATTGCCCAGCCTACCACAGGGGAATATAAGTGGAATTATTCTTAGCATCTAATTGTCTTGGAGTAGTATATACTCTCTTGTCAACTGCCTTGAATACCATTATATCAGACCATACTCTGAGTTCTACTCTTATGAGATTAAAAATCAATGTTTTTTATATATTTTATATCAATATTGCGATTGAAATACAATGTACATAATAAATCGTTAAAATTATATGGAACAGAAAGTGTTTCTCCTATAATTCAGTAAATTGAACATATTACAAATGTTTCATGCAATGTATATTTTAGACATGCTGTTGACATAATCATTATCAATTGTAAAAAATATAATTATCCAGTATCCTTTAATTATTGAATTGTAATAAACTTTTCTTTCACATTTTTTATATCATTTTGAAACTTAAATTATTGTCTTATTTCAATGATTTTACCTGGAATGTATGTATAACAGGGATTATGAAAATAAAGCCAATAAAAACCATTTTGGATAAGTTCTTTTTTCCAAAATGAGCTCCTACCCAAGTTGTTAATAATTTTCTTTTCTATTGGAACGAAATGCTTCGTTAGGAGACTTATCATTCTTTCATATAAGTATTTGTTGGCAAATATTATCATACAAGCTTTATTGCTAGCAAACTAGGAATTATTTGTTTGAAGGTTCGTGCAATATCCATATCTAATTAGTATGCCTTCTAAACTTTCTAGTCTGTCCAATTTTTCACCAAGCCATGTTATTCCAAAAAACAAATACTTGTTTTGTTGAAGACAAGCAAAAGATGATTAATTTAATGTAATTTACCTAACTGATTTGATTTTTTATAATCAAACTCTCTTCGAGAAGATTAGGTACATTTAAATATAGTTATTTCTAAAAGGCAGGTGGAAATGAGGGGTTCAAATAGTATTATTGTATATAATACTATTAAATAATTGTAAATTGTTAAAATGTATATTGTTATGAGTTACTACTAAATATAATTTAGTCCCTCAAAACAAAGGATATTTTGTTTGTTGATAAACAAACCAGCTCATGAATAATTCAAACAATTGTTAGGTGGGTACTTGTTGCTGCTAAGCTTTGGTATGGAAGTTATAATATTTTGTATGTGTTGTTTGGACTTTTAATGATTTTGAAGGAAGCTTTGGCCTACTCAATTAACTCTTGATCAGGAATCAATTTCCAAGGATTATTTTATATCAGAAATGCTTATTTTTGTGGAGGTATATAATATAGATTATGAATTTTTATGCAGTTTTTTGGAAATATGTCCTTTTCAGTTTTAAGTTAATACAATTACTTAATAACAAAATGTAGACACCTACTGCTTTTTAGTAGGTATGTAAAGTATTCCAAGCAAATGAATTTGTTTAGATCGTTAAATATTTTAACAATGTTATTATTTATTAGTGTTATTCTGGTTTTGGGATAGGTAGGTGAAATTTGATTGTAGAGCTTAAAAGAAGTTTTTCTCAATTAAAAGTACTTACCTAATACCTACAAATATATATATCATCTTTTAATATATATAATCTTTTCAATAAAAATGCTATAATTAATAATTTTCCTCCTTAGGGTCATAAGAAAAACGAATTTTCAAGCTTTAATATTTATTAGTAGATATGTATAAGTATCTAGTATGCCAGTGGACGGATAAAAGATGATGATGATGATGAGAATATCTATATAGCTCTAGATAGTCCCGTCGCGTTGGAAACCACGCGGGTGTGATTAATGTCGCGGAGACAGTGTTGTCTCGTAGGCGGCAACAGGCGGCCCACGTGACTTCGCACGACGCGTCTTAGAGACCTGTTGATTTTCCGCGTCAACCACTTACCATCGTCTGCCGGATATTTTCCTTCAGTTTGGGATATAGGAATGAAATACAAATTTCACATTAAAAAAAATTTATTGTAAGTATCTATCTAGCACTAGGATTTGGCAAATTGAGAATTATTAAGCGTAAGGATGCCTACACTGAATATAAATCAATGAGGGGATCATAATATGACCTGGATGCGAAGTAACACATCTAGTCACCCTCGGTCTCCAGGAGGGTGCGGACGAACCGCTTCAGCTGGAAGTATTGCTTCCCGAGGCTGAGGATATCTTTCTCCTGGATGGTACTCAGCAAGTCGTCCAGCCCCGGCACGTCCGAAACGCCGCGATTGTGAAAATACACTTTGATTTTGAGCAATCGATACTCCATGAATTGTTTCATTTTTTGGATCTCCATAAAGATGCCATCGAGCGCTGGATCCAGGGCTTCGTTTTCACCGTACAGCACCATGATCGCGTCTTCCAAGGTGTCTGGTTTACTTTCCACCTCGACCTCGATTTCTTCGTTTTCCTTCTCCAGCTTCATGATAACTGATGGCTTGGGAGCTCAGGTAATACGTACAGGAGATGACTGTCTCGATCCCAGACAAAGCGACGACTGAACAATAAACAGACTACACCTAGCACGTATAGGTACGTCTGGGCTAGAAAATCAATAGCGCTCGTTGCGAACTCTGGGGGCGGGCTTAAAATGTTTAAGAGCGTCGCACGCATGGAAAACGCGCGTAAATTTAAACCATCAATAATTCGTCAAACTCACACTACATGCAAAATAAAGTTACCATAATTAAAAGTCTAGGTGATATTACATGAAGTTGATATTTTGAAAAACTTGTAAAAGTTTATTCAGGTGTACGTATCGGTCGTCTTGGCGTTCTTTGAACGAGGTACAGCAGTGAAGGGATAAAATTAAGTAATGATGATGGTATTAACGGTATTGTTAGGTTAGTCCAGTTTGCTTCGCAATTATTAGTACCTAAGTAATGAGTTCTCTTAGCTGTCCTTGGGCCGGTCAGAGGGATGGTCGGCCTCCAAAAAAAGTTTATTACTTATCTATAGTGCACCGGATTAGTGTTAGTGGACATGAAAAATACTAGTTCTTAGAACTCATCATTTACTACCAGTTTCCGTTTCGTCCACTACTAAACACGGGCCAACATTATGTAGGTCCGTGTTTAGTAGTTATGATAATTCATTAGTGATTAGAACATTATATTCTATTATTCATATTCTCGCCATTATGCTGGTCGTTGGCAGTTGGTTTCCTTCTAGAAGCATCCTCGCCTATAGACGTCGACGACTGCTAGTCATCCCAAGGATCTCCAACCTGACCGTGAGGTTTTCAATTCTGTAGGACATTCGGAGCAGGTGTCCAGGGGCGTGATCCATTTGGCCTCATTGATTTCTATCAGAAATTATATATATGTGATCGATGACTCGTATATAATATATATCAGCCATAATTTTAAGAAAATAAAGCAACGATTGCCGATTGAAATAAGTAGTATTTAATGCCTTTATCACTAGTATTACTCTTTCCTAGTTCAAAAATCGATCTCACAGATCTCAATTTTTTGTTTTCGTCTGTTTTCCCAAGGGGGTAAAAAAGGTATATGATTATAAGCGGAAGGTATCATATTGTGTTTAGTAAAACAAATTATATTTTCGAAATGGTTTAATAAAATGTATATGTATCAAAAGTATATTTTACAAACAAATAAATACACCAGGCGCGTTGTTTTGTAATTTGTATCATTTCATTAAACCGACTTCTAAACGTATTAAAAAGCTGTCAAACCACGTACCCAATATTACACATTAAATACTAATTGAGCAATTGAAAATATTCTATATTATACTAAAATAATATTATGTATATTAAATTTATTCCCTTATATTAAAAGCACCAAAAGTTGTTGTTAAACATAATTTCTATGTTAAAAACTATTTTTTATCCCATTTACAGACATACAGCGACGTTGTTCTAGTGGCTATGAGCTCGACCACACGCGAACCGGGTTCGATTCTGACCCCGAGACCATCGCTCACTAGTGAAGGAAAACATCGTGAGGAAACCTGTCAAATCAGGGTATGATTAAATTGTATTTGAAGGTATGTAAAGTTAAAGCGTATCTGTGTACTATGACCCAATACCCTGCTCGCTTTATTTCGAGATGGGAACTCGTGTCCGGCAGTGAGATGCAGATGGGTTGATACTTAGGTAATAACTACTAGTTATAACTATAATGAGTAGTGATCTTCATAGTATTTCTTGTTGGATCTAGATCCAGGCAATATTTTCTCTACTTAGTTTATTATATTAAGTACTTACATGACTATCATGTCGTGATTATATTTTTTGCTCTAATTTATTTGTAAGCTCATAATTGTGATTAATGTTTAGAGCTTATATGCTTACGAAAAGCTTTTGTGTAATATAAATGAAGACATATTAAGGATAAAATTTACCCTTGAATGAATTAATGAGAGCTCGAAACATTGTAAAAGTGATAAAATTGAGCAAATATTTAATCTAATAATAAATATTAAAGCCTTTTTGTCTTTTTTTGAACCCAACCCAATTTAACTAAAAAACCATGAGCACATTTATTATCTATCATTGTCTATGTCTTCTAGCACGAAGATCGAATCGTTGGGTTGTCCGTACCGTATAATGGCTGTGTAACCTGAAACAATATGCATTTTTTTAAATATAGAATGCTTGCTAAAACTTACTTAAACTAACTTTAAGCCGGTTAATCGTCAGCCTTTATCCGCTGAAAGGAATGAACGCCAAGACGACCGATCGATAATAAGTAAGTTAAATTGAAAAGCAGTGAAATTTTAGCCAAAACATGCAGGCACATTTCTAAAACTCTAGCACAGTTTTAAGTGTACGTTTTAGTTTTAGTATTATTATTATAGTAAAATATGTTTGTACGATTAGCATAGATCAGTAGAGTTGACTAAAACTTAGCATAGCGGAAAAAATCATCTATATTACATTATTAGTATCATGCTTTGTTTGTATAATTATAAATACATTTTCTAGTCTGTTCTCTAGCGATCTGCACTGATTATATAGTAAATAACGAGTACATAGTAAACATGAATGTATACCCACATGCAGTCTCAATACGTATATGAATACAATAACATAGTGAAATATCGTTTTAATATTCCATGTAAACTGAGAAACTCAGATATTATTTAAACTTTTTTATTTATTAGATATCATTATTTTTAGTGAGATTTTTCTCCTTTTTACACGCTTTTTATTAGCTTCACTTGTATGTCAGTTTGTCAGTTTGTCAGTATGTCAGTATGTAACTCTCCGTGGGTAATCTGCGCGCCTGCGGCCTTCCTTGGTTCCGGTAGCCGTTTCTCAGGCTCCCTCTCCGAAATCGAACTCTGATTCCCCGTATTTATAATATTTATAAATAATTACTAAAAAGTAAAAAATAAATAATAGTTTAAAAAAACTAAAAACACGCTTTTTATAGAAACCCAAACTAAAAAATAGAAAATAAATTTTAATAAATTTAAATTAAGAATAGTGTTAAAAATTTCAATAACTATAAATTAATAATAGTGTAAATAAAAAAAAAAATATTTAAAAAAAAAGCGTGGGGTGCATGGTGTCAATATAGTTATAAATATTTTATTGACAGATATGAGTAGAGTGATTATCATTTTGATAATATCTTAAAAAGCACCCCACGCTTTTTTTAAAATAAAATATTTTTTTTTATTTACACTATTATTAATTTATAGTTATTGAAATTTTTAACACTATTCTTAATTTAAATTTATTAAAATTTATTTTCTATTTTTTAGTTTGGGTTTCTATAAAAAGCGTGTTTTTAGTTTTTTTAAACTATTATTTTTCTCTTACGAAAAATAAATAATACTGAGACTACGTGTGCTATATCGAAAATAGTACATAAAATAGTTTAAGCACATATACATACTGGAGTATTAATAGCAGATAAAAGTACTTTATACATAATATAGTAATGTTGATTGAGAATATAGTAATTATTTCAATCAACACGTCAAGAGTTCACGTCACATAAGTTTCACTAAAGCATAGACTACAATATATAAAATACATCTGCCGGGCCAGCATACGTACAACGAGATATCTCTTGACGAGAGAGAGAAAAAGAATGTGTACATGTAAAAACGCACAGATACATAGATACAACTAAACTTGGATTATAATATCCCGTTATCTTTTCTACCGTAACGAGGAAAGTATCGCGTGCATTTAGCTACTGTAGACATAGAAAGATAACATGAGAAAACGGAGAGATAAAATTATGTCGTGGCGCGCATGCTAGGCCGGGTGGAATAGAAGTAAAAATGACAATATGATAAATTACATAGGTACATCTATTACTAGTGAATATTACTTACTAATAAAAGGTTGGAAAATACTTGCTTGACCACCATCATCTACCACTCGAAGCATGTAAACACAATATTGAAAATTTTCATCGCAAACAGTCAGGCTTGTAAGAGACGTTTAAAACGTTAGATGAAATGAAAAACCCATCAATGTTCGTCAATATATATTTGTAACATTATTCAAAAATTAATACTGAATATAAGGAACTCATCACAACTTTAGCTAAATACAATTGCCGGGCAAGAGTTATGAAATAATTACTTAAAATATAATATAATCACAGCACCAAACAATCATTACATACTATATTGGGTTATGCAAATACTAAACTTAAGTACGAAATTTAAGTCAGCTATTTTAAAATTATTCTTGAACGTAACAAACAAATAAGTTGGCAACGACACATTACATAATATGTAAAACATTGTGTTTATAGCATTTGTCTTTTTTGATGAACACAAAGAATTAATCTTTAAAGTTCTTGTCGGGATTTTCAGCAGGCTAGTATAAAAAAAAACTTAATATCGTACACTTTGTAAACATATATTGTTACTTACTGTACTGTCTTACAGTTAAGTAGTATTAATTGCCTTTTCTCATCAACACCTTTGCACATTTATATTAAACTAGCTTTAACGCGTTAATGATTTTTTTTTCTTCAAAAAATATAATTTTATTTCTTATACCTCCCAGAATATCATGTCTCCTCAGTTTCACGATGATCGGTTAAGTAGTTATCGCGTGAAATCGTTAAAAACAAACTAACAATCACATTTACGATATTAAGTGGGACGCTGTAGGCAACATTTCTAAGGAATTTGTACAAAGGGAGATACACAATTCTAGACTATCTCTAGTTAAGCACCGAAAATAATTGTTTATTTATTAACATTAATTATTGTTATCAAACTACTTTGTTCAATTTGTAAATAGCACACTTTTTTGTCGCATTTCGTTATCATTAAGTCATTATAGCACTATTACAAATCATGATAAGCCGTGATTGACAACTATCACGCGATTAGAATGCAAGTAAGTAAATTCCAAACTTTTAATATATATTAATTATTAAAAAATATTGTACTTTCCAACAACCATTAAAATTTGTTTAAAACATTTGTATAGAGTAAAACAAAACCATTTGAAATAAATTAAAAATAACATGGTGAATATTAAATTTTAAATAATAATTATAAACATAAATTGTATTTTATAATAAGTTAGTATTGGCTTTACAAATAATAAATATTTCATACATAAACATTTCTTTTAAAAGTCTTTATATAAAAGTCATTGGGAAGTATTTTAGTGTCCTTATAATAAAATTTCCTAATATAACGGAATATTGACAGGAGCCTGACTTATTACTAATTAAACTAATATTAAAATTTTTGATATAACGTTTTTAATTTAGTTAAATTACAAAAATAGAGATTTTGTACACATAATATTAAATACTAAATAATTGTCAAATAAAATTAAAAGAGTATTGCATTTAAAAAATAATCTCTAGTTTTGTATCATTCGAAGATATTATAACAAAAGTATTTAAGACACAATGGTTTCTTCACTACATGAGATGACAGCTCAAAGTGAATTCTCAGCCTTCAGTTGATTTTCTTAAAATCACTTTAAATTTCTATCACCAAGTAATGGCGTAAGTCACAACTTTCAGTATGTATGTACAAACTTTTCCCTAAAATACATTACAGTACAATTTTTCAATATTAACTCAATATGGACAAAATGTGATACAAATATTTTATGTACTTTTGATGTTGGGAGGAATGTTCTAGTAAGTACAATTTATATTGGCCGGAGTGAAGTTAGCTGTGCATGACACCGTATACTGATTAAAAAATTAACAGTCAGGTTAAATTGCAGTTAAGTGATTAGTTTAATTAGGGCCAATAAAGTGAACTTGTAAATAACTGAATGAAGTACTCTTTATGTTATTATGTAGTAGTATTCACTCATCACATGTCATCTAAAAGCCGCGATATCGTTCGTAGCCAACTTCACACCGGTCAATTTCTCCATAGTGATGCTAATTTCCTTCATCTTTACCTTGGTTCAGTCCCACATGCCGCTTACCCCTCATCAGGTATTGGGCGAGGACGTGTAACGCGCAGGCGACCAGGGACCCTATACCGAACCAACGGAACGTGGCCGCACCCCCGTACCTCTCGTACAGCTGACCTCCAATGAGACTGCCCAGGGAGGTACCTACCCCCTCGAATATTGCACCCACGAGACCCTGAAATCGAAAAGTTTTATGTTACGCCATCCACATCACTTTATCCAGGACATTTTCAAGAACTTAAGTTGACGAAGTATGACTTGGAGTAAATGGATTTTTTTCCAGACAAATTGGGTCGGCACGACCAGAGTGGTCCGACTTCTCACTCTCTGTTACCAGCGTAAAGTGACAGCACAGCTGAATTCAGATTTGCATGTATAGTAATACTGCGAATTTTATGTTTGTATCTTAGATGTTTATGTTTTTATAACAAAATATCAGCTACACATATTGGGCATATTATAGTCTTGTCCATGAAGTTGTATACGATTTCAAATTGAGAGTTCATCTTAAGATTTTATTGTTTTTTCGGTACATCTGAACAGCCGCCGAAATATCTTCGATGTATTTATTCCTTACCTGCACGGTGGTCTCGGTCCCTGGCGGCGCGACCACATTGGCGTACGACGTGAGCGTCGGGTAGAACATGCCGAAGGTGACCCCCTGCAGCACTTCCACCGGCAGCACCCACCAGGCGTTGGTCAGCGCCGAGTACAGCAGCAGCCGCGCGCCAAACGACAGCAGCACCACGCTCATCATGGTCACGTGGCCCACCTTGCGGAGGATGTAGCCTGAAAGTATAGTTTAAGACGTGGACCATCTTCTTGGGCGCCGAAGTAATAAAATGATTTGAATGCCGTGACGCCAATGGCGTGACGCTGTCCTACCGCGATGTCTCCACTACACCGCCACTCTCGACTCGTTTGTCATATAATAATATATTCTATACACCTATTTTTTATTCATTAAATAAATTTTATGTGAATAATCAGTAAGCGAGCAAAGTGATCACGTGTCAAATAAAAATAAAAGCCACTTAAAAATTGTTCCTAAAATATTCTAACGATTGTGCAGTTATGATTTATTGTGTTGGTTTTTGTTATTTTCCTTTTATTTATTCAAACGCTCAATCGTAAAAAATACAGCTGACAGTGGCGGTTTGGGGTCATCAACTCTATTTTACTATAGTGACTGCGTCTCTATTCATTCTTATTTTGTGGCTCATTATTTTAATATAACGGTGTAAAAAAAAATGTAGATAATATTCATTGTACTACAATAAACAGTTTTTTTTTAATATTTACAAATTCATATTAATAAAGCACAAATTGTTAATTTAACACTTTCCATATACCACCACTCACCAGACAGGAACATGAAAGGTATCTCTCCCCCGAACGTCTGTATCGCGCTGATGAGTCCCTGCAGGGTCTTGACGTAGCCGGCGCACCCCCCGGCGATGTCCTCGATGTGCCAGAACAGGAACTGCCACAGCAGCCCCGTGGAGAGGCCCACAGCCACCGTCCACAGCACGAACACAACCACAGGCGCGGACGATAGCAGCGTACTCACGTCGCCGAGTATGTTGATCGACATTTTACTTGATTCTACCTGAAAATTTGCATTACTCCATGTGAAATTTCACACATTAGGTGTAAGCGATCAAAGCCTGCTGAATTGGCAGGGCGGAATGGGAGTGGAGTCAAATTTTTGGCAGCCTGTCGCTATTGCAAGCAAAGTAAGTTAACTATGAATAACATTTTAGCATGATATTTTTTATCATAATATAACTGGTGTATTTAGAACGCTTTGAAAGATTTAAGCCTAATAATATACTACCTATTTATATACTATATAATGCAAATAACCATTTATCTCGGTTAATAAATTAAAATTTTAGCACTTATGTATTTTGCATGTCCGCGACGTATGCATACACGCTATGAACTCACGCAGATCGCGCGACGCGGCTGTGAGTCAGCTGTTACATTTGTTTTATTCAAAAAACGATTATTTTACAGCATCATCATCAAATGTCTGTATCATTAGGTTTACCAAACCGCATTATATGTATAATAAAAGTAAAAAAGACAACCAAAAAAAAAAAATTATAATTTCGAGTTTTTTTCACTTGTATCATGTCAGGCCACGTCTACACTATCATACCTCTTCGTTTTTCAAAGCGTTTCAAATACACGGTTAATAAAATTCCCCGATTGATTTTAATACCAAAGAAGTGTCCTTTTTAATATTCTTTGCTACTTACTCACCCGCACAAAGCACGAGACGACAACGTCACCGCACATGAACACGAACATCAGTACAAAGGCGACGGTGTAGTCCTTGATCGCTCCGTCGCTGAAAACGTCTATGAGCGTGCCCGTGAGCAGGGAGAATATGCCCCAGCCAACGGAGCCCCACAGCCGCTGCTTACCGTACAGAGACACTTGGGCACCTGATAGGAACAACATGATTCATGAACTTTTGATTATTGGAGATACCTTCTATATACTATCTTTTGATATCACCCAATTCAGATGTTGCTATGGTCTACTTTAGAGGTTCTTTAAAAGAAAATGTCGTTTTTATTCAATACTAGCTAAGACCAGCTAAGCTGAGACAAATCACTATTAAAATTAGTGCTCACCTAAATTAAAATATTCAAGCAAAAATTATTTTTGTTTCATTTAAAGATCATAAAATTCATTATAATTTTACATAAAGTCTTTACGAATATTTAATTTTCTGAAAATTTTAGGTGTTGATAATGATCAAGTCGTCACTCACCAAGGAGGTTGAAGCATATGGCATCAGCGAAGGTGACCACCACCGCCTGGCCGATCCAACTGATGATCATCAACAGGAAGAACAGCCAGAACTGCTTTGTGTATTGGTTGGAGCCCTCCGTCCTACTGTCGTAGCCGGATTGGAACAGTTCGTTTATCTGGTAATGACATAATTTAAAAAAAATATTAATTTAAGAGCGAACGTCTTACTCTCTATGTACGAAAATATTATGCAAAGTTAAAAAACTTACCATGGAGTTATTACAGCTGATCTCACACGAGCTATGGAACAGATCGAATCCGACCTGGTACTGAGACTTGGAGATACAGCTTGGATAGTGGATGGAACCTGCAAATATCTCTGGCTATAAGTATAATATTGAGTAAAATGTCAAGGTAAATTTCATTCTGTATAATATATGTACATAGCAGTCAAACTTAAACCCATTTTAGGTTTGGGTAAAAATTAGAAGCGCAGACAGATAACCATCGTAGTCCAAAATCCGTAAAAAGTTATTAACCGAATGCCATTTCTAACCTTATATGTATTTAAAACTATAGTTTATAAATGGAAACTAAAAATTGTTTTGTATGCTATAGCATTGAACACACACAAAATGTCATCAAATTCGATCCAGCTTTTTAAGAATTGAGTCATATAATTATACCTACACGTATTAAGAATATAATTCAAAAGAAAACTCACCGTCATCCATCTTAACGTGATGTAACTGTACATACACGCATTCCGACTCCACTATCGTAGTATGGAGGAGTATGACGCCCTCGAACGAGATGTGGTCTGGAAAGGGGACTCCTTGCCTCGTTTTGGGCTGGCAGGTCTTGGCGACGTCCGCATCCCAACCCTCGCATATTTCCATCAGCCTCCACGGAGATGACGTGTCGAGGTCACAGGATGCCTGAAATTGCGTGGTCCTGACTCCTTAAGAATTTCCTCCAAATTTGTCGAGGAAGTTATTAAAAGTTGTCTGAGCGACAGAGAAAAAGTCACTCAGTTAGTTAACAAATCCCAGTGACTTTTTCTCATCTATATTTAATGGACAAAATCTCGTATCAAGAGATAATAAATAAATAATCGGCGAATATAAGTCTGTAGCGGCCGCTGTGTTCAGAAAAGGGGGGAGAACCGTTAATTTTACTGGACGTGCACACAATACCAATCTTTTTAAGTAATATTTTCTTAGCGTATGAGGTACGCTTAACATTTGTACTTTTCATTACTGGAAGTAAATGTATTGGATATAATTTAGTTGAAAATCGTTTCAACTAAATTATATCAAACAGAAAGTTTCGCGCACGCGCATTTTATCTAACAGTATTCGTCGGGATTCATGGAATTACACAAATAGGGATGTTGACTATTTTGATTGATTTTATTTGACAGATATACCATACGTGAACACGAAAAAAAGACTTTTGCTATGAAATATGTCCAAATTTAATAAAAAATTATGTAAAGAAAAATAGTTTTTAAAATTGCCGCTAAAACGTTCCAATCTGCCATGTAACCGTGATAACGTCACACGCCGATAAACAGAGTTTTCGCTCTGTAGAGGTTGATTGAGTACTCACTACTTGTTACAAAAATGTTTAATAGAAGCCATAAAAATTGTTTTAAATAATTACAAAATAGTCAAAATAGCACCCGATGACACTGTTAATTTTAAGACAAATAAGTAGACTTTTAAAATGTTATTTTAGGTTTTCAAATACTGTCTTTAATATGTAAAAGTTAACTTTACGTGAATTTGTAACAAGTGTCCACATCCCTATTACTTGCTTTCGAATAAGGCGTGTCTGTGGCGGTATAATACTGGAGTGTCCAACCTACCTCACATCCCTCGTATTGAGTGTTATTGAGCAGAGCCAGAGTAGAGGAACCTTCACAGAGACGGTAGCTCAAAGTCTTGTTGAGACAGGTCATGTTGAGAGCGCGGGGACCTATAGCCTCGGATAGTTGACGATTGCTGCAGTTCAACCTGCACGGCTCATTCACGTCCACATAACCGTCGCCTATATGGCATTTTGGCTTGTATGAATATCCTGAAAATAAAAAAAACGCAGGCGTTTGGTGTAAGACATCTTTATCTTTACATAGTATAAATTATAGTCGTTTTTTGTTGTAATCTGTTTGTACATCGGATTTTTATTAATCAAGAGGTCAAGAGCGGAGGCCACTCTACAATCAGGAGAACGGATGGCCGATGTGCTAATAAGGTTCAAGAGTGAGGTCGTTTTAAGCTGAGGATGTGTTGGTTGGCCATTGACTAGATGGGAATACGATCTCCGTGCAGTGGCAGGTCCGCGTTGGATACGAGTGGTACGGGATCGATCGTCTTGGCGTTCATTTAGGGAGGCTTATGTTAATCGTAAAAGAATATTTTTAATGATAGGTATATAAATGTTACCCACCATCAAGAACAACATTATCTGACGAGATGTAAGCGCAGTTATCTTTAACAGTAATCTTATTTATGTTGGTTGTGTAGTTTATACTGTCGGTGTTGCCATAACAGTAGTTCGGTATGTGCCAGTGTTCACACACAGTTTGCCACATTTTAGGCGATCTCATGTCACATTTCATCTGAAATAAATTATATAATGAAACAACTTTTACGGATTTTATCGCGGTATTTTGAGTTTTTTTTACATGCCTGATCCAACAACCATGGTCTAGTTAGGATTGACTGACTTTATTGTTTGTATCCGTTTATCGGAGAGAGACCGGGGCGAGTCTATCGATTAAAAAAAATGTAAAATAGAGCTGGTACATGGAAATATTCGATATTGGCAACTTATCTTTAATAATGGCGGTTACTTAGTAACAGCTTACACTGTGAGAGTGGCTTATTATTATTAGGATGGATGTACATAGTATCGTTATAAAGAGTGTTGTCATGTAACCGTTAACCCATCAAGACTTAAATTTATCTTAATACCACGAAATGCAATTAACCGACTTAAACAATTTACTGTTCTATAAGTTACCTACGTTATCGGTGCTTAAGCCTGGTATATTTGATCCACAAAACTAATGGGATACTTCAGATAATTTGATGTTGCGTAATATACAATATTATGTGAGTGAGTTGCAAACAAAAATATAGTGAAGAGCATTATGATGTCAAACGGACCGTCATCAGCAAAACATCATCATCAGCGCATTAAAAATATAATATCTGTCGAGTATGATAACATGGGTTTATATGAGAAGAACAACAGAAAGGCAAAAGAGCAATATAAAAATTGGTAGTCTGTAAAGTCGGTTTACTGACGATAGTTGAACGTGACAACGTCATAAGAAAATACTGATGGGCCGATTGTGCCTCTTTGTCGCTCGTACTTCAAGCCTTAAATGGAACGCCTCAGAGCGAGGTAAAGCCGCATGAGTCATGTTTTTTCGTGCGTGCAGCCGGATACTTACGTCACACGACGCGGTCTCATTCATATCGCCGAGCGCGTCAATCTTGCACACGTCTATTTTGTTGGCATCGTTGTAACAACTCCTCAACACCGTGGCAGCGTTCCCGCAGTCCAGGTCGACGGCGGGCGGAGTCGCGGGCACGAAGTAT
Organism: Lycaena phlaeas; assembly: GCA_905333005.2. NCBI lineage: Eukaryota > Metazoa > Arthropoda > Insecta > Lepidoptera > Lycaenidae > Lycaena > Lycaena phlaeas. The sequence goes on along the minus strand of HG995168.1, from coordinate 20,014,292 downwards.
ATCGCCGAGAAACTCACTATCGTCACTATTTGGAATATAATGAATATCGGCTTCTGAATTTTGAATCTGCGGAAATATTAACATTCTTACGTAACATTGATAAGACATGATATAAAATAAAATTGAAATTCGTTTAAAAGTAAACTTGATTCGTAGCGCGTTCGTAGTAAAGCGTGAATCAAAACAAAGTTTTGTTGATTTTCTTAAATTTTTCACTCGATCATATTCTGATATGCCCAATGGGAAACACGAGTCCGTAGTCTACACTTCTACACTAATATTATAAAGAGGAAAACTTTGTTTGTTTGTTTGGTTGTAATGAATAGACGACTCAAAAAGTACTGGACCGATTTTAAAAATTCTATCACCATTCGAAAGCTACATTATCCACGAGTAACATATTTTACGAGACTAAATTTTATTCTGATAAAAAATAGGGTTCCGTAAGATATTTGGGTTTTTCGGACACAAGGTGTAAAAAATTAACTAGAAAAGTTACTTATTTTGCGTACTTCTAAGATGCCGTTGTAAATTTTAGTTAATGCAGGCGAAGCTGCGGGCAACAGCTAGTATTGAATATGTTGATTGTTGAACGCAAGTTGTCATTATTTGAAAGAGAGCTGATAATAATCGACATTTATAGTCATCGCCACTTTTAAAGACCTGCGACTAATGGCCGAACTAAATTTGACAATATTGACATCTTGACGTCTGTCTGGAGTAAGAAGTTGTGATATTTTAAATTATTTTACGTGAAATATGGAGCATATAATATAAAGTGAGGTGTAAAAAGTGAAGGCCGTAAAATGATCATTAAAGTGAAATAATTTTGTGAATTAGAAAGTAAAAAAAAACAACAACAATTAACCCCGTTGAATAAAATGTTTATAAATGTCACTGCCATGACAGGTAAATTTTAGAGATGCCAGAGTCACTTATTTTTGCCTAATTTATGGTTGAAATATTATCATTAACTCTATACCTACATTTATCTTATGATATTTTATATGAATATAAATACAAGGTAAAAGAATTAAATCCTTGCTCAGATTAATTATATTTTCAGGTGTTTCTGTAAAAAAGGTCGAATAACAAAAGGAGTAACAATGGCAGCAATTACTTCTGAGAAAATCGTCACTCCTGGCAAAAGCCGAACACATCCGTAGAAGCTTGTTTTATATGAATTCTACTAATCGGTTATACGTAAAAAATACGAATGAAATATTTACAAAAAAAATGTTTTATTTTACTAAAACCTGGCAGGGAGATTTTTATTTTGCTGCTATAATTATTTTTGTCATTATTATCATACTGAGTCTTTATCAATCCACTACTGACCATAGGCCCTATAATTATTTAAATTTTTTATTGTACTAGACTTGGTGGAAAATCATTACACTATAAATTGGCAACATTGAGTTATGAGACCGCAGCGCCGCGTCTATCGGACTTCTAAAGTGGCGATGACTCTAGTTCTCGTGATATTGAGCTTCATAAATCTCAATTATGGACTAAACAATAGGAATAGCGACTGGACACAGAACTCAAATTACGAACGACAAAAGCCACAATCGAAACGTTTACGTTATTTTTTGCTGTCGTCTTATTTCAATAGTCAATCAAAATTTATTTACTGATAGTAGTTTGGCAAAAAAATCGATGTCGTTTATCCTTGACGATCAAATGTAATTTTCCGTAAAGTATACACCCAATTCTATTGAGTTCTAAATGTTTTAAATCATTAACTGAAAAGTAGTATTTGAAATATTCAACCCATTTTTATTGGAAGGTTATTTTACAAATATTAGTAGATATTTTTAGTATTAGTAATTTGGCTATCTAATGCAAATATAATTTTAACCACTAGTTTCTGCGATTGGCGAGTTTGTGTAAGTACCTATACAAACTCAACAACTTTCAATGTTTTATTATAATATTGTTATACCCATTTTTTTACTATTTACGATTTAAATTTGAGGAGGATACTGGGTCACTTTACACGGAACACCTTCAAAAACTTTTAATCTCATCAGGTATGCAGGTTTCCTCACGATATTTTCTTTCACCAGTAAGTAAAGGATTATTTCGAGCTTAGGTGCAACTTAAAAAATTATAAAAATCCATATTAGGGACCACAGGGGTCCGGATCTATCTCGGACTTCTCACTCAAGAGGGTGAGCACTGAATCATAGTCGCTAGCTTGATATCGAGGAAGAGCTTCGTGCCCTCAGTGGGATAAACATTTTGACGTAGGCTTAGATAAATCATGTTTCACAGAAAATACTTGTTCTTATTCGATTATTGTTTTACTCTTATATTTCGTTTCATTTCTATCGCTGCTTGCATGATTTTGTTGCCAGGCGCGTAATGTGATACAGATAGATCGAATGATGTTTCTTAGAAGGTTGTTACGATCATTATGAAACTATAAAGACATAATAATATGTATGTTGATAAATAATTTAGATCTATATTTTATAATATAATGCGTTATAATAAAGCGTTTCTTCGCACGAAGCTGATTTTCGGAACGGGTTTGAATGATCCACATTGTCGCAGCGCATCGGCGATGGTACTATGGCCCAATACCCTCTGTATATAGAGGAATACCAGAAAAATATTACTTGAAAGTTGAACATAAGACACTGACCAACACTATTACAGACCTTGTAAGGGACCGCTGCTGGCTGTCATAGTGCTTTTTACATAAAATATCATAAGCTTTTACAACATACAACAACTTATATTGGTCCAATTACACGACGGCGCGCCATCCAATTTATCTGAACCAATGATTTCATTCATCATCATTGGTTACCGCTAATGATGCGTTACTAGGGGACATATTATGGAAACTAAACAAATACCAATCTTATCAATCGTATGAGCTGAAGTTTTACAACTGTGTGACAAATACAAATAATATACAGACAGACAACTTTAATGAGAGTTTACGTTGGAGAGGCGTGCTTGTACCGCGAGTCCACTTGCGTAGGTACCAATGATACCCACCCTGCTTATTTCCACTGCGAAACAGCTTTGCTGTACTTTTGAAACGAGGGCAGGATAGGCGATGTTATTACAGGCATCGTAACAACACATCAATATACCTACTGAGCTAAGCTCGGCCGAACTTATCCCCGCAAAACTGATCTTATATAAGTAGTGTAGATATAACTTAGGTATTAATAATTATTAACAATTCCAACGACAATTTTGCGACTCGACAGCGGAATTATATGTAGGATTGATTTTAAATGTGTCTGAGTTGTATTTTTATTAGTTTTTAACCACTGTCCTAATATAAATAATAATAATATAGCAAATATTATTAGTTTGCGCTGCAATTGAACAGGATTTAGATAAGGTCGGTGATAGTGGCGTATAAAAGGATTAAACCAAAAGATATCAAACAAGACGAGAACATGTTTATTTTGAATACCTCATTGTATTAAGCATACAAATATATCATTATCTGAACATAGACTTCCCTCAATGAACGCCAAGACGTTCGATAGCTTGCTACTCGCATCCAAAACAGTCTAGACACTGTACGGAGATCGTTATTCGTTCTCAAGAGTCAAGCTTGAGTGATATCGAAGTACATAGTTGTATTGGCCCTAACATTTGGCCAAATTATTTTCATTATAAAGTTGCAAGAAAAAAAATACCTTGATTTTTTTAAATATAACAATTTAATTAATTGTTAATGAAACAAATTTACGAATTTTATCGCCGTTTATTAAGTTTTTTACAAGCCCGACAGGAGGACTCCTGTCCTCCGAGTCCTCCCGTGACCATGGTGGCTGTAAAGTATCCGAAACGTCGGGCATATAAAAAACTTAATAAACTCTACGATGGTCTTCAAAAGCCAGTGAATATATTGATATTATGGTGAAATATTATATAATTTTATAGAGATAGTTATACAGAGGTTGCTGATGATGATGACGTCATCGCTACATATCGTCCATCGTAAGTTGATATCATTATCATATTATTTGCATTATATGCACCTGGCAGGAGTTTGAGCCTCTCTCTATCTTCAGTTACCAGACGACACCACAGGCTAATGCAGAGCTGTAAATAGCCTTTTTGCGCCCTGTGCGAGCTTCTATAACTGCGTCCTTAGCAAATCGAAAATAATACTACTACTACACGCGGAAATGGCCCTCTGTAGTTATAACCTATATTATAAATGTTAATGTTAGCTGTAAGTTCCCCAAATATTGTAAAATAAAAATAAAATAAAATAAAATACTCCTGCCTGATCTAGCCATTCTTGCGCCCCTCAGAGTCTACGCCCTGTGGGCACCGGTGGCACCGCCTTATTTACGGCTCTGGGCTAATGTAGCATTGATTTGATAAACTTGTCGTTATCAGCTATCCTTTGTAGACGTCCGGGTAAACCTTCATATAACCTCCACGATAGTCCACTACAATAGCGCTCCATTAATTTTGATATATATTCAATATAAACGAGTCAATGAATTGTTATCTCAAAATTAGTAACAAATACTAATATGTAGTTACACTATAATATTCCAGTTTCTAATCATAGCATATCGCATTTTCGAAACGCATTTTAAATTATATATATTTTTTTAAATATAACTAAACAAGTCTTGAATGAATCAAGCATGGCAAACGGACTTCATACTATCGTTCTCTTAGTTTCTTTTACTTGGCTACAACAGACTTATTATTCTTCATATCATAAGGAGTGTGGCATTTATATTAATTGTAAAAGATTTTTTTACCACCCACTTTGAAATCGCAAATCCTTAAGGCAGCTAATTTTGAAGAAGGAGAAGATTTTTTACTATATAATAACTTTTTTATGTAAGAACATGAATATACTTCGCCAATGTCCTTACCTGTCGGCGATAACACCGAACAGCGGTTTAGCGATGAGCCCAAACACCGGAAGCACGGTGTATATCAGACCCACCGTAGCCGAAGAGAAGCCCAGCTGTCGGGCGTATGTCGACAGATACGGAACTAAGGGCGCGGTACCTAGAAAGATTAAAGGAAATCGTTAGTTGTATTTTTTTGTATATAAAAGGGGCATGCGAAAAGTATTTTGTCAATCGATGGTAAGTCATAAACGACACCTACTACAGACCTGCTGGCCCTTTAAATATGATATGGTATTTTTCTAAGGTCTTTATATCATTACGGTTCAGAAATACTGCAGGTGGCAGCTGATTTCACAAATAAGTCAAGTTGGGGATTTCGGGATACCAAGGTGGTATGTACTATGTGCGGAATTTTAAACCCTAAACATTTTTATTACAGTAGGTAATAAGCCTATCTGTAGGTATTTCGTTTAACTATATAGTTACAAACCGTTAAAGATGTTGGTTATCGTAACTATTTTACGATTCTAGGCCTTACAATATTGTGAACTCTAATATATAATGTATAATCTCAACAAGCAGCGTCCCGCGGTTTCAATCGCGTATTTCCCATCCCCGATAAACTGTAGCCTACCTATGTGTTATTCTGATGTATAAGCTATATTATTGTAAATTTTCATTAAAATCCAAACCTTCGCATTTATAATATTAGTAGGATGAATACATTGGGAATAAGAATTGAAATATACTTCTTATTCAGGATATATTCTTTTACGCACTAGAATTTTCGTGCGGAACAGGTACATGTAAAATACTTGAAACACGTCACACATCTTTAGAATTATTAGATGTTCAGCTGCAGGAGATTGATCTATTTTCATAAGGACCAAGAGGCTCTCAATGCACGTGCAATCAACCACGGTTATTGCGGTCCTTACTAGAAGACCGACAACTATTTATAATGATCTATCACGTCTCTGCCAGTAAATATAATTAGTACGTAAGTTACTCAACGTCAGCAAACGTCAAAATGAACTTATCTGGCCTACATTCACATTAGATATGGCTCCCTAATCAATTGGGTAAGCTTGAAGCCACTGCATAAACAAGAAACACTTGACACTTGTTATGGCCGTTTTTTAGGGTTTCGTTTTTCATGGAAGAAGCTTTGGCTAACAGAATCGGTTTCAGATACAAGCTTGTCACTCATTGCCTTGCTTCCGTGAGATAGTAGGATGGCCGGTGTATAAAGCATCTGTGGTGCTTCCCCGAGGGACTGACTAGCCGTCCAGGTGTCCTGTTGCTAGCAGATCCGGAGCACCTCACCAAAGGCGGCATTGGTGGCACCCGCCGGGTTTTAGCGGGTAGAGCTGCCTCCACTTACCATCTTTCGGGCGCAGCGAGTCCCACATACCCGCCTGGGGAGACCCACTCCCCAGCGGAATGTCTCAGTGCATTTCCCGGCGTAAAAAAATAATAATAAAAAAATGGTGGTGCTGTCGCCGGATTACAATGAATGCCGATAGTTCGGAGCATATCATTGACATGAAGAAGAAACAAGGTATTATGCATTCAAAAATCTTAAATGAGATAATATTACTTGTGTTACACAAATTATTGAATATTAGTGAGACATGAGATGTTGACATCTAAATCAGTAATCAGTTAAGGGCAGCAAGAAGAAAGTTCTCATCAATGAATATAAACCATGTTACAGCGTTTTTTAAACATCTCCAAAAAGTTGATAAGTTTCGAAAATAAGACGAGACGAGACAATCTTAATGAGGTGTCGGTAACAGGGACTCCAAAACCTTAAAGATTCATCAAGGTCAGATATAATGAAAACTAATGGCTGTCAAATAATAACACTAATAAAAGAAAGATAAATGTGTTGGCAAATTAAAAATTCTTTACTCAGGCTGATAACAATCATAGATGTACTACTGACTTACTGATAAAATGACATAGCAATATGTACTTTATTGTGAATTCCTTTAGGTATGTTATCAATTTTGAATCAATTAATGGAAATGATAAACTCAAAGCAATTTAACAGTTGACTGTCTGATATGGAAGTTTTATTGATTGCCCCAATATTTGTCAAGAACATTTCTTCATATTAAATATATAAGTCTTATGTAAATAATTGCTTAGTGAGCCATAAAAGATTTACTACTGTCAAATATAAGCATGTTTTGACTGGGAGACTGTGTATGTTTTATTTTATTCTCAACCCCTAGTGAAACAGTTGAAAAATAAACAAGTAAAAGATTTAAATATTTTCTTAAATTTAACTAATTCTCCACAAAAAATACTAAAAAAATAAAGTCATAAGTTAGGCAATATAATGTCATAAAAGGTGATAAATTTAGAATAAACAAAGCAATAAGGCTGACCTCAATTCAGAAATTAGTTGATTCATTGGGTACTCAGAAACCTAACTCAAATTCTTCTGACTCCTAAGCTTAAGATGATACTCAAAAACCAAACTACAATAGATCTGACTCTCTAAGTGTTGTAATGACTAATCCACATAGTTACCATCTTTAGACTTTTTTCAGATAACTGATGGGCCGATAGATTTTTAAGAGTTGCGGCCTCTTTAATGTAGAATAAGTGTTGTCAGGCATTGACTAGATGGGAAGATAATCTCTGTGCAGTGGCCGATCCATGTTTGATGCAGGTGGCAAGAGATGCCATCTAAGTGTTTATGGACAAAGGTCTATCAGTGTGTATCAATTAAGAAGATGAGGATGGTGATGATAGTTATGTGTATAAGTGAAGTCTCATTTTTTTTCAAGGGTGAGGCAAAAAGAGAATTGTGTCACCTTGTAGTACACCTATCCCACCAACTTTCAGGTGTTTGGCCAACCTTGGCAAACATTTCTTATGTTGCTTACAGCATTAATATTTTCATCATTAATGTTATAAGCCGTTATCCATCCACTGGTGAACATGTTTAATGAGCCTCAACATTCTGTAAAGGAGGCCTCCTTTACAGAATGTTGAGGCTCATAAAACATGGATTGACCACTGTAGGGAGAAAATATTTTACAGGTATATAATTCTGATGAAGATTCTGAAGGCTGGTCACTTACACAGCCCCAGTAGAAAAGCTACATAGAACTAGATATTAAGGATTGACTAGATAGAACAAGATATTTTTTGAAAACTCACCTGCATTAAATAGAAAGAAATGACCCTTTATTGGCAGCAGCTTTTTGTTTACCTTCATATTGACTGCAAAAAAAAAGTAATTAAGTACAAGTAACAATTACAATTTGTAACTTCTAATATCTTAAACCAAGTACTAAAAGAAACGAGTTTTGGTTTCAAGAAAAATACAAAAAAGTTTAAAATTCCCAAAGTTTGCGCAAAGCAAAGTTCTGAGAAGGGAACCTTTTTTTCAACTCAAAACATGCAGCTATTCGTCTTCGGTCTTGTAGATTATAAATTAAAAAGACAACATTTCGCTTAATCACAAATCAAGAATCGAATATGGAAAATACTCGCTAGCAATTCATTCGCAACAAACTTATATAATTATTGACTTATTGAAATTTCTTACCTTACAGTACACTTAACTGTTATGTAGTATATTATTTTTTTGCTAATTTCAATATTACTATCTTAACTTAAATTGGACAGAAGGAATTGGGTAAATAGTTTTGTCTAAAAATTATCTAAGTAATTGAATTATATATTTTTAAACTATCACATAACTAAACAAAATAAAAAATATACAAGTGGACTTAGTAACCAACTACAACCATCCACATTTTTCGATTCACTACTTAAATAAATAAACCGACAGTCGTGAGCCAACAGGTGACAGCTGACAGCAAAGCTTGTCATGTAAGTCCTGACAATATATTCTCTTTCGTTCCTATTGAAACAGGCTAAAGCCAAAGGCCACGCTGCATTTTCAGTTGTAATCAATTTTTTAAAATAATTTCGTTCCCGTTGGAACAGGCTAAGATCAGAGGCCGTACTACCAAGACTGTAATTAACTATATTTAGTCTATTTTTATATTATCCATTCAGCTTAGTCTGTATTTGTTTAGTTATAAGGCCGTAGCTTTCCCCCCACCCATTACTCAACTCTACATTAATTAATACAAAAAGAACATATTTTTCCTGGTTCTTTAAATAGCTCGCTAAATGGGAACTGAGCTATATAAGCTGCATAGCTAATATAATAGCTGCTGCATATTATGGACATGATGTATTTATATAAATATTTTTTAATACCTACATGAAGCACGGTATTGCCCCTTCCAAGTCGAGCAAAAGTCCATCATAAACAATCTTTAGTCTGTTTTCCCTCCATTTCCCATCAACAAAATCAAGAGCAGTCAATCAACAAACAATCACTTTCCATTCCACCCACCCGGAACAGTCCATCACAATGTTTGCCAACCAATCACATAATATTATTATTTAAAATAAGTTTTTGAAAAAAAAAAACATTTTGGAAAACCGCCAGAACAGACATCCACAATATTCGCGAATATTTCCCGTCGCTCTCCCAAACTCATGTTGTTGTTTGATAATTATTATTTATCCGCTGTAGAATGGCAAGGGACATGAATTATCTATACAGCTTAATCCGTATTTGATTAGTTATAAAGCCAAAGTTTTCGACAAAGTCCCCCATTAATTAACTATAATATCAACTAATCAATATTAACGCGAAACAACTAATAATAATTGATCCAGCTTCTTGAAAAGACTCACTAAATGGGAACTGAGTATTTATAAGCTGCTTATTATGGATTTTATATTGTATTTATGTAGTTATATTTTAATACACGTTGAACGACATTCCGCTCGTCAAGTCGAACAAAAAGCGGCACAGCCGTGCCATCCCTTTGAGGCAGTTGAAGCCATTTAAGACCCCTCTTAAATTGCCCGCCTTTATAATTTCTTTGTAAAGGCGGCTACTTCCTTTGCGCCACACAGCAATCGAATGCGCAGGTACGTCATAGTACCAACATAAAACACGTTGTATATCATCATCATCATCATCATCATCATCATCATCATCATCAGCCTTTATCCATCCACTGCTAAACATAGGCCTTCCTTAATGAACGCCAAGACGACCGTTTCCTTGCCTCTCGCATCGGACTTCTTACGGTAAAAGAACTCAGTTGCGACAGTTTTTTATAAGTTATCTTTGTGAAATTACCATAACAATATATAGCTTCAGTCATAAAATTAGATTCTTTCCACACCTCAGATGATAACTTTGTCAAAACTGGTCGTTCTTACCACTCCATTAATAAAACCTATAGGTAATCAGAACCTTTGTTTCAGGCTGATTACTTTATTGGAAATTCGACGCACGCCATTTTCCTGTAATCGTGATTCTCAGCATCGACTAATAGCGCTTTGAATATTTCTAGGAAATAAATATAAGCATTGGATATATAATAACTACTATCTTGACAATATGTAGAGGGTAATACATAATAATATTACAATTATTACATTACATTGCGAACTGATTCATCATTATCCAACAAAAAGTACTTCATAAGCGACTGGCTGACTAGACTCTAGAAAGGGGATTGTATGTGTTTGGATTTTTTTTACTTAAAAGGTACACCACTTATCAGTATTTTGTATCGATATAAGATACAAAAGAGTTTGATTTTTATTTAATTTTATGTTATAAGTTACAACTAACTGTTACACAGCTATACCAGATTAGTTAGTTCTTACAACGCCATCTAGTAGTGAGTTTCTCGTAGTGTTCAGTGAAAATATTATTATGTAGGTACTAGGTAGTGCTTAGACAAATAAAATGTTTTGGAATTAATGGAGCTCGTACTATGTACAGACATCCATTATTTAAAGATGTTATTTATTACATAATCAGCAGAAAATAGAATATAATATTATTATTACCTACATAAGCAGTTGTCAACACGATTAAATTCCTACATTTCATTTTTTTAATTTAGTAATTCGACGCTAGATGTCATGAGCATATACTGTAAATCTATAATTAATTATATAATATACTTTATAGGATGCTTTGCTTTTGTTATTAACTTATTTTTGATATTAAATATTACACACATTCTTTGTTTAGATTTTACTAGGCCACAAGCTTTTGATTAGAATGTCTACCTAAAATTGTGTTTCTATTAACGAATTAGTAGTCTCAAGTTTTTTGGTTTCTACATTTTGTGCTTTACAGTTTGTGACGCAGGTGTTATTTGTAGCCTAGTTTACAAAAAGTACTTAATACTTAAAATATATACAGTACAACATTCTCTCTCTCACTCTATTTAAGAGCTTTGCTCTTGTCGGTGGAGTATTCGCCACTCATTCCTCCTCTCCACCAACACCTTCACCTCCTGATACGATATAGCCTGTACCTTCCTACCTAATCTACCTTGAAAAATCTCGCTAATCACAGCGAATGTTTTCTCATAATATTATATCTTTGGGGATTGTGTAATAACGCAGAGAATAGACACCATTAATTTAGTCGTAAAAACATATTTCACCGGTACAATAATTGTAATAATAATAATTAATACTTACTTACTTCTGTGGCTCAACGACCAGAAGTGGGCCTTGGCCTCCGAAACGAGAGACTTCCACCGGTCACTATTGGGAGCAATAATAATTAATAATCAGACTAATTTTTAAAGATGAAATCGTGATGCTGAAGCTTCCTTCATATTATGCCTAGACAATAATTCTACTCTGTTGATCAGCACATGATTATGACCCGAATAAATTTTTAAATATTCTCTATCTTCTATTTCATTCTCTTTCTATTTCATTAATCTGCAATCGCTCTTACGTCATGGCTGATACTCTTTTTGGATAAGTTGCCGACGGTACACTTGCCATTTTTTGCGTTCGCAGTAGCATCACTTGCTCTTTACCTTAGGAGATAGAAAAAGTTCTCATATATCTGTGCGGATGTCTTAATATCATATAAATGTATTATTTGGGATAGGAACGACCCAAAATATAAAATATACACTTAGTTTCAAATTCAATTGATTCTTTTGATACAGTGTTGGATGTACCTATGTGAAGCAGAATAGGAATGATTCCTGCTCCACCTGATTTAATTCTACGTTTCAATTACCTGTTGATTGTGCAGAACAAAGCATTTAATTGTCGTGACAAAGCGGATGTTGTTCCAAGTAGCGCTTGTACTGAATCATAAATTAATTAACATAAGTTAGTGAAAACGTGAAAATAATTTTGTATTAAATAAAAAAAAAATATTTGGATTAAGGATTAAATTATAGTGTAGAAATGTGTATGAAATACTTTATGAAACAATACCATAAAAATATATAAAAAAAATGAAAATATAAAATTATATAAAAGAATTAAATTTTCTTTTTATCAATTTTATCAATTACATGTAAGTACCTATGCAAACGTGTATATACATTTTTAAGTTATAAGCCGATGTATATTCATTGATTCCCTAAAACATAGGTAATTATTTGTCCATTTCTCCGTCTTCCATTTCTAGAATAGCCCGTTCAACGGAGGTAAGGTCTCATTGATTCCTATAATTATAGCTAGGAAGAAATGGATACCTTCTTAACACCTTAAACACGGCTCCCATTACAATGAGATGCTAGAACATTACCTAATGTTTGAAATGTTAAAAAAAACTCATTATTTACATTTTACAACATTAAATACTCCCCGCCGTTCCACCCGCGTACTTCCCACTCCCGTGGGAGTACAGGGAAATTTTGGTCTATGTGTTATTTTGAAGTGTAGGTAAGCTATATTATTCTAAATTTTCATAAAAATTCATTGAGTATTTTTGTGAAAGAGTAATATTCATACATTCTATATCTAATTTAGTAACGAGCCGTGATACGTCTTAACTCCCATGATATTTTTATTATGCTATTTTAACAGCCTAACAATCTGATTAGCCATCTTACATCTAGGGCTTAATACCGTCCGTGAACAAAAATATTTTTTCCAGTTCTGAAAACTTACTACACACACACACTACACTAATATGCTTCCTAATCTGATAGGTAAGGTGGCTAAGGTCGGTGCTAGTATATTGCCTGTCCTACCCTCGTTCTAAACGCAGCAAAGCTGTTTGGTAAATCTAATAAGTAGGTATATGGGTGCTAACCACGAAACCCTGCGGCACGGCATTACGCCGACAAATATAAATTAAAATGCGATCTAGATGATAAGGAAATAGAGTAGACATAAGGATCATAGTAAGACAGTGTGCGTGTAGTCAAAACCTTGTACCCTATATAAGAAAACAACGAATAAAACTGAATTTCAACGCATGATTTAGTATCTGATATAATCTTAGTGTGACGTTCTTAATAATATAATATTTGAAAAGTCATAAGCCTGTTATTTTATTTTATTCCCCTATTTTTTACAAACATAATACAATCGTCAATTGTTATAATGAAACAACTTTTACGGATACTTTTACGGGAGGAGTCCTCCCGTGATCATGGTTGCTATAAAGTATCCGAAACGTCGGGCTCATAAAAAACTTAATAAACCGCGATATAATCCGTATAAGTTGTTTCATTATAATGAGTGAAATTCGCGTAAACATAAGAAAACAGTCGTTAATTGTGTTTGAATATCGCTAACAGATAAATATGGTTTTTACATTGTGATATTTAACTAGTCCTGTGTGCCGTAATAAAGTAAATTATATTATTTTAAAAGATTTATTATAAACAATACCTTAATGTAAGTAATTAAGAAAGAAGCGCTGATTTTTTTATTACTAACATTTAACAATTATAAATAATAATAAAGACGTGAAATCTAAAGCGACCACTCACACCGAAGTACAGAGCCTTAGCCAAATTTCACAAAAAAGCGGCGTATTAGGCTTAGGGAGGCAACTTGTTTCGCCAAATTTCGTAGCAATACGCGACTCCTCCTTCCGACGCTATTGGCTTTGGGCGGGCCAACGCAGCCAATCACGACTTAGCTTTCCCCACTCGACTGACGTTAAGATGACCGTTTTCCTTAACCGGTGGGCTTAAATATATTTTCAAAAAAAAACCACCGGTCTTACGATTGCGTGTCGTAATCGGAAAATGTCCGGTTTTGTGTAACTTGAAGTGTTAAGTTAGTGCGTGGCGTGTTAGTGCGCGAGTGACTCCGCTCATTACACGGCCGCCCGCCCAAGCGCGGACTCGTTGGCGCGAGACAAAAAAAAAAAAAAGACACGAGAAACAAAAAAAAAAAAAAAACTGTAGTGATTTAATAGTGATAAAAGTTTTGTGTTTGTTGTTCTGTTTGAAGTGGACATCAGTAGAGCTGGTAAGTACCATTTAGCGGCTGTTAATTTGTTATTGCTCTATAAAAGATATTATATTGCCTGTAAATAAATGCATTTTGAACGCTCGTTACAAATGTTTTATTTTTATGGGGAGTTTAATGTGTTTTTGATTGTATATAATTTTTGTAATGATTTGAAGGATTTTGTTGGAGCTAAAAAAGGGGTTCCTGGTTTGAATCCTGTTAAATATATTTATTATAATACCTAATAATATTGACAAATTTTGATATAGATTTCTTAAATTATTTCTGTTTTTTGGTAGCATAAGTTCTTATGAAAATAGATTAACTTAATATTTTTTTTATTGTGAAATCAATGTTTTTAGTGTTAATATGTAAATTATAGGGACAGGATCTGAACGTTGAGTCATGAGTTTAAAAATGGTGTGAACGATGAATGCATGTATTAGTAATATATTTATAATTTTTTAAAAGTTCAAACATTATGAGAGTGGCGTAAAATAATTTCGATGAAAAATAACTTACCTGTATTCAATTTATATGATGATAGAAAATTTAACATAATAAGAGTTAAATATATTGTAGGTAATATCTAATGAATATCATATTTTACAATATATTATAATTAATTATGAATACGTCTGTGGTTTAATTATCACTACAGAATATACAGTTTCATCTCGGGCTTTATTTTAAATCACTTGATATATTAAGATTTTATAATAACATTGGGATGGACAAACGGACAAACGACTCACATGATCTGTCATTCAAAACATAAACGATCTAACTTGGATAGTCCAGATAATTCATTCGTGCATTGCCTATCCTATAAATGGTAAGTACCGATGTAAGTAATTACCCAGTATTTCCGTTTCAATATGGTAGCAATACAGATAGTTATTAATAACAAATGACAGTAGGTTAAATCGATTTTAATGATTCTGTACAAGTAATAAATATATTAGAAAACTAACTCGTATGTTTTAGTCACTCAATCATTCTCTGGCTTATGTTTATCTTCTTAAAGCTGTGACAGTTGGTTTTGCAGTTGAGAAGTTGTCTGCATTTAATACCAAACGTACTGTAACTGACATCAATGAGGAGTCAAGTAGAGTCAACATATACCTAGGTGGTGACAGCCGCTGACTAGTCTGCCTGTCTCTGACTAGTTTTAGGGTTGGTAAAAAGTGGCAAAACAGGCCATTTGAACAAAGTGGGATTTTTTCATCTTTTTATTTGTCAATTTTCAATCTAAAAGAGATTGTACATTGCTCTGTTCATGAGAAGGGAATTTGCTTTTTACACACATTTGTATTTTCTAATTTGTTCGTTATTTCTATACTCATTTGAATTATACATCGATTAAATATTATTCGATTATTATTAATATAATGCTTTTATTTTAGCAAAGTTCAAAACAGAAGAAGTGTATTTCTAATTCTATTTATACACATAAACATACTATAAAAATGGTGTTAGCGCAAGCTGAAATAAAACTGGGATAGTCTAGACTCTAGCATATTCGCTGATTAGTTCTGCCTGGGGCACTAGAAATTAAAGCATCGTGGGAAGTTAGCAACTTCGAATAATTTCTTCTTATTCAGAAATTAACATCTTTGGTCGTTGATCTACTTTTTAAAATATATAATGCCTAAGCTATACAAAAGTAGGACCAAGTATCAAATCGACTTGACATTCGCGTACGCCTGAAAGGGACAGTCATATTGTACCTATTTTTTTGCAGTACCTCATTCATGATAACAAATCCATTTATTTTGTTGAAACAAGTGTTTTTATAATAAAAACTGTAATAGGTTTATTTCAAATATTTTTGTAGTTTTAAACAACTGCCGGGACCAGAATATCGATACAATGTTTAATAACAAAACGGTAAAAATATGAACGTCAAAAAAAGAAGGTAAATATTCTCTACATAGCTTTAGATTTTGTACGGGGATATATTATAGCCTATGTGTTAGTCTGATGTATAGGCTATAATATTATTGTAAAGTTTTATAATAATCCATTCAGTAGTTTTTACTAAATTTTCGCATTTATAATATTAGTAGGAGTAGAATTTTTGACATTTTGTTTTGACATACAAACGTAAGCAATGTAAAATTTTGTGTAAAATTTATTACTTTATTCAATATATTATGTAGTTAGGAATCTACTAATAAAATATCCTACTTCATTTCAGTAATATTATGAACGCGCAAATTTGTAATAATAAATGGATGTTTGTTTGTTACTCTCTCGCGCAAATCAGTAAACTAATAAATGGTTTTTATCAAACTTTACTATAATACAGCTATAATAAACATCACAATTATACCACATAGACAGTATTTTTATTCCGTGCACCTATGGGAATTAGTAAGCGGGGAAAACCGTGGGGCGCTACAGGTATTATATATTACTAGCTGTTACCCGCAGCCTCGCCCGCGTGAACTTAGATGTACGGATTTATCATGTCTGATGATGATCATTTTCCATTTTAATAATGACTAAGTTTTTGTATTAAAATGGATATATGTTATCTTGAACATGTAACGTTGCGCTAGCTCGTTACATGATTTTGGGCTTGAATTCAAGATTCAGCAATAGATATTATGTTTAAGTAAGCATACTAATGGTATAAGCGCCATCTATCGTTAACTAGTGTCAACTATTGACATACTCTATTGGCTCAGTAGCGACCTCTTTAAAATTCAATAACCGTTTCTACTTTCCTTTTTTCAAATAAAATTAATTTACCTTTTGTAATTAATAAATAAATATAATAATTTAATCTAATCCCTAAACAAAATTACAAATAAACTAAATTAAAACTTAATTAATTATAAAGTCTGTTTGACAATTGACTATAGAACTATATTGTTTATGGAACGATAGACAAGCTGTGATTAGGGACCTTTTGAGTTGCTGTCACTTCTAACCGACCTCTTGGCCCTTTTTCTTGTCCTGACTTCGTGGCTGGCGGAAGCCGAGGCTAACCCTCGTCTATTTTTTGAATTCCGCTGGGAGTTCGCGGAGCAGGATTTGGATAGGTTAAGTATCCAAACGTGAACATCTAACAGCCGGCCGGCTGAACCGAACGCCCAGCGTGAAGACCCAAGCTGCAGCTAACCTACCATCGCCAGGAGTCCAGTCAGGCCAGTGATTCCTCCCTTATTACCCCTACGCAATACGCTGTCGGAACGTGGGCCAGCCAAAGAAAGTTTCTGGCTCGAGATAAGGTGAGACTTGTCCGAACCCCCCTTCCTATCGTGCTCGCTGGGGGCATCTACCACCCCACGCGACAGCTGGCGCCCAACGTGTATTCTTTCTAAGGCCTGCCCAAGTTCTGATAGCGTATTTTTAAGGAAATATAGTGTTTTTTCTAAAATTAGTATCTAAAAAATTTTTTTTCTATATACCCACATATACTAAATGTTGTAAGCGTGAGGTGACGCCGAGCGAGCTGGTACGTAATTATTAACTAATTAATATCTGTTTGTTACTATTTCATCTATATTTCCTTATTTTGTGCCTATATCATAATATTTTTCTACAATATTTTTGTTTCGGTCGTGCTAGACGTCAAAATTTAAGTGTAATTATCTAACCTTTTGTCTTTAATACTATTGAAATTACTATAAAAACACTAAATACTTATTGTAATACGTAAAAGTTCGCAAAGCTTTAGTAATAATTAGTAAATTCAAGTTCTATAATTTTCAAATTATTTAAATACTTAGTTGATCTTCAATTTTTATTTTTTATTTTAAATTCTTAAACTTCTATCGTTGACATTTTACATTTCACTTGTCACTTAGCGTAATAGGGAGATTGCTTTGTAAAAAACACTATTTAACTATAACTACTTGTAAACAGCTGATCTATCGTTCAATAATCTTTTAACTACTTAAGATTTTTAAACCTACATAATCTAATTGTTTTCTATAGCATAAAATTAATAGTTTTGATAGCTAGATAATATGGAGACTTACCTAATTAAATTCTTTTTGCTAAACAAAAACGAATTAACCTATGAAGTACTGATCAGAGGCGAGGATGCTGCCCTAGCCCTCTTCAGGTTAAAGTATTGATATAGTAGGACCCTACATCTTACTAAAATCAAATATCTTTATTCTTTAGGTTATAAGTATTGATTTTGTAGGACTCTACCCCTACTAAAATCAACTATTTTATTCTAGTTGTAACTTGTTGTTTTGGTGTGTATTGCTTACTTTTTACAATCAAGAGAGCAACCGCTGAAACCGTTACTAAGATTTATTTGCATTTATTCAATTCATTAAATGTAAAGTAATTGATAAAAAGTCTCCACTTGTCTACACACTTGCTGATATGTCAGGTAAACCTCTAGGTGACTGGCATATTAAGGATATTAAATTAGTAAAGTATAAATCATAAAACCTACTTAAATAAAACTAAATAAATTATTTTAACAAACCTAATTGAACTTTAACTTAAATTCAAATATTTAAATAATCTAACTTAACCTAACTTGAACTTAACTTAAACTCTTAATATTTAACATCTACTACCTAAACTATGCTGTATTAATTAAACTAAATAATACTAATTAATACTCTTAAACTAACTTATTGAGTCAACAGCGGCTGGGTTGTTTACTCTATATGTAAGGATCTTTAGGTTACTACTATTAACTTAAAGATATCATGAGAGATGCAAGAGTGTATGTGATGGGATGTATGTATAGGTGTGATGTATGTATAGGATGGAAGTGTAGTAAGTTTAGTTCTATGCATGGTTGGTATGTATGACTGCAGTTCAGTATATTATCTTGCAGTGAGTTTATTAGGTAGTTAGTTTAGTCGGATTTTGCTGTAGTAGGCAAAATCCTACGCTTTTTGGCGGGGTACTGTAACGTTGCGCTAGCTCGTTACATGATTTTGGGCTTGAATTCAAGATTCAGCAATAGATATTATGTTTAAGTAAGCATACTAATGGTATAAGCGCCATCTATCGTTAACTAGTGTCAACTATTGACATACTCTATTGGCTCAGTAGCGACCTCTTTAAAATTCAATAACCGTTTCTACTTTCCTTTTTTCAAATAAAATTAATTTACCTTTTGTAATTAATAAATAAATATAATAATTTAATCTAATCCCTAAACAAAATTACAAATAAACTAAATTAAAACTTAATTAATTATAAAGTCTGTTTGACAATTGACTATAGAACTATATTGTTTATGGAACGATAGACAAGCTGTGATTAGGGACCTTTTGAGTTGCTGTCACTTCTAACCGACCTCTTGGCCCTTTTTCTTGTCCTGACTTCGTGGCTGGCGGAAGCCGAGGCTAACCCTCGTCTATTTTTTGAATTCCGCTGGGAGTTCGCGGAGCAGGATTTGGATAGGTTAAGTATCCAAACGTGAACATCTAACAGCCGGCCGGCTGAACCGAACGCCCAGCGTGAAGACCCAAGCTGCAGCTAACCTACCATCGCCAGGAGTCCAGTCAGGCCAGTGATTCCTCCCTTATTACCCCTACGCAATACGCTGTCGGAACGTGGGCCAGCCAAAGAAAGTTTCTGGCTCGAGATAAGGTGAGACTTGTCCGAACCCCCCTTCCTATCGTGCTCGCTGGGGGCATCTACCACCCCACGCGACAAACATAAAGACATATTATATTTCTTCGCAGACTTTCTGCATGCATATGCATGCTATTTAGGATACTATTATTACACTGCCCGTTCAAATCACGGCAACGCGATTTATTTTCTTGCGTATTATTTTGATTTTGCCATAACTCTTAAAGTATTCATTTAATTTGCATGATGTAAAGGGAAATAATAATCTTCATGAAGTGCTGAAGCTAATTAACTGATTTAAAATGATAAGGATTCATACCGTATTTGTGTAAATAACTTTCAAATTATCGCGTTATAATTGCCCATTTTTTTAAGTATTAAATGGATATATTATGATATCCCTAAGAGATAGACATATGCCATCGCGGACTTTTTTTAAACCAATTTAAGATACACAATTCCACTATACATTATTTTGTTATATCTCAAAGGGTTTAGGCAGCGTTTGCGTTGGAAACTGCCAGACGGCCAATTTTTTTCCGACACCTCCAACAATTATTGTTGTATCTTAGCCAATCTATATAAAAACTTAATAAATTATGTACATAAACCTTCCTCTTGAATTGTCCCATCCATCAAAGAAAACCGCATCAAAATCCATTTCCTAGTTTTAAAGATTTAAGGGTACAAAGGGATATAGGGACAGAAAAAGCGACTTTGTTTTATAATATGTAGTGATAAACATAACAATAATAAATAATATAATAAACTGTTCTTATTTATTGTATACATATTCGGATACAAACATAATATTATATAAGTTTAAAAAGTTTATTTTAAATTATAAAGTTCTAAAATCTTAATTTTGTTCTACTTTAACAAAGAAACGGACCTTACGATGATAAATTCTTTATCCTATTAAAAGGAAATTAATTTATCATCCCACGCCACTCGCACCCAAGTCCAGAACATAACGTGTGTTGGATCGGCCGTCGTAGCTTCCTGGGTTATGGACTATGGAATCGTCTCATGACGTCTTCGTGAGAACAACAATAACTGTGCGTTTGTTGTAGTGGCCCGCGCGGATGAGCCCGCCCAGGGAGAGTGCGGAGGTGCGGGTTTGACTCCTGGCGCTCTCCCGGCGACGTTCGATATGAACGACGCGCCGTACGATGTCCGCAGGCTGCAGCTGTACTCGCAAGCCCATCCTGCCGTGAGTACTGCCTATATCCCTTTTAAATCCTCTATAGCACTTTTCAATAATCAATTTCCCGATATAGCACTTTCAACTAAATCAATAAATCTCTATAACACTTTTAACTAAATAATTCTTTACGACTTTTTAACTAAATCGCGTTTCATAATGTTTTAATAACCGTGTATATATCATTTCTTCATAAATACTCTTAACCAACTCTTAGTGTCACTGTTGAACAAATAAATATTTTTTTACTTTTACTAATAATCCGTTTCACAAATAAACTAGAATTATCTGGAACTACTTACAACGTAAATTTCATGAAAGACATGAAATGGTATCAACCAGTGTGTAATGAATTCTCGCAATGAGAAGTGAAGTAGAAAAGTAAATATTATATAATATCACCGATTATCTTAATAATAAAAAAAAATGTGAGCGTTGATGGTCTAGAATCTAGTGGGTATGGGTTCGGCCTCTTGAGCGAGAGATCAGTTCGAACACAGACCGTGTTCGAACTGACCCCCTGTGGTGTCATGAAATTAGTTTTTCTAAATTCTAAGTACACCCTAAACATAAGACTTCATCGCTTCCTGATGAAGTAAAACATCGTGAGGCAACCTGTACAATTTGCCGTAGAATATGTCACATACTCAATACTCAACTATAAATCACAACGACCGTCAGCAAAATAACTCACGTTGACAATGTGTTAGTATAACATGTCTTTGGCATTAATACGGCGCCTTAAGCCCCGGCCCAAATATGTTCATATACTATAAAGACGACGATAAAACGAAAACTCTGAAATGACGAAGCTTGTGAATATGAGAATTTGTCGCATGGATGGCAAAAAAATTCTGATACAACCAAATATTTTAATGTTATAATATGTGTGTCATGATAATTATATATGCAAGCATAAAATTGTAAATATTGTTATATTATAATATTGCGAGATTGGAAAAGTAAAGTGAAGTAGCTATCCATATATGTCCCACTGCTGGGCACTGGTCTTCTCCTCGAAATCAGGTGAGGAGGGTTCGACTATAACTCACCAATTCACGGGTCCAATACGGGTTGATAAACTTCACATACTTTCAAAGACTTTTAATCTCATCAGTCCTGCAGTTTTCCTCGATGTTTTCCTTCACCGATGAGCGAGCGAAATCGTGTTCAGTGTGCACTTAGAAATTTAGGAAAACCGATGCGAAATTAGATAATGTCAATAAACTGTGATCCGCTTACGCACAGCTTATGATATACCGTCAAATTGTGAAATGGCATTATGTAAGATGGTACGCACCACGCGAACTAATAATTTGAATCTCATATTCCCGGTATCTAATGAAGGATGCTGTTTTCACGGCTTAGCGTCTATTCCTGTCGGTAAATGTATAATCTTGGCAAATCCTTTAGGAAGCTAATATTAAAGAAGAAGAAGAATTAATATTTAATCTATATTATGCGGAACTACGAACGGTGTTGATACGCGAAAACACGGCTTATTATAACAACTTCAATCTGGGATGACTATTAAAAAGTTTCCAAAGATCATGGATATATAAATATTTATCAGTTACAAAAGTATCACAATAAATTATATGAAGGCTAGGTAACTGTACTAAAATACGGCCAATCTTTATTTATTTTTTATGTGAGCTGGATCGGCAAACTGGAAGACGTGGTAAATAGTCAACGACGCCCATCATCATAAGCTAGAACCTGGAACTAGGCCATCAACTCATCTACGTATTGTCTATCTTGAGACAAGATGCTGTCTCAGTACCAGTAATTGCACTTCCAATCTTGTTCTTCTCTCTATAATACAGCAAAGCTGTTTCAGGGGATAAATGAATAAGTTGATCGTACCCATGCAGCACACACAGCGGCACAGCATCCCGCATCCCTGCCACCAGTTACAAACCAACCATTCAATTTTAACCAGCAGGTCATCTTTCCATCTTATTATAGATATAATATTTTATCTTTTTGTAGATATATGCATTATAGGTACTTATGATATACATTGATTAATTATTGTTATCAAAAACCTATGTATTGGGGCCGGGTTTGTCCAAATCGAAAATCAAAATTATTTTAATTATACTTTGCCTATGCGTCTTTAGTCGATAGTGTAAATTTTTTACCTAAAAAATATAGAATCCTAAATTTCTTACTGAACTGTTGTGAAGATATGAATCCAAAAACATATTATATTATTTAAATGCATCATTAATACACATAACGATTTAAACTATCGACCCATGAAAACAAAAGTAACACATAACTTTGATAACAAAATGAGTAAATATTTATTAATTAGTGTGTATATATCATGTAATTATAGTTAATAATATCAATAATATGATACTAAAGGACATAGGTCGTTGTTTAGGTGAAATGTTGAATTTCTATGAAAAACCGCCTAAGATGGCGTATTGCTACAGCTGCAGTAAGTCGTGCCATCAACGTGATAATTCCAAATTAGATCAATATATGAAAAAAAAACTTGATATATGAAATAGACATATTTTTATGATATGAAACATTTTATTATATAAAGGAAATTTTAGACAAGATTTTTTGACAAGATTATATGATGTTCAATTTTTATGTTACGTAGGGAACATTAAACAAGTAGATACATATTTACCGATTTTTTCGTATACAGAAGTTACTTTTACTATGTTTCGGAAAATTTATAGTAAAATGGTAGCGACAGCGATTTCCTTTCACCCTCGTAATAAATTATAAGCTGGTTTATTTAGTTTTTAAGGTGAATAGATATATTTTATTAGTATTTATTGTGATTTGATAGGAATGCTGTAAATAATTAACTTTGTTTGCTGACTGTACGCGGGAGTAGGGTTACCAACTGCAAGTGGGCATTCGATTCGTTCCACCGTCGAGTGCAACCACTCAGGGCATGTACACGTGATGGTAGACAGTACAAAATATTTACTAGGGTCACTGGCAAAAATTTTAAAGATCATAACGAAATTAGAGTCAATTTTTTTCAATGTGAGGGATACCCCTGCAGCTCTCTTGACAGCACGGATACCATAATCCTTCTCATTCATTCCACGATACAGCTTTTCAAGGAGCAAGAAGAAAAGGACAGGCAGTGCAATAATTGGCGCCGAAAACGATGAATATGCAGAGTCAAAGTCAAAGACAAAGTATTAATTAAGTCATTCAATTGTCAAAAGATATTTTCAGGTGAACTCATTATGATGAACGATGGTGACTACCTACTTTAGAAGTATCTCACAGTTTTCCATATAACGGACGTAATTTTTTTTTTCGGAAGGTCTAGACTTTTAGGCCTGATGGCCTTTAAGCTCAATCGGTAAGTAGGTGAGCAGATGGCTCACCTAGTAAAATTCGAAAGGGGGGCGCCCCCCTCCGTGAATTGACGTAAAATACGCCTTTTAATTCAGTTTTTACATGTTTCAAATAAATGATCATGTTTTTTTTCCTTTAAAAATCTTTTAAATGATTTGTCGAGAATTTACGTAGCTTTAAGTATCCTCTTCTTCTTGGTATTGAGAAAGGTGCCTGATAAAACCCACTTTCAGCAGAATAAAGTGCTTTTTCATGAGGTGCGTTTACAACATGCATTTCAAGGCGTGCACATGCTAACGTGTGTTAGTAGCAGTCGTAAACACGCGTTAAACGCTTTTCACAGAAACCGGTTATAAGGCTCTTAATGTATTAGTTTCAGATGTCTCCTTATTGTCTATCTAATAACATAAGTCTTTATGTCGCAACGCAGTCTAGCTTAGTCGGACTGAAGTTAGCTACGAAGTGAAGTTACTGATCTCACAGCGATTCTATATAAAAAGCATGACCAATTCAAAACTGTATAAAACCACACCCCAGCAATTTCTGTTGCATGAATTATAAATTATCAACATGAAACCAACCAAGAAAAAATCTGATATAATCAAGCATAAAATATGAATCATATGTATCATACATTCTTATGATATAGTAATATATCGTAAGAATGTATGCTTAGTTTGTTTGTCTCTCTCTCTCTACTGTAAAGTCTAGAGAGAGATAGCATGGTAAAACTAAGTAACTTTGCAGTGTAAGCTTTGATAAGTTTAATTGCAGGTGTATAAAATATGTTTTTTTTTTGGAACTTGGAACCTTGCCATATATCAGATGAAAATTGATGAATGGTTTCTAGTGTTGATCTATTGCTTTAGTTTCGTTAAATTCTTTTGCAGTCCGAACAGTTCTATGACGGGGTATGGTGGTGGTGATGATGATGATGATGATGATGATGATGATGATGATGATGATGATGATGATGATGATGATGATGATGGTGACGATGATAATGATGATAATGATGATGATGACATGATTGCGTGGCTCGTTCAGATAACCTTCAATAGATCAGGGAAATACAAGTAGCCTTATCTCTGTGGTCATGTATCACTGTTTGTTACTGGCATTATATAATCTCATTTTTTCTTTTGTATTTTTAATAAAAGTAATCTAAAACTAGACACTGGCAAATAGTAAAAACTCATTGCCATAAAAGAAGAAAAAAAAATAATAATCCATTTCATGGAAAATCTTATTTCACCAGGCTTCTAGAAACTGCTCGAAAGTTTCAAGTATCCTATGCTAGCATAGGTATTAAGTTAGTTATTGTGTTACAATTAATAGATAAAAGCAATATGTCAGTATAAATTACAATAATAACATAATACGTTCGACAAACAAACACACACTCGTGATTCTCTTAATACGAGCCTTTCTTCATCCATTGCTCGACACAGGTCTCATTATAAAAAAGACAAGAATATGACATAACATTCTTGTTATGCATATAAAAATAAATCTTTCGTTGGTGCAGGAAATTAGCAAGAAAACCCGAATACCAGACGTTGTTTTTTACAACAGGATGAGGTTCCACTCAATAACATTTCAAGGTGTCTGTTCATTTTCAATAATATAACATCTTCGTCTCATACAGAGCCTATTTACTTAAATTATAATTGCGGATAGGTGTATGTCTTTTATTAAATTATATATTTTCGCCCAGAAACATATTAAACTAAATATTAGTATAAACTAATTATTTATTGGGAGCTTCTCCTGATTTATGTAAAACGTTCACGGGAATTTTGAAAACTATTAAAATTCTCTCCTTATTGTTACGGTGAATCCAAAATTTTCATAGTTTTTTTTACTATTTGAATTTCGTAAAAAATAGTTTTTTACAAAATAATTTAAATCAATATCCAGTTCACTAGTTTAAAATCCACATACAGACTGACAGACCCACTAAACTTTTGAACACAAGAGTCGTTCACGCGGGGTTAAAAGAATAATCAAAGGTACACTTCAGACAATATAATTACAATGGGAAGGACGAAACCGACGCGAGCAAAGCCAAGGGGCGTCATCTAGTCTCTCTTTTACTTGAGTACTTAAGCACTTCAACTACTTCTTACATGTTAGCTTTAACGACGATAACTTGCAATGTTTTACCCGACTGCTTAGCAAAAAGGTACGTGTATGCACTATGTACTGATGTTCTTTGTGGGAGGCGTTTATTCGGCAGTAGATAGATGTTGATGATGATGAAAATTTAGATTGATGTGTCGTTAGCAGTTGTTAGTTTGTCTTAATTTACAGTTGATACTGAGTAAATTTAAATTATAAACGAAATTTTTTTTAGTTCAATATTAGGTTTATGTAATTGTTTGATGTTTTTTTAATAAGGTTTCTTGATTTTTTATTACTATTTCTACTTATTGACTACTTATGTTTTGACTTATTTCAAGTGTACAAGTTGTACATACGTAATAAAGATATTTTTGATTTGATTTGATTTGATTATTCGACGTAATATTTTTTTTTTCATTGAAACCTGTGTGCTAATACCATGATGTGTTGTTTTTACCAAAAAAAAAACACAAATCCATGAAGATCTAATTTATAAAATGAAGAGCAAAAATCGGTGAAAGTAAAAATGAAGTCG
Organism: Lycaena phlaeas; assembly: GCA_905333005.2. Classification (NCBI taxonomy): domain Eukaryota; kingdom Metazoa; phylum Arthropoda; class Insecta; order Lepidoptera; family Lycaenidae; genus Lycaena; species Lycaena phlaeas. Next base: position 19,987,363 of record HG995168.1, on the reverse strand, counting down.
GAGATTAGCGCGGCAAACAAACAAACTATTCAGCTTTATTCTGTTAGTATAAGATAAATTACAAATACATACTTAAAACATAATAATATGTATCAAATTGTTTACGTACGTATTATAAACAAAACGTCACACCCACAATAAACACTTTGCCATTTGAATGTATATTTTTTCGTGACACGCTTCGTAGCTTGAACGGCTTGATAGATTTTATTGAGAGTTTGGCTTCTCTCAAACTGTACCCATTGATACATATGCAACTAGGTGCATTAGCTGTCATGCTGCTTGCGGTCACGTCATTTAAATCGATTTTACCACTGAGGCACGCCAATTGATGTATGGCATTAAAATTAATCTCCAATTCGTATGATGAATGTTGCCCTTAATAAAACCCTTTGTTCTGACGAAGCCAGACAATCTTCCGCATTTTACGTCACAGTATTTACATTCCATCCGAACCGTCACGTTTATTTGTAAATAAATTTCGTCACGATACAATTGAGCCAATAATATTGATGACGTGTGGTGTTATCTGTGGTCCTCTTATCACTAGCTAGGCTCGACCTTGTTTGTACTTTTCTTGCAAAATACGAAAGTATATCGAAATAACGTTTATCGTACTGTGCTTTGATTGGAGCATTTAATATCGGTAATCATATTATTATTGTGTTTTTAAACTTGGCGATTTGAGGATACTTTTGATAATAATTATTATACGAGTTTAGTTCTGATGTTCATATATCAAGTATAATATTTTTTTGTTTTTAACCCTCAAAGCCATAAAACTATAAATCATTATAATGTATTTCTTTAATGTTTTCAGTTACATTGCTTTCTCTTCGTACAAGAAACTGATTGAAAATAAAGCATGCCTTCCATAAATAAAAATGCCAGTCACAGGGACTGCCGATAAAACTGAAAACTTATAACCGGGAAAATATGAAATATCTAATAAAAAAAAAAAAACAAAATGACATCGTAATAACACCGACATGCTAATAGTATGACTATTAGCATGTCGGTGACGCGAACCTGGACATTTTAGCCTACCAAAAATGCTCAATGCGGCTAAAGAAGTATTCATCTTAAACTATTGCACCACGTAAGGAAAGCGTTCAGAGCTCAAAATGTCAAAAAAGATTTTTTTTTTTCGAAACGGACAATATTGTTATTTTTATGTTTGTATCAAATATGATCGTACTCAATGGTAGCACGCTATTGCGAGAATCGTCATCTTCTAGTTCAGTTTTGCGACTCATCAGAATGTGCTAAGTGTAAGGTTTCGTTTACTTTGTTTACATTTGCTTATAATAATTTTGGCATTTTTAATTTCTTGCACTGGCCACACTGGGAATCCAAAGAATAAGTGGGGTAGGAAGGTATTAAGGGAAGCAGTCTTGCGGACTAGGGGGAAGTCGGTCTCAGGCCGTCATTGTGGTTTAATAAGTGTTGTTGATATTGTTACTAGTTGGATAAGAGTTCAGAAAATATAGTGTTATTGGATTAAAAATGATTTTGGAATAAATATTTTAATTCACTGTTACTGGTTGTTTTTTCTGAAGAGTCTTACATCTCAGAAGTGGAACACCGTCGGAAATTCCGTAAGTACACGCCTGCAATATTTTATTTTTCTTCTTACACTACGTAATGCATATACTTATTAAGGAAAGAAAGTTTAATTCATAACTACATGAAAAATTTCGTAGCGATTAGCAGCGACCTACCCTCAGGAGTATATTTGATGTGTTCTTTAGAAAACCCATGTCTCTAGCTCATTTAAGAATCAATTAGAAATTATCAAAGTTATAGATATATAATTTTTACGTCATGGACATCTAAGCTTACAAATAAAATTGGAATGCCTGTTTCTAATATTAAACTAACCGCTTTTTACTACATGCGTAGGAGTATAATACAATATATGGCACCTACATAAGTAACGTTTTACAATTTTGTCTGTCTGTTCGTTCCGGCTAGTCTCTGTAATGGCGGGTAACTGTTATAACGAGTAACTTAATACAAAAATAATAATAATTATCATCAAACGATACCGTACATTTTTTTATCAAAATGAGGGTACATTGGAAAATTAGCCAAGGGTGTAAGAACTACTAAATATACACAGGAGCTTTGAAATGGAATTAAAAAAAAATATGTCCGTTTTGTCTAGAGTGCACCGTTTAGTAGATGCCGACTATTATTTATATTATTTTGATATATTTTTTTTAACAAAATCCTTTTTTTTTTTTTGGTTTTATGTGACGAGTTATGGATTGATGTGAACATGGAAAAGGGAACTTGGAGAAGTCTAGCGACTCCTCAACGAGATCATTCTCGCACTAGGCGTCAAGGTAGCAGCCGCAGCCTCAGCTGTAATTGGCCGAGAGCGGGTAGGTGTCGAGACCATAGCAGCAGCCAAAGCCGCAACCGCCGGCTGCTGGAGCGCTAGCTGGCATTAAGGCATAAAGAGGAGAATCTCCTTCGTATGACGCTGCAATTGGGAAGGACAGCGAGCAATGGCGTCGCAGCAGCGAGCGACGCAACTTCCGCAGTAAGGAGATGGAACCAAGTAGGCGCAGCCGTAGCAGGTTGCCGGGCCCGTGTGATAAATTTATTTTTAGCTGTTAGTGTTGGCGGTACGCTCGTAGAAGTTTACGTTGATCTTGGTAGTGAGGCGACATTGATTAAGCAATCCACCCATAAACTGCTTGGATTTATTCATGATCATACTGAATCGTGTTAAGAGGTTTTGGTAATAGCTTGGATACAGTTTAATGTTTTATGCAAGGTGATGATTGTAAATCTAGGCGAAGACGACGAATGCTTAGAAAAAGTCCGTATGATGATAGATGGTATGCTTAAGGAAGGGATCATTAGGAAGTCTGTTTTGAACTAAGCAAGAGTTGAGTATTATATATTTGAGTGATAAAATAGGACTCTCATTATTCGTTAACTTTCGTTACATATTCTATGACATGTAGGTAGTAGGTACATAAATTGAACGATTTTAATATTGGTTTATATTATATATTAGGTGATAGGTGTTTTATACACAGTATATTGCCCTGTATTGTTTCAGACAGAGAGCGGGTGTAGGCCATGGTTTTAGGCCACCACTCGATCGGATACACAAACATAAATGGATATTGTTTATTGTTTAACTTCACATATAGGATCTTTATAATGATCACTTATGATCGTCTTAGCGGCTAAGTTTATAATGAGGGTTTGCAACGCGCCCATGTCAGAGAAGATACCCACGAAGAAAAGAAACTCTTCTGGGTTCCTATCATTCTTTTCATTGTGATCAATAATTCACAAAGTCACTTAAATCTATAGCAATTAATTTCAAAGCGTTTTTGTTATTTATATATTCTTTTACATTAGGATTTTAATAAGTTTCTGTTTAATGATACATCTAAATTTATTAATTGACAACTGTTTTATACTGTTGGGAAGTTTATTATAAAAACTTATATTATTATAACGTATATAATTACCCGCAAAGGAGTAGCTCATTTTATGGAGCCTTGAGCTGGGCACAGCAAGTTTATTTTTATTTCCAGTATTTAACATTGCGTTGATCACATTATTCTTGAATTTTTGGATATTTTTGTGTACATACATAAGATTTTCAAAATAGATAGGCTATACAATGTCATAACATTTACTGTTTGAAATTTATCTCTAAGTGTGTCTTTAGGACCCAAATCATATATTGCACGAACAGCTCTTTTCAGCAGAACGAATATAGCATCAATATCGGCAGCATTACCCCGTAATAGGATACAATGACATAATAATAATAATAATATTTAATAATGCTGTTAAAGTAACCAAAATAAACTAAACCTAGCTGTATTTACGTCAGTTAATTGTCGAATATTTTTAATGCAAATGCTGCAGATGAAAGGCTGTTGGATAAACTAGATATGTGAGGGTCGCACTGAAGTTTAGCATCTAAAGTAATTCCTAGAAATACCGTAGTACTTTCCATATTTAATTCTTCATTGTTAATATTTACAGTTGTTTTATTTAACATTAGGCAAAGTGAATTTAATACATTTCGTTTAAAATATTGGCATTGTACCATTTTACAATTTTAGAAAGAGCATTGTTCACATCGTCAGTCGCAGGTTGCCACCTATGTGTCTTTAAAATAACTGATGCGTCATCTGCAAACAATAATATTCCATGTTTATCATTTACAAGATACGGTAAGTCATTAATATAAATAAGAGATTGTTTTCCATTCACGTCTACCTTCTGGATTATATCACTTAAATAAGAATTAATTAAATCTAGCGCGATATCTTCTATGCCGTAGTGATAAAGCTTCCTGACCAATGTTTTATGCTGTACACAATATTAGATAGCCTTAGATAGATCACGTAAAATGCCTAATGCATCATGTGAATTCCTCCCAGGCTTAAAAAAATATTCTGTATTAATTCTCCAGCCTGCATCAGTTGTAGAGCGACCGCGTGTGAAACCGAATTGTTTACTATGCAGTAATTTATTTCTATAAAATGATTCATTGATTGATTTAGAATAATCTTTTTAAAAATTATGCTAAACGTTGGTAATACGGATATCGGTCTAAGATTTGTGGGATCTAAAGTACTACCTGATTTAAACAACAGGATTATTTTGCTATGTTTCATTAAGTCAGGAAATACACCACAATCAATGCAGTTCTTTTTAGGATTTATCAATTTACTTATAGGTTTGATAATATAATTTCTGATGCGGTAACATGATTGAATTTAAAGGTATTATAACATTCAGATACATTTAAAAAAGGAAATGGCGGCAGCAGGCGGAAAGTTCGGAGATAAAGTAGTAGAAATAGGAATGTTAGAAAAAAATATATTTAAAAGAAGTAGCTTTTGCGAAATCTGACGTGATAGTTGTTTCATACATTTAATTTAAAATCTTTGTTTTATGGTTTGACTATTCCTATTTCATTTTTAATAATTTTCCAAGTCTTAAATAATATTACTTCTGTTTTTAATTTTTGAACTTATATGTTGTGATTTTAAAATTTAAAAAAATAATGGATGAAGTGATTTAAAAATTATAAGTATATATAGATTGATCACAAATACAAACAAAACTAAAACAACAATAATTTCCAAAACTATGACAAATAGCAGATCAATTACATTAAATAATAATATATTAGAATAACAATAGTTTACCCAAAAAAAAATACATATTCAAAAGCAAAAACATTTCATTAAACATTAGGAAAAGGTTTATTCAGTTATTCAATCTTATATTTAGGGCATTGCACTCTATGGAAGTGAATCATGGACACTGACGCAAAAAGATAGGAAAAGAAAGCCTTCATAATGTGGTTCTGGAGAAGTATTGAGGGGATAAAATTGACAGAAATGGTGACAAACGCAAAAGTTTTGGAGATAGTGAAAGAGGAAGGAAATATTATTAAAACTGTTAGAACAGAGGAGGAAATTTGATTGGTCACCTGATACGACATGACTTGTAAAAATATAGAGGGAAAGATTGATGGAAAAAGAGGAAGAGGTAGACCGAGGAGAAATAGAGAGTTGAGATGTTGTGATTTAATTACTCTGCAATTTCTCTTAGTTTTTTTTTGGTTTGATTGAAAGGTTTGACATAATTGCAAAACTCTTCACTTGTATAGTATTGTCTTTCCGCATATAGATCTTGCAACATTCGCCTATTTTTATGTATTTCTGATGTTGCCCAGTTATTGAACATCATTGTATCGCTAACTAATAATGTTTTAGGGGTAAATATTGATTGAAAAATTGGAGTATGCTATACATGATAAAATTGGTAGACTTTTAATTAAGGTATGTCTCATATTGTTCAAACGATCTAATCTTACTGGAATATTTTGTGTTTATTTATACTTATTCTTTTATTTGGAAATTTCATCAGCTGTCCACAATGCTGAATCCAATTTATTAATTATAGATTTACTAACAGGAATCACATTGTATAAATATTAATACATGGGGCACTAGTAGACGTTATTCTTGTAGGTTCCATAAACATGTTATTAAGATTGTAAGATTTAAAAAATTATTAATCTGAAAATGATTCCAATCCGTTAAAAAAAATTCATTGAAGTCTGCGCACACGATTAATAGTTTTTTTTACTAGAATTTGATGATCTAAGTAGGACCTTTTCCATTACTTTTTCAAAAATATCGGAAGAACCTAATGGAGGTATATATGCTAAAGTTGCAATGAATAATGCAAATAAACACAGATGATAAGGGACGGATAATTGGATTGATAATTTGATGGATAGTTTTATTGATAATTTGATGGATAGTTTTATTGATAATTTGTTGGATAGTTTTATTGATAATTTGTTGGATAGTTTTATGGATAATTTGTTGGATAGTTTTATGGATAATTTGTTGGATAGTTTTATGGATAATTTGCTGGATAGTTTTATGGATAATTTGATGGATAGTTTTATGGATAATTTGATGGATAAATTTATGGATAATTTGATGGATAGTTTTATGGATAATTTGATAGATAATTTGATGAATAAAGGATGGATAATTTGATAGATAATTTGATGGATAAAGGATGGATAATTGGATGGATAAAGGATGGATAATTGGATGGATAAAGGATAGATAATTAGTTGGATTATATAGCTGATAAATGTTAAATAGATATTGGTTTATAAGTACAGTTTTTTAATTCTATAAATATACAAATGTGACTATTGCGATTTCTTGAGAATTGGTATGGTTTATATTACATTTTTTTTTGTGGACTTTTACTTTATATTTTTTTTTTTTGAACTGGAATGTATTTTTATAAATGTATAAATTTAAGCTTTGGTTTCTTGGTCCGCCGAGTGTAAGGTTTCACCTGGTCCGTGTATGAGGACATACACGTTATCAGGATGGACGAGTGTAAGGTTTCGTTTACTTTGTTTACATTTGCTTATAATAATTTTGGCATTTTTAATTTCTTGCACTGGCCACACTGGGAATCCAAAGAATAAGTGGGGTAGGAAGGTATTAAGGGAAGCAGTCTTGCGGACTGGGGGGAAGTCGGTCTCAGGCCGTCATTGTGGTTTAATAAGTGTTGTTGATATTGTTACTAGTTGGATAAGAGTTGGATTAAAAATGATTTTGGAATAAATATTTTAATTCACTGTTACTGGTTGTTTTTTCTGAAGAGTCTTACATAAGCAATTTATTTCATTAAAAATAGCTAATAAAAAAAAACATTTTCCACTTCAGCGTCATCAGTTATACATCCTTATTCGTCTGGTAGATGTTGACCTCTTAAACATGTTCTCAACCAGCTCAACTTGCGGTTTCGAACTTTAATTTATTTTTATTATTTAGGCACATTTTATAAGTTTTTAGTGCAATGTTTCATCATATACATTTTTATTCAATGTCAATCGTAAATAGCATAGCAGTATCTTATTGACAATCTGTCGGTCGTCATTCGTTGATCTTATGTCACGGACAAGCGATAAACGCTGCCTTCGCGTTTTATTATATTAATTTTATTAAATACAGTATGTATTACATTTAGAAATCACTTTTAATAAACCGCTGTCAAGTAATAAAATAATTCAATAATTCAAGTATTAATGTTTTGATTTATTTATTTATTATTATGACAACTGTTGTGTAAATAATAACACTGATAAAATTTAATTTTATGTTATGATAAACTAACTTTAGTTGCCGAAATCTTCGTTTACGCAACCAAAAGGGATGTTAAAAAATAACCTTTTACTAAGTCCATTGACCCCATATATAGGATTTTTAGGCGTACTTTTATAAGCTTAATAAGAAAATATGTGTTCCCTTCCTGATATTCAGTCCAAGGCTTGTACGAGTTTTTTGTTAGTTGAATAGTTTAACACGTAATACAAAATATTTTATTTTAATAATATTCGTAACAGTAATTAGTAATGTATAATAGTAATGTAGGGAGCAGGGAGAAGAAACTAAGGTGGCAATTCTCGGTACCAATAAATATAGGTACTGGCTGTCCTGTCCGCTTCTTAAGCAGCAGTGCTGTATAGTGGATACAGCACTGCTGCTTAAGGGAAAATTAACTGGATAAATGAAATAGTAATTTTCTTAAATTTTAAATACCAGTTTAATTTTATGTTGAGGTCAATTAAGGTATCATGAACCTTCTAACATTAGGTATCTATTAAATATAATTAATAGATACCTAATGTTAGAAGGTTCATGATACAATTTAATTACTATAATATTATTTTAAAATATCACAGAATAATTATTCTGAAACCGATTTACACTCAGATCAGTCGACTTGGCGTTCGTTGATAGAGTCTATGCCTTGTTATCATTCTCAACATTTTCATTCTACTTCTCGACATAAGTTACATAAGTCTATGACTGAGTGGGGATTCTTTTATGAGTTCCTAAGTATTTTTATACATGTACATATTATATAAGTGAATGATATATTATGTGATCATTATTATATCAAAGCAGTGTCGTTATTCTAAATCAATATTGGTCAAAAGTGCCCACTAATTTACATTGAGCCCAGGTCAAGGGCCCCGTTAGTAATAAATAAAGGTTTACGAGTACTCGGAGTGAGAATCAAGAAACTCATTGTTCCTGAACATCGAGAGGTCGTCGATTTGATGAAATATGGCCGTGTAAAAAATGGCGCACTTTCATGAGACGCTGAGTTTGCTTAAATTTAGCTACCTATTGCACGCCCGCTGTTATGGTAGGGTTGACGCTTTTTTATTGACTAATTTACTTCATAAAAATTATTGACTAAAAATTTATCACCAGATTAGACTAATAACTGAATTAATTAAAAAAACCAAGAATATAAGCAACATACTGTAATATTTAATAATAATGACTAATTTAATAATACGTAAAATAACAATAAACGAATAACCCGTGCATACTGCATTACAGCTATAAGACTAAGCTTAAATACATACTACTAATAATAAACAATCTAATGTGATTTTATATTCAGCAAGACATTTTATCGCACTTTGAAAACCCTATTGGCAAAACACTTAAGTCCTGAAGCAGATTTAGATTACTGATAAAAAACTAAATCGATAAAGGATATTCTGGCTGAAAAATTCAAGACTTTATATCTTCATAACTGGACATACGGATTACGGACAAACAGTCTATATTTTTTATTAATTTTTAAAATATTTTCTTCATTTGGTTGTTCTAAACACGTATAGACGTTTCATCGCAAGTTTTTATTATTTTATAGTTTGTATTTATTTAAGTTGTTAGTGTCAACCCTGCCTTTATCACAGTCAGCACGCCGGGCACGCGGTGCGTCGTATGACGGTAACCCGACCCGCGGCGAATGTGCCGAGTGGACTCGAACTGGTACACTATCGGTACACTGCTCGTACACTGCTAACACACTGCTTGCGTACTGCTGGCACACTGCTGACACACTGCTGGCACACTGCCGGTACTTACATTGGTACACCGACAAGCCCAAACAGCTTTCATAGATCATAAAGGGGAATGCCCATTCTCCTTAGTCTCCCAGGCCCAAGATGGACATCACATTTTACCATAAAAATGTATTGTTTTGCAATCTCAACAGTTTTAGACATCCAAAAAATATATTTAAATTGACGCCACTATCATAGAAATTAAATATTAAAAGAAACCATTTTGAGTTTAATTTTCTACTTGAAAAAGAGTGGGACTGTGAGTTAATTGAAGAGCTTTTGTTTTTGAAATGTTTTATTATTGACTTTTATATAAGAGGTGTTTCTGGTATATTACAAATGAACAAAGCCAGGTCACAGTAAAAGAAATCGAAGATATATTAAAACGCATCCATATTGGGAAAGCAACAAGTGAAGTGTCACAAACTACTAAGGGTAAAGTGTTAACTGTCAGATAGAGATTAGAGATTCAAAATGTGTGTTGTCATTTTCATGAAAAAATAATAACATGAAATCGATATATCGATTGCCTTTCAAAATAATCGATTATGATTTGTTTTAGTTATTTTTTTTTGTTTTCGAGTACATTTTAGTTCTTATTTTCATGTATATTTTAATTTAGTTAGGTTTTCATTAAAACGCCAGTAAAATCACGTGGGTATGCACCGGAGGTAAATTGTATATTGTTTATAAATCGATTCAAATCGATTGATTACTAAAAGTAAATTAAATACGATTTTGATACTGGAAACATCATGCCAGCAAATTAATAAACTTCTTGATTATTCAATAGAATTCCTTTTTTTTTATCGAATTGTTGTAGACTATAGTGGCAGTCATTTGAAAATAAGTAAATGCATATTTTTTTATGACAAAATTAATGCATAAAGTATTTTTTCTCTATTCTAATGTCCGCTGTGGGCCTGAAATGGGCAATGCCCTTTGTAAGCCTTTTACTGTCCACTGCTCATCGGCCTTAAGACTCGACGTTAAGACAAGATGCTCCGCCACTCCATCATTATCCAAACAGATTGTTGTCGAATGCACAGAGATCGTCGTTAAATCTATTAGTAAAACAATAGTGTACAATTTTGATAGAAAATATAGTTCTTTGTGTTAGAGAGGCAATGTGAGATTGGTGGTATCTGGTCAGTGTCGTCCATATTATAATTAGTTCTGGTGAGATTGGCCTGGCACACAGATTAAAACACAGCAAAGCTGTTCCACGGAAGCAATAAACAATAAAATAATACAGCAAACAGCGTATCCGTCATGTCTCAGTTTTAATGCTTTACGCCTTATGAAGTTAAATAACCATTTACTTCAAGTCAAAGTCAAAATTAATTAATTATTCAAAATAGTAAAGTATCTTTTTGAACGTCAATTGAGTCCCCACCACTGGTTCCAAAGCAAGCCCACTGAGAAGAACCGGCGAAACAAACTCAGTGGAACTAAAATTTTCCATTTATAGTACTAGTATAGTATATGAGAAGAATATAACAAGAAACTCTGTTGGGTTGCTCTTTTCAAAATATAGTTTACAATTTTTATAAACATACTTTAAATAGTAGTATCCTTGGAGGCACCTCCGAGCAATGGTCAAGCTGGTGTTGATGTGATATCTCCTCTCAGCAGCAGAGCTTTTCCGTAAGATGGACGTATGTATCGTCTCATATGTAAAGTATTAATCCATAAAAACAAAGTGAGTATCTGCTAAGCCACTGTCGTGTTGCCATGGCCCCTTATCACCCTCAGAGGTCAGCTCTCCGAAGAATACACGTAACACGTGTTATCTGTTATTGTATATTTTTGTTCTGATTCGTCAATCTCGGAATGTAGTTTTCATAATTGGGAAAATATGTTTCGAACGTAAATTAATATAAGAAACGCAATAAAGTATAATATAATAACTTTTATAATTTTTGTACATTAGCTTCGCCCACCTTGTGTATAAAAATTTTGTTAATTCTGTTTTTTTTGCTTAGATAGGATAAAAAAAATAATAAGTAGTTCTGCTTACCATATTACAAAATTCTCTATTTTATTCTAAATTTAGAAGTTATATGGCACTGCGGGTTTGTACGTTTGACAATTAGGTCGCTTTAATGTTTCAAATAAAATAATTATGAATTATTTTATATTAACAACTTTACAATGTTAACACAAATGTAATTCCTGTAGGCTTTTTAAAATTTTCGCGGTAGAATATAGCCAATAATCTAATCCAAGGTAAAAGCCATCACAATTTCAACTATTAGCTAAATCGGTTCAGCGATTTAGCAGCGAAAGAGCAACCAACTTAAAACTTAAAAAACTTTTCTATTATAACATCAAGGAAGAGTCATTTCATAGAATCTAGCGGTGAAAGATATGCAGTGTGCTGCGCTATCGGCTGCATTTACCACCTTTCACTTACTACCTTGCACTTACCAGCTTGCACTTACCATCTTGCACTTACCAGCTTGTTTCTGCCGTGAAAGAGCTTTTCTGTGTTACACAGAGAAAGGCAAGGCTGGCAGTGTAATTACTGACTCCAAGACTTAACATCTCATGTCTCCGGGTAGGCAACACATGAGTTGCTTTAGCTAATTCAACGTTTAACTAGTGTGGTCATGGTTGACGTTGACCACCTACCCACCATCACGTATCTAACTAACATAAAAAATGATGATGGGTTTTTTTATTTGAAATCAGGTTTCAAGCGGCGGTTTCTAGACATCTTTAATCAAAATCGGTCAGCCGATTCAAGGTTATCAGCTCTTTTTTTATTTCGTCAAGTATTTTTTTTAAATATAACCTTGTAATATTTTAATTATATCTTTGAAATTATATAACTGTGCGGCTCATGTTCAGCTCAACGGATAGAGGCTGATGATGATAATCATGATCCTAATAGTGGGAAGTACATTAATTTTTATTACGTGAACAATGAAATGTATGACTTCATGTCTGGTACCATACAATATTTTCGTGTTCAATTAAATAAAAAAAAACTTTATAGTTCATTGTAGATTTCAAAATTAAAAAAAATAAATAGTGATAGAACATGTGCATGCGCTATCATGCATTACTCTCCTCGCCTAATTTAGAGGAGAGACATAAGGGTTGCTACTACTGTACTACTTGTACTATGCATGCGCATGAGAGTCATGCTATTTGCTGCCGTTTGGCATTTGAGTCGATTTTACTGCCAAGGTGTCGTATTAAGTATAATTATTTTATTATACTTCTTGTCAAAGACAAATACATGCTTTCACTCACTCTAGATGACAAATGTTATGAGCCTACATTTATTACGTAGGTAACAAATCTTTTTTATTGCCTCGTATAAGAAACTTCATTTCAAAAACGATACATTAGGATATATAATAGTTAATATTGGAAGTAATCTGTCAAATGCCAATCCACAGTAACTGTACTGCGATTGCCCTTGGAGGAGCGCTAGAGTTTTGACCTACAAACACACAAATTTTTGTCTATATCACACCCGACGTGTCGCAACACATGACCTCAATCAAAAAGCGTGCTAGTAATAAAATATGCATATGCACAAATATTGTCGCGAAATCGGAGATTTTGCTCAAGCATCGTCATCGATATGAAACGATAATTCAGCAGAATGTGGCAGATCGATGTTGTCACTTGTATCTGAAGAGCATGCGAGTACCGGAATCATCTTGCCCTGATCTCTTTTCTCGAAACCCTGCAAAGTTGTTTTACGGAAGAAATAAGGTTGTGGTATCCATGTTCAGCGGTATAATACAATAGTGTGATTATTTTTATTTTACGTTCCGGAAGATTGACGTTTGATTGCAAGTAAAACAGAGACATGATACAGAGCAAGTAAAACGGCTTGTTTATAAGGAACTTACATTTTAGTGGAAAATTATTTGGAAATTTAATAAAATTGTTTGTATAACTAATACTATTATATTTATTGAATAATTTTCTTTGATTAGCTTAGAATCACGTATTTATTATACTTAATGGATATATAACATAGTATATAGATGCCGAATATTAGCAGTGGCACTTAGGCGGATATCCGAAAACGCGGCCGCCGCAATCCGCATATTCGACTGGCAGGTCGTATAAAAAAATGTATATATTTCACATTCACATGGAATACTCAATGTGTGTGTGTGTGATTTATTTACTTATTTCAATGTGTGACTTATCGTTTATTAAATTATTTTTTCTCCCGAGTGCGCGACATCATCGACACGATCAGCCTTTATCCGTTCACTGCTGAATCAGGCTATGCAGGAAATTTACAAAATTTCATAGCAATGCTAAAATATTGATTTTTATTTATTGTTTTCTTATTTTTACGCGAATTTCATTCTAATAATGAATCAATTTTTAGGGATTTTATCGCGGTTTATTGTTTTTTTTTTATATTTACATATATTAAAAATATGATGGTAAAATCTTACACGGTACGCCTTTTACGTAAATATCTAATTTTATTGCATACCTACCCATATCTACACTATTATAAATTCTGCAACTAAAGATGTCCTTTAAATTTATGATTGATATAAGCTTTTCTAACTATACTATCTAACTTCTAGACTTGTACTAGTAAAAGTGTTACTAAACTTTTATTGCATCGATAATGATATCCAAGTATCCATGAAAATAGAGCAGCAGTTTAGTGATTTTATTATTTTTTTGTTATCAATTAAATAATTTAGGAATTCATAGTTTTTTTTTTCAATTATTTTGTTAATTTTTTTTAGAGAGATTTTATCCTTATTATCGATCCTAACAATTAACCCAATAAAAGTAAGGAGTGTAATTTTTACAGATGTAAGTCGGTTCGATTTCAAAAAAATAACTTTGAATGCTTTTTTATTTAACAAACAATATTTATTTAAAGTATTTTCTATGAGCACTATAGGATAGCGACGCATGATTTTGTGCAGATCGGTTCGCAGCAGTGGAACTAATAAGGGTTCATGATGATGAAAGCTTAGATCATTAATATGTCTTGATGGAGTGTCGCCCTACAATCAAAACAAAAAGAACTGGCCAACATTTTCAAAGATGTGTTCGTGAATAGTGATACCAGCTACTACAGTTCTCCCATAATCATCCTTTTTAATCTCGTTACACTTCAACACAAACCTTCATTATAAATAAAAACGATAATGCGTAACAATTCATACGTATTCTATGACAGCGGGACGGATACTAAACACGGAGAAAGCATTTAGAGGCCAACAGTTAGCCGCTATTTTTTGGACGTCTTTTCCGCGCGACACTCTATCTAGACATAATATTATTGATCTAAGGACGAAAGTTCACACTAATTGAGTTATTCTTGTGATTATCACGAACAGTATTAAAGTTACTCGAACAATTATTACACGAAAAAATGTTTTAAATCTAATATGAAACCTATAAATATGTAATTTAAATTTTCATCTCTATGATAAGCGGATGCTGACGGTAAAACACATAAGTACACTTAAAGTGAGTAGTTGTAATCGCTTACCCTTAGGTTAACAGGCCTGTACCTTCTGGCAGTACAAAAATATCAGACCGAATTGGATCTGACGTATATTTAGCGGTATCCAAAATAATTGGTACCGCTTAAATACACGCAAAATATTTACAAAACATGTAATATTAGAGACAAATTGGACGGTTTATTAACATGCTTTTTTAAGCGTCAGACATAAGTAGTGAAAACTGAGACACCAAATTAAATTGAAACTGCACTGATTTACTGCTAGATTTTAGCCGATAAAAATACAATAACGTGTTTTTTTTTACATTTTAATTTAATTCTTTTAATGTATGAAATATGCTATTAGTGTGTCAGGCCTCCCTCAACGAACTCCACGACCGATCCCTTGCCACTCGCATCCTACACGGACTGGCCACTGCACGGAGATCGTATACCACCTGTTTTAATTACCAGGTTCACACATATTTGACCTATTAACTAAAATTCATAAATGCATTATTATATACGACATATAAAACATTTTTAACCCATTACTTACCTCACAGGTAATATTACCTATATATTATGTATTAACTATTTTCAGGTTACTTAATGTATTAGAAACGTTGAATCGTTAAACTTAATAAATTACATATTTAAGACTTCCAACGTTAAAGAAAAATGCCTGAAAAATTACATCTATACTAATATTATAAAGAGGAAAGATTTGTACCTATTTTTGTATGTTTGTAATGAATAGGCTCAAAAAGTACTGGACCGATTTCAAAAATTCTTTCACATAGTAACATAGGCTAAATTTTATTCCGACAAAAATAGGGTTAGATATTTTGGTTTTTCGGACACAAGGTGTAAAAAATGTTATTTCGCGTAATAAGATCCCGTTGTAAATCTTAGTTAACGCAGCTAGTTTCTTATAAAGCTGTTTCTTTGTATGATCAGAAAACATAAAAAAAATTTGAGAGGGCTAAAACTTTTGACTGTACCTACCTACAATTTCACTGGTAAAGATTTGCACATAGTTTTCCAATATCGCATTACCTAACATGGTGGGCTGACATTTAATCATGCGATGACCATGTTTCTCTGAAGCTTGCAACATATTACAGTGGCCTAAGTCGCACGTGTAGGAGCGATTGAGCGCTGTGGGTGGCCTAGCGTTTTTACATGCTTACCGATGTATTCTAGCTCCTTTTGTTGTACGAGCCTTTTGTTCAGCGTGAATGTAATAAGAAAAACGTAGAATTGTTTTTAAATGAAAGTTCTCGTAGTCTGATGAGAGACATCGTTAAAGCAGTGAAAAGTTTTGTAAGTATATATTTATGAAATTGCTAAAAAAACGTTTGTACTGTTACAACACAGAACAGAACGTGTAGAATCATTTTCACAATTTTGAAATACACAGTGTGTTTGCATGAAAATTATATTTAATTTCCACCAAACCGACGCTTCGAGATCTTCAAGAAAAGATATCCTCATATGTGAAAATCCGGCAATGCACCTGCTAATCCTGTGGTGTCAGTGGATGTTGCTATCACTTGGCATCAATTATAATGAAAGATAAAGATTGACATACAAAGACATATCACCTGTGATTTAATGTATGTACGAGTAAAGTATGGAAACTGAGCTTATAGTGGCTAATAAAACGGCGAAGTTAAACGGTACGTGAAATAGGCCTATTGTGTTGGAGAGTTCAGGCTAAGGGACAGGCGTGAATGGCAGCATTTACTGGGGGTCCTGTATACGTAATTTTACTTACAAATAAAAAAAAAAACTGATATTTTATAATATTCCTACGCTCAGTCTAGACAGTTTTTCTTCCCAATTTTTATTATACACGGCATTGGCAAGTGTGGCAACAATATATAAGGGGTAGGTATTTTGAAGAACGGAATCCTAAAAATGGCCAAGTGTGAGTCAAAATATCAGATCAGGGCTCCGTATCATAGATATAATAAACAGTGTTTTTATATGATGACGATTATATTGTAATGATTTATGTTATAACGTGTTCCTTCATCTATTATTTTCTTAAAGGCCACTGACGGAAACCTGTTGGTCCACTGTTCTTCCGTTAATAATCCATCCTTAGTGAAATTTGTCTGAAAATAAAATCACCATCATCGTAATCTGTTATAAACTGTTTGTCTGTTTTTATAAGTTTCAATTTGGTTTGACAAGCAAAAATAAACAATAATGTTTATAGGGAAAATAGATAATTGCATAAGCAAAGCCTTTTCTTTTCCTGACTAGGTTTTTCCCAACTATATTTGGGGTTGGTTTCCAGTCACTGATGTGACACGACTGGGAAGCAATATCATAGAAGGAAGGATTGAGGGAAAGAGAAGAAGTAGCAGATCAAGGAGAGTGTATAGACAACGACCGGAGCAGTCCTATTAAATCATTTGCTTCAGGAGGGTACTGCGTAAGTTAGATAAGAATTCCGAAGTGTTGGTTGGCCATGCCTCTTGGACTGATGATGACACGAGCCATTAGGTTTAGCGGGATAGGTTTTGCTATCAGTTTACAATAAATTTATCTTCTTTGCACTGAATTACAAGTCTACAGAATTATAGTTGATAAAAATATCTCTAATAATTAAAAATCATATTTGAGCAAAGTATAAATAATTAATATATGACCGATGGATGTAAAGTTGTAATGAGTTAAAAGTAAACCATTTATGAATAAAGTTTGTAAGCGTTCCTTATTCCCTATAATCCAATGTTAGTCTCCCTCAAATTTGACAATTTCACTAATAGAAATAGCGCGCACCTGTTAACTCCTATCGTCTATAAATAAGCCAGCTTTAAGTTTAATCTGCAGGCATACTTCTGATTAGCTGGGTAACTGTTATTACAGTTAAAAATACATCATCATCATTACCAATCTGTATCCTTGGATGTGGGCATTGGAAGCTTTTTGTAAATTTTGAAACGGCCGAACTCCGCCACCTCATTTTACCAGAATTAGATATTGCATGATAAAAAGGAAAAAAACATAAGATTGGTAGAAAAACGTCGCGGGGCTCCGATAGTTATTACATAAGTAAGAATAATAATCATGCGGTTCAATATATCAAGATTGGAGGCCACGTTCAGGTAGATGGCCGTTAACCAGATGAGAAGATGATCTCCGTGCAGTGGCCGGTGCGTGTTAGATGCGAGTGGCAAAGGATAGGTAGGTCATCAAGGGAGTCCTATGTTCAGCAGTAAACGAATAAAGGCTAATTGTGGTGATGATATTTTAATGAGCATATTGGAATTTCACAACCGATGTTGGTAAAATATATCTAATTACCACAGTAAAAAAACCTGCTTCAAAAACGCTATCCAAATCGGTTGACCTCTTTCAGAGCTGCCACATACACTTAGCGCTTAAATTTATAATATTTTTTTGCGGCAGGAGTTACAAATTGAAAAATTTTTTCATAAGTTACAATTGAATAACGTGACCTCATAAGGAGCATGTAAAATAACTATCATACTTAAAACATATCTAAGAAAACCAGCTTGCATAAATACGCTACGAAATCGGCTCACTCATTTGAGAGCTAAAGACAGACAGACACAGCGATCAAACAATTCGCGTCATTTTGCATGGCTCTAAAAATTGACACAGATTTTCATACCTCCAATAATAATAAATTAAACACTGAATTCTGAATGCTCATAAAAAACCCGTAAAACAAACACCAAGTAAATTGTATAGGAACATTCTTTGGGCATATTGTTATTCGTCGTAATGGCCGACTTCACTGGCTGTCAAAACATACTACAATTCTGGATGGGAAACATGTAAACATAAGCCGACGTTTCAATTTGTCGGTTTCCTATACAAATGATACATTAACGTTATTTATTATATACCCCCAATATAAATATTCAAAACCTCTTCATTGAAAATTAAAAAGAAAATGTTACTAAAGATTAGAAGTTACATTCAATTGGCGTTTGAAAAGCTCCTTTGTTGGTACTTTAAGAAAAAAAAATCATTTTGATTTAGTTATGTGATGTACAAAAAAATAACAGAAATTTGAAAAGGTATTTACGGAAGTCAAACTTACTCTTGTTTTTTTTATAGGGATTAGAAAAAAATACGTTAATTAGGTATCTATTTTTTTTCGAAGTACGAAGAAAGTAAACATTTTAAGGAAAAGTTCAAAATTGTATTAATTAAATTTTTTAACAATTTTCAACGGCTGAGCTTCCGTGTAATTATTTTTTGAGTAATGTTGTTTTTGTATAATGGAAATGCAAATTATTTTTTCATTCCTATTCCTAAAAAATCGGTGACTTGGAAACGAGAAAATAATAACATAGTTTTAAACACCTTCTATAGGCACACAAAGTGTAAAACCTATAAATAATGATCAACTTGAAATACAAAGTTCGATAAAATCCAAATTTTAGTCAATCAACTTTTACGTATTTTATTGCGGTTTATTGAGTTCTTTATAAGCCCGACGATTCGGTCACGGGAGGACTGAGGTGTCAGATGTCCTACTGTTACAAAGTTATTCGAAACATCAATAATTTTGTAGTCGTATCCACGCAGAAAGTGCTATCCGAGTCTTTAGATTTGATTTTATTATTTTTATTATGGGATGTCAAGCAGGTGGTATGAAACCTCAGTCCTCCCGTGACCATGGTTGCTGTTAAATATCCGAAACGTCGAGCATATAAAAACTGAATAAGCCGCGATAAAAGCCGTAAAAGTTGTTTCATTATAATTAGTAAAATTCGCGTGAACATAAGAAAACAATATACAAATTTTAGTATCTAAACAATTCTGGATAGATTTTAGTGCTCGTCTGAATGATTTGAAACAGACATATTTCGGTCACGGACAGTGTTGAGAGTGATGATGATGATTGATGACTGTGTTAATCCATAAAGTTATATTTTGTGAGAGTAAAATTCATCCTAATTTGAATAGAGATTGCTTGCTACCACCTGCTTGGGATCCAATAACAAAGTGAAATCGAAAACCAAGCATAATATTACACAGCTTCAATACATTGCAAGCACTTCTTGTTTAAATCGTATTAAATATAAATTGATGAGTCCTGTTAAATACTTTTTTGACTCGCTTTTATTGTTAATGTCTATGTCTATGTAACGGAATCTTTAAACATTATTTTTAACTACTTAAATATAACTATTTACTTAAATGTTTAAGGACGGAATACAATACAATAATGTAATAGTTTTATAATGTTCTTATATAAAATTATTGTTATATACCATTATTGTATTGTTGTTATACAATATGCATATTTCTGTGTTTGATGAAATACTTATAACAATAGAAGACACAAACACTTCACGCTTTTTTATAATAACATAACATTTTATCTTTTTTAGATACTTTTTTTAGATACTTACCATCTTATGTCTAACTACTATTTAAAAAGTTTGCCGGCGAATCTGCCGGGTGAACCAATTATGTTAGAATAAAATTTATAAAAAAAAAACAATAACGAATAAATCGATAACAGCGTCATACTGTTTACTGTCACGCCATTTAAATATATTGTCAACGCGCCCACAAATGCTTCAAAAAAGGACTTTATAAAAACGAGTGCACTTAAGACGTCGTCCAACCGATACAAATGTATGCGAATACATTTGTATATGAGTGTTATTTTAAATATTCCCAACTGATTTTGGTTCGGAAGCGACCATTAGTTAGCGGCTATTTCGGGTTGATCCTACCGCCGCCGTCGCCCTGTCTAACACTTCGCACTCCGTTTTAATACAAAAACGATGAATTGACAAATATACAAACGCCTCTACGATGTGAATTAAGACATCAACTTATCTACATTATATATTTTTAGTTATAGCATGTTTATGATTTCTTCATAGTTGTCATCATTATAAATATTATTCTATCTGCCGCTGAATATAAGCGTTTTTCAATGAACGCTAAGATGGCCGATCCCCGCCACGCGTATCTGACTTGACCCCCCAGACCGGATCACCGTCCCTACCCATATTTGGACACTAAACTATATCTTTCTGTTACTCTACCTACAATTTCTTGGTAAATAATTTTACATAATATTATAGAATATAATAATACATGTATTAATATCTAATGTTTACGCGAATTATGCTCATTATTATGAAATAACTTTACTGATTTTCTCGCATCCGTAATTTTTTTCCGTAAAAGTAGTTTCATTTTAATATCACAAATTTACTCGTACTGCTTTTTAATATTTAAGCATATTTAATTTTTGTAATAAAGCAAGTATTTCAAGACGGTTTATTAACCTAAGACATATAACATTATGGATTTCCCGCAATCGAAGTGACTGTAAGTAGAGCATCTTCACGCCGGCAACCAAAAATAAATTATGGTAATACAAAATTTGCTTAGTTATAATATGACTTGTGACTTTTATTTGAGCCACCATTAAAGGCGAATTACCAAAGCTTTTAATGTTGTATCGGAAATCACTATTATCAGACCTACTAGACATGATATAAAATTCTCACATCGTGCGGTGTCGTGTGGCCTACCTAAAAAGATTTAGCTATTGATACATTATTTCACATAAAGCTACAAAATTTTCACGTAAAGCTTTATATATCATATTATGATATGATCGTTAAAGATATTATGTGAAGTTCACCAGCCCGCATTGGGCCAGCGCATCGGTGAACTATGGCCCATTACTATCCTCGCCTGTTTTCGAGGAGGAGAATGCCCAGCAGTGAGACATATAAGGGTTGATACTTTCCTTTTTTTACATTTGAAGCTATATATGATAATAATAATAATAATAATAATATCTATGGACGCTTTTTACACCACGTCAATCTGGTCCCGTGGTAAGTACTCGAAGAGACTTGTGTTACGGGTACCATACAACGAAAAAAAATATATATATATATATATTTAATATTTTTTATATTAATACTTAAATTTAAGATTTTTGTAATATAATACACATATTTAATACACATCTATGACCTAGCAACACAGAAAACGTTTTTTATTCCCTGGCGGGATTCAAACCCGCAACCTCCGGCTTGAGCGCCAACGCGCTAACCATTGAGCCACAGAGGTCGTCAATGATATAAATGCAGTTCAAGATAGTGTTAACACTAGAGGTTATTTAAGCTTTTATTAAAAAGTGCCAACATATATGATGAGCTTAAGTAACATTGCTTTTATAGTAATAATCATGAACACAAATACGGATTTATAGTCTCTTTAATATTTTCATTTACTTTTCATGGATATTTTTTTGACGTAATTATAATTATTATACAAGTGTACACGTTGCTAACTACGAAATTAAAGGGTATACTAGAATAATCGCGAATCGAAAAACACAAGATTTTACATAAACATATTTTGTACGAGCCTAAAGAAATATTAAATTATAGTCATCTCTAATATAAATCTAGTAAATTTTAACTATGATGACATATTTGAGAAAGTAAGATGTGTTATTTTTTGTGTTTACATGGAAGAAAAGTGCATAGAGGAAAGAGATTTGTAAAAGAAATACCTTTGTCTGTAAACTTAATAATCTAGTGGTGCTACGCGCTATTTGATGGCATGCTCAATAGTTGGGCCACAAAATAAAAAACAAATTTTCCAGAATCCTTACCAGAAGACTTACCAGACAACAACAAAACAACGTAAAGGACGACGTCTGTCGGGACCGCTAGTACATCTATATATTTGTGTTCGTTGGCCAATATTCTTTATATAGATACATGAAAAATCGCCTACCATCGAGATGTCGTTTATAGAGAGACACAATTTTTTCTCGACGAAAATTTTTCTCGAGTGTCACGATGCAACGAATAAATATCGTAGGTTATTCGAGATGTGGTCTGTCACCGTCTGACGCATGCGATATTATGTGTGCATCTCGCTCGCTCTAATAGCTGGCTGACTAACATGTATCAGCGGTTAATAGGTGCGCGGGCGCAGCTGCCGTGAACAAATCAGCTCGGATATAGTTGACAGTGTCAAAAAGATAACCATATGGGACGGGGCATGAGAGGTAGCGATTTGTTATTACTGTCCATTTTGTAGGTTTTTTTTTCATGATTGGAGACTTTGATTGCAAATAAAAATGATGTGCATAGGCAAAGATTAAGAAAGAATAATAAGCGTATCGCAATAACGGGGCTTAATTGAATCATTTATTATTGTTCTGATAATAAAAATACACGCAGATAAAGACCCGGGCAAAAGATATTTTAACATAAAACGACAAGAAGGAATTTATTGAGTTCACTGGTCAGCTGATTTTAAAACGCTTTATATTGAAGCTTATATAATATTTAATTATATAACTTACATTTATATATTGAAACGAGACGAATTTTACGTGCCTAGGTACGTGTTTTTGAGTTTTGAACATTAACAAAATTTTATACTTTGCGATAGCAGAAAGGGACATGAAAACACTTTCTTTTTGCTTTGTAATCTTCATCTTGTGTACAAAGGGATACTGAAATTAAATTAAAACTGGATTCGAACCGAACAAGTTTGACGCTTGAACCGTTACCTTGCGGCGTACTCTACAAACGCATTTCGATTTTCGGTTCATTCAGCATCGTAGAAAGTATTCAAAAATAGACATTGTCGAATATTTATCGGCCATTTTAAAGATTCGATCTAATACATGTGAAAAATATCGTACGCACGTGTCACCGGCCTGCTGATTTACAACACGATGACTGCTCTTATTAACTAACGAAATCACATGAAGGCCTGAAATGTAGGGATATCTCATATAATTATATTAACGAGATTTGGGATGCTATGTAACCACATTATAATTCTGTTCTTTAAATTTTTATACTGTTGTATTTAGAAAAAAAATACTATTAAAAATATCCATTCTATATATGGTTACTACAATAGCTTTTAGGATTTTTCATGTAAATACGTGTACATGTACATTATTATTTTATTTTATAATTTTACAATATATTTAGTTGAAATACATTAAAAAATCTAAAATATATAAATACAATTGCTACAACATAAATTTGGTTGGTTATTTAATAAAAAAAAAAATATCGAGTTTATTTTTCGAAAATCTGCCTCTTATAATTTAACCAGTTAGTGTGTAAACATCGAGATATCGACAACATCGAATAAATAATCCACAGCAAAATGTTCACAATCATGTTTTGTTCCAGGAACTGTCGATCCACGCCGTGTCCACCCACGAGCTGCTGAAGCCAAAGGACGAGCCCTCCTACAGCCTCACACCCACCAGCCTGTGCTCCTTCAGTCTAGACCACCCAGGTGAGTGCCAGTGCCGGTAATATACCAAGTGAGTGTCGGCACAAATTCCATAGCACAGGAGTCGGGAGGTCTTTGTGCCGCGCGGATAAACGCGCAAACATTAGGCATAATTTATAGACAAATAGTCAAGTAAGTAGTATTGAAAAGTTTTTTACACAATACTTGATTGCAATTAATGAACAAAATTAATTTATTGATACCAAAAATATTCTAAAATAAAAAAAACATAAAAAGTAATAAAAAAACAATAAGAAGGATACTACTGCTGTATATCATATCGTTGAAATTTTTTTAATACTTTTGTGTAGTTGTAGGCTTCACCAGGTTTTGCCAGGTTTCGACGTAATATATCGCATATCGCGCCAAATAATAGACCTGTCAAATCATTTAACATCAGTCGAGTTTTGAAATGATTGAATACACATTGAATATATGAAAATTATTTGATAAAATTACAATTCAAATTTCCGCCTACTCATAGTTTATTGCACGTATTCTGTATTTATAATAATTAGCACTTTTAATCTAGCCTGTATATGAACTGTGACGGATCGACTACAAATGCGAGTTAACGCATCGAGTACGAGTTTACACTTAAATCGATTTGATATCGAGTGTAACCGATTTACCTGTATCGTGATAATTCATTTACGATGTTTTTATCATTACATCAACATAAATTTAATCTGCGGAAAACTTTTATATCTGTAACCGTGTATACCGAGTCGAATCTGATATTTTCTCGCGTCGAATTCAAACCTTGTTCTTTTCGTTCACCGTAGCGCAATATTAGCTTTAGGTTTTTTTACTGAAAGGTAAAGAAAAAAGAGAGGTACTGACCCTATATACGTAAGACCCTAAATTTACGTTGTGGTATGATATACATAAAGATACATTTAATTCGTCTAAAACTATTGATTCTCTGATAGTCTCTATAACACCAGCGCCATAGAGTTTCTTTTAATTTTTCTTCCATAATAATATGACGTTGGCAATTCTTACTTCTTTACTCCATGAAATACTTTGCGATATTACTTGCAACTTACTTCACTCCAGCTAAGTTCTATTGTCCGTAAATATGCCAATTGTGTTTATCACGGCTTCACTTATATAATAAAGCTGAACTGCTAGTTTAAAAGGGCTCATCTCTATAAATATAATATTATGTAATCTGATTTTAAAAAATCCTTAGGCGTTTAATAGCCCAATTAATTTATAAGGATGGTTATGCGCATCTTGCACAATTAAAACGAGTTGACAGTAAAACCAAATGCCGTGACAACTAATGGCATGACGCTTTGATGCCGTGATGATATCACCGCGATGAACGCGTCGCCGCTGATTCATTTATGTCTGCTAGCATATCGCTACCGATAATATTTTATTCCACTTTTTGTTACAGATTTTGATAAATTATAAATTATTGTAAAATTACATATTTTACTCGTAGATACTTCAGACCTCGCTCTTGTGGGGTGTGTTGTGACGACCGGCTGTTGTTATTTTTTTATTTTTATGACTGGTGAAATTGTAATGACAGCTAGCAGCTGATAAACGGGTGGCTACACTTTAATAAATCTGTGAATGTAATCAGAATCGCCTGCGCGGTTATATCAGATGA
This sequence comes from Lycaena phlaeas, assembly GCA_905333005.2. NCBI lineage: Eukaryota > Metazoa > Arthropoda > Insecta > Lepidoptera > Lycaenidae > Lycaena > Lycaena phlaeas. Next base: position 19,961,512 of record HG995168.1, on the reverse strand, counting down.
AACCACAAGTAAATGTAATTAATAGATTTGATTTGCTAGGACACAATAAAAGCGGCTGGTGTGCGATTTTCATCTATTCAGGAAACAAGCAGTTCCAAGCGGAACACAAAAATAGTCAATAGCTCAGCGACATATACACCAACAAAATGATAATACAGAAGGGTATATTTTTATGATAGTTTGATGGGCAAACCCACCTGTTGGTAAATGATCGACATCGCTCATGATCATAAACTAGTTTACCTGGCCTTGTGGCTGTGGGCTAGTAGGGTGAGCCCAGCACCTTAGGCGAAGCGAATTGAGCCGAGGGGACTCTTTGTATCCCTCTTATAAGAAGAGGGGCAGAAGAACAGGGGGCAAGGAGCGAGTACGGGAACCTCATCTCATCGTACTGTTCCGACGTTGGGAGGGTTTGTTCTGTGGTGCGGGACAGCCCCTCTGTGGAGGTGGCGTCGGTCCCCTGAGGGACTGACTAGCCGTCGAAAAGCCCTGTTTGCTAGCAGATCCGAGGCGGCACAGGTGGCACTCTTTCATCTTCACATCTTTCAGGCGCAGCGAGTTCCACCTACCCGCCTGCGGAGACCCACTTCCCAGCAGGATGTCTCTGTGCATTTCCCGGCGTTAAAGAAAAAAAATGTCAAAGTGCCATTAATTACACGACCCGAATTGCTCCCCCCCCCACTCCCCCGCAAAATAACGAACCTGTTTCACGGGAGATTCAAGCAATCTTAAACAAACGACTAAATTAAAGCCTCTATTCCCCCAACTAAACGTAGCTTTACGCTCCACGAACGTGGCTGACGTAAATCCGATATTTTTCAAGGATCCAGGCGTCCTGAAAATAGTTTTAAGAGCTAGGTCCAAACCGGACGGCATAAAACGTCAATAAAACGCTATTCTGGTTTTAAATCTATCAATGAATTTCCGTTGACACTTAATAACTTTAATCGTGGCTGAATGAACAATTGGATCATAAATTTCTGGCTCGCGAGACGTTTGAAGTGTTTTCTATTGCGTACACGTTTCATGGCAGTGTAATTATAGCGATTGCGGGTTCGAATTCACAAGTTCCTTATGAGATTAGCTCCAGGGACCGGGGAAGTGTGAATGAGATTGCAAGAAACAGAGGGAAGGGGTGGATAACATGCTGCGCTACTGACGGCACGAGGCATGATGATGATGGTAGTATTAAATAAGCTCACGTAGATGTTAGTTAGGAGCCTTATATCCTCAATGGATGTTTAATAATGAAAAAAAAATGGCAAAGGCCTCGTAAATACGTTACAGTTAAATTATGAGAAGGAATATATTGGCATGCCATTTTAAAATTGTGGTTGGTGGGTTGTTACCCAACCTCATCAAGCTTGTGTGTTGCCTCACGATATTTTCCTTCACCGGTGAGCGAGCGATGGTCTCGTGTTCTGGTGCACTTAGAAATTTCTTAAACACTTTAGGAGGTTCAATTCTGGACCTCTCACTCACGACGCCGCCAATATACCCAAGATCGATTTACTTAGCAATAACAAAAATAAGGTCAGTTTCTTTAAACAGTCATCGTTATGGTCAGTAATTTAGTCAGAAGCGGCTTGCATTTGTCATGTAGGTATCTGTATGGGGCTGCAATTGGCTAGCTGAGATACCATTTCTATATGAAGTTCATTTGACTGGCGAGCTTATTTAAATTTTGATTATAAATATATTCGGAGCGCGCTTTTATCTAGTCATCAGTGTTCGTTAGAACGAAGTATTGCACACTATACGAATATTACTAAATTTCATTTGATAATTTTGACGATAATAAAAAATTAAAAAATAATTTGATCGGCACAAAGTTATTTTAACGCCTTATTAAAATATGATTTATTTAAAATATGACAAAATAATCTAAGTTTTTATTCATCATTTTAATTATTACACTTCCACTTCGGATTGCGGAGGGCGTGGCCTTCGGGCCGCCCTTAAGTCAACGACATGCATATGCGAAAACTATTTTATTAAATGGAAACACAAAAATTTACTTTTATCAAATATTATGTTTATATATGCATAAATCATCATGAGTATGCATAGCAATTAATATGCTTATGCTAGTTAATAGTTATATTGAAAAAATCAGAAGGTATTAAGTAGTTATAGCAAATTATAGTTTGAATTAATTAAGGCCCTAAGGCCTGAAGGAAAAAAAATAGCTTTGCAAGGGATACGCTCTATTATATGAGAAGCATATTTACGCGATTTATATTAGCGGTACAAAAAATTTATAATAAATATTAACAATAATAATAAAAGAAGAGAATGTCTTCTCTCTCTTACTATGTGACCTGTCGAGCGCCATTTCATTTGTTTCTATAATGTGTAGTTTTACTCCGTATCTTCCTATTACACTTCTTATCGTTGAGAAGACCTTTGTATGCAAGCTGACCAGTTAATGCCCATATTGGCCCATTGGTAAGCATGCGAATGCCATAATATCTTGCAACCGCTTAATAAGCAACAAATAATGGAAATATTGTAAAATTTCCTTTTTTCATAGGCATGTTTTTGTTTTTCATTATCTCATTATAAGCGAAATAAGATATTATGTTTAAAAAAATACTGAGCTGCCTTTTTTGTATCGTTATAAGTCAGCACTTTGTCTCAACAAATATGACATGGAGAGTAACTGTTCTACATAATAAATAATCCTGTTAATAAGGAAACCAAAGCTAGCATTCCCCTATCCCGCACGTGGGCTTATTTGTAAATTTAAGTGATTCGGATTCTGCTTCTGCGAGTATTAGTTTTCGCCCGGGGCCAGTCGTATTGCCTTCCCAGGGGTTAAGTGCCCTAATTCATAGCGCAGATAATGATTACAATATCATATTACCTATTATAATTTTTAGTACTAACCCTTTTTATATGGGGTTTCGTGAGTAGTTGCAAAGCGAACTGCTATCAAATAAAAATATCTCATCTAAATCGATTGAGAGCACAGGCAGACACTTAGCGGTTACTTAGCTTATTTGTATTATTCAAAACTTCTATCATTCTTCTTTCTAACTCTAATTAAATTAAATCAAATGAAGAGAATATTTTAATTGAATTGAATATTAAAATTTTACCAGAAGACGTATGGTTATAAAGCCACAAAATAGACGCATAAAACTTTTGTTTGAGCTAGTGTTTGTCAACCAACAAAATGCTAGCGAACAGTGGGATGCATCAAAATCATTATTATTAGTCAGTATCTGTACCATCGATCAATGTTAGTCGGCTTAACCTGATGAGGAGACGATGTCCGTGCAGTGGCCGGATGATGATGGTAATGATGATCACCTACCATTCGACAACTCTTCTATTAGTTTGTAGTATATATTATCATTAAAACTGCATATCTATTACCGATATTAAATTTGTGGCAGAGAACCGCCAAAATCAAAGAATCAATTCAAAGATAGAGCAGCCACAACGTGGATAGAAATTTACCAAAAGATTGTTAATTAAAATAATATATATGTACAACACTTAGGGCGGGTTGCATCGACCGATTTTAACGAATATGTACCTAATCGTTAAAGATGGCAGTAACGAAAGTTAGTGACCAAAGAATGTTGTTTTTAACAGACGTCAAAATTTTATGAAGTCTCTTACGTTAACAGATGATTTGAAACAACCGACCCTTAATACACCTGTTAAACGATAGCTATTACCCATGTTTGATTAGGTAACAGTGCGTCAGGAAAAAAGCGAAAGAAAAACACCTTTATCGTACTTTCAACCGTGCACCATTACCAAACAGGTTGTAATCGCTTATCTAACCCTATGTAGACTTTACATAGAACCTTATTGTTCGAGAGAACAATTACCTTTGTTAAGTTGGACATTATCAGGTTAGGTAACATTACGGCTTCAGATTCAGGCTATAAAATTTATCCATCTTTGTTCCAATAACACTTAACGGTTTTCACGAATTCGAGAATCTGATAGCGAAAGAAGAGTATTTTAGGTTACGGCGTGCGGTAAAGTCGATTCAAATGCCATGACGGCGTGATGAATATTTTTATTCCACTTTACGTTTTAGGTTTTTCAAATTGAATTCTATTCTTACTTTATGGAAACGAAATTTTGTAAGTTTGGATAGTTTTTGATCTTTCACAGCAAAATGGCTAAACGGATATGGCTAAAAATGGCGATGCTAAGAGCCTATGGCTACATTTTATACCGAAAATTCAATGTTCTTATTTGGAATTACATTTTCCATATTAAAAGTATGTAGTAATTCATAATAATATTTAAGCTAACCTAATTAGTATAGTTGAAAAGAAGAAGTTGAAAGTTGTCAAAAATGACGTAGCTAGGTACTGGCTAATCGCAACAAGTTTTTCTATTTATTATAATATAAAGAGATGTGTGACATTGGCCCACGCTTGCATTTAATAATATTAGGACTAGCACCACTAATATTTGTTTGTATCATCTCAGTCTACCAAGGAAATATTTGTACGTTTCTTTTGTCAACGCGGGCGAAGCCATGGCAATCGCTATTTGCCGGATGATAACACATATGAACATTCAATATACATTGTTATTATGGTTTTATCGTGTAGTTTACTATACCGTTGTCTATATACCAGAGTCCTAGTCACCTGTATAATTTTTTATTAATCTACATTCACGTAACAAAATAAAACAGCCATGTGCGAGTCTGACTCGCGCACGAAGGATTGCGTGCAATTATATTAACAATTTTAGACCTTGTTTTCTTACGTTAAAAAGAATTTCACTCATTATAATCAAACAACTTTTACGGAGGACTGTCCTCTCGTGACCATCATCATCATCATTATAATTAAACCGCGATAAAATCCGTAAAAGTTGTTTCATTATAATACTTCAGACATTAATTATTTACTTAGTAAGTTACTACATACATAGGTTTTTTGAGAGTATTCCAAGCGTTAGGTATTAGCCGTAACGAGAAAAAGATTTAAAAAAAGTTTTAAGTTTGTTTGTATTAAATATTTATTTTATTCTTTTATTACATAGTATTTTTGCTATAGCGGCAACTTTAAAAAATGTGTGAAAATTTCAACTATCTATCACGGTTCATGAGATGATGATAGACGGACAGACGGACATCGGAGGCTTAGTAAAAGGGTTCAATTTGGCACCATGAAAAATGGCTACATAGCGCATAAGTTCAATAAAGCATGTTACAATCTTCAACAGCAGGTAAAAGGTGTTCAGGTATTCCTTCACCGTAAAATGCCCACGATTCGAGCTGAAATAATACTAGAATGCAAAAAACAATACGATATGAAAATTGAAAGGGATACCACGTGGTGTGTTTATATTCAGTAACGGATGTGCACAGAGTAGGTATATTGTTTGTTATAAACAACAATACAATGTAGTATCGAGTTATGCGGGACTTTAGCGCGGAATAGAGACGTTAAGATGACAATAACGTTAAGGTAGTCGGTTAGAACGTTAGGAAGAGATAAGGTCGAATCTGATGAAAGTGATTGTCACTGATAAGATCAGAAGAAGAAATGATCATCATCGTTTACCACGTCATTTGTATAAGAAGTGTCGTTAGATACGACGTCGCCTAGTTAGCTTGATCTTAGGGACTCTGATTCAGAATCAACTAATGAAATATATTTTTTTATATCATAGGAACGAACAGTCGAAGCCTTGTGACTATCGACGCCCATTAATACCCACATTACCAGAGGTTATGCAGATGCGTTTTCCTCCTTTTCCCTATCATCGCAATGGGCCACCGGAAACTCACAAGCCGCACGAAACGCGACAGATTAGCTGTATTATAAATTATAGAATGTATCCTATCGTCATCATCAGACTTTATCCGTTCACAGTTGACCACAGGCCTAAACGGCTTGCCACCTGCATTCAACACGCACATTATTTTATAATAATTCAAATTAATTATTTTTATATCTACACTAATATTATAAAGAGGAAAACTTTGTTTGTTTGGTTGTAACGAATAGGCTCAAAAAGTACTGGACCGATTTCAAAAATTCTTTCACCATTCGAAAGCTACATTATCCACGAGTAACATAGGCTAAATTTTATTCTGAAAAAAATTGGCTTCCGTAAGATATTTGGGTTTTTCGGACACAAGGTGTAAAAAACCAACCAGAAAAGTTACTTATTTTGCGTACGCTGCCTAAACTATAAAAGATAGAACCATAAAATATTCTAATTAATTGTAGATCTTATAATTATCTACAAAAAAATCCGCGACACGTTATACCTATCTATGTCGAGTGAGGCACAATAACCATTTTTTTATTTAGATATTTTTAATTTTTTTGGACTACATTTAAACGCGTTTATTATACTCATGCTTTGGATCCTTATCAAAATAAATTATTTCATCACTAAGTATAGTTTATGAAAATAATATTTCGACTTTGAATGATTAAAATTGGACGATCCGTTTTGAAGTTATGGCGAAATCTATCTATACTATATATCTACACTAATATTATAAAGAAGAAAACTTTGTTTGTTTGTTTGTAATGAATAGGCTCATAAAGTACTGGACCGATTTTAAAAATTCTTTCACCATTCGAAACCTACATTATCCACAAGTAACATAGGCTACATTTTATTCTGGAAAAAAACAGGGTTCCGTAAGATATTTGGGTTTTTCGGACACGAGGTGTAAAAAATCAACCAGAAAAGTTATTTATTTTGCGTACGCTGCCTAAACTATAAAAAATAGAACCATAAAATGTTCTAATTAATTGTAGATCTTATAAATATCTACAAAAAAGTCCACGACACACTATACCTATCTATGTTGAGTGAGGCACAACAACCATATTTTATTCAGAAATTTCGATTTTTTTGGACTACATTTAAACGAGTTTATTTTACTCATGCTTTTAATCCTTAAGATATGAAGCTAAAGAGTTTGTTTATTTGAACGCGCTAATCTCAGGAACTATTGGTTTATATTTTAATTAAACATTTCAGTATTCGATAGCCCATTTATCGATAAAGATATATCATCCCGCTAAGATCCCGTTGTAAATCTTAGTTAACACAGGCGAAGCTGCGGGCAACAGCTAGTCGTTGATAAAGAGGCGTCTGACGATTGTCAACGGACGAAGATTGATGATAATGGTAAATTGAGACTTGCCCAGCAGTGGGCAAAAGCCACGTGCCGTATCTCCATTGATCAACTCGAAGTTGTAAGTTGATCTGTGTGTCGTGCCATAAGTTTGTTTCCTAGAAATGTAGGCACACATTATGGTCGTTGAAAGAGTGCTGGCTGATTTTATTATAGTGGTTACTACATACAGTCAGTCTCGTAAACATGAACATGGTAAATATCCCGTTTCAATAGTTTTAATGAAAACAACCATGTTAATTTAAAATCCTATACAAAAAAGACAATCTATAATTACAATGTATCAAGATAGAGTCGAATGTATCTGCTAAAACATATGCTAAAATCATTAATAAAGCATATTTATTTTAGTTTAGGTAATAATCTCCAGAACTGCTAGTCGTATTTTTACATTACCAATTTGCATTAAAAAATACCAATTTATTTATATAAATTAGAATAAAAAGGACATAATTGTTATAGTCCTGGGATAAGTGATATTGCGGCGCATAGCCCGTAGAGCTATATTAGAGTTTTTATGTAGTGACTATATCCTACTCATTATGCCGACTCGATTTTGCCGGATAGATTACAGCATCACTAATTGAGCGAAAATATTGTGTTACTTGCCCCGGGACAAATATATTCTCCAATTCGCTATATTTAGTTTCACGTAATAATATTCAATTTATATTATATCATTAGCCTTTACTAATGTAGGGCGAGAGGTTTGTATTACGTGTTACTAACACGAAGGATAATACAATATTCATTATCATCATCGCACCTCTTACATCCCACTGCTGGGCGTGACAAGATACACCTTCACACTTGTCATCAGGCGTGTAGGTTTCCATGCTTATTTATTTCGCTGGTATACAATATAGTAGGGGAGACGTGAAAGATCGTCCTTCACCGATCTGATAACCACATGAGACATATCTTTTATCAAATATTTTGTATAAACAAAATTTTGACAAATGTGCCTATAATTACTTGCCTAGCCAAAAGTGCTCATGGCTATTTTTAATTTAATTAATTATCTTCAATTTTTTTCCCTCACTTTCATACTTTTGATAACCGCATGATATTTGTTTCACTGACAGGCTTGCTTACTCATTTCTGTGTATGGCTACCTGGCAAGCAGATGTAAACATGTAAGTCAATATAGGTGAATCCATCAATTTGCTAACTTATCGAAAGCTATATCAACTTTTATATTACAAAATCGGTCATACAAACTTGCTTGCAAAGAATCGTACTTAAAGTACTTTAATTTAATTAAAAATAGCCATGAGTACTTTTGTATAGGCAAGTAATTATAGGCACATTAGTTTATACAAAATATTTGATAAAAAACACGTCTCATCTGGTTATCAGATCGGTGAAGGACGATCCTCCACGGCTCTTAGACCAATATTAAAGTATGTATAAATGAAAATGATTTTCCAAATTGTCTTCTGTGTATGTCGCCAATAACCTCAGCACCGCTGCATAAAATTAGATAATTCTTTTATTTTTGTGTCGGTTATCGTCAGGTCTTCGGGTTTGTTTATGGAAATGATGATGACGCTAAATATTTAAGGTAAGGGCATGACAACGGCCAACAACATAAGGACATGAAAAATCAGTAAATATCTCCAGAACTTCAGAATTATCAATAATAAACGTTATGCGCCTTCGTGTATATCTGGCGGTTTCCAATGTATTTTTGCTTTAAAATTTATTTTATATGATACTTTTTGTGTACGTCAGTATTGTACTAAATAAATAGACAAGACAGTTGTATAACATATTATATATAGTGTAAGCTAATAATAATTTATATTAATTATAAATGATAATTTTAAATAATAAATGGTACACATTTGATTGTAGTCTTTATATAAATAAGTTTCGTGTCACTCTTTCTGCGATCAGCTGCTGGACTTTATATTAAACTAGCTGTTGCCCGCAGCTTTGCCTGCGTTAACTAAGATTTACAACGGGAATAGTACGCAAAATAAGTAACTTTTCTGGTTGATTTTTTACACCCTGTGTCCGAAAAACCCAAATATCTTACGGAACCCTATTTTTGTCCAGAATAAAATTTAGCCCATGTTACTCGTGGATAATGTAGCTTTCTAATGGTGAAAGAATTTTTGAAATCGGTCCAGTACATTTGGAGCCTATTCATTACAACCAAACAGACAAACAAAGTTTTCCTCTTTATAATATTAGTGTAGATGTAGATTTGCACACCTTGGAGTTCGGTATTACTTGAAGCATACGATAGGTGTTGTTGGTCTAATACATTATGTACGAGTCGATTATACTTTTCAAAGAAATTCTATACTTATATCTAAATTGTATCAAGTTTTTTTAGCATATTGGAGCACATTATTGGGTAAAGCCTTTGTTGATACCTTGAAAAAGTTATGTTGATACCTGAGGTCTTTGTCCAGCAATGCTAAACTAAGCTAAAAAGACTAATATTATTCAGATTTAGGTACGATAAAATCAAGTAATCCAATGTATTAAAATTATTTGAAAGTCTTGTTTTTTTCTTTTATTTACGTCTCTTATTTTGAAATATCGAGCACCGCGAAACTTAAGTGAAAATGGTATTTATATGCTCCTTAAAATAATATTTTAGAGATGAAAAAAGGTTAAGTTAAAATGTTTAATAACTTGATAGGTATAATCCAGTTATATTATGCTAGTTGGACAAGAGTTACGAGTTATCTAAGTTACATTAGTCAATATTCGCACAGGCTGGTGTTATTGTTATTAATTTCACGATCGGCGCTGCCGGCAATGTTTTCAAAATACTCATTGTTCCACACACAATGCGGCCGCGCGGCTTCGCTCGAATCCGATACCACTGTCTGACGCATTCCACTTCACATACCTATATTACATGCCATTGTATAACATACTATATTACATACCTCCGTATATTTATACGTATATAACTTAAAACCATAGTAGTTGAGTAGGTAAATGGGCAGACCATCCACATGTAAGTCGACCATAATTAAGAATCAAACGAACTTACCAAGTGAAGTTTGATGTCTAATTATGCGAGTATCTCGACCGAAGACAATTATAGTTTACATGCAGCAGACACGTCATGATGCTGTCCTTATCACTCTTTAGAGATTATATATTTCTGAAAAAAAATCTCTCTCTTTCCTACTCTCACCCCCCTCGGTCCCGTTTCAATCACTTCATTATTTTTAGAGCAAAAACACTTTTTTTTTTTTTTTTTTTTTTGCATTTTCGGGGATCTGGTATTAGGTTTTGGGTCGGGAGGGAGTAATTGTCTTCGGTCGAGATACTCGCATAATTAGACATCAAACTTCACTTGGTAAGTTCGTTTGATTCTTAATTATACTTCGTATCTCTCCCGAAGACAATTATAGTTTACATGCAGATGTTTAGAGTAAAGCAAAATAAAAATAAAAAAATTAGAAGATATTATGTAAGTAGAGATATTTTAAAATAAAACTTACAATATGACAATCAGTAACTTTTATTCTATACCCAAATAATGTCTAAGCATGGAACAAAGCATTAACAATTTGGTTTTCATCAATTATATTATTTATATCTTTTTTATAATATTTGTTAAATACGTTAGATGTATTGCTCCAGCCTGCAGCCTTTCTTATGACTTCAAGATTTACACCTAATCTGTACGCTGCTGATGTTGAGGCGTGTCGGGTACTATGGGCACCGTATATGGAAATATCTATGCCACTTTTCTGTAAGACATCTTTTACCCAGTGGCCTAGAGTTTGACTCCCTACTGCTTTATGTGGTTTTTTGAAGCTGACAAAGAGATATTCAGTATTTGACTGCCTTAAGTTTGTTGTTTTAACAATATAGTTTTTAACTGCTGTTGCTGGACAAATGTTTGGACTTTCTTTAATAAAGGGTAATCTGATCAGTGGCTGTGAAAACCCGGGCCTGGACGATTTTATAAGATCGTCAACTTTGATTAAAATCAATTCATCACTAATAATTACATTATTAATTTTAATTTTTACTCAGTGTTTGAATCCTTTGAGTAGAAGCCAAGGCTAGTAAAGTAACCACTTTTTTACTTAACATTTCTATATCAAGGCTATCATATGTAGGTAATTTTTCCAAATAATTAATTACTAAATTTGTATCCCAAGTAGTATCATATTTAGACTTTGGTGGTTTAAGTCGATACACACCTTTATAAAATCGGCTTATACATTCATTACCCGTAATTTCTGAACCTAAAATTAGAGACAGAGCTGATCTCGTTGAATTTAAGGTGCTATAACTAACACCGGATTCAAATCGGTCAGCCAGATAAGAAAGTACCTGATTAGCATCGGCTGTACAGTAATTAATATCTTGATTTTGGCAATAGTACCACCAATTTCTAAGGTATGAGTTGTACTGTAGTAGTGTGCTATCTGCAAACGATGCCATCAGTATATCCAAGGAATTGAATGGGACTCCTTTCTTTATCATTGATCTCCGGATAACTTCGCTGCCACCAGGGTAAGGCTCCTGTACAGAGGATGTGATTGCCTGAAAGGAGAACACAGTAAAAATTTATCTGGTTCAAATATTAGCTCTGTAGATACTGTATATTGCTTATAAAGTGGATACCAAGGCTGTGAAGGCCATTGCGGTACCACTAAAACTCCTTTTGCTTTATCAGCTTTAATTTTATTTAGTACTTTGGTTATCAAGCTGAATGGCGGAAAGGCATAGAATTCTATATTGCTCCAGTCAATTGTAAATGCATCTACTACTTCGGAATGAGGGTCGAGCTTCCACGACGCATATCGAACACATTTATAATTTTGATTGCTTGCAAAGAGGTCAAATTCTGGGGTTCCGAAATGTTGGGTAATTTGATTAAATGCGTAACTTGCAAGCTCCCATTCAGTATCTATATTTGTAAGACGAGAATTATAATCTGCAATAGTGTTATCTGAAGATCTTATATATGATGCAAAAATGTGCATATTTCTTTTTTCAACCCACTGCCATATCTTTCGTGAAAGTTTATTAAGTTTTTCGTATTTTACGCCACCCATTCTGTTAACATATGAGATGGCCGTAGTATTATCAATTCTTAAAAGTAGGCTGCAATCATTTAAGTGAGGTGCAAATATTTTAATTCCGTAATATGCGGCTTTTAATTCCAGATAGTTTATATGTTGTTTCATATCCGATACATTCCAAAACCCACTAGCCGATTTGTTGCCACAAGCGATACCCCATCCGGTAGTAGAAGCATCACTAAATATTTCAAGTGAATAATTATTAGACAGTATAGGCGAAAAAGATGTTTTGATGTTATTTTTCCACCACAGTAAGTCAGGGAGTACATCCTTCGATAATTTCATTAACCTATTGTAATTATTTTTAGTACGGATCAGAGCTAACATTTTTTCTCGTTCTATTAATTTTGTATAGACCCAACCGTATTTTACGGCGGGACACGCAGAAGTAAGAAGCCCTGCAAATTCAGCCAGCTGTCTTATAGAGCAACTTTTCTTATGTAAAAAACGATCTGTTTGTTCTTCTATTCGTAATTTTTTACTATCGGGTAACGAAAGGGTCATATCTTTTGTATTAAAAATAAATCCCAGATATTTACAGATCATTTGTGGCTTAAATTGGCTTTTTTCTTGATTAATTATAAATCCTAGTCGATTCAAAATGGCGCATGTATTATTAGTATTATTAATACACTGTTCCTTAGAAATGCCAATACACATAAAATCATCTAAGTAGACTACTGACAAGTGTCCGGTTTTACGCAATTGGCATATTACAGGTTTCAGTAATTTTGTGAACACATATGGTGATGTACAAAGTCCAAATGGTAATACATTAAATTCAAATAGTTTGAAATCTGTTTGGGGTACAGTCCATCGGAAGCGTAAGAACTTTTTATCCTTTTTATGTACCGGTATTAAGAAATACGCATCCTTGAGGTCAATTGTTGTCATATAATAGTTAGGTTGCAATAGTTTTAGGGCGGTGCGGTAGTCTTCCATTTTGAAGTGTGACGTAATTATATATTTATTCAATTCCTTTAAGTTTAGAATAAATCTATGTTGACCATTTGGCTTTGGAGTTGAGAAGACCGGCGATATAAATTCTCCTTTACAAGGCTTACAGGGCGAAATATATCCTGCCTTGAGCATGTCGATAATACATTGGTTAATAATATGAATTTCCAATGTGGAGTAACAATGGCTATGGCTTACATGTGTTTGTGTTGGATATTTATAAAATGGTATCCTATAGCCTCTAATCCATGATAAGATTAGGGGATCATTGGTGATGGTGGACCATTCATCGTAAAAATATGCAAGTCGACCTGCGACCGTGATATTTACCTTTTGCGCAGCTATCGTCTCGATCGGTAACGCTGCGCCGTCATCCTCTGCGCCGACGTCTCCATGGGACGATTCCGTGCTGCTGGATGGCCTTTCCTTGTGACGGGGATCGGTCTCGCTTCGCCAGCAGCCAGCGGTGGACCCCCCCTCGCGTTTAAAGTATTCCTTCGTAAGCTTTGGGCTACTGCGGGTCTACTTCTAAGGCGTAAATCTTTTGGAGCCTTTGATGCTCCTGGCCGGAGGTCAGATCCGGTTTTTGAAATGGCTTTAGAGCTTTTTATTTGTTCAGCTAAGTCTTGTCCAAAAAGATATTCATCTATCTTAGTATTTTTAATTGTATCTCTTGTTTGTTTATTAATAGTATTAATAATAGCGTAACGCCGTGATAAAGATTCTCTATAGTGGAGGTCACACAAGAGCCTGCCTGCGTCGCTGAGAGGTTTTAATAATTGCTGATTATTTTCTTTAAGAGTAATGTTTATTGCTTTTCCTATAGCAGCTAAGCAGCTTGATATGTGGTTCTGTTTGTTTTGACAATATATGTCTTTTTTATTATTCAATTCTGTAATAGCCGCTTTTATTTCTAAATTTAATTTTGGGGCCTGCATATTTTTACAGTTTTCGGCAGGTAAATATCTCTTCAGTAATTCTGATTTATCATCTTTTTGGAGGCCATTTAATAAAACATGAGTCCAACGAGCTCCAATGTCCTTGTGTATATTATCGCCAAAAATTTTTTCTGTAGATGGATCGTCACCAAGTATCTCTAAGATACTTTCATTAAGTTGTGGTTCAGTTACATCATCCTCTTCAGAAGTATGTAGAATATCACTCCCAGAAGGGATATCCTCTAAAAAGAATAAAAAATATCAAAATATGTCTTTTTTTATTTAAAATTTCAACGCAATATACGTAAAGTAATTATAAAAAATTTATTTTATTTGTAATATTGTAATATACTAATTTGTAATTTTGTGTTTCATTTAGAATACACACTTATACACATTGTAAAATCGCTTAACACGGTATACGTGGCGTTTTTAATTTGTTCAAGACTCAACATGATTTACATGGAGTAGTGATCTTTGTGTTTCATTTAGAGAACACAATTATTACATAATATAATTCAATTAATATGTAATTTCATTTATAACTATGTTTCATTTAGAATTCATAATTATTAAATTTTTCCATAATTTATGCCATGATTTACATGGCGTTCCTTATCTAATCATAGAACTCAACATTATTTATATATGTAGTATTCCTTTAACTTTCATTTAGAATAAGTCATAGGTACACCTTTTATATGATTGTTACATTTCAGAGACACACTCCTGTCGGTTTTTATGATAAGAATTGACATGAATAAAATAAATAATTATTTATTATATTAGTTATTAATTACGTTAATAGGTGTAAATAGAGGTAGGCATAATATAATATCCCTTAGGGAAATATATGAAGCAGACATTATGGCGCCATCTAGGCGATGCGCGTCTGCGCTGGCGCCGACATGTCGGGCCGCCTCGCCAGCCTACCTTACATTTGTTAACAAAATTTTCCACAAAGAAATTACTATTTAATATTCCATCTTTATATGATATTATAAAGTGACTAATTATTATTATTATATTATATGCAACTTACCTATGAGTTCGATATCATTTTCTGGTTGGGTGATACTTCCATCTTCGGAAGACGAGATGCGCCTCCGTCTTTTCTTAACCTGTTTTTCTAATTCTCTAATTTTCTTAAACATTTTCTCATAATCACTATCTCGTTTTCTTTTCCCCATATGTAATTTTCAATTTAATAATTAAAAGTAAATTTAAAAGGTGATGTGACTCGGACAGCACTAAAACGTGTAATGAAGTGATTGAAACGGGACCGAGGGGGGTGAGAGTAGGAAAGAGAGAGATTTTTTTTCAGAAATATATAATCTCTAAAGAGTGATAAGGACAGCATCATGACGTGTCTGCTGCATGTAAACTATAATTGTCTTCGGGAGAGATACGAAGTATAATCATAAACAATAAAATCTGAGACTAGCCCATTTGATATGTTGCCTATCCTAAGATGATGATGATGTAAAGAAGATATGTAAAGTCAGTATATCTATTTGTTAGGCTGGCGTGCCGTCTAAACTACATCGTTTAGGAAACTCATGTGTTGGCTATCTGAGCCATAAGATTGTAAGTCTTACTCAAACTGCATAAATGACCAAATCAACTGTCAAATCCCTTGTTAAGTGTCAAATGGATGCTAGAAGCATGGTTAAATTACTTAATTTGATCAGCCTGGCAGTTGACATGAAAAGCTGTGAAATTTGACTCTAGAATCGTATGTTAACCGCTATTATCAGCCGTGTTAATTGACATACACTTTGACCAACGTTTCAGAAGCCGGGCGTTAGTGTCATTACTTGCACTGCCTGTCTTGCCCTTCTCTTTGAAACAGCAAAGCTGTTTGACGGGAGAAACGAGCAGGGATGGTGCTCGTGCAGACAAAGGGGGGCTGTTGTGGATTAAGACTAGCTGTCCCCAGATAATCACAAAATATGTGCCATGCTATAGCAGCTACATTTAATTACATAAGTTTCAATTATTATAAGGCTAGTATGCTTGCGTAAGCACTGCATCCGCTCCGAATTTGATCCGAGTTTGTTAGTATTTTACAAACTCGGCTCGTTCCGAACTATTCTGAGGATTAGATCTAGAGATTTGGAGCACTAGATCTATCACCGCCACATGGTTTTTTTTCAGCCACGGTCCGTATGTAATGCGTAACAGTTTAAACAGATTCATGACGGTCATCGGCTTATAACTATATGTATTACTTCTACTGATACTATAATATTTTTAATAAGTTCATTTATAATAATAATATGGCTGTAAATATTGTACGTATAGTCAAATATGTTTTTACCTAGCTGCCGAATTGGTTATGCTTTCGTGATATTGTAATAGAATAGAAAATGTTTATTATAGAAACAAAAAAGTATGTCCTTATATTATGGTTAATTTTCTTGGTATTAATGTATGACAAATAAATAAATAAAACAAATAAGGCATAAATTTAATATTCGTATCCCGTTATCGTACGAGAGTGAGTCTTATAATATTAATTATATTTGCATCACAATTTATTAATTATTGGAACGAAGTTCCTTACGGCAGGCTTGGAGGGGATAGGGATTTTGCTGCGCAACCGAACTGAAAAAATGTGATAGTAAAACCGTAAGAAAAAGTGCGACAGTCGCATACACAAGCGAGTAGTGTATAATACCTTTCTCTTTCTCCCTCTTTCTTTTCGTTCTCTCATCCCTTCTCTTTCTTAACTTCGTTCCTACCTGGTGTCCCACGACACCACATCATTTTTTTATATTTAATTTGAATCCAAGAGATAGAAAACTACTTTTATTCGATAGAAAGTTAACCGATGTTCGTTCTAGAGCACTAATGGAGACATATGGAAACGTCGAAAATATAAATTAGTGAATTGACGGACGATAACTCTAATGGTATGTAACTGTAGCTCCGTATACAAAACGGAAATGTTGGACAAATAATCAAATCGTCATTTCATTTACCATTTTATTGATCATGTCTGAGTGGTCTGATAGCCTTCTGAGCCTTAGGAATATCTAACTGAAGCTAATTCAGACCAGCTTGACAATAATTACTCAAATCAATATTTGGAATTAACAGGAGCTGGGATGAGGAACTTTTTATATGGTTATAATGTTATCATAAGCCTTGTGAAAAACAAGTACAACTAACACGAGCCACTCAATGCTTTAAACAATAACTTGTACATTTTTGTGTTGTTTGTCAGCATCGAAATACTAATTGTGCCAAATATAATAACAGCAATATCGTGCCTACCCGATGTTTAGCTTTGCCCCGTTTCCCAGAATCCCACATCGGGAGGCACGTACGAGATTGGCTAAATCTCCACAGTTACTGTAACATAATACAAAGCAATCTGATACACTATGAATTGTTTAGGCACTAGATGAAGTCTAAAACGCGTTACTATGCTGTTTTATTCAAATGAAATCCAAAATTATTTCATTGGCAAAACAAAACTTTCAAATATTTATATGAAACAATTAAAAGTGTAATAGGATCAATCTATAATAATATATCAAAGCGGAAAAGATTGTTTCTTTGTTTGAATACGAAAATCTGCCAGTGAGATGTTAAGTATCAACCCATATTATATTATGTCCCACTGCTGGGCAAGGATTCCCTCTTCGATATCGGGCGAAGAGCGTAACGGGACATAGTTTACCGAGGCGCTAGCCCAGTAGTACGGGTTGATGAACGTCACATAGATGTCCTCACGATATTTGCCTACACCGGTGAGCGAACGATGGTCTCGAGTTTAGGTGCACCTAGAAATTTAGGAAAACTCATTTCAAGGCACACGGGGTCATGGTATAACATATTTCTTAATACAGTTGCTCAAAAAGTGGCGTACTGCAGGGACGTATAGCGTTCCGAAAGTGGACTATTACACACTCGTGCTTTTTCTTTAACTTTTCCGAACTCGTGCGTTCTCTTTCCAACTGTCAGAATAATGCATATTAAAAAGAAAAAAAAACACGAAGTTTTTACAAACATTTTTCGAAGAAGCTACTAATTTGTTTCAATTTCATAATTAATGATTTGATTTAATGAATTAGGTTAGGTTTCATTTCATTTCATCTCATTAAATTTCATTTTTAATTCATATCAGTAAAACAATTCCACTGAAGACTTGGCTGTTTGGGCATTTGCCTACCCAGAATAGGTGAAGAAAAAAATCTCTGCTTATATTCTTTTATGTTCGGCGCCATTTTGTATTTTTATAATTTTATTAAATAGCTTAATTTTTTCGCAACTGTTTTTCGCCAAAATAGTCGTTCATTACACGTGCGGAACCGTCATTGCAACTTGTTCCGACTGTCAATCCTCACCTTCGGCTGCGCCTCGGCTCGGGTAGACATTTGTCGGAACTCATTGCAATGACAGGTTTTCCGCACTTGTAATGAAATATACTATATTATAATTTATAATATGGACATTAAGACGATATGTTCTTAATAAGGGACATACAAACAACTTCTATTCAGGGAGAGTATGGGTCCGGTTGGAATCATTTGGGATGAAAATTAAAGTAACGTATCTTAGCGATAGTATATTTTGTCCGTCAGTGGTTAAGTACTAAAGTATTCCTGTTTCCAGGCGCATACGACGGCCGCATGTGTATCCAGGACCCTGACACCTCCAACCCTCAAATGTTGAAGGAGGACGAGGAACTATCTCGCGTGTACCAGACGCTCTCCCTCCCACCGATGCCCAGGGAGGAGGTGGTCACCACCAACAGGTGAGTACCGAGACTTTGAACTGTAAGAAATGGGTAGACTTATTATATTTTTCTTGCAAGACAAAATTTCAAACATATTTGAACAGAAAATTGAAAATAGTCATCGGGATCAATATTGTCAGTTCCGTCCAGAGTTAGACTTAGACCACTTTCAATGAACACCGAGATGGCTGATTCGCGCTTGCATCCAATCAGAAGAGGTCGCTGACCGAGATTATCGTCACATCCAATAGTCGAAATTGTTTTGATGTAGATAATTATTTGTATTGTTCGTAATACATACAAGGCCGTCTTAAACTAGGCTGGGGCCCTTGGGCACACAAGATTGTGGGCCCCTTTTGGAAACTAAAAAAAACTAATTATAATAACATTATTTAATTAGTACCTAAGGTACCTATGACCATTTATTATAGACTAGCAGTTGCCCGCAAGTTCGCCTGCGTTAACTAAGATTTAAACCCGACCAATAATTTTTATGATTAGCGCGTTCAAACAAACAAACTTTTCTGCTTTATATCTTATGGTAAAGTAAAAACCTTCTTAGTTGTAAAGACCTTCTGATAAGATTACCTACTGATTTGTAAAAAAGTGTAATGTGCCCGACAAAAATGTTTTGAGAGTAAATGTGTGAAAGAATTTGTAGGTCCTCGGGGCCCCCGTTCTCAGGGGGCCCCGGGCCCGGGCCCCGTGTGCCCTTATGGTGAAGACGGTATTGAATACATACGCCATTGTAGTTTAAGTACAGACATTTGCTTATTTTTAAGACTCCTTGTTGCCCGCGGCTTCGCATGCATGTATTACAATAATAATAAGATCGCTAGGCGAATTTGGCAAAAGAGTAACCGTTAAGTGATTTTTAAGTATTCATATTTTAAATGTTATAATAGTACTGATTATAATTTTAAGTACGGAAACTTTAAACACTTTTTTATTCAGCAATATAGACTATTTATATATTAATGGTGAAACTTGCATGGATATATTTTTAAAACAAAAAATTGTGACTTGAATTATTATTCCAAAATTTTAATAATATAAAGATAAAGAATTATTATTGGTTCCTCATGAAGACAAGTTAGTCACTTATATATACTGTTTTTAAATACCTATTCTAATTTATTATAATGCCATTTAGTTATATTTCTTCTACTTTAAGAGTTAAGAGACCTACAGGTTAAATTTTAAGAAACTGACATTATTAATATAAATAAATTTTAAGTTGAACATTAAAGGTAAGCGTCGACATACCTGTACATACAACTGTTTTTTTTTCTTTAAAAGAAAGTGACACATAAATGCGATCGGAGCGGCAAGGATCGTCAAACGGGCCCGGATTTAAATTAAATGTCGCCCCTGGGCAACGGAAAAATAATGCCACCCTAATTTTTATACAAACTAATAGTTTATACAGTAGTAGAACAAAACAAAAACAAAAAATAGTATATTGCATATTATGTCAAACCTTTAAGGAAATAGATTAGTGACATTATTTTAATTATTTATTTTTACTAAAAATACCACAATTATAATTTACAAATAATTAATAAAATTTATTAATTTATCAATGAACTTAAAAATTATTAATCAATATTACTCAAAAGTAATTTTGATAAGATTAGGTTTTTTTTTTCAAAATTTGCCGCCCTACAAGTTTGCCGCCCTGGGCACTATCCCTGACTGCCCCTAGTGTAAATCCACCGCGGCTGTATACAAACAATATTAGAAACTCGGTGATGTGCACGATTACTTTAATTAATTATTTTTGTAATACTTATCACCACTTGTGTGTCGTTCATTGCTCGCCGCTAACAAGAAGCGATTTAATTAGGTATAGTTGTAATTAACTTTATTAAATTGCTTTCACAACGGACGGATACAATATTTCTATCGTTGCAGCAACGAACCAAAAACTAAACCGAGATCAACAGCGAGCAGTCCCGGAGAGTCGGAGATGAAGCCGCAGTCCACCACCAACACGCCATCACAGACGCAGAATAAGCCGCCATTTTCCTACGTCGCCCTAATAACCATGGCCATTCAGAGTAGCCAGACCAAAAGGGCCACTCTCAGTGAAATATACGCGTACATCACGAAAGAGTTTCCCTTCTTTGAAAAGAACAAGAAAGGCTGGCAGAATTCGATCCGCCATAACCTCAGCCTCAACGAGTGTTTTCTTAAGGTGCCCCGAGAAGGGGGAGGGGAGAAAAAGGGCAACTATTGGACGCTAGGTGAGTTTGAAGCATTTGGGCAACGCGAATCATACTATGGCGATGTGTGCTTAGCGTTTTGTGTCATTTTTTATGTCAGATTCAATCGAGTTTTGCCGATGTCCCACGGAGTTCAGAATTTGTGTTTATTCTAAAATAGTCGTCTAGGTAAGCTTCTGTACATTTTTTTAACCACACAAATTAAATTGGGCCTTGCGAAATATATGCGATTATTTAATTACAAATTTTACAATGTGCGAGTTGTTTACCATAAATTGTCTTTTATGATCGTCACCCTCATTATTATCTAACAGTTTTATAGGCTATCCATAAAAGCTATTTTTCCATGTCACATATTGTCACGTAAAAAAAACTAAGACCTCTCTCACCCCTTAGTCACACTTTTACTGTCACTTTGTGTTTTGTATCGTGTGGGCGATTGTTAAACTAACTACATTTTATAAATGTCTCCATATAATGGAGGACATAGATGATAATGATGATGATGATGCTGACTAGCAGTCCTTACGATGGGTGACACATCGAGGGATAACTTCAGAGCTAAGCTTTTAGATTTTTATCATTAATAAATCGCGAAAGTCCATGTTTATTTATTTGTGGGTTTTTCAGTACCGTCTGCAATTTTGTTTATAGTGATAATTGTATACTAGCCGCACAGCAAATTTGTTTCAGCGCATTTTGAAGTGTTTTTCGTAATTCATATTGAGGAGTTTTTAGTCCCTTTATTATTATTAAATGTATTTGCTTGCGTGTTTTCGCTGGTTTGAATATTCTACGAATTGTCGGATTGATGATTCAGTTGTACGTTGTCTTTGCGCTCTTCGAGATAAGCTTTAATGAGACTGTCTCATATTTGATGAGACCTGGTCAGCAATTTTTTATAGCTGCTCTATAGTTCAATATCATAAGGTAGCAACTTCGAAGAATGCTTAGACGATTGCATATTTATAGGGCTGCTAGAGTTTATAATAAATAAATAACAACATTTAAAACGGGATGTCTACTAGTTTAATTTTTAACCGACTTCAAAAAAAGGAGGTTATCAATTCGTCTGTATATTTTTTTTATATTCATTACCTATGTCTTGTATCCGGAACTGAAAAAATATGGTAAACGTCCCTTTTAAAATAGTTTTAAATATGCACAAACCAACGTGAAAAAATATTTTGTTATTGAGTTTGTTTGTTCGTCAATTGTGATGGTCAGAATATTCCAGATCCTCGTTGCGGCGATATGTTCGAGAATGGCAACTACCGCCGCCGCCGTAGGATGAAGAGGCCGTTCCGAGCCGCCCCCTATCCCAAGACCCTCTTTGGGGATGCCTACCACGTAGCTCACGTTGGCCAGCACCCCCATATGCAAGGGCTGCCTCTGGGGCCGAGGAACTACTTCGGATCATCCTCGCCATACCCGGGACCGTACGCAAGATATGACGCGTGAGTATAAATTATATAATTATTATTATTTACTTTTTTATTTATTTAGAGAGCATAAGAGAGAGAGAGAGAGAGAGAGCGTAAGAATTTTGTATAACAATAATAATAAAAGATTGATCTTTAAAAAAATACGTCCACGCCCATGGAACGCTTGTCAGATTCTAAGCACATACGCTCGTAATATTGATAAGAAAAATAATTAATAAAAATCTTGTAAATGATGGATTAGAAAAAACATTCCATTCTTCTTGGAACATTAGAAAATAGTATACTTGCTCGTTCAGATAGCGTAAGCAGGGCAACACAATATCTGCATAGCCTCTGGTTGTGTGGATGTTTCTGGGTGTCGATAGTCGCCAAAGGACTTCCACTGTTCGTTTGCCTCCTAGGCTATAAAAAATAAATATAGTCAAAGTCAAAGTCAAAAATTTTATTCAAAATAGTACTATCCAAGTATCTTTTTGAAGGTCAATTGAGTCTACCACCGGTTCCAAAGTAAGTCCACTGAGAAGAACCGGCGAAACAAACTCAGTGGAACTAGTCTTTTCAAATACAATATTACAAAAAATAGTAATACAAACAATACATAGTACTATACTAGTATAGTACATAAGAAGAATTCAGCAAGAAACTCTGTTGGGTTGCTCCTTTCAAAATATAGTTTACAATTTTTTATAAACATACATAATTACATACACTTATTACTATAACACATTTATTACAGTCTTATCCTAAGATCTTTATCCTAAGAAAAGTAAATAAGTAGATAAATTTAGACCCCGCAATATCCAAAACAAACCAGTGGATGTTAATAAAAAAAAAAGAAACGCTAGGTAGAAATCGCATAACACGACCAGCCACCACAGCAGCACCTCCACATAGGCCTGGACGCGTGAGCCAGCGTCAACCTCTTCCGCATATTAGAGGGAAGTGGAAGACCCATCCCACAACGCCACCACTGCAGTAGCGTAAGCGAGCATGACATGTCATACGTTTCACCTTTACACAAGTTTAGTTCAACACACTGCAGGCTCAAAATTTATCTACATTCTAGATAAAACAGCTTTATAGAAGAGCAATTTAATCCCAAGGTTTCGCTTCGTCTAAATAACAAATTATGAAATTTATAATTTATACATTGTATAAAACCTTATGAGTGAGTGTCTTATTCCCAAGGTGTGGTATCTTCAATAAAATCTTTTATTTCATAATACGCTTTACCACACAAACGTTCCTTAACAATTTTCTTAAATTTATTAATGGAAAGATTTTGAACGTTTTCTGGGATCCTATTGTAAAATCGTATACATTGTCCCATAAAAGAAGTACTAACTTTATTAAGTCTAAAAAATGGAACATTCAATTTATATTTGTTCCTAGTATTTATGTTGTGATGGTCGCATTTTTTTAAAAAGTCATTAATATTTTTGCGGACGTACATCACATTAGCAAGTATGTACTGAGAAGCTACAGTTAAGATGGCAATTTCTTTGAATTTTTCTTTCAATGATACCCGGGGGCCCAAACAGTATATAGTTCGAATAGCTCGCTTCTGCAACAAGAAAATCGTATTAATATCCGCCGCATTCCCCCACAGTAGAATGCCGTAAGACATTAGACTGTGGAAGTAAGTATGGTATACTAATCGCGCCGTATTTACATCTGTCATTTTTCTTATTTTTTTAATCGCAAAAGTCGCAGTACCGAGTCTATTTGCCAACTTGGCTATATGTGGCGCCCATTGCAGCTTACAATCTATGGTTATTCCAAGAAATACGGTCGAATCCACCAAGTCCATCACCTCTCCGTTAAGTGATACATTAGTTTGCACCTGCTTGACATTAGGCAGTGTAAATTTTATCAATTTAGTTTTGTTTGAATTAAGTAACAAATTATTTACGCTAAACCAATGCACCATGTTCGAAAGAGCATTGTTTACATCGTCAAGGACCATTTGCTGTCGTTTAATTTTAAATATTACTGAGGTATCATCAGCAAACAATACAATTTCATGTTTGTCCTTCATAAGTGAAGCCAAGTCATTTATATACACAAGGAAGAGAAATGGACCAAGAATGGATCCTTGAGGTACCCCCATTTTTATTTTGGTACCAGCGGAACTTTTACCATTTATGATTACTTTTTGTGTTCTATTATTTAAATAGGATACCAGTAGTTTAAGTTCAGTACCCCTGATACCATAGTGGTGCAATTTCCTGATTAACGTCGCATGTTCAACACAGTCAAAAGCTTTGGACAGATCGCAGAATACACCTAGAGTATCCTGTGACTCCTCCCAAGCTGTAAATATATATTTTAAAAGATCAACTCCCGCGTCAGTTGTGGATCTACCTTTGGTAAATCCAAATTGCTGTCTATGAAGTAACTCATGCTTATTAAAAAAGAATAAAAGTTGATTTAGAATAATTTTTTCGAATATTTTACTGAGAGTTGGAAGTATGGAAATTGGTCTAAAGTTCGAAGGGTCTGTACTGCTACCTGATTTAAAAAGTGGTAATACTTTACTATGTTTCATTAAATCAGGAAATTCACCACAATCAATGCACTTATTAAATATGATTGCTAAAATCGGTGCAATAATATGCACAATATGTCTCATAATTTTTACAGACATGCCCCACAAATCTGTAGTATTCTTAATATTAATTAGTTTAAAAGCACTAATAACATCTTTTGGGCAAATATATTGAAATTTAAATACATGTTTATTCTCATTGACACTTTTTTTAAGTAATGTCTCGGCAACGGTAGGAGAGGATATAAGATTTTTTGTTGTTGCCAATGGAACATTAGCAAAAAAATTATTAAAGATAGTTGCGACCTCTTTGTCAGTATCTATTCGTTTACCATCAATACATAAAGAATATTCAGTGTTATTATATTTATTTTTGCCAGTTTCTTTATTAATTATATTCCACGTTGTTTTAATTTTATTATCCGATTTCGATATGGTACTTTTGATATGTAAGGATTTGGCTGTTATGCATACCTTTTTAAATATTTTAGAGTATGATTTTACATATTTTTTAAATTCTTCACTACTGTTGTATGACCTTTCATCATAGAGTTCATACAATCTTTGCCTACTTCTATGAATTCCTACAGTCGCCCATTCATTAAAAGGTTTAAGATTTTTTACATTTACTGTTTTTATTTTAGGTGCAAATACAACGTCAAACTCATTTTTAATTAAATGAAATAATTTACCATACAGAATATTCGGATCATTTTTGTTACAATCAAGATATGAGAGTTTTTCCATTATATTGCACCTAAGCTTCTCAATACGATTTTCGTTGACAGGGACAAACATTACTTTCTTTTTGTAGTTATTTTCCCTATTCATGTTTTTGAAAGATGCTTGCAATCCACAGTGATCCGAAGTAAGTTTATTAATAACACATTGACTATATGGTGTTACATTACTAAATATATTATCTATACAAGTAGCCGTGGTGCAAGTTATTCTGGTGGGTTCTAAGAATAAGTTATTGAGGCCAAATGATTTAAATAATGATAAAAATCTGATAGTGGTGGAATTATTTTCTAATAAATTTATGTTAAAATCACCACATATAATTATATATTTCTTAGATCCACATACCTTTACAAGAACTTTGTCCATAATTTCTTCAAAAGTATCATATGGCCCACTAGGAGGTCTGTATACGCTTACAATAATAAGACACTCAAACTCTACACAGGCTATTTCAACAGTGCGCTCAATAGAGAGGCTCACAATATCTTTTCTTTCTTTACATTTTAGATTAGTTTTTGTCAGTATTAGGGAGCCACCTCGTATTGCATTTTCCCTATTAAATGAACTTGCTACCTGGTGATCACCAAGATTAAACATAACTTCGTTCTTATTCAGCCAATGTTCGGTAATACATAGTATGTCTATACTACAACATTTAATAAATAAATCTATTTCTAACTCTTTACCGACCAGACCTTGTATGTTTTGATGCACCAGGTTGATATTACAATAATTAATTTTACTTTTTTCTGTAATTTTTCTAGTTTTAATTTTATTACATTCTTTAATTTTCCCCATAGTATAGCAAGATACAATTTCTTTTGTCATATAACCTAGTTTAAATTATTTGGAACGAATTCCAAGCTTTGTTGTGTCGATAAGAGACACTGCTCAATAGGAGCAGTGGTCTGTGTAGCCAAATCCTTGGCTGGGTCTATGTATAAAAACCTTATTAGATTCTGAAACTTACAACAGCACTAAGAATTAAATAGCTATGTTGTATAATGTGTACTATTACAATTCTTAAAACTTTCTACGGCTCAGTAAATGCTGTGATATATCATCATCATCATCACCAGCCACTCTCTTCACTGCTGACCAACTGAATACTAAACACTGAGGAGGACCGATCCCTTGCTACTCGCATCCAACGCGGACCTGCCACTGCACGGAGATCGTCTTCCCTCTGGTTAATGGCCGACCAACACTTCGTCTACCTAAACGCGGCATCCACTCTTGAACCTCATTAGCCCATCGGCCATCCGTTATTCTGACTGTGTGACCCTCCCATTGCCACTTTAACGTGCATATTCTTAGCTTGATATCGGTAACTTTAGTCCTCTGGCGGAGGTCTCCATAATCACCACTCTACGAGTTGAAGGTAACTCTTAATTCTAAGAAATACGCAAATTACTGTCGCTAGGGCGCTTACCAACACTTTTTTGTTGTAAGTGGGTCAAACGATGATCTCATCTGTCGTGATTATTAATCATAGGTCATAGTCTTTATACATAGGTGTATATTATGTATATAGTGTGTAAATGAATAGGGAAAGCCGGTGGGCAAAACATGGTTGAGACAGGTAAGGGACAGGACGTTATTAGTAATTGAGCAGCATGATAACAGGCTGATGATGATGATAAAATATCACCGAACTCCTGCTAGACCAATTTTCATGAAATTTTCGTCTGTTCACAAAAAAAATTATATAATATCTTATATAAGCAAGTACAAAGAGGATGTCTTACAAAGATAAGCGGTCTTTTTCGGACATCTATCCTTCAAAAGAAGACGTTATCTGAGTAGAGTACTCTATAGATTCAATTTTGAAGACGTGTTCTCAACTGAAGATACGATGAATGTATGCAACCCTATAACCTCTTTACTAATTTTAAGTGCCACACGACCTTATTTTCGTTACCCAAGGTCATTGGAACATTTATTGATAAGAGTATTCGTACTGTACTGATAACGAACATATTTTTAAACTCTAGCTAGGTATTGTAGATACAATATGAATTATTTTCATATTTTTAAGTAATAACTGATTGGTTATAAGAACTGGTACGTAAAATTACTAGCAGCACCCCGCGATTTGCCCGCGTACTTCATTATCCCGTGGGAGTACCTACAAATAAGGAAAGACATCCCAACTTTCGCGTTAATAATATAATTATGATTGCAGGATAGAGACACGCTCCCACCATGGTTCAGGCCTTGTCGTGGCGGTGGGGCTCTGTAGTTGTCCTGGATGACCCCAACATCTTGGGCCATGCAAATTGAGCCGAGGGGGCTCTTTGTACCCCTCTTATATGAAATGGAGCAAAACAGCAGGAGGCAAAGGGCGAGGGCGGGAACCTCGCCTCATTGTGCTGTCCCGACGACGCGACGGGAGAGGTTGTTCTGTGGTGCGGGATAATCCCTCTGTGGAGGTGGCGTCAGTCCCCCGAAGGATTGACTAGCCGTCGAGGTGCCCTGTTGCTTGGCACTGGTGGCACTCGCCGGGTTATAGTGGGTAGAGTTGCGTCCTCTTACTATCTTTTGGGCGCAGCGAATCTTACTTACACAGCGAGACTTACTCTCCCGCGGGATGCTTCAATGCGTTTCCCGGCGTTAAAAATAGGGTTTAATTTATCCCTGTACTCCCGTGAGAATAGGAAGTACCGGGTAAAAATACTGACGGAACTTCAGTGAAAACGGTTTTCTTCATTTATAGTTCGGTTAGAGTTTTATTACGCTAGATTTATATAGAGCATTTATATGATTTACTTTTATTTGTTTCTTATTTATACTTTTTTTATCTATCATCGTGTAATCATTAATTCTTAATGAAACTCATTAAAATCTGAGTTAAAAGATGTTTGATTTCAAAAGAAACGAACAGTGAATACAGCCGAAAATGTATATAATAATTAATTGTTTACTCTGTTATTCGCAATTTTCCGTTACTGTAAAATTTTCAAGAATAATTTCCTTTTTTATTACATTATATTATGGATCTATCGTAAGAGTGATTTTATAGCCTCAGTTAGGAAACGTACAATATTATTATACCTAATACTTTGGTTCGTTTATGTACTAACTTAACATATTCGGGATAAATCTGAGAGTTGGTCAGGTAAGAATACTATTACATCTTCCCAGCTCAATTATAACTTTACTTAATTGAGTTTAACGTACAAATAATATTCCAAATCCACAATTCAAAGAGCCAATGGTTAGGTTTGTTTCTGAGATTAGAGCCTCATACTCACATTTATGACTATCTTGTGGTGATGTTGAATAATGTGGTCGTCTCCGATTGGCTGGCCGATGCAGGAGGGGAGGAGCCACTTATCTTGTACCGGTTTAGGATACTATGAGCTCGCGTAAATGTTACTCATTGTAATCTTTAGATAGCTGTGCTCGGTACACCGGTCCTAATCAATAAAATGGGCCACCATGGCTCGGTAGGTGAAAAAAGGTTATCGTCAGCCTTTAACCATCCACTGCTGAAGGCCAATCACGGAAAGGCTATGGTAACATTAAAGTTCATAATTAATAAAAAGTTATAGATGGAGCAATACAATATAGTATATGCACGCAAATAAGAACAATAGAGAGTGTGAGATAAGAAGAATGTGAGAGCTTCACGACTTTGATATTCAACATCAAAAATCTTACATCAGTAGGTATAAACCTTCGTAATTCTTGACACTGACTGTGAAAAAAACATCAATAGTTAAGATTATATCGGGAAGGAAAACATCGTGTGAAAATCTGCTTGATGACATTAAAAGTCATCAACTGTAAAGTGTTAACCCCATATAGGGGGACCCAACATTTCTCACGTCCAAGCTGGTGACCGTGCTCGGCACAGAAAGAGTCGTTTGTGATAATTATACTCAAATACTAGCAGATTACATATTTCTCGGCCCTTTCCCTCCGCAGGCGACGAACAGGGGTGATTAGGAGGCCGCTGTGCTAGCATCAGGTTCGGGATGGAAACCTGTGCTCAACCTGTGTCAAAAAGACTCATTTTAAAGCCCATACACAACCTGACATAATATCTTTCCAGGACATGGCTGACTCAGCCCGCCACGAGTCTGTCGTACAGCGGAAGCGCCATGGGCCGCAGCCCGCCCGGCCACAGCGTCCTGCCGCACCAGACATCTCCTGTCAACCCCTTCACGTCACATCAGCTGCAAGGACAGGTATTTGCTGCCAATATCCACCGTCAAATGACACTTTAACCCTCCGCAAGGTTTAGTGTTAAGGTGCGACAAAATGGTGAGTCTTGGTCAGTAATTACAATGATTGTCCTCTGAAACATAAGAATGCTATTTCACGGAGGAAATAAACAGGTTTGTGATGCCCATGATCAGGTGTGCGGCATAAGCTCAGCTCTTCCACTTGTCGATCAAATATGATCATACCGCTTTTTTCTTTTTTTCTTTTTATAGCATAGGTGGGCAATCGAACAGTCGAAGCCCTTTGGCTACTATCGGCGCCCATAAACATCCACATAACCAGAGGTTATGCAGATGCGTTGCCCTTCTTTTCCCTATCCCCCCATTGTGCAACTCATAAACCGCACGAAACGCGACAGCATAACTGCCACTTTACGCCGGTATTATGTGAGCGAGAATTGCAAAAAAGAACCGGTCGTGCCGGCCCAATTCGGCTACAAAGCAGCATGGCACGACCTCTTACTGGTTGGTTTGTTTGCCTTCTCTAACAGGTCTCGTATAAACAAAAGAAGCTTTAGTTATTCGTGTAAACTACATTACTCGCGCGACCACGAGTCATTTTATCATATAAACTGGATTAAAGTTTTAATACCGTGTCAGAGTACAATAAAACTGCACTGAACTAATTGAACTGTTTTTATGGATTTGCAAAGTTAAAGATAAACCGTTATTATTTCATCATCAACAACATTTACTTACTATTGACAGGAACGATAGCAGAAATTAATTGTTAGATTATTATATGACTGATCTGTTGGTCTAATGGTTAGTGATCTGCTAAACCAAAAGGTTGTATGTTCGATTCCCATCCAGGACAAAATATGTTTTTGACCATATATATATATAAGTATACTAACTAGTAAGTGCTACCGACGCCTATAGACATCAGCACAAAGTTATGCATACGCGTTGCCCTCCTTTTATATACCGCCCCTCCCTCCAATGGAAACTGAAGAAAAAGAGGCCTGACTTGGCTTCCCGTTTGCCTTTCCAAAGAGTATAATGATCTACCATTACAGTTACAGAGTCAGCTGCAGCCAATGCAGCCCATGGCGATGAACTCCTATAACGTCATCGGTGTTCCCCCCATGGGTGAGTATAGCGACATCTGTGCCACTTTCGAGAAACTTCCAGAAGGCGTGTGCTAGTCTGTGGACTCGTGTAAAAAAATAAAACGTTACCAGATCAAATCCCGTTGAAATTCGAATAGTAATATAATAATAGATTTTGTTTGGGTCTCTTAATTTTCTGGTTATTTGATTTAGAATAATGATATACGGTAAATAATTAATTAATTTACAAATATTATTAATTTTTATTTTGTTCTAAACTAATTGTTAGCATGAATTTTATTCATATCTACACTCGCTGTATAATAAAATACGCGTCCAAAAATTTTATCACTGTTTATAGAGATGTATGTATTAGCGTCAAATACTTTCACTTTACTCTATGATCAAATACTATGATTTATAATGTTTTTTTATGTTAATAGATAAAGTATTTATGTTTATATTGTTGATGTCCTACGGGAAATAAATAAATAAAGTTATTATTGCCTGTTAGCTCTTGTATGAAGTCACGAAATTCACATAACTATTTACTTGATGTAAATTGCAATATATAATGTGATAATATAACACTTACGTATTCATTAGCTGTTACACGGGACTTCACTGGAAATCTCATGTACGTTATTGTTAATTGTAATGAAAGTAGAGCAAGCTTATTTTCTACCTCTTTATATACTTATACTAAACTGTAACAATTAGTATACTACATATAATATACAGTCTACAGTTTTTATCTTATAATTAAGTGCATAATTATTTATACTACAAATTATTGTCGTAAAAATTGGAAGCTAGATTTGGTTTTTATTAAAGCTGGTATTTTATATTGTAACTGGTCGGTATATTTAACTGGTGACTGGACTGAATCTGAACTGAATTGATGGTATCCAAGTCTGTACCAGGTCAGTCAAGTATTTAATAAACTTTGCATTTGTTGCCTTGGTTCAGCCATCTTGGCGTTCATTATAAAAGTTTAGCAGTGGTTTGACAAAGGTTGATAATGATGTTGCAATGTTAGTATGTGTATGAAACTGTCACTCAACATCAACTGTTCCACAGAGGGTTCGTCCAGCCCTGGGACGGCGTATCCCGGCGCGTCCGGGAGCTACTCGCCGGGGAGACACCACGACATCGTGACGTCATCAGACACAGCCGGCTCACGGTTCTTCTGGCAGGAAGGTATGCTTTCTCTCTGCAAAAGACTTAGCTAACCAATATACCGCGACTTTGGACAGATAACTGTTAGAGAATGAAATGATTCATCTGTACATAAATAAATTTCGAGTGTCTGTTTGTAATAATAAAATAACCGCTTTTTACTACATGCATATGAATATGTATACGTTACATAATATATCGAAACAATTTTTTTACCATTTTTGTCTGTCAGTTTGTTTGTTCCGGCTAATGTCTGATTGTAGCCATTGGGCTGGTCCGATCTTGATCGGACTTTTACTGGCAGGTAGCTGTTACAATAAGTCTAATTATGAAATCATGTCGTAAAAGAATGAATCGATCAGTGTTGACGGTTGTACTTAAGCCGTGTATGGGATATCGAATAGCGCCATCTATGATTACTTGTTTGAAACATTATTATTATACGGTTGAAGTCGCTTTAGTTGGAAAAAAAACTTAAAAGTTAACGACACAAAAAAATCGACACATGCTGTGGTATACCGCATAACAAAAATTATATCATCTGCCTATTATTTCCAATTTTTATTAAAATAGTCCCCTTTGTTTTGGCAATTTGCTATAATATAATTATTACACTCTCTTGAACCCTAAAATATTTTTGATTTGATTGAATATCTAAATGTAAGATGATGCTATAAATAAATGAAACTATAAATTGTTATAAAATTTTTCAAATATTAAAGTGTGTTAATATTATATTATTGACTAGTGATAATTTCACTTAACTTTGCACAAGACGAATTTTAAAGTTTCTGCTATCTATGGCAAGATGTCGCTTTTATGTTTCCGTTCTAAATCGTTGAATGGGTAATATAAAGAGTATTCTACGAATGGAAGCTAATAGTGTACTAAATAAAAATATATGAAATAATAAATAAACTTAATAAAAATAAAAGTCTTACAATTATCATTTTCCATTACTGGATATTGATATTAATATTTTTTAATTTTATTAGTATTGAATATTTATATCTTACAAAATTAATCAATACTATGATAACATTTATTTTCAGTTGTGATTAATTAATCTGCGTTAACTGCGACATATAGCTAGTAAATATTAATAACATTTTGTTAACATTAAAAGGATTGGCCGGCGTCATAATAATATAATGAGTGAAGTCCACGTTTGGGAAGGTAGTTTAATCATCAGCAGCCGGTCGCATATGAAGAACTGACGGCTTGAAGTCTAGGCTATGTAGGGAACGATGTAGACTGATAGACAAAGATTCTCAGCATGACAAACGCGCAGTGGCTGGTCTTGTGCAATGGATGGCTGTTCTTGACGTTCATTGAGAATATAATATGTCCAGCAGATGATGGAAAATGACAAATAATGATGATGCATAAGAGTCGTAATATTTCAGGAGGTTCTCCCAGTCCTAACTCCGGCTACATGCCGGCCAACAGCTACTCTCCACCGCGACGGCACGACGCTGTCACTTCTTCGGACGCACGCTATTCGTTCTGGCCTGAAGGTGAGAATAATTACCCCTTACTACTTCTTTACCAAAGTCCCTTAAAAATAGAGTAAAATATAGACGTATTATATATATATATATATATATATACTACTAATTGGTGTAAGTTCTATAGTAAGACTCCTTTCATAATTAAGTAAAAAAATATACTTATTTTGAGGTGGGTCACCCTTCAGACCTACCCGATGTTCACACAAAATTTAAAAAATTCGAGCCGTTTTGGAGGAGTATGTGATCCAACATTGTGACACGAGATGTTTTTGTATTAGATATAAGATACAGTGGCGACACCTACACAGGCCTTATACTATAATTATATACTATATTTGTGGTAAAAATAAAGATCACACATTGTTTTCAGTTGGCGTGAAAGAAGAAGTGTCTCCAAATTTGGTGTCTAACATGGCTTCATACTCCAAATGTTTCATGTAAATGAATGTCCTCAGTCATACAGTCGGCGTAGACAATAAATATTTTAATAGAACTATATTCAAATGAGAATAAATCTTCGACATATATTTTTTACAATTATCATATTAATACAATTTTATCGGCAAACAAGCTAGGTACTTGTCTAGCCTAAACTACACGCTGGGCCGGCTGTATATCATATAAATGGTTAAATTAATTTACAAATACAAATTATTATTCTTATAATATCTTTCTTTAACTATTTCTATGACTGAAGTCAAATCTTCCTTGATCTGCTATATATGAAAATTGAATGATTATTATAAGTTACCGATTTTTGTGCTACGGACAGTGTATTGTCGATGTAAAGTAATATTATTGTATGCAAAGTTCTTAATTAGTTTATCGAAATTATTGTAATATATTTGTTTAATTATAATCAAAATTGTATGAACTGATGTCACTAGTGAATTAAACTCTTTATATTATTTTGTGAAAGTATATACGAATAACATCTCAATAATATTTTAAATATCAATTCTTTTGCGTTTATAAAAATCGTACAATATTTTGTTGAATTATATAATTTTCAACCGGATTTATCGATTTTCTGAGAAATAGAATACCATTTATGGATATTGATGTTAAAAATTAAATGAGAATAGACAATATTTATTTTACTTTATTGGAGAATGTACATAATAATATTTGGAGTTAAATTCAATAAAGATTTCAGAGTGCATGTGTAATTTGACTCTAGACTAAACTGTTAAATATCCCACCGATATCTATATAAATATATCGAGTGGTAGCTTGGGCAAAATAATATCAAGGTGACTATTGTGTATTATTGTGTTCACTTTTCGTTTTAGTTTCCTTCGAATGACGTCACGCAGTCCAAAGCAACCAATCACAGCAGAGTCTGTAGGTCGTGTGACATAAGCTCTGATTTTTTACCCGAAATACTCTAGATGTTCATCACATACATATTTTTGTATAAGTTATGAAAAGATTTATAGAGTTATTAAATACAGTTGTTTCCGAATTTATTTAATAAAGACTATAGACTCAGATTCTACTATAATATTATAGTTGATTGCATTTATGTAGGTACGTACTATATACTATGATATACTTATGTAACTGTTGTTGAATATAATAAATGAAAATAAACATGAATAAAATATTTGTATATGCAGCATTGCAAAATTACTGCGTACACGGGCAAAAAGCTTGCACAATAATAGCATAATAGTTGCTTTTAGCTACTACATACACTTATAGCTAAGGTGGATTGTCGTAGGCTATAGCCTCTTAAAGAAGGTCGTTATCTAGATCTCAGGGCGTGTCTATTTTTTATTTTTTTATTTTTATTGCGTTATTCTTCTTATTCTTTTGAGTTTTGGTCGTCTTTACTTGGGGGGGCGTTATTTTTCGACGCTACTTGTGCATTATTTACTATTTTTTCTCTAAGAGAAACAAAACAAGATTTTGTGTAGTGAGTGTCAGTTGAAATCGAACTTATAAATATCATTATATAATATTATTATATATATTATATTAATAAGTTTGCAGTTTTCTGCTCAAAAAACATAAAATATGTTAAGACTCTTTTAATTTGAGCTTCCAGTTATATAGGTTTTTATTAATTATTTTATATACTGTTCATTTAGAATATATATTTAATTCATGCTATTTAAGTTGATGAAATGTGTTTATATATTTTTAATTTAAAATTGTTGAATATATTATGAATTTTGTGTGATGCCAAACTTTATGAATCTTCTTTTTATTTATTTAAACTTCCAGTTGATATCAACAATATTTTAATCTTGAATGATTTCACAAATATTAAATAACGACTGAATTTATATAAAAATATTGAATTAAAATGATAATAATAAGTACAAAATTGAAATTTTAAGCCTGTTCAATTTTTGACTATTTACACTGTTTTCCTTGTTCGATGTTAAATATTATGTGTATCCGAAAGGATTGCTAAAATATATGCATTTACTAAAACCATTGAAGTAAGACCAATCGGATATTGTAGATATATTTTCAAAAATAGATGTAGTGTGGGTTGTCAAAGTCTTCAGTGTTTAGATTTAAGAACTCAATATGAAATAGCAAATATAACTGTAATCATGTCTTCCTTATTAGAAAACAGTCACTTAACCAGAGAACCAAAGACGGTAAGATGAAACATTGAACCTATTGGCTTACTGTTATATTTTGTTATGTGCCAAATAATGAGATTTACTAATTTTGTAATTTGGCAAAATATCTACAGATGCACAATTTTCAATTGTGTTTTTAGGTATGATAAAAAGTCAAAAGGCCTCCGAGTTATGTAAATGTAAAAATCTAGATAATTCAAACTTTTGGCAACCCTAGTGGTAGGTAGTGCAATGTACGTAGAAGAATTAGTCTATCTATCTTTTGTCTGTACTATTGGTGGAATTTGTGTCTATGTTATTGTGAGATATTGGAACTTTTTCCTAAAGAATGTTAATGTTAATTATTTAAGAAAATAATAGATGGTGCTATCTACATATCAAGGTACTTGTAATTCCTTCGTCGTACCGAACAGAGAGAAAATGAGGGTTTGTGTCGAGTCGGTTCGAGGTAAAATCAAGGATTATGTTCAAGTTGCGGTCGTATAGAGAAAGCGCCATCTAGTGTTTATTTAATGTCAGTATATAAATGTTTGTCATACAACTACTGTACTTGTAACGTATTTTGGCTTTTCAATCAAAGTATTGACACTTTTTTATTTCTTGGTGTACAGCCTGGTCATAAGTGTATGTCAAGGTCGCATCAGGTCAAGTCTGTTGATTTTAATTCTTAATTAGTGTAAAATAATCAATGGTAATAAATAAAAAATAAAAAGTGTTTTTTTTTCAGTACATCACTCGATCCACGGTCTTCCTCTTCAATAAAAAATTACAGGATTTGATTTTTTATTCCTTCACTGTCTTAATGACCTTGTTCCTTCTACTGATATTGCTAACGTTAATAATTATGTTTATTTATTAACCCTCTAAACCTAGCGACATATTATTATGTATAAAATATATTACTATGATTATGTAAATATAAGACATGTTTTAGACATTGGACTATTTTAATTGGATTACAGTTGGATAGATAATAATATTATTATACTATCCCTACAACTAATACTCCATTATGCTTATCTCAACGCCATCTATTGGTGAGTTATCACTAAGTAAAGAGCAGAATATAAACCGTGATATAAACCACGTTATTATAATACTTTACTATTTGTATTATTTTTTGACTATAGATTAAACACAGATTAGTGATATAACTATGTACGTAGAATGACATTATAATGTTGTATCAAATTTATTTTAATTCTTCAAGCTGGGGATAGATGGCTCTAGGTGTCATTATTTTGTTTTAGTATGTCATCATCATCATCATCAGCCTTTATCCGTCCACTGCTGAACATAGGCCTCCCTTAATGAACGCCAAGACTACCGATCCCTTGCTACTCGCATCCAACACGGACCGACCACTGCACGGAGACCGTCTTCCCTCTGGTTAATGTCCGACCAACACTTCGTCTACCTAAACGCGGCCTCCACTCTTGAACCTTATTGGCCAATCGGCCATCCGTTCTCCTAATACATATTGTATAATATTTTCATATTTTCGAAAATATGTTTTTGTAAATTCTTTTATGCCTTACACAGCCTACTCAGCGTTCTATAGTCATCAATAAATTCATCTCACACGTCTTATTTACACGTGGCTGCAATATCTCGTAACCACCCGTTGTACTATACCACTTTTTTCTGTCTTTTATTTCATATTTGTAACTGATTTTTTCCACTTCAACTCTATATTCTTGATTTATGTTAATTATTCTATACTTATATGAAAATAATAAAGAAAAGTTAAAATCTGACCAAGTGAATACAGTCTAATCACAAGGCGATGTGATTGATCTTGAATAAGTATTTACTTTAGCATTTAGTTGGTATTTTTTCTTTTTTTAAGCCCACATACAAAAACAAAATTATATAAACAAAATTATATAAATAACTCAGTAATGGACTTTCTAGAAAAACAAATTCCGTTTTTATTTTCCCTTTAATTTAATTCTATCTTCAGAATTTACGAATAACAGAATATATTATTTAAACAAAAATAGAAGAAAGAAAGAAAACATAAACATTCCTTTTAATTACATAATATTCTTTTACTAATTAATGTTGACATAGATTGAAATAAAAGGAAAATTTCCATGTTTCTATATATACTACTCATCCCTCCTTAAGCTGTTTATATCTTGAATAAATATGTAGGCGCTTTCTTTCACTGGTTTTATTAGGATGTATGCCATTTTACGATTGGAACAAGGCCCGCATTGACTCTCGTAAATGTCGGTTACTGAATGTCACGTAACACAATAATAACACAGTGTAAATAATAATATGTCAAGTTTTTAGACAATTCAAAGTTATGTTCAGACTATCTTTGACACAAACTACTGAGGGATATTACCGTATCTTTGACTTTAGACTTATCTTGACGTTGACACAGTTGGAATGTATGGACGGAGACTCGGAGACTACTGGTAATGTTTACTGTGGCATGCAGTGGCCGATCGAGAATCCACGTGTTGGATGATCAGCCCTCTTTAAGTTCTTTAAAAGAAAGTTAAGCAGTGAAGTTCACCAAAACGAATTGAGCCACCGCGTCGGTAAACTATGGCTCAAAATCTTCGCCTGATTTCGAGGCAGAGAAGCGTGGCTAGGCGTGGGACATCTATAGCTTGATTTTTGATTCTTTAAGCCGATGAAATAGATGCTGATATTCATAATCAACAAAGGTGTAGGGTATTTGCAAGGAATGCGGTCAGCGCAAACATCGTTATGTGGACTTTGCGGATAAACAGTCAGATCGAGTGGTGTGTAATTGCTGTGTAGGTGTACACGTGTGTGAAGCAATGTGTGTGCAGGCATTGAGCGTGCATGAATGTTTTACGCGCGCATGCATGCGAAAAGTTAAAGAAAAATAGACCCATGTATGAAATAAGGATATTTATTTCTGTTTTAATTGATAAAATTATTCAGACACGCTATATATCTTTTTGTAGCATGAAATAACAGATCATGGTATATATTTTGTATGGTATATATCTAAAGTCAGATTCCTCGAACGTTTTGAAGTCTCCGATTAATACTGCTCAGTCAAAAGTAAAATTCCATCTACACCGGCGTCGCAACGGCTTTTGCACCGACGCCTCACAAAACTCGACAAGCCATCTGACACGAAGGCTTCATTTTATGGCAATTAGTATTTGTTTGATCGTGACGGTATTCGGATTTGTACGATTATAAACGCTAGATAGGGTAGATGGCTACAGTCTAATCTAGTCATTGATTTAACGCCTGGAATTTACGTGACGTCTTATACAAATACAGTTCGATCAGGCTTACTGTCACCTGTCACTTGTTGTTAAATAGACATACTTGTAAATACTGACAGACATGCTGTCTAATGGTTAGTGGCCAACGTCACACATAGTGCACACAAGCTGCCATGGAAACGGAGGCGTGTGAAAAGTGTCTGTAATAGTAATTGCACTGAAGAAGCATTTTAATGGAAACATCAAACAATAAACAGAAAGGTGGCAGACGGCACCCATATTATAATATATCTACCTAATACTACATGTAATACTACACAATACATGTAATACAACAATGATTTAATATGTTACCTAATAATTATTAATTTTACATAATAATTTAATTACCACTCAGTCGAAAAAATTTATTACTCAAAAATCGAAAAAAGAAAACCATCGATTATAATATTATTATTCAAATTTAGTATGCATAACAAGTAAATATAATATGTAGTTTTTTTTCTTTAAAATACGCTGTTATAGTTTCATTAAAATTTCTTTATTGAAACTAGTACCAATACTTAATACGACTTCCTTTTATTTTTTTCACGTAATCATAGCTAATTGTTGATGATCTGATTAAATCCTGCCTCAAGAACAACGTGAGGACTTGATCCACCACAGGGTCAGCTCGAACCCGTATCCTCTCACAACGAGACCGAGTACATACCCGCTAGATCATTGGCTCCATCGTCCATATTTTGTTAATATATAAGCATATCAAATGATTTATTCATAAATTTTATATCGTATAACCTTTATCTAGGGTTGTTGCGGATTTTCTTATTGCGGATATTATTATGACCTATTTTCTTTACAAAACATCTAATTACCTGAATTAAGTATTCAGCATCAGCTATAAACGTTGGCAAGTTAGCCTTAAATAGTTTTGGTATCTGCATAATACAGTAAATTTCATTGAATAAACAAGATAGTGGGACCCAAGCAGATTTGCAAGTGGCATAGAAAACCACTGACAAAACCAGCACTGGCTGATTAGTAATTATTCAGTTATATGAAAACCTATTGGTAACTTTTCTGAAATTTACTAAAGTTATTATTTTGTACACTGGTATTAAAAAGCTTTTTAGCGATTTTGCAAGTATTTTAATATCTAAGATATTCATTGAAAAGTTATGAAAGAGAATTTTCATTTACTTTTATTGTTTATTGTTTTCCTTACAATTCTAACAACGGTAAAATTTTCATTTTTATTTGAATGATGATTAGGTAATATTATTATGACTTATAAAACTCATTTATAATTTTTCTGGTAAATGTATGAATATTTTATATAATATACGGTTTTTTTTGTTTGTTTCTGCGTTTGATTAAGAGGGGCATATGTTTATCCGTGGGTGATGATGATGATAATAAAATATACCATATAAGTTTATTCTCCGACGGGCGATAGTTATAGTTCTAAACGCGTTAACAAATTAGAATGCGGTTTTTATTTTAAAATTTAAAGCAAGATGACTAATAGAGGATCGAAATCGGTTCAGATATATTATTTCATATTTTTATAAGGTTAATTTCTAAGTTTCACAAGTTGGGAAGGTTGCAATGTGCTTCGCTCATACCTGCTTCGGTTATTTCTTTTATGTTGATGCTGGGATGTTTTTATGGATGTATTCAGGTCAATGTGTCGTTCCTGACACTATGTGTGTGATTGGGAAATGCTACGAGCACCTTCACTCGCTTTTTGAGGGTCCCGTATCTCCAGGAAACAAAAGCACCTCAGTGACAGGTTTGGTCAGGCTTAAGGTCGGACTCCTCGAAAGGACTTTTAGACTGAGAATAGGAAGTACCCTTGATGCCGTATAATACTTTGCAGAGGTGCACCCTGACTCAACATGAGTACAGTACCGTTACTGGAGACACACTAATTACCGCCTCTATGTTTGTTGCCTGCGCAGAAAGCCTTATCGGCGTCCTGCTCTTTCTCCCCCTTCTGGGACATAACTGCTTTGCAGAAGGAGAACACATAGTTGTCTGGGCTAGGTCCAGGTAATCTTGTACGTGGGCCTTTTTAAATTTTCTCCAACATAAAAAAGAGATGAGAGCAAGGATAAGGGTTTTTTATTATGCCTGTATGTGGTATACACTATACATATATACCTATACCCTTTTTATATTAGCTTTTTTCTTCTAATAAATATCTTATTACCTCATGCCAGAAATAGCATAACGTTAAGTTTGTTTGCGAACATTTATATGGTATTATAAAAAATACAAACAAAACTTGGGTTTTTTCTTATTTTTATTAAAAAAGACACCAGTGAACAGTTCATTTACATTCAACCTAAATCTAGACATCAGACATCGTAGGTACTAGGACCTAAGCTAAAATAAATATAATTCATTGAGTCTGCTAAGTCAAACACGTGATTGAGTTTTTTTTTAACTTACATCTATAAAATATGTAAAGTTATACTTTTGATTACGAAAATACTTCTAGAGATAGTTACATGGAAGTAACATTA
The DNA here is from genome assembly GCA_905333005.2 of Lycaena phlaeas. NCBI lineage: Eukaryota > Metazoa > Arthropoda > Insecta > Lepidoptera > Lycaenidae > Lycaena > Lycaena phlaeas. The sequence continues at coordinate 19,919,366 of HG995168.1, read as the reverse complement.
AGTTATACTTATTAAATATATATCATATGGAAAATATTCCAGGTTAGACCTTATATTGAAAAAATACATTAAGTATAATTAAAATGATTAATATAGTACATACTAAACTAGAAAAATAATAATATTATATAATTTTTTATGTGTAGTAAGTCCACTTCTTCGAGTTCGTATCGTCCATTCACAATAACTTGACTGACACTTCACTGAACCCACACATTCAATATATTAATAATAATACATGGAAACATTTAATTTATGCTATTACTACATATTTATTTCCTATCAAACAAATCCGTATAAAATTGTACAGAGTATAATGTAATTATTTACATCATACAACTAAATTTAAAACATAATGATTGATAAGGGAATATATTGCATGTGTTAAATCTGATTTGGTGCTGCTACCAACTACGTAGTAAGAATTCATGAGATAGTTCAGGTCAACTATATGGATCTTTGATAGTGGGTGGAGGTCTATTGAAAATATATTACAAACACTACTAAAGATTTTAATTTAGTGCTATTTTGGCTAAGACTACATGGTCAGGGTTTAAACGTTAGCCAGATGTCAATACAAGATACATTTTATAGTAGAATTGTAAAATTTTCTAAATATTTTATTAGAAATCACCTAAATAATTAAAGCTTTATTCCATTGACACTTCCGTATCTCATTATAATTAAATTATATATTCATACTACTGAATATTGATCACACCAATAATTTATACTTACCGCTAGTTCCTTATGTATCGAATATTTAACCTTTAAACAGTTTAAACATCTACCAAGTATGAAACATACATCTTAAATTTAATACATCAAATATAATAAAGCTCGCGATAGGACCCATTCCTTTCAAGAGTATAATAAAACTATACGTAAACATGTCATGAAAACAGTCAAATTCAAAAGCGGAAAAACACAATTCTTAAAATATTCTGTGATTATAGCGTTAACAAACAAAATAATAATAACAAACAAAACTGTAATGTCATTACTTCAGCATAACGCACCATCTTGACCAACTCTTAATATTACTTAAATCTAGCACACAATGTCTGAATTTGTATTTAGTTCGATTATATTAATAATTGTATCACTATATCTCAGATTAACAATACACCTAATGAAACGTCCAGTTTATATTGACCTATAAAAAAACCATAACACCAAGAAGTGTTTCGAAATGTGTTAGGGGACTACGGTGCTATCGACAAAACGATACTTAATATATAGAATATCAATATTTTGGATAACGTTTTAATTCAATATTCACTACGGAATACGGAGTTTGTATTCCTAGATAAGTCAGTATCACATAATATGTCCGTTTTGACTTGCCCTTGTTGTCGTGTTTCAGTCTTGAATTAATTTTCGTCTGTTCGTTTTATCCGCAGCGATTTACTGCGGGGCTCGACGACGGCTGCAATCTGCAGGCTCGTAGGTCTCTCCACGCTGAGGGACCGGCCTCGCTCTCGGAACCGGCAGGGGGACGGATCGTGGGTGCAGGCAGCCAGGTCACTGTAAATCATAGCGTCGTAGTTCTGAGCCAACTCAGAATGCGCCGACTGCACCGAACTAGAGTCGTCATCAAAGTCTGTCTCTTCATATCGATCTAAGTAGCTGATAACCCTAAAAAGAAACTCGTCTTAGCCACTTACAAATTACATCATTGTTAACATTCGCCGAGCGGAAATGATAGTTGCCGATACAGTCGCAAATGCAGTTGTGTTAGGATTAAATTGTTACCTTGTCTCGAGCTTATTGATGCGCTGGCGGATTTGAGCTTGGTCCTCTCCGAGATCGTTAAGCACCCCCTGTAAGCGGTTGTTTAACATTTCCACAGTATTTTCCAGTTGTCGTACGGTCTCCTCAAGGGTCTGCTGAGTGTTTTGAGCATTTTCAAACACCTCTTCGTCCAGTAAACCATCCTATAACATATGTTTTGTTTAAATAAATAAACGCAATAACGATACTTTATATATATTAGTAGCCTTTATTAAGTAATATTATACCTTGCGTAGCAACTGACAGCCTCTTTCAGTGAGCGTCGCTCTGGCATCAGGGTAATCAGCCAGGGCTTCCCATAAATCTCTCTTGGCCAAGCAAAATAAGTCTGAATAGCCCAGAGCCCTCACGTTAGCAGTGCGTCTATTACCTGTTCGATTCCCAGCGATTTCCAGCACGCTCACTTCACCAAAAACTGATCCTGCGCTTAAAGTAGCAAGAACGGTTTTTCCATCGTCTGCGACTACTTGCAGTCTGCCACGTTTTACAATATACATTTCTTTGCCAACGTCACCTTTTCTGCAAATATAATCTCCTGGGCTAAAAACTTGCAGCCTCAGTTTCAAAACTAGAGCTTCCAAAAGACCAGGTTCACAATCTTGGAATATTCGCACTTCACGGAGCGTATCAAGGTGGACCCGAATTGCGATTTCAGCTTTCAATTTATCAGGCAAAGAAGACAGCACGTTCTCCTCATCCAAAGCCCCACTCTCAGCCCAGGTGTAAGCGAACCATCGTATCACTCTTGCTTCTAATTCGCCGCTCACTTTTCTGAACGCCATGTACTGTTTCACTCCGTCCATTTTGTTTTGGAATTCAACTCTAGCAACGTTCATATTGGATATCATGGAGCCGATGTTACCAACAATGGTAGCAAATATCAATACCCCAGCAAGGAAGTCAGCGACTACGAATAAGTATTCAGCGTCTATTTCTGGTTGCGGCGTTTCTCCTATGGTTGTCAGTGTAAGGGTGGACCAATAGAAGCTGTATATGTACTGATGAGCCAGCGTTTCGTTTCTAGCGCCCGTGATATTATACACCCAGTTGTCAGTGCCGAAGCCGATAGCATAACTTATAGCAAAATAGAGGCATGCATTCCAGTGAATCAAGACTAATATTGCCATGACAACCTAAAATAAATCAAAGAATTATAGAAAAAATACGGATAATAATAAAAATTAATAAATAAATAATGCGTGTGGATGATATTGAAATAATTCATTATAGTAAGAAGGATTAAATCAAGTAGTCGCGATTTAAATTGACCAGAGCGAAGTTGGTAAAGGTAACATCGTAATTTTTCTAGTAAAAATAATGCATGTATACACGCGTCTACTGTATATTAACTTCAAATGTTTTTGATCACGTTTTATAGTCACATCCAATGGATTTCATAAATGATGTGTACTATAATCGACAAGAGAGTCCTCTTGTCGATTATAGTAATACTCTTATCTATTATTTTAAATTAACAAGTTTGTAACACTGACGTCTTGTCAGTGCTGTCGTCTAAGTCCTTTTTATCTTGTGAAGTTAACACATACGGTAAAAAATTATAAGTTTCGGAAATGTCATAAAACGCGATAAAACATTTTTATTTATCATAAAATATGTATTTTTTGAATTTTTTTAGTGATGGATACAATATTATTTAAAATTAATGAATTTTAATTTATAAATTTTCGAATTAACGTAAAAACAGTTTTTTGGTATATTTGTTCGGGTGCTATCGCGTTTGTTACCAGTGATTGTGGCCATTGCAACATTATAAAAATATCGGGACCTCATTATATCAATAAACGCAGCAGGTACGCACCCGAGCAAATATAAATTTATTTGGGCGATAACATTTACAAAGTATTAAATTTGAAAAGTTGCAAAAGCTTAATGAAGTGTTATCAAAATTGAAAAAGTTGCTGTTCTCACAATTCGATAGTTAAAAAAAAATTAATCTAACTATTAATATAATGTTTTAAGTATGTCAGTCTGTACATTCAAAGATTACATGAAAATGTTTAAATAAAAACAGTTTTTTTTTCAAATTATATAAGGGTATTTAAAAACGATCATTAGTAGATCTACCAGGAGTAGTTGGAAATACTATAAACGAAACAACACGAGACCTTGCAAATCCTGAAGGCGTTGGGGAAGCTAGTAGCTGTCTCGGTGCGGTCGAACCACTCCCACATTCGGGGCATTCGGAATAGACGATTGAGGCGAACTATGACGGGGCACGGCAAGCGTTCCTGCAACAAATATTGACTCGGTCATATAACTTAAAGAATGTGTTTGGACGGCGTGTTTGCCCTCCGATTCATCTTACTTGACGTTTGTGTGTTCGATTAATAAAACGCGTAGGGCGGAAAAATGTGTTTTCACGAGTGTTTTTAATTTGCTGTTTGGGTGATCAAAGAGAGGTGACAAAAGTGCGTCAAAATCACTTATCTACTACAACTATAATATTATTTAGGTTAAAATGTGAAATTAAGTTAATAATAAAAATAAACTACATGCTATTTTGAAACAGGTTTTTGAATTTGAGAGATCGAATTTAACAGAGCATGAAATTGATACAATGATGAAACTATTGCTAAATAAAGACAATTCTCATTACCATAATCACGTTTATAACCAATGATAAATTTTGTAACTTATTATTATAACCTTACTAATATAAAAATATCAGAATAGAGTTAGTATTATAAATAGCTTTTCTTGAAACTCGCGTCTAAGACGATAGCCACTCGTATAGATAGGTATTAAAACGCAATGGTCTTATTTATCTTTATGGTTCTAGGGCATCATTATGTTCCTATTAAGGGATAGGGAATGTCACATCATCGCTATGAGCAACGGGGCTGTGCAGACCACTTGTGTTATTTTGGTGATACTTATAGAAACCAATTGTTATTTTTGTTTCGTTTTTGATTCTGGTGGTTGGAGAAGGAATTTACATTCTATAGTTTAGTGTTAGAACATACTCAATATACAGAGAATATTTGTTTCTATTGCCATGTTTTATTGTAAGGACCTGTTTCACAATCTCCAGTTAAGTGCCCAATAGGCTATCGGCAACATATTTGACAGATACTCCATACTGGATATTGTGAAACAGGCCGTAGACTGGGTAAATTTTCGATCGAAATAAAATCGATGTTTGATAGTTATCTATTAATAATCTTTCTGACATAACTGAAGAAGTCTTCTCATCTCACACTCGATAGATTCTCGGCTTTTTTTGTTCCCTAAATATGTTACGAAAGAGTCAAGCTCAACCCAATTGCATTAACTAGGTAACTCTGACTAGAATAACAATGGCTATCCTAAATCTACTCATTGGATTTGGACACAGTGGATAATCGAACTATTAACATTAACATACATAATCAGAATTAATTTAATAGCTTATACAATAATACAAAAAAGCGATGTATAAAATTGTATCCGTATTTGTTCTTTACTTGAAGAAACTCTTTAATTGAATACTAATTTTGAACTCTGATTCCAATATTATGTAACCTAAAATGTTGATAAAATATTATACTTCTTGTTAGGTTTCGAACAGGAAATTTATTTTCTATTACGTGAGGATTAATAGTAAACACAAAACATTTTTGAATTCAGAGTTCTTTGTAATTTTGTAACATTGTCTATAGCAGGAGATTTGAAATGCAACCCAAATAGTAAATACCTTGTGATTTAAAAAATGCCTCTCTATATTAAAAGCTCTGTATCTATTACGCGCAGCAAATCGCCGGAAACATCATCTAAACAGCCCCTCTAGACAAGTGCCAAGTATATTCAGTTGCCATAAACGCTAACGTCTAAGTGTTGCTGCAAAAAATTTGAAAAACGCTTATTCAGACACATAAAGTAACAAAACCATAATATGTTCGTAAAAACGTCTAAAAACACCTATACTTCGCTTAAAACCAATATAATTATTATAATATTCCTTGAGTCAAATTAAATGTAGTAAGCTAGTGTCATTCCCATACAATGAGTATTCTATTCTATTTTATTCGTTTAGCGTTTGTTTTGCTTGTCGAAGGGGGCACCCGTGGTTGTCGCGCGAACGTTCAGCGATTTGCCGCGCGTGACAGATACACAGTATACTTACAAAGTTACAGGAGCCAGGCGTCCACCAGTAATATGCTACGTCGGTGGGGAATAGTGAGATGAGGTCATAGTGCCAGGAGTCCGTCCTGAAGTAGTGGTTGCGCAACAACTGTGGGTCGCGCACCATCAACCCTTGCTCCAGGTAACCTGCGAACCTCAGTGGTATTCAACAAACTTAACATTAACACATAATATACGCAACGCCAAAACTTAAAAGACCAGTTTTTTATATAACTTCTTTAAAGGATATATTCAATGTTTATATATACGTTTAAAGATTTAGATGTTACTAAAAACCATCAATAGTTCGAAATAAAGCAATCTGTGGTCATGTAGCAAATTGGGTTCCATATTGGGAAAACATGAATCAAAACACGAACATAAATATAATGTTCTAGAAAATAGTGTGTTCTCATAAGTTAAAACCTAGAAAAGTTTCACACATGAAAATAACACATTTCTCTACGTTCAAGAAACGCTAAAACGCAAGCAGCATAAAATACACACATTGTTTTGTTCTTATATTATATCAGCACAAAGTTTAATGTTATAAACGTTGTCTCAGACAAAATAAAAACAATGGCCAACTAAGGGATGTTATTTTGCTGTCAATCGCGATTTTCTTTGTCTCAGAACAACCACCCCTCTATGTGAATAACACTTATAAGGAAACAAAATTCAAAAGTCGCACCATTACATAAATTACAGTCGCATTTTTAACATTTTTTGACGAGATAGAATGATTATAGAGTTCGACTCTAGTACTTTCAAGTACATAGGTTGATTGGCAGAAAAGTACTACAAAGTGGAGGAAAATATCTCCTTTTAGTACCTAAGTGCCACTTAAATAAGGACTAGAAAATTTAGTATTAAAATTGAACCAGACTGAGATTTTAATTCTAATCGTAGTTCTAATGTCAAAAGCCTTATGAATATTTAAGTGAATCATGTCACTTAATCCGTCTGTCTCGGCCAAAACTGTACTCTCAAGTAGGAAAATACGATCGCATAATTTTTATTAAAATCTGTTAAGTATTTTAGGTTAGTATTCTTCTTGTTAATTTATTCTTTCTAATCCTAAATTATATTTACAGCAGGATCAAATGTTTTGGCGAACCGGTCGATCATAAGAAAAGTAATAAGTTCAATGAAGTGAAAAATCTCTGTCGTCATTAGCAATCTGAATTCTTCCAATAATTGGACTATTCTGCTAGCCTTTCAGTAACGTAACCCCAAACTCATCTCTACTTAATGTTACGAAAGTGAAAGTAGCTGTGTATAATCTGTTCATGTCTGAGCCACTGATCGTTTTTCGATAAAATTTGGCAATGAGTTACAATAGATTATAGTACTCGTAATATGAAATATTATTTTGTGGAACAGAATATCCCAAAAAACAAGCAGCGATAGATATCAACTCAACGGGAAATTTCAACGTAATTTTTGCGTAGTTTCAAAACTTTGCCAGCATCGTTAATTAATACTTCATAACAGGAAGATAATATTGCAAATACTACAAAATAAAAGATGTCAAATTGTGGTCGTTAATGACCTTAGTTGTTAAAAAACGACCTTGAATAAATAAATAAAAACAAAATAAAAAAGTTTTTATATTAAACTTAAAATTCTTAGCGCTTTGCTTCAGAGAATCGTAAAATAAGCCTATGAAGTTATTAGCTATCAATACTCGAATTACTGTATTATAATAAAGAAAAATGAATGATAAAAGATTTTAAAAACCTTTATGTTTAGTTTGTATAATAATATGTTTTAAATTCGAATAATTTTTAAAAGAAAATATACTTATGTACATACAAGTCTATATTTGTATTTATTTTGTATGTGGCCGGGCTGTTTTGTTTCATTGAATCGGCCTTCTTTAAATTTAAACTTATCAAAGTATTCGCAATCGATTATTAAAAAGTTTCGATTAAAAGATCAGTGTTTGTTCGGAAACAGCTTGTGTTGGGTGGAGTGTTTGTCACCCAAATTTGATGGCAGGGTGCGGCGAGTGGGCGGCGCGCGGCGTGAGGCCATCCCGTACTCAACGTATTACCATAGCTTTAATAACATTACTTAGTGTTCTTGGTAGATCGTGAAAAGGAATTTGTGAATGTTCCACTGTGCGCTTGTCAGTAATATCGACTTAAATTGGAAACAGCATGATGCTAATGATTATATTTCATCTCACGTTATCGATATTTACACATCGTATATTATAGTATCTTATGCAGATATGTTTTTTAATGTTTACGCGGTCTATTAGGATTTTTACATGCCCTAAATTTCAGATGCTTTACAACGGTATAATTATCTTAAAGATGTGTTATTAAGCTATTGCATAGCTTCTATCGCGGGCCTTGAGCGCGGGGACCGAGTCGAGAAATTCCGTAACGAAAAAAAAACCTAACGCTCCCCACTCCGACGGGCACGGAGGTGTGGCTTGAAGGCCATGCATCGTCTAACGTCGTTTCTTTTCGGCAGTCTTCGACACGGTGTTTGTGTGCTTGCAACTAGACGTATTGTACGACACTACGAAGCTCGCACGAATAACAATAAAATATAACACATGTATTGTAAAATAATAAAAATATTTTAAACAATATTAGTTAATATTGTTTAAAATATTTATATTTTTTTATTTATTTAATAAAGGAAAAAAAAATGTTTTCTTATCGGTCACCACGCTCAAAAAGTGTAACTTGAATTAATATCAAAGAAAAAGAAATACTGCATTAATAATTAAAATAAATAAATAATTATAATTGCATAAGTTGATACAAAATGCTATGCAATAGCATTACCGCGGCAGTCCCCGAGTGCCACACGTCTTTTTATAATTCTATTGTCAACATCCCTATATTACGGAGCTCTTCTTCATCTTCTTCGTTGACATGATCTTGGGTCAAGTGGGCCGCCCGCGCCCGGTGCCAAACGTGAGGGGCGAGGCAACTTTGATCTTCACAGCATGGAACTGTCTCTCTAGTGCTAAAATTAACTTTACTCCGATCATCAGAGATCATGCCCTGTAGAATGAACGACGGGGCTTAAATAGGCCCTAAGTGCAACAAAATTCAAATGTTACTGATTTTAATTTTGTACATTGTGCAGTAGTGCTTAGAGATTGGATAGTTTTGGACACTATGATATATTGAGATCGTTTTTTATACAATTTCAATGCTTTTTACAAAATTGACACGGGTTTTATTTTAAGCTACATCGTTCTGTTTCATTGAAAATTTAAATTCAAATACAATTTTGTTTTATGATATTGCACGTAGTGGGCGTTTTTGTGCAGACCTTCAAATAACGGAAAGGTAGCTATACAATCTGTTTCCAGAATTCTCCGAGCATTTATTATTTTTGACAAAATAAAATTAATATTGTACGAATTCACATTTAAAGCTTTATAAGGCTATTTTTATTGTGTATAATATTGAATTGTTATATCTGTTTCTGTACGTATCGCATAATAAAATGCATGAAGCTAATTGAACAGCAAGAATAGACGAACCTAATACATATGTCAACATACATTATGTTCGTTTAGCAATTATATAGTTATAATTTATTGGATGCAAGTGGCAAGGGATAGGTCGTCTTGGCGTTCATTGAGGGTCTATGTACAGCAGAAAACGTATAAAGTCTAATATTGATGATTTGTACTTATGATAAAATCAAGAGTTTTTCGGTAAGACGGCGGTTCAGTAGACACTAAATAGGTGAGGCAACTCCATGAGACATGCTGGATTCGAGTCCTAGCCTAAGTAGCTGGAGTACGGGTGTTTTTATTGAAACTTACCAACGTCTAAAATGTCCACGCTAGCCCTGATTATACAAAAGTGTTATGTATGATCGGTATTGTGGATCAACCAAATAGTAAGCTATCGAAACCTTTTATCGGACCTCAACCCTTCACATTTCCTGAACTTGACAAAGACCTTATCTTCTCTCGGAGCTCGCACCAACTTTGTCAATGTATCACAACTCCCATAACACAATAAGATAACGCATTTGTTAACGAAAACAATATGAAAACGACACTCGCTTTTAAATATAACCGTGGTTGTTATACTCTATTTGGTCTGCTTTAACAAACATTTGTCGCTGATATTATATAGATTTTTCAGAGCAGATGGCACGTGATCATAATATTAGCATTAAACTAAAAAATGATTTTCACTATAAAATAATTATTTTTAAGTACTTTCTCTTGTATGTTCAACTCGCTGTTCTTTTTAATATTAATATAGATTTTGTTAGGAGTCGCGTACAAAACTAAGATAGCATCGCACCATTTATTTAGCAATCTCTGTTCCTGTGGGAGTTCGGAGCGGATAGGAAGGAAGATTACGAAACATTCGGTTCTCCAACTTAAGCGCATAAATCAAACGCATTTTCATTGTAATATAAAACAGATAAATACAAATCTCAACTCGGAGATAGTAGGCAAAAAGTAAGCAAACATTTTTTTTGTTGTTGTTTTATATTTGGTAGCGAGTGAAATATTAATATTTCAACTAGTATAAGTTGTATTGATACTAACGTAACTAAATAAATAAATATATAAATTACAAAAAACGCGAGTTTGTGCTAAGAGTTAAATTTTTCGATCCATGCTCTAAGCATTAGCATAAGATATTTAAAAATAGTACACCTTTAAGCTTACTTAATAAAACTAGAACATCGAAATAGACTAGACGGTATAGTCATATAAATTTACTATCGAGCAGAACCTAAGTGTTGAAGCTTATTAAGACGTGGTATTCGAGTTTTTGCAGTGTACCTTTCGCTCTTGTAATTTGTAAGCAAAGTAAGCAAACTACTTAAATGAAATTTAGGTATGTATATTTCATAATATATTCTAACGATCTGGGAACTATATTTTCCCGCAAAAACGACTCAATGGATTTTAATTAAACCTTACTATAATGTAGCTTCTTCATCAGAATAACACATTGGCTAAAATTGTAAGTCGATTTGGTATTACTGGTAAGTAGTAATTACGAAAATACTTGTAGAAATGCTAATTAGTGCAACAATCATCATCATCGTGAGCCTTTATCCGTCCACTGCTGAACCTAGGCCTCCCCCAATTAACGCCAAGACGACCGATCCCTTGCCACAACAATTAATTTAAATGTGATTTCTATTCAACGTACAATACTTTATATATATTAAATGGATTTAACAAAAATGTACCTCAATCAAGAGGAAATTCGTTTAATAGAAACGGGTTATTCGCTGAATCGCTTACTTAGGTTAAAAGTTAAACAAGCTAAAGCAATAATTAAAAAAGTTTCTAAGCTTCAGTAACAGGATAATTTATGAGGAGATGTACATATTTTATGAACTGGTATGTTGGTTATAGGGTACACGGAGTTCGGATCCCGAGCGATGTAAATTATATAATTAAGTTTGTGATTTATATGAATTGTCAGGTTTATGATAAAAATTAGTGTCGTGTCTCAGACATATTTCCCAGAAAGTGACTTATTAAATATATTTTTAAAACATTCGTAGCTTTTTGTCACTGTCAAAAGTAAAAGTAATACGTGGAGTTATACTAAGTAGCCGTTTGAAGATCGAGTTAATCTAAAAATGAACTAAATATTTTATTAAAAGAAATTTACCAACTGAACTGTTTCAGAAAGTATTTTTGTAGTATGGCTTAAATATACATTAGGATTTCGTACATTACCTGTCAAAGGTCAAGGGATTAAAATACAGTACCCGGCGATAAATATTGCACATCGACCCTTGGAAACAGATAATCGGCTAAATTCGGCGTCGTAGAGCGTTATTTCTGTCGCACACTACCTATGTGACGTTTGTCAATCGTTCAGATCAAAATATTTATATAGAGTTGTTAATACCCCCAAATTTAAATAATTTAAAGTTGTACTATGACAACTTTAGGGAAAAGAAGAAAACCTTTACAAGGTCAGTCATGCGAAATTATCTACAATGTTTATAAATATTTTGTACCCGAAGCCAACAAATTAAAAAAAAATGAAGATAAAAATGTAAGTTGTTATTAATACCATACCATTCTATACCATTCTTCGAACAACATCATAACCAAAATCATCCATACCCAAACGAAATTGCTTTTTTGGTCTCCCTTTTTTTGAGTGCTAAACTTAATTTCAGTGGATTGTGTTTCAATACTGACTTCGTTTAATATATATTATTGTTCAAAGTTCTTCTTGAAATTCCAATGGAATTTGCAACTCGCTCTTGAACCTTCTTAAAAATAACAACTTACATTTTTATCTTCATTTTTAACCGACTTCAAAAAAAGAAGGAGGTTATCAATTCGTCTGTATGTTTTTTTTTGTATGTTTGTTACACGATTACTCCGCTGTTTGGGAATGGATTTTGGTGATTCTTGTTTTGTTTGAAAGCTTATGTTTCCGAATTGGTCCCATATTAATTTGATCGACATCTGATCTGCGGTTTTTAAGTTATTTCAATAATGCTTATTTGGTTGGTTTTGTATACCCAGACGATTTTCTCATTTTATTACTTGTCGATGTAATATGAATAATATGAACAAAAACCACTGAATAGGATACTTTGGAAAGTATCAAAGTATTGTGAGGTCATCATCATCAACTTTCATCCGTCCACGGCTGAAAATAGGTTCCCTCAATAAACGCTAAGACGACAGATCCCGAGTCAAAGAGGAGGCCTGGCAGGAGCTAGTTGAGGGTCTCGATCGGGACCCCTGGGGCCGACCGTACAAGTGGGCGCGAAACAAGCTCCGAGCCCAGTCGGCCCCTATCAACGAGACGCTCCCGCCAGGTCAACTAAGAAGGATTGTCGGGAAACTTTTCCCCGACACACCTGGGGGGTTCTGCCCCCCCAGAATGGCTCGGCAGGCGCAGACGCCGGACGAGGAGGGTGTTCCGCCACCCGTCACGGAGGCTGAAATGGAGGCGGTTCTAGCTCGCCTCCAGAGTAAGAAGAGGGCGCCGGGTCCGGACGGGGTGCACGGGAAGGTACTTGCTATCTCACTCGCGTACCTCGGCGATAGCCTTCGGGAGCTGTTTGACCGCTGCCTGCGGTCTGGTCAGTTCCCGAGGGCGTGGAAGGAGGGCCGGCTCTGCCTAATACCGAAGGCGGGGCGGCCCACGGACTCGGCTTCGTCGGTGCGACCGGTGGTGCTGCTGAACGAGGCTGGGAAGGCTCTAGAAAGAGTTGTGGCTTCCCGGCTTGTTCAACACCTCGAGGAGAGCCCGGGACCTGGACTCTCAGAGTCCCAATTCGGGTTCCGGGCACGCCGGTCTACGATCGACGGACTTAAACGCCTGCGGGCGGTGACGGGTGAGGCGGAACACAGCGGGAAGGTGGTGGTCGCGGTGTCGCTGGATATCGCGAACGCCTTCAACAGTCTCCCGCACAGTGTGATACGGGAGGCACTGGCCTACTTCGGAGTGCCTCCCTATCTCAAGAGACTGTTGGACGCGTACCTCTCCGAAAGGAGGGTAGCCTGCGAGAACCGGTTGGGGTCCGTAGAGTGGTGGCGAGTCGGCTGCGGTGTCCCACAAGGATCAGTGCTAGGTCCGATCCTGTGTGACATCGGGTACGACTGGGTCCTGCGAGGCCGTCTCCTACCCGGGACGGGTGTCATATGTTACGCCGATGACACCCTCATGTATGCCCGGGGACGAACATACAGGGAGGCGGCGCGGCTGGCCGAGGTCACACTAGACCTCGTGATCGGTCGCATAGAGAGTCTAGGGCTTCAGGTCAGACCATCCAAGACCGAAGCCCTTCTCTTCCGTGGGACTGGGCGGAAAGGACCCCCACCGGGGGCTGCCCTCCAGGTTGGAGGGGTGAGAGTCAGGATGAGCCCCCCATATCAAGTACCTGGGGCTCATCCTCGACGGAGGATGGACCTTCGGCCCACACTTCAAAACGTTGGGACCGAGGGTCGTAAAGGCGGCGAGTGCGCTGGGCAGACTCCTCCCGAACCTCGGAGGACCCAGCGCCGCCAGCAGGCAGCTGTACTCCGGAGTCTGCCGGAGTATGGCAACGTATGGTGCCCCGATTTGGGCGGATCACCTCACGGTGAGCGTTAAGGCCGCGTTGCGCTCGGCGCAGCGGGTCATCGCGGTGAGGGTGATTCGGGGGTACCGCACGATTTCGTGGGCTGCAGCATCCGCTCTGGCCGGCGACCCCCCGTGGGAACTTGTGGCGGAGGTTCTGGCCGAGACACACTCCTACGTCTCGGATAGGAGATCTCTGGGCTTGAGCCTTTCGCCTGACGGGGTCCTACGGGTCCGCCGACTAGGGATGGAGGCACTAATGCGGAGGTGGGGGGAGGACCTGGCGCGTCAGCCGTATGGCAAACGCCTAACGGCTGCTCTGCGCCCGGTTCTTGAGCGGTGGATGCGCCGTAAGCGCAAACCCCTCACCTTCCGTCTGACGCAGGTTCTCACCGGGCACAGAGTGAGTACTTGTGGCGGACGGCCCAAAGAGAGCCGAGGACTGAATGTCACGATTGTGGTGCGGCGGTGGACTCTGCCCAGCACACCCTCGAGGTGTGCCCGAGATGGGCGGCGCTGCGTCAGGATCTGACGTCTGTCATCGGAGGGGACTTGTCTTTGTCGAGCGTCATCACCGCGATGCTCGGCTGTGACGAGTCCTGGACGGCAATGGCCTCTTTCTGCGAGACAGTAATGTCCCAGAAGGAGGCCGATGAACGGGTGAGAGAGGAAGCCGCTGATGTGGCCTCCCCCCGTAGACGACGAACGGGGATGCGTCGGAGGCGCTACTTAATGCGCTTCCAGTGACACCCCTGTGCCCGTGTCGGGCTCGGGATGGGAACCCGGGCCCAGCTTAAGACACGACGTCGTGGGGACTGCCAAGTCGTAGCCGGGCAGTCCCCCTATTGTGGAGAATCTGGTCTTGCCGGGACCAGTCTGTCGCTGAGGGTATCCCGTCGCCTGCACAGATCCGGGTCCCTCGAATATAGCGGCTGAAGGCTCACGTAGCGGTTTTAGTGGTGTAGGGCACCCAAATGCGAGTCCCCACACACGCCAGCGCGCCTACCCAGGCCCTGGTAAGGTCGTAAAGGATTTCCGCTGCGTCATCAAAAAAAAAAAAAAAAAAAGACGACAGATCCCTTACCACTAGCATCCAACACAGATCGGGAACGCCAAAAATTTTGCAAGAAAATATAAAAACTATATTACTTATGTATAAACTTAAAACTAAAAAGTACAAAATAAAATTAATTTTAAATAAAAAACCAAAAACCGACTTCAAAACTATACCTTAATTAATGTACAACTAAAATTTTTAAAATAATATTGAAATATTTCGAAGTGAAGTAGAAGACGTATACTATTTAAAATCGGGTATTTTTGGAGTCAGTACCAGCCAAAACATGGCTGCTGTTGGTGTTTGTGATTGATCATTAAAATATCCTCTTTGGCTGGCACCGACTCCAAAAATACCCGATTTTAAATAGTTATAGTTATTTACAGTAAATACTACAATTGCCTAAAGTATTATAATAAAGACATTTGGAAGTCTGTATGTATGTAGTAATCTTAGAAACTACTCATCCGATTGACAATATTCCTTCACCATAATGAAGCTACATGCATGTTCAATTAATCATCAGCCCGCATACGGTTGTAAGTCTAAGTTATGTGGAAGAAGCTGAAGGTAGCAGCTAGAGTTATACAAAGCTACATTGTAAAATCGGTATTTCAAAGAAACATTTTATCTTTATTAAAACTATTTTTAATTATAATATTAAAATTTAAAGCTATTTAAAACTGGATATTTACCATGTTCTTTAATATTATTTCGCAAAGCTCGAATATGTCGACATTGTCTACGAATGTCTTGTTCAGGAAACTAGTATGCGCCACCACTGCTAATGTTATTTTCAACCATACCATTGTCCCTTGTTTCGTTTTTATAATAAAAATAACCATGTTAATTTAAAATACTTTATCTTTAGATCTTAAATAGTTATCTATAATATAAAAATATTTCAATTTAAAAAAAATCTACTGATTTTTTTTTCGACAAATATTCTAGGTGGACTTGCCTTGGAAACGGCATAAGACCAAATTCACATTCAAAAATGTACTTTGGGGGTACTATTTTAAATAAAAAGAGGTTTGATTTTCAGCACAGGAAAAAGCCTTCAAACGCGCATCGCCTTAAACTCGCCTGCTCATAATTCATCACATACCTTCGTGGATGTGTATTACGGTGTCAGCTAGGTATATGGCGTCGCAGATGTAGTCGATGACGAACCACAGCACCGTCAACTTGTCCAGCTCCCAGAAGACGGCGCGCCCGATCACCATGAGGACGTTGTACAGGATCGCCAAGGAAACCACGGCCAGCCACTGTTGGACAACAAAAAATATACAACAAATTGGCAACCATAGGTACTACTGACAGGAGTGAAACCTTTTAGCTTAGGAATTACACGTTATGAAATTTCAAATTGTAATATAATAATTTTAAATTTCATCACGTCACATTAAAAGAACGGATGGCCGATGGGCCCTTAAGATTCAAGAGTTGAGGCCGCGTTTAGGTAGACAAAGTGTTGGCCGGCCATTAACCAGATGGGAAGACGATCTTCGTGCAGTGGCAGGTCTGCGTTGGATGCGAGTAGCAAGGGATCGGTCATCTTGGCATTCATTGAGGGAGGCCTATGTTCAGCACTGGACGGATAAAGGCTGATGATGATGATGATGATGATGTCACATTAGCATTATGGTGACGCGAACCTATAATATTTTCCCTTCACAACGCGGTTAAAGAAGTTTTCACTTTATAAATAAAGTATTCTGCTACTAATAAATAGAGAAATCTACAAACTAATTGACTCCTTTCTAAATCAGTCAATATAATAATATAATCTAACGAATTAATTGACACGTCAATGGTGCAACGGGCGAAGCGTACACAGTTCCTCTGGATTTACTACTCCAGTGACTTTAGATCTACGAATGTCGATGCCCTTTTACCACCAGGTGTACTGTCCATTTGACCTCTATAAAATAATAATAAAGCCAGTAACAATATGTACGTACATAGTAATGAATCCGTAGCGTGGGGTCAAAAGCGAGTCTCAGCCCGCACATCAGTCCGGTACGCTGGTGCAGTGGCTCCTCAGGGTCTGTGAAGGTCTGCGCGGCGAACTTGTCCAGGAACCAGTCGGGGGGTCTGTCCCGCCGTCGCCTTGTGAACTTGTACCGGATGTTCCGACTGATCCGGGACAGCTGGCGGCGGAACCAGCTCTGGGGAGGCCCTTCGCTCGTCTGCTGCGATAACGTAAAGGGAATTTTTAAGCATCGTTCGAGTTTTCAGATTGATTCAAGATAAGTGAGAAGCGCGAAAAAGACAAAACAGAATCTTTATGAGATCACACCGCTGTCTGCTTGTCTATCAATGAATAGTCTGAGGCAATATTGGTACAAAATCATGAAATTATTTAGGAAATCCCACGGGTATAGTGAAAAAAAAAAGGTTAAATAATATAAAACACTTTAGATGTTCTATTATTTTTACTCTATTTTTACGTTGGCGGATTAGCTGACGGAAAATTGTGAATGGGAGTACCCCTTATATAAGATCGACGATTAATATTGAAAAAATAATATATGAGCCGGCGTTGAATTGATATCTTTTGGGGATGGACCCAATGGATGGAGTCAAAGCCTTATGGTGACTACCAACGGCTATAGACAAAAGGGCAACACATCCGCACAACCAATGGTTATGCAAATGTGTTGCCCTCTTTTTCCCTATCCCCTTAATGGGCCACCGGGAACTCAAAAGCCGCGCGAGCAAGCAAGAGGTACCAGCCCGGTAGTGTCGACCGACAATATGGTTGTAAAGCAGTACGACACTGCCTCTTACATAAAAGTTTTCTTAATAATAAGGTAAGATTGAGTAATTTTTTTTGAGTTACTTCTAATACCTGTAAGAATATGACAAAGTTTCATGATGATCGGTTAAGCAGTTATCCCGTGAAATCGTAACAAACACACTCTCATTAACATAATATTAAGTATGATTTCTATGTAACCTAATAATCGAAGATGTTAAGATATACACAGATTAGGAATGAAACGAAAGCCTATTTTGTTATTAATTAATTTCGTAAATAATTTCTAGTTTACTTAATTTCTATATACAAAGTAAAATGACTTAATCGTAAAAAATACGCAGTTCTTGAATTCTTCGAAAGATATTTAAATTGTTGATGATGTTATTTAATATAGAGAATTAATTCGAGGTCAACCCGGCTACTCCAATTAGTACAGTGGTTTGTAAACTTTTCAATGGTTTTCCCGTGAGAATACATAGATAACTTATTTTACTTCTCATATCGTGACAGCAAGGGCACATTCAAGATTTTGTACTAACTATGATATTCTTGAAGTAAATTGTTTCATATACATTATTTCTCCCAGGTAGGAATCCCACGGTTGTGCCTAGGATATTTGAAGAAAGGAGACAGCTTCCAACACGGAATTAATCTAAGCGTGCCCGACTAACCTCCATACCTCCATCTATTTATTGCTATGAAAATCTTAACGTACTGTTTCAGCACGTGAATGGAATCATCTTAGAACTTAATAGGTTAAGTTCTTACTCACTAGACTAGGTCATATTGTACGGTTTAGTATTTATTTCTATTGTTTCCTTTATGATCCCGAAGATATTTGCAAAGTCGACTTGCAAGCCGTGACAGCGTGCGTGACACTGCTATTGCGTTTATTATGTAACTATGTCATAGATGTTTTTCATTATAGAATAACTATTTCGAATTCTAATAATAATAATAATAATAATAATAATGTTTCCATTTTTTTTACAATAAAACAAGATATCGTAATGCGCGAGAAAATGATTTATTTAAAGCCGAATGAAATGATAGTTAAAATATTTTTAACTTTTTGACGTCTGCGGGCGGCGAATTCACTTACCATCTCGTGAGCGGCAAGCTCGTTCGTCTTGTGCTATAAAAAAAGAAAAGAAATTAATATAAATATTTATCTTAATATAGTTATATTATCTATATAAAATCTTTGAGAAAGATTTTAGACAGTCGAAGAATAAAATAGTATAAAAGTATTTATTTATTTGTATCACTTGAACTATTTTCGTAGTAGCAATCTTTTGAGTACGGCCAACTTGGAAGGGACTCGCGTGAACGTGGGATCCCGGAATAGTTTCTTAAATTAAGGGTGACAGTGAAAATATAGCTATACAGGGTACTTTCATTGTTGGTATGTCTCTCTCGTGCTGACAAAGAGGAGATACCGATGCATATATATATACATATAATATATAATGTAAAATCATCATATACCTAAAATTAAATAAAATGAGTGACATTTTTTGTAATTTTGATAATAATATAATCGATGTTACCTCTCATAAATATGCTATATGTAAAATAGCGTATACAATGACGAATACATAGCGAATAGTATATACACTCGTGACGCAGGCGAATAAAATGTTATCAAATTGATCATTAAAAACTCCAGCACGTGTTAATTGTCTGAGATTAATCAAAATGTGAAAATTTTCCAACGTGATAACCTGAAACATTTTAACAAGCTCCATATTGAGCGCTAACTTAAAATAATCGTACGTAAACAACCTCAAACATTTTTGTTTTCTTTTACATTTTTAGTAAAAATGAATAAACCATTTTTATTTTTTTCTTATTTTACTATAATTTGATTTAGTATTTCTGGTTGCTAAGAAATGACACAGACAAAAATCTTGGTAGAGACAAGAATCTTGACAGTTTCTAATTCCCGTATTCTCACGGAAATGTGAAGTACTTGGGTGATGAAAAGATTAGTTCCACTGAGTATGTTTCACCAGTTCTTCTCAGTGGGCTTGCTTTGGAAACGGTGGTAGACTCAATGAACGTTCAAAAAGTTACTTTGAATAAAAAATTTGACTTGATACCGCGGGACACCCCAATATCTAATGATGCTACTCGAAATAATAATTAAGAATATAAAATGATAGATAAATATAAAAGAAATGTTGTCATCAATTATTATATCTCACATTAATTATATCTGGAGAACTTTATTAAAATAAAAATATAAAAACGACATCATAATATCATACTAATTGTTGTCCGTGGCTTTACTCATATTATGTGTCCCACATAAACTTCCTTGTATTTCCTTACTATAATGAGCTAAGAAAAAGTTACATATAGTTTGTCCTTAATCCTTACAAATATTATTAATAGGAAAGTGGGGATGTTTGTTACACTTACACGTGATAACTACTCAACCGATCATCATGAAACTTTGTAAAGATAATATTCTCGGAGGTATGTTCTAGAATTGATAATATGGGATACATTTAAAAAAGCCTTGGGAAACACCTAGTAATATAAAATGCAAACATGAAAAATTATGTAACACATATCTAACAATTTTGAAAGACTTTGCAAGGAAAGACAGGCAAATGTGATTCCCGTGGAGATCAAGAATTTTCAGGAAAAAAGAATAATATTATTATTATACGGTCGAATTGAGAAACGCCCCTTTCCTTGAAGTCGTTTTAAAAAATGTAGCCCAAATCGAAGGTAAAACTCATCACTACTTCAGCTTTGATTCATATACGGTTCAGCCATTTTGTATAAAGGAGTAGCAAACAAACGTACAAACTGACATTTACATTTATAATATTAGTAATGATAACAATTAACACCCGATAATTTTTTAAGTGATACTGTTTATTTTGTCCTTGTCTACGAATTCTAGTTTTTAATAGCGTTTGTAACCTGTTAAAAAAAATTAAAAAATATCATAAAAGATAAGATGAATGTCCAGTAGGTTTGTACTCGGCCTTTTTAGCGAGTGGTGTAACCTCCTCTAAATTTCTAATTGCATGGTGAGGAAACCGGATTGAAAGTCCTTGAAAGTGTGTAATATTCACCAACTCGTACTGGGCCAGCTCAGCAGCGAACTACGGTCGATTAAGAAGAGGACACTTGCGGCCAGAAGTGGGACTTATATGACATGGGTTAAACTTTAAATATTAAGTCTTGCAAAGTATAAAATAACGGGTCATCGTTGAAAAGGCTATGAAAGTCACAATGTCTTATGATTCAGAACGTTTCTCTATCTATATCGTATCCATAACACAAATATAATAAAGTTTGGTTATAATAAATTTGCAAGTAAGATCGTAACTAGAATGACATTAGAATGCTGTACGTCTACAGAAATATGTTGCCTTTGTACAAAGTTTCATTTAATAAAAACAGGTATAATAAAAGTGCCTAGAAATTGTTATTAAGATGTATTTGTTACATTGACATATTCCGTCTGTGCCCGGCGGTTCCACTTGCTCTAAAAGATTTGCTGTGTTTTGGAGAGATAGTGGCACAGATACCATATTAGTTTTTTTATTTTATCTTAGTTTTATTTCTATCTTAAGTCTAAAATATGAGATATTTGGTCTAGGCTATGGTAACTTGCCAACATGTATCTCGTCTCTATACCAAAATTTCAACGTTAGTGGACATGTGCCTGTCTCAGTGAACGCCTTGAACGCCAAAGCGCGCTAAACTGCTATCTTCCGTAGCTATTGCAATGCATTCAGGGATACAATACTTATTGTAGTCAATACGAGATCTTTCCGATTGATTACTTTCGGTTCCAATAATCTTTTGTTTAGTTTTTTAAAATCTCCAACCAGCCCTAAAAGGACAAATCTATTTACATTCAAAAGATTTATATATTTGGTTTGTAAAGATTTGAGCGCGAATGTTTATAACGAAACATCTTTATATAGGTTTTATAGCAATTTATTAAGGTTTTGACTTTTCCGTGTTCCTCTCGTGAGTGTAAAGTGGGTAAAGTATAAATCCTAATAAGCCCCGATAAAATACGTAAGCATTTATTTTATCAGTACCTGGTTGTCCGAGCATTTGCTCGGTACTCTTAGTGATTACATACGATAAAATTTTTCTTCCAAAAAAAAAAGATCTTAAAAAAAGGAAAAAAAATGTCGAACTGGAGATTCGAACCAGGCTCGTTCGGATTTATCTGCCTAATTTTCCCACTAAGCTATCATGACCTACAAATTTACGTTCGCATTCTAATCATATTTTATTGTTGCCCAAAACACGGATAAAAAAATATTTTCTAAAAATCTATCCTAGCTAGATCGATTTATCGCAGTTTTTAGCCCATGTATACAAAATTTCATTAAAATCGTTGGAGCCGTTTCCGAGATTCAGATTCTATATATATATACAAGAATTGCTCGTTTAAAGGTATAAGATAATAAAATGTGTTGTTTTGTCTAGACGTGCGGTAACTTAGTCTCTTTGTCGATTTTGTTTAGGGTTACTAACGAGCTTTATTTTTTGTGTTCTCATGATATTTGTTACTTTTTGGGTTCCGCACTTCAAAAAGGCAAACTTCTTTTTCTTCGTTTGTAGGTCACGACCTTGTTGGAATGAGCTTATTATATTAATTATTTAGATCTAATGTCTAGTTAAGTTATAAAAAAATCATTTTTCTATGTCTTAATATATCAACCATTAGGTTAGTTGAAAGTTTTAACTTGAAACATTAAAACTTATAGGCTAGGAGTTGTCAATTAATATAAGAATAAATCTTGCTATATAAAGGTTGATAATTATTAGACTCATCAGACAGACAGATCATTCTAGTAGCTAGTTTTTGTCATGAACACTTATATTTGTTTAAAATAACCCACGACATACCTGCAGGTATATTAATGATCATTGTATTTATAATATTATTTTTTTACTAATATTTGACTTATCAACGACAGCATGATTTAGAAAAAAAGCAATATTGTAGATGTCAACAATTATATAAAATACTTTCATTGCAAACAGAGTGTGTTTACAAATAAAACTCGAAGACCGATGCTTTTTACGAAATCTGAGCTGAAAGGTTTCGCCCCCGCAAACAGATTTGTTATTATTTGAACTTTGAATTATAATGACAATTACACGATTTTTTTGAACATTGCTGTTGTATTTTTTTACTGAAAGGTTTCTATAATTAGTTTTTACATGATTAGCTATTTTTGGCAGCCGCCCTAGAAATAAAAATAAAAACAACATTAATTTTATCTTTATAAATAAATCCTTTTTCGATACTTTGAGAAATTAAAAGATGTTATTTTATTGACGAGAATTTTACTAATTAGATTAAAATAGAATACGAAATAAATAAATTCTATATTTTACCGTTGATTTTAAATTTATATTATACTTACCTATTCTCATAATATAAGAGTGTGCATTGAAAGCTTAAGATAAAATATACCAATTATAATAAATGGAATGGAGGTTATAACATTATATTTGAATAGCGAAAATGCTTTGTGTGCCAGGTGGCCTAATTACATTTAGTAATTAAAATTAGCTTAGCCTGGTAAGGTCCTGAAGACCTTACGCTTACTATTACGCGAGGGTGCCCGGTTAAAATGAAGTTGTCCTTTGACATGTTATTAAACTCTTCCAAGCTTATCATTAATATCATCATCACTATCAGCCTGTATCTGTGTACTTCTGGCGAACATAGGTCTCTTTCAATGAACACCCAGACAACACATTCAACCGTTACGCTACAATTTTATTTAATATCGGTTCGGTAAAAGATGTTTTTATTATAATTTATATTTTCCTTTACTTTGAATATACGATATAATCCACTTAGATGCATCGACTAGGATCAAACCCAGACCTTTCGCTTTTTAATTTGCGTCTCTACCTACTATTAACTAGACCATTGACGATCATATTTTACATGCTGTATATTATAAAGGCTTAGCACAAACAGTGATCGCATTAATTCAGTACCATACACATGACATTTTACTAATAGAAGGAGGCAGATAGTTAATAGAATCAGGTGCTGTGACTTATTGATTATTACATCTATATATTATTTAAAAAAAACGTAGCGTTAAAATAATAAAGTATTCGTACGATAATAATAACACTTCGTTGTTAGCTGATAATGTCATAACAAAATAAAAATAGTACCAGTGTTGTCAGATAGCAATATTAACGTAGTACTTATATCTAAGACCATTGTATTATATTCAAGCTCGTCTCAACATTAAATTAATCTTCAAAGATATCTGTAATGTGCAGACACACTCCTGCTATTGTTCCGTAATAATAACTAGCTGTGGCCCGCAGCTTCGCCCGCGATAAGTTACAGCTTATACTACAATTGATCCGGGTTGATGATGATTGTTCCTGGTTCAATAATCTTTTAAATATGATAAGTAGTTCCGAATATTATTACCTTTTACATACAAACTTACAAAAGTTCTATAACATAGACAACGGTGACTGACTTAGGTTAAACCCAAGACCATTGCGGGTTGGTAAACTTTTTACACCTGCCCCACGTTCCGCGTTTCTTTTTTTTCTTTTACGTCTGGAAATGCACTGACGCATCCCGCTGGGGAATGGGTCTTCCCAGGCGGGTATGTGGGACTCGCTGCGCATGAAAGCTGGTAAGTGGACGCAGCTCTACCCACTAAAACCCCGCGAGTGCCACCACTGCCGCCTTTGGTGAGTTGCCCCGGATTTCCAACAGGGCACCTTGACGGCTAGTCAGTCCCTCAGGGGACCGACGCCACCTCCACAGAGCGGGTGTTCCGCACCACAGAACAACCACTCTCTGCTCTTTTGTCCCCTCTTCTTATAAGAGGGATACAAAGAGCCCCCTCGGCTCAATTCGCTTCGCCTTCGCTTCCCTTCGCTTCGAGCCATGGTGGGGACGTTCCACGATACCTGCCCCAAGTTATGGTGATGTTCAGTTTAACTCAATGTCCTTATATAATTAAATTTGTGATTGAATATGATTTTCTTAAAATTAATAATGAATAAATGAAGAAAATTTTGAAATGAAATATTTTTGTACATTCTTCTACGACCGGAGAGTAATCTCTTTAAGGTACATTATATCTGTTCGTGGATGCGTGTTCTATTGACCTTCGATCAGGGATGTACCGGCTTGAGTTGGACCCGGTCCAAATGAACCGGCTATTGTGGATCGAGTAATTTGGCAATAATTCAAATATGCTATAGAAACGCTAACGAGCTCATGATCATAATATTTCTATATAGTGCTAGAATCACTCAAACATAATATTTGATAATCATTCACACAGTAGCTGTATCAAGCGGTTATTTGTATTATTACCTAGTATTTGAAAAGGGGACATTTTTTGATATTATGGCATAATATTTGATTCCAGTGCCTTGTTTGTTGGCATTCGATAAGTAAGCAAATAATTAAGATTAATAATTACGTGAATGATATTTTAGTACCTATATTAATTTTCATCATGATATGTAATATTATATTCAAACGTACTGTGATAGGAAAATACGAAATTTACTATCTATTGGATAAATACGAAATTTATCCAATAGATTTTCATTCCAAAGGAATTCCATTTATTTCTTTTCTTTTTCTTTATATTCTTGAACTGTATGTATTTATATGTAAAAATTTAATAAATTACTTATCTAGTGAACTGGCAAAAATCATATAATATTTACTAACCTATTTTATTTTATTTAATGTACTTTCGGCGTTCATGCCGCATACGCCTTTGAGTCTCTTTTTAGCGCAAATAAGTAAATTAAGGTGTCTCGTCCAAACTATGTGCAATGGATGGAACGAGCGAGGAAATAATTTTCGAGTGCCTCGTTATAATATGAAATTCACATAATTTTATAGTTATTAAAGTTTAAACGTGATTCGTATGACTATGGTCCAGTGGGTCGGCTTGGCCTGTGGACCAATAGCGTCCGGGTTCGATTCTAACCCTCTATGGTGCCTTGAAACAAGTTTTTCTAAATTTCTAAGTGCACACTCTAAACACGAGACTATAGGTGAAGGAAAACATCGTGAGAAATCCTGCATGCCTAATGAGATTGTACGTCTTTGAAGGTGTATGAAGTACACTAACCCGTATTGGGCCAGCGAATCGGTGAACTTTAGCCCATTACCTTTCTCGTCTTATTTCGAGGAGGAGCCCAGCATTGGGACATAATATATGGGTTGATACTTAACTGTAATTCAATATTTTCTGAGCAAATTGTGACACCATACTTATGATACCATAACATAACTGTATGTATGAATTAAATTAAGAGCAACCATCGCGAAGAAAGACCTAAAGAATAAAAACTTTAAAATTTAAAAATGACCTGCTTAGATGGTTCATGAAATTCTAAATCTTCATGTAAATATCGACATACCTTCATTTTTAATCTAATAACTTAGGAAGGACCAGCAAATATCAAGCGAAGCGTACATGTTTAGTTAATAGAATCAGGCGTTACACGGCGGAAATATGCTGCGATATTTTATATATTTTAAAACTTATCCGCAAAAAGCTAACACAAACTTTTAAATATAATATTAAATATGTGAGTATATATTATGAACGCATAAAGCACCTCATTTCTCACGCTGCTTGTTATCGCATGCATTCTCATGCAACAGCGAATGCCACATAATAGATCACAACCACAAAATTGACGCATTCGCGTCGATGCAGAAGCATTCTCAACAAATACCATCGAGAGCGATGCGTTGCTGTCGCGCTCCTGTTCGCACGGGTTTAACCGGGGCTGCATGAGGTCATTTCTATTCAGAAACGGCATCCATCAACATTATCATCATCATCATCCTTTAGCCGTCCACTGCTGAACATAGGCCTCATTCAATGAATGCCAACACGGGATCGGTCCCTTGCTACTCACATCTATCGCGGACCGGCCATTGCACGGAGATCGTCTTCCCACCTGGTTAATGGCCGACCAACACTTCGTCTATCTAAGCGCGGCCTCTACTCTTGAACTTTAATGGCCCATCGGCCATCCGTTATTCTGAGTGTATGACCAGCCCATTGCCACTTCAACGTGCTTATTCTTCGCGTGATATCGGTAACTTTAGTTCATGAAACAGCATTGCCCGAAGACAAAGGCAAGGCATGCAGAGTAATTAATAGTGCCTCTCACTGCCTTGAAAGAGATGAATAAACACGTTATGGACCACCAAGGTACATTTGTTCATGGGCGACTCTGACTACTTATCACTTGTTGACTCGTTTGTCCGTTTGCCTTTATATATAATGATTTTCCCTGATCGAACATTCAAACAACATCACAAATGTGATTTACCAGATGCAAAATATAAGCGAGGTGAGGCGTAAACGCGCAGGTAACGGACCATTCCCGTATAAATTACATAATTTGCTTTGATTGTGTTTATAATTAACCAATAATTAATTCAGCGAAATATTATAATGGCTGTGGAGAGTGAAATTCAATATCGTACTTTTTACAATATAATAGGTAAATTCAGTTCAAATTCCCGGTGTTTGGGATACTCCTAAGCAATAATAACCAGATCATATATATTTTACAGTCTACTTACTAGAGATGACTCCCTTATGTATTAGTAGTGTAAATTTATCAATAATCAATAAATAAGATAATTAAAAAGAGAGATAAAAGTTAACAAAGAATGTTATTTATTTATTTATTAGGAGCAGCAGAACAGTTAACAAACCTAGACAATAAAAATTAAAGACATTAACAGTTTACATTTTAAGTTTGAAAACCAATTAAAGCTGTACACAACATTTCCAAAAAAATAATAAATAAAGAAAGAAAATGCAGATGCAGATAACTTAAAACTACAATATAATTACTTTACGCCCGTTTTCAATAACGTAACCACAGTTATGGATAGAGCTCTAAAGGCGATTAACAGTGACATCTTATCTATCCTTAGTTTGCATTTCACAATCAAAGATAGTTGCAAATAAAGATAGACAGCTCTGACCGGGAGGGTCTATCAGAGGTTTTTGTGACGTTTCGATTTTGCTTTAATACATTATTTAGGTAGAAATAGTCTTTAGTTTTTTATGTACTTCATTAGTGTTTTAGTAATTTTTATATCGATATTCCAATAAAACTTATAATAAGTGTTTGATAATTTGGTTACGTACTTTTTTAAATCAAATATTATTATTTTTTTCCCAAATTCAATCTAAGAATAGACGAGTATCAAAACGTTTTGATAGTGACATGTGGCATAAAGACAAAGAAGAAATATCTATGATTTTGATTTTATGATATCAAAAATATCTATGAATTCAAAATATCTAGGATTTTCTCATCCAAATTAGTTCAGCCGTTTGAGAGTGAAGTTACAAACACGAGCACAGTTCAATTTAACTTTTATAGACAACGTAGAGTGTTAGTCACATACACTTGAAGAGCGTTTGTTTTTGTAAACATTGCTCGAAGGCCATTACCACGGGAAGGGGGATAGTATTTGTCCCCCCTCCTCCCTTTCAGTCTTATTCATCCCGCGGGACCCTTTTAGAGTAATTCAATCGGGCCGTTGACAAAACAATCCTTCAGACAATAGAAGTAAGAGCTAATCATTTTATTAGTTATTGTTAATTGTATCTAAAGTTAAAAATTAATGTTACACTACTGCTCTTCTCCTCGAAATAAGGCGAGGAGCATGTTAGCCCCTAATTTACTGATACGGTGGCCCAATGCGGGTTGGTGAACTTCACTTAGCTTTGAAGAATTATAAAGTCATATTAGACATCATATTTTCTAGCTCGGACATTTTTAATAGTAATCTAATAGTGCCTCAACCTAGAAAGCATAAAAAGGCATTTTATTAGGTTCGAACTACCCATCGAGTTAAGCGAGCTCTGAAAGCCTCCTCCCGGGGAGGGAGGTAACAATTTCCGTGATGTGCCGCCGACGTGTAGATTCCGTTAGGCATAAACTTTCCTCTGGGAAATTTTTTATATGCTTAATAGCTTAATACGGATTGTAGAGTATAAGCTTTGTGCTATCAGCTTCATGCTAGTTTCTTTTGAACTTACCTACTACTTGTTACCTATTTCATTCGCTATCCAAACACATGAAGTTGTAACACGAGTTGTGAGTGAAATCAATATGTGGCAATATTGAAAATTCTTAGAACTGGCTACTTGTAAACGATATAATAAAAGTATAAGATTTTGAAAGAGGAACTTTTTGCCCATAATTCTGTGTCTGTATTTCATTCATTTGTCATTTATTTGAGGATTAAGCGGGAAATTGTCTGTCACGTCAGAATAAATTTGATGTGACGTGTTCGTGCTTTCTAAATTATTTTTCAAGACTTTCGATGTTATTTAAGTGGATGAGAAAGTTATGATAGTCTTCGATTGGCCTTTGTTTCTTTCTGTTGTTTCTGTTTACCACTGGTTCAATGAGTTTAGACGTGCCTGACGGACGGCCTTCTACAGCGACGACTGAAGATAACACTAAGTGTTGTCTGACGTATGATAGAGACTGACAAAAGAGTAGGCGAGAAGTACACAAAGTTGTTCATGAACATCTAGCGGTCAGGAAGTCTTCTCAGTCATCTCCGGCGTGGCGAGTGATGCCGTGAAAGATTTAACGGAGGTTATTCAAATATGGTCAACATACTTATTGGTGACAAAGCCTGGACTTTACTGTTATGATGTTTCCCTCAGAGAAGATTGACGTCAATAAAAGTGAAGAGAGTGGGAATATTGGCCTCGCTCTTCGAAAGGACAGGTCATTACGCTACAATTGTTTTCGAGGATCAAAGACAGTTACTGCTGAGTACAATAATAATTATCTGCCACTTGTCTTGGAAAAAAGTCGACAGAAACGCCCTTGATCCTTCTTCACTACGATATCGCTTCATCGCACACTACTAATTAAACAATCAACAATCCAGTGACTTCAGGCGAAGAATTACTGGGTCACTAGCTGTGCTACTTACTATCACCTTGCAAATTTTATTTAGTCCTGAAAATAAAATTAAAAAGCCCAGGAAGCAGTGGCTCCGTTCTAAATGTCGATGAGGCCCCCAAGGACGAGTGGGGAAAGTTCTTTTCTCAGTGTTTCCATTGGATGCAGCGATGTATTGATGTGAATGGATTTAATTTTAAAATGGTATAATGTAACTATGTACTAAATGATTTGTACGGTTTTTAAGTTTTAGATTTTCTAAGATTTTTCACACCGGTATTCACAAACAATACTATGAGGTGTCACAGTACTCTCGAACGCATAGGGTCATTCAAACCATTTCATAGACAAAACTTAAATGAAATCTGCCACTGTGCGTCTATCAAACTTGACTACTGTTTACTGACACTAGATTGACATGAGGAGCGCATAGATAGAAGCGTTATTTACACGGTGTTGTTTCATTACTTAGCCTAGTACACTTCTTGAATACAGGCGTCAGTCTCGCCCGCGTACACGGATTGTCGACTTTCTTGTAGACATTTACGACGATCAGTCATTATTGTGTTCCGACGGCACTCACGGCTTTGAGGAAGGTTACACGTTAGAAGACCTAATACGGCGCTAAAGCTTAGCTGCTTATGGGAATAGAATGTGCCCAAAGCTTGACGCTCATAAAATAATTTTTATTCAACAACATTAAAAATATCTTAATAATAATAATAATAAAGCCTATTTATTTCCAATCTTACAATCGTTTTTTTACGTGTAGGTATATACGAGTAATATAATATGGTAAATTATTCTGTTGCATTTTTTGCAGTTAATTTTAAAGTTATTTAATGGTAATCACTAATCACTATCACAACTGTCTTTATCACCGTCGATCCGAACCCCTTCTTGGGTTATACCCAAGAAGGGGTTCGGATCCTCCAGCCTCCTCCAGCTATTTTTTTTATATATCTATTTTTTTTAATATCTTATTGAATGTCAAATTTAGTTAAATTTTTAATTAAGTTATATAATTAATAGCAAAAATTAACTAATATACATTAATAAATTAAAACTATCCTAACCCCATCAACAGTAAAGTGGGATAGGTGATGGAATAAAAAAACGGTTAACTGTGACATCTGGAATTGTATTAGTGAGACTCCTCTAAAAGGATTTCTTATTTAATGATATTTAAAATACATTTGCAGTTATATAACTATTAGAGTTTTCAAGAAATATATTTGTACAATTATTTTAATATCGTTCAATAAAAATACTTATCAAGGATAATAATAGTTATAAGTGTTTCGATTTGTTTTATTTCTGTTATTTCAGGCTGTTAGCCACTAGTAACTAATGACAATTTCATGTATTAAATATTGCATTTTAAAAGAAATTTTGAAACAATAAGATGGAAATATACACGGAAAGAGGAGATTCAGTAATACAATTCCATATGTACACGAATAAATGAAATTGAGCTCTTCATTAAATACATATGAAAGTGTATACGATACTTACATTAAAAAAACAATTGTTACATTTTTTGTCTGTTTGTCTAATGGAACTACATTTCACTAGCAAATAACTTCTATTGTAAGCAGTAACTTGCTACAAACTTAACACGCCTGCAAATTTAAGTTAACACGGACGAAGCTGCGCGTAACAGTTAGTAGTTCCTTAGATACACGGAGCGTTAAAAACTTCTACGTACCAATTATTGGCGCATTTCATTTTCATGTCACTAAAAATCATACAAAATTTATTTGTGTGAAGTGCTTGTATAGGTACCTTATTATAAATTCCATTTTTGGATATTGCTGGCCCTGTCTCGTTGAAAGTTTCTTAACAAGATAGGTTCCATACAATTTACTGAGTTTCGGTACTTCCAGAGAACTTATTTTGATGTAGGGATTGAACTCCGTTATATTATACATAAACGTCTTCGTGAGAACATCATCAAATTATAATGGAGATTACAATAGCCTTGATATGTTTTCTTTTCAATTTAAATCGACAAGTAATAAAGTCATCTAGATAAACTAAGTAAACCAAATAAGCATTATAGAGAATTCCTCAATACTCAGCGTCATATTTTGATCAAATTAATATGTGAACAAACAGGAGGCACAAGCTTTAATAAAACATCGAAATCCATTTACTATTGTCGGCATAATCGTGTCACAAACATACAAAAAAATGGACCAAGTGCGAATCGGGCTCGCTCATGAAGGGATCCGTTAATAATATTAAATGTTTTTTTTATTTGAGTCGCTTGAATGAAAGGTAAAATGCAGCTTACGACTGATGACCTATTAAAATAAACTATTTACAAGAATCTCGTTCAAACAAATTTTCTGTGGAAGTTTGCATGGTAATTTAAAGTTATGTAGATGTACGTACATGTATTTTTTTAGTTTTATCTTTCTCTTTTTTTCACATTTTACCACATTACTACACTACACCTCCACCACCAAACTATTAGATATAATAATTTAGAAAAAAATGATATTAGAAACCTTAATGTAATTTTTAAAGACCTCCAGAGAGATCCATAGATACCCCACTCGTATGGGTTTGACAAAAAAATATACCGAGACTCCTCTGAGCCTCGTAAAGTACGTTAAGCCGTTGGTCCCGGCTGTCATTCGTGGATCTTTGACAGTCGTTACGGGTCGTCAGAAGCCTTAAAGCATCCGCGGGGTACCAGCACCCACTAGTCGTGGAGGTCAGATAAACAGTCCCTCCATTTAAAATACTGATATTCTGCTGAACTCGGTTAGACTGGCAGCCGACCCCAAAAATATAGCTAGGAAAAAGCTAGGCAGATGGTGATTATTATGATTGTAAATAATGGAACAACAGCTCATGCAACTCCATCTCATTTCAAACTAGGCAGAACCTGTTCTTATGGCAATCAGACTATGTATCAGTTGATAGATATACTTAAATATTTCTAGATACATATAATTTCATGATCATTATCATCATCATCAATGTTAATGATTCATCGCTGGATGGCATGACGTCATGAATCGCCTCAAGGATTAGTCCTTGCGGAGAGGATGGACTTAGTGCATCAAGGTGCTGACCCATTGCGGGGTGGTGAACTTCACAAACCTTAATTTTTCCTCATAGTTTCCTACAGCGGGAGAGAAATTGCACAATTATTTTTTTTAATTTAAAAATATGGTTATTTCAATTGTGAAATGCATAAGCGCAGATGTTCAATTGTATTGCTTACACGAGCGTTTTATCGGATATGTGTTTAAAATTAACTTGCTACTCGTTTGGAGCGGAACTACAGAGCTTCCGTTTGGAACGCTAATTTATTGGTTTATAGCAAATGGCATATTTACATGTGTTTCTATGTTGACATTCGATTGTGTGAAGTGTCATCGAAACTATATTGTATACCTCAAAGGGGCTCGAATAAAATATAATGATATTATGGTATGCATGTGGTCTATTCCTGTACTTAAAAAGGAATAAATAAAAAAAATGTGTATTCAATATTGTACTTTAAAGTCATGGTGGTCAAAAAAAATCAGCCTAATATTACTGCTACAAATCTAAATAAGAAAATCAAATCGGTGGGCAAAAATAACTTTATTGAAAATAATAAATAAAAAAAGCTAGAACCCAGCTTTGTGGCTAATTGGTTATTTCTTCACGTTGTATACAAACGATTATCATTATGAGAATTCTTTATATGTATTATTATACGATTTCAATTTTCACGTTATGATTGAAAAAAAAATGAAATTAGCATAACTTCATTTTATAAATGTTTATAAAACAAATAAAACTTAGTATGAAACCCTAAATATTAAGTCTAGTACCGTCTGCAAAATTAACCATAATAATATTGGTAGTTTTATTAAAAATTGGGTATATAATAATGAAATATCTTTTACGGATTTATAATGATTTTTACATGTCCGACGTTTCGGATACTTTACAGCAACCATGGTCGCGTGAGGACTCGGGAGTAAAAGTAGTTCATTATAATAATTAGCGAGATTTTCGTTGCGTAAACATTAGAACGGATGGCCGATGGGCCATTAAGGTTCAAGAAAATAGACCGTGTTAAGGTAGACGAAGACGTGTTGGTCGGCCATTAACCAGATAGGAAGACGATATCCGTGCAGTGGCAGGTCCGCGTTCCGCAGGATCGGTCGTCTCGGCGTTCATTGAGGGAGGCCTTAGTTCAGCAGTGGACGGATAAAGGCTAATCATGATGATGATGATGATGAAACATTAGAAAACAATACTGCATTATTTTATATATTTCTATTTTAAATTTTATTATAATATGAGTGAACAAGTTATAAGATACCTCCAAGGACTCAAAATATTATTATATATTGATATTGAGTCATATGATGCGGCTATTTTAAAATATATATAATATCTTGCTATAAAACACGAGCCAATAAAATCTTATAAGGTCTTTTAAGAATCACCATCTTATAAAATGCAATATATGAATCTAATGCAATGGAATATTGTTTCTACAAAAATATAATATATTTGTACTAAATTACTAAATATTATCAAATATAAATTTATATTCCATGTGTAATATGACAAGTTAACGGTCTTTAATTAGCTAAAAACTTAGTTGATTCTTATAATTACGTGATGACTAGACACATGATTCAAAACTCAACATTATATTATAAAAATACCCATACCAGTTTCTCCATTACAGTATGCAAGTAATATTTCACGTTATCTTAGTTATTTTATGCATGTCTTGCCTCAAATGCCGTGATGCTGTAGTGACGTTCCCACTATAGCATCATTTAGGAATCCTTTTATGTGTGCACTATATATATTTATGTATTTTATTCCACCTATCTTTATATTTTATTGACTGTGAATGTTATCATAGATATATTTGTTGTTCGTTTCAAAACATCTGTTAAAGTAAAAGACTTCGTTAAGTTTTAACGTCTGTTAAAAACTCTTTTTGATAACTAACGTTCGTTATCGCCATCTTTCACGATTACATATTTGTTAAATCAGTCAATGCAACCCGCCCATAGCATGACGTGCCAGGCGTCCGGTGACGGCCGATTTTTGGTAAAAAATTCATTCATCCATAGTGATCTTAAAGTCGAATACCAGAATTTAACGTAATTATCGAAAGCTTGATTATATTAACGAAAATCTCGTGATAAAAAAATCTGCTTTTCCATTGATTTAAAAAATTTAATACTAGCGGATCCAACAGATTTCGTTCTGTCAAAACAATTAATTTAAAATAAATAAAATTGCAATCTCAAATTCGAGAAATAAACTATCCTATCTTTTAAGTTGGACAAAAGCACACATTTTAAAAGAATAAACATTAAAATCGGTTCAGTAGTTTCGGAGTTCATCCCGGACAAACATCGTGACACTGGAATAATATATAATAGATTTATAATATTACCGGATACAGCATACACACTCACTAATTTATGAGGGCATTGTACACTAACACCTCTTAATCTGATTACATAGCTCCTGTGTTTGTGGTTATTTGATTAAATGTGCTCCGGGTGTTTTCGGTACCAGCCCAGTAGTCCGTACCGGAGTTAACATTGTAAAGCCTACCCGTTACCGGACATAATTACTTGACCCTTTAAGCTATTAAACTGAATGTCCCAACAGATTTATAGTGTTTTTTTTACAGTTGAGCGTATAATAAACTTAATTTTGTTTTTCGTAATCAGGCTGATCGAATATAAAATAAATAAAATAAAACAATGTAATATTTTGATAGAAATTAACTCATATAAATCTGTGTATAAATGGTTAAAGACTAAAACGTTATTTGAAAAATATGAGGTATATTAAAGAATTTATCAAACAAAAAATTTCCTCCTAAAACAAAATTTTAGGATGATCTTATTTTTAGATGCTTATGTCCTTTTTATTGTATAGGCTTTCTTTTAAGGTATAGTAGCATATTTGTAAATTTATCTTATATAGTAACTTAGAAAGATCTACTAGATAGGTTGACAAATGATTTCAAAAAAAATCTTTATTCCAAATCGTCATTCTCAGTGTGTAACGTTTTATTTTTTAAAAGTGTATGAAATGCCGACCAGCACATGTAATTTTATGTCAAGTAGCGTATTATACATTGCGCGAGGGGAAGTATTTCTTATTAAAGTAGTAATATACTCCTGAAGTGGCCTTAGGGCTCTGTACGCCACAACTCTTAAGTAGTTATCAAAAACTGGAGAACAGGAGGACTCTTGTGTAATAACCTCGCCCTATACAACTTACTTTTGCACACCTCAAGAACTTTCGAGATGTCCTCTATTCAAGGGCTGTAATATTGGGATAATTTGCAAAAAATGTTTAAGTTTTTGTACAAAAGAAAGAAATTTTTAATTTAAATAGAAACTTATATACCACTGATATACGTTTGCGCAAATCTGCCACCGTCCTGAAAACTCTCTCACTGCGCGCTCTGTCTAAAAGAAATTATGTTTTTTACTTCGTCGAAAATGGTGTCGTATAATAATATTTTGAAGAGACGAAAGAAGCGTAAGAATAAAAAAGGAATATGATTAGCAATCAATGTAATGTAGTCAATATCAATGTCTATGTCAAACTACTTATATGTTAAAATCATAATATAACGTCTTGATTGTTGTGAACACTAAACATATTTTACGTTCTTTCTTTTAATAGTATTTTAATAGGTAAATTGCGAAAGAGGCAGGCCAAGGAGAAATTATATAGAGCATGTCTTGATATGCACAGCACAGTACAGTTATTCGTATTTTTATTTGATTAATAAAGTTCACGAGTTTATTTGTTATGTAAAACAAACATTTCTCTTATTTTTAGTTTTATTTGGATCTTTGGCTGTTTTTCTTTTCTAGAATAGACTCAAATTTTAGGAGCTAATGATGATCATGGAGGAGGTACGGACCGTATCAGGGAGTGAAAAACTCATAAATCAAGAGAGAGAATGAAAAATCGATCCTGTAGCAACAGACAGCATGTCTGCTAGATGGAATTGAGATTAGACGAAAAATTCTTAGGTGATAAGTAAATAACTTGATGAAGTAAAAAAGTAAAAAAGACTCTTAATCGTATATCAGGCATACTGGTTTTCTAACGATGTTTTGATTCACCGCTGGGCGAGCGATGGTCTCGTGTCGGTCTCAGGATGTACTTAGAAATTAAGAAAAACCCATTTCAGGGCATAGGTGGTGGATCGAATCCCGATCCTCTCGCGTAAGAGGCCAAGCTCATACTTACTGGACCAACGTTTGACGAACAACAATATTTTAATCAAGATTTTGGTAGATCAACTCTAGATCTATCTTTTATTGCGGATCTGTTACCTATCGTCGGTTAAGTTCTAACAGTGCGTAAGTAAAAAATGACTACTTTACAGGAGAATAAAAAAACTGCATATAAAATCGTGTAATGTATTATTAAACTGTTACGCGGTGTTACTATTTTATACAATGGACTTCTATTGGTCAGTCCTGGTGTTTTAATTGGCCGATACGATGCGCACCTTTATCCTTTATCCAATGCAATTACAAATCTCAAAAAATTAACAAAATATGACTTACGCACTGTTGGAACAACACCGAAGCTAAGGGATGAAAAGCAAGAGTTATGTCAAATAAATTTGACAATGTCATTAACCGGTGACCTGTAACACCTTCGTTTTCGTCAATTTCCAAACAAATGACTTTATTCAAACCGACACGCACAGTGTAGGGTGTCTAAACATCTCGAATATATTAGGCCCGTTTGAGTGTTATTGATTGTTATTGGATTATAACAACCGTTTTTTCCGTGTTAATCCGTCTTAAATAAAATCGTAGGTATAAAAATTCAAAATTCGACGACCTCTGTGGCTCAGTGGTTAGCGCAATGGCGCTCAAGCCGGAGGTAGCGGGTTCGAATCTTGCCAGGGAACAAAAAGTTTTCTGTGTTCTTGGGTCATGGATGTGTATTAAATTTGTGTATAATATAATAAAAATCTTAAATGTATTTCCGTTGTCTGGTACTTCGGAAACTTAGCACGGGATCAGATTGACGTGGTGTAAAAGCGTCCATAGATATTATTATAATTATTATATTATTATTATTAATTGTCATGAATATGTCTACCACCAATTTCATTAATTTTTTTATCCGAGATATACTCGTACTTAATATCGAAATATGCTTTAGTTTTCGATCGAACTTAATCTCTATAACAACTTCCAATAGTCTCTTGGAATGAGAAGAGAAGAAGAGATTCCTTGGAAAAATATTTATAATATATTCAGGTTCATTAAAGAGGAGGCTAAAACAAAACAATTATATTATATTATATGAATTTTAATTATTATTATCACTACACTAATATCTCTACTCTGAATTATGGAAATAATAAATTATAATTAAATGTTACCTGTCCTTGCTGACAGGCGTAAAATAACATATTACTAATATTTTTTTAAATACGAATCACTTGAATATAAATTCATAATAAAAAGTCCTTCATAAATTAGTACGCCTGGTCAATTTAGTGTTAACACTGTTTTAAATTCATTGCTCATATTATGTCAACCGCTACTTTGCTTGGTCAAATAACAATAGAATTTCGACACTACAAGGAAAAAAGCATATTAACAAGGAAACCATTTCTCTCGTTTTTCGCGGCGTGTCAATTGCAGTGACGAGGTCGATGTATTGTCAAGGTCTTCTCCTTGTGCCTGAGGTAGCGTGGATCCCAAAATAGTTGTGACCTCTGTTAGTAATGACAATATTTAGCCTATTAGATAAAATAGTCTTCTTAGATATAATATATTGAAACAACTTTAATCTCATAATGTTAGCTCGGTAACACATTAAACATGAAAAAATCCCAAATATTCATAAAATTCGAATCTATAAAAGAAAAGAAAGACTAAATTAACCAAATAAAACTAAAAATAAAAAATATGTTCGTTTTACATATCAAATAAACATGTGATCTTTGTTAGTAAGATAATAATACGCCTAACTGATCTACTGTAACAACAGTATATTAACTGTTAAGATTGCAGTTTTTCTTTTAATTCTTTTTATCGAAAACACAAGTATTACTAAGACTTCCGTCACCTAAAACAAGGATAACCATAATCAAATACAGGACTACATCGAGCTTAAAGGCCGTCAGGCCTAAAACTTTAAAGACCTTTCGAAAAAAATAATCATATACTGTCTTATACATGATTACTGTGCTCCTGTTTATATTATGGACGAAGTATTTCTTCGGATACTAGAACAAATAAATTTATATAAAACTAAGGTAGTAAATAGTAGTCCCGGGTGAATTTTTGTTAAAATGTATTTGTATAATTGATACTTATAAGTAGATAAAGGATATTATAAGTCTATAATATATTAACTGTAGAGTAATTGCTTGTTTAAAAAAAAGTCAAGCCGCCTCACAGGACCAGTGCTGGTGGTCAACCGCCAAGCTATAGCGGTTTTTCTTAACCAAATTTTGAAAACAGAAATCGATTTTATTTTCGAGATCCTTGCGTGTGTACACATGAGATACAGAGTTATTGGTACTGATGTAATCAGATTATGAGCATTAAAATTATGTTGGGCAAACAAAATAATTTCCTAATTTCTGATGTTATATTATTATCATATTATATGCATTATCTCAATATACTTTCGATAATAATGAACACATAGCAAAAACAGATTGTAAAAAAATCTTTTGCTTTTTCGCACATTTAAAAACATAAGAAAATCACGTCGCTTTTGTTTTCAGGATGAGTAAATTGCAACGAGTTGAACCTTAGAACAAGTTTTCTTGCACGATGATTCAAACGTCCGAACACAATCAGGATAGGGTAATAAAAATGCAAATAGGTCGTTAGTCTGTCCAGGGATGGTTGATGACAGTACTTGACGCAAGCACGACGTGGCTAGTGTGGCGAGCACCTCATTACCGCATGGCCGCCGTCCTACCAATTAACACCGACCACGCGAAATAACCAGGGCTGCCATGGAAAACCAAAATTGAATTCTAAAAACCAAAATTGGAAACCAGATTTGTAAAACTAAGAAGTGTGATTTATAAGAGTAGAGAAACATTTCAATTTTGGGTATTCAAAAAAAATTTTAATTTTGATTTTTAGTAATTTAATAGAATGTTATTAATTCGTTTGGCCGTTCAATAATAAAATATATTGATGAACTTGTAAACCAAGAAGACATTTTGAGTTTACTTAAATAAAGAAAAAAAAAGATATCTTTTTGAAGATTTTGGCAAGTGACTGTACAAAATTACTTCCCTGAAAATATTTGGAGGCCTGGAAAATTTTTGAATCTTGAATAACAAAATTAAAATATTAATATTGAAGTTCATGTCTCATGTTTATATAGAGAATGTTTCTAATAGGGAAAATTAACAAAGCATTAATTAGTGTACAAACATTAAAGACATTACAAACATTTGTAAGGTCGCTGTACACGATATTATTTGGAAACAAGTAAGTTCCTTTGGATCATAATATTATAATTTATTAAAATCTTCTTACAAAGACCCACTCATACTCATACTTAAATATAGGATATTAATTACTTTTATACATACATACATAATTATGATACATAGTATTATAAAACAAACACCAGCGGTTGCCTGACACCCGTATTCACAAACAATACTATGAGGTGTCACAGTACTCCCGAACGCATAGGGTCATTCAAACCAATTTACAGACAATACTTAAATGAAATCCGCTACTGTACGTCTGTCAAATATGTATCAAACTCGACTATTAACACCGGAGGGAATATATAGAAGCGTTCTTTGCATAGTATTGTTTCATTACTTAGCCAAGTACGCTCTTGAATACGAGTGTGAGTATATCACGAAATGGATTCCTGTCTTCGGGAGAAACTTATATAATAAAACTTGTATTTTTATCATTTGATTGTTTTTTCTTTCATAAATGTTGGTCGGCCATTACCCAGGTGGGAAGACAATCTCCGTGCAGTGGCAGGTCCGCGTTGGATGCGAGTAGCAAGGGATCGGTCGTCTTGGCGTACATTGATAAAGGATAAAGGCTGATGATGATAAATTAATGAAAAAAATACGATTTTATAGAAAAAGTAATAATTTTCTTATTTAGAATAAAAAAATGTATTTTTTCAGTTTACTGAGATTATCACACTTTAGACCAATCGTATACTTTACTGCAACCATGGTCACGTACGTACGCTGGCTGTGGGTGTCGCAATTTTTTTCGAAAGTAAAGTATTATTTCAGAACTGTCGGGATTATAAAAAATTAATGAGCAACGATAAAAAAATCATATGAGCGAAAGGAAATACATTTGCTATTGTGGAAAAGCCATGTGTGGTTGATAAAGCTTGCGCAAATCCATCCCGAACTTGGTTGGTTTTAATTATTTTTCGTTTCATATTGTTCACACCCGCGAATGACACTCGTACAACCAGGATTTTTAATGGGAGAGAGTGGGATTTTCCCTACACAAAGGAACTACTGGGATTTACCGTTTGTTGTGTGAAAGCAATTTTTTTAACGAAACTTTCAGTACTGACATACAAAGTAAAAATAAATGGCGAGCAGTGATATTTTGTGTGAATTTAATCTCAGTGTAAAATAAGAGTTTTGTCATTTTGAAATGAAGTAGGTACAGGCAAAGCCATCGTTTTTGTGGCCGGTAAAATCTTGTTTGTTACACTTTCCTGTTATTTCATAAAAGTTTTGAACGATTATTGCATGAATTTATTATATTCTTTTTTGTTTTTTGTGTTTTACTTATAAACATGAACATTCCTCCTAAAGAGTTTCTGCGTAGATAAGTCTAACAGAAATGTTGATGTAATAAAATGGGTAGTTTCAAAATAATTTGGTAATGTTAAGACGCTGACACCACTGTCTTCCCGTGACCATGGTTACTGTAAAGTATCCGAAACGTCGGGTATGTAAAAATCTTAATAAGCCTCGATAGAATCCGTAAAAAGTGGTTGTAATATATATATGTAAAGAAATTAATTAATATGGATCACACGTTTGTTTGTTTTGATCTTAAGGTCTCATCAATCATGCCTGCTATAGAAACAAAATACCGTTTTGAAGTGAAAACATCTTTAAAGTTGCTGACGATCGAGACGCACGTAAACAAATTGTCTCTTTCACTAACGAGAAAGGATAAGGACTTTATATTGCCTATAGAATCAAAACTAAGAAAAAAATTGTTATATTTAAGTACCTACTAAGTGTATATAATCAAACATTTGAACTTTTTATGTTATGTGTGATAAACACATTCCATATTTGAGCATTTGAATTAAGAATTGTTTTGAAATCATATTTATATTCTGTTCAGAAGCTGTGTGTGCCAGCCCTACCCACGCAGCGATTTCCACATCGGACATTGTGGTGACAACCTTGACACTGGTCCGTGTTCTGGGATCCATCGTCCACGTTTGTACGGAGTGCCTTCGGCTGATGGAGGTCGTGTTACCATGATCTATATCCGACCACTTTATACGAATATATTATTTATACTGTTATATATTATTTCACACTTAAAAAGTTGTGGTTTATTTTAGTTACGATTACTAGTGGTACTACAGTCTTTGAACTCAGCGAAAACGCATCACAGCAACGTAACAATTGACTTTATCTCTTAAGATGGAGAAATCGCAATATGAATCTATTTCTTGTCTTATCTTCTATCTGATCTTTATCATCATACTACTGAACAAAGTCCCCCTTAAGGAACGCAAAGATGACCGATCCGACCGGTCACTGCAAGTGTATTTATAAATTTTATTTTAGTTAAAATTTTTAAAAATGAAAAAGGTTTAGAAGAAGGGGTCAGTGTAATTAATGAACTTTTCGAAACTGGTTGCGATCTGGCCGTGATAGCCGCATTCATTTTTCAATGAAAATTGTTTGAACTCTTCGAATGGTGCAAACAATTTTCCCAGTAGATTAATTTCTTGAAGCTCAGAGTATCTTTGTTATTGAAATGGGGCTTGGGGAAATCGGAAGTGGCCTTCTGATTCCTTTTCTTTTAATACATTATATAACAATCAATTTTATCTCATTCATAAAATAACTTGGTTTCCCTGGTTCTTCAGACTAAGTTGAACTCAACACTTGTAAAAAATATAAACATATCATATATACTGTAGACAATCTAGTAAAAGTAACTAACGTTTATATTGTTGGTAAATCTTTGTAAGTATGAATATTATTTCTCTAATAGGAATATATTCCTTATAGGGTATACCCTAGAGGTTTCCCCTCTAGATAGAAGTAGCACGTGAACCATGAAACAACAGTCTCCTAACCCATGGCGTGCCCATATTAGTAGTCTAGGACTATCTTGTTGAAGTTATTTATAGTTTTATTAATATAACTTACACCTACGAACATGTCTAGTATTGAATTAACATACAGATGGCTTCACTCGTGCTTGCAGGTTTAATTAAGAATTAATTAAAATTAATTAATAAAATTAACATAGGGATCATGGTTGTGAGGTGCAGAATCTTCCCGTTCTGAATACTTATAGGTGTCGGGCATCTCTTATAGGTGTCGCGCTTAACCTGTTTGGGTTAATCATGAGACTTATAAGAGATGATACTGAAATCTAATAGAATAAAAAAAATATCGATGACATAATTGTATGTTTGTCAAAAAAAATATGGAAGAAAACGGATTAAATTCATTTTCGATTCAATTATAAGAGAAAAGCACATTTAAAAATTGATTTTACATCTTACGATAATCCATGCAAACAATAGCCTAAAACACAACATAAATACAGAAAAAACGATCAAAATCGGTTCATTAAAAACGAAGCTATCCCGTGAACAAACAATGAAAAAAAGGTGTGTGTGTAATTCACACACGATAGAAGTGAAACACATGTTAAATTCTCAGATACAAGTAAGTATTAAACAGTGTTCAATATACATACACACCGACATTTGCTCTCTCGCTCTTTTGTATTTGTGTCTCTTACCTGTCGTTTTTTCCGTTGCATCCGGTTTGAAATCACAACAATTCTAAAGAAGTTTCACTTCAAAAAAGCACATATTATACGGTTGAATTAAGAAACGTCTCCTTCTTTGAAGTCATATAATAAAAGTGTGAATCATAACTCTGTCACCTGATGTTTTACGACTAATCCTACACTTGTCTTAATCGGGAAGTCTAGACTGTACAATAACCTACATCTGGTACCAGGTTCGTGCCTCTTTTCCGAAACTTGGAATAAAAGATAGTGATGTAATGCCAATGAAGTCTTGTGGCTAAGCTATGGTTATAATACATAAGCATGGTCATAAATACTGTTTCATAAAAACTTTTTTTTTTCAACTTATTAATTCTTTCGAATTTGGAACACGTATACTATATGTTTAATTTAACACGCTTGACACAAATTAACGCCTTTAATTTCATGGAAATAGCATGCCTTTGGCATTGCCATGATAATTGAGATGTCTTAATCCCAATTTGTGTGATAACATCACATTTTATGTATGAGGTCCACTGCATACAAATGATAATTACCATTAATATTAGTATAAATATCCGTAAATCAAAGTTACTCGTCTATAATATAGGGTAGAAGTTTCGTCACTTTATTTCCCGTTTTGCATGAAATTCTAATTTAGATAAGCGATCATAGTTAGGATTGGAAAAACAAGGCTTTTTGTTTAATTAAAACCTCATTTTCAATACTCGATCCCGGACATTAGTTTAGCGGCTGGTTAGTCAGGTGGACACTATACACATTGGTCAGATGATTTTATGATGGTGATCATGATGATGATGGCATGAATGTATATCATACCCTGTACCTGTAATACAAGCTTTTGGTAGCGTAATAGTGGCTAGATTGAATGTTGTTTTATTAAGAAAAAGAAGAATAAACGGTCAGTAACTAAAAGTTTAAAAAGATATACCACAATAGCAAAACAGTCAAACGTTGGAAGAGCTGATACGATTGATAAAAAATGTCTCAGAAATGCTAATTCGGAGCCCGCATCCCATTAAAATACCTCACTTATTTAAGAATTACAGTGCCACGGATACATATAGCGGTTAAACCTATAACACCTCTTTTGATAAACCTCTTTTAAAGCCCGTGGCTAAAATCGTTGAATATAAAATATATCACTTATTTAGAAAGCAGCCCCCAACAATC
The DNA here is from genome assembly GCA_905333005.2 of Lycaena phlaeas. Taxonomy (NCBI): domain Eukaryota; kingdom Metazoa; phylum Arthropoda; class Insecta; order Lepidoptera; family Lycaenidae; genus Lycaena; species Lycaena phlaeas. The sequence goes on along the minus strand of HG995168.1, from coordinate 19,874,393 downwards.
TTTATGAGCGATTCGATTTACCGGAAATAAACAAATCGAATCAAATTCAAATGAGTAAAATTTATTTATATATTGGAAGAAATGAAAAATAGCATACATCACTATTTATTATTGTAACTTTTTGTATATATGGTAAGTTTATTAAAAGTTATCGTTATATATGAACAGGCAAACGAGCCGGCTGGTGGTATGTGGTCCGTGCCACCTACTCGGAGGAGACAAGGAGAGCTCGGATAAACTCATCCTAGTCATTCGATGATCTGAGAATGAAGATGTAGAGTGACAGTAGTATTTATTTTTAGTAGTATTTTTTTTTCATAATATCCTTTTTTCATAACACTGCAAAAGTATTTGACGGTAGTAATAATAAGAGGTACTTCACCGTTGGCCACAGGTATTTACAAAATCAAATGAAAAATATTGACTTCTACACACATTACACATTTTATACAAAATACATTTCATACAACACTCGCATTAAAAGGGAGAACTTTGATTATGCTTGTTTCTTTCTACTATGTACTTTCAAGTAGCTTAACAGTTTCGACATAAATGGTAGAACAGGCACACAGGTCTAAGAAAGTCAAAATATCAGAATTTCTGTCTATCTGTCTGTCACTTGACCTGGGAAGTATGTCAGTAAGCACCTGTTCTAATATTTCCGCTTATTAAAACTTTTATCGTCGTTACTATTAATATTTTCATCGATTTAATTACTTAAAAGATTTTACTTTGACCCTCAAGAAACAAGACTCTATTGAGTTCTATCGCTTATATAGAAGTATCAATATTCTTCCCGCTCGGATATAGCGGAAGGGGGGGAGGGTACAAACGACCCTGTGGGGGGAATGCAATCTTCAGGTGGATTGAATTGTGGGCAAGTGTGTCAGTGATTTTCTTCGAGAATATGTGTGATGATATTTAAGAGTGCGATAAGTAGAGTGAAATGTATTTGTTGGTGTTACATATTAAATATATACTATTCTTATGATTTGAATTTATTATTTTGATATAAGTCTATTTAGGGCCTGTTTCACAATCTCCAGTTAAGTTCCCAATAGGCTATAGGCAACATATTTGACAGATATTTGACAGATACTCCATACTCTATCTGTCAAATATGTTGCCGATAGCCTATTGGGAACTTAACTGGAGATTGTGAAACAGGCCCTTAGAGTTTGTAATAGTAAAATAATCACTTTTTATTTTAAATATCGATGTATATAGGGTATAACAAAATATTTTTTTCACTAATTTTCGTCTGTCTGTTTTGGCTTATCTTTGTAACGGCGACGGTCGCGGATTTTCAGCCTCAGCACGTAATGTGAGTTCATGCCATTAGTAATATAATTAATATTTTTAAATAAGGAAGTCGAAATTTATTGACATACCCAACTAATTACCACATTATTAGAATTTTTAAACAAAACAAATATAAAATATTTTTTTCCGTGTCCAATAGACTTTCACCTTACAAGTCTCAGTACCTCGGGAAATCACCAGAATTATAAACTAAAATGTAAACTAGACGGGCATTTTATCCTGCATCTTTAAATCAAAATGTAAATCTCAAAGGGCAAACGGAAACAACGTGGCGACTTTATTGAATGCGAATTGAATCTCATGAAAGGATTCCTCTAACAGTGATGATATTCAGATTTACTTTTTCAATACTTACAAAGTGAATATACATAAAACTGTATAATAATATAAATTAAAAAAGTATAGGTGCAATAAAGGTAGTAAGTTAAATGTCATGATGCTGCTGTAATATATAAGGGTAAAGTAAAATATCACCCTTGTATGTCCCACTGCTGGACACGGGTCTCCTCGAAATCAGGCGAGGAGGGTACTGGGCCATAGTTCACCGATGCGCTGGCCCGGAGCCGGGGTGGCGAACTTCATGCCTTCAAAGACTTTCAATCTCATCAGGTTTCCTCACGATGTTTTCCTTCACCGGTGAGCGAGCGATGGTCTCGTGTGTGCACTTAGAAATTTAGAAAAACCCATTTCAAGGCACACACGAGGGGGTCAGGATCGAACCCGGACCTCTCGCATAAGAGGCCGAGTCCACCCACCACTGGACCATCATCACTCGTTGTTGTAATATATAAATATAGTGTAATAAAGAAAAAAATTAAATGAATGTTATGAGTCATGATAATGAATACTAACATAGATTTAAAGACCCTTATAACTAACATGACATGGACACAATATTATCTAGTCTGAAATTAATCAAAGTCGAGTGGTCAGGCTGCTAGACTATTTACGCAGCGATTGCGGCGACACTAGATGTTGCCTGCGGACTCATCCAAGTTAACAAAAAAAAATATCCTTTTTAATGTATCCTATTTTACTTCTAGTACCTCCGAGAATTCTACTAATATTATAAAGGCGAAAGTTTGTGAGTATGGATGTTTGTTACTTATTCACGTAAAACTACTGAATGGATTTTAATGAAACTTTACAGTAATATAGCTTATACAGTAGAATAACACATAGGTTACAATTTATCGTACCCCCAAGAGGGTGGGAAATACGCGGGTGAAACCGCGGGGCGCTATTAATATGTGTATATTTTAAGGCGTTTCCCCCAAGTAATAGATACTAGAAACCTAATTTCTATTACACATTCATACATGTTAAAATTTTCATTATATATTTACATTAATAAGCGTTAAAATTTCTAGATTTCATTCTGGCGTAGCAATCAATCACCAGAAGTGATTTTCCAATTATTTCTCGTCGATTTCGGAATGAACCAAAAACTGGTAACACCGATTTCAAACGACAATATCGCAAGGTTATCGTGTGAGCACGGGTGCTTCTATTTTACTGCCCTCTGGACTGAGATGGAAGAGCGGAAATAGGGTCATTACCTCCTTTTAGGATACGACCTTGTTTCCGCGAGAGGGCTGTATTGAGTGTGTACAAAGGAGGTTAAAAAAGATAGTATATAAATACTAATACTCTTGCCTCTTAATATGTGCTATATAATTAACAGAGTCCCGTGGTATTACCAACATACTTCCAACTCCCGTGGGAGTACGGGGATAAAATAAAGTCTATTCTGATGTGAGCTGAAGCTTACATTATTGTATTTATATTATTGTAGAGGTTTATCAAAATGCAGTCTTGCCAATCTTCGCGTTTATAATATTAGTAGCATATGGGTATATAGGTAAGTCTTCTTCGATCTTCCACCAGGAACCACACAGAGGACCAGCCATTATGATCCTGGTCACATCTTGTCGAAGGTAAATACTAACACTAGTAACATAAATAAAAGTTATATATTGTAACTTATAAATCAAATATAATATATTATGTGCATATTTTTTGTGTCTGAAACAAACATTTTCTATTCTATTCCCTTCGCTTTCTTATTCTTGACTATATTATAATGTGCCTTAATAAATAAAAACAGTTAGTTAGAGTTAGTTTAAAAGTAAATGTTAGCGTTTTAGCAATACCTACTTAGAATTGTTTATAATAAACGCAACAGTGATATAGATTTCTACAATTTCTTCCATAAGCCGCCCAACGATTAAATAAGAAACTGAACTACAAAAAAGCTTTGAATCGATTAATTAGTGAATTCAACGCAACAACGGTTAAATATGCCATAATCATGAATAGTCCTTTAACAAAATGCACATATTATATAGACTATTCGAATTTGAAAATGATGTTTCATTAGCTGATGAGATGGCTGTGGGTTCGTTTGCCAAGCCGCTTTGTTCCGGACATAAAGGCAGACAGTGTAATTACTGGCAACACCTGATGCTTCATAAGCGAAGACCTGGCAAAATAGCCTTTAGGGGAAATAATGTCAAATCAAAAAGGTCAAGATATATTTTATTTTTTATTTCTTTATAACAATCAGTTCATTTTTTTTTCGGAATGACCTATGAAGCCGGCCTTAAGGCTGTTACGATTTATGGGTTTGTTGGATGAGCAGAAGGCTCATCTAATAATTGAATCAGTTTTTTTTTTAATATCATAGGAGGGCAAATGAACAGTCGAAGCCTTGCGACTATCGACGCCCATTAACATCCGCATAACCAGAGGCTATGCAGATGCGTTTCCCTCCTTTTTCCTATCCTATAGGCTATTTCAAGACAGATTCAAGCAGTATTGTACTCAAGCAGCCGGTTGGGCAAAGCACATCCCTTCCATAGATCATTTTTAATTTGTTTGTTTTTTAATTAAAAGTCTAACACCTGTATTCACAAACAATACTACACACAAAACTATAGAAGTGTCACAGTACTTCAGAATGCATAACTATGCAAATAACGCTTCTATCTATGCGCTCCTGTTGTCAATAGTCGGGTTTTATATGGGATTGACCACACTGTAGCCGATTTTATTTAAGTATTAATTTGAATGATCCTATGCGTTCGGGAATACTGTGAAACATCAAGGTATTGTTTGTGAATGCGGGTGTTAGTGGAATATGCCGTTTCGAAGTATTTGTTGTGTTCCTCTATGAGGTACACGACTAACGAACACCGACATTTTTTTGGCACAAAAGGATACAAGCTGGACATGTAAAGTGTGTGTACGCTTCGCTCGTCCACGTGTCTCTGCAATTTTCATCCCAGTGTCAATACCCCTTCCCCCTACCCTGGCGCCCACCGCCCCCCGCACGCCCCTCGTTTCATTTGCTCAGCCATTAAAACACAAAGTAATTAGTTGTTTTCTTCCTTTATTGGCGGCGTTCAAACCAACTATTAATTTTGCTGGAACACTAAACAGCGCACGAGTAAATGTTATAATCGATAAACAATGAAAGTTATTTTGAATTATAATCGTTCTGCGAATGTTACATGTTGGCATGTAACATTATTGTAAGAGGTAGTGTTGCTGTTTTGCACCAAAATTGGGCTGGAACGACCGGGATGGTACCTCTCGCTCACATGAATTTTCGGCTTAAAGCATCAACTATGCTGTCGCGTTTATCGCGGGGATAGGGAAGGAGGGCCACGCATAATATATTGTATAACCTCTGGTTGTGTGGATGTTAATGGTCGAAAGTCGCAAGGCTTCGACTGTTTGTTTGCCCTTCTATGCCATAAAAAAAAGAAATGTGGTGTCGTGGGACACCAGGTAGGAACGAAGTTCCTTCGGCTAAAAATATATACATAAATAAATATCTTACGTAACCCCTTTTTTTCAGAATATAATTTAGCCTATATTACTCGTGGATAATGTAGCTTTCGAATGTCGAAAGAAATTTTGAAATCGGTACCATACTTATTGAGCCTATTTATTACAACCAAACAAACAAACAAAGTTTTCCTCTTTATAATATTAGTGTAGATTTAGGATTCTATTATTACGCTACCCATTCAAATCACGGCAACACGATTTATTTTCTTCCGTATTATTTTGATTTTGCTATATCTCCTAAAGTATTCATTTAATTTGCATGATGAAAAGGGAAAAAATAATCTTCAGATTCAGATAAGGATTCATACCGTATTTGTGTAAATAACTTTCAAATTATCGCGTTATAATTGCTAATTTTTAAAGTATTAAATCGATATAGTATGATATCCCTAAGAGATAGACATATGCCATCGCGAACTTATTTGTAGACCTATTTAAGATATACAATTCCACCATACATTGTTTTGTTATATCTCAAAGGATTTAGGCAGCGTTTTCGTTGAAAACTCCCAGGAGGCCAATTTTTTTCCGACACCTCCAACAATTATTGTTATATCTTAGCTAATGTATATAAAAACTTAATAAATTATATACATAAACCTTCCTCTTGATTTGTCCTATCTATTAAAAAAAAGATATTATACACTACTCGCTTGTGTATGCGATTGTCGCGCCTGCGCACGTCTCATTTAACGCTTTTTAATTCCACGCACACAATATTACGGTTTTACTATCACATTTTTTTCGGTTCGGTCGCGCAGCAAAATCCCTATCCCCTCCAAGCCTGCCGTAAGGAACTTCGTTCCAAAAATCAAAAACTATTAATATTATTACTATTATTATCTTCCTATATTTTTCTTCGCCGGAATTTAAAAACTTTACATTCCCGCCAAGTCGAGCGCGAAGGAAACACTGTCGTACCATCCTTTACTGGAACCATTATTATTACATCTAGGTATATCATGTAATATTATATTTCTCGAAAGTCAAAGTTTCTCGAAAGTTCTATTGAAGACTTTGGTTTATGTAAATTATCCGAAATGTCGGGAATGTAAAGTTTGAAATTCCGGCGAAGGAAAACATCGATAGGAAACCTGATGCCTGATAAGATTGAATGTCTTTGAACGCTTGTGAATCGCTCGCTTGATTACGAGGAGGAGACCTGCGCCAAGCGGTGGTTTACATAATATAAGAGTTGATACCTTTATTTTACTTTAAGTAAATCAGTTAAGTTTCATAATAATGAGGGTAAGATGCGTAAAGGTTAAAAATATGTTTTGAATGATGATGACAACACAATACGCGTATTGTAAGTTAAAATTGCAGAAATATTTGAAACCGATATGTAGTGCATTTATGGATAAGATGGTTTGTGGCAGCACTGCCAACTATGGGTGAATACCCGCTGATAATGTTGATGCTACATAAAAGTTACGTAAGTGCAAATAATGACAAGCTGATGATCATGATGAATATTTCATGACATTTGGGAAAAGTATTGGAACTATACTTTATATAACTACAAAATATTTATTCTCTGAAACGCCTCTTCAAACATAGGATATTATATATAGGATATTTTTACGCATTTAAAATGTCAAATATTGCTTCATACCTGCGAACTTTATTTAACTTGTAGTTTAGTAGTATACTATGTTGAATTTTCCTTTTGTAGTAAATAATTAAGGTAAGTAAAGGTATTGAAGATTCGGTACGGCCGACTGTATACTTTGGTTGACAAATGTTTAGTGTTATTATTAATTTTGAAAAATAAACAATAAATAAAATAAAAATGATATTAACATTTTCCACAAGTAAACCTGCCGGCTAAAACTAGTAATTTAAAATTGTGATAATTTGTGTTAAATCAACGACGTCACTGAATGCTTAACGAACCGAATCCAATATAATAAGCTGTATTTATATTATGTAATATTAGTTGGTCAAATCGTTTGACTTGTTGGGTAATATCAATATTATGTCATGACCATTTCGACGTTTATATTTATAATTGTAACAAAGGTTCGAAGATCACTTAGGAGCAGATATTTGTATGAATAATTTTATGTTCGTTTCTCTAAAAAAGTTTCGTATTATTCACACCTACCAGCTGATCTTATATAATATTATGGTAAAAATGGATTGCGATTGAAAACGCACCAAATAAGATTTACAGCCCATCATTTATAACTTATATAAATCTGATTTAACGAAGCATTTTATTGGTAAAAGAATATATTATGAATTTAGATGAATAGTTTATTTTATTAATTCATCACCAACAAACAAGTAAACTCTACTTTCTATGATAAAAATATTGATGTTTCGTACTTAGGAACCGTACCAAAATCCGTTGACCGTTGAAAATATTTAATTTTTTACCTTCAGTAGAGAAAACAATTGTAGGTATTTTATCTTTCATGAAAATAAGCTTCAAATAAATTATAGTTTTAAAACGAATGAAATCAATGTTTTCATAAATACTCCTTGCACTTGAACATGAGCAAGAGGGAGCAAGGCGTGGTCCTTTACTCGCCGTTAAAGGAAAACATCGCGAGGAGTCAGCAGTATAATAAATAATAGTTTAAAAAAAACTAAAAACACGCTTTTTATAGAAACCCAAACTAAAAAATAGAAAATAAATTTTAATAAATTTAAATTAAGAATAGTGTTAAAAATTTCAATAACTATAAATTAATAATAGTGTAAATAAAAAAAAAATATTTTATTTTAAAAAAAGCGTGGGGTGCTTTTAAAGATATTATCAAAATGATAATCACTCTACTCATATCTGTCAATAAAATATTTATAACTATATTGACACCATGCACCCCACGCTTTTTTTAAAATAAAATTTTATTTTTTTATTTACACTATTATTAATTTATAGTTATTGAAATTTTTAACACTATTCTTAATTTAAATTTATTAAAATTTATTTTCTATTTTTTAGTTTGGGTTTCTATAAAAAGCGTGTTTTTAGTTTTTTTTAAACTATTATTTATTTTTTACTTTTTAGTAATTATTTATAAATATTATAAATACGGGGAATCAGAGTTCGATTTCGGAGAGGGAGCCTGAGAAACGGCTACCGGAACCAAGGAAGGCCGCAGGCGCGCAGATTACCCACGGAGAGTTACATACTGACATACTGACAAACTGACAAACTGACATACAAGTGAAGCTAATAAAAAGCGTGTAAAAAGTGGTTGAAGGTGTATGAAGTTCACCAACCCGCATTGGATCAGTGCATATTTTGTGAACTATGGCCCAGCAACCATCTTGCGTGATTCTGAGAAGGAGAATCCTACGAGACAGTGGGCATATGATAAGGGAAGATAATATTATTTTTAATTGCAGTATCGATTTTTTAAATTCATTTACACTACCTACTCTACTTTTAATGGCAATGAATTTATAATTAGTGAGAATTCGCTGGGCCATTAAGGTTCAAGAGTGGAGGCCGCGTTTAGGTAGACGAAGTGTTGGTCGGCCATTAACCAGATGGGAAGACGATCTCCGTGCAGTGGCAGGTCCGCGTTGGATGCGAGTAGCAAGGGATCGGTCGTCTTGGCGTTCATTGAGGGAGGCCTATGTTCAGCAATGGACGGATAGCGGCTGATGATGATGATGATGATGAGAATTCGTTTCGCCATAACGTTTAATTGAACGCTACAATGCTCAGAGATTTTTACATGACTGTTTGTGTGTACAACTTTATTATAATATTTCCCACAAAAACCACTGATTCGATTTTGATAGAACTTTACAAGCACATAGCTTAAACGGGGAGGCGCGACTAGTATTAATATAGAAGTTTAGAAGTCTCAATTGTCAATTGGAAATCTAATACAGAACACTCCATGAATTTCAATCATTATTGATTTATCTACCTTGTATTGTCTTTTTTGGCGACGATTGGATAAACACGTAGGCTTTCAATGAACGCAAACAAAAAGTTTGGCTATCGCTTGGATGCAAATTACTGTAATGTAGGAGAGAGGTGGATGTTGGCGTGTGTATGATTCGGGTGCCGGTATAATACTCTTTATTGAATGAATACATCTTATATACTAATACATATATGTCAGGGCACTACATTTCCCTTCCTAAAATTAAAAAAAACTTAAATATATTTTATGTTTTTTTTTTACAATAACTAAGTATTTATAATATAATAAGAAGTTTATAATATCTTGATTACATTATTAATTATAACAATGACAAATGACAATAATACTTAAGTTTCAATAATTATTACAAAATATAAAGAATAGAACACTAATTTTATAACTTGGATTATACTTTGATACCTTCTTGGGAGGTCGTAATGAGGTGACAGAGTTTGTTTATTAATTCCATGCTACATAAAAGGTAACGATATCAAATACATCGGGCCAACGATAAGTAATAACAATGTTTCAAATAACTTAGCTATTTAAGGTTCTCGTTACTAACTGATATTACAACTCACTTATAACATTCATCATCATCATTTGTATCAATCACCTTTACATAGTCATTTTTTATAACTTTCACGTTATTTTTACATAGTCATTTTCCTATCTACATACACAAGTGAATTATACATATTTTTGATCTTTTTTATTTCCTTCTTCTCCTATTAAACTCCTACTTTATTTCATCATCAGTATCGTCATAATATTTCTCCTTATTACTTTATTTATTCTTCGTAAAATTTTTCTATCATATCTTTTCAATGGGTTTTACATATTATAACCCTAACATAATATCTTTATCTTTTATTCCCTTATTTTATTTTTCAACCTATACAAGCTACACTAACTTCATTTATTCTTTCATTTTCTTACTCTTGTATTCATTTTACATTTTATTTATTTATTCTTCGTATATTCCCTTATACATTCTTATAATATCTTTTAACATAATATACTCTCTTTCTTCATAATTTGTGGTCATCATTTAAGTCTTTTTAAACTCCAACATATCTCACGGAGGAAAGCTCGTTCGCACCATGATCGAATGGAAGGATTTAACACACAAATCTAGACATTTTAAATGTCTCCTAATCTTCTATTTCAATATTTCTATCAATGTTTCCTCTTTATTTCTTTTTATACCTTACTCTTATTCTCAAAATAATCCTCAAAACTCTCACGGAAACGTCTCGCGTTTGACATGATCAAGTATGTGGACTATATTTCATAAAAAAAATCTTCTAAAACTCGTCTCTTTTAATTTAATACAATTCTTAGCATTTCCAATCGACGGGCGGGTGATCAGTCCGTTCATCGAAGGAAGTGTTATCTAACAAAGTATACTTTTGTCAATTCATGTTCCTACTTTTATTCCTAACCCATTATTTATCGTAATAATGCGTTTGCAGCCACATTATTCGTAAATCTAGCTAACTCTTTTTTTATCATATCTACTTTCCATTTTCATGTCAGTCCGGTTAAATACGTAATTAATCTACGCAATTTTCTAAATCAAGAAAACTATGAAAGTTATAAGTGCTAAGTTGAACCTTAATTTACTCATGATTAATTTATTCTTATTAATTTAATCACTTCATTATTTTCTTTTTAATTAACAACGTGAGAAGACAAAATAAAACATCTATATTATTTTATATCAATGTCTAGCAAGTGTCCAACACAAGAATGTACTACGTTGCATTAATAATCTTCTAAGAGATTTATATCATTACAATATGAATATAAACTGACAAAATGTTGATATTAATGAATTTTTTTTTTAAATACTCTAATAACAGGTAATAATATCTTACATTTTAGACAAAGCCTTCTTTAAATTTATTTATTTGTACCAAACTTATTTTGTGAACCACTAAGATATCTATTTATATAAAAAAAATATACCTCTATAGTATTTGATCGACTTAAGATGATACTGGATGGACGAATTTCTCACGTTAGACAGCTTATTTTTCTCTGATATCTCCCGGCACCTTTCCTCTGGATCCCTTGGACAGTAGCATCTCCCGGCGCCTTTTCTCTGGATTCCTTTGACACCAACGTCTCCCGGCGCCTTTCTTTTGGAAGTCATAGACACCATTTTTTTTCCTCTGCGTCTCTTTATTATACGTGACTTTAAAATTTTATTTCTTCTTACTTCTTGAACTTTAATGTTATTTTTTTTGATTCTTCTTTCCTCAATTTTATTAAAATAATATTTTTATTTTTCTTCTGTATTTTTCTTGTTCTAATTTAATCATCTTGATTGTTCGTCACTTGTCATTGTTATATTTTTATCTTCTTATTTAAATATTGTTTGATTATATGTTCATTTATTTATATTTTATATTCTTTAATTAATTTATAATTTACTTTAATTATATATATTAATTTTAATCTTCTAACGGCTCAGCGCTGCCGCGAGGCAGCACTGGCAGGGTCGCCATGTAATGTAGGAGAGAGGTGGATGTTGGCGTGTGTATGATTCGGGTGCCGGTATAATACTCTTTATTAAATCAATACAATATATCTTATATACTAATACATATATGTCAGGGCACTACATTACACTGAGAACATAATGTTAGTAAATATATCAATATTGACAAAATATTACCGTAAAAATAATACTATAATAGAAAAGAATAGAATAGAAACTAATAGAATAAGAAATAAAATGTTGGGGTACCCCAAAGTAGTGTTCTTTCTCCTTTGCTGTTCTCCATTTTTATTAATGTAATAACAACCATTTTAACTACCACCTTTATGCAGACGATTTGCAACTTTATAGTCATACAAGTTTGATAGATTTTTATAGTTCAATTACAGTCATAAACTCTGATTTGCTAAAAATAAAGAACTTGCTACAAATCTAACTACTACTAAAAAGTCAAGTTATGATAACAGGTAGTGCATAATTACGCGAAAGAATTAATTTTTACTCAATTACCAAATAAAAAATAATAAAAAATACATAAATGACTTATATTTTACTGTCATTTATCTTAGACCTCACATATTTCAGATATTAGTGGACAGCTACATCAATCTCTGCATTCCTTGCGAGAAAAGATCATGATAGCACAATCCCTCTTACTTCCTATTTTAGACTACGCTGGCGTATGTTATTTTAAAGATGCAACACGAGAGCTACTGAACCAATGTACAAACCTATATATATATATATATATATATATATATATATATATATATATATATATATATATATATATATATATATATATATATATATATATATATATATATATATATATATATATATAATACAATTGTTATATTAATTTGTAAACTAAATAATAAATAAATAAATATGTTAATATTTCATGAGATCATTTATTTGGATTCAAGGTGAGAATTCGATATATTATATGACACTCAAATCGGCCTTCCATGTTCCCCAAACTCATAGCATCTCGTCGGCAGTCAACCAACGTCACACATAACGCGGCCTCCATAACAAACCGTAACTAAACGACCCTCTGACCTCACAAAGATATTTGGTCATCTACTTTCATATATTTATACATGAAATGAAATTTTTGTATGCTTTACCCATAGCTTGAGAAATATGGAATTATCATAGATATACAAAAAGCTACTATTTATTATAATATATAATTTTTTTTACATGATAAAAAATCTTGTAGATTTTTTATCATATAAAAAAAATTATAAACATTCAACACAAAATCTTAAAATCATATCAAATAATGTATATTCCTAACCTATCAAACTACAAAAAAAAATTGCATTTAAAAAATTATTTGCGCATATATTATATAGGTAATACATAGAACGTAACAATGGAAAAAAATCTAAGACCCAACTTGGGTAAAAGTAACTATGACCCGGCTTAGAAAAAATATGACCCACCTTAAGAAAAAGTAAGTGTGACGCATTTTAGAAAAAAATAACTATGACGCAATTTTGAAAACTAGTAATTATGACCTAACTTAAAAAGAAAAAAAAAGTTCGTATCACAAACATGAATCGATTTACATTCTCATCTTTAACTCAACGAATCATGGACATGTAGTTTGGACACTACAGTGAGAGATAGAGAACATTAACAGCCTGTTAAGTCAAAATCTTACGGCGTTTCCGTAGTCGATTAATATAAGGAATAGATACAAGTCGAAATGTTCAATGACAGTAAAACGGGCCCAATATGGCCAGCCGCCAGGGTCGCTAGTAATGTTCTCGTCTAGCAGAGTTGTCTAAAGGTAATGCAACTTGTTTCTACGTAATTGAATAAAACTAATTTGTATGCTAATTCTCTCTAGTATTCCAGCTGTTTAATAGTCGGAACTCTATTAGGGATTTTATTAACACTAGGTGTGTGGACTATTTGCCACAAAAGCAACTTTAATATAAAAGGAGGAACTTAAATCTTAATGCCTAGAATCTCGGATTGATCTAGTGCACCTGCTAGCCAGCCAGCTGAAATAACAGTAGAGTTACAACGTAATGGTTTTTTAATATTCGTTGAGTATTCAACTTATTTAATTAATATCGAATTTTAATATAAACTGGTCATTATTTCAGAAAAATGTACTAGTTGATTTCATTTAAACTATAACCTATTACATAACCTCACACATTAATCAATAGGTACTTTACTAGTTATGAATGTAATTTGTTTCTGAAAAATGGAAATCTGCAAATAGTTTTTAAAATTATTTACTTATAATTCTAGATTATATACTTTGGATTACTTTTTATTATTGTTACACTTTATTTTAATCCGAGATAACAGTTTCACGTACACTTTGAATGTTATTCAGAAATTGTCTTTTGCTTCTCTTTCATTTATTTCTATGTAGCGCGACGTTTCTTTCACTTCATTTAAAAGTTGTCTATTCGCAGCGCCTTTTCAATATTTCTTATTTATATTTTATCCCCATAATCACCATCAATAGCTAGTTTAAATTGTTCGACTTCATTCATAATCACTATCATATTATCGCAATATTTTTTTTAAAATTATTTATTTAAATAATAATATGCTAAAATATGTTTTTGCAGTTTTATTATTCCATAGATAAAATAATCATCATTGAAGCCTCATAATATTATATAATTTTTTCTAGAACAAAAATATTTTCGATTCTATTGAAATCAGTAAATTAGTTTTCCCCAACATCATTTGAGTAAGACGCTGAAGCCAATTATAAGAAATTTGAACACCAGCTTTTGTTAAGTAAACGCTAAGGAGATTTTACATAACCACCTTCAGAAAAAAAGTTAATCTATTCTTTAAGTTTGTAAGATATTGACGTTATATAACTAGACTAGAAGCGCCGCGCGGTTTCACCAGGGTCCTTCTCGTGGGAGTAGGGGTACGACTTATACTGTTTCTGTTATTCTGATGTATACGTAATATTATTATAAAATTACATCAAAATCCATTCAGAAGCTTTTGCGTGAAAAGGACATTTGTTTAGCTATGTATAAAAGCTATTTGTTTATTCCTACCATTTTAAGATATGTGAAACTGAATACTTACTAAAAAAACTAGTAACTTCTATTTCACTTCTGTTTCAAGTTTAACAGAGTTACTTAAACAGTAAAGTTATCGTGATTTTTACAATATAATTACGTACATACTAAACATTTTATATTATTATAACATAATACCTTCCTATTAAGTTATTAATTTTATTTTTACAATTTTACATAATCTTCACTGCCAGAGGAATATTTACGCCAAACCACTGATTTATATTATATTATTAATATAATATAATAATATTTATAACGGACTCACGGGTAAATATTAGTCTATATTATGTCTATTATATTAAGCAGTGCTAACTCTCAATCCAAATACCGATGAAATTCGAAAATTTGAATATGCTAATTTCAATTCATGAAATATTCAAAGTGCTAATAAAATATTAAAATTGTGATAATATTTTTAAGATACCAATGATATGAAGTGAAAATATGGAGTAAAAAGTTTATATACTTTTAAGAAATAATACATACTAATAAATTGCTGATGACTGAAACGGATGAACGATTTTGATAAATCATGACTAAGAAACTCTGTTTGAAAACGTAGTTTTAAAAAAATTGCATCTAAATCAGCTCCTCCGCTTAGCAGTCTGTAGTATCAAAATAAGAACATGTGGTCAAAATTAAAACACATTTTTGGTTCGGAGGTTTAAAATTGAATATAATTATAATCAATGTTTGGTGTATCTACATTCTACGCGTCATTCGTGCCAAGAATTATATATTTTGGATTAAACTTAAGTGCCTTTAACCGTTACAATATTGGAGTAAATTATGCAAAATGCAAATATTATCGAAGTACTTACAAGTGATTGCTACACTGCTGTAAAATATAAGTAGATAACTAAATAATGTTAAAAAAAATACGAACAATCACAACACGTTAATCTAGTCTCGTGAACTTCTAAAATTGTGTTCCATGTATTAGGAATAGATTAGTATATTATTAAGCAGTACAAACAATAAACATGTATATTCATGATACCAATTTTGTACTCAAGATTTGAACTCGCGATACGCGAGACATACCCACGACACTAATTAATTACTAGAGATGCGTCGAATTTTCGACCAAATTTTCGCTTTCAGCACAATCGGTATATTTTTCATGTTCGTGGTTGGATATTCTGTTGGTTTGCCGAACGCTTCCGAATATTTTAATTATTATTGATACCTAATATTTAAAAAAATCAAATTTTGTTAAAAAATAAGATTTACTAATTACTAAATAATGATAGATTATTTCGAAAGTTGTAAATAGTTTTTCGTAAATAAATGAAACAGTACTTTTTGTATCCATTATTTAGAGACAGAATAAAAAAATCTAATAATTTTATTTTGAATATATGATAGCTTATAGCTACCATCTTTTGAAACTATTTAACCAAATTGTACCGAATGATTCGTCCGAAAATTAGCATTCGATTGATCCTACATTCAGCGCATATCTAATAATAATTACTAAACATATTATAATGCAACTTTTTACGAAGTTTAGCACAGTTCATCAAGTTTTTGGAATCACAACGTTTCAAATACTTATCATCAAGGGTGTAATTTGTAAAAACTCTCCATAATAATAATAAAAAAAAACTCACCATTCTTATCCTATTAGGCAGGCGTATTTTATCAACAGTAAAAACGGGACTCATCATAAAGCACACACTTACAACTGTTGTCAACAAACGAAGATCCCAATCAGATTAATTCGATTCGGACACGACATAACTTCAATTAAAGGAATTCACGAGTAATTACTGGGCACCGGTCGCAGGCGCAGACTAACGCCGAGTGTTTGTGCCACCAGCCATGGTCCCCGAGCGTTTATGATGCATGCTGTATAACCGATGGCGCCATAACCGGCTAATAGCCCTTAATGTATTACGTTGTTCAGTTGATGATTTTTTCATCATCACCATCGTCACCAGCCTTTTCCATCCACTGCTGAATATAGGCCTCCCCCAATGACCGCCAAGACCAACGTTACCTTGTCATTCGCATCCAACACGGTCTGGCCAACCAACACGTCTTCGTCTACCTAAACACGGTCTATATTCTTGAATCTTATTGGCACATCTGCCATCCGTTCTCCTGAGTGTGTGATCAGCTCACTGCCACTTCAACATGTTTATTATTCGCGTGATATCGGTATCTTTAGCTCTACTCTTTATTGACTACTCCTTTTGACGGGTTTCAAGTAGTTGTTATATTATACAAAATAAAGATATTTTGATTTGATTTGATGTCGGATTGAAAAACCGATCCTTATTATAATGTTACACCAACAAATAATCGAAAATACTGAATAAAAGGTATCGATGTAAAAAAATATATTATTATAGCGAACCCGACAGACTTCGTTCTGTCAAAAAGATTTGGAATGTAGCAGTTTTTTGTTCCTACCTATTTTATCTCAAATTCGAGAAATAAACTATTCCATCTTTTAAGTTGGAGAAAAGCACACATTTTAAAAGAAAAAACATTAAAATCAGTTCAGTAGTTTCGGAGTTCATCCCGGATAAACATCCTGACACTGGAATTTTAATATATAGGTAAATCTATTTTATTAAACTTAAGTAAAATGAAAAAAAAAAATGAAATTTTCACAGGATAGTAATTTCTGTTTACTTTAAATAATGACGTCACGCCCAGCATGAGTAAGGTATCTATTAATATTAAAATTCATAATTTAAAAAATCTATAACACAATATGGTATTAAATCATGCATCATGACAGCGTTCCGTGTACTGTTACGGTCAGGTCAATTTGACCCAGCGCCAAAACATGTCAATAAGTGTTTCACGTCAAAATTGGCAGAGCCGTTGAAATCCTGCAAATTGTATTTTCCAAGTTCGAACAAGCGTTGTTTTCATAGAGTTTGGACGGACGTTCTTGAAAATAAACCCAAAACTATATTTCAGTGTAAATGAAAGATGGAAGGGTCGAGGTTATCCACCCATACAAATACTTCCAAGTGCTTTTGGTGTAAATTGGTTTTTAAAATCTTATTCAACTCACTAGATACAATTCGATACAGCTACGAAAACGAGTCAAAATGGATGATTAAAGTAAATATATAAGAAAAACATTTTATCTTTTCATAAATTAACTTACATAGTAGTGTTTATTATTATCCTATCATAAAATAATATTATTATGAGCGAGAGCAACTAAAACGGACATAACAAAATATTTTGTAGTGTTCTAGAAGAAAATTATATAATATTTATATAATATAATATGTTTATAAATTATATAAATCCGTAATAGTGTGTAGTCCGCCACAGAATGGCAGATATATTTTCTCAACTCCTCAATTTATTTATATAGCTATCAAATGAAAGAAATTGACTACTAGAATACTTATAGTTTCCACTTCAAATCCAGTCCAAATTCCAACAGTTTTCAACTATCTGCTTTTATTTAAATAAAAATGGTAGTTATTTTTTTTAACTATAGTCCAATATGCAAGAAACAAAACGTCGATCGTCTTGGCTTTTGTTAAAATGATAGTGGACAAGGCTGATAATGATGAGGGTCGCTCGACTTTTAATTATTTATAAAATTCATACTTTTTTGCATTGTAAGAGGCTGATGATGATGATGCTTATGATGATGGCGATGATTCTAATAGAGCGTAACATTAATGTCTTGAAAAGCTGCATAATAAGTTCGATATGAGAAACATAATCAATCACATATGAATGACACGTGCTTTCATTGGTAATATTTCACGAAAACCCCGGGATCTTCCCTCGAGTGTAATTACTCTTAGGACGACACATGCAGGCTTATGAAACACCAGCTCTAGCCTGAAGCCTGAGCCTATATATTATTGTATTTTTAAATCACATTTCAATGTTGTCTAGATTTAAATTATTACTAGATTTAAGTAAACTTGGCGCACCTGTGTACTCAGAGACTAATATTTAAAAGAACCGAAACAATAGAATTTAAGCGTTATTTTAAAGTTCAAAGGTTGAAAGTCTGGATGGCCTTTGCATCAAACTTACTTCAAATAATAAAAACAAACTATGATGAATGATTTCCTCCATGAATGGGGATATTTCATGATAACAAAGGGTCATCACCCTCCGCGTACGTATATTTATAAGAACCTCCTTTGCTTCCTTTATCTAGTAACCATCGTATTGTAATTCAAAACGAAGGAAATGTGACTTAAATCTTACTATTGTTTTCACAGATTGCGATCTACTTAAAATAAATCACTACATATTATAAAACAAAGTCGCTTTTTTTGTCCCTATATCCCTTTGTACGCTTAAATCTTTAAAACTACGCAACGGATTTTGATGCGGTTTTCTTTAATGGATAGGACAATTCAAGAGGAAGGTTTATGTACATAATTTATCAAGCTTTTATATACAGTGGCTAAGATATAACAATAATTGTTGAAGGTGTCGGAAAAAAATTGGCCGTCTGGGAGTTTCCAACGAAAACGCTGCCTAAACCCTTTGAGATATAACAAAATAATGTATGGTGGAATTGTGTATCTTAAATAGATCTATAAAAAAGTCCGCGATGGCATATGTCTATCTCTTAGGGATATCATACTATATCCATTTAATACTTTAAAAAATGGACAATTATAACGCTATAATTTGAAAGTTATTTACACAAATACGATATGAATCCTTATCATTTCAAATCAGTTAATTAGCTTGAGCACTTCATGAAGATTATTTTTCCCCTTTACATCATGCAAATTAAATGAATACTTTAGAAGATATGGCAATATCAAAATAATACCCAAGAAAATAAATCGTGTGATTTGAACGGGCAGTGTAATAATAGTATCCTAAATAGTAAATATGCATGCAGAAAGTCTGCGAAGGAATATAATATGTCTTTATATTCAATATACCATATTATATCCATTTTAATGCAAATCTTAGTAATTATTAAAATGGAAAATCATCATCATCAAACATGATAAATCCGTAAACCTAAGTTCACGCGGGCGAAGCTGCGGGTAACAGCTAGTGTTTTATAAAAACCTCTTTACTTTTGAGATATAGGTTTAGAAGTAAATATTGCCTAAGTATAATACACAAAATTTCATTGAATCTAATGTTTGAATGGAAATGCCTACATGAAATGAATCATGAAAATCGCGACAAAAGTAAATTTAAGAAATTTATTTGTAGCACAATTGATGGTAATAGAATAAGACTTAGCACTTACCTAAATGTACTGTTACGGATTTACCTAAATGTACTTGTTTAATGCAATTATAAGCTAAGGAGGTTTTCATTTTCACAATTTTCATTTAATTATAACATGGTAGAGACAGCCGAACATATAGTTTTTCTATTAACGAAACCGTCCTTGAACCTCCCTCCGAGGGAGGGATGTATTGGGTGTGGGGGGTGCTGGGGGGGTAGACGCAACAATGACAAATTGTGATAGGATGAATGCGCATAATAAACTCACATTTAATAGACACCATCAAATTTATTAGGAGTGTCGATAAAGTAAGGATGCTAATGTTTACGTCTTTACAAAACACTACATACTAAATGTTTGTGTTATATTATTATGATTATAATCATCATTATGATTATAATCACTATGATTATGATTGTAATAAGTAATCCGTCTATATGCACACGTCGTACGATCAAACAAATGCCTTTTATTTCATCATCATCACTGATAACCGTGTTCCAACTAATGTTTCATTTGTTTATTCTGATGAACGTCACAATTGTCGAGCCTCCTATGCCCATCCAAATAAACAGCCACCGAACAAGGGTCTGGAGGGTCTCTGTTATTCATATTATTTGTATACTTTTAAGGATTCATCATTATCTCGACCATGTCTGATTCGAGCGACGATGGTCCAGTGGTGGATGGACTCGGCCTCTTATGCGAGAGGTCCAGGTTCGATCCTTACCCCCACGTGTGTGCCTTGAAATGGGTTTTTCTAATCTCTAAGTGCACCCCACACACGAGACCATCGCTCGCTCACCGGTGAAGGAAAACATCGTGAGGAAACCTGCATGCCTGATGAGATTGAAAGTCTTTAAAGGTATGTGAAGTTCACCAACCCGTACTGGGCCAGCGCGCTGAACTATTGGCCCATTACCCTCCTCGCCTGATTTCGAGGAGGAGACCCGTGCCCAGCAGTGGGACATAAAAACTTTACTTTTTTTATGTCTGATTGCTGGACATCTGTAATATGTGACGTTAACCTTACAAAGCCCAAAGCCTTTTATAATCTCTTCAAACATGCAGATTTCCTTCACCAGCGAGCAAAGAAAAAAATCAAGTGAAGGGTAAACGTGTATGTAAGGGGAAATTTAATTAAAAATTAGATAACTGAAAAGAAAATTTTGGTAACTCTCGACATGTACAACAATCCGATCTTTTTGTATTTGAAATTTGTCATAATCTCGTGTGTATTATTATAATATCATGTGATGTGAAAAAAAAATGTAATCCGCTATTTTGTGTTGGCATCTATCTTGGACCGATTTTCATCAAACATAGATATACATTGGCGACTTGAATTAGTCTTTCCTTTCAAATAATTAAAAAAAAAAATCGCGAGCTACAATGCCGCTGACAGACCCACACATACACAAACACACACTCATACAGCCACGTAAAACTTCCACCCCCCCCCTTCTTTTTCTTTTCTGTGTCTGGGGTTATAAACCCATTTGGAACACCTGATCAGGATCGAGCAATGAACTCTTTTACTTTGAAGCACACATCCACTAGCCCGTAGTCTCTCACATTTTTAGAGATCATTTATAGAGATTAATCTCAATAATGAGCTCATTAATTGATCTAATCTCTGGCATCTCGTAACAAATCCTAACTAAGAACGACTTTAAATACTTAACAAAACGAACAATCGCAAAAAGGGTCATAATGTCTTTTAAATTAATTGAAATATTATTATTTATATTGATATTATTATACTTTCACTTGAAAACTTTACAACCGATCATTATGAAACTTTGTACACATATTCTAGAAGGTACTAAAATTAAATAAGAAAAGAAAAATGGTTTATGGTGAAGCGGGCAAAGCCGCGAGCAACAGCTAGTGGGTTTATAAAATGTGAAACACACAAATACATTTTACGCAGAACCCTAGTTTTATATGATAAAATCAGTCTAGGCTATTATTATTTTTTAGTCTTTCTTATATTAAAATACATTTATAAAACTTTACAAACAGATTTGTGAAGATGAAAAATCAAAACAGCATTTAATTTAATAAATCTTTGGATCCGTTTGAAATTTGTCCCCGATTTAAATCCTGGCTTGGTTTGGACTGTCATGAATAATGGAGGCAGAGGCTGGAATTGTCAGGATCCCTAAGGGGACATCAGGAGGCCCGGGGCAGATGATTACGTCAGGGTACGAACAGACCGACAGTGGATACAACATTTTGCCAGAGGTATCGGCTGTTGAAATGTCGTTAAAATTGAAGTTTTCGTTTCTCTAACTTTATGTATAATTAGGCTAGGACGATATCGAGAGCCCACCATGGTTCAAGCCTTGTCGTGGCGGTGGGGCTCAGTAGCCTAGAGTGATACCAACATCTTGGGCGAAGCTAATTGATCCAAGGGGGCTCTTTGTACCCCTCTTATAAGAAGAGGGGGCAAAAGAGCAGGGGGCAAGGGGCGAGGATGGGAACCTCGCCTAATTGTACTGTCCCGACGGTGGGAGGGGTTGTTCTGTGGTGCGGTGCAACCCCTCTGTGGAGGTGGCGTCGGTCCCCCGAGGGACTAGCTAGCCGTCGAGCTGTTGCTTGTAGATCCGGGGCACTTCACCAAAGGCGGCATTGGTGGCACTCGCCGGGTTTTAGTGGGTAGAGCTGCGTCCATTTACCAGCTTTCGGGCGCAGCGAGTCCCACATACCCGCCTGGGGAGACCCACTCCCCAGCGGTATGCGTCAGTGCATTTCCCGGCGTAAAAGAAAAAAAAAGGACGATATCGAGAAGTTTTACGTTTTCAGCAATAAAAGACTTCATCATTTCTATTTAAAGATAGTTAATAAACCAGCAAAGTCAAAAATCATCAAAGCAAGAAGGTCTTTTCGGAAGAAGGAGATACTCATTAACCAGATGATGTTAGTCTCCAGAGGAATTTCCAAAGTTGAGTGTGTCTGGATGCCTTATGATGATTCTGAAAATATGACTCAATAACCTCGATTAATATCGAGGTAGCAACCGTACGTATAAGGGTCTATTAATCAAAACGTGAAATCAGAAAGCAATTATTTTCCACTATTCGTTAGGGACCTCGTCCAGATACTTATTAATATGTGCTACTATATTTGCCCGTGATTTTGTTCGTTCTTGATTATAATTTAAAGTTGTAATATAAAAATATAGAGGCAACCATCTGAGCGTTTGATATATAAAGTCATTTGAATTTCCCTCTAAAGACTCCATGTGTGTTCTGTCACTGTACATGACTGCTATAACTAAAGAACCAGAAACATTAGAAATAAAAAAAAAGGTATACACAGTCGCAGCAATTTGTGGTACATTTTTTTTGACTTACACGAATTTACTTTTAATTAAGATACCCAGATGACCGATCTATGCTTGATAAAGTTGATAATTGAAAACACGAATAAAACGATATTTTCCAAAACTGAATTCTAGCTAGATCCATTTATCGCCCCTGAAACTCCTCGTGTGCTAAACTTCATGAAAATCTTTGGAGCCGTTTCCGAGCCTCGGATTATATATAAAGAAATACGATAAAACATATTTTAATTGATCAAATTAAACATATTTTTATTTTTTAAATTAAACATTTTATTCATTAAATTATACATTTTGGTCATTTAATTGTTTTATTTTCATTTAAGTAATTAAACATTTTATTTATTTATATAATGCGTTAAATATATAATGAAACCATATAATTTCATGGAAACAAACAATATTATTGCAGCTGTTTTAAATGTTTCATTTATCCCTACGTTTTCAATACTTCACATTAACTATAGTCACAAGGGACTGACTCAGTTCTTCCGTGACCATAGTTCCTCTTTTATTATAATGAATTAGTTTTTATTAAATAGATAATAATATATTGTATATTCTTACTGAAGATTTTTATTTTGAAACCAGTAAGTTATTCAATAAAAATAATATAATTTCAGGATGATGTTAAGGTGACATTATAAACGTAACCCTGAGTGGTGATTATACATAATGTGCTGTTACGCTCAAATTATCAAAAAAAACTTCAAACTCAATTTAAAGAAAACGTACAACAAGATTGTGATCTCACGTCGATTACTTCTTACTCCCGACCTAAATAATACCCAATATCTTATTGATTGTCTATCACATCCGATATGTCTGACCTAGTCCCAGTGTTAGCGCTTCGTAATTCTTGGACTTCTCAAACTTTAACTATTATGGACCGCTAAATTTGGATCTCTAGAGGATCACTAGATTTAGACCACTAAATATGGATCACGAGATTTTGATGACTGTTTGCTATCAGAGGCTAGGAGTCCATTGCCTTTCCCGCTCATCATCATCGCCATCAGCCTTTTTCATCTTTAGATAAGGAACATAAGCCTCCCTCAATGAATGCCAAGACGATCAATCTATTGTTTCTTGTATCCTTATTTAAGTAGGTACTAACTCGGTAACTTCCTAAATAAGTACCAGTTTAGTTACCAGTAAGTTGCTAGTACCATATTGTTAAAATATTGTCCATCATCATCATCAGTCTTTATCTGTCTACTGCTAGACATAGGCCTCTCTCAATGAACACCAAGATAACCGATCCCCAGCCATTTGCATCCAACACGAAACGGCTACTGTTCGGAGATCGTCTACATTATTTTGTATTGTAATAATATTGTAATATTGTTATAATAGTGTTATGTTTTTTTAATTTTGTAATTAAAAAATTAAAAAATATAATTTATCGAGTAACATGAAAGTGATGATGTAGTTTTTAAATTATTTTGATGGATTTTAAAATCCATAGATCAATAATTCATTAGAACAAAGAGGAGGAGATTGTAACATACCCAGATGGAATTTTATGATTTGAGTGGATGTTTATTCCTTTGATACGCAGACAAAGCGATTTTTTAATCCTAATGACACTCACATCGTCAAGTGGTAATGAGATTAATCAGTTCTGATCAGAGGTTTGAGTTCGATTCAGATCGAGAGCATTTAAAATGAGTTCTAAATTTCCCCACACTGAATATGAGACCATCGTTTGCTCGCCTTTATGGGGAGATGTCGTAAGGAATCCGTAAACTCGAAAAATTAAAAAGTCTATAAAAGTGAGTCAAGGTATTAAATGTGAGTTTAAGAGTGAGTCAAGTTATCCAGCATTACGCAGCAAAATAGGTGAATGGCTCAACAATGGGGCAGTGAACATGTCATGACGAAAATGACGATAATGATGATAATGACGATGAACACGATGATGATGATGAAGATGATGGTGATGATGATAATGAATTAAGGTCGTAAGTTAAAAAAATTCATTCACATAACAAATTAAAACATAATTATAACACACGCATGAGATTCGAGTGTTCTTTATTAGCAGAGCAATTTAAAATGTATTTTTGCTCAAAATATTATGTGCTACATTTTTTACTATGCACTTTAAAGTTAAATCTTTCACTATTTTCCCGTAATTATAGAAATCGGTCAAGTGTGTATTGGAGATAAACTGTCGAAGGCTTCTCCTGATAACTCATTCGATTAGAGTCAAGTGCGACTAATTTTCACCGATTCGTTAGGACAAAAGATAAAGACACCTAGCTTTAGAACCTTGGTTAATTTATTTTAGAGTACGAAATACTTATCTAAATAAGCCATAAAGTTTTTGAAACTTTATACTATAAACAACATACTTTTTTTTCTTTTTTTTTACAATATTAAGTTGTATCGAGTAAAGAGTTGAAGAACGTTTATTAAGACACAAAGTATATGGCTTTGTTTGTAAAAACATCTGAAAACGTATGAAATTCGCCCCCCCCCCCCCCTAGAAGATTGGCATAAACGCTAATTGAATATAATAGAAAAGAATACGTATTGTATGGGAATTACACTAGCTTACGACATTAAAAAAATTGGAGAAATATTATAATAATAATGTTCTTTTTAAACGAAGTACAGAGGTTGTTAAACGTTTTTACAAACTAAATCATATTCATTGTGTCTTAAAAAACGTTCTTCAAAAATTTTGCAACAACCCTATGGAGTTAGCGCGTAAACGCAAAGGAATAGGATCGAGCGTTTGCCACTTGTCTAGAAGGGCAGATCTTTTGGGCGCTTTGAAGACAATTTTTTGCGGCGCAAACGTCCGCTTGGGGGCATGACGAGAAGGACACCGTGATGTCCCCAGCATATTACGGTATGGTATGGTATGGTACCCGTCACAAGTTATTCGGATACTTAGCACGGGACCAGATTGACGTGGTGTAAAATGCCTCTATAGATATTATTATTACTTATTTTAGTTTCGGTACTAAGTCTAAACATACCTCCTCGAACGACTCGATGCCCTCTTCCACTTGGCTGGGTGATCGCGGCTGCTGGGGACTGGTGGGGGACTCCGACTTCTTCGTGACATTGGGATTCTGCTTAAAGTCCTGAGCGTTCAGTCCTGACGGGCCGGGGTTGTTGCCTGAGGTGTTAGGCAACGTATATACCCTGGCATCGCGATACCTACAACAATAAATATAAATTAACCTGAGCTAGGCCTCCATTAACCTACCGGGGCCCTGGGTGCATGGATGATAGGGCCCTGACATTAATAACGATTTATGAATTTGTGGGCTTCAATTTTGGACTAGAAAGATTTATCACAGTAATTAGGACACTGTTACGTATTCTAATCAGCAATCATTGTTTAACTTCCTATAATTATCACTAGATTATATTCTGATATAAATAAAGGTGCCATTGGATCGCGGAGCCCTGGGCAGTTGCCCAGCGTGCCCAATGGAGAAGACGGGCCTGAACCTGAGACTAGCCTAGGCCACTCGTTCATGCTGCCTATCCCGAGACATAGTACGTTAAGTCTCGGTGTCAGTAACTGCCTATCCTGCCATTCTCTTCGAAACGCAGCAAAGCTGTTTGACGGAAGACACAAGCAGAATGAAGACGGTAGCGTGGCATAGAACAACCCTCCCATCGATAATACGTACTATAAGTCCTCTATGCGTGATCTTTAGGAATATTTTACCAAAGTTCACTTGAGCTATTTCAAGGATCTATCTCAGGGTATCTTTTGTTATAGTGATGGTTTTATATGTTTTATAAAGTCTTGAATATCAGATAAATGTTGACATAACATATACATCTCTAGATGATGATGTACCGTCGTATATTGTCAGCCAATTTTCCCAATTGATTCTACTCGATTCTTTATAGTCTCTAATAATTTTTACGGAGACAGCCGTCTCGAAATTAGTATTATTTTAACAGTAACGATTGCATATTAGTATCATAATATTATAAAGTATTATTGAGAATTTCAATGAAATTTATATATTTTGTTGTTGGAAGCTGAGTTCAACCTATTTGCTTGCACGGGTTTCAGTTTATTGCTTTCGTTATATTTCGGCTGTGATTTTTTTAAGTGGTATAAATACTTTTTTATTTAAGATATCAGATATAGATCAGACAATTTATTTTTCTGATCTTAAAATCATATAAATTGAAAAGTCTTCTAAAAATATCTAAAAGTTTATAGTAAATGTCTAATAAATTTAGAGAAATGAGAAGCCAATAGATGAGCGTCAGTATTATTTAACATAGACTAAAATTCCTTAAAAACTGGGTTAAATTTTTCGTAGATTTTTCAATCTTCAATAAAACTATTCTAGTTGTTCATAAATTTATGCGCTGGATATTAAAATCAATGAGGTGTAAGGGTCCAAGTGAAGTTGAAATTGAAATTGGTCAATGTTCAGCTTTGGACTAGTTGGAAGGTTTGTTTAGCGTTCAAATGAGATGCACCTCCTCCACTGGATAGAACTTCTGGAAACATCTGCGGTTGACAAACAGATGTAGAGTCCTTTTATTAAAAATTATCTTGTAATTTTATCACTTGCTTTAAATTATTTAAAGGCAAGATTTTTTAGTTTAATATCTTTAAAACAATATCTTTTTGTCTCTGAATTTAATTTCTTAATTTTTTTTAATAGGACACGATTTCTCAAATGTTTTTTATTTTTATGTTTTAAAATTACTTATTAACTAAAAAACAATAGTTTTAGATAAAATAAGACATGCGACCGTATAAAGAACAGCTTATTAAATGCCGCTTATGAAATTCATTGATAATCTGGAAAAAAATATTCCAAAGAATCAAGAAAAGAAATAACAATCATAAGAAATAACCCAACTTTTATTAAATGAAGTTGGCACAGTGAGATAATAAAAAAGCGATAACTATGTTAACTAATTAATTATATTTGCTTGTTTCTATTATGTTAAAGATATTAAAATTATCTCAATAGAGTTTTGAAGCCTCCTTTTGATATTCCTAATGAGAGTTTGATTCGTCTATTTGAAAATTCTATATTCAAACTCCACCATCCAGGGGTTAGAGGGATATATTTAACGGACTTTGTTACGGAGAGTTAGTGTTGGTTTAACTTTGAATGGATTAAATTACACATTACAGTTAGAATATAGAGGAGAATAGTGTGAGTTAATGAGTATGAGTTTTTTTTCCGGGTAAAGGTAAATTTAAACTAATTGAGAAGAGTCATATGTTATTTATTTCTATTTTTTTTGCTAACGCGGGTGAAACCGCGGGCAACAGCTAGTATTATATAAAACAACATTAACGAACACTTGGAGCATTCAATTCAAGGTTACTTCGGTAAGAGTGAGTAACGCCGGGGGCATATTCTTGTATCCACTCACCATGCTGTCCGCGTCACCATAATATCGACTTGAAGGACAAACGGCCAAAATTATTCGTATTTCTGTCTTTGTCACACGTTAAGGTATAGAGTAGGATGGTAAAGGAATTTTGTTTTGTTTGTACGCTCACGTTTAAGGACGGCTTCAGATTTTTAAGTAGATAATTTCATTCAAGAGTTTACAAGTAAACATTGATACAAAATACCATATAAATGTACAAAGGTGTAATAATAAAAGTGTTATAATAAACGTGTGGCCCGATTTGGATGAGGTTTTTATTTAAGGGCAGGTTTTTAGGGCAGGGCAATTTTACATGTTTTATTAGAATCGGTTAGACCGTTCTAAGGTTATTAGTAACTTATTAGCAAATCAGTCATCACTTTCGATAAGGGACACGCCACCACCTGAACCTAAACATAATTAGTACTTCAAGTTATGTTAAACTATTGTCTCTTATATCAAAATGTGAATGTAGGATGAAATCAATTTCAATGAATCATTGAAACTAAACATCTGATATAAAAAAAAACTTCCACCTGTTCAGTGCTTTCTCAATCTGACATTAGTAATACGAAAGTACAACCAATAGAGAGCCTGCCTTTAAATAAAAAAAAACGCATAAACGTGTCACTGACAAACTGGTATCACATGATTTTTCTCGTTGGAGTCGAATCAAAATAATCATGATCAGTTCGATACACTGCTGCTAGTAACATCTGGTAACAGCAGCAGCTGGTAATGTGTAAGCGATACTCACGCGTAAATGTTGTCGTCGGAGCTGGTGCTGGCGACGGGGCGGCTCCTGTTCCGGCGGTAGTCCCTGCGAGCTGCCGACATGATGTAAGCCCACATCAGGCGGGCCACCTCACTATCTACAACAAAATGCATAAAAGGTATAACATCTTTTTTTAATAATGATAATGATATCTATAAACGCAATAATAATAATATATATTATATAATAATAATTAATATATAATATATATATATATTAATATCATATATATCTATTTAATAATATATATCTATATCTATATGGTGTAAAAACACCACATTAATCTGGTGCAGTGGTAAGTTTCCGAAGAACTTGTGTTACGGGTACCAGACAACGGAAATACATACTTATTATATTTAATAATTTTATATTAATACATGTACAATTATTAAATGTATCTGTGGTGCATTGCAGCTGGGCATCATCTGGCTGCTGTTTTTCTTGACGTTTGTTGGTCAATGCCTGTACTGTCTCCCGCTTTGATCGGGAAGGGTTACTGGGATGGAATATTTCTTACTCATCCTAAATTCTTCTGATTAATTTCGTTGCGGGTCCCAAGGCAGTGTTTAACGTATCCCCCGGGCTCCCGGAGATCGTATCAAAGGGTCATTTGGTGGTTGCCGCTGTCGATCCTGGCTATACAGGAGTTGCATCGGTGGGAACGAGTGGTGGTACAAGCTCGATAAAAAATCTTAGTTAACAGATGAATGACAGGAAGGGTATACTTCTACTAAGTATAAGGATGCTCAGTGCCATTATTTTAACTGCTTGAGTATTTATAATCTTTGTATCGTGATGCTTTGCTAAGTTCCAGAGAGGACAGAGCAGACCATATATAGACCAGACATAGCCCATGCATAGAACAATCGACTATAAGTTAATGATATATAAAATACAGCAATGCTAATACAAAACGATGGAATAATAAACTAAACTAAAATAAAGCTAAAAATAAACATAATATTCATATAATGATTTATGGGGATACTTATGTTTAATAGTGGATAGATAAAGGCTGATGATGATGAAGCACCCATGATTACTCCACAAACGTATCATACTCAGTAGCAGAATGTAGGCGTTAAATTTAAAACCTAACGTCTTTTACAGTGACATTTTAATCCGGGCTATATTTAAAGATGGCCGCCGGCTAAGACAGGCCAAATAGAATTAAGTTCCCGACGAAAATGTAGGACGCGCAGTATAGGGATCGACGTATCTGCGAATAACATACCTATTACTTAACGGTAGATAAAATATATGGCTATCGATAAAATATTAAATAAACTGTATTTGTGTTATTATTGTAAGCATATACAGATTTGTTAGTCGATTATTTTATACTTGTGAAGAAGTTATGGCGGAAGTTCTTGTAAAGATATCTGGGTATATTAGAAATGATTCCACCAATATTAGATACATATTCAAAAGTAGCATTATATAGACTAATAATCGAATAATAATAGTTTATTTGCAAGAATGTAGTACATGATAGGTGTATTTACATTGATTTAGTATCTTTTAAAGAAGAAGATTTAAAGATTCTTGTAGCATTCAAATCAATCAATCAAAAATATCTTTATTTCTTAAGTAACAACTTGTTCACTTGAAATAAGTTAAAAAAATAATCAATAAGTAATAAAAGTTGTTTTTTTTCTGCAAAAATTAAGGTCTTATATTTGATGGGGGATTCCTAAATTGTGACCGAAAGATGAGGAAAATAGCTAGTTTATAATATGCTCTATCAAGATTACATTTTATATGCGTCACCTTGAATTGTTTTGAAAAATGTTTATTCGCTACGCCGTAGAGCCGCTACGATGCGTAGGTCCCGTGGGTGTTACAGGGTGATAGGGAACAAATCGGTGAATATAAAGGATGTGAGGTAAAGTCGAATATTGATGATATTTCACAGATATATTTTACATGAATATCGTAAAAAAAATCGTGAAGAATCGACCAAATAAAGTATTTCAGTGGATATACAGACGATATGTATATAATATTATATAGTATCTGTTGATTTTTTTTTGATAATGCTGTATTTTATCATCAAATATATTTTAAAACAGTTAAAGCAAGAAATGCTAACTCAGTTACTTGATGCATAATATTAAATTACCTAAGCAATTCCACGTGATTTGACACAAAGTGAATTGATTGAAAGTATGTCCAAATGTGTTGGGTAGGTTATAGTCAAAATAGGCTAAATAAAAAGTGTTATAATCGAGAGTATAAAATATCTATTGATCTGTGTAATATTTTTTAAGTGGAGCTAATGGCTTTAAGGAATATCTTAAACTGTAAGAATCCTTGAATTGAAGCCCTTAGAAAAGGTAAAACGTTTTAGAAGAATTAATAAATTCAATAAAAGTTGATATTAAGATAGTTAATAGACTCAGGCGTTACTTTGCGGAAATCCATTTTAAAAAAGATATTAAATTATTTATTAATTAGCAATATCCCGCGAACCATGCACTCTTTACAGAAAGTGTGTGAGTGCACGTATATGCATGCATTTGCATGCAAAAATTGATAAATAAAAACACATTCACGACCCAGTGCACAGTCATCATTATTCTGCCGAGATCCGAACCTGCGACCCAGTATACCTGACTAGCCTGTCATTAGTATTGATTACCACAGAGCTGTCGTTTGGTAAACACCTTCAAGTAACAGGTTGACCTTAGACTCACAATGTAATTGATATGGCCGATCGGTAAATACAGTTGCAATGATTGGGGGACAAAGACAAAGGAAAGCTTTTGATATTGATATTGATTTGAACTCGTCAATAAAGTGCTAGTCAATGAATTCTCAGCAGACGATGATAATGATGATTATAATGATGACTTCAATAGTAGATTCCATAATATAAATAATTCATAGGAATATTAACTCGGCCATTTTTTATCATAGCACCGATCAAAAATGGCCACCCGCACCCTTTCGGTGTGCTTGTGTTGCTACCGCTGCATGGGTAACGCCATCTAGCCAGCATGGGCCCGCGCCTTCGCCGCATTATTAAAGAGAAATGCTTTTTTTAATGTGTCCTATATTTCTTCTAATACCTCGAAGTATATGTGTACAAAGTTTTGTGATGATCAGTTGAGTAGTTTTTGCGTGAAAGCGTAACAAACATCCCTACCTTCACATTTCACATTCTTTCACATTCTCCACGTTTACAAAATGTATTCAAATTAATATTAAATAAAACTACAAACACAGCTTTAATTTTCTAGTAATAAACAAGCTTACTTAAGTTAAAAAGCGATCCCACAAAAGCCTGATACCAATGGTAAGACACGGTCTTTGTCTCCTTAATATGGTTTATTATTACTGACGGTAAAACTGAGGGCGCCATATCTAAAAAAAAGTCGAAATTAATATCCAAAGCCTACGTTCTATGAAAGGGAAATTTGTCAAAGCTGCTATCTATTGGCACACAAATATTTTACACTAGGTATTTTCTTTTATTTAATCCCCTCTTTAAGTGATTGTCTTTTCTTATAATTATTGTCTTCCTCCTTCTATCCACCACTGGACAAAGCCCTTTTCAATGAATACCAAGACGGCTGATCTCCTGCCGCTGGTACTATCTGGCTAGTGCTGCTCCTGGCAAATCTCAATGCAAAAATAATCATTAAATCTGACGGGTCGTTCCAAAGGTTCTAAACTGCTCTGCTTTAGATTTATACTAGCTGTTGTCCGTTGTTTCGTCCGTATTAGCAAAAAGAAACTATTTTTTAAGTTTACTCCTTAAGAATCGCTTTTCATATATAAAAAGATCTATGGCAGTATAATATATTAAACTACGATATTACACGAAGATGTCAAACGAAGCTTTAAACGAAATAGGGCCTGAGAAACTGCTACCACATCCAATTAAGGCAGCAGGCGAGTGCTTTCACAAATCCATTGTATATTTAATAAAAATAAATGTATCATGCATGGCATGAGGCATGTTCTAAGTTTAGAAAAAAGCATTTATTTACCCTTATTCATTAATCCATTTATTTTATAATCGTTCGTAAGGAGTAAACTCCTGTCGTGCGTCGGAGCTGACACACACACTTTTTTTAAATGTATTCTATATTACTTCTAGTACTTCTGAGAATATGTGTACAGTTTCATGATGATCGGTTGAGCAATTTTGGCGTGTGAAAGCGTAAGAAACATCCCTGCTTTCACATTTATAATATTAGTAAGGATTATATTATTATAGATTTTTATATATTAAAGATTCCAGCTCGTTTTATTCGATATCTAACTTTAAGAATAAATCGATCAATGCTCGGAGTCTGGACAGTAGCCATCTATTTATGCATTTGCTCTAACACTACGATAAAAATGTACTTTCTTTGTAAAAGTATATTACATAGCAAAGTATCATCTTATTTGGATTCAGAGTTTCATGTTGCCAGTTTTCAAGCATTGAGATTGGCAGTTTATTTACTATAATCATGGGAATGATTAGATACTATAATAAAATTACTTATCCGAATTTATTATAAGAGTTTTTATTACCTTTTCACTACCTTTTGATTATATTTTAATGTGCATGTTAAATTCATAATTTATTTTTATTAATGAAGGCTTTTCATTTTCATTTAATTTATTCTCCGGTGTTAGGACGAGTCTTAGCAGTTAACTTTACATAATATAGAGATGGTCTTTTTTATAACGCGGTACTTTCCAAAAAACTTTTTTTCAACATACCTAATTATACATATTATATAAACGTACAAATTATACTATATACTACCTAATGTATATTATGTTATCAACACACAAAGAAACTTCCTTATACAGGGTTTTAATATTGCAATTTAGATAGATACTTAGGTCCCCGCCTGATAAGGTCCCTGCTATGTGTCCCGTTTATCATAATACATCTGACGTTTTGTGTAATGGAGGTCGGATACTGTGTTCATTTGGAAACGGGTTTATAAGTCCTTTTGGAAACTGAAGGACCAAATGGTCAAATTCTAAAAAAATGTCAAGTATGTCTTACTTGCCAACTCGTTTTATGCATTTTTTATCTTAAAAAAATCTAAAAGAGGCAATCACTTTGAAACGGCTGTATTGATTTTGATAAAACATATCTAATGTCTATGAACTACTAGGAATGTTGTTTTAAATTAAAGCTGCGTTAATATCGTTTTACCAGTTTCGAGACTACGGTACCCTAGACAGTACTAACACTAACAAGGTAACACTTAACGGTCAAACTCACCACACATGGTTTTTTGCGTCAGGGGATCAAAATGTATCAAAAATTATATATGTATATTTTTGATACATTTTGAATTACCTTTGTTCTTATCCGCCTTTCGGTCACCGTTGTGCATAATCTATTGATTAATAAACATTACTTTCAACATTACTTTATAGCCTTTCTCAATCCGTACTATTTTTAATTATCCTCCTCGAACCTTTTGACTTACTTAAAGTTGAAAACTATCTTGAGAGTTGGTCCAAGTGGCACATATCACCCTCGCTTAAACTGTCACGAGACGTTTCGAAAGGCGTCAGATGTGGACGTGAGAGGTAATTTATTTATATCAAATAAAACTACCTTATCCACCGAATAAAAGTTTTTCCTTGAGTTCCTTATGTGTTTTATATTTTTATCTGTAAATCATATATTTCATTTTAATATAAGTTGTCATTTTATTGTTTTTTTTTATGTTACAACCATCTATTCAGACTCTTCATAGGCGTAATAAGCAAGCATAGTCATCAGACTATGATAGTCTTTACATTTACAGTATATCTATGGTATGAAATCTAAATTGCCTTTTAAGCTAATTTTTAAGCATCATCATCATCAGCTTTTATATATAGAACGCCAAGATATTATGACAAAAATCATTAATATAAAATTACAATGATCGTAGCTTATTTGATGCCTTTTGTAAGCTATTAACAACTAACTGTTGTACGGGTCGTCTCCCAGCAGTGGGACATTAAATGCATGCCTCGATCATTGGGAATCAATTGAAATGCGCTAAATGAACAAATGGAGAATTGATAAAGGTATTAACCATTGTACCGGCACTGGCGAGTCAATTCGCGTATTGTTACATAACACATTTGTTTGTACTTAAATAAAAATACAGTGTCTTTGTTTCGCTGAATATAAAGTACCTGTAGCACCGCTTTATGAATATTTCAAGAGGCTGTTAATTTTCTCAATACCCGTCATGCATTCTGCAAAAGTATTTGGATGATTAAAAAATATACGAACGTGTTAAATAATAATAATATATAATAATAATAATTCTTTATTCGGTAACTACAGACTCAATTTGGTTAGTAAGCAAACATTTCTTAGCAAGTATGTTAGTAGAATTATTACATTTTTTTTGATTTTCAATATTTAGTAAAAACTTTACCCCATAGACACGGATCATTGCCGTACGTGTAAAATGTACATGTAAATAATAAAAGTGTTTTTCTTTCTTTCTTTATAATCTTTTTTTCTTAGAGGATACTGCATCTAAATCGAGTTTTACTGAATCCCTATATCCCTTGGTTTTGGTATCACGCGTGAACGGCTGGACTGGTTTCGCTAATATTTTTTGTTGTGTTTGTAATTGTCAGGAGAAATTTCTAAATATATTATAATGATTGCCTTTATTATAAATTATTTCAATTTTGGCGCGAGTTGTGAGCTCCGAATGGTATATTTAGCGTCCAACGCTCAATGTCGAAAACCCAACAATGCTCAATAAAAAAGCGCCTCGATTTAAAAACGTTTTCTTGTGAACAAATAATACAAAGGTAGAAGATATCCATTTGTCTTATTCAAACGCTTTTAAACGTTCGATAAAAAATCGCACTAACCGGGGCCTAATTTGCTAAGCACGTTTAAAATAGCTGTCAGTTCTTGGACAGTAGGATTGCACACGACCAATGTCGATTGTATATTTTGGAATCCAGGACTTCGCCATATGTAAAATTCATAGTACTGTGTTCTACAATATAGGGTCGAAGAACATAAAGAAAATCACCAAACATAAAATTAGTAATGGCTGTCAAAACGAAAAGAAAACAACTGCCTCTCTAATCTCGCATCCCGCCCTAGTAGCGACCCCCGAGCCTTGCGGTAGCACTATGTACTAGTGTAGAGACTGAACCCTATGACATAAGTGTCATACGCTATAAATTACTTAGACTATAGACTGATACGATTTTGATCAAATTTTTGTGTAGGTAAAGTAGATTCGGGAATGGTTTTCTTCACCAAATGAAAACCTATTTTGATTAAACCTAAATTAAACTCAAATTTATTTCAACATATCATGGACTATAAATTTATTTAGAACAAGGAACAATTTTCTATATTAGAGGCCACGTTCAGCAAGACGTACGCTCTATGTACAAACATACAAACATAGGCTGTAGCTTGTGTGTGGGTGTACAAACACCGTCGGCCTTCGACCAGACTCCATAACGTGCGTTGGTGTGATTTCAGGCACGAGTGAGAAAACTTTGTATCAAATAAAGATATCTTATTAGATCCTGTACACCTCTATAATATTAGTATAGACTATTATCTGGAGCAGAGATCGTCCAGTGGGTATTTGCTCGAGCTCTTTCGCGAGAGAGTCCGTTTTTAATTTTCTGAATTTCTAAGTGCACCCTAAACACGAGATCATCGCTCTCTCACCGATGAAGGAAAACATCGTGAGGAAACTTGCCCGATGAGATTACAATTCTTTGAAGGTGTGTAAAGTTCTTTGAGTTTTTCGGCACACAAGACCGGAACTTGACAGAGAGAACAAAGATCTGAACGGACCTACAATACTAATGGATGAACTCGAAGCAGCTCTGAACACAATATCGACTGGAAAGGCTGCTGGCGAAGACGGAATACCTATAGAATTACTAAAACACATGGGAAGCAGACTGAAATCAAGCTTATTGGGTTTGTTTAAAAATATCTATAGTACAGGCGTAATCCCAAAAGACCTTCTGCGTTCGACGTTTGTATGTATACCGAAAAAACCAAAAGCGGTGAATTGTGCGGATTACAGGACAATAAGTTTGATGAGTCACACCATGAAAGTCTTCCTAAAAATCATCTACAACAGAGTTAAATCTAAGTGCTTAGAATCATTGAGTCCCCAACAGTTTGGATTTAGGCCGGGTATGGGAACAAGAGAGGCGATATTTGAGAGCGATAGAACACCAACAGGATGTCTGCCTTTGCTTCATCGACTACCAGAAGGCATTCGACCGCGTTCAGCACGGCAAATTAATGGAAGTTCTTAGAAACAGGAGTTTGGATGGAAAGGATCTAAGAATCATAGCCAACCTCTATAGGAAACAAGAAGCTGCAATTCGCGCGGATGGAATGCTCTCAGAATGGAAACCCATAAGTAGAGGATTGAGACAGGTTTGTATACTTTCGCCACTTCTGTTTAATTTATACTCTGAGGGTATCCTGACAGACTTATTGAAAGATAAACCAGAAGGGATACTTGTCAACGGCCACACGATAAATAATATCAGATACGCGGACGATACAGTCCTGATAGCAAGCACTGAGACCGGCCTGCAGAGACTCCTGAAGGATGTGGCAGCTGCTGGAGAAGCTAAAGGGCTCAATATCAACATCAATAAAACTAAGACCATGGTGATTTCAAAATCTCAACTGCCTTACCCGAAGGTAAAGCTTAAAGGGGAAAATGTACAAGGAGTAGATAAATTCAAACATCTAGGCCGCTACATAACATCTGATTTGAAGAAGTAAAATGTAGGATTGGACAGGCGAAAGTTGCTTTCTTCAAGATGGCGAAAGTGCTATGTGACCATAGAATCCCATTCGACCTTAGATTCAGGTTCATGAAGTGTTATGTCTGGTCCACGCTCTTGTACGGCTGCGAAACGTGAGTTCTCAAGAAGGACACATGCTAAAGACTTCAAGCGTTTGAAATGTGGATCCTTCGGAGAATGTTTAAGATATCGTGGACTAGTTTTACTCCGAACGCCAGAGTACTACAGCTAGCAAGCCGCAAACGAGAGCTAATGTCGACCATCGTCAAAAGAAAAGTGGCTTTCTTTGGACACTTGCAAAGAGGGTCCGTCTTCGAATTTCTGCGGACAATCCTAGAGGGCAAGATACCGTAGAAAGCCACCAGGAAGACCAAGGCGAAAATGGTTTGACGATATCAAGGAGTGGACTGGACAAACATACTACCAGATAAAAAGAATATCCCTTGATAGGACAGAATACCAAATGCTGACCTCCAAACTTCGGCACCCCATGAAGATGACATCCCATGATGATGATGTGTAAAGTTCACCAACTCCCATTTGGCCAGGTTCATGTTGTGAAACACGGCAAAAATACATAATATTGGAATTTATTTCTAAATTAATACGGCAACTTCGATTAGTTTCGTAATTCGATCCCTAAGAACAAGTTTTTTGTGAAAGCAACGATTTTTTTATTTCACTTTTTATTGACTACTTACAACCTTATAAAGGTATTCTGATTTTATTTGATTTGAAAGGAAGAGCTTTAATAACATTAGAATGTCAAAGAAATCAATTCTAATATAAACAACCGTTCAGCTAACTTTAGCTTTACAAAACTTTAGTACCGTCGCGAAACGTAAAAGGTTGTCAATACTTTATAACTCACTTTAGAAAAGCCGTCTCTGTTTTAATAATCGTTTTATTTACTCTTTAATGACATTCAGTGGCTGTTACTTAGGATCTGATATAGGCATTAGCAGCACAAATTATTAATAGATTAGAGACCTTATCAGGACATCTGTTTAGAAAAAACGTTTTTTTTTTATTGAAGATGGGAAAAACGGGCATTCGGATCACCTGGTGGTATGTGTAGTACACCCGCGGTGCGTTGTCGGGATTTCGAATAAGATATATTTTCTTGTAGATCCCTAGTATCGGTTCTTTGACGTAGTGTTGAGATGTAAAGAACCAATTTTGATTATAATAAGATAACGCTGAGACGAAGGTCAACGACGTTTAGCCGGAGTTTGATGGACGCGTCGTATTCGGCGCAAGTGTTCTCTCTATTTGAATTCTTAGCGATTCTCAATGATATTGATCTGTATGAGTGAACTCTTATTAAAAAACTTGCTTACTACAAAATATAAGATTTAGACAATGTAGGTATCTTAATACGAACGTAAATTTCGCTGTCAAATAATATGTCATGATAGCTTAGTTGAGAAATTAAGCAGTTATGAATCGAAAAGAGCCTGGTTCGTATCTCCAGTCCGATTATTTTTTTGTATTTTTTTTCAAGTTCATTTTTTTGAAATAAAAACATCATATTATCACTAAGTGTATATAAAACAAAACAAAAAAACCAAGCTAATGCTCGGTAAATCAGGTACTAGTCATTATATTATGAGAAAATTCAGTCAGATTTCAAATCGATTATTGTAACGTCACATAATATTTCGTCGAGTACCTAACGCGGCCTCTACTCTTGAACCTTATTGGCCCATCAGCCATCCATTCCGTTGAGTGTGTGACCAGGCCACTAACACTTCAACGAGGTTATTCTTCGCGTGATAATAAATTTAGTTCTCTTCGTTTCAAATCTTATCTGCCAAAAAAACCCTAGTTTACCACGCTCCATAGCAAAGTAGGGCATAATATACTTAACTACTTTCCACGATTTGGCGTTTTCTTGATAAGTTATATAGCAATCTTGTACAAACATGTGTTTACTGAAATCATCGTACTGTTGTTATCTCAGACAATACTTGTATCTTGTTACAAAGCGTACACACAGGGAAACCCTTCATGTAACGCGTATAATAATATCTGGGACTGACAAAAAAATATATTGTAGCATTTTGGGTACTTAGCCTTGAATATTTTAAGGGTTTTATTTTGACAGAGTCATTACTACTCGGAAACAAAAAATGGAGAATGTAATAAGTCAAAATTTCCAATTATTGAATTCAGGGAATATATTAATTAGGTTTCAAATATTACTTAGATTAATCGGCAGACAAACTTTACCTCATAGAAAGTTGTTCGCGACGTCTATAAATTTAAATAGGTTTATGTTGGACAAGCCGCTATTTCTGGCTAACATGAGACGTAAGATTGCCCTTCTCTTCGAAACAGAAAAATTGAAGACGACACAGCTCATTTATCCCGATTATTATTATAATAGAACCTGGTTGACCGAGCATTTGCTCGGTACCCTTAGTGAATAACTACGATAAAAATTGTCGTCCAAAAAAATTATCTTAAAAAAAGGAAAAAAAATTAAACTTATCTGCCTAATTTCACCACTAAGCTACCATGACATATTATTTGACAGCAAAATTTACGTTCGTATTCTAATTATATTTTATCGATGCTTCAAAACACGGATAAAAAAAAGTTTTCTAAAAATGTATCCTAGCTAGATCGATTTATCGCCGTTTTTAACCCATGTATACAAAATTTCATGAAAATCGTTGGAGCCGTTTCCGAGATCCCGATTCTATATATACATACAAGAATTGCTCGTTTAAAGGTATAAGATTATTCATTGAAATGCTCCAATTAACAAAGTCACTACCGTGTTTCATGGACCATGACTTTGGGCGTCTTTCAACCAACGCCAAGATGGCCGATCTACGTCTCATCCAAAGCATTTCAATAAATTTCGCGTGTTTACAATAGAACGTGTTATTACTCTGTTTCAACCAATTAGAGAAGTTGAAGGTTTCATATACAAATAAAAATATCTTTATTTCCAAAAAATAACTTTTACACAGGGTTTATGACGGAATATGTCGGAATTGTCTCAAACTTTGACAGTATAAACTGTTTTAACGAGACAGAAG
The DNA here is from genome assembly GCA_905333005.2 of Lycaena phlaeas. Lineage (NCBI taxonomy): Eukaryota > Metazoa > Arthropoda > Insecta > Lepidoptera > Lycaenidae > Lycaena > Lycaena phlaeas. Next base: position 19,833,190 of record HG995168.1, on the reverse strand, counting down.
CAGGTATTATACAGCAGGTATTATAAATACAACTATGTATTTCATACTTATGTGGGTCAATATTTGATTTTTATTAACAGAATAGGGTCATTTTATTTGTATTTGAATAAACGATATAAAACCTTGCTCTATAATTTAGGATTTCTCATTCTAGATTCTTGGTCGTTTTTTTACGAGTAGCAACCAATTAACATTAAATTGTAGTAGTAAAATATAGCACCAATACTCAAAATATTGTGCGCTTCTAAATGTTGTCGGTCTGAACCAAGCTTGTCATGTTTACTTAAAACGTTTAAGGTACGGCGACGAATTAAGGCTGTTATAAATGTGATGATGCATATTATTACTTTTTTTGTGTAGTTACAGACTTTATTTATTTAAACTACTGATTAACCAAGGAATTGACTTAGTTAATTTTATCATCACACGTAACAATTTCATATGTTTGCGGTTAATATACTACACCAGAGTTAAAATACATTCTGTTAGGTTAATTTATACCAAGGGTCCCAAACCAGTGGTTTGTAAGAGCTAAACAAAGTTTTTTCACACATTTTCACACACAATTCACAGGTTGACAATGAACAACATAGATGCAAATTTAAACGTCTTGAAATAAAATCCGTAAAAGTTGTTTCATTATAATGAGTGAAATTCGCGTAAACTTAAGAAAACAATACGTCTTGAAATAAAGTTAACTAATGCAACTTTCTGTTACTTGATACTGTCATCACTAACGTTAAATGTTTAGATTAAAGTTGGTATATCTCTTTTTGTTTTCTCATGTTTACGCCAATTTCACTCATTATAATGAAAAAAAAAATCCGGATTTTATCGCGGTTTATTAAGTTTTTTACAAGCCCGACGTTTCGATACATTGCAGCATCCATGTGATCTCTCTTAATCTAAGTGGTCCCGATCAATAAAAGGTTGGAAAGTGGAAACTACTGGATTATTATTTTTCTAATATTATTTAATTTCAAAAAAATCAATCTAACTATATACCTATAGTTAGATTGATTTATTTTAAGCTGACGATGGATATAATAAAATGTTTTTGGTCAACAGGAAATGTACCTATCTTTATTTATGATTCTTGAGCACAAACTTCGAAGAAAGTTTAGAATTTGTTAAGTACTTACAAACTTTATGAGGAAGGGCATAACTTCTAAGCCTTGAACCCGGTTGCGGACGATATGCCTCTGTTTGTTTTGGCACGTGGGAAGGATCAGAGCCTATCCCATCCAAAGAGTTCTATGCCAACTTTAGTTTTTAAATTTTTCACTACAATACCACAGTGTAAATAAATTCATATTAATTTATTTACACTGTGATAATACTTACTACCTTACCTACAGTCGAAATATACCCTCGTCTCAGTCCACCTTCCAAAAAGGGAATTGAAATCGGCACAACCATAAAAAGTATCAATCCATGTAATTATGGCCTACTGCTGGCTACGTGTCTCCTCCTCGAAATAGTGCGAGGAGATTATCAGGCCATAGTTCACCGATTCGCTGGCCCAATGCGGGTTGGTGAACTTCACATACCTTCAAAGACATTCAATGTAATCATTTCCTCACAATGTTTTCCTTTACCAGTGAGCGAGCGATGTTTAGATGAAGAAGAAGAAGCCACCACATGTTAGAATCGAGGCCTTGAAATCTAGCTCAAGAGGCTAAGCCCCATTATTAATTATTATAGTTATTTTCGCTATTAAAACGGTTTTAAGTGGAATGATTTGTATGTTTTCTAATTTCTTTACGCGTTCAGTCTCGAAAACAAGGCAAGGCAATGCGTAAATATCTATATCCGCCATGAAAGTGAAAAACTTGGTGTAGGTACATCTAGTTTAAAGAGCTTTATATCACTAAACCATCATCATCATTATCATCATCATCAGACTTAATCTGTCCACTGCTGAACTGGCTAAACTATAACTAACTAAACTATTTATTATACTGTATTTTGTAGTGTCATTTGGAGTCGAATATATTATTATGATTAAAGGATTTTATGAATAATTTGGAGAATACAAACAAAGTATTTATGACAGCACGACATATCTTCAATTATACCAAATCATACGTGCGTAGGCTTATTCATTGAAAATAACATTATTTGCTTTACTTGTAATAACTTAAACACGGGTAATAAGGTTCCATTATACTTGTTTATTGAATGGAGGTCACCTATCTTAATATTTAGGTTGATCTTTGCACAGCAAAGTAACTATTTCACCGATTCACCGATCTTTTTGTCGCATCCACTTCGGTTGTAAACAAGTCGAGATAAGCTGAACTCTTTGGCGCTCTTCTTCTTCTAATTGTATACCTGTAATTATACAAATAGAAGAAGAAGAGCACAGAGCAGAGAGTAGTGAAAAAGTAACAAACAAACATCCATCCAACCATCCATACTTACAAACTTTCGCGTTTATAATATTATTTAAACCCGCCGAAATTGCGGAAGCTTATTCTTAAAACCGATTACACGACTAAAGTTCTTATATTTTTGTTATTTTAAACATTACATCATTATATCTTAGTCCATGACATTCGTCTCAACTGACAATAGAAAATCGTTTGAACTTTGATTTTATTGTAAGGCATCTCAATATGAAGCCAGATTAGATCTCCGCAGATCGCCGCAGCATCCTCCACTAATTGATTAAACTATTGGAAATTTACTTACAGTTTTTATTTCCTTTTACTGTCCTTTAAGAATTTTACCGTTAAAACATTTTCTAGTGCATTTCTAGTTGGCAGTAATTGAATATAAATTGATTTCTCTCATTCCGATAATATTTATTGCGAAATACGATTTTCTTTTTTATTTTGTTCAGTATTACATTTTCTTAAATTATTAATTTTTTCAATATATTTTTAAGGATTACATACCTCTGAAAGTAAAAAGGAAACCTTATAAGATCCAGTCTCTTGTTCGTCTTTCTGTATAATATATGTGTCACCGCCTATTTCCTCAAGAGCGGGTTAGCCTAGCTATTTTAAATTTTATAATAGATACTAGGGTAAATTATCGGTTATATATTATATTACCGGGTTATTACGTAATGCGTATTTTTTTAAACGTAGGCATATACTTAGCTATTTTAATATCTTTAGGTAACATATTGCAAATGCGTGCACCTTCGTACTTTTTTTACCATAGTTTGTTCGTGGAGTGTATAATTTTATATCATTAGTTTTTCTAAGCCTTATGTTATGAATTTGTTGTTTTTTTGTAAATACGATTTGTGTTTGTATAATATCCTCGCGTAAGATTTTTCGTATAAGGATGCAGGTGTAATATGTGTATCTGTTCGTCAATGTGAAAACTAAAACCTCAAAAATATAAATAATTAAATATATAATAATGACAATAACTATAAATATATATAAATAAATATATAATAATGAAAATAATATATTATTAAAGGAATCCCTTTAGTAAGGTTCCGAACTGGCAGTGTTCCCCTTTTGAATAGCTAGACTAATTTTTTGTCCAAGGTAGCTGCCAAAAATTTAATTTTTTAAATATTATATTTTTTCAGATCATAACATTAGAACTTCGTTTTTGAGGTCAAGTACATAGTTCGATACCAAAATAAATAAGAAATAAAAAATACATTAAAGAGTGAATCCGCGAGTCTATAAACTATTCAAGCCAACTGCAATCGGCTATAGTACTTATGATTAATAATAACTAATAATAGATTGAATAAGTAGTTTTGGTGTTCATTGTAAGAGTCCTATTTCTATAAGTCATTGATAAATGATGATAATAATAAAACGTATTTGAAATTTAAAATGTATGCTACACATAAATATTCATTTAATTTTAATAATTACGGGCATAAATTAATTTCCAATAATAAATATGAGAATACTGATCGGTAGTCAAATTAATTTTACATACGTATTTGCTTGGATGTTGATCGTAGATGCATATGCACCCACGCGTATGATCGAATCATGAATGAACCAAACCAATGCATAAATCAGATTAAATTTTCCAACTTCAACTTTGATATTTATACGAATATAATAGGTATTTTATAATATCTAATCTAATATTACAAGATTCCAATTACCATCAGAACGTTGGAGTCGCTTTGGATTTTTAATATATTCTCGAGTAATATATATTTTTCAATTTTATTCTTTATGATCATAAAATTAATAAGAACTAATATGATAATATATTGGTGTGCTTATCTCTATAAGTGATCTCTACCAACAAACATTAAAGAGTGCGTGAAGAGATTATAAAGCGGACATAGTACAAAAGAATAACAGTTGTTTAAATAAATTATGGATTAAAGTTAGTCTCTTTTTGATGGAAATGGCCAGACGGGTCATAGATAAAGATAGTCAGCATAGCCTATCAACATAGACGAGAAGACCTGAAAATAAAACAGTCAACTCATTACCCAATGCCACCTGTAAAGGTAAAGTAAAATATCAACCCTTATATTTATCCCACTCCCACAGCTGGGCACGAGTCTCTCCTCGTAATCAGAAGAGAAGGGTTATGGGGCTATAGTCCAACGATGCGCTGACCCAATGCGGGCTGGTGAACTTCACACACTGTCTACAATTAAAGTATTATTTTATGCATGTCAGTTGTAGAAAGAAACGTAAATTTCAACTTAAGAAAACAATCTCATAATTTAGAATGAAAAAGTATAACAAAAGCACTCCAAGTGGAAGAAAACTGTGCCCTTACTTTATAACTTCCTTTACTTTGAGTCAGTCCTAAATACAGAGGAAAAGCTCAGTAAGAAGTAAAGGGCATAATTATAGGAGCAAACAGTTTGCTCTTGTGTTACTTGTAAAAGTCCTGTACTTAAAATGTGTTATCCGCAAAAGAGATGTGACGCAATACAAAGAAATGTGACGTAACGACACACAAAAGTGACGTAAAATAATACAAAGCAATGAGACGTAACGCAAAGGCCTTTTATAACCTTTGATACGTTTAGATAAGTGTACACTAGAGAAAACCCCGTTTCAGAAAACTCACAAGGTAGAGTTCATTTTACGTACAATATTATACTTTAATGACAATTAACATAGTATATTAATTTGGAAGAATTATGTTAAAATATTGTTTTCTTATGTTTACGCGAGTTATACTCTGTATAATAAAATAACTTCGTTATACTAAGTCAAGCAATCTGAGAACATAGTCTAGACAACGCTGGCGATATTACATTTGATAAACCACAGGTCCTCGCAAAAGAACACCGATGCCAACCAAGGATGATTCGCGAGGCTATTAAAAAACATCCTAATTTCAATAGAGCTGAAATCCCAAGCAGGTGGTGATGGCTGGCCATTACCACCTGCTTAGGATCCCATAATAAAAATAATAAAATCAAAATCCAAGCACAGCATGTCACAGACTCATTTAGCACTTTCTGCATAGATATGACTAAATTAAATATTGATGTATCATAATATAGTAGTAGTTTAGGGTAGTTTCGAATAACTTTGTACTTTTTTTTACTTTACTAGATTACATATTATATCATAATAATTATTCTTTTTTTCTTTCTTTTTATAGAACAGTGGGCGAAACGGACAACTGCTTTACCTGATGGTAAGTGATAGCGATATCCATTAAAACCACACGTGTACATTAGCAAGGTGGTACTTCCGTCCGACGGATAAAGGCTGATGATAATGATGATAATTATCTTCTACTGTTCTTTATATTCTAGTTAACTATACGTGGTAGTTTTATATAAATAAAGATCTATAAATACATATTATGTATTTGTATATAAACAGGCGGACAGACATAAAGCCGTGAGGTATCGTTCTAGGCCGGTTTTATATCAGTTTAAGTGCGGAACTCAAACTTTAATAAACGCAAGAGCGATCTTCGCATATCATAAAACGCTCCACGTCCTTCGCTTGACACAGCATTTAATAATAGATATAAAAATATAATGACCGTCAAAAATATTAAAAGTATACGGTATTATAGACACATTTTTATCCATTAGTATAACCACCACCATAGTTTTAACGCTTTAAATACATGTTCTCCGCGTTCTCAGTCGCGAAGTACCATTAAAAAAAAATACCTAGATACTTTAAACAAAAAGCCTATTATCATTTATTGTTTACCGGAATCTGATTCCTTATAATCGAATATTTTTTACGTATTTAAACAAGGCTTATGCAGTTAGAAAAGTATAGCAACCGATCAGGTATTTGTAACTACTGGAGACAATATCTTCACAGGATAGGATAGAACATAATAAAATAGAAGGATAGTCGCTTGTACCATTGAGTGCACGCATGATGGTGGCGTATCCATCGAATGTAAAATTTTAAGTTTTTCGTCATGGTATGTCCGCCAGATAATATAAAGTCATATCAACCCATATAAGATGGCAACTGCTGGGCACGGGTCTCCTTATCGAGAACAGGAAAGAAGTTTATTCGGCTATAGTGCAACGATGCACTGTGCAGTTTGTGAACTTCATGTATCTTCAAAGACTTTTATCGACTATTTTCTTCACCGGTGAGTGAGCGATGGTCTTGTGTTCGGGTGTACTTAGAAATTTACAAAACCCATTTCAAGCCACCACAGGGGGAAGGGGAAGGGGTCAGAATCGAGCCCCGACCTCTTATTCAATAGACCATCAGAGCTCACACCTACTAGAGTCTAGACTATCGTCGCTCAAAAACCGCCAAATAAATTTAAAATCATCAATAAAAAAAATATCAAAAGAAAACATTAAATAACGAAATAACAGCGTCATGTCTTTTGAAGTCACGACATTCGAGTCTATTTAACTGCAAAAGAGCGTCCAGGATGTTTGACATAAAATACTTATTTAAATACCATTATTATTATTACTTTTAATACTATTTAAGATTTCGTTTCAGTTTAAGAAAACTTATATTTTACATTGTACCTATCTAAAAATACCAATAGGATATTATATTATATTCTTATAACCTAATTTGTAATAATTGAAAATGTAATTATATTTTGAAGTTTTTTTTGCGGTGTACAAAACCGCGGGAAAAGCTAGCACATAAATAACTCAGTCTATGATTAATATTCACGATACAGCCAACTTTGGTCGGCTCTGACTCAAGTATTTTGGAGGACGTGTACCAAATTTAACTCCTTTTACGACTTTCTGAGCTTAAGGTAAAGTCTTTAATATCTCCTATAAATTATGACACAATTTGATATAATTATCATCATCATAATCATCAGATTTTAGCTATCCTTTGCTGAACATGACCTATGTACAGCAGAGGATGAATCCATTCCATCGGCCAACCGTTCTTTTGAGTGTGACCAGCCCACTTTAGTTCTCTGGTGGATGTCTTTGTTTCGAATCCTATCTGCTAAAGAAACACCCAGCATAGAACGCTCCATAGCACGTTGAGCTTCGGCAAATTTGCGGATCAGTCTTAAATTAAGCTTTTATTAGCAGTACTAGTAATAATATTAATATTTAGCATTAGAAAAACCCATTTCAATAAACGCTATTACGTCCATTGCTCGTAACTGAATTAAATTCATTCGAAACCTTTAAATAGTAAAATATTTCAACTGCACTAAAAGAACGTAATCAGAGAAGATGTCTTTGAAGAGTTTTAATTATGTAAAGTGGGTATTTAAGTTATTCTATCTAGTTAAGGATGTTTACGTGGAGCTCGTTCCCAGACCACTCGTTACCACCTTTAAACTAACTAACACTAAATTACTACTTTAATTATTATTATTTATTGCATTAATATTAAAAGAAGCAGATTATCAACCGAAGCAGATAGAGACACGAGCTTATAAGCTTACTATAATATAATAACTATGTAAAAAAAATCTTATAAATTAGGTCCATAAAAGCAAATCCTACAATTTACTATATAATAAATTATACACAGAAATCTACCTCCGATAATATGGAATAAGAATATCCATGCGGAGACAGGTGTAAGTCTGTGTGTAAGGAGTGACCAGGTTTCGGCCGTCTTGGCGTTCATTGATACATATACAGCTGTTGACGGTCAATGGTTGAAAATGGCGATGATAGTGATTATGATATTGATGATGATTCATATTTTCATTAATTTTATTATCAATAGAAAACAAACAAAAATGTTATAAGCGGAGCATCTCAAATACAAAATGTATAAGCAAAATCACAAAACCAAGTTCTGCCGGTTCGGTTGAGTTCCCGGAAAACTATCAATCACTTAATATCGTCTGTTCGGGAGGCTTTTTATCTGATCCTTTCACTGCTCACATCCGAATCGAATTCAACCACAATGGAATATATTATAGTTTCTACCAAATAAATCACATCTATCTCGGATGCTGAGCATTTTATTCATAAAAATGTTTTTAAGAAATTAGCCTAATTTTTTTTAAATTAGCTAAATTAGCGAAATTAGCTATTGGTATAACTACCAACCTGAATTAATTTTTATAATAATCACTATAATGTTATAATGGCATAACTGCCATTATAATATTATAGTGATTATTATAAAAAATAATTTAAATATGTAGGATTATTCTTGGCGATCATTGAGGGTGGCCCATGTTTAGCGGTGGATGGATAGCGGATTATGATGAAAAGCTTATGTAAACAAGTTTAAATACTACCAATAGAATATCAGCATTAGCATTGAAAGCAGCAAACCAGCATTAATAAACTGCATTGAAAAAGTTTGAATGTTTAAGGTTTGTTTTTTGCAGTACGCAGTAAAACAATTCACAGACAATACATAAATGAAATCCGCAACTGTACGTCTCTCAAACCCGACCATTGACACCAGGAGCGCATTGAGAGTAGCGTTCTTTGCATAGTGTTGTTTCATAACTTAGTCAAGTACGCTTCTTGAATAGGACTTTAAGTCAATAAAGGTGCGACTTTTCGAAAATTTTAAAAATTCTTTTTATTTCTGCACATAATATTCCTATCACTACCTATGTTCTGACAAACTTACCAATGTACTGGGTTAAAGTTGTGTGATTGTTAGACAATACCTATTAATTTACTTTAATTGTCTTTTTATTGATCTTAATGTTCACAAAAGTGAAATTGTATAAAACATCACTTAAGCTTGTAAGTCAATAATGCCGTTATATGGTTACAAAGGGGTTTCCAGAAAAGGGCGAAAATCTTTTGTTCGATTTGAAATGTTTGTGTGGCGGTTGATTTTCAATTTAGAGGATTTATTACACGTGTCCGTTTAGTAGAATTTATTTGATTAATTGTAGATAGTATGTGCTTACTCTTGCTTACATGTCGTGTATAAATTACAAATAACAACGTTTTGTCCAAGTGCTTGTATCTTACATTTAATAAATATGTACCAGCTGGCCCGACTGACGCGTTTTACAAAACATTGCAAAGTGAGCCAAATTGTAAATCTAAAACATTTTGAAAACCGCTTGAATGCACCGTAAAAAATCATCAAAATCGTTCCAGCCACAAAACAATGTTGATAAAGATACATCTCCATAAATGCAGTGAAGATACTATTATCCTCCGATGCAGAATAGGTACGGATGTTATTGCTGAGTATTTTTACCGCACCGTACCTCTGAAAGGGCTGAACCGTTTAGGATGCGTTTTTTTAATTTAAAATGAATAACACTAGCGATAGTTCTCAGACTCGCTTTAATAAAATTGACGCAAATTTTTTTAAGGATTATGTTTTATTATATTAATTGACTTAAATATTAACAGGTATTAAAGATTACACAAACAGTTGATGTTAAGAATTCTTATAAATGAAGTAATTTAAAAATGATTGTTTGTTACAAAATTATCCGTTCACTGCTGAATATTTTATTTTATAAGGCTATAATAAAGATGATGATGAATATGAAGCGAAAATTATGCACGAGTTTCCACTACAAAGATAACAATAGGTATGGCTTGTATTATTTTCCCAATGAAATATCTATTGTTGCAATGTACACAATAGCAATAGTCTAAGCTAACGCAGACTGGCCAATGCATAATTTGATCTGACAAGCTGTTGCTAAGCTCATCGGAATTTCTTAATATTATATATACTTTGAAGTTTGTAAAAGTGAAAACGAATCATATTGTTTCAAGTTTACAATATTTTTATGTAAAATTAATTGAAAATATATGCAAATTTTTTTATTTTTGCGTGTTAAATAAACAACACGTATTCTTAGAAACTAAAGCTTTTTAAAAGGTTTACCACGTCTTTCACATATTATGTTTTGCAGAACTCAATTTTGGACACTATTCATAATTGGCTTGTTCACGAGTCACGACTAATAGGTAACTCAATAAAATAGCTTCGTTACTGTTAAATAAAGTGAAGGACGGATAAATATGACTACATTCTCGATTAACGTTGCCTTTATTACTGATTACTTAAACCTAATATACATTATTATACTGACTAACACACTACGCTACAATTTCTTGAATGTTATATAACATATTATGTTGAAAAATGATTTTATATTTCTTTATTCATAATATCATGCAACGATTTTATTTAAGTTTTTATATTTTCTTCTAAGCGTTTCCACGGTGAGATTTGGCACTGGATTGGCTGTTTATCTCGTGACATATCATATTCAGACCGAATGAATCGAGCTCCAAAATGCTTAAGAAAAGACATTTCTGATGAATTTATAAAATATTTTTTAAAATAAGTGTACAAATAAAATAAAATGGAATTGGAAATCGTATTTCTTCATTAGGGGAGACAAAATGATATTTAATTACTTTCACATTATTTATTCTCTATGGAATCTCACAAAATATGAATATTTAAAACGTAAAACCCACATGCGCATTTTTATTTCTTACAATATCGTACATTGGAATTATGAAAGCTCTATTACAATGTACTTAGCCTAGGCGGCAAGGTTTATAATTAACACTAACATATTAGTGCTTGTAACCCTTTCATAAAATAATAGGAAAACCTATTGAGCAATTTGCCATTACCACCAGTTGCGCTGAAATCGACATTAAATATTTTTATGCTTCTACGCGCAGTTTGAAAGCTGTAGTCTTTCTAGGCTTAATGTGACATTTGAAGGCATTGGGGGTTAATACGACACGCTACGAAGCATCGGCAAGCGTTTGATGGTGTTAACCCCTAACTCTCGGGGGTCAGGAGGTTATCCCTATTGGCCACGGTACAAGTAGTCTTGTAGGTTGTAAAATCAGCAAAATTCAGGAGTGCTATTGGCATATTATATTGAAGGGGATCAGACCGAGTATATTCACGGAAATAAACCAATAATGGCGATGTCAATGAACCTAAACGGGCCACCGAAAATTTACAAACCGCACAAAATGCGACAGCATAGCTGTATATGTATCATATTACGCCGATTTCATGCGAACGAGAAGTACAACCATAGTCGTGCCGGAACACGGCTTCACATCACCATGGCCGTAGATATGATTATAATTAAATCATCATAATCTTTATCATCATCATCATCAGCTTTATTCATCCACAGCTGAACGTAGGTCTCTTTCAGAACGCCATGACGACCGATCCCTTGCCGCTCGCATCCAATACGTTCAAGCCACTGCTCGGAGATTGTCTTCGCACTTCTTTGATGACCGACCAACACTTCATCTACATAAATGCGACCTCCACTCTTTAACCGTATTGGCCCATCAGTCATGCGTTCTCCTAATTATATGACCAGCTCATTGCCAATTCAATTTATTATACAAGTAACAAATGCGATTATCCATTAGTTAATAAAGTCGTCTTGGCATTCATTGAGAGAGTCCTATGTTCAGCGGTTAACGCACAGAGGCTTTTGATTATGATGAAATAGATGCAGTGGTGATTGGTAGACTATTGGTCTATCTTAATCCTACTTTGCAGAAGAACGTCAGTGCTACCGTCAACGAATCTTCCACCGGTGACCTTTATACAATACAACCTGTTGAGAATGAAAAATCATATTTTTCTGTAACTTCCAATTCAAGGAGCATAAGTATCTTAAGTAGACACTTGTACTTGAAACTTGTACACATCTCCATTGTGTACAACTTAAGTTACGTAAGTAAATAAGTCCTAACATTCACGAGAATTTTATACTTGAGAAATAAAGAAATGTTTTCCAAGATATTTGTTGCGATATTATGTATTCCAGATATTTTATATCTATTCAACTATGAAAGAAAACTTCTTTTAACATTTTAAAGAAATCAACAAGACTTTATATTTTATTCCAGAGTCTTTATATTGAGTCCCACTGCTGGGCACTCTTCGTCGAAATTAGGCGAGGAGGGTATTGGGCCATAATTCACCGATGGGCTGGCCCAATGCGGGTTGGCCGACCGCTGCACGGAGATCGTCTTCCCACCTGGTTAATGGCCGACCACTTCGTCTACCATAACGCAGCCTCCAATCTCGAACGTTATTGTTCCATCGGCTAGTCGTAAGATTGAAATAATCCATTTAAATCTGTCTCCAACCTTCAGTCAGCGGCGCAATCATCAGCAAATCCCTCGGTATTAACGCCGAGAGTTGTAATATAAGAGTTAATTAAAAAAGGCTTATGTCCAACGGTCGACTTGATAATGAATCCTAGGAAAATCCTTAGATGTGTGGAAATTTTCAATACTGATGAATACTCCGCAATTCTAGCTGGTGCTACTCTGGTTATGGGTTCGATTCTATCCTGGTGTATAAGCTAAACATTTTTGGTATGATCATAATGAACACTCGCATACAGCACGGATAAATATTGCACGGAGATCGTCTTCCCACCTGGTTAATGGCCTACCAAGAACAAGAACGTATGGCCACTGGGCCTAGGTTCAACAGCAATTCAACATTAATTTATATTTTATTAATCATTTATAGGTATAGCTTTAGTATATTTAGTTTTGTATACAAATTTTAATCTACCTTGAGAAATTCAGTGCAAACAACTTTTAATGTTGATAATAAAACAAGTAAATTTATGGTCTCAACATTTATTGAAATTACATATCAGGGATGGTTTTACTGGCAAGAGGAATGTTGAATGCATGTATGCTTGGCTTGGTAGGTTATGTAAAGGAGGGAGTGAGTATATTATATTGTTGCACCAAAGCTTATTTTACTTCTTAGAATAAGAAAGACTGAGTCCTGTTCCCGAATGAATCCGTCAAACGCTCATCTCCAGTGACCAGCATAAAAAGCCACCAAACCATTATAACTTTATTAGTTACTGTTTTATTTTATTGTTATTATTATTATTATTTTATTTGTATTACTTTAGTTATTGTATTAGTTCAAAACATGATAGTTTCTGTAATCGTCGAATCAAGTGCTTACCATAATAGTTAGGCGTGCACAGTTAATACCCGTGGCCGGCAAATCGTACAGTAATCGTCTGACGCGGCTTACAGTTTCACATTGCTCGCGTAATCCTGGACAGGTCGGACTCCGTTTATTCCTAGGTATTAAAGTAGCTAACATGTAATTGTTGATAATATCAAGTATTGTACTATGTTAATAATATTTACCGTTCTAAACTGTAGGAGGTTTCTTATTGTTTTTTTTTCAGCTAGACATTATCAGTACCAGTTGAAAATAGTGAGTTTAGGATTTTAAATTAACATGCCAAATTAACTTTCGTGAACATGACATTCGTAGGCAATGTCGAAATATCGAGCTCCGCGAAAGAATATTAAAAATCATGGTAAATATCCGTTTTAAATAGTTTAAATAGTGATGAGTTTATTACAATGGTAAGATTCAGTTTTGACCCACTCACATAGGTACGATAGGTACATAACAAAATCCAGTAATAATCTGGTTGTCACGGCTATGTTAGGTGAAAAATATATTTTTATAACCCCAGCGCTTGTCAGGGGCGTTTAATTGAACCTTGTGGCTCGTCCAACTGCTCTTTAGTTTGTTGTTAGAAAATATTCTGATCTCTTTTTATTAGCTTCACTTGTATGTCAGTTTGTCAGTATGTCAGTATGTCAGTATGTAACTCTCCGTGGGTAATCTGCACGCCTGCGGCCTTCCACTCCTAATCATTGATGATTATATATTAATAACAACGTAACATAGTGTCGGTTCATTGTATTCAGTTATTAAATTTTTAAGTGTAAATCATGAATATCTTGAAAAGAGTTTCAAAATAATATATAATATATTAACATCAATTTTACACTGGAACTTAAGGTTATTTTTTAAAAACATGCAGTCTTGGGGTGTAATTACGTCACATAAAATAAACTTACAAACGCATTGTTCACAACAAAGCTCTCCAAGGGAAGCTCTGGGAATTGCATACTTTATTGTATATTAAAAATGTGCAACTAGTACATGTTTTTGTAGCTTAGATTATTTTGCAGACCGTTGACATGCAAATTTAATCATCATCATCTTTTCATATAAAAATATATACCTTATTCACTGATGATAATACATTGATGTATCCAAGAGCTTTAATTTTTAAATCGTTATATCTCAAAAAAAATCTGGAATTCGTGAAATTCCCATTTTCGTGAGCTTTGACGCTGAGAGAACCTTTTTACTGATGTCGGATCTCCGAAGGGCTCCTTAAATTTTATTTTTGATGATGCCTTAAATAATCCTACAAATTTTCAGCTGAGTGCGAATTATTGTACCCTCGGGTTTATTAATTTACCCGATTATAATAACGGTGATGAATTTATCATTAATAATATTACGATATAATTTATAGAATACAAAGGTAAAAAACATCATGTCCTAAAGTACTTTCTGATGAATATAACGTGTGCGAAAATGTTTTGTTTATTTCTAAACAATATGTGTATGGAAGGCTGGCCCTGATAAGTGATATGATGGCGTCCGTATCCCCTTGAACAATGCTTTTGTATCGCATACAAAACATCGAAAAATATAAAGAAAATACAGATTGTTTTCTATGTCAGATTTCAATTTGATTTTTTAAAATATAGAAATACTAGCTTTTGCCCGCGGCCTTTTTGAAAGTATTTTATTTATGTTATTTCTAGTGCCACCGAGAATATGTGTACAAAGTTTCATGATGAACGGTTGAGTAATTTTCGCGTGAAAGCGTAATAAAAATCATTCCTTTCACATTTATGATATTAAATATATCTATATAACAATATGTAAAGCAATGTTCTCCCTCGCGTCTATCTGTACGTGATAAGCTCAAAACCTACGAGATGGATTTTTACACTGTTTCAACATAAGTCAGTAATATCTAAGGCAAACTATGTTTAAAATTTGCCAAGATTATATGCAAATAATATGGAAATGATTATTGTAGGAGTCGGAAAAAAGAAGTCGCTCGGGAGACGATATTCAAACGCTATCTTATTTTCGCTATCTTTCTATAGATAACAATAGACGTGGAAAAATTATCATAATAATCATTCCAAATACGTCCGTAAGTCTAAGTTAACGCGGGCGAAGCTGTTATTAGATATAAAATGCAATTAGAAATATATTGATTGGTACTAATTGGTAGGCTGCAAGACTGCCGATGTTAGAGGTTCGCTTATGGACCCGACATAATAATCTTAATAGACGACGTTAACCGGCGGTAGACTCAATTATTGACGTTCAAAAAGATACTTTAATGAAATTTGGAATATTTTTTTGACTTTGACTTTGATTTCGACATGAATATAAAAATGTGTCATATTTTAGCTATATGATTATTTATTCAATGACATGAACTTAAATTATAATAAGTATTCTAAATCTAAGTGTGAAACAAGTGCTACCTATATCAACTTGGTGCATCAAA
Source organism: Lycaena phlaeas (assembly GCA_905333005.2). Classification (NCBI taxonomy): domain Eukaryota; kingdom Metazoa; phylum Arthropoda; class Insecta; order Lepidoptera; family Lycaenidae; genus Lycaena; species Lycaena phlaeas. The sequence continues at coordinate 19,817,413 of HG995168.1, read as the reverse complement.
ATATTCAATGCCTTAGAGGTAAAGATTTAGAAGTTGATTTATTTTTGAATAACTGTAACATTAGTGTATTATGTATAACTGAACATTGGTTAAGAATGAATGAATGTTGTTTAACTTCAGCAATCACCAGGTTGGTATTTCGTTCACTAGAATCAACTCTATACATGGAAGTTCGTTAATAATACATATTACACAAACAATTTAAATTTAAAGAACGTAAAGACATTGTGAACCTATCTGTTGAACGGACATTAGAAATAGCCGCAATAGAAACAGAGCAATTCATTGTAATCTCAGCATACGGACCGCCATTAGGCTCTTTTGATATTTTTGAAAAAATAATGGAAGAGGTTCTATTTAAATTATCAAATTCAAATAAAAAGCTAATTGTATGCGGAGACTTCAATATAAATATCTTAGAGGATAGTGCAATCAGTTTTAGATTAATAAATTTGTTTAAATCCTACAATCTTAATAATATGTTTATGGAGCCTACAAGTATAACGTCTACTAGTGCCACCTGTATAGATAATATTTATACAAATGTGTGGACTGTTGACAGACAGACACTGTGGACAGTTAATAAAATTTCAAAATAAAAAAACAAGTACTAGTAGTAAACACTAAATAGCCCATATACCAGTCACACTAGATCGTTTGAACAATATGAAACACACATTAAATAAAAGTCTACCTATTTTACCAAATTCATTGCATCCAAACGACATGTATAATTTGTTTTTCACAGCATTCTCTTACATGTTTGACTCAATATTTACCCCTAAAACACTATTAGTTAGTGATACATTGGTGTTCAATGACTGGGCAACAACAGAAATACATAAAAATAGGCAAATATTGTATGATCTATATGCAGAAAGACAATATAACACAAGTGAAGAGTTTAGTAATTATGTAAAAAACTTTTCTAAAAAATTTAAGAGAGATTGCAGAACAATTACATCACAATATATAAGTACAAATATTAAAAATAGCAGTAATATTATTAAAACGACTTGGAAAATTATAAAAGATGAAATAGGATTAGTCAAACCACAAAATAGAGATTTTAAATTAAAGGTAGGAGACACAACTATCACATCAGACTTAGAAATAGCTACTGCTTTTGAACATTTTTTCTCTAACATTCCTATTTCTACTACTTTATCTCTGAACTCTTCACCTATCGCCGCCATTTCTTTCTTAAAAGACAATGTACCTAAATGTGATAATACCTTTAAATTCAATCATGTTACCGCACCAGAAATTATTAAAATATATAAATTAATCAATTCTAAAAAAACAAATGATTTATGGGGTATTTCTGTTAGGGTTGTTAAGTCTTTTATTGATGTTATTGCTACAGACTTAGCATTGATATTTAACAACTGCATTGATAGTGGTGTATTTCCTGACTTAATGAAACATAGCAAAATAATCCCTTTGTTTAAATCAGGTAGTACTTTAGATCCCACTAACTTTAGACCGATATCCGTATTACCCACGTTTAGCAAAATTTTTGAAAAGATCATTCTTAATCAATTAATGGATCATTTTTATAAAAATAAATTACTACATAATAAACAGTTCGGTTTCACACGCGGTCGCTCTACAACTGATGCTGGTGTAGAATTAATAGAAAATATTTTTGAAGCCTGGGAAGAATCACAAGATGCCATAGGTGTTTTCTGTGATTTATCTAAGGCGTTTGATTGTGTACAGCACGAAACATTGGTCAGGAAGCTACATCACTACGGCATTAAAGATAGTGCGCTAGATTTGATTAAATCTTATTTAAGTGATAGAATCCAGAAGGTAGACGTGAATGGAAAACGATCTCCAGGATCAATTGTTAAAATAGGGGTGCCACAGGGCTCAATTCTAGGCCCTTTCCTTTTTCTTACTATCTTGTAAATGATAAACATGGAATAGTATTGTTTGCAGATGACACATCAATTATTTTCAAGACTCATAGGCGGCAGATTGCCATTGACGATGTGAACAATGCTCTTTCCAAAATTGTAGAATGGTTTAATGCCTCTTATTAAATAAAAAAAGACGAAATGTATTAAATTTACTTTACCAAATGTTAAATACAATAAAACAACTGTAAACCTTAACAGTGAAGAATTGAATATGGAAAGTACTACGGTATTTCTAGGGATTACTTTAGATGCTAAACTTCAATGGGGCCTTCACATATCTAGTTTATCGAACAGACTCTCATCTGCAGCATTCGCAGTAAAAAAAATCGACAGTTAACGGATGTAAATACAGCTAGGTTAGTTTATTTTAGTTATTTTCACAGCATTATGTCATATGGTATTCTATTATGGGGTAATGTTGCTGACATTGATTCTATATTTGTTCTGCAGAAAAGAGCTGTTCGCGTAATATATAATATGGGTCCAAAAGAGACACTTAGAAATACGTTTAAAAAAGAAAATATTATGACATTACATAGCTTATATATTTTTGAAAATCTTATGTATGTACAAAAATCTGCAAAAATTCAAGAAAAAGTGTGATCAACGCAATATTAATACAAGAAATAAAAATAAACTTGCTGTGCCCATCTCAAGGCTCCATAAAATTAGTAACTCCTTTACGGGTAATTGTATAGGGGAGACCGGGTACAAAAGTAACGGCGGGTCGAAAGTAACAAACGCTCTGTAGGTTTATCCAATAGGCGCACACCACTTTGCCGCCGGCAGACGATAGCCGGGAGCGCCCCCCTCAATTGCATTCAGTCGCCGCGTGCGCCACGCGCTGTTTGGCTGTGTGACAGGTCGCTACGTGTTCTCACATATGAAAAGTAAGTTTTTTGACGTTTACTTATTATATGTTTACGTAGTCTTAAAATGACGATAGTAATCTGAATGTTTGCATATCTATTCTTCATTAAAGTGATTGTGCAATGCTCAAATTCATTTCTGTGTAGCACGTTTAGATTTAAGGTTATGTTGCATGTTTTGGCAAAAATGTAGACGGGTACAAAAGTAACATAACCCTATGGGTACAAAAGTAACATGTTACTTTTGTCCCCATAACATGTTACTTTTGTCCCTATAGTGATTTAAATATCTGTAATGTTTTTATGTCTGTCTTAACTTTTACAGAATGCCGCGACAACGTATAAGATCTACAAAACGGGGGACTACCGACACAGAAGTGTATCGAAGTGCGGCTGAAGAGCATTTCAAATTTGGTGCATCAGTTAGAAGCCTCGCAAAAAAATATGTTGTTTGCCATGTAACGTTAGATAGATATATAAAAAAATTAAAAGCTGGAAATACTAACGCAGTCGTGGGTTATCGTTGCGTCAACCGTGTTTTTACGGACAACGAAGAAATTAACTTGCGCAACTATTTAGTCGAGTGCTCTGCACTCTATTTTGGATTATCTCCATCTGAAGTACGAAAACTGGCATACGAGTTAGCGGTTAAAAATGAAAAAACATTTCCTGAAAAGTGGCACGAAAGCCAAATGGCGGGTAAGGAATGGTTGACGGGGTTTTTAAAACGACATCCGAGCCTGTCCTTAAGAAGTCCTCAAGCAACAAGTCTGTCGCGGGCTTCAAGTTTTAATGAGCATAATGTGGGTAAATTTTTTGACAATCTTGCTGAGGTAATGGATAGGTACCAATTTGAGCCAAAAGATATCTGGAACATGGACGAGACAGGGGTGACCACTGTCCAAAAACCTAGCAAAATTATAGCTCAAAAAGGAATTAAACAAGTAGGTGCAGTAACCTCAGCAGAGCGCGGAAGATTAGTTACTGTTGCTGTTGCCATCAACGCTCAAGGAGGGCACATTCCGCCTTTTTTCGTATTCCCACTGAAACGATTCCAAGACCACATGATACGTGAGGGTCCTGTTGGTTGTGCTGGAGCTGGAAATGCAAGTGGATGGATGCAGGATGCAGAATTTTTACTGTTTCTACAACATTTTAAAAGACAAGTCAAGCCCACAGTTGATCAAAAATGCTTGTTACTGCTCGACAACCATGCATCGCATATTTCTATCCAAGCTCTGGATTTTTGTAAAGAAAATGGAATAGTGCTGCTCTCGTTTCCACCCCATTGCACGCACAAACTTCAACCTTTGGATAGAGCAGTATTTGGGCCATTTAAGAAAATGATAAACACTGCTACAGACAACTGGATGCGTAATCATCCTGGTCGAACGATGACTATTCATTACATTCCTGCTATTGTAAGCGAAGCATTTCCTCTCTCTGTAACAGATAGAAACGCAATTGCTGGATTTGCCTGTACTGGTATAAGTCCATTTAATAGGAATATATTTACTGCTGCTGACTACGCGCCATCATCCGTGACTGACCGGCCGCTACAAGTCAACACACAAATTCCACCAAATAATGTGTTGACTAGTTCTGACGCAACGCCAGATGTTCCAGTCGTTGACACTCCAGATGCTGATCTTCCAACACCAACTGACCAGACTATTCACCGTGAAGATAGCAATGAATTGTCAAACAATAATGACCAACTACCGGCTGTTCAAAATATACCGGACTCAAAATCTAATGATACTGATCCTCTGTTAGCTATCTCAATTTTGGATCGAAGATCCGAATCCCCAGTACCAGGACCTAGCGGGCTGCAACAAGCAAACTCTACACAGCCGTTTAATTATTCACCTAAAGATCTTAGACCCTTACCACAAGCAGGACCTAGAATTGAAACAAATAAAGGACGTAAAAAACGTAAGAGTGCAATTCTGACAGACACTCCCGAAAAAAACTTAATTGAACAAGAATACCAACAAAGAAATAAAGCCAAGAAAGTGGTTTTGCAAACCAATACAAGAGAAGGTAAGAGAAAAATTATGTCTGCAAAAGGAAAAGGGAAAGGAAAAAAGACAAAAAAGACGTCAAAAGAAAATGAAAATGAATCTGACGACGAAAATTACTTCTGTCTTGTCTGTTTAGAAACTTATAGCCGGCCAAATGAACAATGGGTACAATGTATCGAATGTAAAATGTGGTCCCATATAGAATGCGTGGATGATGATAGAAATTATGTGTGCCATCACTGCGATTCTGATTAAGATTACAATGAGTGAATTATAAAAGTCTGATTATAAAAACTAAGTTGATCTCAATACTTAAACTAAGAATATCTGTTTGTTGATTTATTTTCTTAAAATATTATAATTGTTGAACCTTTAAAATAAAAAAAAACGTTGACTATTATTAATAGAAAGTCTTAAAATAAATAATTAGTGGATTTACTATGGATAATGTTGTTTCATTACTATTCATTTTATCGTGTTACTTTCGACCCACAACGTGTTACTTTCGACCTGCCTATGTGGTCGAAAGTAACAACTTACGAATTTTTTTAAATTTCTGTTTTTCATGTAATACACACCACAATGTCTTAATTCAAGCTACCAAAGTAAAGAACATGAACTGAATTTTTAAATAAATAAATCAATTTAATGGCAACAATAACACCCATCCAATAATCAAGGTAAAAGTACAAAATGTTACTTTTGTACCCGGTCTCCCCTACGTTTTTATAATAAACTTCCCAAAAGTATAAAAGTATAAAAGAAAAAATCAAAGAAAAACTTACAACAAAATCCTATTATAATGTAAATGACAAAAATGCTTGGATATGAATTGCTCTAGATTTAAGTGACTTTGTGAAATAATGATCACAATTAAAAAAATGATAGGAACCCAGCAGAGTTTCTTGTGGGTATCTTCTCTGACATGGGCGCGTTGCGAACCCTCATTATAAACTTAGCCGTTAAGACGATCATAAGTGATCATTATATAGGTCCTATATGTGAAAATTAATTAATAAAATATTCAACGATTCAAAAATAATTAATTCTATGTCAAAAAAGTTGTCCATCCCGGGATGCTCTACGGGTTATCATCATCTTATTTTTAATGGCAGTAGGGGGCAACCGACTACTCGGAGCTGCTGCTGACGACTACAGATATCCAAACAACCAAATATAAATAGTCCATTAAGGGCCCATCCGTCAAGCAAGAATATGTAAAAAAAATGTGATGGACGATAAAATAATGTCATGCCATTTACCGTCACGACATTAAAGTCGATTTCACTCCTAACTCGCTAAAAAACTTTTCACATCAATACACGTAACAGTTTCTTAGGAATGTAATATGACACCACAAATCATTTTTAGCTATTTGTACAGAGATATCTCTACATGCGTTGAGAAGGTAAAACATAAGGGAGCGTTTGATCTTTGAAATGATCTGATATTTGATATTCAAGCTTGTTTTGCACCAGCCGAATCACGGGAGGTAATTTATGAAATGTAAATCATGAAGCGTAGATGAGTTTAGGCGAAGCCCACTTGAGGACAGACCTCGCAGTAACGACTCTGTCATTTAAAGTACAAAAACGGTGGAATGTCTCAGCCCTTCTAGACAAGTGGCAAACGCTCCGAGTCTATGCAGTTGCGTTTTACACTAACTCCATAGGATTGCTGCAAAATTTTTGAAGAACGTTTGTTACATAAAGAAAATGGTTTGTCGTTTGAAACGAATATTATTATTATTATATTTCTTTTTATTATTATTATTATAATATTATATTCGTTTAGCGTTTATGCCTCTTGTCTAGGCAGGACGAAGTACATACGTTATTAGATATTTTTACAAACAAAACCATTTAACTTTTAAATATATATGTCTGAATAAACATTCGTCAAACATTTTGCAATAACCCTAGGTATGGCGTTATATTTTTAGCATTTATCGCAACTGCGTTTCGGAGCGTTTGCCACTTGTTTTGCGGAGCTGTTCGGAGAAGCTCGTTGAGACTCGGAAAAGTTTGGTCAAACTCGGAAAATATCGATGTATCTCGTGAAAATGTATTGCTATGTTTAAAACGGTAATTGCAAATTGACGCTTAAAAACTATGACCAGCAGTGGACGGACAGAGTTGATAATGATGATGACGATTTTAATATTCAATATATTATCTATATCCAAATTTGTATAAGATCTCGACCTTGAAAACATATGTTTTTATATACATGTTAGTGCAAGTAAACACGTAGTAAAGTTTGTATATTAGGTTGTAATTGCTTTGAACTCTATTAAATATGTTATTATAGTATAACAAATTATGTTATCGTACAGCCATTCATCATCATCAACTGTACTCTATGATGTGTTTATTTTAAACGTCAGAAAGTAGAAATTAAAAGGAGTCTGAGAGGAGGGTTACGCTTGTGTCGCGCCTTCTCCTGCATGGCTACCACCTGATTATTCTCGTGTGAGACAGCTTTGCTGTATTTCGGAGAGTAGAGATCAATCAGTGTAATCATATTGACTTAATCAATACTTAACATCTTACGTATCAAGATCGGCTTTTCTGGAAAAAATTGCTTGGCTAGTCTCGATTAAGCCTGAGTTGATGTAAGTGTATACTAATCATTTTAACAATTAAATTAGCTTAAATTAATTTAGCTTCAACAATTTCTGACTGCATATAAAAAGTATCGACAAATCCTATATTAGAGACTCGCAAAAATATCGAATATTTAAATTAAAAATATTCCATTAACATTAAGCAGTGGCTTAAGAGGCGTTTAAAATTCCCCTCAGGGGTGAGGGGGTGGGGTGTTATCGGTGATTTCATTCACCCGCAACTACGATAGTACGTGACCTTTAAATTAACGAGGTTTTCAATTATAACAATATACTTTAAATTTAATTTAAACTATTGATAGTATTTTCTTTTCTGGAAATTCTATAATAATTGTTGTTATTCATAATATTTTATCATCACACTTAAATTCAATGGGTTACCGGGGAATTATATTATGTATAATATAGAAAACAAATTGAATGATTTTAAAATGTTATCCTACTTTTTAGCTCTACAAATGCACTGAAAAATATAATTTATTTAATTAGCTGCCTAACAAAAGGTGATTTCTAAGTAAGTCGAATTTATTATATTCATTAAACGCATAAATTTTAGCTAATAAATTTTAAAAAGTAACAATTAAAAGTTTCTAACAAGCATTTGTGTGAGGGAAGTTATGAAAAGGGATTAGGAAATAAGACGATTATTTCTTCTTGGTTGATATTTGACGTAGCTTCAGCTGCCAATTTCAGAACAAATCATCTTAGCAGAACTACGTAATACTTGGGAATACTATCCTACTGCTTCTAGTATTAATTGTCTTTTTATTTAGACGGTCGGATGGTCAAGTGGTTACTCAAGAGGACACTACGCTGGAGTTCGAATGACGTCTAGTTGAGATAATTGGTTTGATGAATATAATCTACACCATCATGTTATACATAATATGTATATAAATATTTTTGGCGTGACAACGTCTAATAACTCGATATCACGGGCAGCATGCACGAAAAAGATGACGTAATGTAGCGTTCCGAAAGCGTGAGCGCGGAACGAACGAGACAGAGGCACGATCGGCTCGAGCGATCGGCTAAGTTCGGTTCGTGCTGCATGTAATACTTTACAGACCACCAATTTCTTTTAAAGTTTAATTCCGTTCCTCACACTATGTGATTAAAGCTTAATATTTATTTGTCTACTTGAGAAGTATAACGCCAGATACTATGTCGTTCGATCTTATTTTTTGTTATCCTTCGTTAGTCTCCATTACGTTAAAGTTGACGACTTACAATTGTTACTGTGGTAAAAGGTAATATAAAAAGTAGTATTATTAATAACCTAATTCGTTGGACTTAACGTTTACTGAATTAAATGTATTAGTTTATCCAGAACTTCAAATAATTTAAATAATTAATTTATTCCAATTTCATATTACGATGATCTGATTACTGAAAATTGAAATATGAGAAATATTGACCAGAAATTCAGGAAAGCAATGATAAACTTCGCTACGAGAAGTTTTATGAAACACAATCTTGTTTTTACGATCAAAACTTATATTAATAAACGATACTAAGTTATGCTACCAATTTTTGTATTATTTAGTATGTATTTTAATTTTACGGGCCAATACGAGATAAAGATATTACATGACATGGTTATGTCATCAAAATTAGCTAAATTATTATTACGTTACTAATTAACTAAACTTTAAACATTCAAATCTTCGGAAAACCGTTTTTATTTGAGGTTTGGTTTATGATAAACCCCATTTTTTCTATTTCGTTTATCATTATTCTGCAAGTTACAAAATATTTATTTTATATGTTATAATAGCTTAAAGGCAAAAAAATCCTTTTTCTATTTTTTTTCCTATATAATATAACGTGTCAATACGTTAAATCTAATATTTAGTATTTTAATATCTATATCCTAAATATATAACTAACTATTGATGAAAACATTATAGTTTATGGTATCTAAACAAATTCGTTTGAACTGGAAACAAACGAACAAACTAGTTAACTTTATGTACACAGGATTAAACAGGTTTCCGATCAGGTATAATAATAAACAAGGAGAACGACACAATAGGAACCAGGGAAATTAATCTATGCTAATATCTATGATATGGTAATAAATTTTAATATCACACAACATATATATAGTAATATAATATATATACAGTGTGAGATATACAATAATACAGTGTGAGAAGCCTCGTAGCGAACACCTTATTCCCAAAGTCTAATCTAATCTATACCAAGTATAATCTATACTAACTAACGTGGTAAATGTTTGAAAGTTTGAATATAAGACATAATCTTCAAAACTGCTGGTCCGATTAAAAGTAAGTAACATCGACAGTATAAACAATCATAATAAGTCCAGACAAGGCTGTAAAGCCCAGGCAATGCGGACAAAGATGTGCTTGAAAAGTTGAAGGCAATAAAATTTTGCTTATTACTCCGCGAGTTTAACGCTGGGATGTTTTAAGCGTTGCCAAGGTTAAATTTTGTTCAAAGTTGTACTTATTGAATTTCTTACTGAACGTCAAATTTTGTTGATCCACGTTTCAAAGGACTACCTTTATGAAGCGATATCCTTGAGCTGCTATATGTCACGTATTTTCTGACGGACAAAATGTGGACTTCAATATGCTAACCTGGTCAAACGGCCAATTTTAAAGTATCAGGTGATCAAGGTACATATTATTGTTACATTAATTGTTTAATGTAAATTCTTATAGCTTATGATTAGGTAGGTATTAAGAACAGTGCAATCTAACTCAGTCTTTTCATTTTAATAATATTTTCTGGCTATGTTAAATGCTAAACAAATGTCATATCCCGAAGGTTTGATGTTGATGTTTGTTACTCTTTCACGCAAAAACTACTTAATGGATTTTTATGAAACTTTACAATAATATAGTTTGATCATCAGAATAACACATAGGCTATAATTTATCCCCGTACTCTCACGGTAAACCGGGTGAAAACGCAGGTCACCCCAAGTATTTTCATTTTTCCAACACGTGTTTATAAGCAATTTTATTTCTATCAATTCTCTTAAATGAAGATCTTTTTTATAAAAACTTTATTCAGAATTGTTTCGAAATGGATTAGAAATGCGAGGAAATTATACCAAGTCCTTATCCAATGTTCAAAATATTCATGTTCCCTCACATAATATTTTCAAATGGTAGATACACGATTGGTTTCTTTCAAGATCTTTAATAAGATCTCGCTTTTATATTTCTATCTGCAGTACTTGGAATAACATTTAGAATTGATACTTAGAATTACACAAGTAAATACTTACGAATGTACACGAAATTCTTATTACGTCATGCCCCTGCTTTAGATACAGGTTCGAATCCCACCGATACCTATTCTTTTAATGAATCTTTGCAGTGAGGTTAAACTTTAATTCATTTACGCCTAGCTTCTGTAACGTTGATTAAAGTGTATGTCAACTAACATGGCTGTTAATGGCGGTTAACATACGATTCTAGAGCCAAAGACAGCTTTTCATTGTAGTGGCTATGTCAACTGACAGGCTGATCTAATTAAGTAATTTAACCATGCTTCTAGCAACTCATTTGACACTTAAAAACTGGTTAGACAGTTGATTAGTTAATATATATTTGCGTCGATCAGCCTTTCAGAAACCGGGCGTAGCGTCGTGTATCACGTAAAAACTACTAAATAGATTTTTATGTAGCTTTGCGATGTAATAGCGTATACATCAGAATAACACGAAGGCTATAATTTGTCCCCGTATTCCCACGGGAATGGGAAGTACGCGGGTGAAACCGCGGGGCGCTGCTAGTAATTAATAATTCAGAGTAATATTTTTTCCGATATTTTTAACCGATGGGCCATTAAGGTTCAAGAGTGGAGGCCGCATTTAGGTCGACGAAGTTTTGATCGGCCATTAACCAGGTTGAAAGACAATCTCCGAGTAGTGGTCGCCCCGCGTTAGATGCTAGTGGCAAGGTATTGGTCATCTTGGCGTTCATTGAGGAGGTCTATGTTCCGCAGTGGACGGTTTAACGCTGATTATATCATATAGGAGGTGAGGCTAACTAAAGGCAAATATTATTGTAATTTATCACTTATTAATTTTTTTAACAGATATACCTATTCTAAATAAAAATCAAAAGTTGAAAAAATATTTTCAATCAATTATTATTTACTTAATTCATTATTACTTTTGTCATAGTGAATGTAACTCAGATTTTTATAATGTTTTACTTTAATCTTGCGTGAGAATAACACGCACACACTTTTTTTATAGTAAGATCTGTTTTATATTGAGGTGTAAAAACTTGTGAGCTATTTTCGCTGAACATTTGTCTTTTTATTCAACCCTCATGCTCATTCATCTTTACGATTTACCTTTTTGTAACTGGCAACGTGTGAACCAAAGTGTTGAAAAAAAAGGAACGGATACTTTTCACGTCATTCTTTTTGACATTAACTGTTTTAACTTGAAGCCATAAAATGATCATCGTCATAATGATCATCATCAGATTGATAAACGCTCATAACATAATACTGGCCAACCTCGCCTCTTTTGATAAAGAATTAACTCTTCACTACGTTAAAACATTTTATTATAATAGCAGAGGGGGAAAACAGTCTTTCACCTGACGGTAAGTGCTAGTGACATCCACAGACACCAGCTACACCAGAGGACTAATGTATCAATTCCTACGGACGGCAATATTTCGGATACAAGTACTGTGTTCTTTTAGGTTCTTGAGTTGTATCGGTTCCAATATACCGTACGTGGCAGCTGATTCCATTAAAAGTGCTCTTGCAAAACATGCTATAGAAATGGTTTATGTGGATTAAAAAAAAATGATTTTTTTGCATTGTTCTTTGGTTAGTATAATATTATTTTTTACTTGATAGCAGTTTGATCATTATCATAATTTTAGCTTGAGTGGCGATCATTAAAATACCTTTTGAACAAATCCTTAACTATCAAGTAATTATATTATGTAACAAAGTTCAGGTTTAACGAAGTTAATCTATGAGTAGATTAGTCAGTAAAGCCATTATAATACAAGCTCTTATTAAAACACATGTTCGTCACAAAGTCCTTTAATGCCTTAAAAAGGTCCTTTCTCGAGGTAACTCAATATTAGCGCTCTATAATTTTGGATTTCAACATCATGAGGCTCTGAATTTACAGATGTAACTTCACAAAAAACAGAACCGTTATTAAATAGTTCTTCCTTTTATGTTCCTTTGAATTAAACTTACTTTCTATAATATTAGCTACAAACCATATTTTATGTATGTATGTATATGAAATTAGCTCTACTATCGGTCTAAAACTAATCCACTGAGAAGAATTGAAAAAATAAATTCAGTTGTCCAAGCATTTTATTTAAAATACCAAACTGTTACCAACTAAGTATGTCTGTTACAAAACGTTACGCGCACTGTCACCTGTATTGCTTACTACATAATGTAGTACATACAAATGTATTAGTACATATCATTATTTGAGGGAGGCCTATGTTCAGCAGTAGGCAGAAAAAGGCTGATGATGATGATGAAACAGATATGTAGAAACGAAATTTTAATCTCAATCTAATACGAGACATTACATTTTGTTTGTTTGTATGCCTTGAAATTATTATATTTTGGTATCAGAAGAGTAAGTAAGCTCGTTTACATATTCAATATATTCCTGATTTGAATCCAGTCGAATCCACTGGCAGAAAATACTATTTACATAACTGCGTAAAATACGAAACGATTGCGTTAAATTAATCTCTCAATGGCCCTTCGGGACCCAATTTCAGTTGGAGAAGTCCCTTTTCTTTGGGTTACCATATTATATACCATCGAGGTAATATATGACATTTATCGAATATGGCCCTGTCATTTGCATGTAGAAAGAATTAGGATGTCAACCGTCAACCGAACGTCTGTTTTTTTTATAGAGTCATCGCCACTTTAGAAGTCCGATAGACGCGGCGCTGCGGTCTCATAACTCAATGTTGCCAATTTCTAATGTAATGATTTTCCACCAAGTCTAGTACAGTAAAAAAATTAAATAATTACAGGGCCTATGTTCAATAGTGGACTGATAAAGATTGATGATGATAAAAATGACAAAAATAATTATAGTAATATATATTATAAATAAAACATTTTTTTAAATATTTCGTCTGATTTTTTACGTATAACCGATTAGTAGAATACATATAAAACAAGCTTCTTCGATTGTGTTCGGCTTTTGCCAGGGGTGACGATTTTCTCAGAAGCCTTATTTATTGCTAGCCATTTATTGCTGCCATTGTTACTTCTTTTGTTATTCGACCTTTTTTACAGAAACACCAAAAAATATAATTAATCTAGCAAGGTTTTAATTCTTTTACCTTGTATTTATATTCATATAAAATATCATAAGATAAATGTAGCTATAGAGTTAATGATAATATTTTAACCATAAAATAGGCAAAAATGAGTGACTCTGGCATCTCTAAAATTTACCTGTCATGGCTGTGACATATTATTTAACGGGGTTAATTGTTGTAAATTTTCACTTTCTAATTCACAAAATTATTTTACTTTAACGATCATTATACGGTCTTAAATTTTTACACCTTACTTTATATTATATGCTCCATATTTCACGTAAAACAATTTAAAATATCACAACTTCTTACTCCAGACACATGTCAAGATGTCAATCTTGTCAAATTTAGTTCAGGCATTAGTCGCAGGACTTTAAAAGTGGCGAGGACATAGCATAGAAGGGCAAACGAACACTCGAAGCCTTGCGACTATGGACGCCCATTAACATCCACATAACCAGAGGTTATGCAAATGCGTTGCCCTCCTTTACATTATCCCCTCCAATGGGCCACAGGAAACTTACAAGCCGCACGAAACGCGACAGCTTAACTGTCACTTTACGTCGATTTCATGTGAGCTAGAGGTACCTCCCCAGTCGAGCCGGCCCAATATATACCTCCCCGGCTGTTGGTCTGTCTGTTGGTCGCACATCGCACATGTGTATATATATATTAATTTAATTTGATACATATTTTTGCTCCATTGGTCGCGTTATTGAGCACTGTTTAGGTAAATTTATGATTTACAATATGCCCCAATATTTATTATGTTTTTTTTTTGTTTTATAAGCATTGTGTTGGATTTCTAAGAGATCACCCAATTAGCATTGAATGTACATGAAAAACAAAATGCAATGCTCACTTTACAATACAGGCTTAGCAGAGATTGGGTTTGTCCATTCCTACTCAAAGATATAAAAACTTTTCACGCTGGTAACTAGACGGATCGTCGTGGAATATCCCGGATTATATTTCTCTTATCCCTTTCGGAGGAGCAAAGTTATGGCCCCGATTGTTAAATAAGACGAAGTTAAAATACTTTACATTTATAACCGTTATATTCAAAAGCTAATAATATGTCTGATCTGTATATCTCTCTCGTCATTAAAGGACGTTTGTTTAGGAAAAGGTTGTTTTAAATTAAGGTTATTTACTGGAGATAAACCACACCTTGGGATCAAGGTGTCGCTACAAGATAAATAGTTCCACAAGCTTCAGTCAATTTGACTTCAATTTGATTTCAGTGATTTAATAGAGTTTCTTAATAGCTGTGCTTTGAACATCATTTTATTGGAATTATTTTCTAAGAAATTTTATCATGACGATCGTATCCAACCAATCTAATAGACTTTTTCCAACGACAAGTTCTCTAGGAAATGAGTAATGACGTACCTATTCACTTTCAGTTAACATCGCGTTATTTACTGGGACCAAATAAGTAGGTCACAGTGCCAAAAAACACTCGCCTTTTGTTGTCTTCGCCCAGATGTGTGGAATATGTATGCATTATCATCATCATCATTGTTCGCATTTATCTGTATTAATATAGGCCTTCTTTAATGAACGCCAAGACGACCGTTCCCTTGCCATTCGTAACCACATGGACCGACAACTACAAGGAAATCGTCTTTTTCTCCTAATAACAACCATAATCATGGATGCTGATAAAAAAAGTATAAATTTGATATTTAAGGGGACTCCCATACAACAAACGTGATTCTTGCCAACCCGACGCTTGACGACTTTTTCAATCAAAATATAAACAGTTATTTTAAAAAAGTACAGTAAAGTATCAACCCATGTACCCACTGCCGGACACGGGTCTTCTCCTCGAAATCAGGCGGGGAGGGTAATGGGCCATAGTTCACCGATGCGCTGGCCCAATGCGGGTACGTGAACTTCACATACCTTCAGACTTTCAATCTCATCAGGCATGCAGGTTTCCTCACGATGTTATCCTTCACCTGTGAGAGAAGCACTTAGGAGTTTAGAATAAATTATTTCAAAGGCATCAAAATTCACAGGGGCTTAGGATCAAACCCGGAACCTCCCGCACAAGAGGCCGAGTCGATACCGAGGCTACTATTTAAGTCTACTATTTAAGAGTTTAATGTTATTTATATATAACAACAAAAAACGCAAGCCAAGCGATAGTACTATACAAACTTCGTTAGCCTTTGGTTAAATTTTAGTTACTTAGGCATACATTTCTTCCTGGACAATATACACTGTATATAACAAGCGGTCAAATAGTAACTTTATATTCAGCATTCACTTCAATACACTGCTGGATAAAAACTTATTTCAATAATAATAAATAGGATACAAAGTATACACCACAAGAAACCTGTGGTATGTTTGTAAGAATGGGTGTTACGTCTGAGAAATAAAATACATATACACATATAAACGCATCTATGGCATACAATTTTCAAAATCATTCGACACACAAAGTACCGTTGAGTTTCTAGTAGGATGACGACAACCAAGCCACCCTTCAAATGAACGCCAAAATGGCTCAGAATAAAAATACTATACTAGTAAATAACGTTTCGGTCGTTTCGGCGTTCATTGAGTGTGGCCTATGTTCAACAGTGAATAAAGGCTGATGATGATGAACTAGCACAAAATAATCCAAAAACAGGTATAGGTACTGAATAACCATGAAATGTGTCCAGTGGCAGACCTTGAAATGTGTTTAAAACCCAATTGTAAGATAAGGCCCAGCTGGTAATTCCCCTTAATTGTGGGTATCCCCCTCCCCCTTGCTCCCCTTCCGCCAACCCTCTCCTCCATCGCCAACGTAATTGATTAACTCATTGACATTGTGTTTCGGCGAAAGTGACAATGATTGCAAAATAGTTTCAAGGGTTTTTTAGCTTTGTCTATATGTTGCTTTAAATTATTTATTCCCTTATCTTTTATTATCTTTCATAAACGAACTTATGGATTTTTATAGGTTCCTTATTTCTTCGTAAAAACATTCTCGACGTTTCGAATACTTCTTCTAAATTTAAATTTCGGGTCTAAAATTTACTTATTTATTTTAGGCTAGTGTGAATAAACGTATGTATGTATTTACAAAAATTGTTTAACTATATTTTAAAATGAGTAACCCTCCACAGTTTCTAGATTCTTCTCTAGGGAAAGTGCTACTTTTGCGAATCTATACGCTTATAAAAAAATATTGACATGTTTCAAGAGGTATGTAATTTGCCTACGAAATAAATATTATTTTATTTGATTTCTAAAATATGACCTCGGGGTGGATCCGTTGTTTCATTATAATAAGTGATATTCGCGTAAACATTAGAAAGCATGGGCTTTACACTTTATTTTTGCATGCATGGTAGTTTTGGCATACATACAGAGTTTTATGGAGCAAAAGTGCAGAAAACTTTATGCGTCAGGCTATAAAACATTAAATTCAATAAAATTTTATCCATAGGTCATACACATAATTCACCATTGCTGATATTCGTATATCAAAAACGTTTAATATACTTATTTTAATAATGGCGAGTAATTTTTGAAATGGATGGATGCGTTTCCAAAGTATAATTACGGCTATTTTTCTTCAGGTGTAAATAAAATCGACAAGTAATAAAATGACATCAACATAAACTAAGTAAAACCAATCATCGAAATTTCTTTCTTTCACTGTTGGCGAAGTAATCGTGTCGCGTTCTTCTGTATCTTTTTTGTTAACATACGTATAAAATAAGTATCTCTTCTCTTTAAGGGTAGGGTTAAAGACAGGCTCATGGTAAATATAATATACCTCGTGTATTAACTAGTGAACAGAACTGCCCCAGGGAAGGGCTGGACTTACAATTTAAACTCGAGTTTTACAGAGGCCTGGAAGTGACAACGGTACCCTATTGAAAGTTTAATAACAGCTAATTGATAACCTTCTGAACTAATGATAGCTATTATTATTAAATTTAGTTAGAAGTTTATGTCTCATTATTTATTGATAATATAGGTAAGTATTCTGTAGAAAGTATTCTTCCATGTCATGTGTAGTTATAGTTTTGTACGGTAAAAATATAATTGACTAGCAGCGCCCCGCGGTTTTAACCGCGTACTTCTCATTCCCGTGGGACTATGGTAATAAATTATAGCCTGTGTGCTATGATGTATAAGCTATATTAGTGTAAAGTTTTATCAAAACCCATTCAATAGTTTTTACGTGAAAGAGTAACAAACATCCATACTAACAAATTTTCGCCTTTATAATATTAAGTATGATGAAGTAAAACATTATTTTCTAACTGATCTACTTGGTCCAGATAGCCAGTGATGAGAAACAGTAATTAAGAACAAGACGAAAAACTTTGGATCATCCGATTTACAGATTCATTTCAGAATAAAAACACATTCAACTATAATAAGCTATTTTCCAGAAAACACTCATACAACTAGGATTTAATTTTTTGTATATAAATTAATATTATTGTAATTAAACTACTTATTACGAAATTATCACGCTTTAAAATTAAACAATATTATTAATTTCTCCTTAACGGCGAGAACCGAAGTGGTAGGTATGTCTATTAGCTTCTAGTTCTGATAAAATTTGTGTTAAAAAATATCCAATAGTACTAAACAACAAATAGAGGAGTTTTTCATTTTGGCAGATAGCCAGTTGAAGTTTGTTGAGAGCAGTTTCAATAAATACATTTCAGTTAAGAAACGATTGGGTGCAAACGGCTGTTACAAAATAAAGGAGCTCGTTGAAGATTAAAAGAAAAGGCATACGCCCCAAGGTTTTTTAACGCTCATTATATAGAATATAAAAAAATATTAGGAATATGAAATTGTTAAATAGATATCTATTATACCTACTGGTTAGTGTAACGAATTGGCAAAAACCTTGTTTTTTATTTTTGTCAGAATATTTATCAGCATCATTATTTTTATCCATCCACTGCTGAATATTGGCATCTCTCAATGAACGCCAAGTCGTCCGATCCCTTGCAAATCGCATCTAATGCAGTCAGATAACAAACCAAAACTTTGTCAATGTAAACGCGGCCTCCACTTTTGAACCTTATTGGCGAATGGGCCATCCGTTCCCCTGAGTGTGTGGCCCACTGACACTTCAACGAGCTATCGCGTGATATCGGTAACTTTATTTCTCTAGCGGAAGTCTTTGTTTCGAATGCTATCTGCCAAGGAAACAACAAGCATAGCACGCTCCATAGCACATTAGCTACGCCAAATTTTCGGACAAGTCGTAAATTTAAAATCCATTTAATTAATTTTAAAGGTATGTAACAGATATATTATATTGATCATAATATTTGATGAATGTATATATAAATTGATAGCTGTTATGTTATTAGTATTAGGGTGTTGTGGCTTTGGAGTATTGATTATATAATTAATACCCTGCAATTGGTCATGCGTCATTAGTTACTGTAGTGAGTACATCTCGAGCGTTAGGAGTGGTACATCACCATAAAGATTATCAACATAGAATGGCTGCTATGGTGATATACCTAGGTAACCCCGAAAATGTTTATAAAATAAAAATCGGCTCAATATAATAATAAGTAGAAAGTTGCCAATACTTTAATTGTTTTTCGAAGTAATCTGTGCTCCTCTCTACATATCGTTGCATTCGATCTCCGAAACCGTAAGGAGGTCCATGTTGTTTTATGCTTACGATAAAGCCAAATATTTCTAAAATTGAAATTCATAAAAGTTTTCATTAGCAATATTTCTAACTGGTTAGTTCTAAGCATTTTCAGTGTTACTCACGTAGAAGTCTTTAATATCATGTGGCCGTTAACTTAAGTACCTATACTTAATTACTATAGAGACGTATATAGTTATATATTGTATACTACATGCATCCCGCGGTTTCTCCCGCGTACTACACGTTCCCGTAGCATTACGGTAAATTATAGCCTATGATACTCACATATAAAATGCTTTCTGTTGGTAAAAGAGTTTGTTAAAATCTGTTCAGAGTATCCATAGATTACCCCCCACAACCTCACGCATTCTCTTTACCTCTTTATAGTATTAGTATAGATTAGTTACATCCAGTTTTTCTGTTACTTTACTTTACATTGTAATTTCATAGTTGATCGAAAGTTAAAGCAGAAGAGACATAGATGTCTTGATGTAGTATAAAAGTTTGTCGAATTGCGGACAGTTGGAGACTGATAGTGAAGGATCTAGAACTTACAAGTTCTCCCAACTGAAACAACCTTCTTATCATACGGGTAAAATTGCACTGTCGTGAGGTATGACATATCTTTTCATATTAGTCCAAGTGGAAAATATATTATCTTCAGCAAGACAGAGTTGTCAAAACAATGTAGAGAACATTGCACCCCTCTGCATCGCGAAAAACATTATCTTTCTTCTGTAGCAGTCGGGTAAAACACACTTTTTTTTAAATACATGTAAAATACAGTTTATGGTTCTTTATTTGAAAAGTTAATTTGTCTTTTATCTAAATTACTTAATGCAAGCTTCATCATTATCACGATCATTGGCCACCCCCAATAAACGACAAGACGACCGATGCTTTGCCACTCGTATGCAACACGGAGCAGCCACTTCACAGAGATCATCTTCTCAGCTGGTTAATGGCCGACCACTTCGTTTACCTAAACGTGGCCTCTAGTTTTGAGGTTGTGTTTAGATACCAAAGACAGTATTTTTAACATGGAGTCCATCCCTCCCAAATGCAAGCGTAACAGGTGTTATCCATAGGCTTTTTTGATGTTCATTCCTTTACAAAGTGCCTGTTAATGACCTTGAAAAGTGTCAGAATTTCATACTAAAAAGAACAAAACATAAGAATCAACATAGGCAATATATAAAGTAATAGCGGGCGAGTCCCTGAATTTTGCTTTTGCCTAATTAGGCTGTCGAAATAAAATAGAACAGGTAGTGTAATTACTGGCAGTAGAGCCTACGTTAAGCAACACAAGACCCAAATTAAGAGCAATCTTTTTTAGTTTTTCCTGCTGTTACTTAACACGGATATACGTGATGGCTAACGTAAGTAATAAAAGCCTTAATGAGATAGATGAGACGATGATTACTAACGTTTATCGAATTAGTCTAAAATGGCGTAATGTGATTTTTGGCGTAATCTTTGATCAAAAACGAGCTGATTTGTGCAGTGCAGTGTAATGAATGTGGGAAGAAGATCGCCGTGCAGTGGCCGATTAGTTTTGGACGCAAAGAGCAAGGGATTGGTTGTTTCACTCTTAATTCGTTCAATGACGGAGGCCTTTGTTCAGCAGTGGACGGATAAATGATGATAATTATTTTTTTACAAGTAGGTATAAAGTAAATCAAGCAGTTTATTGTATAACAATCTAGAAGGGTGGAAAGATATTGTATTTTTATTTACAGTGCAATCATTAGTATCATGAGTCTTATACTTGCGGCACGAAATGATGGCCGTTTTGACACATTAAAATAGTGATGTAAATGTTAAATTATTCTCTACAAAAAATAATCAAATCTGTAAGTTTTTACTGCAAGTAGTACCTGGTTAAATAGTTTTAATAAAACTATATCACAATCGCAGTGCACTCACAGTACTTACTACTAGTACTGTACTTTTCGATGCAACGTCAGGTCGAAACTGCTTTGTTTTGCATTGAACATTGACGCAAGTTTACCGAAGGTAGTAGTTGTGTTGGCCAGCGATCCTATTAATTATTCTATGTGACGTTCGGATTAGATTTCATTTTTAAAAATTTTGATTTTCGAAAAAGAAATGCCGAGTTGTGTGGTAAACAAGTACCCCAATAATTATAATCTTATAAAAATAAAAAATAAATGTTCGAAATTAAATAAATAAATTTTGTTTCTTAAAATTATACATTCGATAAATTTTATGATTAACTGCACGTCACTTTTGACAATAAAGAACAGCAATTTTCTCCTTCAAATTTGATTATTATAATTACGAAACTTCATGAGCGGACAAACGTCAAAACGGCCTTCTTATCGTGCCGCGACTATAGGCCCCGTTCGCACGAGCGCTATTTTATCAAGCGTTATAAAATCGTTTGAATAGATATATGGATACCCATGTATTTTTACACGAAGGCGTTTTTAGAACGCAACGCTTTTTTATCGAGCACTGTTGGATTTTAGACGTTAAATTGAATATAGCGTGCAAAACTCGCAACTTGAGCCAACGTCGGGGTTTATCGTGACGCTTTTTAAGCGCTCGAGTGAATGGGCGCTTAAGGTTGCATACAATATAAGTCGCCTGGTTTTGGAACAGTATTAGTCCCAGCGTCGATAATGTTTATAGCATCAAAGATTATTTACCGCTGTCTGCTAACATAAAATTAACCATTGAAAAAGTAATAAAATATCAGTTAAAACCAACTAAAGAAATAATTTTAACTAATATATTTTAACGAGATTAAACTAAAATATGAAACTCTGTGCAGTCGAATGTGAGGTAGTAATTTCTCGGAAACGCTACATTCTCATGAAAATAACCGTCCAAGTGTAAATAAATCTATTTCATACGTACTTTAATGTAAATTGTGCATTTATTTTAGGGCATTCAGTCATACTAAAAAAATACATTAGCCCCGAATCAATAAGGCGTCATTCTAACATTGGGTTATGTAAGGCAAGTATTTGTTTTGATAGCACACTGATAAGGTTTTTACGGAGATATATTTAGCTTAATCTAATGTAGCCAAGCTTAAGCATTTTATGTTAAGAGACATTTTATGATAAGTAAGTATCTTAATCTACACTAGAGATTCTTCATGAAGCTAATTCTGGGTGGTTGGTTCTGGAATGTAATAAATAAATAAATAATTGTTACTTAATATGACAATAACTAACTTTAAGGTACCAAAATCTATTAGAGGCATAGTCAGGTTTGAAAACTACTTATGTTATATTACACAAAGTCAGGGTATTTACAGACGGGTTCGCTTTAAGAAACAATAGAAGGTGAAATAATATTTGAACAATGAAATTTTATTTGAAACCAATTCAACTAAATTGGAGACAAGTTTAAATCTAACTCGAGAACTGAGCGTTGAACGTATCACAAAAATTTACGGCTTGTAGATTTCCAAATATTATGACTTCATGTTCTGTCTTTTTACACGCTTTTTATTAGCTTCACTTGTATGTCAGTTTGTCAGTTTGTCAGTTTGTCAGTTTGTCAGTTTGTCAGTTTGTCAGTATGTCAGTATGTAACTCTCCGTGGGTAATCTGCGCGCCTGCGGCCTTCCTTGGTTTCGGTAGCCGTTTCTCAGGCTCCCTCTCCGAAATCGAACTCTGATTCCCCGTATTTATAATATTTATAAATAATTACTAAAAAGTAAAAAATAAATAATAGTTAAAAAAAACTAAAAACACGCTTTTTATAGAAACCCAAACTAAAAAATAGAAAATAAATTTTAATAAATTTAAATTAAGAATAGTGTTAAAAATTTCAATAACTATAAATTAATAATAGTGTAAATAAAAAATATATATTTTATTTTAAAAAAAGCGTGGGGTGCTTTTTAAGATATTATCAAAATGATAATCACTCTACTCATATCTGTCAATAAAATATTTATAACTATATTGACACCATGCACCCCACGCTTTTTTTAAAATAAAATATTTTTTTTTTATTTACACTATTATTAATTTATAGTTATTATATTCTATAGGTTTTAGTTTAACAGACAACGAGTTACGAGTAAACCTACAAATATTGTGTTTTATCTTTGAGAATATGACGGCCTTGAAATGTGGATGATTTGAAAATACGTTTTCTTATGTATACGCGAATTTCACTCATTGTAATGAAACAACTTTTACGGATTCTATCGCGATTTAATTAGTAGACCAGTCCTCCCGTGACCATGGTTGCTGTAAAGTATCCGAAACGTCGGGCTCATAAAAAAAAAAAAAAAAAAAAAAACTAAATAAACCGCGATAAAATCCGTAAAAGTTGTTTCATTTTAATACGTTACATTTAGTTTACCTAATAATAGATATCTTTATCAATCATAAGTTACTTTATGCTCAGAAAATAGTAATAGGTATATTTGGTACGCGTCTTCCAAATATTTTAGTCACAACCGACCAAAGTTAACCATAATATGGTGAATATTAATCATTAATCATTATCATCATCATAATCAACATTAAACTTTTATTAATTAAATTATAATATATATTTTATAGAAATTACAAAATAACATTTTTTTACAATAGGGATGTTGACTAATTTTTTAAATTGATTTTATTTGATAGATATACTATAGACAAACACGAAAAAAAGATTTTTGTAAAGAAATATGTCCAATTTTAACAAAAAATTAAATAAAGAAAAATAGTTTTTAAAATTGACGTTAAAACGCTCCAAGCGTCATTACGTCACACACCGCATTCAGAGCTCGCGCTATTTTAGGTGAGTTATGACAGTTTGTACTTAACTCAATGTTCAGTGACGTCATCGCCTTATACGCGTTTGCGGTCAATGCATGATAAATAACGCATTTTAAATTAATTTTCTCAATTTTAAGACAAATAAGTAGACTTTTTAAATGTTATTTTAGGTTTTCAAATACTGTATTTAATATGTAAAACATAACTTTACATGAATTTGTAACATTTGTCAACATCCCTGTTTGTGTAAGTCTGTTTGTTATGGCCGGCTAATTTCTGTAACGGCTGAACGGGACTTTCACTGGTAGCTGATATTACAAGGATTAACTTGGGCTATAAAAATAATCATCACCAAACCGAATACGTCAGTCAATCTAAGTTCAATTATTAAGTTAAAAAAAAACCTTAAGTATCTACTTTAAAACAAACATATTCTATTATTAACTTACAGTAATAAGATTTTAACGTTTTAATATTTTGTATTGTTTTGACAATATTAAGATGAATCAACTTTAATAGATTCTTACGGAAATATTGATAAACATTAAAAAACTAATAAGTCAAATTGCATATATTTTTTTTGGAAACGCTAACGCTATTCGTTATTATAAGCGCAACACACATCACCATCATTTAGTTAACAGCCTGATGCGAGATAAGCTGGGTTTAGGCTGTATATCGGCATAACGAGCTTTCAAAGTAATTGAGTATTTTCGTGTCAAATTAAATTGACGGTTCAAATACTGGTGCAATCAGCGATGGACGGGCTGATAGTATTGATAATGTATTTTGTAATACAAAAAATCTATTTATCACCATTAATTACACTGTAATGATGTATTGTTGTAGGTTTCAATAAACGCATTCGATATGTCCTCCAAAATAGCTTATATTGAAAAACACTTTGCTAAAATCATTTTAATTCAATAAAAGTAAGTTTAATTATCTCCGATAAAGTTTAAAAGCACGGATATAATTAGTATACATTATAAATTAACGTTTTAATAACTTAATTAATAGTTTTAATGGATCACTTAGGGTACAGAAATTTCGCAATAATTCGCAAAGCAAATATTTTGGATCTGGTTAGTACATTGTTTTTTTAAATTTATGTATAGTCATACAAATTGTCTCGCCAGGCTTATTAAAAATTAAATGTTAACTTTTAAAATTAATACCGAAATTTAAAAGTGCGAGAAAAAAGTTTTACGAGAAGCATAGGTAGTTTAAAAAGTAATAATATCTCATGCTATTTTGTATAAAAAGTTACGCAAATTATCAAAAACTTTTAACTTACCAGGCAGCTTCGAGGGCGGTACAAGTCGAGTTCAGTTCACATAAAATGCAAGTCCATACACACACAATCCTGTGACACGACACGACCTGAGCGCTGGCGGGAACACTTTGATATCTCGGGAACCCCTCTTATATTCCACCCAATACACCCACGCTGGAGCGGTGTTGCCAACCCTCTTTGCAAACTCCCTTACTTTCAATTTTATCATCGTCTCTATAGTAGATTATGTAGTTAACCAGTAGATTATAGACGTTTTTGTATATATATTTCTATTATTAACAAGTTTCGCTCATTATGACTATAAATTATTGTTTTACGGATTTCATCGCGATTTGATTTTTGCATTCTATACGTTGTGGATAATTTACAAAAAACATCGTCTTTGTATATAATTTCGTGTTGTTCCATGCACAACTCTTAACCAGATTTCAAGGTTTTACTGGACACATAAAATTATGTAAGTTTGCCTGAATATAAACTCAGAATTAGATTTGAAATGCGCGCTAAAATTACTTTTCTAAAATTACTCAATTTCTAGATAAAAAGCAATTATAAAGCAATAGAACTTTCCCTATACAATCTATAAAAAATGATGTAACATGATAAAAATTATAATTATACTTTAATAAATCAGCGTAAGATAATATTAAAACTAAAAAAGGTATTATAGTGTGTACAATTGTACTTATGTAAAAAGTCATAAAAGGATTTTCTCTTGTCCCTACTTTGTTATCGAAATGAAAAGGAAAATTAAAAAAAGACTGTATAGCCTTCACATGGGGGATGCTTCGAAGGGAACGCCAAACGGAAACAGTATCCAGTATCATATTGTGTGTCCAGTCCACAATAAATATTTATATATTGTGCTACACCTCTCTTGGATATTATTTAATTAATTTTGACATAACTACTGAGAATATAAACAATAACACTATAAATGCTGGTTCTGGTTGCTGGTTATTAAATGAGTTAAATATGAGGGGATAAAGTTCATTTTAACCATTATATTATGAATTTAATAATGACTAAATTAACAAGCTGATACGCACAGCTTCGCCTGTGCCCAAGTACTTAGAGGCAAATCCTGACACCTAATTATTGCAGCCGAATAGGACTGGGACGGGTGGAATGGTAACTCCCATTCACATGATACCGGCGTTAAGTGGCAGTCATGCTGTTGCATTGAGTGCGGTTTATGAGATTCCGGTGGCCCATTGGGATATAGGTAAAGGTTGAGTGGAGCATACATAGCCCTTGGTTGTGCGGACACATGGGCGTCGGCTATCACCGTAAGGATCCGACTGTTCGGTTAGCTCCTTATGACATAAAAATAATATTACAGCAGAGGGAAGGCATTATATTCATATATAATAGAAAATTACTAAAGTCAGTCACAACCTTAAGATTACTTACTCAGTGTCAATATTGGCTGCTGATAAATATAATTGATTGAATGCACTGTCGGTTCTTGACGGAAATTCAGAAGTTTTTTATTGCAGTGACTATGTCAACTGATAGGCTGATCAGATTTATTAATTTGACAGTTGATTTGTTACTTTTTGCGTAGTAGCCGCAACTTGAATATCAATCAGGAAGATATTATTTATCTGTAATGATAACACGCCACATCGGAGCTATTTTATTATTATTAGCGACGCATAAATGTCGTAAATTCTAGTACGTTTAGGTTTTGATCAGTTTTTCCGTTTTTCTTGCCCTTTACGGAATGATTAAAATCATCAACTATTATACTCTAGGTGTAGTCGGCTGACTTGTCAGTAATATTTATCATCATCATGATCACTCGCCACTCCACATCCAACACGGACCTGCCACTGCACGGAGATCGTCTTCCCACCTGGTCGATGGCCGACCAAAAATTTGTTTATCTAAACGCGGCCTCCACTCTTGAATCTTATTAGCCCATCGGCCTTATTTCACCAATTCAATGAACTTCTTCTTCATGTGATATCGGTAACTTTTTTATCATCTAAGCAAGTGTTATATTTTGGTAAAAAGTTTTATTTGGCTCAATTTTTTTTAAAATTAAGAACTTAAAATTATTTTTTCTTCTCCTTATTATTTCTTCTCTTCTATTTATAGTCGCTCAAAATGTGCTTATGGGTAGTGAATCAATTGGCAACTCATTTATCAAAATCGTCTAATAGGTAATTGGGAGCGTTTCTGATAAAACATTGGTATATAAATGACATGATATACTTTCAAATCCATTGGCTTACGTTGGTTTTAACTAGTCTAGTAAAAATTACCCCGTTTTGTTGCAAATTCAAGATGCGTCAACCCAACCCAAGTGGTTCCCGCGTTGAGTGTCAAGATGTATTTGATTTTACAGAACTCAATTATGGGACTCCAAAACATCAATGGAAATGAAGAACTTTTTCCATTTACAAGCAATTCAGCTCATGTCGTAAATCGCGTACTTACGATCTATAATATACAAGGTTTTATATTTTAAATGTGCGATTTTTTAACATTTGAAGTTGCTGGTTGCAATCTTTTGGGACATAATAAATATTAAAAATGTAACAACTTATTATTGGAAAAAAAGGAATGTAAAAATGTTATAACAATAAAATTATGTAAAACTATAAACTAGACTAAGTATTTAATTTATAAGCATATAATATTATTTTAGGCCGGTCTGGTAGTTACTGACGCACACACAGACATGCAGTGGTCCTGGTCCGCGGGTTTGATTCCCGAATGGAAATAAAAAAAATCATCATCAGATTTATCATTTTTTCTATTTCGGTTGTCAACGGGACAATGAATAAGAAGTGGCATGGAAGTGAGGGTTCTACTTTCAAGTGATCAGGGGGATCAGATGAGTTGTTCTGTTTTTGGGTGACAATACCCTTCTAACTGTAGACTGATATCACTTCTATGCCATTTGTACAAGTTGTACTCGAGACTTGATGACGAAATGCCTTACTAAACAGCTCGATGGAATCAAGCCACCGGAGCAGGCTGGGTTTCTAATAGAATTTAGCACCATAACCATATCCACACCATAAGGCAAGTTGTGCCTTGCCTTTGTGGACTATGGAAAAGCTTTTGAATTTGTTGAAAACTGGGCTGTTTTGGGAGCTCTCGTCGAAGTGATGAGAGGATTATACAAAGGTGCCTTTATGTCCGTTCAGATTCCGTAACCAGTACCGATATCCTCGTTAATGCGCTAGTGGGCTGGTCAACAATTAAAATAACGGATGGCCGAGGGACCAATGAGTGGAAGCCGCAGTCGGGCATTAACCATGTGGAAAGACGATCTTTTTGCAGTGGCTGGTTCGCGTTGGATGCGAGTGGCAAGGGATTGGCTGTCTTAGCGTTCATTGGGGAAGGCCTATATTCGGTAATGGACGGGTAAAGGCTGATGATAATGATATTTGTACATCTTTACACAAGACACTTCCTTAAACGAACGCCTATTTATATGATATTCCTAAATTATTTCGCTTCTCGAATCCTTAAAGAAGTTTTAATTAGCACTTATAATTCCATCGTCGCGAATAAATAAATTTATGTAAGAAATTCTTACTCATAAAACAAACCTAATATTATACACGTTTATTTTATAGGCCATTAAATAAGCTTCAAATATGGATGAACAAGCTGAAGAATGAATAAATATTGGTTAAGTAATCTTCGAATTAAATATATTTATCGATATATTCTTAATATTGATGACACTTCGAATAAAAACAAATTGGAGAGATTTATTTTAATTCCATGACCCGGGTTGAATCATAAAATAATCTGCCCTTGCGGAGTCGAATCTGCGACCTCCGTGTCAAGTTGTATGTCAAGATAACACTACATATTACATACTACGGTCATTGTAAATTATGTATATTATCAAAAAGTGTTCTTGACGTCGAATACTTTTAAATAAGTAATTAAAAACCCCTTCGGTTGAAATATTGTATTATATATTTTAACGGATATACTTATACTATAAATAAGAACTACTCTTTTTTCGAGATGGGAAACCCGGTAAAAAACCCGGCAAAATTGGTCCAGCCATTTTAACAGGAAGTCGGAACAAATAGACAAATATTCAAACATACAAAAATGGTAAACAATGTTATTTTAGTATGTGTATCGTTTTTAAATATTACAGACACAAAATTTTTTTTTATATTATGTTATATTATGTATAAGTACATAAAATTGTTTCTAGGAGGCGTGGTTTGTTCAGACGCGATTACCTGTTTTCGGACATATTTACAAAACTCCGTTAAAATTATAAATATTACAGAAAGACGGATACAAAGCTTAATTAGTCACAGCCCTTCTGTGACAGTGGCTGCTGTAGGTAAGGTATCGGAAACCTCTGGCCAAAAAACATGTAAGATATATTTATCTGCGCATTTAAATAACTTAATAAACTGCGATTTAGCAGCCAAACGACAGCTGCTGTCGTATTATTATAATAGTGAAAATAGCTTTTGTGAAAAAGCATGTTAAAAACGTAATAATATTTATTATAGATAAGATAAAAATAATCTCAAAGGGACCCACATTTATATGTTAAGATTGGGTTACGTGTGCAAGGATTCCAGCTGTCATGTTAGCTTGGAAAGAGTTATGGCGGTAACCGGCAAGGTGAGATATCCGCTGAAATTATATGTTGAATTAATGTATAAATTGGAAATAGTATTGTCGACGCGAATATATTTTATTTTACAAGGGTATTTCAGTAATATGTTACTCATCTATGCCATCATTTTGAAGGGTGTTGCTGATAGTAACAGTTTGCTTATTTCTCCCATGAAACAGCTTTGCTCTTTCGGAGAGAAGGGCAGGACGGGCAGTGTAATAACTGTCACCATCACAACTTAACATCTCATGTCTCAGGATGGGCAACACGTGAACGAGTCTGGAATCCGGGTAGTCAAGACGCCTGATGGTAACTAGTGAGCGTTGACCTAGTATAATACGATTCCACGAGGAGCTAGCCCAGGCAATTCGCATACCACGGGTGGTAATTCCTCCCGTATTTACTATGGAGGTAAATCCGGGTTTGATCCTGACCCTCTGTGGTGCCTGAAATGGGTTTTTCTAAATTTCTAAGTGCACCTTAAACACGGATCACCGTTCGCTCACCGGTGAAAGAAAACATCGTGAGGAAACCTACATGCCTGATGAGATTGACAGTGTTTGAAGGTGTGTGATGTTCAACAACCCGCATTGGTCCAGTTCATCGGTGAACTATGGCCCAATACCCCCCCTCGTCTAATTTCGAGGAGAGGAGACCCGTGCCCAGCACTCAGCAGTGGGGTATATATCGGTAGATACTTTTAATCTGGTATGCTTATTTAGTGATCAGTCCTTTTGGGCATTTTCTTCTACGTTAAATACTCAGCCCTATCCACCGCTCATTGTTGCCTAGCTGATCCCGCGTGAACTATGTTCATTAGTAACGTTTACACCGACAAGCTTGACTGCCAACTGACGATACTCGCTTCGAATCTAAAAAGTTAAATACTTATCCTAAAAGCGTTTTCAAAAGTTTAAAAAAATATAAAAAAATTGATGATTT
This sequence comes from Lycaena phlaeas, assembly GCA_905333005.2. Classification (NCBI taxonomy): domain Eukaryota; kingdom Metazoa; phylum Arthropoda; class Insecta; order Lepidoptera; family Lycaenidae; genus Lycaena; species Lycaena phlaeas. The sequence continues at coordinate 19,786,391 of HG995168.1, read as the reverse complement.
GTCTGAAATTGAGGGTTGTACCTTTAGGGTACCCTCACGATCGGCCTCGTGCACCTCCGTGATAGCCTTCTCCTCCTCAAGGTCAACGAGCGGGTGAGAGAGGTCGCCAACTCCCCCCAAGAGAGAACTCCCCCCGCGTATGTCGTTCGTAGGAGCGTAGGGGGCGCTACTATATTTGTCTTCGGTAACATCTCTGTATTCGTGTCGTGATCAGGTTCAGCCGAGTGTGGCACAACGTCGCGGGGAATACTTAGCGGCCGGGCAGTCCCCCTTACCAGAAGTAGTCTGGCCTTTGTCGGGGTGACCTGTCACTGAAATGCTGCTGTTGCCTGGGACATTCAAAAAGCGACTGAAGAGTAAAGGCGCTCAGAGTGGTTTTTGTTGGAGTATGCACTCTCCAAGTATGAGTCATCTATTCCTTATAGGCAGGGAGCACCCGATTAAGTACCTGGTTAAATCCATAACATAAATTATATTGCATTGATTGAATTTAAATATTAAATAAGAATAGAGTGATTTTTAAATTCATTTATTCGTCAAACATTCACATTTCTCATATAAATTAAAAACAATATTATCTTTATAATATGTATTTTACACATACAAGAAGCTTTATTTATTTCAATAAGTTATTTATGGCTAAAACCAGTAATATACGTTCAGGATTACACTAATACAATGCACACATACAATAATAAAAACTATAAAACAAAATATGCGGAATTTAATTTTTACATATTATAGGTTGGTATATAGTGAACAAAGTGGACAGAACTTATTACAAAATGACAATATATTGCTTGTTAACAAAAATCAACTGTAATTTTTCTAAGTAAAAAAAGCCAAAGCCTGTAAAATATTATATCAGTAACAGTTGCATTTGAAGAGAACTCGAATCTTCTGGGCAATGATCTGTCAAGTTCACGGGCAGGCATAATATGACCTAGAAAACTACTACCGTTTCAGCACTTTAAGTTAAACTAAATATTTATTTTATTAAAGGAATAAATAGTATTGTGACGCGACAGTCATTAGCTTAAACAACTTATATATTATTTAATACTGTAGCTAAATTGTGATATTATTTATAAATTAAAATAAATCGAAATGATTTTATTGGCAGCGCCATCTATTAGTTCTGTACTATAACTGATCAAGCTTCTGTTATGATAGCCTGACATAAGCTTGTTTTCGGTGGAATAAAAACTATGTGATGAGAATTATACGAAAAACAGTGTTAACGCCATCTATGAAAGCTATACTAAACTTTATAAATAAACAGCAATTTACGTCGAATGTAGGAAGCTGATTTGGTGAGAACCAATAATGGCGTAAAAGGGAATGATGTTTATATTTCTTTGATATATTTCACCCTTCACTATAGATTTTTACTAAGAATGAATTCTTATATTAGCATAGTTGCTTGACATCTGCCGAGCAACGCTTCAACACCACCCCCTCTATATATAATATGGTTCAGTACATATTTCCTAGATGGCGTTAATAAATTGCATTGCTTATAATATTATGTCCGTTTGTTAACATTATTTAATCACACAAAATATACTTTTGACAAAATTGTTAAATCGATGGATTTTAATAAAAGTAAATTAAACATTTTTTGGCCGTATTTATTAACACGTTTTACGTGTTTTTTTATTTTATTAGTTATTGTAAACTTAGAGATTTTATTGTAGTTAATCGTTTTTACAAGCGACGTTTCGGATAATTTATTTATGACTAGCTGTTGCCCGCAGATCCCCATCGCAACCCAAACATCTTACGGAACCCTATTTTTTCCTGAATAAAATTTAGCCTATGTTACTCGTGGATAATGTAGCTTTCGAATGGTGAAATGATTTTTGAAATCGGTTAAGTACTTTTTGAGCCCATTCATTACAACCAAACAAACAAACAAAGTTTTCCTCTTTATAATATTAGTGTAGAAGTGTAGATCAGTTGGAGTACAATCTTAATGAACCGCTATCAACCATAAAAAGTTGTCTTATGAATCATTATAATTTTCTATTTTATAAAATTTTCGTGTCACAGTGTTAGTTACCATACTCCTCCTAAGCAGCCTGACCGATTTTTATGAAATTTTATATGCATATTCAGTAGGTCTGAGAATCGGCTGATATCTATATTTCATACCCCTAGGTGATAATCTAGGTGGTAAAAAAGATGGTTATCCACCCCTACATTTTTTTTTAATTTTTCGAACATTTTTTTTAATTTCTTTAAGAGTAATATACCCTTCTACGACCAACTCCTATTTTTTATAGCAATATTAATACTTCTGGCAGAACCGAAGTCTGTCGGGGCCGCTAGTATTATTATAAATAAAAAAATCATTGTGATGCTTTTATTGATTTCCTAATTTAGGCTAAAAATTTCAAGGAATGTATAGCGTACATTAATAAGTTTGACTATACACTATTGATTCAGTGTTAATTGTGTTAAGTTTTGAAAGTCAATTTAAAGACACATTCGCTGAGTCATAAATTTTAATATTTGTGTATGGTCAACAACATGTCATTTTTTCAAAATATAAATTAGGTTACTTATAGCAAAAGAATTGGTTTAAGAGCAAGATTTGTATGATTCAATACAGAATAATAAAATTTACACAAAACAAAGAACTATGAGTATACAAATTTTATGTCTGACTTTTTGTCTGTAAACCTAAAAACTAAGAACTAAGCACTTAATCTAACTTACCTACGTAGGTTTTGGAAACCTTAAAATGATGTAAAATTGGTCCGTAATGGAATGTATACATGGAATACTTACTTATAATACTAACAAGGTATAAATCTAAATATTATAACAAAATTACGATGTAAATACACCATGTCATTATATTAAACATTGTATTATTATACAATTATATTTTGTGATTTCTTGTAAAAAGGCGAATCATTAAAACCAAAATTACACTCAAAGAATACACATACATACAAGTATTTACAAAATAGTAGTTAAACTACTGATGCCAAGAGTAAGGTTCTGATCGCACGAACGCTTATTAAGCGTCGCGTTAAAACCCGACGTTGGCTTGAGTTACGACTACATGCTTAATTCAATTTAATGAAAAACGCTCAACGATCGAAAATGACAAAAAAAAACGCTGGGTTTTAAACGCCATCTTGTGGACAATTAGGATGTCTATATTTTGTGGGTATCCATATTATTTTGTCAATTCAAACGGTTTTTTTAACGGTCGGTAAAAAAGCGCTCAGGCGAACGGGGCTTAGTATCGTACGGTTAGAAAAGAGAAAAATAGAATAGCACACACTTACAAACATACACACACTCAAAACTAGTTTGGTCCCATGTTCATTTTGTTACGGGCCGCGAAACGGGTATTATAACTTAATCCATAATGTTGAAATTACTGTTGAAAATGTGTATTTCTTGTAAGATACTATAGATATAATAAGTTGTTATATATAATTTACTACTTTTTGTTTTGATTTAACTAATCACGTCGTCTTTGCGTATAAGCGCATAATGCACTATAAGCTGTACAATATCTATACATAAAACGAATCGTATTTGTTATGTTAGTAAATCAATAGTAAATAAATTAGCAACTATATAGTCGTTATCAACTCATGGTTGTATTTTACTGCTTGACTTATGGTCTCTTTTAATGAGTGCCGAGACGAACAGTCAGCAGCCACTCGCATTGTATATACATATAATTAAAGAGTATCATACAGACATAAACTAAGATATTATTGACGCGGAGGCGATACGTAAAGGATGTCATTCAGTGAACGCTAACAAGCTGATAATGATGATGGTATGCGCAACTTTCAGTTCAATTATTTTAGAAATGTAAGATGAATAAAAATAAAAAATAAAAATGGCGGAACATGACAAGTGGTTCGACCATAGAACCCCTGTGTCCATTACCGTAAAGGTACGCTCATTATTATAGAATATTCTATAATTATTTTCAAAAATATTCCATCATTATTATTATCATAGTCAATATGGCGACCTGAATAATCCTGATCTTCCTTTATTCTTCTTCCTTCCCCCAGTTGCCAGAACGTTCCAGAAACTCCACGACTAACAATGTGACGCCCTCTGCTGTCTCCAGGCGGAGTGGAATCCAGCTGCGGTATCAGAATCAGAGTCCCCCTCTTCGCTGGTACCTATTTGTGCTCGAGGCTGGGAAATATAAAGATATCGGTACTTAAAGTGACCACATGCCGAAACAAGCTTTATGATTATGAAACGGGTGAATCGATTTTGATAAAAAAAGCAAAATGAACGCGAATGCCGTGACAGCAAAAATAATGTGGCTGTCATGTCATGAGGCTCTTACAACACGGTCGCTTCGACGCGTTTGTGTCCGCGCGCGTGTATTTTTTCCTTGATTTAATTCCACCTTTTGACGTAAAATTCATCATCATCATAATCATGATCAAGCCTTTATCCGTCCACTGCTGAACATAGGCCTCCCTCAATGAACGCCAAGACGACCGATCCCTTGCCACTCGCATTCAACGCGGACCTGCCACTGCAAGGAGATCGTCTTCCCACCTGGTTAATGGCGGACCAACACTTCGTCTACCTAAACGCGGCCTCCACTCTTGAACACTATTGGTCCATCCGTTCTTCTGAGTGCGTGACCAGCCCATTCCCACTTCAACGTACATATTCTTCGCGTGATATCGGTAACTTAAGTTCTCATACGGTGGTCTTCGTTTCGAATCCTATGTGCCAAAGAAACACCCAGCATAGCACGCTCCATAGCACGTTGAGCTACGGCAAACTTACGGACCAGTCGTAAATTAAGAGGCCACGTTTCGGCCCCGTAGGTCATCACGGGGATAACGAATAGATTATTATTAATAGTGAATTCCAATATTGCTTTATTCCTGTTTTAATAACCTAGCATACGTTATGTTATAGATGCGTCGGTTACCTGGTCCGGAGTAGAAGGCGTACTCCTGCTGTGCGTTCCTGCTCCTCTTCTACCACTAGCCCCTCGCCGTCGCACCTTGCTACTCATCGGCGGTGGCATCAACTTGTCTTCTTTCTGCAAACGTATTATGTATACATTTAATATGCATATTTAAATATTGACTATAAATCACACACTGTTATAATTTCGTAAGAACAAGTCACGGGTGCTAAAAAGTTCATTTATTTGTATCTAAATAAGCCGAGGCAGATATCTCTATACAATAGTAGTATCTACTATATTTAAATTATTATCTGCATTTGGCGGGGTTCGAACCTGCAACCGCTGTATAAAATGACCGACTCGAGCAGTCAGACGACGAATGAAGCAGTACCTGATTCTTATCTTAGCTGAAATTTAGCTGAAAGTGATTAGTTGCACTGAGTTCGTTTGGCCGGTTTTCAGATTCACTTGACGTTCAAAAATATATTTTGGTGGTACTAATTGGAATAAAAAGAATGATTTTGCTGTGGATAACCGCTTAAAAGGGTGTGATAGACGAGCGAGTAAATTCGCGAACTTGTGTGGCTCCCTAAAAACACTAGCTTTAAAACCCACTAGTATGTTCGTTGGTGATCCGACAAGCTTAAAATGATATTGCTGGTTACCTGTATCTACTTCTACGTGTGGCAGCACTGTGAGCTCATAGCCGCGAGTTACCAGTTAGTTGAACCTTTTTTAATGTATGATTAAGTAATTCCCAAATAACACAAAGCTTATTCTGTAGACGATATAGTAATACAGAGTATGTAACATTTATGTGTAACACCGACGTCGAGTTCAAAAAAACCGGTAAGAGACGATAGACCTACCGGTATATTATCAGCGGACCCCCAGGACTTGAGCTGGTCTCCATCATCAGAGCGTCTATCCTCGCGGGACAGCTTGGGCACGTACGACGACCTGGTCGCTCCCACTCCCAGGAAATTACTGAACGCCTCCGTCGTCTTCTTCACTCGGACATTTAGAGAGCCGATGCGGAGAAAACCTTCCTTCTCTACAACACGTTACACATGATCCATCATAAAACACCGATTTTATACAAAATAAATACTCTTTCAATTTATATAATACTTACATAAAACCTTATTGTTTATAGATATATATAGATAACACTCACTATTTTAGAAATAGGAACAAATGGATAGATAGACATGCTTGAATGTGAAAACGAGAATATAAAGGACGTCACAATAAAATAATATTCATATAAAACTTATATAAATATATTAATATAACATAAAATATGAAATAACATTTCTATTTATTAATAACATAAGGTAAACTAAACTAAAATACTAAAACTACACTAAGTATATATAAATATATTGCGCGTTTCGTATGCGTTTGTTAGACGTTAATGTGAATACTGAATACTTTAATTTTATTCCAGCACGATTTACCTAAGTATATTATAAAAAATTATTGAAAAAAAAAATCATTTTAATTCAATATGTATCAAGGACATTGATTTAAGATATTATTATTTTAGGTATTTCATTCATTTTTACAGAATAAACGATCAACAAACGCTAAACAAACGCCCGATCCCAAGGTGTTTTAATATCAAAATATCTGTCTAATAACAGTGATAATCAATGATTAGTTATATAATTGCTGTTTACAAATAATATATTATGTATGTATGTACATCTCTGTTAATAATATATTTTCTAGCTAAGTATGTGTCTAGTTAAAATCTCTAGCAGCTTTCTCACAATGTTTGTATTTAACACAACCTAGTTTTAATTTTGGAAAAAACATTGTGTATTCTATGTTTACAAAAACTTCGCTCAATATAGGGAAACTTTTATGGATTTTGGTCAAGCGTTGGACCATTGTTTTGTTATGCTGTGTTGTAAATATCCGAAACGTCGGCAAAGTTCAAAACATAATACAGTTAGGTTCCGTTCGCAAGAGCGCTTTTCATCGAACGTTATAAAAGCGTTTGAATGATACAAATTTTCCCATGACCCCAAAAACTCATGTATTTGTTCACTCGAAGGCGTTTTTAAAGCGCGGCACTTTTGACAAGCGCGGTTGGATTTTCTTTGTGCTTCTTTCCATTTGTCTCCTTCAAAAGCTTTTTTATTGCTTCAGTACAAATATGCTCGTGCCAACGGGGTCTTAGGAAGTGTCTTTGTCGTAAATAACAGTCGTGTATTGACTATGTGCGTTAATTACAGCAAACATCGCTCGCGTGGCAACCGCGCCTAATAGATATCGGGATATTTTCAATGGTTCGATTGGCAATTTGTATCTATTAAGCCGGTCCGCCACGCTCTATCTTTAACCGTTTGCTGTTTTATAATATTTTCATTGCATTGTATTTGCAATATCACAAATATATTTCAGAATATTATAAGATTTCTACCCCGAAACCATTAGTGCATTTATGTACGTCACAACATGTATATAACGTGCAGCACACCAATAGAAGAACACAGAGAAGTCACCGATTGTACATGTTCTTACTTGAATAGGGCAGAGTTTGTGTATATGTGATAACAGGGGGAGCTGTTACCGTACGACGAAGGGCTAGAGTTTCCGCCTCTGAAAATTTACCGTATACATTTTTAGCTCCTAATTTTGTAAGATATGACGCACATACGGTGTATAACATCACCGGCAGACGTCATAGTGCAACTGAACAGCGCCACCTAGCGCGCTCTCAAGTTGGACTACATTTTGGGTTTAATTAATAGCGCCATCTGGTTGATTGTAGTAATAATAGTAGGTTAACGTAACATGTCCATTCTGAGGGTTAGTAACATGCAAGACATCTATGGTTTAATGTTTTCAGAACAAATTCGTTAGATGCGGAATGCTGTCAGCTGTAGAAAAAAAAAACCACCATAATAATATTTCCACTTGCCTCAAATGGCAGAAGCAACTTAATTTTCTACCATATCACTTTGGAGAATAGTTAATTTACCCTGAAAATTAATAATGGTTTTGGTGTTATGGATCATTTAGAACGCGCTGGCTGTAAAATCGACTGAAATGACGTGACCATAAACTTATTGACGCTGTCAATTATTTATCCTATTCCATCATTCATTAAAATTCTTTTATTAAATATGAATTGTAATATTAACATATTATTAAATATTTTCATAGGACGTAAGGGACGACCAGCTTTTTTATCACTAGTTTCATAGACATAACTTACTTCTGTAAGATCCTGGTGAGAGCGACGTGTCCATGTGCACAAGATATTGCCTCGGTTTTCGACCGGACCAGTCGCGGACGTTTGGGTCGGCATCTAGAACAATATTAGGCACGCCATCTGTTAACATAAACGAAAATAACAGTTCCACTACAGGAAGGAATGACTTCGTTCTTACTCACAAGATGGCATTATTATCATTTTCATTCTATCGTGTTTAAGTTATGAAATGAAATAAAATTATAAGCTATAACTCGATTTGATCACTTTTCGACATGGGAAATTATTTACACATTTATAATATAAACTATTGTTTTTTTTTTTAAATTGAATAATGATATCTTACCGTACACTTCAACCAACAATCTGTAGACATTCTCATGTCGAAACTGCATAGCAATATGAAGCGGCGTGTAACCCTAGAAAAATACGTTTTATTGTTACTTTATAGATATAAGGAGTCCGACCGTAATGTTAAAGGAATGGTCTCAATAGGGGACATAATTTTTGCCGGTTATACGTGCCTTTTTTTAAAGTACTCGTCTAAATCTTACGAGGGAAGTATTGTGGCGCTGATTTGTCTGCTACAATAGCATCAGTACGTACTTGATTCTAGCGCAGTGGCAGAAAAAAGAACTAAGATGAATTTATTATTGTGTATATGAATATTTTGGAAACGCCTACACCGTTCGGACTCCTTGTATCTATACTTTGAGTACTCCCTCACAACTAGATAACATGACAGCGACATCTGTAATTTCAATGCAAAAGTTCTTCACGAGCAATAGAGATGCTAACATGCTAGTTGCGTTTACATGACGCTAGATGGCTTGGTGCTGTCTACAAAATGTATCAAAATCTAGTATATTTTTCAACAATCCATCTTGGGATGGTAGGTATTAGTTGTATGGTAAAAATTTTCCCTGAACACTAATGTTTGGAAAGTAGGTTGGGTAGCTAGAAAATGATGTTTTTGTGCATTGAAAATATAAAAAAAAATATAGCCAGGTTGTTAAAGGATAAAAACAGAATCCATTTCCAAAATTCTTGAAATTTTGTCTCTCTGCTTTTTTGTGCACGCATCACGTAAAAATTATATTATACCAATGTAAATAACTTTCATAGACAAAGTTTTTGGGTAACTTTGAATTTTTGTTTCATTGCAATCGCTTCACTCTATCCCGGCATTTTTAAAGTGCGCGGGTGAAACCGCAGCGCGCCGCTAGTTATCTTAATAATATGACACTACACTAGTGACTCTCACAGTAGTTACTATACAATGCTCGCCCACCCATAACTGAATATCTTATGTCAAATTGGATCGAACTGTACTTTTTTCACAATTTCATCAAAATCGGTCCAGTAGTTCATCACAGACAAACGTGTCCCTGATCATCGCGTTTATAAACGTGATATAAACACTATCACACCCTTATTTGAATTCCCTCCATATCGTTTCTGTTCAATATCTCGATATTAAAAAGCCGGTATCCGATATTACTAGCGACAGCTGTAAATACAAAAGTAAGTTTGGAAACGAGAAGTGTGTTTGTAAATTGTTTCGACTCTCATCTGGATAGATAGCATAGCTTTCAGGGACTCTTTTGTTAGACAGGCAAACGGGCTAATGAAGCAGTTGATTGTAAGTGGTCAGCGCTCATGAACTTCAACCAATTTACCAAGGACTAGACTAACTCGTTCATGGGTTGCCTATTCTGAGACGTAAGTACCTAATATGTTAAGTCTCTGTCTCAGATATTATACTGGCTGTTCTGTCCGTATTTCTTAAACACAGCAAAGCTGTTTCATGGGTCTCACAGGCTAGATGGTGGTACCCAAGATAACGAGAGCGCGGCACAAGCACATACATTCCACTTGTAAAATTATCGAATTTACCATTAGACATGGAGGATTCTCCTAGCCCGGGCTATTCTCCTGTATATCTTAGCGACGATCCAATCACTTACCCGATGTCCTATGACTCTTGTGTTATAATTTTAATGGGTAGTGTCACAGATTTATAAATAAAGACAGATGGAGCACAATCTAATAGAGTACGACGCTACGTCAAGCACTTGAGAGCGCTTTTGAATTTGTATTCGCTTTGGTGGCGTCACTCGGGTGCTCGGCATGCTCCATCTGTCTTTGACATGACAGTTTATTTATAAATCTGTGGAGTAGTGTAATAATATAATTCATATGATAAATAGTAAATTCTGCTTAATCAATGGTGTTATTCAAACATCAATATTTTAAAATTGTTGTCCAAAGGTACGCGTCTGTTGTCCTGTCGCGGACGCAGCGTACACACCGCATGCGCACGCACAGATATTATTTCTTTGCATATAATATGACACTTTAAAGACACTAGTGTCCCGTTGGTCTAGTGGTTAATGGCTGCTAAGCTAGAAGGTCGCGGGTGCGATTGAACACCCAGGATAAAATATGTTTGTGTGATGAGCATGATCGTTTGTTCTATGTCGGCGTATTTTATCGATCTCGACACGCGGGTGCGTGTCAAGCCAAGTTCAGCTGGAGAGCAAGCACCATAGTGTAATATTACACGAACCATTTGGCGCTACTTTTTACCCCCTCATAACTCAAAAACTATTAAACATAAACGTATCAAAGGCACATATATTGATACTTGATAGAGCGAGATAAGCATAAGATGTATATAGACATATATAAGTATGTGTCAGTTGTCCTGTTGCTATAATACAGGCTGTGTATCGTTTCGGGATCAGATGACCGTTTGTGAGTGCAGCGCGGATCAGTCGATGCACTTGTATGACTTTCTATTTAAATCAAACTAAAATCCGTTGCGTGCCGTCGCGTGCGTTCGTAGGGCCGTGCGTCTGACGCAGGCTTACCGCTTATGGACGCGTACCTTTGCGAATACCCTATAGTGTGTATTGTATATAAAATGTATGTCTATATATAATGGGATTTTAAATGTTTATAATAAAACATTTAAAATAAATCAACATCAATTGTTATTCTTGAATCAGGCGTCGACATATACACTCCCAAGTTATTATTGTCAGTCTGTCCATCCCATGTAGACTCGTATACATATAGTTAATGTATGCTGTGTGCACTCAAACACTCAGAGTTTATTAGCATAAGAGTGTAGTAACTGAGTAGGGATATAAAAACACTTACCCCATTCTGCGAGCACCACATGAAAAGAAAATGAAATTTTAGTTAAACGAGTAATGATTTCAATCTGAGTTTCATACTTTACTACTTCTATATATACGATTAAATTACTCTTACGACTGAAGAAAACAGATTATTTTATGTGATATTCTTATTTGTAAACTTGACTTATTATTTTCCCTCTTTCGAAGATAAGAAGACCGGGGATCGTCTAGAATTAAGATCGACCTTTTTTCTACCTTCTGTGACAAAAATGAAAAACTAGTCAGCTATTCAAGTGTCAGACAGCAAAAGTTTATATTGTAACTGTAACAAAACTTCACTGTCTTCAATATCGTTTCTACTAATCATAAAACAGTATTTTGAACAGTAATCTAGTTCAAATCTGGTTATTCTTGTTCTATATAATACTAGCTGTTACCCGCAGCTTCGCCCGCGTGAACTTAGGTTTCCGGATTTATCATGTTTGATGATGATCATTTTCTATTTTAATAATGACTAAGTTTTTGTATTAAAATGAATATATGTTATCTTGAACATAAAGACATATATCCCTTCGCAGATTTTCTATAGGTATATTTAGTATACTATTATTATATATTCCACCATACGTTGATCATAATATTATTACGTCTACTCTGGTGAGTTGATACACTACGGCCTTAGACACCAGACAACCGCCCGCGCCCGTTCGTATCACAGCAACACGATTTATTTTCTTCTGCATTATTTTGATTTTGCCATATCTCCTAAAGTATTCATTTAATTTGCATGATGTAAAGGGCAAAAATAATCTTCATAAAATGCACATGCCAATTAACTGATTTAAAATGATAAGGATTCATACCGTATTTGTGTAAATAACTTTCAAATTATCACGTTATAATTGCCCATTTTTTTAAGTATTAAATGGATATAGTATGATATCCCTAAGAGATAGACATATGCCATCGCGGACTTTTTTGTAGACCTATTTAAGATACACAATTCCACCATACATTATTTTGTTATATCTCAAAGGGTTTAGGCAGCGTTTTCGTTGAAACCTCCCAAGCGGCCTATTTTTTCCCGACACCTTCAACAATTATTGTTATATCTTAGCCAATGTATATAAAAACTTAATAAATTATATACATAAACCTTTCTCTTGAATTGTCCTATCTATTAAAAAAAACCGCATCAAAATCCGTTGCATAGTTTTAAAGATTTAAGCGTACAAAGGGATATAGGGACAGAAAAAGCGACTTTGTTTTATAATATGTAGTGATAATATGACCCATCATCATCATCAACATCAATATCGGCCTTTATCCGTCGTGCTGAACATAGGCCTCCCTCAATGAACGCCAAGACGACCGACCCATATGAAATATGACCTATACCAAAGAGTTATTTGATAAGGGTCATTGATAATTATCGTTCTTCGTCGGTGTTTGTGATTATTTATCACCACTTACTATCTACAAGCCTAGATGGTGGAACCTGCAGGTACTAACCGAGCGTTCGTTGACGATGTGCCGGTGGACACCAGCCAGCAATTTCACCAGATTCTCATCACCACGCTTGCACGCCCAATGCATTGCAGTCTGAAATAGAATACGGTCCTAATAAAGCATTATAAAACTTAACTAAACACATCGAAAATGGTGGCAACGTTAAAAATTATTTGTAATTGCCAGTAATTATCTATCCTGCCCTTCTCGAAATACAGCAAAGCTGTTCCACCGTGAAACGAGCAAGATGGTGTCAATACGAGCGTAGCATCCCACTCGATATAAAAACAGCAACTTCAAAAGAATCACTCTTAATAACATCCACAATACGTTAATGTTACAAACTCACAAAAATCACAAGGAACCTTTTATTTTCGTATATGTAAAACAGATTGACGGACAATATAATTTCCAGGGTTCCCGTAATCGGAGTATTAGCATGAACATCCATATTAAACATAATATTTCGGGCGAGCCATTATGATAATACTAGCTTGGTTATATTAGAAAATAAAACCTAATGATTATAATTGACAAGATGGCGGTACCAATAATAATCTGTGCGCCCGTTCCCGGGTTATTATATTTAATGCGTTTTACAATCTTATTATAAACAATTTCATCCGTCGGCTACCTTAACGTTGTGTAATGCTTTGATGATACTACTTAAATCACCCGGGTGTGGTTACAAATCAAATCTAAAAGCACGCCAAACTAAACCTACACTATCATCACTAAAGTTTTTATTAAAAAATAATTTATCATAACTCTGATAACTAATATTTTATCATCTTTAAAACGTTACACAATAAAAATACTATTTTTTATGTACCAATTTAACAATCGTTACTATCGGTTTCTCGGTCTATCTTTTCTTTGTGTTTCCCAAATCCCAATATACATGTAAATATTCATATAAATAAAACTAGTTGTTGATATAATACCAGTTATCCAGGTTAGACAAACTGGTGATTACCACATGACATGACATACACTACGTCATGACAGAACACAATCGCTTCATCATCATCAGTCTTTATCCGTCCACTACTGAACATAGGCCTCCCTCAATGAACGCCAAGACCACCGATCCCTTGTCTCCTGCAAGGAGGCCACAGCGAGGAGATCGTCTCTACTATCGCTTATCATATCCAAAACTAACTTCTCTCTAAGGTTGGACGAAGCTGCACAAATTAGACAGCATTACAATAATTCATAAATAAAGTAATCTATATAGATATTCATCATGATCAGACCGGATCTATCCATTCGGACATCACAATAAACCTTTGTCCAAAGATACGTTTCCATTAAAAGTGTACCAAGTCTAAGCTATTTTATCTGACAAGTTACCAATCGCATGTACACCGTGTAGGCGTGATCGTGGCTGATTCAGTGCAGTTGTTGGCGGGCGGTCCGGGGTTCGACGTCGCACGGAGAAATATTGTACCCGGGAGAAAAGCTGTTAATTTGGAGCGGACGCTTGGTACGATTTTCCATGTACAGTCGGCACAATCATATAACGTTCCAATTTTAATATTTTACAGGGGTATCTACATTTTTGTTGCGCTCTCGATTGATACTACCTACAGTAGAAGTTTGTCTGTCTGAAAAAGTACTGCCACCAAGTCATTTAATTTTTGGTCTCAGTGTATGAGATGCTTGGGCTACATATGTTAACCACTTACCAAGTTGCTTTGTCCGTTTTGCTGTCCAACTAATATAAAAAATAGTAACAAATCAATGGGAAATTTAATTACTAATATGATTTGTTTTATTGCTCTTTATGAGTCACCATTACATTTTATTACAAACAAATAAATAATGGCAATGTTATACGTAAGTTTTATTACTTTGAACTTAATAGCTTTTAATGATTATATATCAAATTAATAATTGAAAGCAAGCACAAACAACTTTCTCGTAAACTTGTTCAAATTATTTGAGGAACATAATAAACAGATAGATAGTGATAATATAAACGGTTGTAAACAAATTTGTCTGTACACTCTGATCTCCTAAATTACCTATTACATTTGATTTTTGTGCATTAGCCTAATTAAGTTATGTTACTATGTATATTTACCACAAGAACAGTTACTGTAGTGTCATATTTTAAATGTCTCATCTCTACTCTACTCTATATCAACTCCTTTTATCACCATATTATTATGATCGCCCATGTGTCTGTTTTAGATAATAATTTTATTAAACTATAAAATGTATAATTATGTTCACAATTTTTTTTATTACTTTCGTTACGTTTTATGACATAGCAGGCGTATATTAAATTACAAGTCTTTTTGTAGTTCTTAACTTTATTTTTCATCTATTTAAATAAGTCCGTAAATTAAACAAATTAAAGACAAGAGATAAGAATTTCAATTTTACTATTAAAAAAAAACCTGTCACGGGACACTGCGGCCTTTTTTCTTGTCTTGCCTTTCGCAAGACATAGTGATTTGTTAAAATTTCTAACAAAAGGACGAGGCATAACAATGCGTTGCGTTCGTTTGCGTTCACAACGCAAAAATCACTGATACAGCTGAACGCATCGTGGAAATTATCAAACGTACGAATCTGTGATGCTGGCTGCTGACGTATAGTGCAGTCCATGTTTGGCTAGAACTGTGGTTCTTAAGTTTTTAGTCACGGGAAACATTTGCCACAATTTGTGTGATGCTATGCATGGACCATGCTCCATGCAGTTGCCAGTTAGATGCGAGTGGCAAAGGATCGACCGTCTTGGCGTTATGTTGAGCAGTGGTTGTTGGCAGTTGAACATATAAATGAATATCTAAACTAGGTATTTAATCGCATTTGCTTGTTGTTATTTATTTATTAGGATAACTCCGTATACCACTTTGGATGCTTTAGACATTTAAATTATGGTTGACGTTGTTTCGCCGCATACGATGAAATTTAATCGCTGCGTTATCGCATCGTACAACTATGCGACGTCGTTTTGTCGATGCGACGCGACGCCACAACGCAGTGTTGGGGCCTAGAAACACGACATGACACCATCACGGCATTCTAAGGGGGCCCGAAATTTAGTAACTAATAAAACTTCTTTAGAATTGTTGTGATTTCAAACCGGATGCAACGGAAAAAACGACAGGTAAGAGAGACAAATACAAAAGAGCGAGAGAGCAAATGTCGGTGTGTATGTATATTGCACACTGTTTAATACTTGCTTGTATTCGAGCATTTAACGTGTGTTTCACTTCTATCGAGTGTGAATCGCACACACACCTTTTTTATATAAAAATGCACAGGATATATGACTTTTTATTCAAGCTTACCATATAATGACCTTAAACGCTTCCATGACTGACAAATATAAAGCTATGGAAATTTGTAAAAGAGAATAAATAAATCCCGAAAAAGGCGATGTCAATGAAAATCGATGGAATTATTATAATTTCGGGTCACATATTATATTTTAGAGCATTACATACTTTTAAATTTAAATTAATTCTAACGTGTTTAGCACATAATACTGCAATATAGAGGGACAATAATTTCAAACTAAACTATTAACAAATATTTTTTGTCCGACTGTACGACCCAACATAGGCACACGATACTCGGCTGATGGACATTCAATTTACATCCACACAAAGTATCCACACACGCCCGTGTCCCATCCCCACTCCTCACTCCCCAGTCCCATCACGTTCACTTTGGAGATACCACGAATTATTATTTTTTACACCAGACGTGCTACCCTGACATAAAACTTGGCCCATTTTTTTATCATATTAGGTCATACGTAAATAGATACCTACGTTTTAGTAAGACAAACACAGATTTATATAAATAAAGACAGAAGGAGCATGCCAAACACGCGACTGACGCCACCAAAGCGAATACAAGATCCGAAAGCGAACACAATCTATTGTATTTGCTTTGGTGACGTCAGTCGCGTGTTCGGCATACTCCATTTGTCTTTATTTATAAATCTGTGATGACAAATATCGAGTTACTATTGAATAGATTATTATCTGGATTGTCAGTCAGTGTTGACAAGTCGACGGGTTATATCAATTTAAGATGTGATACATCTATTAGGGCGCCTTGGCTGTATATGTCGTGACATATTGTGATGCTACGGCCTTACGGCCTACATTATCGCGCTCGACTCCTTTGTGTAAGCGCGTGTTTTATTCTTTTTCGTTATAGATTCATTGCGGATTAAAAAAAAATTATAAGTACGTTTCATATACGCCGAGTCTCTTGAGGCCTAACTTATATTTAAATGGTCAGTAAAATTCAAAGTTAGTACATGATGGTAGATCAAATTAACTAACGAGGAAAGAATGGAATGTCCTTCATTGATTTGTGCAAAAACCTGATATCCAAGAATAAGCTTATAGAACAAACGAATGATGATGTTCAATGATGATAGTGGAGATTATAATCAGAAACTGATAACAAACATGATACATTATGTTTTTAATCAAAAAGGCATAAACCCATTCTAAAATCCACACGCTATTTTAATAACAAGTCAAATATATTTGCAAATTTTCATAACATGTTTCACAGCTGAATCAAATAAAAACAATGACACACATACAAGTGTAGAGTACCCTACACATTAACGTTTTGTCAAGTTTTTAAAGTCGTTAAAACGTGTGTCCGTCTAGTCACAGTGAATAGATGTAATGGCTGATAAGCCAAAGATTTATATTACGTTGTTTTTACGAGTTGATACTAATTAGGGGGGCCCTCTGGCCCCTTGTTAACGGAGGGTTGATTTGATAAAATAGTTTACTCGTACATTATAATATGATTAACATGATGCGATGTCATCTCGACCATAAATACCTACAGCAGTGGACGGAAAAATGATGATGATGATTATTGTAATGTATGGTGAATTGGTAATAATATGTAATCCTTGGGGGAGGCCTATAACCAGCAGTGGGCGTCGATTGGCTGACATGATGATGATGATGATGATGATGAATATCGTTATGTTGAAGCGTATGTAAGGAGGTTCTACACCGCTTCAATATAATGTTCTTTTTTTAATCATTATTTGTTTTTCATATGTCATATTTTTTACTAGTTTGTTATCCGTTGTCATGGTAACCTCGTTCCATTAAAATTATTCAAGAAATGTAAAAGTTTTATCATTCTATTAATTAATCTCTCTATTAATTCCTTCATGTGGTCGAACTACGAGCCGGATCATAATCATAGAAGAGTCAGCTGTGATATTTAAGGAATATTATTTAAATATAATTTAAATCAAGAGAGATTAAGTTGGATGTTGAATGCGGACGAATCAGATATGATAACTAATGGTGTTAAAGATTAAAACTATTTAGTATTTGTTACTCAGTAGATAACCCAACACTCAGGTAATATAATTATTTATAAGGTTAGTTGACCTATATATTACACTGTGAAGAGTTGTTGGTAATTTAAAGTAAACCATTTATGTGAATTATCATTGTTATTTTATAATTGTTAGTTTTAGCCTGATTATTGTGTAAATTACAGGTTGTCCGCACTCGACTCCCAGAATGTCAGAGGAACGAGAACTAATAAAAAAGCGAGGGAGCTTTAAAGGCAGATTAACTGCTTTCATTAAGTATTTCGATGCGCTTAATATTCAAACATTGGACGTGTCCGATGTCGCTGAAATACAACTACGATTGGCTAAGATTGAGTCATTGTACGGACCATATGATGAGGTACAGATGCGTTTGGAATGCATCGTTGAGGATGTCCAGGTACAATTTTCCGATCGATCAGAGTTTGAGTCTCAATATTATAAATATATAGCAAAGGCTCAGAGTCTGTTGAATAAGTTTAATAAAGACAATGATTCGAGTATTAGTGGTAAAAGTACTCATTTTAATAATCATAAACTTGTTAAGTTACCTACTATTCAGTTGCCAAAATTTAGCGGGTCTTATGAAACTTGGTTGGAGTTTCGCGACACCTTCATTAGCCTTATCCATTCTAACCACGAAATAGATGAAATCAATAAATTTCATTATTTACGCGCTTCCCTGGAAGGATCTGCTGCTGTGGTTATTCAATCTATTGAATTTTCCGCAAGTAACTATTCGGTGGCTTGGCAGTTATTGTGTGAAAGGTTTGACAACAAACGGTTGTTAATTCAAAATCACATATCAGCTTTATTTAATATCGATCCGATTATAAGGGAATCGTCGTTATCTTTGAAACGTATTATAGATCAGTTAAATAAAAACTTGCGAGCGTTAGAATCGCTTGGTGAACCGGTCAACTACTGGGATACACTTTTGATTTACATTGTCACACGCAAGTTAGATCAAAAAACATTTCGTGAATGGGAGGAGTTCAAGGGTTGTCAAAATAAGGATAATTTAATAAAGTTTGAGATGTTCATTAGATTTATGCGTAACCGCGCTGATCTGATTGAAACATTAGAACTGTCGCGAAACAATGTATCCAATTCATTTGTAAAAGGTCCTAAGCTGAAGTCTATGGTGGTTCAAGGTTCTGTCAAGTCTGATACAGATTCAGTGTCGAGAGTTTGCCCTAAATGTAAAGGTAACCATAATCTCATTACTTGCCCACAGTTTCTATCATTAAGTAACTGCGATCGTTTTAAATTATTGCCAGAATATAAAGTATGTTATAACTGTTTTCATAAAGGTCATTTTGCTAATCGTTGTAAAAAGCTGGGTTGTAGATTATGTAAACGTAAGCATAATACGCTCGTTCATATATCGGATTTTAAAGGCATCTCGAATATTCACAACGACAATACGTTCAAAAACGTGACCGATATTCCGTCATCATCATCACCACCATGCATTTCAAGCGACACAAATAATTTAGCCCTTTCAGCTAACGTTGCATCCTGCGATGACCGTCAACAGCGCGAAGTGCTATTATCAACCGCTTTGATAAATGTGTATGATCGTAATAATCGAGTGCACATCGTTCGCGCCGTTCTTGACAGTGGTAGTACTTCGAGTTTTATGACCGATAGGTTATGTAAAAGATTAAATTTAGAAACGAGTCAGATAAATAGATCAATCTTAGGCATAAATAACGCGAGCTCTCACGTAGGTAAGAAATGTCAAGTTACCATGACATCATTATATAGTAATTTTTCTACTGATGTTTATTGTTTTGTTTTACCATTAATTACTACTCAGGTACCAAGTTGTCAATTAAATATATCTAATTTAAATATTCCTTCCGAGATCTTCTTAGCTGACCCTACATTTTATAAGCCCTCTGATGTAGACATCCTAATAGGCGCTGACCTATTCTGGGACTTGTTAGGGTCACATAAAATCAAACTCGGTGATGGGAAACCTGTACTGTGCGAGACAAGAATAGGTTGGATAGTCTCTGGTACTGTCAGTAACGAGCATGTTACATTATTTCCTAAGAATATATGTTGCAACTTGGCTAAAGATAGTTCAAGTCCTGTTAGTGATATGGACCACATTAGATCCGATTTATCACGCTTCTGGCAATTAGAAGAGGTACATGTGAAGTCTTCTAATTATTCGCCGGAAGAAAAGATGTGTGAGGAACATTTTATTCAAAATACCTCACGCTTAGCGGACGGACGTTTATGCGTTCGTATTCCACTTAAACAAAGCCCGTCTGTTCTTGGTGATTCGTTTCATAGAGCTTCACGGTGTTTTCAGTTTATTGAACGAAAGTGGAAAGCTAATTCTAAACTTAGCAAAATGTATCACCAATTTATGTCCGAATATGAGTTACTCGGTCATATGACAGAATGTAAAGGTGAATTATTAAACCATAGTGGTTATATTATCCCGCATCATGGTGTTTTACGCGAATGTAAAGCTACCACTAAATTTCGTGTAGTATTTAATGCAAGTTGCCCTACTTCGTCAGGTGTTACCTTTAATGACATTCAGATGGTAGGACCTACCATTCAAGATGACTTGTTGTCTATACTTCTTCGGTTCAGAAAACATAAGTACGTCTTAACGGCTGACGTCGAGAAAATGTATAGACAAGTAGTTGTCCATCCATCTGACAGACATTTGCAAAAAATACTATGGCGTGATAATGCATTCGAACCCTTTAAGATTTATGCATTAAATACCGTTACGTACGGCACGGCAAGTGCGCCTTTTCTAGCGACGCGATGTCTAAGGTAATTAGGCCTTGACTGTAAGGACAGCACGATTGCCAGGATTATCAAACACGACTTTTATGTAGATGATATGCTTACCGGAGGTGACGAATTAGATGAAGTTCAGTTTATTCGTAAGGAAGTCACCAAAACACTCTTGTCAGCATGTATGCCATTGAGAAAATGGATGTCAAATGAACCAAGCCTGGTGTCAGATTCTACTGAATCATTAAATAACCTTAATATTGGTTCCAATGAGCCCAATAAGTTATTAGGCCTAAGCTGGTATACAACTTCTGATGAGTTTGGATTTTCTATAGACTCATCGATGACTTCTCATGGTAATACTAAACGAGATTTACTTTCAATTATCGCTCGCATTTTTGATCCTTTAGGGCTGTTGTCCCCATATGTTATTAGCATGAAAATGCTATTGCAACAAATGTGGTTAAACAAGTTATCATGGGATGACCCATTGCCACCTAAAATTAGCGCGCATTGGCAAAGTATTGTCAAAGATTTACATCTTTTAAATAATTTTCGTATTCCTCGCATTATAGTCTGTGATTCATACAAAGAATTAGAGCTTCATATTTTCACAGACGCATCTGAGCGCGCTTACGGGGCGTGTGTTTATGTTCGATCCTTAAGTGATAAGGGCTATTGCATGGTTCGTTTACTAACGGCTAAAAGCCGAGTAGCACCAATCAAAGTCACGACAATTCCACGATTAGAATTGTGTGGAGCATTAGTAGGAGCCCGTTTATATGATAAAGTCATAAACTCACTTCAAGCAAAGATAAATCGTGTCTATTGCTGGACCGATTCGACGATAGTGCTAGGCTGGTTACAGATGTTGCCCTGTAAACTTCAGCCATTTGTCCGGAATCGAGTTGCTGATATTTTAGAAAAAACAGACACTTGTATATGGAGACATGTTCCAACCTCCATCAACCCGGCAGACCTTATATCTCGGGGTGTCGATATCAGTACTTTGCACAAACTCGATTTGTGGTGGTCTGGTCCCGATTTTTTAAGAGAGGATTCCATACGTTGGCCTTCACCAGTCAAACATTCTGAACTCTTGCCAGAAACTCGGCCTGATGTTTCATTAAGCACTATTGTTGACAACAATGTTCTATGTAATAAATTTATACAATTCGATCGTTTTTCTAACTATTTACGACTAGTTCGCTCCGTAGCCTATGTTTTGCGGTTTGTCAGACGTTGCAAGAAGCAATTACCATCTAATATTTTTTTAACTGACGATGAATTAAAAGATTCATTAAATTTAATTATTTTGAAATGTCAAAACGAGTGTTTTCCAGAATATAGTTTATTGATTAAAAAACAAAGTTTACCAAAAAGTAGTCCTCTTTTAAAGTTTAACGTTTATTTAGATGAAAATAATTTAATGCGTGTTGGAGGACGTCTGGAGAATTCTAATTTTCTTTACAATAAAAAGCACCCATTATTATTACAGTCCACTCACCATTTTACAAAAATATTATTTAATTATGAGCATAGAAGATTAATGCATGCTGGTCCCCAGTTATTGTTAGCATCAATCAGAGAAAATTATTGGCCTATAGGAGGTCATAATTTAGCGAAGGCTTGTTATCATAAATGTGTGCGCTGTCATCGTATGAAAGGTAGGTTTGTTACTCCTATAATGGGTAACTTACCACAGGAGCGCGTTCTTCCAGGTGGTCATCCGTTTGAGACAACCGGTGTAGATTATGCCGGCCCGATGACGTGCGCTAGTCGGCAAGGTCGCGGATGTAGGCTAGTGAAGGTGTATATAGCAATATTCATTTGCTTCACCACCAAAGCTATACATTTAGAACTTGTAGGTGATTTAACAAGTAATAGCTTTTTACTGGCTCGATATAGATTTATTTCGCGAAGAGGAAAGCCGACTCATATTTATTCTGATAATGGTACCTCATTTGTTGGTGCGTACAATGAGCTTTCAAAATTCTTAAAAACTAACAGTGATTACTTGGGTGAAAGTATGGCCAATAATGGTATAAAGTTCCATTTCATTCCCGCGTATACTCCTCATTTTGGCGGTCTCTGGGAGGCGAGTGTTAAGTCAACAAAGTATCATCTTCAGCGAGTGTTGGGAAATTGTAATTTGACGTACGAGCAATTTAACACCATCTTAGTTCAAGTTGAAGCTATATTAAACTCTCGTCCACTAACACCGCTGTCTTCGGATCCTGCTGACTACACGCCGTTGACTCCAGGCCATTTCCTCATCGGTCGTCCGCTTACTTCCATATCACAGCCGAAATATCAAGATCGCTCCACAAATAATTTGACTCGCTTTCAAAGAATCGAGCAACTACGCCAACATTTCTGGGTGAGGTGGAGTAAAGAGTACATTGCTGAACTGCAACAGCGCACTAAGTGGCGTTCTTGTAAGGACGATTTACGGCTAAATTCCTTAGTGGTGATAAAGGAAGAAAATCTACCACCTCTCAAATGGAAATAGGGACGAATTGTTGCCGTCCATCCGGGCACCGATGGAGTTGTTCGTGTTGCTGACATACAGACGTCAATGGGAATAATAAGAAGAGCATTTAACAAAATCTGCCCATTGCCAGTAATAGATACTAGTTGAAATTTTCATTTCAACGCCCGGGGGCATGTTGAAGCGTATGTAAGGAGGTTCTACACCGCTTCAATATAATGTTCTTTTTTTAATCATTATTTGTTTTTCATATGTCATATTTTTTACTAGTTTGTTATCCGTTGTCATGGTAACCTCGTTCCATTAAAATTATTCAAGAAATGTAAAAGTTTTATCATTCTATTAATTAATCTCTCTATTAATTCCTTCAGTTATATATAATGAATTTTCTTCCCAGTAATTACAGATAGACTCTATGGTCTATTTGTAATTACAGAGACGCGTTGAAAAGAGAGGAAGGCCTTTGCTCGCCAGTAGGACATTATGGGATAGAGAAAAAAAATGGAAATAAATCAAATAATATTTTTTCTACTCCAATGAAAAAAAAAACAATGTTTCCGATAATTTGCGTGTAGCGAAAAAAGGTGCCGATATCACGCGAAAAATAAGCTCGTAAAGTGGCCACTGATTGATCGCACTCATCAGAATGGTGATTTCCGATGAAGCTTAAAGGCCTTGAGGCCAACAGCATAGGTCTATTCGAAAAAAAAAACTCATCAGAGCGGTAGGTAGATGTGCTAAAAAGGTCCAATACTGGAGGCAGCGTTTAGGTAGCGAAGTGTTGGTCGGCCATTAACCAAGTGGGAAGACGATCTCCGTGCAGTGGCCAGTCTGTGTTCCTCCAAGAGATCGGTCGTCTTGTTCATTGAGGTTGTTCAACAGTGTTACTACTACATATATAATAGTACTATGTTAAACAGTGAACGAACAAAGGTTGACGATGATGATGAAACAGACTCATTATATAAGTATAGATAATGATGTATAGGAAAACGGTGCCCTTAATAAAAGGGCCTCTTCTAACTTCTTAATAAGCCTTACTTATCATGACAAAGTCCTTAGTAAAATTAGATTCACTTGTCTGAATGAAATTTACGACTTTATTTCTTTATTAAGACTTTTTCCAGCTTACGTAAATCCCTTCGTTGTAACGGATTAAGTTTTAATATAAAGAGGTGATTAATACGACAGCCTCATGACGTCTTTCGTCACGTCATTAGACTTGATTTTACCTGCCAAGGATCGCCAATTGATGTTCCGTATCAAGAAGCTCCATCGAACTCACAAAAAAGGCGAAGAACTTCAAACGGCTGGACTAATTTTGATAAAACTTGACCTGAATCAAACTAAAAAAAGTGTGCGTGTGATGCAAGTCACACACGGTAGAAGTAAAACGACCCCGATTCAAAATACTTATTGAAAAGTATTGAAATTATCAATTACAATCGAGACTTAAATCATACCTGTAGAGCTATTCTGTGAGGTCGTTTTTGAATCTAGAAAGCGGAATCCGCGGTGATATGACGAATTAGACGAATTTGTATTCTTTAAAACTCGAGTAAAATGAGCTCTATCACCCAGGTGAAGCTCGATATCGAAATGGTTTTTTACAGAATAGCCCTCCAGAATTGTTACCGGCAGTAGTAGGTAGTGCACCAGCTTTAGTTTCTTGCCGCTAGGTGGCGACATCTACTTGAGCTCCCCCGCATCTCGAACGTCTAAAATGTATTCTATCTCATCCTCTCGCCGGCTGAATCCTATACATTTACTTGTTTGTCTCTCTCTCTCTCTCTCTTTCTCTTGGACTCGCTTTTTAGTTTCATCGTGATTGAAGTCACTACGATACTAAAGAAGTTTCCCTGAAAAAAAACTGCCACCTGTTCATATTTGTGAACTGCGTAATCGTAACATACATCCTGCGTTGAGGGCTTAAAGGGCTACTGTATGCTCATGACCAACTGATGGGTATAGTCACGAGAAACTACTAGTTCATATGTACTGTGTTTTTGGACTACAACTAGAAACATTAATATTAATGAGAGACAAGAACACGACGAGAACCGGGGGCATAACCACAGCGGGGCGCTACTTTAGTACACTTTTGACGAACATCCAAATTTATTGCTATTTGACGAGTCCATCATTATCATCAGCTTATATTATCCTACATATTCCAAGAGGGGGCTGACCTTGCGTTAATTTTAAGTAGAATCGGCTACCAGCACGGAGACCATCACTCCACTTTTCCATGTTGTATCTATACTAATACATAGGTAAAACATTTTTGAAACCGCTGAGAACAGCTACATTGTCGGACTTGGTTAGTCTCTTATTATCTCCTTATTATAAGTTCAAGACCTCGTTGAATGAACGCCAAGATGGCCGTTTCCTTGCCACTCGCACCCAACACAGATCTGCCACTGCTCGGAGATCGTCTTCCCTTTTAGCTAATGGCCGACCAACACTTCGTCTACCTAAACGTGGCCTCCACTCTTGAACCTTATCGGCCGTTCCGTTATCCGTTCCATTGAGGCTTATGTTCATCAGTCAACACAAATCTATCCTACTTAATATTATAAACACGAAAGTTTGTAATTATGTATGGATGTATGTTTGTTACCCTTAAAACTACTAAATGAATTTTGATGAAACTTCACAATACTATAGCTTAAACATAAGAATAATACATATGCAATTATTTATCCTCGTACTCCCACGGGAATGAGGAGTACGCGGGTGAAACAGAGGAGCGCTGCCAGTAGTTATATAACGAGGAGATAATGGTTGTAAGTATGTTGTCCACATCAGTCCGTCCTACTATGGAGTAGGACGGACTGATGTGGACAAATAAGCATGATGCTGACAATGGTGTCAGCATCATGCTTATTTCTTCTGTCAGACATGTTTCCTGTATGTCCAAAAGAAGGGCAGACAAGACGTGGGTTACCTTCTGCTTTAACTCGCACCGATACTTATTCTTACGTCTCAGGTAGCTCTCCACTTTCCATCAGGATGAATGGTCTACCATAGCTAGGCCAAAATAAGTGTTCCGTGTGCAATGTACACGGGCGACGTCAACTCACAGCACCGTCGAATAACTAGCGTAACAAGTCCCCAATCTTGATGTAAAGTACAATAAAGTTAATAATCGGTAGTAAAAGTATGTGTACTCACGTACTAAGGTAGTTCGCACCAGCCGGCACATGCAATAAAACAATAAAACACATTAACAAAACGTACACGAATATAAACATCAGATCCAACTTTCATAATCACCGCGTACCGTGATTACTGCCTTTCCTACCTGACGTTTTTTAGACGATTGTACTGACATTTATAACAGACGGTTTCAGTGTAAGTTTGACCACCATGCGTATGTGGCATCGTGGTACTGAACGGGAGAGCCGATTTGGACTCGGTTTTTAGGCAGGTTTTCCAACGACGATTTTTAGACATAATTTAATAAATTCACTTCAGTAGGGCTATTCTGTAAAAAGCCATTTCGATATCGAACTTCACCTGAGTGATAGAGCTCACTTTACGTCACTTCGAAAGCGAACTTTATTGATATAGATAGATAATCGAGTTTAAAGAATACAAATTCGTTAAATTTGTCATATCACCGAGGATTCCGCTTTCGAGATTCGAAAACGACCTTACAGAATAGCCCTATAGTGGTTTTATGTTCGTCATCTTATTGTTAATAAAACCATTGATTCGTCAAATTTCAAAATTGATCGTAAAATGTTAAGCCATAGCTAGATTTAAACCCGTGTTAGTCGGTGTTGACGTTTGCGGGAGGCCTACCAGTGGACGGATGAAGGCTGGTGATGATAGTTCAGCACTGACCACTACACTAGTCTTCGAATCAATTATTTTATTGTACATTTTCATCATTAGGACCCACCACTTCCTGTTCAATGGAATTAATATTAATTCAACAAACGACAAAGAGAGCAAAATATACGATTATTTTTTGACGTGATGTCTAATAACTTGATATTACGGGCAGCATGCACGAAAAAGATGACGTCATGTAGCGTTCCAAAAGCGAGAGCGTGGCACGAACGAGAGAACGGAATTATCGGCTCAGTTTGGTTCGTGCTGCATGTAATGTTTGACGTTGTCACGTCAAACTACCGTCCGTAAGACGACTTTACAGACAACCAATTTTTATAATATATTAAATAGTTGGTAATTAATATTAGGTAAATAATTAATATAATTTATGATATACTAATAACTGGACTATTGGTCTAGTGTTAATGAACCTTGGTGCGAAACCAGAGGGTTGTGGGTTCGAATATAAATGATTGTGTGATAAGCATGATCATTTGCTCTGTGTCTGAGAGTAATTTATCTCTTATATTATGTATGCATTAAGAAATGTATAAGTATAATTATCTGTTGAGTGTTAGACTTCTTCCTCGTGTATTGGGTCCTCGATTTTCGCAATGCAATAATTGATATTGGCAACAATTCAGCCTTGGTGACCGAATAACACATACAATAATTATGTAAATGAACAAACAAACGTAAAAACATATTCTAACGATCGACAGTACCACCTGCCGAACAGATAAATAGGTACTGCTCTACATTCATTATTAAAGTAATTTCCATTTATTTTATGGAGCCAATACATTAGTTTGATTAATGTCACGAAGCTTAGCCATCCGTATTTTAGTTGACATTCGTGACGTGGGCCTCCTCGAAATCGGGCGAGGAGGGTGACCGTTCACCTTGTACTGGCCCGGTACGGGAGAAGTTCACATGTTGAAACACTTTAGTTCTCCTAATGCATATGGTTTCAACGCAAGGTTTCCTTCATAGCAAACTGAGCTTTGCTTAAAGAATTTGCTTTGTTAAGTATACCTCTAAAGAAAATAAGACGATTTTAATCTAAGGTACTCTAAATTTTTTGATTTTCACAATAATTATATTCCTATATTATCAATTCATACAAAATCTCGGCAAATTATATATTAATCTGCCTTAGGAATTATTGTATAAAACAAAACCTTGTTATATATTCATAAAATTATGACAATATAAAGTACAGAACAAACGTTTCATTTGAAATGACGAGTTGTGTTCAAGTGTTTGTTTTTTCAAAGTCAAAGTCAAAGTCAAAAATTTTATTCAAAATAGTACTATCCAAGTATCTTTTTGAAGGTCAATTGAGTCTACCACCGGTTCCAAAGTAAGTCCACTGAGAAGAACCGGCGAAACAAACTCAGTGGAACTGGAGTGTTTAAATTAAAAGTTACAATAATCGTCCAATCTGAATTTACAAAGAAACCCATACGATATTATTAATAAACTCATTCTTTTTAATAGGGCGCACATTTAATACGACAACAAAGAACGACGACATAATTTAAACATAAAACTATCCTCTATAATAGATACAAAATTATGGCTTACTCCAATTTCAGTGTGTTATATATTTTGTCGTTAGTGTATATAATTAGCTGCACCTGTCGTAATCGAAACCCTGTACGGAATATATTATACACATTAACATAATTATATTCTAATTAAAAACGCCAAAAACTGATACACTTAAAACACTCGAGTTTATGCGTATATTTTAAAGCTGTCATTGTTAAGAGTAATTATGTACGGATGTATTTGTCGGATAACATGTTTATCTTGGGATAAAGATAAAAATCTCTTTTTGTATTGTTTCGTATAATTAAATGCTTGTTAAATGTCCATAATTGATCTAATAATATCTAAAAATAAAAAAGTGTATGTATTATTGTAGATTTATAAGTCTGTAAGTTTATATTTTTAATTTCTTTGAATATTATGAGCCGCTCTTCTACTATGTAGATAATAAGGCGATCTCCGAGCAAGGCCGGTCCTAGCGGTCCTGTCCTCGCTTAATTTCGAGGAGGAGGCCCGTCGATGATGATGAAACCGACAGTGATATTTGTATAAAATGTATATTTAATAGGTCTATAATATGATAATACGGTACACTCTACACTCGTAACATCAATCGTTGGCTATTTAAATAAATATCTAATCTAACGTAATCTTTTGATATATGTTATGATCCGATAAAATAGCTAATTAAATGGAGAATAAATTAAACGCCAAGCCCAACGAAAACCTGTTTCACCAAAATCCTCTAAGTCCTTAAAAACGAAAGTCTTGTGGTACATCTTTTCCGGGTCAGACGGGAGTGGAAATCACTAATTTATTGTCGACTAAGCTAATAAATTTTAAAAGGGATTACGTAGATGAACAAAGCAAAGCTTTATAATTTGTAAGATATCTTTTGGCTATTGCGCTTTAAATCCGAGTTTAACAGTATTTACCATATCTAAACTCTCTCTACGACTTAATTATATTAATATATATTATGGAGATATATTTATTTAGGGCCTGTTTCACAATCTCCAGTTAAGTTCCCAATAGGCTATCGGCAACATATTTGACAGATAGAGTATGGAGTATCTGTCAAATATGTTGCCGATAGCCTATTCGGAACTTATCTGGAGATGGTGAAACAGGCCCTAATAATCTCTACTGATATATCTGACAAGCTTTGGCCACAGCATCGCCTGCGTTAACTCAAACGTACAACGGGATCTTAATGAGATATACTATCTATCTAACACTGGAAGAAACGTTCAAATCCGACCAATAGTTACAGAGATTAGCGCGTTCAAACAAACATACTATTCAGCTATATTAGTATAAGACTATACCACGATGTTGTAGAGTTTGAATGCGCTGCCTTTGAGTTAAGACGTAGTGCCATGCTGCTTTGTAGCCAAATTGGGCTGGCACGACTGGTTCCTCTCCGAGGAACCTCTCGCTTATATGAAATCGACGTAAATGACAGCTAATCTGTCGCGTTTCGTACGGTTTGTAAGCTTCCGGTGGCCTATTGGGGGAGATAGGGAAAAAGAGGGCAACGCATCTGCATATCTTTTGGTTATGTGGATTTTAATGTGCATCAATAGTCGCAACTCGCAAGACTTCGACTGTTCGTTTGCCCTTCTCTGCTATTAAAAAAATATTTATTGCATTTAATGTCTTCCTTACTACGTTGTCAGTAGTGAGAGTCGCGTGGCGAGCTTTTCGTTTGAAGCGTTAAATTTTATTTCATAATATAACTAGTAACTAACTCGATTCTAGTCCAAAGCGAATGTTGCAAAACGTTAAAATGACCTCTGATATTTGAAATAATTATGGAGGCACCTAATTATTTCGTATCTAACGAAACGTAACGAGATATAAACCGCGTCTGACTTCGAGATACTCACAATGTGCTCATTAAAAAAGAAAAATGAATTAGATAACGTTTTTTATATTATTCGTATAAAAAACATTACTTGCTCGTAGTTTGCGTCCATACATAATATTTTGGTCTATACCGACATGATAGTAACAACATAGAAAACAACAGTTCGACGATTGAAACAAGTTACTAATTCCAATAAAATTATCAAAATATTAATTTTATTAAAAAAATATCTTTACATCAAAGAAATCTTCAATTCCATCCAAAAAACTGTACCTACAAGCTGGCTAGCCTTTAGACTGGTCTATTGGTCCAGTGGTTAGCGACCCTAACTGCGAAACTGTGTCTGTGTGATGAGCATGACCATTTTTTAACATGCATGTATTCAGAAAGTCAAAGTCAAAATTTTTATGCAAAATAGTACTATCGAAGTATCTTTTTGAAGGTCAATTGAGTCTACCACCGGTTCCAAAGCAAGTCCACTGAGAAGAACTGGCGAAACAAACTCAGTGGAACTAGTCTTTTCAAATACACTATTACAAAAAAAAATACAAACAATACATACTACTATAGTAGTATAGTATATAAGAAGAACTCAGCAAGAAACTCTGTTGGGTTGCTCCTTTCAAAATATAAAAATATTATCAGTTTTCTGGTTGCAGTAAGTAGGCGCTGCTTAATTTGGTTTGCCCGTATGTGAATCGTTGGAATATATACGTATAAGTCGTAAAATAATCAATACTAATAGAATAAAGTGATAATGTTTGTTAGGATTATACTCCTAACAAACATTATTAATAACCTCTGGTTAATAACTGGTTACCTTTGAAACATCTAATTGAAACAATTCTTTCACGAATACAATGCATAGTTATCACTTAGCGACACGCCTATAAAATTCATAATAATTAGTCTGGTTGCGTCCAAGCGGATTAAAGCTATTCAGCTTAATATAAATGGTGCTATTTATTTCCAGCATCCAGAGAGCAATGAGAAAAAGATCTTCATACTACCATAGTCATTCAAGTCATACACCCACCGAATATAGCGTTCACTTAAATACATAGAAGCCCAAACTGTGAGGTCAGGTTAGATTTATTTAGCACTAGATTAGAGGTCGTACCACCACTGCTACCTGATGGATGTACACTTGGAAGTGTAAATTGGTGGGGGCCATTTTATTTTGGGCCTTAAAAAGCAATACTGTGTTCTGTGACCGGACGAAGAAATCCGGTTATCTCTGAACACTTGGATTTATGGCTATTTCGAACGCTTTAAATTTTTACGCTTTTTAGCTAATTTCTTGTAGGTTTGGCAATTTATGAATACTTAAACGATATTGTCTAAGTGACTGTTTTGTATAAAAATAACCATTATCAGTATCGCTGAAATTATAATAAACGATAGTAAATATTTCAATATCAAATAAAGCTAAGAGAGAACCTACCTCTTGGCCTGATCTTATCAAAATGTGGAGTTGTTTTTCCTTAAAAGAAAAAACAAATAATCTTTTTTATATTATTGATAAAGACAGTAAGTCCAAGGTGAATATAAAGACAATATATGAAACATATTAGAAGAACAAAAAGTAAAATATATATTTATCACATTAATTATATCATTACATATTTACTAATGAGATGTATGTTCGAAAACTATAAATGAATTTGTGAAAACATGTAAATACAATGTACAAACCACAGATTTATAAATACATAGGACAAACATTAATATACTTTACGTATTTACTTACGTTTCGACAATATTCAAGCAACATTTTTTTTTTTTCAATTTAATAATTAAAGTCTATTTGTGTGGCAAAAAAGAATGTGAAATAGATATATTATTTCATTCACCTTGATTTATTCACTAATTAGTGGCTAAAATCGTACTAAATTAGATTTTTTTAAACGGATAAATTGTGAATAGCAAAGTAAATAATTATGAAGTTTTACTTCAATCGTGCGTAAAGACACGCACACACTTTTTTAGGGGTGTCAGCAATTCAAGAGCGATTTTGGTAAATTTTATTAGGGTTCCGTACTCACAACTACAAACAGTAAAAAGTAATCCCCATAAGATCTGTTGTCAGTCTGTCCATGTGCCACCATCGTTTTTGGCATGGTCTATAAAAAAAAAAACAAGTTTCTGAGTCAAGACCATAACAATTCTTATGCTTTACCTGTATGGGCCAGTGAATGCCAAAAAGCCAAAAATGAATATTCACTTTTTCAAACTTCACCGACCGCGACAGTTCCAGAGATACGCGCGCTCAAACACATCAAGCATACATACATTTTATTTGCATAGATAGACTAAAATTTATCCTATTATAAAATATGAAAAGCTGCGTCCATTCTAGATAAGTTTATTATAATACACCTTCCAGTGATCAGACATCTGTGACGGAGATGTAACATGGTAACCCATGTACGGGAACAATACCACTGTGTGTTACGAATACGCCTTGAGGAAGACAATATATTATATGGGATTTTATAAAAATGCCCAGGATACATATAATAATTACAGGTGAAGACGGATAAGTTCAAGAATATCTTTTTATATGAACCAGAAAACCTATATTAATGCATAGATTTTCTAATATTAACTCAGTTGTTTCAGTTTAAAATATATGCGGAAACTGGAAATAATTGCTTCAAAAATATTTGCCTTGTCGATACAAATGTGTACACTTTATGGGACATGGTCACTTTTCTTGATTCTCATCTCAAATGTATTGCAGGCAAAGAAATCTACCGAATAGAGAATGAAATAAACTTATCCCCTACTAAAAATATGACATAGAGCTTTTGTATATCTAATTATATGTATATTATAAATGGATGGATGTTGTGTGTTACATTTTTGTGCCCCGTAAATGTTTTCATATCACTACATATTATAAAACAAAGTCGCTTTTTTTGTCCCTATATCCCTTTGTACGCTTAAATCTTTAAAACTACGCAACGGATTTTGATGCGGTTTTCTTCAATGGATAGGACAATTCAAGAGGAAGGTTTATGTACATAATTTATAAAGCTTTTATATACAGTGGCTAAGATATAACAATAATTGTTGAAGGTGTCGGAAAAAAATTGGCCGTCTGGGAGTTTCCAACGAAAACGCTGCCTAAACCCTTTGAGGTATAACAAAATAATGTTTGGTGGAATTGTGTATCTTAAATAGATCTATAAAAAAGTCCGCGATGGCATATGTCTATCTCTTAGGGATATCATACTATATCCATTTAATACTTTAAAAAATGGACAATTATAACGCTATAATTTGAAAGTTATTTACACAAATACGATATGAATCGTTATCATTTTAAATCAGTTAATTAGCTTGAGCATTTCATGAAAATTATTTTTCCCCTTTACATCATGCAAATTAAATGAATACTTTAGAAGATATGGCAATATCAAAATAATACCCAAGATAATAAATCGTGTGATTTGAACGGGCAGTGCAATATGTAATAGTATCCTAAATAGTAAATATGCATGCAGAAAGTCTGCGAAGGAATATAATATGTCTTTATATTCAATATACCATATTATATCCATTTTAATACAAATCTTAGTCGTTATTAAAATGGAAAATCATCATCATCAAACATGATAAATCCGTAAACCTAAGTTCACGCGGGCGAAGCTGCGGGTAACAGCTAGTTGTATGATAAACCTCAAATATTTCTGTGAGCTCATAATAAGACTAAGGAAACGTGGTTTATGAATGTTTATTGAATAGCGTTCACTTAGATTTACAGCTTTGTTCAGACCAATAATCATTTTTATATCCTCACTTTATTTAAAAAGCCTTACTTATATTAATAAGGCTTGCGAACACCAATTGAATTCAAGCTTATACAGAGTTTGTTTGTTCAGTGGGTTTACCTTGAAAGCGGTGACAGATTTAAAAAACGAGGCAAGGAATCGAAGTTCAAAGGCTACTTTGAATTTTTTCATTAAAAAATTTTTATTTCATTAAAATGTTGATGTTACGGTACGGTGTGAATGG
This sequence comes from Lycaena phlaeas, assembly GCA_905333005.2. Classification (NCBI taxonomy): domain Eukaryota; kingdom Metazoa; phylum Arthropoda; class Insecta; order Lepidoptera; family Lycaenidae; genus Lycaena; species Lycaena phlaeas. The sequence continues at coordinate 19,751,695 of HG995168.1, read as the reverse complement.
CGCGTCGGTGTGACACGTGGCCGTCATATTGATTGCGTTTGCTTGTACGTCAATTAGCATTCGCGGAACGATGCGTCTTCAATGCGAGTAATTATCATCTTGTCACTGTAGTTATGTGAGGTGACAGCAAATGGATATGCGCATCGGACGGGATTTGATGCGAGATTAAAATAAAGCCCCCGCCTTAGTTGCCTAAGTCCGCTTAGGCCGCCATGTATGAAATTCTAATTATTGTATTGATAATGGTCTATTAATCATCGTTATCAGCCTTTTCCGTTCTAGGTCTCTTTCGATAAACGTCAAGACGATTCCTCGCCCATCATATCCGGCTAACCAGCCACAAGGAGAACGTCATCTTATCATCATAGTGGTTGAACCCAGAACTTTCTAGTCTATTTTATAAGGTGGAATCGCAAAATTTCAATGAATAACTAACATCGGAAAATCGTGTATAGTTACCGAATGTTTTACACGACTAACACGGGTTTGGCTATGTCTAAGGGTAATTTAACTTTTCGATTAAGATGAAGAGGATACAAAAGAAGGATAAATAAAAATCATCAAAATTATACACGGAATAAAATTCTAAAGTACTTACACCCTGAAGCAGGAATTGAAGATACGCAGCGACGGTGCGGCAGTATATAGAAAAGAAAAAGAATCGTAACATACGAAATTATTTAGTAACTAAGAATATAGAGGCCTGTCCACATAAGTTTTATTCGTATACGATTTCCGAATTCGTTTTCCGCGTTGGTAGACCCGAACGCATCAAATCAATATGAGAATACATCGACTGCCACGTTCAACACCTTCGGATTTTTTTCCTACGGAGTATAAGTAAGCATTTTTCGATGCCAAACTCGGAAAAAGAAATCAGGAAGTCGTATACGGATTCCGGAAGTATGCGGCCAGGCAACCGTATTTTTTCACTTTTGTTTCATCGAATCAAATATTTTGACATTATACACCAAACTTTACTTATACAGTAAAACCTCAAAAAGTTAAAGTCCAAGGGAAAAACAAAATATTTCAAGTTATCAAGGGTAATTTAAGGGATAGGATAGGGAAGGGAACATATATTTTTTTGAAATTATAGAGGTTTTTAAGTTACCGACGTTTGAGTTATCGAGGTTCTACTGTATACAAAATTAAAAAACATGGTAAATATCTCGTTCAAAATATGAAAATAATCATGTTAATATAAAATACAATGCCTTCGTTAAAATTCCTAAGCTAGATGAATTTGACACCTGATGGTAAATTACGCTACCACCCAAATTCAGTCAACTTCGTCACCAACAAAGGTCGACATTTCGAGTCAAAGGCATTCGTTACATTACTTTTTCACGCTCTGTTCTGCCAGACAGGTGGACCAGGCTTAGATATATGCAACGAGATCTTCCATCCTTCCATTTCTTTCCACTTTACAACGGTACAAGATCAGCTAATCACTGGTAGATCGTATGAAGACATCGTACATGTAAATTAATGCACAGAACTAACCTCTTACTCCGGAATTCTGTTTGTTTTTATACCTACATCTCATTGTTAAACTCTCATTGATACAACTCACCGTAAACGGATCCTGAAACAAAGAAAAAGGAATAAATACATTTAAGATTGTGTAAGTATCATCACACTTAATGAAACACATTATTATTCTTTATCGTCCACTAGCTGTTTCCCGCAGCTTCGCCTGCGTTAACTAAGATTTACAACGGGATCTCAGTACGCAAAATATGTAACTTTTCTGATTGATTTTTTACACCTCGTGTCCGAAAAACCCAAATATTTTACGGAACCCTATTTTTTTCCTGAATAAAATTTAGCCTATGTTACTCGTGGATAATGTGGATCTTTCAAATGGTGAAATAATTTTTGAAATCGGTCCAGTACTTTTTGAGCCTATTCATTACGACCAAACAAACAAACAAAGTTTTCCTCTTTATAATATTAGTGTAGATGTAGATTAGTGTAGACAAGATAATATGGGTATGGGCCCACACCGTACCAGAACAGGATATCCGGAGATTGCTACTCCAACTAGTCGGAGATCGTTCTACCATTCAAACGACTAGACCAACAGACCAGTCAAATCAATGAACGCCAAGATAACTGATCTCTTGTCACTAGGATCCAAGAAACACAATAAAGCCATGACCGAATGCATCGTTGATAAACGTATCTGCTAACTACTAAGCAATGTGTCTTCATAATCGACGACAATAGTTATGTGATATCTAAACAGTCCACTGTGGATATAGAAATTAATTCTTTATCAACTTGTATATTTTCCACTGTCTTTGCTCACTGCTTTTAGCTGGGTCTCATTAATTTGTTTGTTAACGGTCCTGCTTGACTCGGTCTTATAGGGTTTTATTTGTAGGTACCGTTATATTGCGATATCTGTATTTCGATTATATTTGATGCGTATATAATACAATTAGGTACCTACAATGCCTACAAGGCAATAATCAAAAAAAATTTTTGTTTTTTTTTTATTTTCACACCTTATATATATATTTCAAATCACTATTTTAAATTAATGTTTGTATCTTCTTTTGACGTATTTCGAGTAGGTATACAAGTTGCTACCTTCGAATTAACTTGATATTTTGATTTGGTTGATGTATACAATGGATCGATTTTGACAAGAGCTTTTGATTGAAACTAAAACGAACGTCGTAATTTTACAATTCAAAAGTTACACGAAGAAATAAGACTATTCCGCAAAATTATTTTAAAATGGCGTTTCCTTCCCTCCCGTACGCGTGATACAACTTAACGTAATAAATTATTTTATCCTTCATCTATCAAGAGGTATAATTAAATTTTCGATAGACATGATATACAAGTGGCTAATCACTAGTAAATGAATAGCTATTCAAGGGGTTAATTTTAAAGACGTATTCACATTAAAAAAAAAGTTTTACTGATTTCATCACTTTAAGGTGTTGACATGCATGTCATTTCGTAAAGGTAGGTACTTTACACCAATTTACTGATTCTTCTTAGTTAATATATTGTATACGTTCCTCATCAGTCCCGTCCAGACATACGTATATCACGTTAATCATTCATAGTATTAAACCGATGTATACGGCGACATTAGTGATTCCCACAAGGGCACTCTCTGTGGGCAGTCATGCCCCGCGGCGCATGCGCAGGCCACGGGCATCTCAAAAATGCTGTCTCCAGCATAGTTTCGAGAATAACTTCATAACTCATCACCGGTCAAGCGCGAGTCGACCGCACGGGCAGGAATACACAGCATAATACAGTTGTTATTTACGTTACATTACCAATAATTCGATGCAAATTGTTGGCTTTTTGAGGATTTTTTCTTTTAGTGATGTCATTATTTTCATGAGTCTATATATTTCGCTTGACCCTTTTGTTGTCCTCGTTCCTATCGCCGTGAGGTCAACTCAAGTTGCTGAGTGTCGGATTAACAGAACGGAATTGGATAATCTCTTTACGCTTACCGACAGTGCACAATTAGTGTAAAAGATGCTATGGAATTATTAAAAAAAAAACGTCGATTTGGTAATTGAGTGCAATATCTATGATGGTTATATTAGACAGAAATAGCCTTTCCCCGGAGTCGAACAGAGGCGTATTTGAATGCCAATTGATATTTGAATCGTGATTATGAGGCGTTGAGCTTTGATTCGTAGTTATTTAATCACATTTTAAAAGGTGACGAAGAAAACAATCTAATCCGACTGAGATAAAGTATTTTCTTTTATTCTTTCGCGCCTCTATCTGACAATGCCACTCGTTTACACCGTTGCTACCCTCGCGTATCCAGATCATTCAATGTCCCTTTTACAGCTAACAACCCCGAGAGATACTTTAGAATGCCTTGTAAATAATGCAAGGATAAGATAATGTTCGAGGTAATTTTGCGGCTCGCCTTTGAGCAACATGTTCACATCATTCCAATACACACTTTGCCCAACAGTGGGATAATTGATGCATATACCATAACCCCTTTCTTATGTCTCGTGCTAATCGTAAAATAAGGTACAAACCCGACGCCATGAACATGGCGGGGGGCAACCCCCCAAATTTTTAACGTCATAGGATGATCCAACCAGATCACCCCATTTCCGATGACGCATAACGGTCACTAGGACCATTAGCATAGATCCAACCGAAAAAAAAAAAAAAAAAAAAAAAAAAAAAAATCGTAAAATAATCTCCTACCGGGTGTTAGCAGCTGATTCAGTAAACTTAATACAAAATCATCATCATGTTAAATATTTATTAATATTAATTGTTTCTTGAACAAAAAATAATATAATTTAGTAGCGTTTAAATTTGTTAATTACAAACTAGCCATTTGTTGGAGTTCGATTTCGAATAAGGAACGGGTTTTCGGAATAAATAATTACTTGTTTTAAAACATTAATAAATTATTTATATACTACCGTTTTTATTAATTTTTACAAAGTAAGTATATATTTTATTATAATGTTAAACATTATTTATGTCGTTTAACCTACACACCTTTACCGATAAATTTTTTGTATATATTGAAATTTACAAATACGATTTTAATATTTTTCTTGCTACTCATATTGATAGGTAGAAAAAAATCATATGTAATAGTTATTCTAAAAAATGAGGCGTAATTCCGTCCCGCTGAGTTTAAAAGCTGTTTTTATCTTTTGGGGCTGTATGAAATATTGCTGGTTCTTTGAGTATTTCAAATAGCTTTGTGACGTATAATCATCATCAGTAGTTGTTGAAGTTGCTATCTAATCGAAGCATGGGGAATGTTAAAACCTATCCTTAAAAGTGTAGATTTATAATTAACATCTTATTTGCGGTAGCGAGACAGGACTCACTTCTAAACACTTCTAACTTCTTCTTTTGTATAAATAACTAGCTGTTGCCCGCAGCTTCGCCTGCGTTAACTAAGATTTACAGCGGGAACTTAGTACGCAAAATAACATTTTTTACACCCTGTGCCCGAAAAACCAAAATATCTTACGGAACCCTATTTTTTATCAGAATAAAATTTAGCCTATGTTACTCGTGAATAATGTAGCTTTCAAATGGTGAAAGAATTTTTGAAATCGGTCCAGTACTTTTTGAGCCTATTCATTACAAACATACAAACATACAAAAATAGGTACAAATCTTTCCTCTTTATAATATTAGTGTAGATGTAGATGACAGACTACAAAAACGTAAGCACATTTTTATCGGTTAAAATGTAGGCTATGACACTCGCAACATAACCTATCAATCAACACTTCATTTATCAATTTCAAATATATAAAAAGCATCAACACATATATGTCCCACTACTGGGCACTTGTCTCCTCGAAAACAGGCGAGGGTATTGTGCCATAGTCCACCGATGCGCTTAGCCCAATAGCTAGCGAACTTCACACACCTTCAAAGAATTAAGACTTCTCTCTTTCTTCTCTTCATCAGTAGTGCAGGTTTCCTCGCGATGCTTTCCTTCTTCGGTTAGCATGCTATGGTCTCATGTTCCGCGGTGCACATAGACATTTTGAAAACTCCATTTCAAGGCAACAATTTTTGGTTGGCCATTTAAAAAAAATGGTCTAGCGGTTACCGTAACGATTTTTTGACCCTGACTGCTAAGCCAGAGGGTCGTGGGTTCGATTCCCACCCAGGACAAATGTTTGTGTGATAAGCATGATCATTTGATTTGTGTCTAGGCGTAATTTATCTATTATATGTGTATATTTAGAACTATATACTTAAGTAATATATCAGTTGTCTGGCTACCATAAGAACAGGCTTTGCCTAGTTTGGGATCAGATGGCCTTGTGTGAGTTGTCCCAACATATTATATAATATGATTATTATATAATTGGGGTCTGGATCGAACCCGGATCCTCTCACTCAAGAGCCAAGCCCAATCTCTGTAGAGAATCGTAGCTCAAATACGAATATCATAAGTAGATACAGGTACATACACAGAAAGACAGCTGAAATAATTTCCCAGTCGGCTTTGCCGAAGTAAAAATACATAGAAACCTTCAAACATTATTACACTGCAATTTCGCATTGAACAGCAAAAAGCACATACATAATCATAATCATTAACATACATTACCGAACATCTGTTTTGCAATATCCGTAAATTAATTTGCAATTTAACAAAAAGCTCTCATTATGGACATTATTTTTCCCATAAGGTACCTATATGTTCCCAGGGCCTGGTAATCTTGGATATGAAGCTTGCGTAGCTTCCTGAGCGGTCAATTTCATCGGTAATGGCCGTAATAGCCCATCGAGGCGCATGTACCGGCCCGCCCCGCGATTATTGAATAAATCCGATGTATAATCAATAACTAAGGGGGATTTTGTTTGATGTACACTGTCTTAAATGTTTTCATTAATCTATTACAAACAATATAAAGGACGATTTTTTATACCCTCGGTTTGGTGTGGCGTCTATCACCTGCCTTTCACCTTTTAGTGCGTTCATTTTTTATATGTTAATTAATCCAAAGCAATCGTTAAAACAAGTTCACTTAAGACTGGCCCAGGCAACTCATTCATGGCGCATGCGCATGCTTCATAGTCTAGGTCTTGCCCGAATAACTTTGATACATCGAAAAACATTTCTCTGCGTTAAAAAAAGGCAATCAATTCACTTGTGGCCTGTTCTTTTTAAGTAACACTTACTCATAAGTAAGATTCTACCTAATATCTAATAGTCGGTGCCAGTAATTTCACTGCATATCCTGCCTTCCTTTTCCTACACACAACAAAGATGAATCGGGAAAGAAAGAGACAGGATAGCACGTGAGTATTGTTTAATATAAAATTAAACGAGTACAACCATACATGGTTCATGAGGGTCATTGACAACGTTTTCAAAACAAAAACGGCATCAAATTAATCTCAATTCTGGCGAAGCGGGAGCGGTCGCTGGCAATTAGTCATCGAGCGTCATTAGTATTAATACGGTGTGTCCGCTCCGATGATGCTTACGTATGGGTATTCCTAAAATAAGAGGTAATTTATTAGGGGCCGACGCGAACCGCAGACAGATATTAAGTGTTAGAGCACCGCGTCAAGTGGCATATAGTGGCACACAGTGGCATCCGGAGATCTGATGGATGGCGAACGCTTCGACGAAGCCATTGTTACTCTGACACTTCAGCTGTTTTAATTAGATTCGAATCCGGCTATTTCAGTTCTATGTTGTGAAATGTTAAATATTTCAAAATTTGTATCAACTTTCTTTTGAATTATTTTTTAAAGAATTTTCAAGCAGGGATCAAATTGTAACCTAATATTGAATTAGCCGAATGTTATCGTAAATATTTGAAGAGCTTACAAAGCCTTAGATCTCGAATGTGACCTCATCAAACAGATATCACAATACGGTCCTAATCAAAGCCGCTTTTCAAAAATAATGGTACAGCCTTACATGGTAATATTATCAATCTCCCAAAGGCTGTCCCGTTCCAAATTCGCATTCTCCCGGGATCTTCTATTAGAAATACTTTATATTTTTGTTCACAATTATAAATGTCTCTCAACTTTTCAAGAAACGTGATCGGTAATCACTCGTATGATTGTTCATCACGTTATGTACAAAGTTAGCTGGTGTATATATAAATAGATATATCTCACATCAAGCATGCGATCATGCGAGACAGGTGCGCGGCGAAACAGTTTACACGCCTTCGTTTATGCAACGTATAATACTTCCGGTTCAAATTTTGCACTTTAGAGACATGAAATGAATACCATGTCATTGCATCATAAGTCAATTGAAAAAAGTTATTATTCACGTTGTCCAGTCTAAGAATACCTCCAAAATAAATTGTCGAAAACGTATTGCCTCAATAATTGCTATCAAAAACATTGCATGTTTTCGTATCCATGACGTACGTTACATTAATATATTAATCAAAAACCAGGACCAAAAAAACTTCTCGTCGACAGCGATTGTGAGTTCGAATCCTACCAGATACAGACCTTCTATGAAGTATATAATACACCGTGTTTATATGATCTTTTAATTTTGTAAAACAATTTTCTCATTTGACGTTGTGATTGGTAGAAGGATTTATCTATTATTTATATAAGAATGTGAACACATGTTTAATTTTTCTCACCGTGATTGTTCGCACGCCCAATAGAGCCGTCTCGACGTTCAGTGACACAGTTATTTCCGTGGCCGATAAATCGCCCGATGACACGTGTCCTACCGCCCGTCCTCTCATTCCGTGTACCGCTAAATTTTCTTATTTTATCAACGCTACGTTCAATTTTCGAACCGCTCTCTCGTGGGTATCGCGCATTAATATTGTTAGATTGAATTAAATGTACGCTTTGTTAACGTTTTATTGATCATCATAATCATTATCATCATCATCGCCATCATGATCAACAACTCTTATAGATTTCAATGCAATTTAAATGAGAATATTGACAGGGTGTTAGTTGAAATATAGTATGATACTTGTGATTTTTATATGTTACGCCATTCAGTAATAAAAGTGCAAGTCTCAACCTTTGTATGTCCTACAGCTGGACAAGTCTCTCGACATTCGACCGATGCGCTGTCGTAATGCGATTTGTTGAACTTTCAAGAAGTAAAATTATATTAGGTGTATGAAACTCAAAGTCTTTTTGACGTGTCAACGTCTAATAACTCGATGACCATAACAAGATGACGTCATGTCGCGTTCCTCTAGCGAGAGTGCGGCACGAACGCGAGAAAGGCATGATCGGCTCAGTTTGGTTCGTGTTGCATGTAATGTCGTTGTCACGTCAAACTATCGTCCGTAAACCGACTTTACAGACAACTATTTTTTTTTGCGCACGGAAGTAAATTAAGTTATCTCATCGAAACTATTGTGAAATAGTCGGAATGAGCATGGGAATTTATTTTAGATCCTCTTCTTATGATCAACAGGCGTATTTTCATAAAGACATCGTAAGGAATATTAGGAGATTATTCTTTAGGAAAAAAAAACCTTCACTTTAAAAGCTAGTTTTACTTCGACTGACCACTATGTCTACTATTGACCTGCTATTAACTTGTCCAGTCAGGATCGAACTTAGTCCTCTCCCTGACCCTAGACCACCGTCGCGTTGCTCACGTTATTAATAAAGCGTTCATAAGGTAAATTATAAGGTAGCGTTTAGCAGGTGTTCCGTAGGTCGTGTTCCGATAGGCTTGTAGATAATGTTATGATCGAATATTCGCCATATTGGTTATATTAAGTAGATATTTAAAAGTCCAACCGACGGCAAAGTTTTAAAGGTTATAATAAATAATGGTACTTGAGATTTATGAGGGACTAACTATCCCCTGTGGCTTCGTCTGCAGTACTTTAGTTATACGATAGTATAGCGATTAATTATGATTATTTTAGCAGCCTATCTATATATTTTCTCAATGTGCGATCTATTATGTCAAGTGGCAAGTCATATTAAAATCTGTTAAGCGGTTTGTCGTGAAAAGTTATCATTACCATACTCAAAAGTCAAAGTCAAAAATTTTATTCAAAATAGTACCATCAAAGTATCTTTTTGAACGTCTATTGAGTCTACCACCGGTTACAAAGCAAGCCTACTGAGGATCGGCGAAACAAGCTCAATGGAACTAATCTTTTCAAATATTCTATTTCAAACAATGAAATACATATTACTAGTACAGTACATGAGAAGAATCTAGCAAGAAAAATAATAATATTAAGCTGTTGTTCGCGGCTACAGCCCTGTGATTATGATAATTGTCTAATTCGTATCATCATCACTCTTTATCCGTCCACTGCTAAACACAGGCCTCCTTCAATGAACGCCAACACGACCGATACCTTGCCACTTACATCCAACAGACCGGCCACTGAACGGAGATCGTCTTCCTGGCCTAACCGACCTATCGTGTAATACTTCTCAAAACCAAAACTATTTACGTTTATAGACGGGAAAAGAATAGAAGCACGAGTGTCAAGAGTGCCTTCAGTAAATATTTTATAAGCATTATGTCGCAAAAAAAAAAACATTAATTACAACGAAGTCCCTAGCGTCATGATATATTATAGCGAAATGCATCATTCGCCATCGCATAACCATCATTCAAGATCTTCGCTGGCGTCGTAAACGTTTGTTACCGGAATGTACACCAACTTAATTAGGCTGTTTTATGTCACTAATATCTTCAAAGGGACTTTCGTAATAGAAACCATTTTAGACGCACTATATTATACTCCAGTTGTAACTAACATAAATATATCAAATTGAGCCATTCATTTTGAATGTTTTTATCAGTCAAGGGTTAAGCATAACAATCTCAGGCTAGAATTGAGATAGATTGGAACATGGTACATGTATTGCCGTTTGAAGACCTTTATGGCTCAATGGTAAGCGCGTTGGCGCTTATGTCGGAAGTAGCGGGTTCGAATATATAAAAAATCTTAAATATATGTACAGTATAAAAGTATTAAATATATTTTCGTCTTCTTGTGCCCATAACATGTTCTTCGGGAACTTACCACCATTGACATAGTGTAAAAAGCGTCCATAGATATAAAAATACATGAATGTCAGTATTCTAATATTTTTATTTTTTGATAGGTAGACCTGATCGTTTGAAGTAGCAACACATTGAGCGCCGTAGTTATGAGAGTATTGTGATAATATCATTGAGAATCGGCTTTGCTGTGTTTCGGAGAGAAGGGCAGTGCGATTATTGACACAGATACCTACTTACTTATGCCTTCAGAGGCATCACTTGCTAGATGCTTATGGGCCGTGACGTCAACCATATATCCAACAAAAAAGAACCCTAAATTATAAGCCGCAGATATTAAGGATCCGTCCACTGCTAAGCATAGGCTTTTCTCAATGAACGCCATGTATAGCCATACCCAAATTTCAGTATCATAATAACCATCATTATTAGCTAATATTGTAACTAACAAACTAACAAAAATATGGGCATGAAATGATGTGTCTGAAATAAAGATTTTCTATTCTATTATATCCACTGATCGACGACAGGCTTTTTCAATCGCCGAGATGACTAGAGATTTTTAATATTAATATTACAATAAATCATAGCACCGCCCAAAAAGCCGTCAGTTTGAACGCGTTTAAAACAATGCGTTATAAATCAGTAATTTCTTTTCACTATCGTTAATTACATGGGGTATATAAATAAGGAGTCCGCCCGGGCAGCCCGGCGTGTTGCTACAAGCAAAAGCACTTATTGTCCAGCGAGCACTGCTGCCAACGCATCGGAGTCATTGCCCAGACCTGCTTGGACAAAAAAATCAAATTTATCGCAGGAAATCATCTAATTTTGTTACTTGACGCCTTTTGTGTGGGATTTACGCCTTTCACGCTTTTTTACGTTTTAACAATCCTAAATGTAACGTAAATGTAGGTACATAGTAAATTATCAAGAACGTATAGGTTGTGTTCTAAATTCGAGTCGTCATCTATCAATGACACATGTCATTCAAATCTGTTCAGACATTTAGGCGTGACTAAAGAAAGAATTCAAAATGTTTGTATTATCTCCAAATACCAATTAAATATGGTCGCGAAGATCAACCGTCTTGACGTCCATTGCAAGAGGCCTACGTGATACTATGAGCATCTACGAAAAAATACTCATGATTAAGGGCCTGTTTCACAATCTCCAGTTAAATTCCCAATAGGCTATCGGCAACATATTTGACAGATAGAGTATGGAGTATCTGTCAAATATGTTGCCGATAGCCTATTGGGAACTTAACTGGAGATTGTTAAACAGGTCCTAAGTGAAGAATAGTAAGATTCGTTATTTGTAAGTTATACCATAATTCTAAAGCTGCTACACCAATAGGACGTTGAATGCAATTCGCGTGGGAAGATATACTGTTAGTCGACTACTAGAGCTATTGGTCGGTTTGACATTCATACAAGGCGTACATCCGATAGTGGAATAAACTCGTTTATAGGTATTTAGCAACGCTAACCACTTAAGCATTGAAAATACTCAACTAAAGGACGAAGAACCTAAACTACAATATCGCACATCCACTTGTTATTAATTTTACGTTGTAAAAGTTCGCAAAATCAATATAATAAATACACATGACCCTCCTTGATTCGATAAGAGCCGGAGACCTCACGATTAGGTGCCAATCAACCGCTAAACCATCCAATTACCATCGTTAAATCAACATCACAAAAAAAAATCTCCTTCAATAATTGCCTTCAAACCAGTTGGAACACAATTCCGATTAATATAAGAGGTAGCGGAACAAACAGAAGTTTACGATGGTAATTATCGATACAAATAAATCGAAAAGTGTACCAATAAATTTGGTATGTGAAACGTATTATTGATTATTGTAAACAGCTCTGGGGCACGCAAAACGTCTCAGTCTCAACGGCGCGGCGGTAGCGCGGCGCTTCCATTTAAAACCATATTAGACCCGAGGCGATACAGCGCTGCGTTTTTGTGGCGGTATCGTTGATGCATTGGAAAACTTATACGCTTGTGCCCTATCTTAAAAGCTGCTGCACGCTAAAACTAGGTCCGCGGAAATATGGATTTAGAAAATTCACTGATACCGTTGCGAATTCTTATACATATATTTAAATAAAATGAAATCGATAGAGCTTCATTCAGAGGAGCTCGTGGCGCTGACGTAACAGCCGCGCGGATCGATCCACCAGGTTAAGCAACGCTTGCCGAGGTTGGTCCGTGGATGGGTGACCATCTTTACATACCGAGACTCTTCCGTGCCTCGGAAAGCACGTTAAGCGCCGTTGGTCCCGGCTGTTATTCGTGGATCTTTGACAGTCGTTACGGGTCGTCAGAAGCCCAAGAATCTGACAACCAGTCTAACCGCGGGGTACCGTATTACCCAGTTACTGGGTTGTGGAGGTCCGACAGCAGTCCTTCAGCTGAATCCGGTTAGACTGGAAGCCAACCCCAATATATAGTTGGGAAAAGGCTAGGATGATGAGGAGAGCTTCATTATTCTAAAAATAGACATCGCTGTAATGGAGTCGAACAAAAGAGTTTCCGAGAGAGAATCTGTAAACTAGCATACTCCGCATGTAATTTCAGACTCGTATGGAGTGCGAGACTGCCCTAATGCCATGTAAATCTAAAGCAAAGGAATATTCATAATGTTCCGTTGGCTAAGCTGCGCTTTTTTGTGCACTGCGTTTTAATGTACACTCTGAAAAGCATTATAAAAGCATTGCGTTGTACAGACGAAACATAAAAAATAATGGAAAGGCGTCAGAGATTATACGTTCAAATCAATCTCCAAGACAACGATAATCATTGGGCAAAGAAAGATATGTTGACACTTGATAGCTTAATTAACAAAACACCGTAATCAGCAAAATAATATTTGGCATATTATTTTGTTGATTATGGTCCTAAGTCAATGCAAACGTAAAACAAAACAGGCAGACAAGTATTAGCTTTGATCTTTGTGAACCATTTTTTTTTTTTACTTTTTAGCGTATTATGATATTAAAATATACAGACATACGCACAATCAAAGGTTATGCAGATGTGGCGCCCTCCTTTCCCAAATCCCCTCAAACGGATAACCGGAACCTCACAAACCACACTAATCTCGGTGTTATACGTTATACGTCGGCCCAATTCGGCTACAAAACCGAAACCACTTTGATAATAGGTACATAATATTAACATAAACAAATAATTGGCACAGCACCTAACAGACTAACTTACTAACTCGGCTCAAACTTGGCAATTTACATAAATCCAAAACTTCCCTTGACAAAGGCCTTATTAAAATCTCCGAAAGAACTTTAATTTGAGATGGCAGCTTCACCATTAATCTTATTATAACACAACCGGGCCCCAACTTCTATCGAGCACAACAGGGGAATAGCGAGAAATATCACGGCCAACGTAAACTTTAACGGCAGCCAAATAGGTATCGAGGATAATAAATAAATAATAACCACGTTAACCTAGTCCCGTGGTAATTTCGTAGGAACTTGTGTTAAGGGTACTTGAAGCGGAAATAAACACAAGTTTTTATATATAAGTATATAATACACACGTCCATGGTCCGGTACAGACTGCATATTCATCGCAAGAATTATTTGAACTCACTCGATAGAATTTGAACCTGAGACTTTAACTCCCGAATCCCGTATAGTACTGAGTGTAATGGTAGAGTTTAGTAATTAGAAGAATCTAGAATTTAACAAGATCTCGGTATTGTTGTCTTGAGTGTGATAATTGGTTGGATGTGGGTACTGCCATCACCAGTCGTATTAATTATGGGCAAAAATTAGTTTACGTTAAGAAAAAAGAGGATCAGCTCCACCGGGATGGTGCATCGCGCTCATGTTACAATGACGGAAAATAACAGCTATGCTGTCGCGTTTCGTGCGGTTTGTGCGTTTTCGGTAACCTCTTGGAAAAGGAAGGCCTCTGCCTAAGCTTTGGTTGTGCGAGCGTCGGTAGTCACCATAGGGCTAGGGTTGCCTCGTTAAGATATAACAAAAATATTACACACTAGTTAATTCCCTCTATAGTATGTGTATTATACAACAATCTACTAGAAGTGTATTACAGCTGTACCATAGCGTGAATTTTTTTTAGCGAATCGATAAAAAGAAATAATGGAACCTACATTAGTTACAATATACATGATTTATTACAGGCATCACTGATAAAAATGAGCAGTAATTAGATCCTTCAGGCTTTGACTCGATCATCATTGATCTACACACAGCATCGGGATTCATAAGGATGTTTCCCAGTGTTGGGCTATGTAATGCGGGTTAGTAAACTCCATACACCTTCAAAGACTTTAATCTCATCGGGCATACAGGTTTCCACTCGATTATTTCCTTCACCGGTGAGCAAGCAATAATCCTTGTATGAAACTCAAAATTAAAACAATTATTATATCTACATTTTGCTATTACAAACTTATAAAATCTAATCTCACGCAACAGTAAACGCATCGCCTTATTTGAAACAAACAAAATCAAATCATTTCCACCTTAACCAATCGGACAAACAAACAAAACGATTCTTATTAAGATAATTCGTAATCTGTACGTAAATAAAATTTCAATCGGCTCTTGATAGGGTTTATCTCAGCACTTATCTTCGCTCGCTTAAACAAATAGAGGTCTTGTTAGGTCGGTAGGCAGGTCCTAATTAAAAACTATATTCAACCCGTCGTATATTATACCAGATGGTGGCTGGAGGCACTTACTCACTGTGTCTGGTGCCCTCCCAGCCGTTTAGTGTTTATGGCCTCAATATACTACATATATATTTAGAGTTTATTTGGAAGCGCCCTTCTCTGAAATTATTGATACTAATACTGTTTTTATCGTGTATTTAATATTCATGTCGTCTCGGCGTACATTGAATGAGGCCTATGTCGAGCGGTAATAGTAGTAGCTGATAGTAATTACGGTGAGATGATAGGTATTAAAAATGTATGGATAATCTCGTATCCAAGAGTAACTCGTATTTTAACAAAATTGTTCTTCACATTTTTTTTTTAATTTCGAAGAATGTATTTTTTATCTCTTTAGGGGCAATTGAAACAAATGGTAACACAAGCGTGATATAAATCCACGCTATTTATAAATAGCAGCCGCTAAATGGTCTATAAATGGATGGCTTCGGTACTGCGAAATTGATAATGAAAATTCTATTTTCAGTTCCGTACCTACATAGCAATGAAGTCTAAAACTGGCGTTCGACATGTTAATAACTTTAATATAATATCGATACTTTGCTGAAATAGTTGAATATTATTTCCATATGTTTTTCATATTTATGCAAAAAGCTATTTTAATATATAAAATTTTATAAAATCACGTCTGCTCTCTTCTTTTTTACATAATATTTACATACCATTTTTTATTTACTTATTTATATTTATTTTAATACAATGATGATTTTTTTACAGTAAAAAGGATAAAAAATTGTTCCTAAAATAAGAAATAAGAATATTTCTATTAATTCATTGTCTATCTCTTAAAAAATAATGTCTTGTTTTTTTAAATCATAAATAACAATTTAGCAAATCTTTTGCATTGGCGTCATTCGATAACTTTAAATTTAAGTCTACTTAGGGCCTGTTTCACAATCTCCAGATAAGCTCCGAATAGGCTATTCCCACCATATTTGACAGATAGAGTATGGAGTATCTGTCAAATATGTTGTGAATAGCCTATTCGGAACTTATCTGGAGATTGTGAAACAGGCCCTTAAACTAGCAAAAACATGAACCAATTCCTAAACGAGACTAATTAAGAAAACACAACATGTCAATAAACGTACGGTTTTTTAGTGAATAGTATAGTCAAAAATTGTAATCCTATTATGATTTAAAAAAAAACTATACAAGAAATAATCCTTAATCACTTTAAACAAACAAGAAAAAACTAATCAAACACAAAAAAAACCTAGGAAACAATAAAACAACTAGCAAGATAATAAAACAATTTGTAAACCAACTTATAATTATAATGTTGTAAAAAAACGTTCTGTTCTAACAAAT
This sequence comes from Lycaena phlaeas, assembly GCA_905333005.2. Lineage (NCBI taxonomy): Eukaryota > Metazoa > Arthropoda > Insecta > Lepidoptera > Lycaenidae > Lycaena > Lycaena phlaeas. The sequence goes on along the minus strand of HG995168.1, from coordinate 19,735,157 downwards.
TGTACAAGTCATTGGACACTACTAACGAGGCGACTATTGAATATTAAATTCATAAAAAATTAAATTCATATTCGGAAGCGTATTACAAATAAAAAGAGACACGATAATAATTAATCGTATCGTCCGGGCCGGTTCGTAATTAGAAACAATTGAAGACGAAATAAACGAGTCGGGCCGTGCCACTAAAAATTCGATGTTATCTTTCATATTTTAATAGGTTTCCATGGGGGCACATCGTGGTGCCGCGCGAGGCAATCCGGGGCCCTCCTCCGGGGCACTCCTCCATGATGAGGCTAAAACCAACACGAAATGACGACCGGGGCACACTTCATCACAGATGCGAATTGTGATTAAGTGCCGTCGCTCGGATGCCTTGGCACGGCACAAGCGTCAACAGAATTAGATTGCCGCTGCGACTTCATTTACGTATTCAACGTGGATTAATTGATTCCCTTTTGATACGTTTTTTGATGCGCCCAATATATAATTATGTCCGCGCATAATTTACTACGAATGAAACATTGATACGATGGCAGGAAATAGTATATTTTTTGTTGATATACAATTCGATCGATTTGACTATCTAGATTTAAAGTATCAACCCTTATATGTCCCACTGCTGGGCACGGGTCTACTCCTCGAAATCAGGCGAGGAGGGTAATGGGCCAATAGTTCACCGCGCTGGCCCAGTGCGGGTTGGTGAACTTCACATACCTTCAAAGACTTTTAATCTCATCAGGCATGCAGGTTTCCTCACGATGTTTTCCTTCACCGGTGAGCGAACGATGGTCTCGTGTGCACTTAGAAATTTTAGAAAAACCCATTTCAAGGCACACACGGACGGGTCAGGATCGAACCCGGAACCCCTCGCATAAGAGGCCGAGTCCGTCCACCACTGGACCACCGTCGCTCTATCGCTATCTAGATTTACCTTAAGAATAATAATATGTTAGAACTTTAATTTGTACAGATTATTCAAATAAAGCGTGAATATATTATATCGTTATTTTTTATATCAAATCAAATCTAAAATATCTTTATTACGTAGGTACAACTTGTACACTTAAAATAAGTTAAAAAAAAGTAGTTAAAAAGTAATAATAATAACAACAAAAAAAAACTCGTTTAATATGCAGGATCCCCTAAGAAAAACGAGATAAGAACTTAGGGTTTGCTCTTTTGTCAACAAAATGTAGTACATAATATATTATATTAAACTCGAAACCAAGATTAATCAAAAAATCTCAATTAAACTATAATTACAGCCGAATTTCAACCCCCGGAGGTTGTTTATAAAATTTTAAAACTTCAGTTTCAGGCGAGCCCACAATACACCAAAAATTGAAAACAAGACATCGCTTTGAATTTGATTAATTAAAAGTTTTAAAAGACTAATCTTAGCGCAAGGGTTGTTGGAAACTTCTTTTGTATTTTATTCTATGAAGAGAAGTTTTTCAGTAAGACAACGCTCAATCTGCAACAGAATATAAAAGTTTAACAATAACGTACACGCCTTGGGCGAGATCGGGGATGAATAAAATCTTACTCGGCTATATAATGAAACCATTATTGAAATACACAGACTCAATGAGGTTTTATATAACGGTAGCTGTTGCCACCCCCGCGTAACCTTACATTTAAAGCCATACCTGGATTTAAGATTACTATTATTGAGTTATGCCCTACGTTACTATTTTTGAAGGGTAATAGTATATTTTATTACAAGTGAAGAAGTGAATTACGGAAAGCCTGTCATTGCAACGAGTTCCGACAAATGTCTCCCGAGCCGAAGGTGAGGGTTGACAGTCGGAACAAGTTGCATTGACGGTTCCGCACGTATACTGAACGACTATTTTTAATACAGTTGCGAAGAAATTAAGCTATTTAATAAAATAATAAAAATACAAACTGGCGCCCAACGTAAAATAATATATTAAAGCAGAGATTTTTTCTTCTTCACCCATTCTGGGTAGGCAAAGGGAACTATGCCCATACAGCCAAGTCTTCAGTGGAATTGTTTTATTGATATGAAATAAAAATTAAATTTAATGAGATGAAATAAAATGAAACCTAACCTAACTCATTTAATTAAATCATTAAATCTGTTATTGAAACAAATTAGTAGCTTCTTTTTAAAAATATTTGTAAAAACTTCGTATTTGGTTTTTTTTTCTTTTTAATCTATAACTAATATTATAAAGAGGAAAGATTTGTACCTATTTCTGTATGTTTGTAATGAATAGGCTCAAAAAATACTGGACCGATTTCAAAAATTCTTTCACCATTCGGAAGCTACATTATCCACGAGTAACTTAGGCTAAATTTTATTCTGATAAAAATAGGGTTCCGTAAGATATTTTGGTTTATTCGGACACAAGGTGTAAAAAATGTTATTTCGCGTACTAAGATCCCGTTGTAAATCTTAGTTAACGCAGGCAAAGCTGAGGGCAACAGCTAGTATACACTATTTTGACAGTTGTGAAAGCGAACGCACGAGTTCGGAAAAGGTAAAGAAAAAGCACGAGTGTGTAATAGCCCACTTTCCGAACGCTATACGTCCCTGCAATACGCCACTTTTTGAGCAACTGTATTAAAAAATATGTGTTATTCAATGCGTATGCATATTTATAATATTAGTACATATAAATGTTGATAGATTTATCTCTAAAATATAAATTAATCGAGGATGCTCGAATCGCTTTTTTCGGTTGAAAACATTTAAATCAATGATTTGCTGAAATAGGCATTGGTGAAAATTTCGTGATAAAAAGTTTAAAATTGTAATCCTATAATATTATATGCCCTGATAATAAAAGAAAGAACATGCAGACGAAGTTGCGGGAAGAAGCTAATGATTAATTATAGATAAGACTTGGTATGTTTGGCCTATGTTTAGTAGTGGACGGATAAAGGCTGATGATGACGATGATGATAACGAAGACTTGATAAAAATATCTTACCTATAGACACTCCTCTCCTTTTTTTATAAGTCCGTTAAAAATTGGGACATAATATATTGCTTTTCGAGCGGGAAAACGTGGTGGAAAAGAAAATTCCATGAATCTCTTCGTTTTTTTTTTGGCAAAAAGTAAATTCTTACTCTTGATACGTTATATCTGTACCGACACCGTAAGGAGGAAAGAGATCCGGGTTGCCTATACGGATTTCTTGTGATAAAATAACGTTTGGTAAAAGCTTCTTATTTCGACAATCAATATTGTTATTAATGAAATTACCACTAAATGTTACTATGTATAAGCGAATTAAAAGTAGAAATGAGTGCAAGGCTTGGCCGACAACACTTACATATCTTACTATCGCCCTGTGGCTTTATCCACGTACTTCACATTCCCATGGGAGTACGGAGAAAAACTTATAGCCTATGTCACTTACTAATAATAATCTTCTCTTGGTAAAAGAATTTCCCAAATGGATTCAGTTCCATTCAGACACCAGCCCCTATAATCTCACAAATTTTTCCTCTTTATAATATTAGAACCTATACATTAAAAAACCTTTGGATGTGCTGCAAACACAATACAGGTACACTTTTATTACCAATATTACTTTCATCAGCAATACAATCAGAAGATTTAAAGAACATTTTTTTTGAATCAAACGTATTTTACCTTAATTGTATTAATTTCTTTGAATGTGAAAAACTATTCTGCTATTAAATAAACAAAACTCAGAGCTCAGTCTTGAGGCGGGAATCAAACCCTATGACCTAGGGGTCTAAGCGTGGCCTTTGAGGGCCGAAGCGTGGCCTTTGAGAGTGCTTTTAATTAGGTATATCCCACGAACGGCTGCCACCACTTATCCTTAAGTGGGCTGCAATAATGAGATACAAAAAAGTACACAAATAAGCACATTATTAGTTCTTTTATTAGGACAAAAATTAAATAAGCCTGCGTACATTATTATTTTCTGTGGCCGTTTTATGTTTTTTGATAGAGGTTTATATCTAGCAGCGGACAGACTAAAATAATAATCTGTGGTATATCCTTTAATGGATGGTAATACAATGGCATATTATATACGCCTTTTTTTGACTGAGGATGCAAATTTACATTCGCAGTAAAAAAGATTTTGGTCAACGATAATTAAATGAGAAATAGACATTTGACTGTAGTAGCTCAATACCTTTTTGGAAACGTGGCAATGTTGGTCCAATGGTTGTGGGCTCGGAGTTTTTTAATGGGAGGCCCGGGTTCAATCCTGACCCCTCGTGGGGACTTGCATTGGTGTATTTAAATTTTTAAATGCAACTGAATATGAGACCATAGCTTTTTATCGATGAAGGAAAACATCGTGAGGAAACCAGCATGCCTGATGAGATTTTTTTTGTAGGAATTTCACCAACCAGCATTGAGCCAACGCAACGGTGAACTGTGGCCTGATGAGGAGACCCGTGCCCAGCAGTTGTACGCTATACATATAAGGGATGATATTATTATTATTGCTTTATTTATCGACCTTCTCTGTGGACGTTAGTGACTAAATAGAGCTCGAATAACCAGAAAATATTTAAAAAAGTGGAGCATCACATGATACGCTTGATTTCAAAATGTTACTACTGTGTAAGTGACTAAGCCAAAATGTTTTCTATTATAAGATTTTATCATTTTTGGTTTCTCCGTACATAAACAATAAAGCCTTAATTTCACTACAACCAGTGCGTCAGTTATGTCTTGTTAATTGTATTTTAGTAAGTTTTGAATACGTTTGTAAATTAATCTCGCCGCGCCACAACTGTCCGGAGATTTGGCGCCTTCGGGGATTTCTGTTAATTATTTGGAGCTTTTCGAATACACATACATGTTTGTGTGTGTGTGTGTGTGTGTGTGTGTGTGTGTGTATTGTATATATTATTACTTAACCATAAGTATTGAAGAATACTACTAAGAACACTTCATTTCCATTTTCCCAATCTTCGCTCATCGACCAGAAAGAGGTCTATTAGTTAGCCGTCTCACCATCTTAGCCGGACTAGAGTTGTAAGTAGTAACATAAAATATAAGTTGTTCTACAAAAATCCTATTATTAGTAGTATAAGTATTTAACAAACCGTAAGACAAAATACATTTTATAGGATTTTTTACGAATTTACTTTAAAATTTACCAATACCAAATGATTCTTTAAAGGATTCTTATCTATCTATTTAAAAAAAAATCGCTCTTGATGTAGAGCAAGATTTATCTAAAAAAATTGAATGATCAAATCGCAACAGACACTAGACCCGTAAACACTAGAGCCGTGCTTAAGACAATGATATATTGGCATTTACTACACAGATCCGCTTTAAAATTTAATGTTCGTTTTGACGAGCTAATCTTGAACACTACCAATCTTTTTGACCATTTGCCCGCTTAATTATTTTACAGACCCTTTATTATCAAAGACAAGATAATAGATACCTTTTTTTTAGCGCATAAAACTGCGGGAACAGCCAGTGTTTAATGTAATCTACAAATATAGATTATAACAAGAATGTTGTAAGCACCTGTGAATGACATTCATGTATTACTGTCTGTTATACCTGCTGTAGTCTATATTTCTGCTTGCACGTGTATGTCATACAAATATGATAAATATTTTGTATATTAGTTTAACAAGCAGGTAGACAGATCACCTGATGGTAAGTGCACAACGTCGCTTAAGAACATTAATGTGTTCACACACAACTATGAGCGCAAACTCTTTTGTGTTGCCAATTTCAGACGTAATGATAAGTCTCTGTGCCAGAAATGTATACTGTCCGTCCTAGCCACCTCTCCGAAATACAGCAAAGCTGTTTCAGAGTGAACATATGCAGAATAGTTGGACACCATCAGAAACGCTTACTTTCAAATGCCAGGATGTATAGGTAGGTAATTTTCCTTGCTTAATTTAAGTAATTATTATAATTATAATAAAATAATATTAAAATTAATATTGTTGCCAAAATTACAACAATATTTCGTTGTTATAGCATAATTTATAACATAACAAGTAGCACTACATACATGATTTTAATATATGTATAATTATTAATTACATATAATTATATAAATGTTTAGAATCATATAACAATTTATTTAAGGTGTGTTTTGTGTACAGAACATGGTATTGGGTGATGGCAGTAAGTATACATAGGAATGTGTGAAGTATTTGCATACATAACACCCTCCTGCGAACCACACTCATGATTTATAATGACTGACATAACTACTTCATAACAATAATAAATAAAAAGATGTTTTCGTGGTGATATTCTTTACAAAAGTATTCAAAGCAAATAGGATCTGGTCAGAAATATGTGACAAACAAAAATGCAGCATGCTACACAAAGACCAAGCTTCAAAATAAGACCATTTTTACTGTATGAAAGGACAAACGGACAGTCGGTTCACCTAACGGTAAGTCAAATCAAATCAAATAAAATAATATTTATTTCGTAGGCAAATTACATAGCACTTGAAACGTCATTTTTTTTTTATAAGCTAATGCTAGATTCGCAAAGTAGTAGTTTTCCTCAGAGAAGAATCTAGCAATAGGATCAAGTGATAGGGACATCCACTGACACCAGCTACACCAGATGATTAGCAGGTGCGCGGCCTTCAATATATGAGTATGGTCTTTTCTTGAAGGTCCCTAGGTCGTATGGGTTCGGTAATACCGTGGGTGACAGCTGATTCCATATAGGAGTGACGCGAGGCAGGCAATGCCGTGAAAATCGAATAACGGATTTCCGGACATCGAGGTGGTGTGGGTGAACTGATCACCCACTGATGTCCGGTGGTGGAATTCTGCTGCAGGCAAGTATTTTATCTATGCAGCGCCAAAGAATCAAGTCGATTGTAGAGATCCTTGCTATCTTTGAATCCAGCTGTACATTATTGGCTGTGGTCATATGGAAGGAGCTGATGTTGGAGCGCTCTAGCCCAAAGGTGAAAGCGGTATTCCACGTGAGGCTAGATCGAGCTTTGTATAATTGTAAGTAGTGGGGAGGTATGAAATACTGCTTCGCCCAACTGAGCACACTGAGTTTCTTAGAGGCTAGTTTAGCCTTTTCTTTTAAGTGACCACGAAATTGAACGACATAATTCAAACTAATGGGGAACTGAAAAGTCTATATTTTCTTAATTCTACTACTGGATAAAAATAAAGTATAACTCTGATTTGTAATATAAAAAACTGTCAATATTTGGTATTAATTACATCCTGATTTTAAAAGATGGAAAATCATAACCAGTGAATCCGCCTTTTGTCTATTCTCAGACACAATATATTTGTGCAATATACCTAATAAATTAAATTACATAAAGTATTCCCCTCTATTAATTAATTCCTTGGAAATGAAAGTTCAAAGATTTCGTGCCTATGCTCTCAAACACACACAAGCACAGCCAATAAAAGACGAGACCTCGGTTCAGTTGCGCTTGCAATATTTTTTCTGTCATCGATATTAAATTCACACATCTTCAGTAGGTACTACTTCGCTAACAGTCTATACATTCACCGTAATAATAAGGTATATATAAAGTACCACTATGGGTACCACCGCCGGCGCCAGCACCTACGCTAGCGGCCTTTGCCAATTAGCTTTAAAATAATGAACATGTTTTATATTTCCCCGGTTGTTCATCCCCAGCCGGGGGTCATGCGGGGCCCTATTGTTACACAATCTCCGGGACACAAAGGGACGCGGTAAGTCCGTGTATCCCAACTGTATCCCACTTGAGAACTTCAGCTCATTAGAACTTAACAAGTTATAACGCCCCACTACCTAATTACTTACCCTGAGAGATAATAAATTAAACCATATATATTTTTTTTTAAAATATCATATACCTACTAAAAAAAAAAGTATATTCTTTGATGCTGTATAAGGAAAACTAAGAAGAAATGGCGAAACAGACTAATTTTTTCCTGAACGGGAACACTCTATTCCTAAGGTGAGTGAGGTATTTTCCATAAAATCATTTACTTTATAATAACTTTTTAGATTTTTTTTATGGGTAGGTAGTTGGACATTTTCTGGGATACTATCATCCATATCCGAAGCGTCTGGCACGTAAAAATCTAAATAAGCATAAATATAAAACCGTAAACGGTTGTCTCATCTTGGTATGATTACAAATTGAGTAATTAAATTGAGCGGGACCATAATTTTTGAACCATTAAAGATCTGTTTAGCCCACAAACGCCGTAGCTTATGTTAAGCTCGAATAAATAATGAACTGAGCATAGACCGCGGCGTTCTGATCGATTGCCACGGTAGTCGGGGCGGCACAGTGCGATACGATAAATAAATATCCCCCGAACAAACGCCGCTCTTGTCCCCCGAGAGGCGCGGTGACACTAAATTTAAAAGCTTCAATTGTACAGAAATAACCGAAACACGGTTAAGATCTTTCGTGAACAAATCGCGTATCGGCCGTCCGACGACAACCAAGATTGACTGCGCAAGTGAGCGCGTCTAATATAAACAAATTAATAGGGAGCCAGTCTATCCCCGGTGGCAAGCATAACTCAACTCGTGTGCTCCGCGACGGGAGGAGGGGACCCGGGAGGGGAGGGGAGGTGTCATACAGGAGAGACATGTCATAGACGAAAAAGAAAATTTGACGATCGTTGTAAATCAGCGTGTCACATCGAGTTTCGCTTTCATAAAACACACGCTTCCTGTCTTTGTACATTACGATTGTAATATTAAAGGAAACATAACTCTGATGATAATTTTTAACGAGTGCATACAATATTTTATTATAATGCCCGCCGGTTCCACGACACTTCTTTATCTGGTGTAACACGTGTTAATCAAGGGGGCGTTATCGAAGGCAATTTTAAGAATGAGTGCGCCTATAAATAAAGTAGATCTTTACATTAATTATGGGTTTAATTATGTTTGAGTCCGTTTGATTTACTCTTGCCTCGAATTGTGTTGGCTTAAGTTTGTGGTGCGGCGGTAACGATTATTTTTGTCTGTGTTCCGTTTTAGATGAAAGCGTGTTGAGACGCGTTGACGCCTGTACCATTTGCAAGGATTAGCTGCGTCCCCGAACATATGCTCAGGTGAAGTTATTTTGGCTTTACATATCGTTCGCTTTTGAGGCTCAAACATTTCGAGATCAAAAAGACTCCAAATGTTTTTACTACTTTTTAATTGTTTTTTTAAGATCATCTTAGCTTAAGCCATATTTTTATGTGATCTGTGTTTCACAGTAGAATAAAGTCAAGTATTCGCTCTATGCAGTACCAACATCTTTATTGGCACTCATGCCAGTTTAGAATTGAACAAACTCAAATGCACTGCCGAGAACTGCAGGCTGCACGAGTACCACCATTTTGCTTGTACATCCTGTGAAACAGCTTTGCTGTTTGTAGAGCTGCGTCCACTTAGCAGCTTTCGGGCGCAGCGAGTCCCGCACACCCGTCAGGTGAGACCCACTCCCCCGCGGAATGCCTAAGCGCATTTCCCGGCGTTAAATAAAAAAAATGGATAACCAGCACATAAATGACTTGCCTGGGCTAGGTCCAGATAAACTAGTTTATTTATTCTATTTTTATGGACTACGTCGATTACTCACAATGGTAGTACGGCCAGCTAGGCTTGCCTATCCAACTATGATAAAAAAACGGGTATTATGCTTGAGATTTTATCATTGCTAAAAATATGATATCTCGATTACTGACGTATATAATTGATAAGGTTATGAAGTTAAGACAAACATATTAATTTCCGTTAATTACAAACTTGGCGGTTCATAATTAACGGTGTTAACAGTTGGCAGTTAACGTAAACGCTACTTTCGAATCATATTTACTATACGTGGGACGGTGTTAGTGTAAGCAGATGATGACTAATCGTTTAAATCATGATTAAATTAATGATGATAATATAATTAATAATGATCAAAAATTATATACAATAAATTATGAATGAAAAAATGCATGATCTCTCAGTTCCCCTGGACCATGATTGTCACTTAAAGTATCCTAAGATAATGTAAAAAAACTTAATAAGCCCCTTTAAAACCCATAAAAGCTGTTTTATTATAAGACACTAGCTGTTGCCCGCGACTTCGCCTGCGTTAACTAAGATTTACAACGGGATCTTAGTACGCAAAATAGGAACTTTTCTGGAGGATTTTTTACACCTTGTGTCCGAAAAACCCAAATATCTTACCTATTATTTTTTTTTCAGAATAAAATTTTGACTATGTTACTCGTAGATAATGTAGGTTTCAAATAGTGAAAGAATTTTTGAAATCGGTCGAGTACTTTTTGAGCCTATTCATTACAACCAAACAAACAAAGCTTTCCTCTTTATAATATTAGTGTAGATAGATCACGATCCAAAGAAATCATCGTCATCATTATTATCATCATCATCAGCCTTTATCGTGACGTAACGTAGGCATTTCATTATTATAAACAAAATTCGCATGACCATTCTATTTAATAATATTATGAATACTATTAATGTTAATAAAAACGATAAACTAAAAAAGGTATCATATATACCTAGTTAGTGATAGCCTTTTTGTCTTGTACCTTTATCAATTTCAGTCAATACAAAAAGCTTTTGGTGCATTTTGTAGTGCATTGCGTATGTATTAAATGCATCCAGGATCGTCTGTGTCCCCGCAAACGGGATCTGTTCTGGAATGGCCTCGGGCCGGGACGTGTATCCCGGCGGCGTGGAAGCGACATCCAGCTACCCACAATCGATACTCGTATTCATAAAAACAAGCAAATTAATTGTGTACGATGGTCAATACTGTTCGTGTTCAAATATATACTCAATTAGAGGGCTTGTGATATTTCTATTTACATGAATTGCTAATCGTCCACACTACGAAAAAGAATATTTCTCAAGTTGTAAGAGCGAATTTCTTTAGAATAATATGTTCAATACTTTAATTCATAGCTGATATACGGCGGCTTTCAATATCCTATCTATCTTAAAATTTTCGATCTTGAAATTTTGACACATTTTCTTACAAAATTTTAAGATAGATAGGATATTGTAAGCCGCCGATAATGACTCGTTTTCTATTAACTGATTCGAGATAAATGATATTTTTTACATAAGCCTCAGATTTCTTACAGTTTGGATAAAATTTTAGTTTGACAAAAAATGGGAACTCCTGAAGCGTGCATTTTTAAAACTTTGCTTGCTAATTTTATTATTTACATGATTACACTAAGCCTTATTCTGTATTCTTTAAATGACACATCACCGTATCATCACATATTCGTAGTATATAACTAAGTCGTCTTATTCCAGGCCTTATAAACCAGGCCAGAACACACTGTCTTACGCTCAGCCAATAACTCCCCCAAGATCCTCGCCACGTAATTAATGGCCAGCTACATAAAGAGTTACGTTTCACTATAATTACTCCAACAAAAATCTAGCCTCAACATTTATCAGTTTCATGGCAAGTTAAATAACTTTCATCCTGAAAGGCTACATAAAAAAAAAACAATTCAATGCATTAGAAACGCCGTGTCTGAGTCAATTCTCATTAGGTGCTTAGACATTAGACTTGTACTGACTTTATACTAGTATTGACTTTGTACTATCGCTAGGAAACCTCATTACTAATAAAAAACCGCATTTAAATCGGCTCACCAGTTTTAAAACTACGATGCAACAGACAAATACACAAAGCGGTAACGCTTATAACACCTTTTTAAGTCGGAGGTCAAAACTGGGAAAAAATATTTGGGTATTTACTTATTCAGCAGCGTTTTATTGATTGTACATAAGTTTATTAAATAAATATACATAAACTATGTTATGTCAAGTTGTGTATAATACGAGTCTTAAGCAAGAATAAAATATTTTTTACGTTCGTCTTTGATAGTTGCATAAATCATTTTGTAATTAAATTTAATTAGTGTTATAACAATATTCCTTGAAGCTTAACTAAATTTACTTAACACAGTGGAGAGGTGAATACACATAAATATACCTGCATACAGAATGCAAACATGATCAGTCCGCTTGACTAGTTTCGAAAATTAACCCTATGCAATCTCAAAAATATCGCATATTTATGATATCAGTTACAAAGACAAGCTGTTCGCAGTTTAATCAGACCTAAAACTACAACACCTAAGTCTAAAATACGTAGCATAACTCTTGCGATAATTTGAATATTTTCCAATCTAGCTACAAGCCACCAGATTAGCACGTTCAAACGAACACTTCTAAATTATTACATCTACAATTTACATACTGTATGGACTGTTATGTACCAATGTTAAAAAAAGTTATTAGCTTTAGAAATATACCATTTGAAAAGTTAATAATTTTATTTTGAACAGGGTTGAAATGATTGTATATATTAAGAAAATAAACTTCCAAAACTCTAAACAAACAAAATAAAGGCATAATATACGGTCGAATTAAGAAACGCCTCCTTCCTTAAAGTCGTTTAAAAATTCAACGAATACACTCTTATTGTAATATGGAGCCTTCTATCAATTGAAATGCATACGTATGTTCACATTTCACCCACAAACGTATGAATCAAGAAAAACAGATCAATATACCAAACTAATCTAGGCAGAGCTGGTTAGAAACAATAGCTGGGAACAATTAGTTCATCGGATAGATGGCGCTGCCGTAAATCTCCTCTCGCCGGCAGAGGCGCTGTACGGCGGTTAATTAATGCAGTGGTGAGCTGAAGCTGAACTCCAGTAAATTGTGCACCCATCCCGCACCATCCCGCCGATCTACGAGAATTGCACTTGCCAAATTAAAACACGCGTAAACAAATTGGCGTTCCGTTTAATTGTTTTATAATATCATAAAATTGTGTACTTTAAAACTACTTTTTCTATTAAAACTGTTTTATACTTTTACAAAATTTAAAAACTCATATTATTTTCTTTTGTTAGATGCGAGTGGCAAGGGATCGGTCGTCTTGGCGTTCATTCAGGGAGGCCTATGTTCTGTAAGCGGATCAAGTCCACTGATGATGATGATGATTGTTTTCTTATGTTTACGCGAATTTCAAACATTTAAATGAAACAACTTTTACGGATTTTATCGCGATCTATTGAGTTTCATATAAGCCCGAAACGACGTTTCGAATACTTTAACAGCTACCATGGTCACTTTAAAAACTCATCATTATACACGAGCCATACCTACAGCTATAAATTGGTAACATACGTAACGTGGAGCAAGATCAAATTGTGATATTTGTTCTGACAAACCAATTTGTAGTTACTACGCTAAAGTATTTTAAAAGACGAGAATGTAATAGTAATAAAACCCGATATGACCCGGTATGAAGAAGTAAAACCTTCATCTGCAAGAGCTTTGCAGTTATACTAAAATTATATATTTAATGTATTCAGATTTAGATGTAGAAAGAAATGTAAAGTGGATTATTTCTCATCCCACTTTCCTCACTTTGTCCAGACAATATAATTTGTACCCATAGCGACAAGAAAATTAAGATATGAAATAAAAAAAATCAGTCATAGGGGTTATCAACAGAGGTGAAAACTTATAACTTAAAATTATGACTTCATTTTTACTACTGTCATATTAGCATGTCGGTGAAACGACACTAAAATTTCAAGTGCTGACTTGACTAAAAAAGTTTTCACTTCAATTATATTATTAAATTTTCAATTTACACTTGTAACATCTATTCTAATCCAATAAAGATTCCTGCAACTCGAGAAATCCATGAACACCTACTGGTCATAACATTTGGCTAAGTAGCATTGTACCGTAACGTTTTGATGAAGTTACATATTAACAAAAATTAAATTAATAATAACAACAAATGTGAATGAATGTTGCTTCTAATTCGTCGACTAAAGTCAAAAAATGATCACTCGAACTGTATTAGTAATATTAGTTTGTATTAGCAGTGTTGTTAGTTTGTATTAGTCGTAATGTTAGTCTATATTAGTATATAGTTGAGTCTATTCAGGCGTGTGAGCTCCGTCCCCAGCCTCATTATCCCATCCATGGTGAATTTAAATCAGCCTTTCGTGTTTTGCAATAACATACCCTGAACCGCTCAGCAAATATTATACCAACTGTACGTTTGTTACACAGTTGCTGTTTATATCGACCACAATATATTGAAAGCGAATCATTTTCATTCAATTTTGTATTAAGATTACCTTATATCATATAGTGTAGAATATAATATAAATAATATAATTATTAGAAAAATGTAGAGAGCGACCATGAAAGAAAGAAAACAAACACTTTATTGGTTCACAAACACGAGACAACAACAAAATAGTTTACATTAACTAGACAGTTACACAATTAATTCACTCTTACAATTATTAAAGAAAGAAAAACTATAACGATGGTCCAGAGTTTACGAGCTCGGCCTCTTGAGCGAGAAAGTTCGGGTTTAATTCTGACCCCGATATGGTGCCTTGAAATGGTTTTTCTAAATTTCTAAGCGCACCCAAAACACAAGACCATCGCTGGTTCACCGGTGAAGGAAAACATCGTGAGGATACATGCATGCCTGGTGAAATTAAATGTCTTTGAACGTCACATACGTTTGGGATTGGGCCAACTACAACGCCTCGGTGAACAATGGCCCGATACTCTCCTAGGAAGAGACCCACGCCCAGCAGTAGGACATGTATGGCTTGCTACTCTATAGTGTAGACTACAAATTCAACATAAAAACAAGTAGGTAGCGGTAATTAGATGTAATCAAAAACGTACTTAACAAAAAGTAGTAATACGATAGCGGATATATATTTATACATGTGATTCAAATTTTATAATATAGCTATTATATACTATAATAATTACATGTTATAACGAACCTCTCGCTATATAATTAAATAATTGTAAAATAAAATACCAAATAAATCAAAAGGTAACCAAAATACAATTAATATCAATAATTCTTCCCCTTACATGTCGATAAAATGATTCGCTCTCATTGAAATAAAATAGACTTAGGAAATACGGTGCGGCCAATCGGCGATTTGTCGAGGAAACAAATCCAAAAGTCGAGGGAGTATTTATTCCCCTCGGTACAACACCCACATGGCGATCCTTCGGTACGGACATAAATACGAGCCGTACAAGACTTTTTAACTCGAAAAAAAGTAATGTTGAAAAATGTCCACTGGAGGCGGATAGAGGTAAAGGGGCTTTTTTGAACAAGACACTTAAATGTATCGTTATTCCGACTTTACGACTCTAAAAACATTCACACTGTTTATGTCTATTTATTAAGAGTATTTTTTGTTATTCTTATCTGCTCTGTGATAGTAGTTTATATGTTGTTATTATTGTAATTGAACACCAACTACTCTATAACGTTCTACTGCTACTCTATCTTACTGCTACTCTAAATGTACCAGTAATCATCACTGTGTTGATATAAACAAACCTCTGCCATCCAAACATAAGAAATCAGTGTTACCGTTGGGGTCGGATTCCTTTACCAGAATCAGGTACCATTCATTATATAACGAAGATTTAGCAGCCTGTAGTTTTCATGTAACTTTGATACATGAAATTAAAAAATCCGTACCTAAAGGAAAGGATTTTTAAGTAAATAAAATCGCTACGATATAATCAATCCCATAAAAAACAAACAACATTATATCTTCATCGCTTGTCTAAAACTTCGGTATTCGTCGCAAAAAGACGCAATGATGATGGCAGGAATGCGATATGCCGCTTATTTGTTTCTTCCGTCAAGCAATTCTGGTTTTCGGGAAGTAGGGCAGGACTTCTAATTACTGGCCTTAGTCTATGTGAGTCCATCTAATGAGTAATGGGTAACACGTGAACGAATTGCCTGTGCTAGTTTCAGGCTTATTCATTTACTTTCACGACACTGACCACTTAGCATCACGTGGTTTGTGTACTCGTTTGCCTGTACTAGTATGATAAAAAATTAAATATGCAGCGAACACAATACAAAGCCGGACGACCATCGTGTTGCAATTATAACATCCTACAAGATACACGCGGTCTCACGATCGTAAAGATATTGTGACGCCTCATTTACGCACATGTTAACAAAACTTTGATATGAATCATACACACAGTTAGCTTCTAATTAGAAAATCTCTTACCACATAATTTGTGCTACATTTTTGATCTGCACGATGTAACATCTACAAATTGAATAAAGGAAATGGAGTTTTTACTCGCCGTAAACATACATAAAACCTCAATTAATTTTGTAATAAAAATAAAAACAAATAATAAACTAAAACAATCGTTAAAACAAACGAATACAAAACTGAAAAAATACTAATAAATAACAGGCAACAAATCAATAGATAAAAACAATTAGTTTAAAGAATATTATAGATATCGATCAACAATAACAATGGAGGCAATCTAAGAACAAGGGCCGATTAGGATGAATAAGAGATATTGAAACGAGGCATCCCGTGATTTGCCAACACCTCAGCAATGGCGCCAGAACTAAATTACCAAGCAACCTGTCTCCTTTCAAATTTGATCGTGGCCAACATCACACGCCTATGAACTCTATAATGAAATGTTAGTATAAAAACAAAACTGGGCATATATGATTAGCTCGATACACGAGTAAGGTAGAGCCACTAAACAAACAGCCATTACAATAACGCAACGTCACCGTGACCAAAATCACTTATTGTGTGATGACTTGCAAGTGTGTCTTGTGGTACGCGCTCGTGTTTCTCCTGTTTAAACTGATAAATATTATCCTTATTATTTTCGCCTTGTTATACACAGGCCGTCTGATAACTCCATTAATGAAGAAATCAAAGTGAATTCGAGAAGTTTGCTGTTCACTTGGAACGCAAATTTCGGTATGCTCCATAAACAGATAAAATATTTAAACTAAAGCAATAAATTGCATGTTACATAGTTTATGACCATCGGTGTCGTTAGACCATTTTGATCCGAGAAGAATAGTCTTAGTAACGTGAATTTGACCAGTGTCAATATACAGGAAGGGAAATTAAGATCTAAAAATCAGATACAAAATAGACAGAAGATCTCTGTCTAAAAGTCAGTCTCAAAGGAAATTGAAATTGCGAAATATCGATATTAACTGAACACATAGAGGCGAATTGTAAAAATTATAGCTCAAAGAAATTCAAAATTATCTGAAATAGTGTTAAGTGAATTAAGCAGAAAGGTGCTGTAGATAAAAGCGCCGCACGTGTCCTAACAAAACGGTAAATATATTGATCATATAAGATGGTGGATGGACACATTATATAGAGCAATTATTCATATATAACCACTATTATGAACTTTTACATTAAATTACATCTAATGTGAATCGAAATTTAAATTCTGTGTAATTTCACAAATGGTTCGTGTAAAGTTAAGAAATTTATTTGATATAAATTAAAAGGTTATGTATAAATTGAGGAAAAAAATATTTTATTTCGAATTTTGTGAACATTTCTGACCCTTCCTCATACGCACAACAATTACAAAATGATAATTAGTACAAATTAATTAAAATAATCTAGTAAAATTATGACAAAGGATTTGTAAATTTACCCATTCTCTACAAAACAAAAGAGATTTCGAGGAAATCTATTTGGCGAGTTTGTTACGGTCGCTTGTTAGACTGCGAAGTGAAGCACGACCCCGGACGAACTTTTATTCTATTGTTTTCTTTTTGTGTTTTTTTTTATTTATTTTTTTATGGGCGTGCTAACTCACGGCGCCAACACGCCGCAATATGAGATGACGTCTGACCCATCTGCGCGCGCGCCGATGTTCGGGAACGTCCGATATACGCTATTATACTTTAGACTTGTCATCCATCATGAATCTCATATCTATTGACATTAAATAGTATCTATTTAAGAGGTCGGAGGCGTATTGGAATGTGATCTCAATTCTAAAGATACATCGCTTAGGCGCGAAACTTTTGTAGTTGGCACTTATTATCTTAAGAATCGTATTTGGATATAGCCACCGGCTGAATATTCAGATATTTAAATAATAAAGCTATTTATATTTTAGCTAAATATGATGTTGGTTTAATTTTCGAGCTTTTTTTTCACTAGGGAGTAAAGTTGGAGTAGCATATACCATAGCATTCTAAATAGCCTTTATGTATATATGTACTGAGCGTAATAAATATATCAAATATTTATTTATTAATTAGGACCGAATACATTTTTATTACACCATAGATAAACAACCTGCAATCAGATAACAATGCATTAAACAATCCAAAAATCTAATCACAAATGAATGAGAATGAAATGAATAAAACAAACTGATAAATCATTAAGGGATCACTGTCTTAATTACCTCTGATGTCAACGGAGCTGGCCGAAATAAATCAGTACTTAAATGGCTTTCCGCAAGCGCACACCCATCGGGCGGTAATAGCGCGTGCAGCCGAAATGTTAGACGAGTGTTTGGGTTTGTTTTTTACAATGAAACCCTATACGTGGCGTCTAAGCGAACCCACGTGTGTAAAACCAATTTATTCACGCGTTCTGAGACTAATTGGACATCTGAATTCCAGCTTAGACATAAATATTTGTAATGGCTTCCTAGAAACAATTTAATACTTTTGGGACTATGTTTATCATTGCTGATTTTTATCTCGATCATTTATTATTAATCATCATCATCATTAGTCTTTGCCCATCCACTGCTGAACAGAGGTCTCCTTTAATGAACTCCAAAACCATCGATCCAAAATCCGAGTGGCATCCAGTGCATGGAGACCGTCTTCCCGTCTAGTAAAAATCCAACAAACACTTTTTCTCGGTCCAAATGTATTAGCCAAATAAAAACATAAGCGAAAATTTTTTTGCTAAGCTTACTCTAATTAGAACATTCAAATGGATTATACGGATCACCAATTAAATAAAGTATATGATATTATCTATTTTATGGCAAGATAAACTATGGAAAATAAAACGTCTTCACGATTACTTAGTAATAGATATCAAATATCTAAATATATTATTAACCAATTAGAATAAGGGAATCATATAAAGTATAATAAAAATGTCTCCTCGACTACCGCGTTGGAAACGGTATGGGGATCGTTTGGTTGGTATTTTTTTTTTTGTTAATCGGATAGGCATTGGCAGCCGAGCCACCTGATGGTAAGTGGTCAACGTCACCCATCAACATAAACTAGTTTAAGTTAAATCCAGACAGTAATAAGTAATTACACAGCCAGTAGGTACTAGGTACATTTCTACGAAACACAGCGAAGCAGTTTACGGGAGACATAAGCTAGATCAGTGATTCCCAGAGTGGTCTAGCTGGACCCCCAGGGGTCCACGGCAGACTCGAAGGGAGTCCACGATGACCGTCACAAAAAATGGGGATCTACTATTATAAGCGGGGGTCCATGAAAATTAATTTGGTTTCGATGGTGAAGAACCAATGAACCATTCCAGCCAAGAAGACCCATGTTGGCTTGACTTCTCCTATCAATATTGTTAAAAGAATTTTACTATTATAATGAAATATCTTTAAACGAGCATAAAAAAAGGTCAGCAAGGGGTCCACCTGATGCAGGAAAAGTTTGAAAGAGGTCTATGAAGCAAAAGAATTAGGGAAATACTGAGCTAGATGGTGGCGCCCATGCAGCCGGAAGCGTGGAACAGTGCATCTTTTCTACCAGTAAAATTATTCTGACCATGGACCACATTATAACCTTTTTATAATTTTCTACAACTAGCAGCGCCCCGTGGTTTCACCCGCGTACTTCCCTTTGCCGTGGCTGTACAGGGATAAAATAAAGCCTATGTTTTATTCTGATGTATAAGCTATATTATTCTAAAGTCTCATTCAGTCCATCCATTCAAATCCATTCAGTAGTTTTTACGTGAGAGTAAC
Source organism: Lycaena phlaeas (assembly GCA_905333005.2). NCBI lineage: Eukaryota > Metazoa > Arthropoda > Insecta > Lepidoptera > Lycaenidae > Lycaena > Lycaena phlaeas. The sequence goes on along the minus strand of HG995168.1, from coordinate 19,715,316 downwards.
AAACATCTATAGTTACAAACTTTCACGTTTATAATCTTAGTAGGATAGTAGGATGTGGCATTATAGAAACACGTCTGTATATGCAATATTGAGTTATAAAACAAGGCATTGTGGCGTTTATCGTAAAGCTCATGTATATCAAACAAATAAATAATATAACATTGGAAGAAACATACAGACAATTCAATATCACGGTGTAAAATGCAAAAATTGAAAGAACACTCCAAAGTACGCGTTATCTCAAAGTAAACGGGAAAAAATATGATAATTAACATTAGCAGTTACAAAGGTAACACACACGAAAACTGAAAAATCCGATCAGATAACTTAGATATCTTGACCTCCAATATACGCTAAGCAATAAGGGAATTCTACTATTGTATGAATCGTAAAACTTTATACGCTCACCGTAGAGATGGGCCTGGTATTATATTGTTAACGATCTTGTAATTGCACTGATAAAGGTTTAGTCAATAAAGAGGGTTTTATTTTTAGTGATTTATGACATACGATACAGAGCGAGTTGAAAGCGATTGCGGTAATTAAATTCACGAGAATAAGACGCAAACCGTTTGGTATTAAACGCGAAACGGAAAGGCGGGCTCGTTTTAACATAGCACTGGTTCGATACAAATTTATTACACATTTCACTAGAATATTTTTCAAATGTTTAGTCACGTTTAACATTTTTTGGTAACGATAAATCTTATATGACGTCATGAGATTAAGAAATATATAAGTATATATTTTTTTTAATTTTACATTCCGGAATGAATGAATAATTCTTAGTTATTACCTATTCATTTGTAGCGGAACCCCTTAACTGCATTTTTTACAGACGTTGAAAAAAAATATATTTTATGTAGGATATTGACTAAATTATAGCAAAATACATAGACACCAGAATGTTACCTAATGTATAGAAAATTTTAAAAATACAACAAAAAAACATAATAATCTTACATTATTTTGTCTTACATAGCAATTTAAATTACGCATCCAACAAAATGCAAACCTATACCTACATATCATTACATATTAATTAATAGCATAGCTGTATCAAAGCTAAAATAAACAAGCGACACTAAGATACACGATTTCAAATTTAAAAGCACCGTCGCCCTTGCAAATGACTCACACAAATAGAAAAAAATCCACAGATTGTTATCTTGAATCACATTATCTTATTTGTAATACGAGAAAGGTATTTTGTATCTCTAAACTCTCAGGAATTTGGTCGGTGAAAAAAAAAAATTCGCCGCCAATACTTATCTATTACAGATAAAATAATGTCTTTTGAAATTAAGACGACAGATTATAAACAAAACATAGATTTGCGAAAAAAAGGTAGTGTATGCTGTTAGTGACCACAGGCTGACATTTTTTCATTAAATATTCTAAACGGCTAGATGTCACACTTGACGCACGCATGGTCAAATTCACCCATAAACATAAGCTATTTTTCTCTTTAAAAAAATCATTTAAAATACATAATATGTTGCAATATAATAATCAGAATGGTACTTATACATACGCTAAGTGATACACTTTGGTTAATCGCTAAACGCGAGAGTTTGTGAAAATGTAATGGATATTTTTTCCTTTTCACGCAAAAACTACTGAATGGATTATTATGTAACTTAACAATAATATAGCTTAAACATCACATTAACATATAGGCTATAATTTATTCGTGTACTCGCACGGGAATGGAATGCGCTGCTTCTGCCAATAATGTTGTTATTTGTATAACAATAAAATTTCAAAACAATATATCTCGATATTCATAAACAATATTAGTCATAATAGTAATTTTCTTCAAAACAATATTTCTCAATGTTCACAAACAACATTATAAAACGTATATTTTTATCAAACATCTGAGTGAATTCCTCAAAACGTAATTGGTGCAGCGTTTGACATATGTTGAACCCGTGCCAACAAACGGACACAACTAATATCAAGCGAACATTTACAGTCCAAACGTATAAAAGATTAATTTACATTTTTAACGTATTAATGAAACGTGAAGAATTCGTAAGACGGGAAATTGAGATGAACCGCGCGGTCGGTCAATTTAATAAATACTCCATCTCTTTAGATAGGAAGTCACGTTGACATATTTAAATGTCTCTGAGATCACAGAAGAAAAATAACCCACACAGAGCGCATATCGATAATTCCATCAGCGACACGGGCAAATACGAAAATAAGCATCAAAGTGTTTTTTAGTGGTTACACGACAAATGTTAACCAGCGTTGGCTAACACGTGTTAGATATTGTCAGACACTATTTACTGCTGGTTTATTAACTACGGAATATGGAGAGCAAAGCAGATGTCCCGATAGCCTCACTGATGGACTAATTGGAGACAAATTTTATTTAATACGAATGAATCATTAATTAACATCCTTATATTCAAATTCGGCGGCGCCCTACAAGTTTGTTTTGTTTTATCTGATGAACAGCCTTTGGCTTGCTTTGTCCGCGACTTGGATATACAATCTTATGAAATCAAGGGCGTACAGTCATCATCGTCCACTGTTAGTCATTATTCTCTATAATAAGCAAACATGGCTGAAACTCTGCTATTCTGACAACACATGAAGATCTAACTAGTTGGACACGTTCTAACCAACTGGACAAGGTGTCAAGTATACATCAGAAGGTATTTATTTATCCCATAAGGTCTACAATGTATAAACAATCATTTTCCCGCTCATAGTCTATCTTTATTGACTCAAAATACGTTCAGCTTTTTACTCGAGTGAAAAGCAAGAAAAATATACAATTTTTTTATGATATTAATATCCATATATTAGTGGATATCCTTACTTTATGTTATACTACATGTTTTTATCTCAGCGAATGTTATAGCCCAAATAAAATTAATAAAATAAAAGACTTAAAGTTCTTCGATGCATACGTTTAAGTGCACGAGCATTGTATAGCCCATTGTTTAAAATAATAAAGGCCTGTTTCACAATCTCCAGTTAAGTTCCCAATAGGCTATCGGCAACATATTTGACAGATAGAGTATGGAGTATCTGTCAAATATGTTGCCGATAGCCTATTGTGCATTTAACTGGAGACTGTGAAACAGGCCCTTACAATCGTAATATAATTGTATTATTCATTTGTAACTTTTTCATTTCTGAGCAATTTTTAAAATCCATACATACACTTCCTAGTTCGTCATCGTCATGAATATATTACGCAAGTATTTTAAACGGGCCCACCGGTGGTCCCCGACTCATTAGTTTAGATTAACAAGTATTCCAGCCCACGAGACCCCAATAAAACTCCAAATCCAATTCAACTCAAACCCCGGTTGATTTACAAGGAATCAATAAACGAGTAGGCTGTCATTACACTTTTTATTGCGTACACAATAAAAATAATTCACCCGGGCCGGCCATTAAAACCCAAATGAGGTTTCAATATATTACTAGATAAGGTTATATTACTAATACCTATCATGATAATCTAACTTTAAGCGTCCACTATAGAATATGTCTTTCTTAACTACCCATCATCATCATCATCAGTATTTATGTATCCATTGCTGAACCTAGGCCTGCCCCATCTCTTCCCAGATTACAGGCTTACCTACCTACTCATCTCTTAGAAAAGAAATAATTATCAGTACATAATTTAATAGATAACAAAGATACTAAAGAAATAATACAGAATTAACCCGAGTCCTCCCGTGACCACGGTTGCTGTAAAGTATCCGAAACGTCGGGTATGTAAAAAACCTATAATCCGGGAGAAGCTCCGTAAAAATAAGTGTTACAAATGGTAAGTAGCCATCTATAAAAACGACGGATACAGCTATGCTGTTAATAATAATAGTGCGTTAACGATAAAACTGTTAATTCATTTTGTTATACATTTCCAATATTACCCAAAAATATTCAAGTATAATATTATCTATCCAAAAATATTCAAGTAAGTATAATATTATCTATAAGTGAATACATGAAATAAATCAATGCGGAATTAAGGTCCGACTTACATATACATCAAGCGCACTCGAAAACAAACAATAGTTGAATGAAAAAAAGCCTTGGTTGTTGGGTCGTAAAGTAAAACAGAGATATGTCAAGATACGGGGGGCGTATGGCGCCGTACGAGGGCCCAATTAGGGGCACACCTTTCCGACATGTGCCCCAAACCTGGGCACTCCTGGGGCACATCCGTAATCGTTCATCACTTTTTTTGCATGGAATTTACGTCGCTGATCTTTTTGTATCGATTACGTTTCTTTTGACTATTTTTTTTTTTTTTGTGATTGCAAACATAACACGCGAGTAGTTTATCATTCACCTATAATATATTCATAGCTTCAGTTTTCGACGACCTCTGTGGTTAGCGCGTTGGCGCTCAGGCCCGGAGGTAACGGGTTCGAATCTCACCATCAAAAAAGTTTCTGTGTTCCTGGGTCATGGATGTGTATTAAATATATGTATTATATGATAAAAATCTTAAATATATGGAATAATGTAAAAAAGTATTGAATACAATATGTATATCCGTTGTCTGGTAACACCGTAACACAAGTTCTTCGGAAACGTAGCACGGGACCAGATTGACGTAGTATAAAAGCAATTATAAAAATAAAATAAAATTATTTCATAAGGTCTTAATACAATCTTACTTAATACATAATGTAGATACGAAAATTTGTAAGTTTGGAAGTTTATTTCTCATTTACGAGAAAGGCCTAAAATAATTTGACAGAAACTAAATTAGAACATGGCATTTTATTCTTAAAAATGTATACTTTCTGTGGAAATTACATTAATTTGCATTCATAATACTAATTCATAATTGCGTAAATTAAAATGTCTAAATAGTACGCAATTGTCAAATGCACAAAATTTATATAATGTTTTGTCCGAAAATAGTCTTAAAACATAAAATGTAGTATAATATATTAATATGGTACATTAAAACACGTTTGCATTATATAAAATTAGCAAAAATAAATATTTATTAGTTTGCTTTATTTTCCGCATTCTGAGAAGAAAATGCATACGCTGCTTTGCTGAGAAGAAAATGCATGTAGTATACAAGATAGTTCTTGGTATTATAGACGTTTTAAGCTTTCTTAAAATAGTAAGCAATTATATTTAAATAATACATTTTACTTGAATAAGTTCGCATTAAATTACAGTTTTTTTTTTAATAAGGTTTAGGTTATAATCTGACAGATCAAGGTAGGGCTTCAAGCGCTATCTTGAAAATAGGTATTAGGCCGATATCTCTAAAACCAAAGAGGTGAGAGACGTGATCTAGTTTCTTAAGATGGTCTAGATTCTAGTGGTTATAGGCTTAGCCTCTCGGTCGAGAGCTCTAAGTTAAATCCTTACCCCTTAATAAAACCTTACGAAAATGGATTTAAAATTACGAGGTAAAATTCTATTTTAACTGTAGGTATTTCACTCCCTTTGAGTCTAACTTTTAACTAAATTATATTTTCATGTTTTGACATATTTCAAGCGCTTTATATATGATACGTATTCAACAGTTTATTTGATTTATGATATAACTCTATTATATTTTAAATTAAGTTTATATAATGTTTTCAACGCGAATTGTATACTCCATAATTTTACAATTGCAACACCAAAAGGTAACGTAATTTATGAGTTATATTAATTTTAATAATTTTATTTATAACTAAGAAGTGCGATTTATTATTCGATATACAAATAACTTATAACTTGAAATTGGAATTAATTGAAAATAATTTCATATTGTTTTCAAAGTTGGCATATTATTTTTGTAGTATTACACCGACATTTTTTATTTTAACTATAAATCTCTTTAACAACTTATGTTATACATGAAACATGTTGTATAGAGACGTATTTTAGCCAACCTTTCCTGTAACTTAACCAAGTTAATAATCCCAAGTGAAAGAGGAACCATTTGAAGGAACCATTTGATCTTAGATATGCGTATCCTCGTAAACTTTTTAAAACGAAAATATAACTAGCCTAGCTCTTCATAAAAAGTAAAAAAGTGGTACAAGATTTCCAATGCCAATGAAAGTCATCTGATCTCTCAGTTGATCATCTTCTATAACGATGAGACATAAGATCATCATTTTATCGGTATAGTCCACTTTTGGGGTGGTCTAGAATGGATGGCCGATGAGCCAATGAGTTTCAAGAGTGGAGGCCTTTATGCGAATGAAGTGTTAGTCAGCCATTAACCAGGTGGAAGGACGATCTTCGTGCAGTGGCGGGTCCATGATAGATAGCAATGAGCGGATAAAGGCTGGTGATGATGATAAAGGGCACCTTTTTGTGTAACCAGAATGATCTTCCAATTTCCCTCCCCAATTAAAGCGGGTCACAGCACCAGCTTGCAACTTGGCTAGGTATATGAGCCAAGAAAAGACGGGAGAGCCCTGCTTCAATACGACGCGGAGAGTTATTCTAATATTTTAAACATATTTTTGACTGGCCTGTTGAGCTAATGGTTAGTGACCCTAACGGTTAAACTTTAAGGTCATAGGTTCGATTCCTTCGCAGGACAAATAATTGTGTGGTGACTAATGATCACGTCATTAGTTTTGTGTCTAGAAGAAACATATAAGTTATCTGGTTGCCATAAGACGGGCTCCACCTAGTTTGGGATCAGACGACCGTGTGTGTTGTACCCATATTATATTATTATATAGACAGAAGACAAATATCTGGACTTACCTTGGTTCTAGCCAACTTGGGGTTCTCCTTGCACATCTTGGCTAAGGAATGGTACTCTCCCTTCGCCGCGCACAGGATCCACTGCTTCTGCTTCGAGTCAAGCGGGTCATTCTCCTTTTGTTCCAACTATAATAAAACAATGAATTAACGAACTTCTTACGAATGATGATTTTTACATACCTACCAATTTTCGAATACTACATTGACCATGGTCACGAGATGACCGAGGAGTCCTGGCAGAAGAGTTGTTTCTTGTTGTTAGAGAAAAGTTGTTTTATTATTATGAGTGACTAGCAGCGTCCCGCGGTTTCACCCGCGTATTCACCACCCCCGCGGGAGTGCGGGGATAAATTATAGCTCATGTGTCATTCTGATGTATAAGCTATATCATTGTAAAGTTTCATCGAAATCCATTCAGTAGTTTTTACTTGAAAGAATAACAAACATCGATCCATCCACGTATTCTTACAAATTTTCGCGTTTAGAATATTAGTAGGATTCGGCACTTCTAACGCTTTATTGTTCAGGACTTGAGCTTTGGTTAGCTTTTAGTTAGATGATACCAGCGACTAACAGAAGAATTCTGTTAGCCTTCTTCTGTTAGCCATCAGCGTTACGGGCTATTATCCTATCGAGGTATGAAATTATCATGTCACTATGATTTAAATTGGAATCATCAAAATCCTAGAATTATACAGATTTACGTACACCGGATACGCTGAAAAGGTACTGTATATTAAAAATTATTCGTCGTGATACGACCGTCAGATGTATAATATAATATTTATAAGTTATAAGAATTCATAAGTAACAATAATTTAGGAAGAAACATAGACAATACGCGTAAACACACACAAAGATCAGCGCATCACGACATGGGTGTCACGGCATTTAAGGCCACAGGACGCCAATGGACGATTTATGTCAAAACTATTTGGATAGCACAAAAATGTGAAGGTCAATCAGCTGTCCCGAACAACTTCGTGGTAAGCTTTCCATTATAATTGTGTCCAAATGGAAAAAAGTCAAACACTGGTGTGCGAAATCCCTAATAACTTCGTCGTATCGATCACAAAAACATGGAGATTATTATCAGGAAATGCGGGTCACCTGAGAATTGAAAGGTTGTTATCTACTGCTGTGGTTTTTAAAGCTGATTCATCATGATCATCAGCCTTTATCCGTCCACTGCAGGACATAGGAATCTCTCAATGAACGCCAAGACGACTGATTCCTTGCCACACACATCCAACACGGGCCGACCACTGCAGACAACAGCTTACTTGAATATTACAAAGACCGACAGTCTTGGCGTTTATTATACGAGTCCTAAATCGAACCGGTGATGATGATGTCACGTTTGTTAAGACATTCATCGTAATAGGCAATAAACAACCGAACAGTAGAAGATTGTTAATTCCCCATAAGAACATGTTACCGAGTTAAAATAATGTCTATCCAGCTGTGAGCCGGAAAATATATTTGAATGGTACTCACCGATGCCCTGTCCTCTTCATCTGCATTCTGTGAACAGAAATGTTGCGTTAGAATATAAATAATTTTTTTTTTCAATTTTTTTCCACCGTATTTTTCATAAAGTTGATTCTTTCTTTAAATTAATCAAATCAAGTTTAAATTAATCAATACTAAATTTATTTTTAATGAATTGTAGCTACTAGATAATTAGAGTAGTTTTTAGGTCAAAGTTCACCTATGGCCCATCGCGGTTTGGCAAACTACGCTCAACCTCAAGGACTTAATCTCATCAGGCATGCAGGTTTCCTCACGATGTTCTCCTTTATCGGTGAGCAAATTATGTTTAATGGTCAGCATAGAGATATTTTGGAAGATCCCTTGAGTTTGTTTCGCCGGTTCTTCTTAGTGGGCTTGCTTTGGAACCGGTGGTAGACTCAATTGACGTTCAATAAGATACTTTGGTGGTACTATTTTGAATAAAAAAATATTTTGAATTAGATCCCGTTTAAGGGATGCTGCGGTCAAAATCGAACCGAGATTCTTCACTTTTTAGTGAATGAACGATAACTGACTGGTAATAATGTAAAAACACAGACACAATATCTTCATCGCTACTCCTTATTCGTTTGTTTAAAATATGTCCACTAATAAATGTCATTCGAGTGATTATGATATTCTAAATTAAAAAAAAAATCGTACCCCCACACCCAAACAAAGTCATAACCGCAAAAACTTTCATTCATAACCATCGCAAAACAGAAAAGCAAAACATAAATAAAGAAGATATTTACATACACAATAAATATCTTAAAGACACATATAAATTAATCGGAACCTAATATTTCAAAATTAATAAATGAATACTTATATTGTGAAAATAATATTTTGAATTAATGGTCAATAAATTCCTATTCAGCCGTCCACGGCTTGCGTTGAGGAAGGCTTCATGTGGTGGAAGGTTCCAAGTTGTTGAAGGCAGTAGTTGTCAAAGGGTGTCTTATTGTTTGCGTATAAGGTTCATGGTCTTTTGCCTTTGATGGTGTGTCGGGCGTTTGGGCACGGTCAGCGTGGCGTGCGTTTCACAGCGTGGGCACAGTACCACCTGTCGTTACTTATTTATATCCACACTAGTGCCCTCTGTAGAGACTTCAATACTGACAGGGTAACATCCTTAATGTGATGTGTATGATTTAATAATGTGCTTTGACCGTTTTTTGAGTTTGGCCAGCGACAATTATCGTTGATCGTTTAGTATCGTCAAAGTGCAAAAGGCAAAGGTTAGGTAGGTAGTCACTATAACACTAATATTCATCATCATCATTTCTCAATTAGCCTTTAACCGGCCACTGCTCGACATGAGCCTCCCTCAATGAATACACAGCATATTCAGATTCTATTCCCTCTTTTTTACTAATCAAATAGGCCACTAAAAACTGACATACCACATGAAACGCAACAGCATAGCTGTACCTTTATGCCGGTATTATGTGATCGAGAATTTGCACCACCAATGTAGAATAACACTACCTCTTACAATGATATCGTATGTTAATTGAGATGATGATCTAGTTCTTTATATGCATATTAATTGTTTAAGGTACGATGCTTCATGTGCTAAGTTATAATATTTCACTCATAAAATTTTTAATAACTTTATGATTTGTATCGTACAACTACACAGTCGAAGTCAAGATTGAAGTCAGGTAAAAAGGATTCAGCCAAATATTTTATTAGAAGAATCACTCCAAAACATTTTTAAAATTTTCATCTTTTTCTATTGCCGTTTTATACCTAAATATTAGCGTTTTGCAATATAGTACCACTGGGTCCGATTATCACGCGAACAAAGCTGGCTACGGCTATTAATGAGTAAAAGTATAATAAAAATGCCCCACCCTCACAAATTCGTGTCAGACAAACGTTTCGATAAAAACCTATATATATGACTATCTTATTGTTATTGAAAAATTACAAAAAGGTGCAGGCTTTTTCTTGTGCAAAAAGGTGCCACAATTTATGGTACTTGGCACCTTAAACGTTTAACGATCCCTCCATTTTAAGTAGAGTGATATATCTAGGATAGTGTCCATGAAGCTATGCACAGAGTGCAGAACTTGGATAGGAAGGACGCATCAAGGCCGACAGTACGTAAGGTATCTGACGGTACTGATTAAAAGTGGTAAATTGAGCTGGAAGGTTCAATAGACACATAGTCCATGCGGGAGTGACTCATCGTTCATTGCCATGCCGACGTACGACTTAAGACAAGGCATTCGATATTTTTTCAGTGCACCCTTGGATATTGTAAGCAAAGTAAGATGATTATGTAATTGAAAGCGAATTGGAAAAAAATATATTATTTACCCACGTAGTTTACAGCAAACGCCCCTGTATTCATTAAGGGCGCCACTGCCTTTACTCTTTTTTTGCGGACGGAAGCAAATTATACCATCTCAGCGGAACTATGTGAAATGGGCGTAGCGACCGTAGAAATTATTTTCTGATGTTTCAGCTTAGGATGAGTAGGTATGTGTGTATAGTAACACACTTAGCCCCCGTTCGCAAGAGCGCTTATAAGCGTCGCGGTAAAACCGACGTTCGCTCGTTTTGATATGCTCAATTCGATTTTACGTCAAACACTCAACGTCGAAAATCCAACAGTGCTCGATAAAAAAGCGTTGCGTTTTAACGCTCGTGCGAACGGGGCCTAAGGCGAAATAAAATGTTTTGAAAAATCAAGATAGCGCTTTTTCGTATAAGCTATCAGATCAGGTCTGTCGTAACTTTCTGGCTAATGGCCGCACCAGATTTCGTTATCAAATCCCTTAGGTACTAGCCTAGTGCAGGAGAGTTCTTATGGAAACCCTTGTCTTGTCTTTTATGGTACGAGGTAGTAATTAGGGTTGCATCGTCCGATTTTAAAGAACATGTAATCGTTCAAGATGGCGGTAACGAAAGTCAGTGAGTGTTGTTTTAATAGACGTTAAAATTTAACGAAGTCTCTTACGTTAAAAGATGATTTGAAACAACCGACCCCAGGTGAGACAAAACAATAAACATAGAAAATCGTGTGTAAATAACGCAAGTTGAATAGTCTAGTTTTTAAAATGTAACATTCTAAAGTCCAAAGATAGTTCTTAACTTTTAAATTACATAAAATAATCGTTGATTATAACATACAAGTGCTTCACCATTTCATCATGATCAGCCTTTATCCGTACTCTGCTGAAGATCTTAATATAGGTCATGCACAAGAAATGAGATTAATGTACTAATGTTCTCTAGCGATTCTCATCTCATCTCATCATTAGACTAAATTGATAATGATTCACAAGCACGTTAACGAGTCACATAAGATAAAGACCACTGCGTTCGATCAAATGTTTCATTTTAGGTGATTCACTAATGGTACTTCTCGTGAACCCAGATCTTGTTTTTTTAAGTGGAACTTAGGTTTTATTTATTATGTCACATTTAAGCAAACATTAAATAAGAATCAGCTATTTCTAGAAATACAAAAAGATTATAAATGGAAAAGAAAATTATAAATGGCAGCTTCGCCTGTCTGGGTCACGTCGTTTATCGAACGTCAATATTGATATCAATACAAAACAATAAAATTTGGAAAAATTTGGCCGCTTAACTGTTTTCATGTGATATAAACCTTTCATAGAAATTCAGAATCACAGATTTAATGTAAAAATGTACCCGACGAACCGACAGATGAATTTGCATTCGCATTTATATTATTAGTCCAGTCATAGCTATATATTATTAACACATAAATTGCATATTTATAAGTAGGGTTTGTATTTATATTATAGTCAAATAAAATTAACGCGGTTATTTTCTCCGAATACGGAAACTAAACATCTATCCGAGAGAAAGTCTTAACTCTAAACAGTTTTATTCATACATAATACATTACATGTAGATTGTAGGTACATATAAAACTTCCCCGAAACACTTACCAGTACCAAGCCTTTTATCTACCGAAGCCTGATTGAGAGGTTTCATAGCCTATTTAAAGAATAATAGTCTTTTAAAGAGAAACGCGAATTGAACTACTTTTTAGTTGCTAATCTCAATAAACCGTTTTATTACCTCTAACACCGAGTATTCAATCATTAAATCCTTGGAGTCAACTTTTCAAACCATTGACACATTTTAATTGCTTCCTTTATCACCATCATCATAGTCATCAACAGCCTTTATCCATCTACTGCTGAGCATAGGCCTCCCTGAATGAACGCCAAGACGGCCGTTCTCTTGCCACTCGCATCCAACACGAACCTGCCACTGCACGGAGATCGTCTTTCCGCCTGGTTACTGCCCGACTAACACTTCGTCTACTTAACCGCGGCCACTCTTGAACCTTATTCGTCTGAACTAATTTAAAAAGTAAAAATTTGTCATTTTGATTATAGGCGTAGGAGGTTATGTCCGAAACTACTGTATCAGTATAAATATGCTTTTTAAAGATAAAGTCGCCTTTGTTATTTGTTTTCTGTGTATACAATAAACAATATTGGTTCATTCATTCAAATATGATAGAGTACGGAAGCCTTTTGATCTCATTTTAAATATTCTTTCACTACAATATGTTATTACTTATAATATTAAAATGATAACTACCATTCATGAAACGGTTAAAAATACGTGTAAGAGCGAGTGAAGCTGCGGTAACAGCTAAAATAATGTAAAAGTACCATTGTTTTTTTGGATTGCATTTGCAAAACTGGTTATCCGATAAAAAATCTTTCACTTAGCGTTATCACTGCACTTACTGATAGCGCATTTTTTGTAATGTATGTCTCTACATTGACTATAAAAATAATCATCATTGGTTAGACGTAAAAACGCGGGCGAAGCTGCAAGCTAGAACTAGTCGTTATTCATAATAAAAGGCAATGTTTCTAAGTTTGTATGTAGGAAGTAACCACATTCCATGATTGACCCTATCATCGTAATGTCCTCACTAAATGTTGGACTATAAAAACCATGATCAGTGATGATCAGTGATCAGATAAGGTTGATGTTTAAGTAAACGCGAGCGAAGCTGCGGGAAACAGCTAGTAATGTCGTAAACGGGATTCCAGAAATGTTATAAATGTTTTTGATGGTTCATAATCATTCATTTCACGACTCGTAAAATTATTCAACGGTTATTTACTTCTTGTTGTTTCGGAAGACCGTAATTTTATAAATAGGGCTTTGGACGTTACTAAATCATAGAAAAATATATTTAACTACTAATAGTTATTTGTCTTTTAATTTTTAATTTTTATTACTCTTGTTAATATTGCGCTTACATTTTGTGAAAATGATATTTTATAGATTGTGTGCGACTACTAAACGATTATACACAAAAAAGTCACGAGTAAACCTAGTTTGATATAGGTACTATGATTGTAGGAGTATAAACGAGTCTCCACCACGGTTCAGGTCTAGTCGTGGCGATGAGGCTCAGTAACCCAGGGTGAGCCCACAACCTTGAGCGAAGCGAATTGAGCCGAGGGGGCTCTTTGTGGCCCTCTTATAAGAAGAGCAGGGGGCAAGGGGCGAGGACGGGAACCTCACCTCATTGTACTGCCCCGACGTTTGAAGGGGTTGTTTTGTGGGGCGGGGCAACCCCTCTGTGGAGGTGACATCGGTTCCCTAAGGGACTGTCTAGCCATCAAGGTGCCCTGTTGCTTGCAGATTCGGGGCACCTCACCAAAGGCGGCATTGGTAACATTCGCGGGTTTTAAGTGGGTTCGTCCACTTACCAACTTTCGGGCGCAGCGAGTCCCACATACCCAGCTGGTGAGACCTACTTTCCCGCGGAAACTCTAAGCGCATTTCCCGGCGTTAAAGACAAAAAAGGTACTAAGATTATAAGGGTATAAACGATAAAGGTATCTTGTCAATGGCATCTTCATTTTGCAACTAACCATGTAAGATACATTGAATAGAAGTTAAAGACTTCTAATATTATTTGTAATGTCTAGCACAAGCAATAACAAAAACTCTTTCAACATTTTCACTGGATTGGGTCGAGGTATTCGTGGAATATATAGAGAGAGATAGAGAGAGATATAGAGAGAGAGCGATATATAGAGGATATATAGAATTGTATAAATATAAAATAAAAACACGTGGGATGGAATAAGAATCTTTTATGAAGACAAGTTATAAACGCAAACCAGAGTTTTTTTCTTCGAAAGGACCTATGCTGTTGGCCTTAAGGCCTTAAAGCTACATCGGAAAAGTAGATGAACAGATGGCTCATCTAACAAAGGTTATGTCGATGCGTTATTCTCATTTTCCCTATCCCTTATAGGGTTAGCCGAAACTCACAAAATGCAAGAAACTCGACAGCATAACCGTCCTTTTAAGCCGGTGTCATGTGAGCGAGAGGTTCTCGGTTCTCCGACGTGCCGGCCCAATTCGGCTGCAATGCAGCTTTACACTACCTCTAACAAATAACTACGCAACGTACTTGTAACCACTCTAATAGATTTTGTTAACGTTCAATACCAATTGAAGAGAACTGTTACGATTTTATCCAGTAATAAAAAGTTGGAGAAAATCAGCATTGTTTGGAGTAATGTTGAACAAATACAAAGTGGATGCGATGCGAGATAACCACGGTAAGGGGAGATGGTAATATGAGCCATTGTCTTGTTGTGCTCCAGGAATCACTTGCAATCAGCGGCAATTAACGATCCTTGTCGATCATGGAAAATGGGAATTAGCTGTAGAGATAAAGACACAATTGAATACAAGACGGATAAAAAACACAGATATAAGGTTTTGTTTGGTGATTTGATACATGGTGTTACAAATTGTTTGTCTGTTATAAGTGTTGTTATAATGGCGTTACATTTCAGAGTTATTTTGTATAAAGTGCGAGAAGCTATAGCTTCGGAACTATTCAGAAACTGAAACATTTCTATTGATTCCAACAGTTTAAGGCGGCAGTGGACTGCTTCATTGAAAAAGCTTATACCAAGCAGTGGACCAAAAATCGATTGAATTATGATGATGATAATAGATACTTTCGAGTAGCGTTTAATATTTAATTAGAAACCATCTAACAAAGTATTTAATTAGATATTATTAAACGATATGACGTATTGCTAATAACTTAAAAACGCATTCCCAGCGACATGCAGCCATTATGGGGAACAGTGGACATTACGGGGCTTCGCACTGACGGGGCGTCATGCGGCGCGGAGCCCTACGGCGCTGGCGTCTCGTGTCTTTGGCTTTCTTTCGTAAATTTAATCTTTTCGTTTTTATGTGTGAACATCGCAGAGCCCACCTGGCGACTGTTGACCACTTCACAAATTACCAGTGATTTATAATTGCCTACTATGTGACCAGTCGAGAAGATTTCGACAAGTCTTAAAAAAATCAGAAAAGTTAACCATTTCTAGAGCTTACTTTACAACACGGCTGTTCCTAAGCGTCAGGTATCAAAATAAACTCGATAAACCACAATAAAAATCTACAAAAACGTGTATCTATTTAATCGGAAAGGCCTTCAATCGTACAAAATCTGAGTCATCGTTATTCGATCTTAGTTTCAGGAAATCAGACCCAAATCGAACAGTATGAGATTGTCACTCAGCCTCCGACTTAAGCGATCTCCGTGCGGTTACCGGATCAAGTTTGATATATCCAAAGTAACTCCAGAGGATCACACAGTCATTCGTCTGTTTGTCTGTTATCTAGCACACCTCTCAGCAGCATTGAATCCAATAAATATCAATATCGAAAATATATCTCGTTTATTGTGTATGGTTATAATTCGACATTCTAATTAAGATATTTTTACACAGCACAAAAATGCAAGCCTAGGCTGTGTCATGGGTCACGAGTGACCTTTTTCGAGGCGGTAATGTGTCACGTGCGGTGAACTGACACGACTTAATTGTATGACAATCGAATGTGAGTCACGAACGGTATGGATTACGAATACAGATCGTTGATGTTTTTGTCATGTGGAAATGACCAAAATAGTATCTAGATGACTTGCTAATTTGAATTACCTTTACACTTGTATATTCTGTATAGGTACGTATTGATGAGACGACGATCTCCGTGTCTCGGACGTGGTTGAATGCGGATGACGGCTGATCGTCTTGATATTCATTGAAGGAGGCCTGTCTAAAGAAGTATGATGATACAGCTCCTAATTCTACATAGGGAATGGTTGTAATTTTAAAGCATGTATTACCCAAGCACTTTTATTTTATTTGTGCGCAATCGCATCTTTTGAGACGGTAACTAATTATTACACGCTTTTTATTAGCTTCACTTGTATGTCAGTTTGTCAGTTTGTCAGTATGTCAGTATGTAACTCTCCGTGGGTAATCTGCGCGCCTGCGGCCTTCCTTGGTTCCGGTAGCCGTTTCTCAGGCTCCCTCTCCGAAATCGAACTCTGATTCCCCGTATTTATAATATTTATAAATAATTACTAAAAAGTAAAAAATAAATAATAGTTTAAAAAAAACTAAAAACACGCTTTTTATAGAAACCCAAACTAAAAAATAGAAAATAAATTTTAATAAATTTAAATTAAGAATAGTGCTAAAAATTTCAATAACTATAAATTAATAATAGTGTAAATAAATAAAAAAAAATTATTTTAAAAAAAGCGTGGGGTGCATGGTGTCAATATAGTTATAAATATTTTATTGACAGATATGAGTAGAGTGATTATCATTTTGATAATATCTTAAAAAGCACCCCACGCTTTTTTTAAAATAAAATAATTTTTTTTTATTTACACTATTATTAATTTATAGTTATTGAAATTTTTAACACTATTCTTAATTTAAATTTATTAAAATTTATTTTCTATTTTTTAGTTTGGGTTTCTATAAAAAGCGTGTTTTTAGTTTTTTAAACTATTATTTATACCTTCTAATTCAGTTTTTCTTCAATCATATAGTCAAACCTATTATACTAAATTTATTTATTTTAAAAACATATCGTGCATTTTAATTATATTATTTTTTATGCAAAGCTAAAATATTATCGAGCGCGCAAACACTATCCCAACAGGCAAATATTGGCAATATATAGTTCACTTTGACTTTAATTTACGAAATGAAGTTATTGTTTTTTTATAAATAAAAATTCATATTATATTAAAGGGTAACCCAGAGATTGATGAGTATTTTTTTTTTTTAATTTTAAAGTGTTTCTAAGGTATCGCAAAAAAATCTTATTTGTCCTGACATTTTCCATATATAAGATTATTTCAACATTTTTTTATGTTATATTTCATATCAAAATCAATATTTTTTTCATTTTAGTTACGAGTAGACTATATAATGATATTATATATATTTTTTTAATTTTCAGAATATTTCGTAGTTCTTTGTTCAGGAACCACAAACATCACTCGCTCGTTACTTTTGCGGAAAAGGGGTTTTGAATATGGGTGATTGCCATTAATATATTCATTATTTCTTTTTAAAAATTATCTAGTCGACAAGAATAAGAACTCTACTCATAAAATAATGAAATAGAATGTTCAAATCTTTCTCACCTTGCGTACAAAAGATAATCAAAATTGTTCAAAATGAGTTAAAAAGGTGAAGGGGCTCTTAAGTATAGAAGGAGAACGATCGATATGTATTAAAATGTCTACGGTATTCCGTATTATCTGTATATTATGTATTTATTTATTTTATACTTCTATATAGATACTTATTACATATACATATCTAATGACGTCGTGCGTATCGGAGTGATATTAACTGCTGGTTGCGGTGAAAATAGCCACTGAAATTTCACCACTTTTTCAGTGGACAACTTAAAATCTAGATAACGCCTATGTCGATTCTTCTTTCTATTTCAGCTCCGTGGCATGCGCATGAAGTCAAACTCACTCCATGAAATGAGACGCTCCAAAGATATAAAAAAGATTATGACCGTCAAAGGAAGCTTAACCCATTTGAAGTAACTTTCATAAAAACTTTATTAATTTTTCGGTATTGACGAACGGAAACGCATGTCGACGATCTATTTCGGTTTTGATTTATGCGACAGTACGGGTGTCGCATGATATTGTTGCCGCATAATTTATCCACTTCCGCATCTCCGAGTGTTCTGCGTCAATCTACGACATTACTTACCAGTAAGTGACTTACACGTGTTATAACTTAGGGATATTGGTTATTTAGATGCGGTTATGTCTTGATGGCTTATGGTTATGCCTAATTACTAGGGTAAAGAGTTATCATATGGTATTGTTCTTCTCTCTGTAACATACCAAAGCTGTTTCACAAGAGAAAAAAGCAAGTTGATAATACCGATGCACTCAGAAACATACCTTTTTTTCTTTAACGCCGGGAAATGCGCTTAGGCATCCCGCGGGGGAGTGGGTCTCCCCAGGGGGTATATGGGTAGTAAATGGTAAATAGACGCAGCTCTATCCACTAAAACCCGGCGAGTGCCACCAGTGCCGCCTTTGGTGAGGTACCCCGGATCTACAAGCAACAGGTCACCTCGACGGCTAGTCAGTCCCTCAAGGGACCGACACCACCTCCACAGAGCGGTTGTTCCGCACCACAGAACAACCACTCCCAACGTCGGGACAGTACGATGAGGTGAGGTACCCATCCTCACCCCTCGGCCCCTGCTCTTTTGTCCCCTCTTCTTATAAGAGGGATACAAAGAGCCCCCTCGGCTCAATTCGCTTCGCCCAAGGTGCTGGGTTCACCCTAGATTACCCACTGCTGACAAGGCTTAAACCACGGTGGGGACTCGGAAGCGTACCTTAGCCCTTCTCTTCGAAACACAGCAAAGCTGTTTTACAAGACATAAACAATATTCACAAGCAAGGTACAGCGTATACCTACAGTCGGTAAGAACCTTTGTCTGGCTCGTATTAGAGCTCATTTTTTTCTGAAAATCTATTTGAATGCTGAAACCTATACATAAAAGCGACACAACACGGCTCATCAGTCCGGTACTGATAGTTTACAAAACACTTATGTTCTAGTGTAGATTGTTAAAACATAGGTCATACATATGTCTAGGAAGGCCTAGACATCGTGAAAGACTTAAGTCTTATTAGGCGTGAAGGTAGCAAGCATTCCTTCGCCGCAAACGATGTTCTCGGAAAAGCCCTTCTCGATCCACTGATCAGACAGACTCCAACCCAAGCCTTTACATTTGTTGAAAGCATACAAAAATCACATACATTCTCCTAATGTGGCAAAGCAATTGGGTCCATTAGAGCGGCCGTAATATTTGTCATTAGGTGCTGTTGCGAGTTGTGACCCCCGCCCGCGTTGCGTATGATAAAATTATTTATAGTATAAATTTTTGTTTTTCGTCGTCCCTAGTCCCTACCCCTTTGTACCTATTTAATGTGCCCGTTGGGTGTACCTTGCTAATGTCTGGCGTTGTATAACGTGTAATTTTACATATTTTTTCGTAGGCACGTGTATTGTATGTTAAACTACTTAAACATTGTACATTGGGATTACTGAGATGATAAGAAAAAAGTGCATAAAAATCCTCGCTTAGTTAATTTTAATAAATCCATAATATCTGTAAAAGTAGTCTTATCATAATATTAATACTTATTTGTAATATACATAGGCAATGTTAATAAAAAGGGAAACAATTTCAAGGAAAATTTTACGCATTGCACAATTCTTTAATTATGACGTTAAAAGAATACAAAGCTACTACTATAGTCAGCGTAATAGCCAAAAGGATAAATAAACTTATATTCTAGACACAGCTAATCCAAACATCGTCAAATCATATCAGGCCACAAATGGACAAAAAATAGTAAAAACCACACAATAATATGTGATAATATCGAAATTTGACGCAACACTATCACATCGATGGCAAGGTGAATAATCGATACAAAAATTAACATCGATAACGATCACATCCCGCCATCCTGACTTACAATTCAATTAACCACCAGGTGTCGATATTTTAATATTCAAAGTTTTTCCCGTTTCATAGTTTCAAAGTTGCCCTTTGCTCAAAGGCTGAATAACGTTGGTATTAATAAGCTATCATAATGAACCGTTTATATTCTGGTGGTCGTGAACAGGCCTCATAATTATACGGTTTGCAGCCGTGAGCGTTTTTACCGTAATATATGCACACGTCAGTCGCCTGGTAAGTGATCGACATCAGTTAGAAACATCGACAAAAGATATTCCTTTGTATACGAAAGATGTGGGCCGATAATTCTAGTTTAGGATAGTAATATTAAATTCATCATCATCATCAGCCTTTATCCGTCTCCTGCTGAACATAGGCCTGCCTTAATGAACACCGAAACGACCGATCCTTTGCCACTCACATCCAACATCAAATCCGCTTTGTACTCCTCAATTTGAAAATGTTAGAAGCGATTCATATCAACAAATACCACAGTAACAGATGTCCAATACCGAAATGAATCAACAAAAAATCAGCGGAAACCTTAACAAAGTCATTATCATTACGGATAATGAATAACCATCTTACAGCATTGTTACGTCTTGAAAATACACAGCCGGCACACAGGTGCGCGGAGGGTCCAAATTACACTAATAATTACTTAGTAAACTATACAAAACATCTAACAAGTATAATTAAAAGGCGATTACTAACTCGCTAACATCTTTCGACTGGGGGTCATTTTTTGAATTGATCGAGATGTGATTAAAAAACGTAACAACTTTAAGGTGTCAATTACACGTGTTAAAGACTCAACTGTCGAGTTTTTTTTTTACGGTGCCTAAATACTTCTTGGAGGTGCGGAACGTTACAGCTGGTAACCATCCGCAACTGACAGATGGCAGTTGGTGCTTTTATGCCTCTGCTTCTGCCTCTGACGGAATCCAATGGGATCAATGAGTATGTAAACACTCCGTTTTAGATAACATTACATTACAAGCTAGAGCATTACGTGATGTATGATTAAGCTCGATGAAATGACTATGTGCTGGTCACACACTCAGGAGAATAGATGGCCGATGATGGGCCACTATGGTTCAAGAGTGGATGCCGCCTTTAGCAAGACGAAGTGTTGGTCAGCTATTAACCAGATGGGAAGACAATCTCAGTGCAGTGGCCGTGTTAGATGCGACTGGCAGGGTGCCAGTGATGATGATGATCATGATGATAGTGAGCTAATGACATTATGTATTTATTAAGCTATTGCATAGCTTCTATCGCGGGCCTTGAGCGCGGGGACCGAGTACAGAAATTCCGTAACGAAAATAAATCATAACGCTCCCCACTCCGACGGGCACGGAGGTGTGGCCGAAAAGAAACGACGTTAGACGATGCATGCATCGTCTAACGTCGTTTCTTTTCGGCAGTCTTCGACACGGTGTTTGTGTGCTTGCAACTAGACGTATTGTACGACACTACGAAGCTCGCACGAATAACAATAAAATATAACACATGTATTGTAAAATAATAAAAATATTTTAAACAATATTAGTTAATATTGTTTAAAATATTTATATTTTTTTATTTATTTAATAAAGGAAAAAAAAATGTTTTCTTATCGGTCACCACGCTCAAAAAGTGTAACTTGAATTAATATCAAAGAAAAAGAAATACTGCATTAATAATTAAAATAAATAAATAATTATAATTGCATAAGTTGATACAAAATGCTATGCAATAGCATTACCGCGGCAGTCCCCGAGTGCCACACGTCTTTTTATTTTATATCTAAGTAATATATAAAATTTTCATGTCACGGTGCGTAATTGAACTACCCCGAAACGGCTTGACCGATTTTGATAAAATTTTGTGTGCTTATCAGGTAGGTTTGAGTATTGGACAACATATATTTTTCATCTCCTTAAATGATAAGGGTGACCCACCCCAAAATATTTTATTTTATTTTTATAACTATTTTTCTTTTGTTTTTATTTTTTTATGATACAGCATACAAAAATACATACAACCTTAAATTTTCACCCCTCTACGATCAACCCCTATTTTTTAATAGCCATATTAGTACTTTTGGCAGAAAGAAGTATGTCAGGGCAGCAAGTTATATTATATTATTATTTCTTTCCGCTGTCTAAACCTATGTCTGATTAATATACCACAAGAGATATGAACTCAGCCTTCAGTCTTACACATTGTCACTATAATTTTGCCAAGAATAGGTAAATAAAGAAATGTCTCGAGCATAAATGTCCAGAAAAACTAAAGAATTTAGCACCTACACCGTAAAATAAATATAAATATTATCTTAGTAAACATCTTAAACTTGTATATGAACATTAAATTTACAAAAAGAGCATGACTAAACCTATATATTTTTACTTGGATGGAATAACTGGCATAGAACCATCTGATGGTATGGTCAAAATGATTTACTAATTTAAACAATTACACCTGTGTTTAGACCGGGCTAGTTCACAGGACAAGAACAGGTTAGAGCTAGTAATTACTTCATATGTTGCGCTACAATTTTTATACCTAACTTACAAGAATTTTAACCTAGCCCCATGGTAAAGTACTTTTTTTGTAATAAATATAATAACTATTAATAATAAATACATGTTAGTAATTAGAATCTAAAAGGAGTAAGTATGTTAATAAAATTTGCATCAAACTCTTTGAACCACTCTTTGAAATATTAATGAGTACCCAGTAACATTATTTACATCACTAGCAATATAATTGTTGGTATATTGCCAATTATTTTCTATCCTGGAGGTAAATAAATATATTATATACAAATAATGTACTTTGACGATATATCCTAATATTAATGTAAAGCTGGTAAATAAATATCCGCCCAAAAACATTCTGTAAAAAACTAGCCAAGTCTCGATGGAGCTGTATGATCTTCTCTAAAAAGTAATGAAATCTGGACAATGTCGTGCCAAGTCTAAGGTTCCTTACTGCGATTTTTTTATTTTTTTTTCAATCCTGTAAAGGATGGATGGCATTGTTTGCTTCGCAGCTCGACTTGGCGGGGGCACTGCCATGCCCCCAGATATTATATACAAATAATGTACTTTGATGATATATCCTAATATTAATATAAAGCTTAATAATTTGGAAGTAACCATATACACAAGACCTATACATAACATATTTAAGTATCACCTTAACAGAAATAAAATTCGACAAGTTTTTACTACAGTTAATGATGATGATGATGATGCATATGAAAAAGTGTAGTGTCAACAATATCTTAACTGTACTGTAGTCACTCCTAAGTTTAATATTTCTTCAAAATTAATAATATTCTAGAAAAGTAACGTAAAACATTTGTTGAAAAAAATTAATGATTTCATCATTCATCTCATCGTTCTACATTCCTAATATAAGTTTTCTCTAAACTTATGTCTTTGTGGAATTTTATTGTAAGACACCATCTTAGTTATCAAAACCACTTAAGATTTTAATTGTAAGTTCAGGGAAATATTGTTACAGACCGTTATAAAATCTTTTGAGTGCAGGTTGTTATAGAGAAAAATAAATTTGTATATTATTCAGAAATACAATTTCTTATAGTATGGGTATGTATGAAAGCAAAGAAATTTGGCAAGTTTTGTAGTGAAGTCCTGCCAGAAGCACAAGATCAATCTCAAGGAAAGTCACTGTGGATGTTCTCTGTCCAATCCAGGGACGTAGGATCCTTAGTAGTAATAGAAACAAAGTATCCCACAGACATAAATACTAGACTTATCATTATATAATATCATTAAGGTAGTGCCATGCTTTGCAGCCAAACTGGGCCAGCATGACCGGGGTGGTACATCTCGTTTAAATTGCATAAAGTGCAGTTCATGTGTTTTCTGTGGGCCATTCGGGGATAGGGAAAAGGAAGGCAACACATCTGCATAACCTTTGATTGTGTGGATGTGATACAATTGTAAAAAACATCCAATTGGTGATTTATTGGTTGAGCAGTCAGGTTAGGTCACTTAATACAGAAAATGATTAATTTAGATGAATAATATATGAAATTTATATTTAATAAATAAACCTGCAACTCGATTTTTTTTTTTAATTGCAACTGTTAGGATAATAGAATCATTGACTAAATAAAGAAAGATATAGTACTGTCTAGTTAATTTTGTTATGTAAATATCTGTAAATTCTTCTTTTAATAATATTTATCTACTAATAAACTACTACATACTGTATATCTTAAGTATCTAATAAGGATAGATAAGATTACTATTGAAATGATAACATGAAAAAAACTTACCGAGGAGTTGAATGTTAACTTCTGAGATTTAATAACATCACTTTCTGAGGCCATTCTATTAAACATTTGTTTTCTTTCCTTGACAGATATCTTCTGCTCATTATCTACTAACATACTTTCACTCCTCGAGGTTGTTAGCGGTGGTGGTGTATCATTTGTTTTAGAATCATCTTCATCTTTTATGGGACTAACATGTGGAATACTCGATCTCTTCTCCGATTGAACTTTGTCAGATGATTTCCTACGAGGATGTACTTTTGGAGGTTCATCAGTAACCATCAGGCTTTCTTTGGACTCATCGCAGATCATGTCAGGTGGTATGGTGATGGGAGACGTAGGCATTGCATCTTGTATGATATTGTTGAGGATGTTAAAATCTTGATTCAATTGCAACGGTGGTGGAGGTACATAAGGTGGCTCTGGATCTTGTACAACCTCACTCGCTGAAGGTTGTGGCGCTGCTTTTTTCTCAATTTCTTCATTATCTTTACTGCTATTTTGCATATATTTTTTCTTTAATATTAGCCATTTTTCATTATTTTGGTTTTTGATTATGGCTAGTGTGTTAACATGCTTTTTAAATGTGTTTCTTGCTTCATCTATGAGTAAAAGAAATTAATTATGAAGGACAAACTTTGATATGTTATATGAGGTTATGTTGTTTATTTACAAGGTATATTTAGGCCGTTTGATGCCATTTAAGTAAAGTGCTATAAAATTATACTTAAATAAAAATATTTAAATGGACCTTAAAAGTTGAATGTAAGTAACAATGCTACCAATTAATAATTACTCACCTCGCATTTCTGGATTCATCAAAAACACTTTAAAATGTTTAACTAACTCATGATTTGTAACTTTGCCGTTGTGCGCTATCATAAACTTGAGTATTTCGTCAAAATTCAAGTCGGTCGGTGGCGACATAGTGAAAATTACATGAATCACTAAAATAATATCTACACTGAAAAGTTACGACCTAAAACTTTGTTGTGAAACTGTTTTAGCTAGTACAAGTAACAAACGTCAAAATATCAACGACGTCAACGCAAAATTTCACAAGGTATAATATTGCGTTCCGTTTTGCACTAAACTAAGCTATGTAAGTACTTATTCAAGTTATTTTTTCTATTATTATTAAATATTAAAATTATTATGATTGAATATTAAAATTATAATAAATACTTTTAATTAAAAAAAAATATATACGAATAATTCGAAGCTACAAGTTAGCTTTAAGTTTTATTTTAAATTAAAACTTATTATAGTAAACTATTGTATTACTGGCAGTGACTTTTTAGAAATTTCCAAATACTCAGACAAAAAATATTTATCTGATCTACGAACCGAATCCGAAACGATCACCAAAGCGAATACAATCTAATAGAATAATATGTTTAGAGTACGACGCTATGTCAAGCACTTGAGCGCTCTTTTGAATTTGTATTCGCTTTGGTGGCGTCACTCGCGTGTTCGGCATGCTCCATCTGCCTTTATTTATAAATCTGTGCAAATGTGTATATCTAAAGGCCTATGTTTATAAATAAACACAGAAGGAACATGCCGAACACGCGAGTGACGCCACTAAAGCGAATACAAATTCAAAAGCGAACATAATCTACCTACTATTAATATTATTCATCCAAAACATTAAGGCGCATGATAGTGACGGCCCGAATCCTCGCATAATGGAACCATAATATTGTGACGTCTTCACTGTAAAATTCCAAAAACTCACGAAATTGTGCGTTAGTATTCCTCGCAAGTCACCGGTTATGCATGTATTGAATTAATGCTATTTTGTATTAGCACGAGTCGTGATGTACCACGTGGTCGCGTGAGCGGAGACACGAATCACAGCAATGTTATGAATTAATTACACGGCAACACCGTTCCGTTATCGACTTCGTTATTCGTATTTATATATGATCTATTGATATGGATGTCTTTGTGATTTTTTTTTTACTTTTTCACCGTTGGACTAAGGCCTTCATTGAGGTGCAACCACTTTTCGGAGATCGTTGCCATATGTTGAAAATCGGCTTACTACTATAATGGTCAGTAGACCATCAGCTCAACGGCCTTTTTTCTACACTAATATTATAAAGAGGAAAACTTTGTTTGTTTGTTTGTTTGGTTGTAATGAATAGGCTCAAAAAGTACAGGACCGATTTCAAAAATTCTTTCACCATTCGAAAGCTACATTATCCACGAGTAACATAGGCTACATTTTATTCTGAAAAGAAATAGGGTTCCGTAAGATATTTGGGTTTTTCGGACACAAGGTGTAAAAAATCAACCAGAAAAGTTACTTATTTTGCGTACTAAGCTCCCGTTGTAAATCTTAGTTAACGCAGGCGAAGCTGCGGGCAACAGCTAGTCATATAATAAAATATCTATTACGTTACGTTGCTGAAATCTAACCAAGCAATAATAATATTATAATATATGCAAACAAAACGGCCATCTTTTTTATTCTCCTCATATTATTATTTGTACTTAACCGAGCAGACATGAGACCAAGAAGATATACGTTTCTTTTCATCAACTGGATTAGTAGGCTGAAATGTGATTTAGTGGTGAGGAATTTATATATTAAGTATAAAATAAAATTATCAGTCTCTAAGATCGTGGGAAGTTTGTTAGCTTAGCCCGCATATAGTCCATACGCGTATCCATTTTTTTTATGCAAACGAGCCACCTGACAGTAAGTGGTCAGCATCGCCATAACGTAAACGAGCACACGTGTGATGAGCCCGGACAACTCATTCATGCGTATCATATCCCATGACGTAGCTACGTCACAGAATAGGACTACCTTTGGCGAAAGATGTTAGCACCCGTATTCACAAACAATACTATGAAGTGTCACAGTATTCCCGAACGCATAGGATCATTCAAACCAACATACGGCGGCTTTCAATATCCTATATTCAAATATCCTATCTATCTTTTAATTTTCTTATCTATACAAAATCTGTCAAAATTGTCAGATGGATAAGAAAATGTTAAGATAGATAGGATAATGAAAACCGCCGATAGGCTATTTTAATTGAAATCTGCCACTGTGCGTCTGTCAATCGGACTATTGACACAAGGAGCGTACAGACAGTAGCATTATTTGTTGTTGCTGTTATGCGCTTTTATCTATGCGCTCCTGGTGTCAACTACTAAAAAATACTGGTCGGGTTTTATATGACGACAGACACACTCTACATAAGTATTGGTTTGAATGGCCCTATGCGTTCGAAAGTACTGTAACACCTCAAAGTATTATTTGTGAATACGGGTGTTAGTTTCTGTGCCAGTAATTACACTACCTGTAATGTCCTTCTCTTCGAAAGGCAGCAAAGCTGTTTCAAGGGAACAAGCAGGATCATGATACCCATGTAGACGAAGACGGGTATAACGGTAACTCTCATAATTATTAGGGACATCGTTCTCATATAAGTTACTTACAACCTGAATACACTTTTCGTTTGAATAACACTGACGTACAGAACCTTACCCTTCTTACCCTTCTCTCCTGATTTCAAGGAGGAGACCCGTGCCCAGCAGTGGTACATAAAGGGTTGATACTTTACTTTTACAGAACCTTAAATACGGATTAATTTATCAATTATTATGATACCTTCTTCAAATACCTATCCATCAGTTTTCCGGTCTGTTTCGAGGTTATTTTTTCCAACTATTACCGACTAGACATGGCAAGTTAATTATGGAAGAAGAGCATTACATAGTTAAACACTTAGCGAATAGTTCGTGAAGATACAAGCAGCCAATTAAAAGTTAAATGTCTAATTCTTGTTAAACTTACCAACTCCTAACTATTAGGTATTGAACTTTAGCCGTATCGTCGGTGGAGTTTAAAATATATTACGGTATATAGCTACGTTGTAGATCTACGATCGTACCTCACGTATTAAGCAAAATAAGTGAATTTCATGTACCTAAATTGGCTATGATAAATGGGTCATGGAAATCATAAGTACCAAGGAATATGTGTTTAATTTTATTAACGTAGAATACTCAATACAAGTTGTATTGAGTATTCTACGTTAATGTAGAATACTCAATACAACTTGTATTGAGTAGTAGTACGTTAATCAAGCCTCAATATTAAAAACTAGCTGTTGCCCGCAGCTTCGCCTACGTTAACTAAGATTTACAACGGGAGCTTAGTACGTAAAATAAGTAACTTTTCTGGTTGATTTTTTATACCTTGAGTCCGAAAAACCCAAATATCTTACGGAAACCTATTTTTTATCAGAATAAAATGTAGCCTATGTTACTCGTGGATAATGTAGCTTTCGTAATGGTCAAAGAATTTTTGATATCGGTACAGTATTTTTTGAGCCTATTTATTACAACCAAACAAACAAACAAAGTTTTCCTCTTTATAATATTAGTGTAAAAAAGTGTGTGTCAGCTCCGACGCACGATTACTCCTTAATAACGACTATAACATAAATGGATTAGTACTTAAATACTGCTGCCGCCTTCCTTGGATGTGGTAACTGCTTCTCAGGCTCCCTTTTTCGTTTAACGCTTCGTATGACATCGTGTGTCATCCTAGTTTGATTTTACTGCCATACATTTTCATACCCCAGCCTTATATATGAAAATCGATTCTTCAGGTATAAACTCCAATAAACTCCAAGCATGTTTAATTAAACGGCTATATTCTGTGGTAATTTTTAATTTATTAGATAAATAAGTAATATTTCCGTAGATGGGTTATCATGTTTACGTAAAACAGTAGGTTGGTAGTTCACCGACTGCTTATTTTCTTGTCATAGCATCGTAGTTTTAGAAAGAAGCGCATTTAGTCAGTGTGATTTCGGGCACCGAAGCTTGCCATAACATCTCAAGATAAGCAAGAGCAACACAAGAAGTCGCTCAGGCTAGTTCCAGCCCAACTAGTTGATACATTGGCAACACTTAAGTACCACTTATCATGTGATATTTTATCAATCAGTTGGTCTATTCAACTATAATATATGCCAAGTTTTTATTTAGCCACTGTTTCACAAAAAAAAACTTGAAAATTGCTAGATTTTAAATTTGCTACTTATATTCTTAAGCCAACCTGACTAGACGACGAATCTAGATTCTAAGCACTACCGTAGTACGTGTTTGAAAGACGAAACTGTTGTGTTCTTACGTGGAAACAACGTGAAAAGAGTTAATCACTAGATACCGAACTGTAACCTCATCGTTACTATACAGAATTCCGAAAATGTTTTAATTATTTCGGATATCTATACAAACTGTAGCAATAGCGATTCTGTAATTTTATGGAGTTTTCCGTGCTTAAGGTATATAGGTGGCCTATGTCAATGCAGGAAAAATATTGACAGTAAAAAAATACCAGAGGGGAACTAAATTTGCATCTTAAAACTTGATGACACTATATATGAAACAGTATTTGATGGTATGAAGAGTTCTCTATACTCCTTTGGTTTCAAAGGAGACTCATGCCCATCAGTGACTTCTAAGATCACAAATTAAGCTATGGTTGTTCTTAAAAAAAGCATGTAATATAGGTAGATCATTAATTATCTAACACCTACGTATACACTACCTATCAGATAAAATGTACAAGAAAATGATACTAAAGTCTTAACAAAATAAACAAAGTACTTTACAGTAATTAATTAATTAATTAGTTTATTAGGATAATTGAGTTTCTAACTTTTACTCAAATACCTTTCCTTATTATTGGACATAGATTAAAAATAAAAGAAACCTTATATTATACTTGCAAGACAAACATAAATAATATTTACATTCAATCTACAAGCAAAAAACAATTTCAGTAAGTTAAGATACAACAAAAATCGCTCTCAAAGCTTTTCCTCTTAATTTAACTCGAAGAGGATAATTTTTGGCAATTAGCCGGACATGTGTTAGGCCTATCTTTCCAACGAAGGGTGCAAGATGGATGTTCGTTATGGCGGCTCCAACACAAAATTGGGCGTATGTTAATTAGAATTTCGAGAATCTAAACTGTTCTTTGACATAGAATTCTAGAAAAGATAAAGGCTGTGAGATAATTAGATTAATTATCTTTGAGCGAACGCCTTAGATGGCCATTAGATGCTACTTTAATTGTATTATTAATATCTGTCGACACTTTTACACTACGTCAATCTGGTCTCGTGGTAAGTTCTCTAGTACCTACTTTTATACTATACATAAATTAAAAAAAACGCTAGGTGAGCCATCTGCTCACCTACCTACCGATTGAGGCCATCAGGCCTAAGAGTCTAGACCTTTCGAAAAAAAAAACGCGGTGATATGACGAATAATTAGTATTCTTTTAAACTCGACTATCTACCTATATCAATAAAGTTCGCTTTCGAATTGAGCGTAAAGTGAGCTCTATCACTCAAGTGAAGCTCGAAATGGTTTTTTTCAGAATAGCCCTACAGTGGCTGGTCTGTGTTAGAGTATAGGAATCGGTCGTCTTGGCGTTCATTGAGCTTTCTCATCGAGGCCTTATTTTTTTGAAGTGAAACTTCTTTAGAATCGTTGTGATTTCAAACCGGATGCAACGGAAAAAAACGACAGGGACATAGTAATTCATAAATACAAAGGGCGAGAGAGTAAATGTCGGTGTGTATGTATATTGCACACTGTTTAATACTTGCTTGTATTTGAGCATTTAACGTGTGTTTCACTTCTATCGTGTGTGAATCGCACAAACTTTTTTTTTGTTGACGCAGTGGTCTCTCATGGAAGCCTACGTTCAGCAATGGTAGAGGCTGATGATGACGATGATGGAGAAAACGGTCATTGACCCCCATTGTTTTTATTCCGTGGACCGCCAACACGACCTGATAAAATAAAATAAAGCTTTACATAAAAAATTACCAGATAATAATTGATACATCGCCTGCATTGCTCTTATAATTCAGCAGATCTAAATAAGACAATGGCAACCATTTCGATCGATACACCAATATATTATGACTAATTAATTCATCTGACTACATTCAAGTTTGCAGATTACTTAGACGAAACTTAGTTTTGAAGCTCAAACTTAAATGGGAAAGTAAACTTTAATTTTAACTGGTGTCAGGACCGTTATCAGGTGATTCTAAAGTGCTTACTTAGATACGTGCTAAGTGACCAGTATCTAGGTTATGGAATGGTTACTAGAATACCTGCGACTTGTTTCTAGTTTTTGTTTAGGTATGTCATAGCGTATAAAGGCTTAATACTCATAATATACAGATAAATATATTTTACATAAAATGGAGTTTAGTCAGTTTACTCAGTCGTTGTTTACAGTTATCTAGTGTGTATCTGTGTATAAGTGAAGCGTTGGTAACCCGTCATCTCAAAATGTCAATACAAGTAATTTTCTCGAAACTGGAATTGATTTTTTACAAGCAGCGTCCCGCGGCTTCACCCGCGTATTTCCCATTCCCGTGGGAATACGGGTACAATATTAAATATATTATAGCCTACGTGTTATTCTGATGAGTAAGCTATATTATTGTAAAGTTTCATAATAATTCATTTAGTAGTTTTTACGTGAAAGTGTAACAAACATCCATCAATCCATCCATCCATATCAATATGATATTTTACACTTATAGGTTAATATGAGTGCACTCGTATCGAGTTGAATAGTTTATCCGGCATATAAAATATAGTAAAAATACCTTACCTAATATTAATTTATTACAATTAATATCAAATTAAGTCAATAGTTTTTTTTGTTTTATATTGGTACAGGCAAACTAGCAGATCTAAGCAAATAAGTAATCTGATGGTAAGATGTCGTATTCAATCATTTCACCCGGCGGTACACTATTATTAACATCGTAATCTTCTTTCCACACAAAGCTGATTGACGATAAAAGTAAACAAGAATATCATATTAGTGACTCTCTAATCTGGCGACCTCTGTGGCTCAATGGTAAGCGCGTTCGTGGGTTCGATTCTTGCGATTCTTGGCAGTGAACAAAAAAGTTTTCTGTGAGTCTGCGTCACGGATCTGATAGGCATATTATTAATTATAAATAAATGTACATTTAAAAACAGTATTAAATATTTGTCTAGTTTTCTAGTTATCTGTTGTCTAGTATCCGTAAGAAAAGTATCCGTAAGACAAGACCACGGGACTAGATTAACGTGGTGTAAAAGCGTCCACAGATATTACAATATAAGTAAAAGCTCTTTTATAAACAAAATTTCCAACATAATATTTAACATGTTTAAGGTAATACTAATTAGTTTCAGAAGTTTCATAAGAAAGATGTGTTCTCGCGAAATTCCTCAAATTAATTCATACTAATTTGCATCAACTTTTGTAAATTACTGTTTACTTTGTTTGTGAATATACATTACCTATAGCTGTAACCGTGGCTATACTCACACTTGAAACTTTCCTCAATAATTGGGCTAGCAAATTTAAAAAGATATTTATTTAATTCGCTAACACTTCCAATGTACCTTTAAAACAAACTCTTGGCTTTATGTTTAGAATATAAACTCGTATGGAGAAGTGAATGAAATTTAAATACGAAAAATTATGGAAATTTATAGAAGGGTGATTATTTGTACCGGTAAATATTCATATTTTACATAAGATGTACATATAAGTAGATAGATACTAGAAATGGAAAATCATCCAAATACTCGACTTATTTCTATGAATTACTGACAAGAAGATACTTGCTGGTCTTTTCTATTCCCGAATTGGTCGCTTCGGCGTTTATTGAGGCAGGCCTGTGTTTAGCAGTGGACGGACAAAGGCTGATGATGAAGATAGATAGAGGGACATATACAGGGCCCATACATAATTGGCACTTGGCATTGTAACGCACCATCTTTTGTCTTAAAATGTATGCATTCGGTGTTGACTCAATAAGAGGCAATCTTTACACCGCAATTAAATATAATCAATGGAATAATAGTTTATTCTGGAAACATTGACGAATTTCAATTCGCCATTACCTACTAAAATATAAATAGGTACTTTTACGTATGAGCGAGAAGAGAAAAGTAAACGAGATAGTGATGATGATTAGTAAAGTTAATGATATATTAATTAATATCTTCTCGTCTTCCGTACGAAACCTAAAGACTATTTTCATAGTGATGCGTATCCCTTAAATCTGTAAATAAATTTCTTCGATCTAATTTATCAAGCTGATGAACTAAAGTTAGCTGCAGATAAAGTTAGATGAGCCAGAGAACTAAAGTTTCGATATCAGGAGAAGAATAAACTCTTTGATGTGGCAGTGGACTGATCACATACTCTCCTGAGTGTGTTCGGTCGCCTTTAGGTAGACGAAGTGTTGGTCGGCCATTAACTGTGTGAAGAAGACGATCTCCGTGCAGGTCCATGTTGGATGCGAGTGACAAGGGATCGGTCGTCTTGGCATTTATTGATAGCGGCCTATATTAATCAGTGAATGGATATGAATATGATGATTATGAAGAATATTAGACATGCCTACTGACAATCTTTTAAACAGATATTTTTACTATTAAAACTAATTGGTATTTTAAACTTACCTTGCTCGCAGTACACTTCAGTAGTAGGTACCTAGATAATACTGAAATATTATTCAGCACTGCATCAATATTTTGACCTGTAACGGTTCTCTACGTCTGTGATCACTTACCACCAGCGAAGTCTGCTTGTTTTCCCTCCTGAATAAAAATACATATTTTTTTAGAATAAGTACCAATATCGCAAAATATAGGACTAAAGTTTTCAAATTTACTGGCCAATGGCTAGAGAGTAGAGACCGAATCTCAAACAGGATCAAAGCTGATACCATACTCTCCATTTGATTATCAAATTGTACAGATCAAACACATCAAGATTCCTCAAATCAAAATACGCTAAATAACTAACAATACCACGTTAACGTAGTCAAATGGTGTCTAAACTCGTGACAATTATTACGTTACTATTATTATACGCCTACTAAAAACGGAAAAAAGTGTATAACTATTAAGGTTACCTACACATTACTTGATGCACTCACCGACGTCTATATCCATTATACAAATTATATGCACTTGGCAGGATTCAAACCCGCAACCGCAGCGCAAGTGCAGCAGTAGCCTGACCACTAGACCAGACCTGTCAAATATACCTGTAACAGTGTAGACATTGTGAAAATATTACGAGGAAATCTGTCTGGTAAGGTTGAAGATATTTGAAGTGAAAGTTTATCATTTACCTCTTTGGGTCAGCCAAAGACAAACTATCTATCTAGTATCTTCGCTAATTTTGAAGTGGTCATGCTCAACAGTGGGCTAGATTAGGGTCGATCACGCTTTCATGATGACCAAATGGTCACATCATCGTAATTATAAAATTATGACCATAAAATATAATATTATGTTTAATGAGCTATGGCAAACGATGTGCTTTTAGTTTGGTAGCGTTGATTATCACGACAGAGCTTTATGCATTGTGCTAAATTATGATTGCTGTATCGTAAGTAAATATTAATGTTTTGCTTGAATTTGATAAATTTCTCTGAAGTAACTCTCTCGTACTATAACGTCATTTTACATAGGAAAATTACTGGATCACTAACTCTATATTGATAGAAGAACAAATTAACGGAAATTATTTGATTATTAACTTTTGATTAAAAGAAAAAAAAAATCGTGTGCCAATGAACATGATTTCAGCACTTTTAAAATTTTCTTTTTGTCATATCCAAATTTCATATATTTTTTTAGATATTTCTCGTTCTTAGATCCGTTCTAAATTTAAAATCTATTTTACTATCCATTTTTAATATTTAATTTAACATCCGAAAAGAACCTTTCATATGGTATGGATGGTCATGGTGCCCGCCATATTGCAGGCAAACGGCGGGAAATCGGCCGCCCAGGAGGCGTGAGGCGAGGTGTGCGAGCGGGATGTGGTATATTGAGAGCAGGCAGCGCGAGAGGGACAGAGGCGAGGCGTTCTCTCGGAGGGCGTTCGGCCTCCGCCACACTCCTATTCCGGTCGCGCTCACGAGCGGCCGGGAGCTCGCGTCCCGACACACTGAAGTTCTTTCGCGGGTTTTTCCCCTCCACGCGGAATAAGTTTTTGGCGCGAAGTGGTATGATGACAGTTTTGTGAAGATATTGTGTGGAGTTTCATAATGGATGACTGGGAACGGCATGTGACTCCACTCCTCCAGGATATGGGCTGCTCGGGTGAGGAGGCCCAAGACGATTTTTTCAATCAGCAAGACGTAAGTGTATAAAATAGACACGACAGGAAATATATCAATTCTATTTCTAATATAAGCTCACTGATTCAGGATCATCATGCGGTATACGTCCAGATCACAAATGTACCGGATGACACGAGTCGTAATTTACATATGTTTGACTAATAATGTCATGTAAACAAATCTCATTATATATTAAAAACCTGCTCGATATAAATCAATATTTTTATGATTTATATCCAAGTTTCATATAAAATTAGCATATTCGAGAATATTTATAGGCAACGTGAGACCATTAATTATGATTCATTTATAATATCCCAGCATATAGCTATTCTTACATATGCGGCGAAAAATGATATCATAAATATAAAATACACAATAAATATGCTTAAATATTATATTCACTATTTTAAAGAACATTTTAAAGTAGGCTCAAAAAAACAAAAGTTACAAAAAAATTCGTTTGGCAAAAGAACCTTTTTACCAAAAAATATTTTTTTTAAATAACGAATCTCTATTCAAACAACTTATAAATGAAATATGATACAAGGATAGTAAAATAATATAAAAAGGTTGTCCAACAAGAAAGACTTTTTTACGTTCATGAATGAACGAGTTGGAATTATCTTATCTCTAAACCTGGATACACCCAGAGTCCCAATTAAAAGACCATTGGTCCCGGAAACTCTAATTAATATAGGTAACAAACAAAAAAGAAGTGCAGAACTTTCCAGAAAAAATATTTTTGTCTTGAGGTCATTTAATTTTTTTGCAAAACTGATTATTGTCTTTGTCAAAAATCTAACAAACTAATTCTTGGATATTTTTAGCTTATTCTTCTTGTCTAAGACGTAACCAAAAGCTACGGGGTCCGAATTATGTTCCGAGATATACTTCGTATCACATAGGATGATAATAGTATTATCTTAAAGTAGTAAAACCTATGGCTGCTGTTAGAAATAGTTTAATTCATGAGCTCAGATCAAAAAAGTTTTTATATAATTTATAATTGCATATAAATTTTAAGCGCCAAAAAAAAAATTGTAACTCAAAATATTTTACGTGTCGTATATTCGGGAAAGTCTATGACAATGCCTCTTTTCTTTCACTTAAAGATGATAAGAGTAAAAAAGTCGCTGTGGTGATTACTCTATATTTTTGAAAATTATTATACTCATATGCGAATAAAAAATATTAAGTTTCAACTGATCCTAAGATCTGACGACCAATGTTCGATAACAAACTCTAGATTAAATTTTCATTCTAATAGTGACAAGGTTTAAGCTCAGTATTACCCATGTAAGACAAATTAGAAAGACATTTTAATAACCTTCTTAAAGGAACTATAACTTATCTTTACAAGCGTTATCTTAGAATACCCATTGCGAACTTAACCTAACCCAACAGATAACTATCGTCCACACTATCATCCGATACAAAATTACTACGACTTGAATCAAAGAGTATCGTTTTCTCACTAAATATATCCTCAGTATTTCCATGTGTACCATATTTTAGTAACATTATATCATAAGCCCTTATTCTATCTAAAAAAAAGCAATTTCGTAATCGAAACGTAGGAAAAATCTGCAGATTACCTATCAATAAAAAAACATTCACTCGTACAGAATTATTAAAAAAAAAATTTAGTTAATTAGCTAGTCATCGTTCCTTTACACCTGTGAAAAATGTTCATGATTTTCTTACGTTAATATGTTTCATTTATTTTATATCTAGACCAGCCAGATATCTAGACATAGCGAGGATAAATTATGGTGTATCACTATAATTTGTACTCATTAAGTTTCCAGCAGCAGACAATATCATCACTAGCTACAGCATCTTAAAGCTAATTCAACTTGAGCTAAGCAATTTCAGGAAGTTCACAGGAGTTTGATTTAGGATACAGCTAACAACGTCTTTGTGGTCCGTTGGAAACTTGGTGCCACCGTAATATATTCTCACTGTCGCTATATATCTAGAATGTAGGAAGTCATCATAAAATCAAATAAAACAACTGAAAAAAAAACTTTAAGTATTTACAATATTTATTATACCTGCCTAAGAATTAGCCTGTGTTTTTATTTTTATAGCATTTACTAAAAACTCCATAAATACTATTCAAAGGTAATTAATATTAGGCCAACAAAACTTCTGAAATAAACTTAATTAAATAATAAATACTTATAGAGGAAAGTAAAATATTTAATGTCTTCTACGAGTACTTTGAAACTACAGTCTACAATTAATCTACTTAATAAGATTAAAGACCAAATCATTGGTTTTTTACACAAGGCACGTATTTCAATGACCTTGAGAAAAGTTTTTTTTTATCCTTCGAATGTTTTTTACGCGTAAAAATAATATGCTCAATCTATTGGTTAATTCCAGTGATAAGCTAATTCCTATCTTATTTTATTATGTGCGATGGTTTGCTTATTTCGTATGGATTTTCTTACGTCTAAACTATCGGTATTTTTATTACGAAATTTATAAATGCCTAAAAATATTAGTAAATAAAAATCACTATAATTAAATACTAAAGGATATTAAAGTAATCAATAAAATATCTATGGGACTGTAAGTTCCTGCGAACTAGATCAAGATCTTAGCCGTATCATTTTCATTCTCAAAACATTGTTCTTAATAAGAAATACCAATACACTAAAGGTATAAATTATTTCCTAGTGGTAATCTACATACTTTGACGAACTAATTATACTTTAATATTTCTATTACTCCACGTTAATCTTAAGGACTTGTGTTTCGTGTTTAAGATAACAGGAGTTAATTTGAGAAACTTATCGATATCAATTATCTATCCCCACGAATATACCTAGATTTTTGTATATTCAATATAGGGTTCGAAATACAACACCGCGTAAAGTCGCACGTCTGATCAGAACAGTTTTAATGTTGCTAAAAAAAGGAATAAAAACTAAAAGTTCAAAAGGAGCAAAGTAGTTTTTTTTAACACCCCGCGAGTAACGGGTAGATTCAATTGACGTTCAATGACTTGGTGTCAATGAAAAAAATATCATTTTTGTTTGATAATTTTTCACGTATTCATCTATTTATCGTGAGCCTTACAGTATCTAGAGGGCTTTGACAAAGTAACATCGTTTCGTAGCGGAAAGCTATCGAAATTCATCTTCATCTCTGAGTTATCAATGACAATTTCCTAGCCAAGAAGATATTGACAATAACGATCGATAACCAATAGGCAGCTAATGACTTTTACGATAACGATAGACCACGTGATTTAGCGCGAGTTATGTCAATCCCATATATTTTATTCTTTTCGAACTTCGTTATAGTTTTTTTAATGCTACTTTGTCTAAGCCTAAGCATAGACAAGTGGTCTGTCTCTGTCGTCTTATGTCAACATGTCCAATTTTGGAATGAAAACTTATTTAGCAGCGTTAAGTACTATTTGGAAGCGGAATATAATTTTGCTTAGTGTCACCGACATGCTTATGCTACTTTATAAAATTTCTGTTTTTCTTTATTAAAATGTAAAATTTCTATCATAATTCTCAGTTATGTGTTTTTGCTTCTACTGGCCTCTATGATTGTCAATCTTTTATAATTATTATATTATATAGTAGTATCCGTAAAGTATTATTTTCTCCAGCATAGGTAATTTTTCTTTCTGTCGCCGAAAAGGTTTCATGTACACTGATTAGAAAAGAGGATTGAGTAGAACGGCAACACAAGTAGCTATTTTATTTTGTCTATTGGATCCCACTGTTAAGCAAATTGAAGCAGAGGCCTTTGCCCAGCGATCTAACAATACTGTGAGGTAATATACATTGCTTCTGTCTGCATGGACTACAGTATACTACTTCCTGGAACAATATCTATGGATTATTTATCTCTATCAAGTACTCTAGACTAACCTATTGATCTAATGGTTAATGACCCTTACTGCTTACTGGAGGTAGTGGGTTCGCTTTCGGGGGCTGCTCCAGCATATAAATTCTTTTCTCTATGTGACTTATGAAAGTGTCAAGGGATCGGTCGACTTGGCAGTCATTGAAAGCCTATGTTGAGGGTTAGGTAGATAAAGGCTGATGATGACGATAATGATTGAACTCAACGGTGCAATCTTATCCAAGAGTCTCTAAGGTCTTGTAAGAGAATCGTCTGATCTGCAGGTTAAATTTAAGGCTTTTCTTAGGGAAGTGTAAGTAGGTATTAAACTTCACTGTTGTGTAATACAGTACCTCATTGGACGTTAAGTTAAGTGCCACCTGGTTAAGTGCCGTCCATCTCTTTATCTACCTAAAGAACTTTGTCTACTAATAACCGCACTTAAGAATTTAATAAAATCGATTTTTTAATAATTTTAATAAAATCAATTTTAGAAAATTATTTTACATCAAAACTCAGATCGAATTCAGAACCGAGAGAATCGAGTCTAACCACTCATCACCCGTATCTATATACTCGTACATATAAAATTATTATTTTGTATCAAAAATAACCATCGCACAACCGCCGTACGGAAGCCCTTCACACGCAACGAATAAAATTACTTTGCGATACTCCGTACGAACGTAATCTATATGGTGATATGTAACATGCAAAACATGCATAAAGCATGCACCCCCCTTACCCCCTTCCTTTACCCCCTGCACTAGATGTACTGGAAAAATTAACGTGCGTACACGGATCACTGGGCATACGTCGGTTAATTATCGGCTCATCTAGGTTGTCTAATTAGCCTAGCCATGGTGTAAGGTTCGCATATCCGCGATCGATTGATAAAATCCTAGATGGAAAAAAAATATGTCAGGTCAGATTAGCCAAAGATAAATTAATCTCTTATTCAATGAGAATTTGTGGATTTTTTGCACCAGCCAAAATAGGCAAGTGTGTGAGCCCACAAAAAATATTATACATTCTTATCAAAGCCGCTAATAAATCTGATCCTATGTTAATTATTAACAGGATACTAAGATATTAAATCAAAAGATATCCCCAAGACAAATACGAGAGAAGGACACACGAAGGTGTTATTGGGTACATCACATAAAAGCGCATATAAAACACACAAAAAGCATAAATATTTTATATAGTTATAGATCGAAGTCTTATGAAATTCTTTTCTTGTAACATTAATTATTTCGCGTTATTCTTTAAATAATACATTATTTTTAAGTCAACGGAATAGGGTTAGTTTATTTCTATAACATAGAATCACAAGATATAAGTTTGCTTTGAAAATTTACAAAAATGCTATAGAAACAAAATCTATTAAAACCATTACGAGCCCTAACCACAGACATAGTCTGGACTAATAATTAGTATATGATATGATCTTGAATCGATCTTCATCTGTGTAAGCAAATATTACAAATTAAAATAATCGATCATTGTTATCTTACCAAATGACTTGCTGTCCAACAAATTGTACAAAAACTCGTCGAAATGTTGTCTTGCTGTTTCATTTTCCTGTGACAAACCAGTTGTGTCCTTTGCCAAGGCGCTAATGATTACCATCTGATGTCATTGATAAACTACATTAATGCGCTTTTAGATAAAATACATCTGATATCCATCTGCGAAAAACTCGCGTAAATTAAACACCTACAATACGTATCTAGTACTCATCGCTTTATCTTTATCTAAAACTTTAACTTCTACTATTAATGACATTTATAGATGTCTTCTGTCTTAGTAATAATAGTTTCAAGAGTGATTTTTTTATATTGGTTTAAATATGTTCAACAATGATTAAAAAATATAACAAACTAGCAACGCCCCGTGGCTTTACCCGCCTACTTCCCATTTCCGTGGGAGTACGGAATAAATTAAAGCCTGTATTTTTTCTTCTTTCTTGTTCTTGTATAAACTATATTATTGTAAAGTTTCATCAAAATCCATAGAATACTTTTTGTATGAAAGAGTAACAAACATAGTTCATTAGAACTATGTAGAGAGTAGAGTATTAACTCTTACAACTTTTGAGCTTATAATGTTAGTAGGAAGTAATTTTACGTATTTACATCCAAATATCTTCTGATTTATATCAAAACTAATCTCTATTGTCAAACTGTATTTAGTTCATATCCTTTACTGTGACTTTTTTCAATCGTGCCTTTAAAGGGTGTACAAATACGGTCTCTGTATAGAGCCTTGTAGTAGATATATTATATACGTGGGGAGAACTAAGGGATATAAGTTTTACCTACCGATTGAGCTTAAATCCCACCAGGACTAAAAGTCTAGACCTTTCGAAAAAAGAAGGATATAATAAGATACGCGGCCATTGAAGTCACAAAACTTGAATTAAAAATAAATTATATTTTTATTAATAAATCATATTTGTGTATACGAGAATAAGTTTTACGTGGTCACGCGTCTCACACAAAGGTAAGCAGGTACTCGGCTTTAGTTGGGTTTAGAGTATGAGTAGAGTTTAGAGTATATCTTCTAACCCCAGCACGGATTGTCAGGATCAACATTGACTTTTTTTTGAAAATTAAAATTAATTCATTTTATTAAAACAAATCCACTATATTAGACATATAATTTTTGTACGTATAATTTTAGTGACTCATTGTAGTCTGTTTAGTTTTTAGTAATACTGTGCTTGGTGGAGCATAAGCGAGATATGTAGACCCACAATTGGGCTTAGTAACCTTAGAAGTAACCTTAGTAGTTTAAGCTACAAAACAATGCTGTGATATATTTGTCAATCAATTTTCTCAATCTTCACCTTATATCCTTTTTGCTTGACTAGTCCCTTAAGCCGGGCTATCTGAAGCAAAGAAGTCACATGCAGATCTAAGATGGTGCTCTGTTTCTTTCCTTCTCTCGAACACAGCGGAACAAATTCAGAAATATTTAAGAATTACATAAAGCTGAATATACTGAGATTTTTTTCACCCTCTCTTCTTTGTGAGCTCGCCT
Organism: Lycaena phlaeas; assembly: GCA_905333005.2. Classification (NCBI taxonomy): domain Eukaryota; kingdom Metazoa; phylum Arthropoda; class Insecta; order Lepidoptera; family Lycaenidae; genus Lycaena; species Lycaena phlaeas. The sequence goes on along the minus strand of HG995168.1, from coordinate 19,672,785 downwards.
TGGAATTTAATTGCAATTACTTAGATTTACTTAGCTACTAAACGATCTAAGTGCAACTCCGCGTTGGATAAGAATCGATCGGACGTCTTGGCGTTCATTTAGGACGCCTTAATATGTTTAGCAGTGGAAGAATAGATTCTGATGATAATATAGATAACAAGTTACTTTTACCACTACTTGGTACAGCTCTTCAAAATCACTCGCTTCGCAATCCAATGCGCATAGTGGAACTCACAGATACACACAACGTCTACACAATACGTTAATACTATATTTAGTGCACGTAGGTTTTTTCCTATATTTTGGTTCCCAAATGAGAATTTGTAAAAGTTATGCTTAAAAAACCTATTACCAGTCGGACTTGAACCACAGACTTTATACATTTCATCTAGACCATCGGCGCTCTGATAGGTTAGGTCTGATAGGTTCAGTCAGATTTCCTATATTGTTTATAAAAGAGTAGAAAAGTGGACTTTATAGTAGATTGAGCAAATGTGCTGTAAGGCCCACGGAGAGCTGGTGACTACTTCACAATCGCTGAAGTGCACTCGGCCCAGCACACCCTTGAGATGGACTCTACATGTGAACGGCTCTGCATTACGGTCTGACGTCGGTCATCCGAGGGACTTGTCTCTGCTAAGCATCATTACCGCGATGCTCAGTAATGACGAGTTCTGGACGATGGTCTCCATCTGCTTGGTAGTAATGTCCCAGAAGAAGACGAACGGGTATGCGTAGAGAGCGCTACTTAATAAGTAACCAGGGACGTTACTTAAGTGCTCGTGTTGGGTCAGGATGGGAGCCTGGCCCAATTAAGCATGAAGTCGTAAGGACTGCTTAGTGCTCCATACGAGGGTGGGTCTGCTCAGACACGGCTTGACTATCCAACTAACATAAATAAGTCCATGAGGTGCTGGTGTTACCTTCATGTCCAGGAGTCTCAAAAACCGGCTGAAGGCGCTTGCCATGCCTGAATAGTTCAAGTAGTGCATTGCCAAGTGCGAATCCAGGAACCTACCGGGGTCATCACAACCTGGATACATGTGAATTTCATTTGTTTGGCAACAAAAAAAAGGGAAAAACGATAACATTTCGTCTCGTCGCAGCGATAACTCTTCACTCAAACGTTATTGTAAAAGTTTTAGGACCGACTTAATGTTTCTCAGGGTCCTTACATGTGAACTCTAATTGATTTCTCTTCTTTGTTTAGTGTTACAATGTAGTTAAACATAGGGATAACCACTGGCTTAACATTAAACACTTATTTTAAATGTCACAACACATACTTAAAGTGTATAACACAAATCCTATACCTTGAGTTATAATAATTATTATAGCAGGTACTCAATTCAAGTAGGGTATTTAAAGACGTGGTCAAAAATATTTGAAATAAGCACATAGCCAAAGTCGCGTGAATTTGCCTTTAGAATGAATAGGCAAATCCGTTATTATTACTATTCGTTTCATTTATATATATGAATAGTCATTTTTATTAAATATTTCATAAAAAATAATTAAGACTATAAGTATAGAAAAGTAAGACTACTCAACGCTGGGACCATATCTGAATTTATTATTATATAAATATTTATTATTAATTAATTTATTTATTTTAAAATAATTATAATAGTTATAATTGTTGAAAGGACAACAATTGAACTTTGATTTGCGACGTCGTAATTGCCGTATCAGGCATACGTAGATTTAGTTGAAAAATATATATATATTCCTATATAATATTGCATTAATTATATGGCTATCGTTACATTGTAAGGGCGATGTAACATGGTTCATTTTTGCTTGTAAATTCATATTCAAATGTATAATCAATTTTTTTTAAATAATTTTTAAAATGGACATACACCGTCAGATGCATGTCTCAATTTGACCAGCAAGAAAATGTTATCACAAGAAGATTACGAAAAGAAACGAAGAAAATGTGTTAAGAATCGGCTTCGCTGTGACATTGTAAGATGAAAATGTCGTCTTACAATATCAATATATAGGTTTTATTAAATTAAAACAAACACAAATAATTAGTCACAATATACGCCGTGTGATTCTAATTTCGCAACAATCAACACGAAATCAAATACTTTGTTAAAAGTAGTGACATCGAATCTGTAATCCGTACAAGTGTGTGAATTTCCTTTTCTACTATATCCTTTCATTCATTACGGTAATCAAAAAATAAAATGTATTTGTTGCTTTTGTGTCTGCCATTTCAACGAGGTACTCTTTTAAATGTATATTTTTATAAATATTGCATTCCCTTTTATTATAATAATTGAATATATCGTGTGTCTTATAGCTACAAGCTATAGGTACATGTGACTACAAAGTTATTTTTAGTTTTCTATTTTTTTTTAGCTGAGTTCGTTCAAAAATCTTTCAGACCGACGATTTTAGTGTTAGTCTCTATGACAATTTTTATTATTTATTCAATTAAATATATAATTATCTAAAATTTATTTCTGATCGTTATAGATTTAAGAATTAGTTAAAAATTAATTTGAATTTATTTCTTTATTAAATGTTGAATATTTTTTCACTGCGTGTGTATTAGAGCGAAATTAAAGGTGATTGACAGTTTTATTGTAGTATAGAACTGTCAAATGTACCTTTTATAATATCTTTACAAGAAAAGTACAAATTACTATATATTAGGCTGTAGCATAGAAAATGAACCTTTTATTAATTTTGGAAAAAAAATTAGAATTTGTACCTAAGACCTATCGTTAGGAAAGAAGCAGTAGGTGCAGTTATTGAGTGGCGCACTCCAAAATTAGTCTCTCATTCACCATTCAATCTACTTGACTAGAAAACAGTCAGGAAGTACTTAATAATAAAATACTACTTTATTCCTAAGAAATAAAGTAGTATTTTATTACGTATTGTTTTATAGTCGACAAAACGAGAGAGAAGAAGACTTCCCTCAGAAAAGACAGCGTTAAAGACATTCGTTTTAGCAACTACAAAAGTAAAAAATTAATTCTCGTTTTTAAATAGTTTATTTATTCTCCATGACACGAGTTTTTCTGTCTTTTTAAATTATTATGTTATTTCTCTATTTCTCATACCTGTTTTTGTCTTGGGTCTTTTTTATTACATTTTACAAAATAAAACCCTGAGTTTTGAGTGAATGAAGTCGAAATCCGAAACTAACACAAATTTTAATTTCATCTTCACAATACGCGATGAATGTATAAAAAGAATATTAATATCGATTATCAGTATAAAAAGTTTGCGATGTTTTTTGTTCACACCAAATTCTTACATTGTAAGCCTGTTACGTTCGCTTCACTTGACTCGAGTGTTACAAACATCGGAATCTTTCGCGGTCAACCAGACGAATAAACACATTTTAAACTCTACATTATTAACGTTGTATCATTTAAGGCTTATTAAAAAAAACATTTGATTTTGTATTTTTTTTTTATATTCTTTAATATCAACTCCAAAATTGTTAATTTTTAATGATATCATAAGTCAAAATCTTACTAATATTATAAACTAGAAGGTTTGTAACTATGAATGTTTGTTACTCTTTCACGTAAAAACTACTGAATGGATTTTAATGAAACTTTACAATAATATAGCTTATATATCAGAATAGCACACAGGCTATAATTTATCCCTGTACTCCCACGGGAATGGGAAGTGCGCGGGTGAAACCACAGGCAGCAGCTATGTTATACTAGCAGCAAGCTAGTATAACGTAACATTACGACAGCATATCTACATATAATCAACAAGGATCACAAATATAATGAAAACAAAAAATATATTAGATGTGAAATTATTATTATATTGTTGTAAAGTAATATAATGTTACGGTGAATTATGAAGACGGTAGACATCTGGCAAGTTTTGGCCCAACCTTAAGGCTCCTGTGGTTTGAACTCCAAATTCCGTCGAAACCCCAAACTTATCACACGCAACCTTACCGTGTTTGGCCAAAACGTATAAAACAATAAGTTAACAACCATAATGATATACGTTATAATAAGGCTTCAAGTGAAGGGCTGATGATAATGATGATTAATACTTGGATGGTCTAAAGTGCATTATTTAAAATTATTATTATCAAGACATCGTTTGCTAAGGATGATCATATATGCAAATACTTAAAAAATAAACTTTCGATTAAAAATATGCATATCTTCAAAATAATAATTACTATCTATATTAAAAAATATCTACAAATAGTTACCTAAATAAAGCACATCTTAAGAAAATGCATATAAAATGTAAATATAGTACGAATTAAAAACACTTAACAATAAAATAACGTCGGAAAATGTAAATATGAACTGCCTGAAGTTTTGTTTTTTAATTGCTATTAATTTGAATAATACACATATTATAATACCTATTGTCTATATGAAGAAACGGACAAACATACTTCTATATGCATAGTTTAGTTAGCATAGTATGGAAGGAAAAATGAAAAAGGGTTCCAATTTTGTGTTAAAATAAAATGAGTTTTGATAAGTATCAATTTTTATTGGATGCCGATTTTCTTTAATTTCGCGGTATTTGCAATAGGAGAGTTTCACAATTACGGCTGTATTATCAAATAGATTTAAGACGGATTTTTTTTTTTTTTTTTTTTTTCGGTTGGATCTATGCTAATGGTCCTAGTGACCGTTATGCGTCATCGGAAATGGGGTGATCCGGTTGGATCATCCTATGACGTTAATTTAAGACGGAAATCTTTTATATTTTCTACGGAGATTACTAGTGTCGAGATGAAGGCCTCTGTTGGTTTGCTACAAGAGAAAATATTTATTAGAATTTTCTATTAGTAATATTATAATTTACAAAAAAATAATGATTTTTTTTTGCTTTGCATGATAAATTCATGTTAATTATATTTTTGTACACAAATATTGAGATTTTTTGCAATTCTAGACAGCACTACATCACCATAAATAAAAAAAATACTATTAATAGGTTTTTTAACCTGTGCTAGTTTTATTTATATTATACTTAAATTTGTTACTAGGTTTAAAAATATATTAATGTAATGATTTAATTAAAAGGTAGTACTATTTTTATGATACAAAAGAAATATCTTAAGATACTTTAAAAAACCTGTTATAATATGGTTCTATGGTCATTTTTAGGAGGTTTAATTATTTAAATTTTAAACAAAACTCGCCAACATAATTCAATCTTACCAATAGGTTATTTGTATGTAAGAAATGTTAAGAAACTAATAAGATTTCTTTTAATTTAAGCTCAAAACTACTCTTCAAGTATTATTAAATCTCTCCTCGCCTATTTCACTATACTTGGTATTAATATGAAGTATGGGGTGCATATTTACTGTATGCCAAGGACATTTGTGTGAGTACCACAAGTCTACAAATACAGTGTCTAACGATCGGATCGGTGCAAAACCGTGCCATATGGCTGCCGGCCAGATATTGGTACTTTATCATAACTTTATGTACAAAAATATACCTTACATCTCTCTTAGGTCTCCTCACCATACACATGTACATGGACGTTATGCTTCAACTTTACTATCTACCGATTGAGCTTAAAGGATTATAAGTCTAGACCTTTCGAAAAAAAGAAAAAAAAAATGATTACGCTAATTTTTGTTAGGACCGTGTTTGGTCTCACTTAATAAAATTATTAATGCGTACATTGTACCTAATACATTTTAGATAAAAAAAAATACCCAAACCCAGCGAATTAATCTACGCGCTGTATAAAATTTAGTAGAGCGTGTGGTGGTCAGCGGTGGGGTGATCTTGATGTTCATACAAAGTGGTCAAAAATAAGAAATGTTGCGGTAACACGTCGTTTTTATTTTCGTCGCCTGTATTATAAGGCCAAGTGGTTTTAATATCCAGGACTCTGACATGACTAGCTCCATAGCACGCTGTGCCACGGTCAGTTGGTTTTTAGTACCGTTAGGTGACCAAAATTAATACCTTATGCACACGAACACCTTTAAAAATAAGTCCGGCACACACTTTTAAGCAACACCACCTTAATACTTTCATACAAATCTCAAACGATTCTGTTACGAATAATAGATATGAGAATATTAAATACGAGTAAGCTAGCTAGATGTTTTTTTTTTGCCATATAAATAATTAAAGTACTCTCTAATATTTTTTTTCTGGATAGCACTCGAATCACCTAGCGTTACAAATTCATATTTACGACCAAATCTCATAACTACCAAATATACATTCCAATTTCAAAAAATCGATGGACCTAATTCGGACGAGTGAGACCACAAACACCGTGACACGAAATTTTTATAAGCCTAATACAATATTTTAATCATTATCATCATCATCATCAGCCATTATCTGTCCACTGCTGAACATAGGTCATATAAATTTATTCCATCCATATATATTATATTTATAATATTTTATAACTGAGAAGCAGGGATTTGAACCAGTATCCTTTACATGTTCGTGGTGTACTAATTTATAACGTGTATCGTTAATAAAAACTTTCTATCAACAAACACCTGGTTAACATTTAGTTCCCAGCGAAATAGACATATATAACATATCATTATATATGTCGTTAAGTTGATAAGTTCGTAGATAAAGTCTTTAGCGCGGAGTAACTATGTAATTATTGAATGTAACATGTCATTTTCGACTCCGTAAATAACCGGTTCACTGAGGCCTAATTTGAAAGAAATCGTTGCTAGCTGTACACAGTTCAAATGTCAGTACAGCAAAAATGTCTATTGTTGTAAGTAGGTTATCTATAAAGTTGAAGTTTTTTCTTTGTTTTAATTTTTAGTTTCTACGGTCGCACTTTTGAAAAAACGAGGAAGTTGATGCATTATAGAAGTTGATATAAAAGGAACTAAATTACTAAGGAACTAAATATTTTAAACATTTCAATATAACAACTTACATGGCATTTCAAGGCAGTTGAACTTTACAAAATTATCACTATCCGGCTTATCTAAGTCACTGTACCTAATTATTTCTCCTGCATCCTAGATCATCCTAGAACATCCTAGATAACCTACCCTACCTCTGAGAAGCCTTCTTAATATAACCGTCTAGAATTCCATAGAAATAAATAATAATTAATTATATTCATGACAACTAAAAAGTAGAGTCGATGCGATATGCGTTAATTAAAAAAAACTTCGAGACTCGCCCATGCACCGATGGTTCCATAATCATCATATTTTTTCATAATATTTGTATTACATTTTTACAATGTGTTTCTACGTTTGCGGTATTATTCTGGTTCACATTCGGTTTCAATTTAGAATTTCAACAATTAAACAAAGTTTTTAGTTAAAATTACATTAACAAACCTTTTAGTGTAATCGCGGAGTTATTACACAAGTATGCGTTAAACAAAAATGCGAAGGCTAAATCTAACTTGAGTCTATAAACGAATGAAAGAATTCTATGACCTAGTCTAGATACTGGTGGGAGGGATGTACCCTGCTCCTGGCTTCATGGGTACCATCATTTTGCTTGGTGTGTTTCGGAGAGAAGAACAAGACAGACAGTGCTACTGACACAAAGACTTAACATCCTATGTCTTAGGATTAGCAACACATGAATAAGTTGATTAGGCTAGTTCCAGGTTATTTAGATTATGTTTATGGTAGACGTCGGCCACTTTAGATGGTAAGACTGCTAGTCTGTAGCTGTCCACCCAACGAGGAATCTTGCCCAATTAAAAATTAACTTTTAAACTTTTTCCACCTTGCCTCATAAATCTATAAGTTGCCTATTCAAGTTGCAGGCATTTTCAAAGAACTTATAGCACAGTCGCGGTCAGCTCAGGGCGCCCTCTCGTATTTATTCTCTCGTATAAATATGTCTGGTACCAAAACTACTGTCATTATACTGTTAGTCCTACCGTCCTGTCTAAAACACAGCAGAACTGTCTTACGTAAGAAATAAACAAGAATATAGCATGATTCAATAAATATGGTTATCAGACTTTGTGAATATCTTGAGTGGAGGCTTGCGGTGGAGGTTCTTGTTGGCTTTCTTGTTGGAGACTGCAACTAGTATATTCACTAACTCCAGTCCGTCGCTGGGGTGTTCCTATTGCCTGTAGATCCAGGGCCTTATGTATTTCTCTATGTCATAAAAAAGGATTGATGTCTCATCGCCTGAATATTAAGGGCCGCTTAAATATTTGAGGGCTCCTTAAACTGCTAAAACACGCCTTAAATCCACATGTCATCAAAATGTAAGCAGCTCCCAGAGTTACGTTTGAGTTTTCGGGCATTAGAGTCACTATTTCAACTGTGCAAAGTTTTACTTTCTGGTATTGTTTTTACGTCAGTCGACAAACCCCACCTATTACAAGAATATGAACCAGATTATGATGGGTGAAATTGATATTTGAACATTATTATTTTGCTATAATATCATTGAATCGGAAAAACCTAGCACCTCGATACTAATATTTAGATCAATTGAAATCTTACGTCTTCAGCGCGAAAAGTTCTCACAATGGAACGTCACTTCTATTTTCTTCTTAGTTTCTTAGCTTTTTTTCCTACTTAGCTAATTGACTATAAGAATACAATAACATTTCTTTAAAAGAAATGAACAGCGAGTCCAACGATTACTTCCGGCTTATTTTAGCCATGTCTGTGCAACAAGGCGATCTTTTTTTAGCAGGCATTAAGTCTAATGATATAATTATTATGATAGTAAATAAAAAAAAAATGTAAATTACGTATAATTCGACACCCTTACTATGTAACCTTTTTTATCTTACCTACAGTTGCTATCGACGTGGATGTTCTGCTTAGCTTTTTTGTCTCATGTTTCTATATGTTGCTATAATGCTATTCATTGCAGCAACGTATGAAACATAACATGCTATCACTGTCAAGATGCCTCTAAATTCTGGATGTTTAAAACGAAACGATGAAAGGTAACTCCAGTGGCAACTTCCGAAAGAATGTTAGATGATTATGATTTTGTTACAATAAATTTTCAATTCAAACCAATATTATTGAGTTAAGTGTATTGAAATATTCAATTTAGAACCCCTATTAATTCAAATTGAAATAATTACGCCCTTAATGATAACCCAAGACATTGAACATTTGCTTTGTAACGGCTTGCAACAGTATAATGTGAATAAACCACGCACTGTAGTTTTTCATTGTATGCACCGAGCCTTAAACATTGCGTGTGACTGTGACGTGCGTACGCGCATCTGAAAAAAACAACCGACGTTACCTGTCGCATCATATCAAATTAGCGAGAGGGGGAATTTTGATGTTTGATGTGTCAAGATTAGGGAAACATGGTAAATATAGGGCTATAACATGTAGTCTAGACCACGGGTCAAACTGGATGCGAAACTTTATCAAAATCGGTTTAATACTTTAGAAGCTTTTCGCATTATATGACGCATTTTCTACACTAATATTATAAAGAGGAAAACTTTGTTTGTTTGTTTGGTTGTAATGAATAGGCTTAAAAAGTACTGGACCGATTTCAAAAATTCTTTCACCATTCGAAAGCTACATTATGCATGAGTAACTTAGGCTAATTTTATTCTGAAAAAAAAAAACAATAGGGTTCCGTAAGATATTTGGGTTTTTCGGACACAAGGTTTAAAAAATCAACCAGAAAAGTTACTTATTTTGGGTACTAACTACATTTTTAAATCTTAGTTAACGCAAGCGAAGCTGCGGGCAACAGCTAGTTATTTATAAGGATATAATTTTGTTTTCACTTTGTATTTGTGCATTTTTATAATATTTTGCCCGCCGTTTCGCGGGGTTAGAAAAAGGGGCTGTGTTTCCAAGCTAGAATGAGATAAGAAAATAAACAAGTAGAGTTTATCTTTACCATTATTATGATAATATGCAAACTTGTGTTAAACTAATGTTACCTACACGTCTCTCGTATACATTTATCAAGAGGTAGTGCCATGCTGCCTTGCAGTCAAACTGAGCCGGCACGACCGGGAAGGAACCTCTCGCTCACATGAAATCGACGTAAAGTGACAGCTAAGCTGCCGCGTTTCGTGCGATTTGTGTATTTCCAGTGGCCTATTGGGGAGATAGGGAAAAGGAGGGCGACGCATCTGCATAACTTCTGGTTATGTGGATGTTAATGGGCGTCGATAGTCGCAAGGCTTCGACTGTTCGTTTGCCCTCCTATGATATATCAAAAAAAATCTTCTTGCGTTTGGCCACTACGCAGTAGTTACGGTCTTAACATAGGCAGTCTTAACATTTAAATAAACGTAATTATGAATATACTAATAATAAGGTTAATGTGGTTCACGAAGGAACTTTAATTTTTTCGGAATAAAATGTAACTTATTTCCAAGGTATAAGCCAGCACTACTTCAATTTTCAGCCAAAACGGTGCAGCCATTTTTGGCGTATTAGAGCAACAAACAAAAGAACTCACATTCATGACTGGCCAGTATATCTTATTGCCATACCCCAAGGGCTCTTTCGTCCTACTAACTTACGGGCTACTGTACGAAAATTGACATTGAAGTAAAGGGCGCTTGGAAGGCATACCTTCAAAAACTTTCAAATCTCTTTCAAATCTATCTTTATAAATGTCATAAACCTATATAGGGCTAGGCAATAATATAGGTGTGGAACTGTGAGGAGCTAAATATGAATATAAACGTAAGAAGCAATCCTGGAGTGCTTTAGTGAAAACTTGTCTAAATACGTTAAATTCATTAAATAGTGTTAAATATGTGTCTATTGTTTCTTAACGTTATTTTTTAACGTTATAATATTACTCCTGTAATATTATTCTACTACAATTATTAGCCATAACATAAAAATTATATTTAACTTTATTTTATATAATATAAAATACATTTACACAATTTTTTCCCCTTGGACTACTAACAAAGAAACAATTTTAGTGTTCCGTAATGAAATATATTTTATAACATAAAGTTTATTTCCTTCGAGAATAAATGAGAGTCATTTAAATAATCTGGGAATTTTGAGTCCATTTTGTATACTTTTTTACTTGTTCGATATCACTTGCTTTATTGGTAATAATACAAAATCAGTTAGTTCTTCTTGCAGATGACATTGTAATGTGATGGGAACAAATGATGCGATGATTCTTTTAAAATGCATGGAATGTGTTCTAATTTTAACGCCGAAACACAGCATCGATTCTACAAAAAATTTAACAAAATACCTCAAATGTATAAAAAGAGCATCTTACATTAAGATAAATCCTAGATTAGATGACACGTACTTAATTCATTTTCCAAATTAGCAGAGGAATTGTGCATAGAATAAGTTGCTTCATTTGCAGTAAGTGCAATACTCGTTAGCATTCGATAGAGTATACAATAATAAGTACGGAACCAAGAACATATTATTTTCACACACGTTTTTAATACAAGCGTTCCGCGTGTAAGCACGAAATATAAAAAACCCTAGTACGGCTCGGCCAATTTATAATTTCCTCTTAAGCTCATAAACAAGTTTCTTAATTGAAAAACAGGGCTGGCAAATGAATGGTGTGTACTGTTGACTTTATATCACATGAAACTAAATAGACGTTTTATACGCTACTTAAATAATTAACAGTTGTTCATATTTATTGCACGTTTGTCGAGAATTAACCACCGTGTTTTGTCTGTTTCGATTTTTGAAATATTTTTCCGGAGAAACGTTTTTTTTTGTCAGTGATCATCGAGTACACAGGCTTGAATTGTTACTGACCGGTTACAATGACAACTTTTTAATGCATTGGTATAAAAATATTGTACATAGAGTTCTTGTGTTTTGTTATTTGAGGAATGTAATGTGTCATATGTTTGTCTTTTAAATTACTACAAGAATATCACTAATTGAATAAACCAATATTTATATCAGAATATGACCGAAAGAAAATTGCAGGAAGTTAAATAAACATTGCTTAACACTTAGTAGTGTCCTAATTACTATGACTCTTTCTAGTCCAAAATTGAAGATCACAGATGTGTTAAAAATTGTTATTTATGTCGGTGCTCCATTACCTTCGTGCCCAGAGTAAGGGAATAGGTAAAAGGGGGTAGGCCCCCCAATAGTGCTAGGGCACTATTTACCTATTAGAACAAAATATGAGTAAGTCTGACTCGAATGGCGTCACAGCTAATTTTTATTATCAATTCTAATATCAACATAAAATATTATAATAGTAATATAAATACTACATCAGCTGTCGGGCGCCTAGTGTCTGCCAAAATTATTGGAATTAAAAAATATATTTTTCAAGCGTTCCTGATAGACGTACATACAAATTGTTTGTGATAGATAGATATATAGATAGAAAGTTCATTATTTATAGTGAAAATCAGAAAATCATTAGTAGTTTAACGTATCGAGTACCGATGTCCTAGGTTCAAATCTGTACTTATTTATCGTCGCTTTTTACTTATTCGCAATAAACAAGTCAAGTGCATTGGAAAAAAAAACATTTTTATACAAATTATTATCACGTAACTCCTACAGAACATTATGAACTTGTATGGAATATTAAACACTATTTTTCAAAACAGTATATTTCATTAATAAAACCTGTAGCCGTTGTAATTAATTTATTTGTAAAAAGCGTGCACCAAGCATATAAATTTATAATTTTATATGTAAAGGAGTCGATATATAAATTTTGAATTATATTTTTCGTGTAAAAAAAAGTAAATTTTTGGCACAAAAAAAATTACTTTTTTTTTGTTTTGTCTATGATCTGCATCACTTGTTAGTTTATATTATAGCCGGGGTATACAAAACCAAACAGTAAGCGGCGGTTGATAACCGCAGAACCCAACAAGTACTACCATCGCTACTAACGCGCATGATGCATTCAATATTATATACATACTGACATAATGCTAAAGAGTAGTAGTTCTTCCTGAGATTAGTGCGAAGAGAATCTCATCGCACTAATCTCAGGAAGGACTTGCATAATTTATAATATTTTGAGGTCATCGTGAAAAGCCAGTACTGTCAAGTGTGTCTAAATTGGCATCAGTTAGAAATTCCTAATACCCAGAAAGTATAAAGCCATTCGGATATGATGAATGAAACAAAAAATTATTTCTGCATTTGATTTATTATATTCTATTACAATATAATCATTGCTGTGCTAGTTAAAATCTTTTTAAGCAGCAAGCAACTAATAGCATAAAACCCACGTGATTTGAACCTGCTACCGCTAGGATCATTGCGTTAGCACTTAAGGCAGTCGTATTAGATTTTACGCTCTATTGAATTTACTAATACATATTAACGTAACGTAAAATAGGAGTAAAAGTTTTTTTCTAATGATGATGATGATGAAATGTGAATAAAATCCAGTAAGTAAAATCACAGGCAAAAAGCTAGTAAGTTAAAAGTGAATTTTCTCTCAGAATCTCAAGCAATCAGCGCCTTGTCTTATGCGCATTTTAAATAAGCTACATACAAAGTGGACTATAATTAAACTAGGCGTACTTTTAATTACTCTAAGTAGAGTTTAAGATTATGACTGCGTCTTCAAAACAGCTCCGTATGTGTTTCTAAGAAAACCTTATCTTTTTCTTCTTAACAGCGTTCTGTAACAGAACAATCAAAATCAATGTAACCATTTTAGCCTCTAACAGTTTAACCATATAAAAAACACTTTATAATTTCCAGTTATGATTGCGACAACATACAGACATACAAACGGATAATATTCGTCGTCATTAAGTAACGGAACCCGGACTAGGTTACATTTTTTGTTCCACTTAAGCACACTTAGAAAAGTTGTTCCGCTAATTGTTCGAAAATGGCGTCTGGAAAATACATTAAGTTAGAATACATTTCTTGCTTGAGTGGTCACTCCGTGAGAATGGTAAGGAAGCATTTCCTCGGACACGTGCACCCGCATGGCCGACGTAATTCTATACTGCAGCTGCCTGCGAAAGCTCCTATCAAATACCGATGAACACCTTTGGCTAAAATTACCGCATATATTAAGCTCATGATTTATATTGATTCCGACGAAACGGCTAAAAAATCAAAAGCACCAAGGTTAAAAACATTTTTAATATAACAAGAATTCGAATTGCTCTGGGCCCTGGCTTGAGACACGGGGGACTGCGGATCCTTTGTACTCCGTTGGGTTATTTTGAGGAACAAGTAAGTTGTTTATTGAAATTTGTAGAAAATAATAATTAATTTTAAATTGAGTTTATCTGAGTATCTGTAATCCATTCGTTTGTCGCAGAGCTTTTGAAGATAGAGAAAATAAAAAACAAATGTCTAAGGTTATATGTTTAGGTACTCTTAAATTATTTTTTTGTTTATCTTTTATTTAAAAATGTACAATTTCTTTTTCATTGATTTGACTTTTTAGCTTTGTATCTAAGTCAACCTATATTATATTCATACGAGTATTCTTACAATATTTATAAAACAAGCTAACTTGTGGTGACTGCACTGAGATCGTTATACCATTTGGTTAATAGCCGACGAACACTTACACCTGGTTTCTGAAATGAAAGGCTGATCAACGAAAAAATTAACAAATCAACTGATGACTGATGACTTCTACAACTCATTTGACACTTCAGTGTCAAATGAGTTGTAGAAGCATAGTTAAATTACTTAATTTGATCAGCCTGTCAATTGACATAACAACTACAGTGAAAAACTGTCAAATTTAACGCTATAATCGTATGTTAATCGCTATTAACAGCCATGTTACTAGTGACACACACTTTGACCAACTAGTCTTAGTCTATCTAAACGCGTCTCCACTCGTGAACCTTATTGGTCCATCTCCTGATTGTATAACCAGCCCATTGCCACTTCAACGTGCATAAACTTCGCATGGTGTCGGTACTTTAGTTCTCTGGTTGATGTCTTTGTTTCGAATCCTATGTTTCAAAGAAACATCCCGCACAGCACGCTGCATAGCATGTTGAGCTATGGCAAAATTTCGGACTAATCGTAAATTTAGAAGCCATGTTTCGACACCGTAGTTCGTCACAGGTGTAATGTATATTATATACAATTTTTAAAATCATTGTACCATGGTTATGATGCGTCAGACATGGGCTATTAAACTTGCTGGGTTCCCGGCTAGCGTGGGTGCTGCAGATGTCGTACCTTTTTATTTTAAATTGTATTTAAATATATAACGCGGACCACCAAGGACCAAGTACGTAATGCAACTTTTGAAATTGGGGCTATTAATTTTGACTACAATAAAACTTTTTTAAACTTTTTCATGATGAGGTCATCATCACCTGATGATGACTGTCGAAACCTATCATTTAATCTGTAATTGTAATAACATATAAAATAAATAGTGGATAAAGTGTAAAAAAGTTTGTTCATTGCAGTGGCTATAGAATGAATTTTCATCAAGGACCGACAGTATATTTAAAAAATCAAAATTATTACAACGATGACATAGGTGTAATTCAATCAAGTACTGCTCTTTTTTCGAAACATAGCAATAAAATTTCTTCCAAAAATAAAAGAGTAATTAGAACTATCAGTCTAATAAGTCTTATGTTACCGCGCCTTCATCATCAGCCTTTGCTCTTCCACCAGTGAACAAAGGTCTCTCTCAATGAATGTCAAGACGACCGATCTCTTGACCGGCCACTTTTATTTATATATTAACGCGCCTTAAAAAAACACTACAAATTTTATCGGAACTTATATACAATATTCTTTACGTTTTGCATATTAACAGCCTACAGTGACCACGGTAGCAGAATTAGAAACGTAAACAATATAGAAATCATACTAAATATAGACATACATAAAATTAAAAAAAAAATGTGTCGTATTCCAAAAAGATTATACTTTAGACGTTTCTTTAAAGATTTAAACGATAAGCTACTATGATAACCTCAAAAGTGCAACTTTATCCATTTTGGTATGCGGACGTTCCAATAAGCTAAGATTCACCTGGGCTAGCCACACCAGCAGGTGAAATCCTTGATATTGATTATTACATTCGTTAGAGCCACGGAAATGATCGCGTGCACTAAATTATGTACACTTTTAATACTGATTATCATTTGTTATTATATTATTGTTTATAACGAGGTACACTGTCTTGACATGTGTTGCTTTAAGCGAAAATTTAATTTTACACACGAAGGCATTAATGACGTTGATAAGTTACCTTGTTTCCTGGAATGGGTTAGAGTCCCCATAAACATTGGTTTTAACTTTAAGAGTGCACTAGACCAATATTATCCGATATATTAGTTATATGCATCTAAGTTTTAATTAAAAAAAAATATATAATATAGTGAAAACTCCGCCTTTTTTTATCATCAAAACAATCATCTTTTTTATCACCAATAACATAGGTCCAATATTAAATTATTAATTCCTTTTCCTTATTAAAATTGTGTCCGGTAGATAACAAAAATACACCATTAGCAGCTAAGCCTACATAAAGCTTCAACTATACGAGTTACGACCTAGGATGAAATATCTATTTATAAATGGAAAAGAAAGCAATAGAAAACTATTGACGTTTTTATTCACTGAAGCGTCCATCTATTTATTCTTTGTTTAATAAATGATTTTTATTTTTGCTAATTTGCACACTAACTTATATTCTATTTGGTTCATTGTACGTGACTCTTCTAAATATCGATGACTTTACATATGGATGATTCTCACACTTACAGACAATTTCCATTGTAAATGATTATATACATAGATATTCCCGTTCATAATTAGCGGGGGAGGGTAACAAGGGTGCTATTATATACCCCCCGTATATGATTGTAGTTTCCATGCGATTGGAAGGAGCGATTATACGGTACGAAACCAATTATCGGTATTGTAATAAAGTGCGCTAACGCTCGTTCACAAATCGATTTTTATTGCCGTATCGCGTATCGATTGTACGCAATATGGTTTCAATATCGAATAAACTTTATTTGTACTGATTTTGTCGACTATTGTGGATTTATTCTCAGGTTGTTTTCATTGAAAATAAAAACAGAAAATAATTGAGACGATTTAGGACATAATTTATATCGGAGTTAGATATTATGATGAAATATCGATTCTTAGATAGTTCGGCAGATACAAAATTTCCATGTATATAGGTATTCTATAACATTTATGTCATTGTGTATGTCTTATTTACGTCGTATTATAACTATAGAATATTTTTGTATAAATATTTTTTTTTGTGTTAATATTGTGGTATATTTGTTGAGATTAATATTGTGGTATATTTGTCTTCTTCATTTCTTCAGCGTTAACAATTCCCTACCTATATTACCAGGAACAACGTATTTCATCCCATCATATGTTATTGAATTTATAGATGCAAATTTTCCATCCACTAAATATATTTGAAAAAAAGTGTTAAAAAACAAAATGTGAAATTTCTTTTTATCTCTGACAAAGTATTGAATTACAAAACGACCGTGCCTCTTTTTGAATCCTTTTTTAAAGAAAACCGCTCTGGATTTTATTTTGTAGACATGTGTGGGTTGTGTGATAGAAATATTCGTTAATATTCGATAATCTTCTTCAGTGGTATATTAACTATTATTTAAATGGAATCCCCTCTAATATTATAAATGTAAATGTAGATTTGCTGTTATTCTTCTTCTAACTGAACTTCTTCTTCTATTATTATAACCGATAATCTTGAAACTTTGTACATATTCTTGGTGATAGGAATAAAATAGTAACCAGCATATTAATTATTAATCCTGTTAGGCTCCGTTTGACTGCTGATCATAAAAAATATGCATTTGTACGAAAGTGATATACTGTGATTCAAAGTAGAATTAAATTAATTTAAAGTTAAAATAAATACAAATACCAAAAATTAATAATATACCCATATCATAAAGAACAATACTTTTTTTACCATCTTATACTTCCTTGTTAATCCTCTCTCTATCTCTCTCTCTATTTAAGAGCTTTGCTCTTGTTGGTGGAGTATTCGCTACTCATTCCTCCTCTCCGCCAATACCTTCACCTCCTGATACGACATAACCTGTACCTTCTACTTTATATGTTGCATATAACTCCTTCTCGGTCTACCTCTTCCTCTTTTTCCATAAGTCTATACCTCTATGATATTTTTATAAACAATTAATTAATTAATCAATGCTTTATCAACATTAATTCTTGACGAGTCACGACCGTTATTTGATTGGTCATATCTATTTGTATTTTGATAAGTTGGTCATAACTAGCAGTGCCATCACTTACTACGCCAATTGCATATATAATCCAAACACCTGCCATGGACATATATTACCAACGTAACCTACTAATCGAGTTTTATAACAAAGCTTAGTCGATCGTTAAGGGATATTTGTTTTCTAATCGATAAATATATAATTAAAGGCGGCGTGAACGGTCAGCAAATAAATTCATATTTCAATGGTGAGATTGTGGCCAATTAAACAATTCCATCATAACGTTTTGTGAGGTCATTCCACCTGCCTGCATTCATTATACACGTTTTGGGGCTGACCCTACGTTAAACATTCAAAGTTAACGTTTACGATCAGGAATCAATATGACGGTACACAGGTTCGAATCCTATTAAGTATATGACGACCGCTGTGGCTCAAGTAGCGGGTTCGAATCCCACCAGGGAACAAAAAAGTTTCTGTGTTCCTGGGTCTTGGATGTGTATTAAATATGTATATCATATAATAAAAGTCTCTTCGAGTCTCTTCGAGAACCTACCACGGGACCAGATTGACGTGGTGTAAAAAGCGTCCATAGATTTATTATTAAGTGTAGAACATTTGTTTTTCTGTCTAGTAAATGTGTCAATAGTCTACCTTATATTTTCTTTTAAGTTTGATTCTAGTTGTATCTTGGAACGAAACATATTAAGCTCGGCCAATTTGGGACCGATAATCATTTTGTTTTCCAAAATATAAGAAAGATCATACTTAAGATAGAAAGATATTTATATTTAAAGATAAGAAATATGATATAGGTAGTAATTATATATTACACCTAAATTTAATTATAAACCTAAATTACTGAGGATATTAATATAACATAATCTATGTTAGGATTTTCCTAGATTTAAGCGCAACGTACAAACAATTGAAAAACCTTTAAATATTATCGAGGCAAACTAAAGATAAAAGTTCAGATTAAAAATGTTTAAAACTACGGGACACAAGCCAACACAACCAATTATAAATTGAACACAATATTATTCTAGAATCAATCGCCATCAATCTACTATTCTTATCTTTCGATCTACTTACAATTTACAAAAACTTTCAATAAAACAGTACGGGAATGCTTTTTTAATTATTATCTTAATAACTATGATGTTGCGTTAGTCATTAATTTTATTTTTATTCCTATTAATTATTGTATTTTTATAGTTCATTATTGTATTTTTATAGTACGGTTATTTTGTTTTTGTGTTGTTAGCATGTATGTTGTATGCTCGTCCTTGAAAGCTTGCGAAAATTGAATAAATCTTTGGGTTAGTTCATAGTTGTTTAAACTATGGCCAGTCATATTTTGAATGGACTAAATAATCATATGATATAAATCAGTAGGATAGCTGGTACACTTTCATTTTTCTACAAATTTCGTTTCCTCATTAAATCATAATACTAAATAATTAAAATTCAAAACGAATGCTTAAAAAAGTACTAAATTATATTTTTGTAAAGTTGACTAAAATAGAAATAGGATTACTAACATCAAACAACACAACATCTATTGTATTTTAAATTCAATTTGATCAAAACTGTCAGGAGACACTGACAGTTGTTTTATCGATAAAAATTTCGAATGCACTGCAACACTTAGCTGTCAAAAGCACCATTACGTTTAGACTTGATTCATGTCAAAAATGTTGGCGAGTGTTATTTATAAGTTTATTAGTATCGGCTATCGAACACCTTGCACGAAGAAAGGTGTTCCGCTCTTGAAGCTTTACACTTTATTATTAATTTCGTCCAATTTACTGATAAATATTGAACGAGTTTTTGTTCGTTTATCAAGCTATCTTTTGACAGAAACACCATGATACTTGGCTGTTAAATCCGAAACGATAGATATGTAAGAATAAACAGCGATAAAATTCTTAAAACGCTTTCTCTATAATGAAACTGTATATAACTAAAATATTAAACAAACAAAAATTATCTTAGCGTTCAAAGTAGTATGAAATCATCATGTAGTTCAATTTACATGTATTTATGAAACAAATCGTCAAATTTTAGGCTAATCAATACGACTGTGCTAAATGTAGCTGCGATCCCATATCGTATTAATATCAACTAATTTCGAAACATGGGCTCTAATTCAAGACTGAAATGTACATCATAGACTGGAAATTCAAAATAGTTCGTGGTAGGAATTTAGTTCAATAGTCTGTGCGAAATTCTAAAATCGCTTACACATTTGACAAATAACATTTCTCCGCGGTGGGCGCCTATCGTAGAGTTAAAATATAGTCTAGTTTACACTGTAGAATAATGTCTTGTATGTCGTGCGGAGTTCGTTCCCAGGTCTTACATCTAGGGTACCTATTGTAAGATTTATGCACTCCGCAAACGAGGATCGGGCAAATAAACCCAACTTAGCACTCTCTCGCTACAAAACTATTATCATTTATTTCTATCGATATCTGAATGGATAATGGACATCACCATTTTCTTATAATTCTATTTTTTTTTAAGAAATACTAAAATTACATGTATTTATTAGCTACGTGTTATAGCCCATGTCTGCAACAAAAGTTTAAAATAGCAAACTTTTCATAATTAGTGATAAAAGACAAGAAGTCTACTGTAATAAAATTATGTAGATATAATATTATATTTACATGTAGTAGTATAACGATGGTCCAGTGGTGCGTGGAATCGCCCTCTTATGCGAAAGGTTTCGGTTTCGATCCTAGTCCCCGTGTGTGTGCTAAGCTGTGCTGTGCTAAGCACAAGACCATCGCTTGTTAATAGGTGTAGGAAAACATCGTGGGGAAACCTGCATGACTGATGAGATAAAAGTCTTTGAAGGATTGCGAAGTTCACCAACCCGCATTGCACCAGCGCATGGTGAACTATGGCCCATTACCTCCTCGTCTGATTTCGAGGAGGAGACCCAACCCAGCAGTGGGACATATTATAAGGGTTGATAGTTAATGTAGTAACTTAGGGACTAGACTAGATCTTAGCACTGGATGATTTATCTAAAAGTTTTATAGTAAGCCGAAAAATATAAATGTACTGGTTGATGGTATGATGTTGATAGAAAGATTTAAGGTAAAAAAATGCCCGGTATACATACAGATACCTGAAGATAACTTAAAAAATATACATTTCTTTTACATATTTAAAATTATTTTTAATAAAAATAGGCATACAAAGATTTCTAATGTTTCCACTTACTAGCCGACTGCTTACGAGGAATGCTATAATAGATTATTTAAGATAAAAAAATGGTATCATAATATGTACGTTTGGTATAAAAAAATGAATAATTTATTTCGTTCCATGTATGGTCGTTAAGTATGGTTTACATACGAGTAAGATTTTTTATTGTAATTATGACTTTATTTTCCCACTCATAATATACAGAAGACAACCTTCTTTTGTTTAATGTTTGATTAATCATCATCATGCAAACAAAACTTTTATTACAATTAAAAAAAAATATTAACATTGATTTTTTTTCGGTGAAAAACATAGAAACTCAAAATGTTTTATTGTTATCTATTTATGTAATCTAAAATAAATGAAGGTTTATTTATTATTATTGATTTTATCGGGAGGTCAAACAAGACCAACCCAATTGTCTCGAGCAATGACATAGGGGGATGTTGTTTCCCTGAAACTGTACACCAATGCCTTAATACTTTAAGACTTTAAACTGGACAGAATGTGGCATAAACATTAACGGTGAATATCTCTCACACCTTTGTTTCCCCGACGATATTAGCCAAGCCACTGGAGAGCTTGCAGCTTAGCTAGTTAACATAGCTTCGACAGCTGCTAAAATTAGAGGGAAGCCGATAGGAGTATTCAATTGGGATGCAGCATTCAGAAAGCTTAACCATGTTCTCACGTCGTCTATGCCGCAGTGTTGGAAGACGAAAGTCTTCAACCAATTCTTTAGTTACAATACCTACAGAGCGACAACGTAGACTCTAAATTTACACCTGCCCCCCCCCCAGACAAGTGGCACAAACGCTAAACGAATAGAAATAGAATAGAATACTTATTGTATGGGAATGACACAGCTATTGTTATTCCCATACAATATGTTTTCTTTTCTAATTCTAATCGTTTAGCGTTTGCTACTGGTCTAGAGGGGCTGGTTTGAAAGTTTGCCGTAGCTCAACGTGCTATTGAGCGTGCTGTGCTGGATGTTTCTTTGACAGATAGGATTTGAAACGAAGACCTCCGTCAGAAAACTAAAGTTACCGAAATCACGCGAAGAATAAGCGAGTTGAAGTGGCAGTATGCTGGTCAGGAGAACGGATGGTCGATGGGCTAATGGGGTTCAACAGTGGAGATAGCGTTTAGGGAGACGAAGTAAAGAGAAGAATGGTCGGTCATTGACCAGGGGGAAAGACGATCTCCGATCATTGGCGGGTAAGTATTGGGTACCAAGTGGCAAGGAATTGGTCATCTTGACGTTCGTTGAGGGAATTTGCTGAGTAGGGACGGAAAAACCGATGATGATAAAGATGACAAAAATATTTTTTTTTTTTTAATCTTTAATTTTTTATTGTTCTTTTACAAATCCAATAGCTATACATGTAGGTACGCTGATGATGATAATAATATCCGCCAAAACTGGGTTGGTCCGGACATTTAATATAGGTCGCAATTATCCGATATACTTGGACGGTACGATAATTTTACTATAGTATAAAGTTACGCTTCGTAAGGTGTTAAACAGGATCACATATTATATATTATGTTAATGTATTGTGTTTCACAATTTTTATTCGATTTATTCGATATTTCACTAACATCTGCTATACAGCTTTGGTGTAGGTTCTAATCCTGTTTTATTTGTTGAACACACTTTCTATAATATAATAATATTATAACTAGTAAAAGTTCAAAATAAACTGACTTTTTTCTTTTTACAACTTGATAAATGATAAATATAATATAAAAATTCAACAGTTTTTACCATTTGAAAATTAATCTATTCTCTCGGTTCTCATATTAAGCTACGAATCTTAATAGCTTACAATTTTCTGCAATTTACTCCTTGTATTGTCTCAACCTTGTGTCAACCAACAAAGTTGTGTTTATTATTAACCAACAGTAAGATACCTTCTCGCTTAGCCAAGGTACTTGCTACTTAACGACTCCTGTGGCTCAATAGTTAGCGCGTTGGCGCTCAAGCCGCAGGTAGTGGGTTGGAATCCCGACAGAGTACAAAATATTTTTTTGTGTTCCTAGTAATATTTAAATCTTATATATTATGTACAGAATAAAAATATTAAATATATTTCCATTGTCTGGTACCCGTAACACACGTCTCTTCGAGAACTCACGAGTGTAAAAGTGTCCATAAATATTATTAGGTACTATTAAAATATAGTAGCCTTGATAATTAGTGAAAACCACTTAACACCACAAACCTCGGAACACATTTCCCCAAGATATTTTCGACCTTTCAACTGAAACACAATTAAAACGCAATCAATGATCCTATCACCCTCAAATGGCGATAGAAGTTGGTGTTAGTGTCATAGATGATGAAGGGATGGAGAGGATTCAGGATAACCATTCCATCCGCCAAGATAACCATCAACGTCGAGGTAACGAGTAGGACGTCCGCAGTACTGGTGCGTTGAAAAGCGTTTTCACAAAATAAATTGATGATTTAAATTTTGTCAACGTGTAAACATTTTATATATTGGTCTTTTTTTTAGGAGCCTATGCTGTCCCACTGTTGACATGACAGCATAGGCTCTAATAAAGGCCTCCACCAAGTTTTTCCAATTATCGCGGTCTTGCGCAACCGTCGGCCAGTCTTGGTATATCTCTAGCTCTTGATTATCGCGCCATCTTTTTCGGGACTTTTTTATCATTAATAAATTAAATAACATTTCAATCTAATTATCTTATTCTCACTGTACGGTAGTAGTACACTGGGATTCGAATTCGTAACTATTGTATCCTGACTAAACTAATTATTATCAATATGCGATGTAAATAAAACACTCAAACGAGTATTTCTTTATGATATTATATAGTTTAATCGTTGTATATAGCGATTGTAAAGTGTAAATATTTTCGACATAAAATGAAAATAATAAATGTAATAGTTGTATAAAATACTAAACATCTTTCGTAAAATTGTATATTTATTATACATTAATGTTAAATATAAAGCATAATTAGCCACTTTATATTGAATTATTAAACACAGATTGCTATCTGACTCACATTACTTTTAAAGCCATTTAAATAATATTATAGACTAACAAACAAATAAATGAAAATAAAGATCATAATATAAATTAATTAAAATAGCTAGATAAAAGATATTACTTGAATTACATATTTGTAGTAAAAAAACATTTTAGTTTATTTTCATCACTACATTATTTAAGTGATTTAAGTATAAACATACGTCGTTTAGTTTACGTTGTTTTCGTTTGTATTCCCCTAAACAACGAGTCCATCGTTTGCCGGTGAAGGAAAACATCGTAAGGAAACCTACACACTTGATGAGATTGAAAGTCTTAAAAGGTATGTGAAGTTCACCAACCAGCATTGTGCCAGCACATCGGTGAACTTTGACCCAACACTTTCCTCACCTGATTTCGAGGGGACTTGTGCCAGGCAGCGGGATATAATATATGCGTTGATGCTTTACTTTTCTTGTACGTCCTTTTGGGCTTCCTATACTTGTGTATGTGTTTTTTTTAATTCTAAAATTCGCTTATCGTGAATTATTTATCTGATTTGTTTTAATGCTTTTACGTGACTTACTTACCAGGAAATATGTTTTGTGGAGTTATTATGGTATCGAAATAAAAAATATTATACGAAAAATAATATAAATATCAGCATTGTAATGAAAAATAATATAAAACAGCAGAACAAAATGCATATTTTTTTAAATAATATTCGTACACACTTTTGTGGGCGAGTATACGTCCACTTATTGTAAACAGCTTTTAAAAACCCTGTCCCTCCTTTATCTTTGTGGCAGGTATGTACTAATCATATGTTATTATTTTGTACAATGTTATTAAGTATAGCCTCCTTACAAACGGTACGATAAAATGTGTTAAAACAACGCGAACAATTAGGCTCGGCGCACACTTTTTTTTAACTGTTTTAGAAATAAAAACATTAACGGTTTATGCGATAGATTTTTTGGGACTAGGTTAGGAGTACGTGAAAGGTTTTTTGGGTGTTTGGATAGTCAGACATTTCACATTATCTACGTATGAATATCAGCAACTGCGTAATGCTGATTTCATTGCAATATGTACTTTTATCTGCATTATTACGAACTAAATAAAACCACCGATAACAAAATTTCCATACTAAACATTACACCTTTTTAAAGATCTCATAATAACCGTGAAAATCCTTGACGAATTCAAGGATCTTCCTAAAAGCTTTAACAAGGCCTAGCAATAACTGTCAAGGATCTTCGGTGTTGTGGGTGTTGGAATTACCACCAGATTAAAAAATCATCATTATTATCATCACAATTAGAAATCTAAGGTCAACTAAACTAAGCCTCTACCAATGAATGAAAAGATGGCAAAAAACTAGGACAGAAACATTTTCCACTACATAAACCGTACACCTATATTTAACCGCACTTACCTTATAACCATCTGTCCAATAATTCTAATAAGGTAATTATCTTTCAACGCATGTTTCATTGTTTTTGAGATTGATTTAATCACATTGGTGTCTGTTTTATAAGACCTTAATTATTAGTGTTGTAAAACGTATCATTTTGTGGTGAGTGTAATGAAGTCCTTGTTTGCGGTATTTTTAAATTATGAAAGAATAAGTGGAGTATCTGTTAGACTCAGATGTCCTTAAGACAAAAGGTCTTCATGTAGCTATTTTGCCTGACCGTATAATGGTCTGTTGATACAAATAAAAAGCCATTTTAACACTTTTTTTATGTTTCGTATATATTTTTTTCTATTTACCTAGGCTTTGCAGTTTGCAGGCCATGATAAAGTGACCGTCAGGCCTAGAAGTCTACCTTTAACTTTCAAAACTTTTCGAATAAAAAGTCCTCAATAGGCCGCCGCGACTCACCCAAATCATAAAATTTTGGATGCGTGTGCGTAGATTATATTTAAAATTAATTCCGTCTTCCGTCAAAGATTTGTAATAACTATGAATTGAAATTAATATTATTATATCTAATAATTCTGGTATCTACTAGTATCTATATTAAAATGATACAATATCTACGTAATATTATATGTGATCGTAAATAACAATTAATTATAACAAACAACAAATACTGAATATTAATTCGATACCAACAATCGGGCATCAAGCAATTTCATTACTAATTATCGATGATATTGTTTAAATACAGGAGCCAATCGAATATTGGCCTGAGGCGAGCCCGATACCTTTGAGAATATTTTCCTAACTAATTAAAAGCGTTAAAATAAGAAGATAAAAACAGGATCGGTTATCGAAGGCATCAGCTTTGTCCAGGCCACCGTGGTAGGCTTAGCCTTTCTCAGTAATTAACTAAAACCAGCCGTGCTCTATAACAAAGCAACAAAACAACAAAACAACAAAACAACAAAACCTTCAATTATACAACGCCGCCTAAATTTAAGGTATTTGCTCATTGACCTTTTTAATCAAGCCAAGTGTTAATGGAATTAATTGTTTATTATATATTTGTGATTGTTTAGCAATAATGCTGTGTGGAATCGGTATTTTTTCGTCGGATTACTATTTAAAATACCTAATAAGGCAGATTCGGCATTGAACACATTTAAAATGTAGTTACTAAATTATTCTAAGTTTTTCTTACAACTATTTATAATAATTCATTAGACCCTTTTCAAAATTTTCAATATAGATAACTAAGGGACGAAATAAAAAAAACTTCAATGTATCAATCATGTTTATATTATATGGCTTGTAACTGTCAACCAGTGAATTATATTATTAACACGTTCATTATTTTGGTTATAACTTTATTAACTCATTAAGACGGCTGTCTTGGCATTAATCGATAGAGGCCCCCCGTCCAGCAGAGGACGGATTAAGGCTGATAATGATGATGATGAAGTCCAAAGTGAATTTGGCATAATATTATGTAAAAAGCGTTTTGAGAAGCCATAACTGTGTATATTATCTTTTTTAAATTAGTAAAAGGAAACGATTTTGGGATAAATATCTAGCTATGACTACATACTTAATTATGATTATAAAATATTATGTTATGCTAAAAAACAGGCCTCTATTTTTTACTCAAATAAGAAATGCATTGTTATTCTAAATTTAACTGTAACACATAGGTACATTGACTCACAAACCGTAATTAACTATTAATTTACAAACAAAAATTTTCTTCTATTTCCAAAACATAAATCATAACGGATCATCAATAAATTTCCATATTGTAAAAATCTACAACATTTTTAAGTAAATTCATTTTGTACATTTTTTCTCCATCATTAAAATAAGTGCATAATATTTGTTGTACACTAACATGAATGTGGGGGAATCACGGTTTTAAAAGTGAAAACAATGTTTAAACATGTAATATTCGAATCAATTCTTTATTATTCGTTGGTGTTTTGCTTGCAAAGGTACTTTTATGGCTTTTCATCTTGCTTTACGAATTGAGCACGGGGCGGTAGGCAGTTCAGTTTTTGTGAATGAACGTTGATCACGTGATGCCCGACGTTGTTCATATCTGGGGGCCTAGCCAAAATGCCATTAAGAAAGCGTTAGCGAAGTTCGAAATGATAAAATGTATAGGATGGACCACGTGATTAAGCGCGGCCTTATGTCAATCCCATACATTTTATCATTTCGAACTTCGCTAACGCTTTCTTAATGGCATTTTGGCTAGGCCTCCTAGTTCTAAGATTTTCTTAAATACATTACGTATATGTAGGTATTACGTTTAAGGGCTGAAAGTTATCTAAAACTGTAATCGGCCTTATAAATATATAAACATATCATATAGTTTCATAGCAAATGTTATAGTTATAAGTCAAGCTTAATTCTGAAAAAGGACTGTACATTGAATTTATAATATATTTTTTAGGAACAGTAAAAATTGATTTTCCATGTAGATTCTGATAAAAACTTACACAATATTTAAGTAAATTAAAAAAATAAATATTATATTATATTAAAAGTACCATCGGTCGTCTTAGCGTTCATTGAGGGAGGCCTATGTTCAGCAGTGGACGGATAAAGGCTGATGATGATGATAGGTACCATAGTATATTTATTCCTATCTGCCTATTAGTATCTCTAGTAACTCTCCTCGCAATTAGGTAAGGTGAGTTTGGGTTGCGCGTTGGTGAAGTTCACTGACCTTGGCATGGAGGCTTCCTCTTGTCTCGTATTCAGGTGTACCTAAAATTTTTGAAAAATCCCTTTTATGGCACTGCAGTTTATATAATTATTATACTAATAGGTATACCTAGTAGTGTTAATTTGCTTGGTCTTAATTTATTGCGGCTAAGGGATCAAGTCAGCTTGAAAAAAAAATATATATAATGCATGTAATATTTTATTAGATTTCGAAATGAGCAAAAGACAGATCTTCATGAGCGGGTAAAACCAGTAGAAAAATTAATAATAGTTAACTTCAAATAATAAGAAGCGTAAAATATGGTCAGAAATATTAATTGAAAAAGATTAATATAATACATGACTGTGTTAATTAATGAATTGAAAATAAATTAAAATTGATTAATAGCCAGTTAGCGACGGCACCGACCACTGTTGCTGTCAACTATTTACATTATAGTTCCGTATACATTAAACTATTAACGTTAATTAATGGAGAATGCTAATTTTTGCCAGTTACCATTAGTCTAGAAATGTAAACACTGTAACAATAAACACATTTTTTATATGTATGTACTGTGTGTGTAAATATACATACAAAAATCGCAAATTTAATATTATGTAAAGTTTTTCCACGCTTATATTATGTTATCTAAATGGCGTTATGTGATAAATATGTAAAAGGAAATGGACAAAACTTTAAATAAACTTAAATTTTTGTTTCTCTGGACCATCAGAGCAACAGAATAAGTTAGTTTTATTTTGTTCCCAAATTAGGTACTCGAATTATCTTAAATAATATATATTATAAGGATATAATAATATTATGTTATATTACATTTGTATGGATTTGATAGACCTTGAAACGTAGCTATAATAACAGTTTAAATAAAAATATATTAATTTTTAAACTTGTACATTAAAGCAACTGATTTTAAGTTTTTAACAATGTGTATTTAGTCCATGATATCATTTTTTTACAACAACAATCTTTAAAGATTTTAAGGCATAGGTACATTAGACATTTTACTGTTAAAGGCGTGGACAATTCAAAAGTTTAACACTGTTTTTGACTTAGCCTATGACAAATTGTTTCATGCAAATTTGATCACAAAAAATAATGTGTCTAATAAAATATCACCATTGTGTTGTCGGGTGATCAATCAAAGACGATTCGTAAAAGGGTATTTTATTGGGCTACGTTTTTGTTTTTTATAACTCGTTCCTTATCTCGAGACGGGCTTTATCTCGATATAAATCTAGATAATTAAGTGGTGTGACAAAAAATGAAGGCGTTATGTATTCTCGACCCGTCGACTCTTATACTAGATGGTAATGAATGAAGAAGATAAGAAGGGACAGTGGGTTCGGTGTCCGACCTTTCTTTGGTTTAAACTATTAATAAAATATACGACTGGATTTTTTTGTGATTTTAATAGTGTCCATTAAAAAGTGAACAATTCTTTGGATGTAGAGTGGTCACCACAAACTGTGTAATACTATAAACTTTTAAAGCAAGTTGTATGGTACAATTACACTCTAGATTCTGCAACATTCTGCAAGTTGCGAATACTAAAAAAAAATCTTTATTATCTATTAAATTCGCTGTAACTAGCAATATATTTAATTCAATGTCATGAAAAAGCATTATTCTTATGTAATTGTTATTTTGAAATTTTATTTATAAGATATGGTCGTACCATAGCTTACATCTTAATCCTTCGATTACTAAAAATTATACTTACCCCATAATATTTTCCATCTCAAAAATTATTGACTTGCATTAACAGAATTCAACTCGAACAAAAAAAAAATAGATTCTCTAGTATTTATTTATATTGCATTCGAGATAAAAACAAAAAATGGAGGACACAACCCTGAGGTCACCGGATGAGCCGATTCCACTTTTTGTTCCAACTTTTTTATGGTTCGATCGGAACATGCATCCGAGTCGATGACCCTTATTTTTTAAGTTTCGTTTGAAGATGAAAGTTGAATGAAATAACATTTGAAAATATTTTTAATAGTTTGTTGACATGTTGAATGTTAAAAGAGCTTCAAGAAATAAATTTCATATTTATTTCATATTTATTTATTTATTTTCTAGATGATTACGCGTAGTGTTGAGCAAGATCTTTTGAACACCACTTGTATCTTATTATTCCGCTAATATTCAACTCTAACACATTGCCTTTAGATTGATCTTGATAGTAAGGAAAATATCAAGCGGCATTTTTGGGAATTGTTTTCGCGTAGCAAGCGAAAACGAACGAAGTTCCCCAATCAACTCATAGATGGCGCTTTTTTCTACCATAGAATTATATCTTTGCTTGGAACTGAATGATTCAAAATATACATTTTTCATAGAAGTCGGAAAAAAATGGATATTTAGTTCACCTATTGGTAAGTGCTAAGTGACATTCGTAGACATCAGCTACACTAGAGGGTTACCAGGGGCGTTGTTGGTATTTTAAATATGAAAATGCTTTCTTCTTGATGATCGGTTAGTCTTATCGGTTCGGAAATGCCGTGAGTGACAAATGATTTTGTATGTTCCGGACATCGAGGAGGTGTGGGTTCAATATGCAGTTTTGACGCGATTTCCGGTGGTGGAACTCTGCTGCAGGTATTAGTCCCAATAATTCCTCAGAACTACCCCGTGCTCTAGCACGTTTTGCTGTAGAAGACGCCAAGTATTTTCTCCACGCAGCGTCAAAGAATCAAGCCGATTGGAGATAATGTTATGGACGATTCGAGCTGTACATCAATGACCCTGGTCAAATGGAAGGAGCTGATATTGGGGCGCTCTAACCCAGAGGTGAGCCGGGCCAGAGGCCGGCCTTACATAATTGTACGCGGTGGGAAGGCTTATACTGCTTTATAACTATGCTTTATAACTATAAAGTTTCTATAAATTTTGTTAAGGAATCTTCCGCACATTGCTAGAATTAAAGTGTTTGAGTGATGATTTGATTTTGATTTAGATAATCAGTTCTTGTTGTGTGTGACAAATGACCATCAGCGAAATGGACGTTACCTCGAAAATGAGGCGAGGAAAATTGGCTTTCAGCCCCCCCTCCCCACCGCTTTAACACACGACCTTTATTTCTTTCACTGATGGTTTATACCAATTGGATATACTTACTGGTAGAATACACCTGATGGTAACTGGTCAACCCGACCCATCCACCGTTATACGAGTTTGTATGTAAAGATGTTTGCTATATTCAGATGGAATCTTGATTCAATTGCCAGTTAGTTAGATATCTAATTATGATCGGATGAAGTATATATTAACGTTGATTGCTCTGTTTAATATTATAATGGTATTCCAAACATAGAATATATTAAGTCGCGACTGTAACCACAGACTGACACCAAGATGGGTTCAATTTCTTAGTTTAAATAGTTTTGTTAACTATTCCCGGAATTGTATGTTATTAGTTCGAAATTGTATTCGGTTTATTAAACCGCTTAGCAAATAATAGTTGAAATATAAAATACAATAAATAAAACATATTTTGCCAAGTATTACTTGGTTACTCAGGAATGGCATATTAATTTTTGAAACAACAGTTACTTTTTTCAATTTTGGGGAGGGTAAAAACCTGATGATGATTATGATGATGATATTGTAAATCTAACAAAACACAGACATATTATATTGCAATATGGCAGGATACTGCTAAAATAAAATCATTTAAGTGTGCTTCAAGTACTTTATTTTTTTTACTTTAATTGAGCGACGATGGTCCAGTGGTGGATGGACTCGGCCTCTTATGCGAGAGGTTCCGGGTTCGATCCTGACCCCCACGTGTGTGCCTTGAAATGGGTTTTTCTAATTTCTAAGTGCACCCCAAAAACGAGACCATCGCTCGCTCACCGGTGAAGGAAAACATCGTGAGGAAACCTGCATGCCTGATGAGATTGAAAGTCTTTGAAGGTATGTGAAGTTCACCAACCCGCACTGGGCCAGCGCGGTGAACTATTGACCCATTACCCTCCTCGCCTGATTTCGAGGAGGAGACCCATGCCCAGCAGTGGGACATTAACGGGTTGATACTTTACTATAAGTAATTTATTAATAATGTTATATTTTGTTATAAACGTGTTGTAGAAATGGCCTAATGAAAATATGAAAAGTGTTTAAAAATTGATGATTTTTTTGAAACTTTTATAAGTAGGTACTAAAAAGCATAAAATAAATTAGTGGCTGTTAATTAAAAAACGACTGATTTCATTAATAAAAGGCTCGGAAAAAATTAAAATAACAGTTAACATGCGATGACATACTATATATTTTAAATCCTTATATCACTATCAGTATCTTCAACAAAATAATTCAACAGCTAACCTTTATTTATCTTCTTCATGGTTAGAAGCAAGCTTGAATAAGCGGTTTAGCTTCTGATTAAACCATCCTCAAAGTGAGTACCTGACAATGGTTCTGGCTTAATAACACAACCCCCCTTCACGCACGTCGGTTATATCCGGAACATTATTAACCTAGAAGGCGTTATGCAAACACACTGTGGATTAGTTCGCCGTATTTACGTACAAACATCTAAGCCATCTTAGCAAATACACAGCACTACTATTAAATTGTAACACTCGATATTGTACGCAGCTTCGTCTGTTTACTTTTGGTTGGACTGATAAGTTTTATTACCTGTGTCAGTGATAACAGAGAGGTTTAATGATAATATTTCAATTAAAATCCAATAATGTAAAAGCTTATATTTCAAAATGAAAGAAAGCAACGCAAAGGATTATATTAAAAAATAGAAGAATATTATTATTATTATATTCAAAACTTCACCACAATAACAAAAATACTGAACTGATTTTGATATTAAGTACATATCAAAAATACTACAAATTGGTTCACATTTTTAAAAGCTACGGTGTCACAGATAGGCAATAGGAACATGTAGGCCTGACTTCTATTGTCAATGAGGCAATTATTCATTATCTTCAGCTTTTATCCGTCCACTGCTGAACAAAGTTAAGTCTCCTATGAACTCCAAGAGATCCCTTGCCACTCGCATCCAACGCGGACCGACCACTGCGCGGAGATCGTCTTCCCACCTGGTTAATTATTAAACGCAGTCTCCACCCTTGAAATTTATTGGCCTATCGCCCTTCCTTTCTTCTGAGAGTGTAACCAGCTCGCTGTCACTGCCAACAAGCTTTTTCTTCGTGTGATATTAGTAAAGTCTTTTGGATGTCATCGTTTCGAATCCTATCTGCCAATGAAATACCAGACATAGCATCTTGTCACATCAGACTCATCATTTATTCGGCTCCGGTTACAACTATGTATAAATAAAGGAGCCTTTTGTAATGTTAAAAAAATGAACAACTTATCCACGGTAACATAAAAATTAAAATTTATATTCTTAGGGCCTGTTGCACAACCTCCAGATAAGTGCCGGATAGGCTATTCGCAACATATTTGACAGATACTCCATACTCTATCTGTCAAATATGTTGCGAATAGCCTATTCGGCACTTATCAGGAAGTGGTAAAAAAGGCCCTTAACTAACTAACTTAAGTTAGTCATTTTGTGTTAATCATGGTCATGTAATTGATTTATATTATTGGAATCATCACTTGATGATTAATGATTTTTATGGTACATTATGACACCACTTCAAAATAATGGACTTATTAACCAGGTACATAAATAATAATAGCTCGTCTTCTATGGATCTTATGGATGTGCGAGTTGATGCCCTCTATGGGAACGAATTTTTTTTTTTTAATTGTTGACAATTTCATTTACACCTTTAGTCTGTGTTCGATTGGGACTATTTTGATGAACAATAAGAAGGCATCTGAAGCTAATGCTTTTTCTCGCCGGAAGGTATGTCTTGCCTGCATGGGTTTCGCCATCTTGCTTAATTTACCCACGTAGCAGCTTTGCTGTGTTTCGTAGGGAAGGACAATACAGACAGTGTAATAATCGGTACAGAAACTTAACGCCCCATGTCTTAGGGTGGATATCTAAAAGAGAATGACAGCCAGAGTAATTCACAGCACTGAGACTTCGTCTAATGTATCAGAGTAGGTACCACGTGAACCGCATCTTTTATGGGACAATGTATACGTTTTTACAATATGATCCCAGAAAACGTTCAAAATCTTTCCATTAATAAATTTAAGAAAACTGTTAAGGAACGTTTGTGTGGTAAAGCCTATTACCACACCTTGGTCTTATTCCCAAGGTATGGTTACATACATTCTTAAGATGTTACATGTTTATAAAATATTATGTATCTCAAGTATGTCTCTTATCTTTCTTTTTTTAAGAAAAGAGCAACCCCTAAGTTTCTTTCTCATTTTTTTTAGGAGATCTTGAATGTCAAACGAGTTTTTTATTATTTCTTATTGACTATTTCTTTCGACACAATATTTTAAGTGATTTAATTTGATTTGATTTAAATAGCCATGAGTAGTCCGCGGTGAAATCATTTATGTCCGTAAGCACTTTCAGATGACTTGTCTGCTACTATCCGTATTAATATAAAAAATCTAAGTGATTTTCATCACCAAAAATCTATGTCTACGGAACACAAAAGTAAGTTTTCAGGTCATAGCATATAAATTATTAATAGCACCACTAATAGTACAATAGTATGTTCGTAGTCGGATGTCATTAGTTATTAAACAAATGACAAACGCTTGTGTATTAACATCACAAGATTAATGTGCGATGGACGAGACAAGATTTATAATACATAATATAAAGAATAGTTAAAATGATTTGCATATTTATATGGATTATACGTCTCAAATTGACTTGATTTGAAATAGGTTATATATTATCGAAATATTTTTAACTTTTTGAAGTAAAACTTCTTTAGGCGCAAGTGCAACTAGTAGGCAACTGACTGATTGAAGATATCTGACTGAAGTAAGTCTCATTCTATATTCAAAAATAGTAACTTGCATTGGTCTTGTATATATTATGTAAATTGTAAAGGCTGCTGTACATTGGCCAAGCTTGGTCGTACCAAAGTGTTTTGGGCGTTGTGGCAACTAAGAACAACTGCAATTACTAGTGGCAAAGATCATAATAAATTACGAATAATTATTGTGAAGGTTTACTTCAATCGCGCGTAAAGATTACACGCATTTTTTTGACGTGGTGCTGTTGAAATTGATCATTTTTTCATAGCGTCGACGAAATGTGTTCAAAACGCGTCATTTCGTAATATGTTATACTCTCGCTTGTAAACTAGTTTATGCGTACAGTTACATGTGTGTGGGCTTCCATTCCTGACAACAGCCAATTCGACGTATTAGTACAATCTACATAATATCTCCTTGCCAAATATCGAAAAGTATTCTACAATCCAAATGTTAAAAGGTAATATCTTTATTACCTTATACTTTAAGAGTTTAAAATATGATCAATATGTTTGCCAATAATTTGAGCATTAGCTATTATATGGCTATAAGTTACTATGACATATTGTAATTGGTCACTAAATTGTTTTACAGAATTCTAGATTTTTCTTGCTTAGTTCACTAGATATGCATCAAGCTTCCTATTTTTCAGCGAAATTGTAGATTAAGCGTAAAAGTTTACAAGTGATCTATTATTAAATACATAATTTGTATTTATTATAATATGAAGAATCATACTCAGGTACTTATAATTTTTGTCAGAACCAGCATAATATAGGTAATTACTGCCGTAGGGTCTACATAGGACCCGTCAAGGAGAACACCTGTGACTCTCCCACACACCGTCTGACATGTAAATGCATTTCGTCTTAGAGTGCTCTCCCCGTCTCCAAATGCTCCCTAAAACTTTTGAACATGTGTGAATTGAGATATATTCAATATTAAATTTGCTTGTTAGGTTTATCGAATTATAAAGAGACCTTTTCTACGTTTGTTTCAGGTTCATATATTGTTAATCTAAACCTGTGTTTACTTCTATAGGTTTTGTTCATAAAAATGTCAAAATGGAAATTTAACATCCCTCTGTAATGTAGGTCTGAGAACGTAAAGAGCGTACTCTCAATTCACTCCTTATTTAACCTTACGAGAAGCTCTGGTTTTCTTCTTTCTTCACACTATAATCGTGTTTGAATTATGATTTTATTAATCGAGAATATGATTTATCAACAGAGCACAATAATTATTACTTGAATCGAAAACAGCAACTATTTTACACAATACTTGTAAAATAGGCCAATTGAATTTTGTTCACATTTACAATTTTAGCACGACTTTATGTCTTTTTTTTTTCTCCGGCCCTCCTCGACTTTATGTCGTTACATCTCTTATTTATTGCTTTCTTTCTTATTTTTTAGCTTCATCTCAGTGATTATGATATGCGTCATCATAGTTTTAAAATATTAACCAAGCCATGA
Organism: Lycaena phlaeas; assembly: GCA_905333005.2. NCBI lineage: Eukaryota > Metazoa > Arthropoda > Insecta > Lepidoptera > Lycaenidae > Lycaena > Lycaena phlaeas. The sequence goes on along the minus strand of HG995168.1, from coordinate 19,635,909 downwards.
AGATTATAATGACAATGTAAACAACTTTACTTAATAACATTACCATCATATTAAACTAACTTAAATACATATTTTTTTATTCACCACTTCAAATAATTAGAACACAAGTTACACGTGTGGAAACCTAAAGTGTTTTGACTTCCGTAGTTTAAGTGGTCATTTTTTCAACTCAAAGTGCCAACGAGGCATGTGTCATAAAAGTTTTGTATTCCTTAGTTTAATGGCGAATTTGCTATTCAAGTTTTTTTATGTTAGCTGCACGGGTACGTATTGGCTGAATAATTACGAGATTTTTTTATATTTTTTTATGAGTGGCTAAAATCGCCTACCTATAAATTAACTTTACTCATGATTTTCATTTTGTCTTTCTGGTATGAAATATTAAAATTGAGTTTACCTGGCAATAGGAAAACGCGAGGAAACCTGATTGCTTGATGAGGTTAAAAGTGTTTGAAGGTTTGCGAAGTTCACCAACCCGCATTGGGCCAGCGCATCGCTGAACTAGGTGCTTCTTCTTCGTCTGATTTTGAAGAGGAGGCCCGTGCCCAGCAGTGGGACATAATATATTATGAGTTGATACTTTACTTTTATAATAGTGTATAATTGTATTATAGCAATTGTGAAGATGTATGACAAAATCTTTGCTTAAAACATGATTATATGATTTACACTAATGCAACACAAATGCTATGAACCAAATCAAATCAAAATATCTTTATTTCGTAGGTAGTAAGTAGTTAAAAAAAAGTTAAAAAGTTAAAAAAAAACGCGTTTGAGATGCAGAATCTTTTCTTTCTCTTTTGCCACCAAAATATGGTGCATAATTTATATTACATAAATCATGTAAAATTTTTAAGAGTAAAAGTCTTATTCCCAAGGTATCTTCAATAAAATCTCTTATTATGAAAACTTCATCATAATCTAATTTCGTAAATTTTTGCACGAATTTGAACTTAGAACGAACAGTAAAAAAATATACATGTATGATTAACTATGTCAGTATATGAAATTATAAGCCTTCTATAAATGAAGTCATATTCTATTTTAATTTTTGGATATAATATAATACTAGTAGGTATATTACTTTATAAGCTTTATTTACATGCATACGAATAACTTCCTCATAAATTAAACGGAGAGGTCTAAGGTTTTTGTGTTCATCCCCAGACAGCGGTTCACCCTCGTACAATGAGGGTTACTGTTAAATACTCCAGATACATCAGATGGTAATTTAATTCACCATCTACGAGTACCGGGTTAAGAATTTGAGGATTTTGATTGTATTAATTTGATTACTATAGCGTTATAATAACTTGTATTTAGTAGAAATTGTGTAGGTAATATTTGACGATTTTGAAATCCATACAAAATTTAATAGTGTTTAATAAAGATTTTCAATAATTTAAATATTATTTTCTTATGTTTACGCAAATTTCGCTCATTATAATGAAACAACTTTTACGAAGCTTATCGCGGTTTATTTAGTTTGTTATGAGCCCGACGTTTCGTATACCTTACAGCAACCATGGTCGCGGGAAGACGGCAGTGTCAGTCGTCAGTCCTCCCGCGTTTATTTTAACTCATTGTTGCTGTATTAAAAATATGAAACTATTGATTTTCTTTCTAATCCAATCATAAAATGATGCCAAACGAATAAAACAATAAAATATAAATAAAATGTTTATGAAACTTCATTATCATCATCGTCACGTACGCAGCAAGATTTACAAAAAAAAGTTTTAGTACAGAAAATAAAAAATGTTTCTGGAGAAAATTAGTCTCAATAATTTTTAGGCTAAAGTACATGAATTTCAATACCGACCAATAACTTTATTTCAAGGCACTTAAAACTCCTCCTGGACTTAGCAGCTTTTTGTGATTTCATGCTCAGTAATATTACTGAGCGTATATACAAAAAACAGATCAGAATTTAGTGTTACTAATTTAGGAAACATTTTAAAGTTCTGCCGAGTGTTCCTTGAATGCCCTTACGTAATGCATTTAAGCTTTCAGGATTTCTGGATTTCAAGACCGATTATTCATCTACATCCATATTCACAATACGAACAAAAATGGCCGCCGAAGACAGGCCATTCAGCCTATTCTACAGTCCAATTCAATTAACTGTACAAGGCACGGGAGTAATAAATTGTCTAAACAATCAGAATTCGAGGGTAATGTACGCACCGCCGCGCCTGTTTAATCAGGAGGCTCCCGAGGGACACGGGATGCGTTTTTTATATATGTTACATGTGGAAGGGTTAAATGAGTTAACGCAAATATTGCTAAAAAAATCCTTTATTATAAGAAATTTCAAATTTCGTAATTATAAATCGAAACTTTTACTTAATTTTAAAATAAACTAAAAGTAAAAATAGCTTTATATGTATGTTTGTTTATTTGTTGCTCTTTCTAGGCAAAACCACTGAACCCCTTTGGCTTATAATAATGATGATAATTAAATAAAATTCATAAAGTGATAAAGCTAGAGCTTTCCCTAAATTTTTGTTAACATGCAAAATACTTTAACATAATAATCAATTTTATCAAAGAAAAATATGAAATATTATGATCAAAAACAGTCGCTCAAAATGTGTACAATAATCGATTTTAAATCGATAATAATAATAATCGTTATCAATCATCAATAATCAAAGTATCACTTTTGATATTTCAAAAAATATCCGATCCTCTTTCAATTTACCAAGGCCATGAAATATAATATAGTCGAGGTGTTTGTGAAACCGCATGGAATAATATTGTTTAAATGTAGGTCTTCTAGTTTACAATATGTAAATAAATAATAATCACTATTCTTATCACAATACAATATCTAAACAAAGAAATTGCATAGGTCTTGCTTGTTTCTCCTTGGAGTCTTGCATTGCTGTGTTTCGGAGTAAATATCAAAACAGCCAGTGTATTTGGCCCCCATCTTATGGCTAAGTAATCAAGATGGGCAATACTCAAATGAGTTGCCTGGGCTGGTTCCAGGTAAACTAGTTTATGATCATGGGCTATGTCGACCACATACCTTCAAGTGGCACGTCTGTCAATTTATCTTTGCAACTGATATAAAAACCTATCCTTTAACGGCCTAGGATTCGCCTGCCCGGGAACTTGCCCTCAACATTATTATAATTCATTTAATATGTATGTCTGTCTTTGTATCTATTAGGTTTTTAGTTCACAAACGCATCAACGTCTTGCTTTTCCGCAAATTACAGACAAGTGATTCGTTGAAATCGATTGAGTACTTTCGACATTATTATGGACGATATCGATATCCGTGGATTTATATCCATATATAGATAGATTTTGCCGGAGGGATGAGCAGCTGTGTAGAGCTCATGTCCACATATTCCACTATGTTGATTGTTGTCGCATTTCTTCGATCATATCAACTGTGTTTCGGAGCAAAGGACAGGCTGTGATCAGCAACGAGATAAGTCACAAGTAAGCTACATGATGAGTTTTCCTGGCATAGATGACATAATCTTTTGACGGCATCTGTGATTCGAAAAATAGAGCAGGACAGCTAGAGGCCTAGAACAAAGACTAACACGTCACATAAATAGTAGGTACCTACAATCTACATAAATTATTTTGTGGTCTAGAATTCAGATAAATCATATGTTCTAATAACCCTTTGTCCTGTACAACTAACCTAAAAAAACCTTCTCGCGCTATATTGCATATATTAAAGACCAAGGGTGTTTAGATGATATGATTAGAATTTGTACGGCATCCGTCAGGTGTCGAGTTGTTTGTAAAGGATTATTGGACTTAGCACTGTAATCTAGTTAAACATAATATGCTCGTGTTAACTCTACGGTGGTTGTTCGGTGTTGGGTTCGAATTTCAGGATCCGTATAAATCTTTTGCAATGGAACTGATAGTAGAAATGGCCAGCTTTAATCATAAGCAAATGATTGAATATAGGCACAGTGACTTTTTTCAGGTACACTAAGGGTCGGTTTAAAATCATCTGTTAACGTTTTATACCTCCATCTTTAACGATTACATATTCGTTAAAATCGGTCGATGCAACCCGCCCTAAGTCATATATTGTATGTATGTACTATAACAACTTACTACCATGTTTGATGCAAATAAATGATTATTATTATTATTATTTTGCCATTCTTTTTTTACAAAAGTTAGTATGAGAAAATATTTCATTTCATGACTAAATTATTTATTACCTATGGTTAGATTATGACTAGATAAATTGATAGAAGTTTGATATACGCATCGAGCATATATGACGGGATACAGTGGTAATGTCAGCTATACAAAAATAGAAACTAATCAGTGATATGTCACTGATGTAATAACAAACCACCTAACAGGTGATCTCACTGTGCACTCAAATTTGTTTTAATACACATAGCATTAGGATACAATGCAATGTATTTTCAATCACATTCATAATTATAATGGTAGATACCGCGTTGAACCTAACCCCTTTATATTAAGAAAAAGAAAATATTAATGTAACGGGTTAATGGAAATAAATTAATGAAAAATTACAACCTGGGATTTGAACATGCGACCGCGGTTTACCAGCCGCCATTGTCTTGTCCCCATTCCTCATCTAACAAAAAAAAAACAAAACATTATTTCCACTGTGTAAATATTACAAAGGCTCTTATCTGTTATTTTAATTGCCTTTATACATATACCTAAATAATGCTACCATTCCCATTAGGAGGGAGCAACGACCGTGGAGTTGAGTTAATAGTTAAATGACATGAGATTTACATCATCATCATAAGCGACCCTATGTGCTCCTCGAAATCAAGCGAGGAGGTTGTTGAGCTGGTCCAATACGGGCTGAAATAAAATACCTTTTCAGGCATGCGTGTTTCTTCACATTATTTACTTCATATCCAAATTCTTTTTCAAATTGGTTCACTTGTATTATTCTATATATTGAATTTCCGGTATCATAGGATACTGAAAAGCCTTCCCACTTAAAAAAATCATTTATTTTCTCAAAGCATCACTTAACATAAATTATCTAAACCAAAGACAATAATTTAGGAGATGCATTGTATGTTAACGCGTCAACAGTTGTTCAACAGTTCACGACCTCGTCTCATTAACCTTTGGAGATACGCTCCGAAGCTTATCTGATCCATCGTAAAATATACACGTTCATAAATATTATAATTCACGTGACTTCATCCCCCAATTAGTAGGCCTCAAATATAATAGACTGGAAACAATACAATAAATGGTCAAGTCAAATATAATAAATTTACCTTTTAAACCTAACGTAAAGATAAGGATAATTAAAGCGATTTTAATAAAACTTATCTAAAGAGAGGCTTGAATATTTGCTTTCAAATCGGTTGACCCGGCCGAAAACTACATATTACAGATACTTAGCGGTCAAATTTATACATTCGTTTTTTTTTTTCGGATTTTGATTAATGAGACCCCCGAGCTAAAAATATGCAATAAGATAATTTTATCATTTTGATAAGCCCACTCACGCTTCCATAGAATCCATTAAGCCATTCAGGTCGCACAGCGTGCCAAATAAACAGAAATATACACGCTAAAAACATATATTTTCTTCTCTTACAGTGTTTCATGAGCCTAAAAATGAAAAAAAAAGGTTCCATAAATAGCATATAAACTGTATTAATTGCGCTATCAAATCTAAAATTACTTTTAAATGCGTCTCGTCATTTAATGAGGTTTTATATTCAATCGTTATCTACAATATATTACATGTTCGTTTTTTATTTTTTTTATTTTATTATTTAATAAAACGAATATTAACTATTAATATATACGAATACAAATGCATATGATTCAAAATGATATAAAGATAATTTTAATTGTATTGTAATGATGTATTATTTTTTATTATTTTTTCGAGATAGGTAAATTATTGAAAGCTACCTGATAAGGATCTCTTTTAGACAGGGCTGGCTTTTGTGACAGGCTTAGTCAACATGAAGATATGATTATACCCGGTCTGTACTGTTCAAAGCAAGGGCATTTAGCGGCAGAAACTGTATATTTTTTCCGTTATTTTTTTCTTCTGAAAGTATTGTTTCAAATGTTATCATATTATATGATAAATAAAAACAGGAATTATAAGAATTACAAACCCGATAAGCCCAGTTTACTTTTACACACCAGATACTAAAAAAATAAATACAAAAAACTGTCAAAAAAGGTCGTTTACAAAACGTTATCTTTATTACAGCTTGAAATGTAATTACAGAAATATTCAAAATAAGTAGCCGCAAACAAAAAGTGTGATTTACATAAAATAGAAATAATTTTAATTAGGCAACAAAAAAAGGTTGGCGCCGTTTGTTCGTAAAATTTAGGCACATTTTTTTTAGATTTTGGCTATGTTTGTATAACAAAAAAGGGCTTGGCTTACTAACATTTGCTCCTGCGACCCATGTCCCAAGGGAAGCTACCACAAACGTGTTCTAAGATAAAATTTTCAACGACGTAAAGAAGGAAACTGTTTTTACATAACATTAAATCAATAACAGCCGTATTCAAGAAGCGTACTTGGCTAAATAACGAAATTTAGCTAATTTCTATGTTTGACAGACACACAGTTGCGGATTTCATTTAAGTATTGTCGTCTATATAAATATTAGTTTGAATTAACCTATGAGTTAGGGTTGGTAGTTAGTACACGTCATTGTATTGTTTGTGAATACATGTGTAACCGTCTTGAGTTAGCCTTAATATAATAAAACTTTTTAGCAAATATTTTTTTACGAAAGTATAAAATCAAAAGTGATGATATTTTGTATATATTAGAAACGTACAGTTTTACCATGTATATTATACCTGCCCGCAGCTATACCTGCGTTAAATAAGATTTGCAACCGTGATTATATCGTATATCTATAGCCTTCCTCGATAAATTTAAAACTGAAACAATTATTCCAATCCGACCAATAGTTGCTGAGATTAGAGCGCAAACAAACAAAGTCTTCAGCTTTATATGTTAGTATAAGATAAGATAATAGTTGGGGTGGTAAACCTAAAATCTGTACAACGGATAACCCTACAATGGCGACACGAGTGAGGTAGACGAAGCGTTGCTTTGACACTAACCGGATGGGAATACTATCTCCCTGCAGTGGCCGAGTTGTATGCGAGTGGCAATGGATCGATTGTCTTCTCGTTCATGAAGGGGGCCTATTATTAGCAGTGGACAAAAGCCTGAAGATGAGCCTCCACCACTAATTAGCTATAGTTGTTTTACAAAATCATCTCACTTATCAGTTTTAAAAAAAGTAAAAGTAAAAAAAGTAAAGTATCAACCCTTTATGTCCCACTCACGGGTCTCCTCCTCGAAATCAGGCGAGGAGGGTAATGGGCCAATAGTCCACCGCGCTGGCCCAGTGCGGATTGGTGAACTTCACATACCTTCAAAGACTTTCAATCTCATCAGGCATGCAGGTTTCCTCACGATGTTTTCCTTCACCGGTGAGCGAGCGATGGTCTCGTGTTTGGGGTGCACTTAGAAATTTGAAAAACCCATTTCAAGGCACACATGTCAGGATCGAACCCGGACCTCTCGCATAAGAGGCCGAGTCTATCCACCACTGGACCATCGTCGCTCGTATTTAGTTTAAAGTTAACTAGACTATCTAGATTGAAAGTCTTGCAAGGCGTGTGAAGGTCACTAACCGCATTGGGCCAGCGCCTCAGTGAACTATGACCCGCTACCCTCCTCGCTTGATTTCGAGGAGACCCGTGCTCAGCAATGGGACGACCTCTATGGCTCAATGGTTAGCGCGTTAACGCTCAAACCGTGAGGTAGCGGGTTCTTATCTCGCCAGGAAACAATGTTTTCTGTGTTTCTGGGTCATGGATGTGTCTTAAATATATGTAGTATATTAAAAATAAATAAATATATGTATGTATTTCCGTTGTCTGGTTGTCCGTAACACTATTTTTTGGGAAACATAGCACGGGACCAGATTAACGTGGTGAAAAAGTGACTATAAGATATTATTATTATTTTCCTACTTACACCATATGAGGAAAGATTTTATAACATTATCTTAACGAAATCATTATTAACATTATATTTTCCTTATTTTTTAGCATCAATTCTCAACATCAAGCTGGGTATTAACGAGCTGATAATGATGATTGCTGAAGATCTAATCTCAATAAACGGTCTCAAATATTCGCGTGATAACTACGTAACGTTTAAAAGTGATTATAATGAAACAGCTGTAGCATTTTGAACGCGTTCTAAATACGCTAATAATATTTTTAACTGGTTTCTTGGTTGTTAAGCTGTCAAAAATTTCAAAGAAATTTTGTGATTTTTTACACTGGCAAATTTGACCATAAACTCTTGGCAGATATTCATAATTCTTTTTTCAATGAAAGATCTCTTTGGTTTAGATATTTTGTTTAAATTATGAAAGTATTCGATTAGGCAGAGAGACAGAATGATGCATCAGCTATTGGTATGTCCCAACCTAGCCTTGCCATTCAAACTTTGTCTATTCTGAGACGTTATGAACATCTCGCTGAAAATCTTACTTTTCTTCTGATGAGGATAATTTTTATGTACAAGTTATGAGACAACTTAATTTGCTTATTATAATTACTAGCAATGTTTTAAAACTTACAAGAAATATACTATAAAAACCACGTGTAAAACAGGTAAAAGTGAAAACACATTTTGTATCTAGTTAACTATGGGGTTTATTAGGTGTTTGTTTTTGCGACTTCCTGCCTATTCCTGCTCTGACTCTCGTAAATTCCAAAAATGCCAAATTGTCTCAAATTGCTTGTTATTAACGATGACAGATGTCTTGGCGCCAGGCGAATAGTGCCCACTACAAATACCACCACAATGCTATGTATTAGAGTCTACATTCGTTTGGCATGTGCTAGAAAATAGATCGGATATATTGATATTATCTGGTGTATAGATGCACAATTAGTGACACACATATTTTTTGCTGTTTATCCGGGACACATATAAATTAAGAGGTTTACTGCCCACGGACGGACAGACATTGACTTATTTACTATATTTATTGCTATAGCTGTTACACGTGACTTCACTCGGATGCACATGTACATGGCTTCTTTTTTTAGATTGCAAATGTGGTTTATTTATTTGGAAAACAATTGCTTATATTTTTCAAAACGAATGTTACTAGTGGGTAGGTACGAGGTAGGTACATATTTTTGAAGGTCGGTTGGTTGATTAGATCGGACGCTTGACGCAGCGATAGCGGCTTCGAATCCCAACAAGTGCAGTTAATTTGCATGATGAATATTTTATTATATAATGTAAATGCTTACACCACGTCAATCTGGTCCCGTGCTAAGTTTCCAAAGAACTTGTGTTACGGGTACCAAACAATGGAAATACATATATTTAATACTTTTATACACACATTTGAACATGACCCAGGAACACAGACAACTTTTTGTTCCCTGGCGAGATTAGAACCTGCTACCTCCGGCTAGAGTGCCAACGCGCTAACCACTGAGCCACAGAGGTCGTCAAATGTCTCAAATTTTACACTAATTATTTAACTAACTACTAATATATATTAATTACCATCATGCGTGTATACTATTAGTAGGTATAGAAGATAAGCGCCGTCATTATGTTGCACTCCTTTCTCCCTCCCTATCTCTCCCAACGGTAACTCACAGACCGCTCGAAACGCGACAGCATAGCCGTCACTTAATTCAGGTATCTTGTGACCGGCTGGTTGAATCCTGGTTGCGACACTCCAGTTCGGTTGCAAATTGCAATGCAGCAATGGCGGCATTTATTAAATCTCTTACTAATACAGATGCTTTGATTAGAATGACTAACAACTAAACAACTCACAACCAATTATTAAACAACCACAACCAACTAAATAACCACAACCAACTTGTCAATTCAACCATGGACATTTAATATCTGTCACGCCATCAAAGAACACGCTAGCAAGCTGTTGGATCAATTGCGATTCAACAGTGTTCACCACCACCATAAACCAATTATGAGCTGTGAAACTTCAATGTTGAACATCTATAGGAGAGCCTTGGCTGTAAAATTGACTCGAATGCCATTACGACATAAGACACGACGTAGTCATGTCACGCGTCGTATTCCTATTAGTTATGAACTCCAATATTACCATCCTCCATTTTTTTTTTACCAATTAACAAAATCCTCTGGTTTGTTTTGGATGCTGCGGGCTCTAAATTTACCTACTTATTAATCTTAGGCTAGTGTGCAATAAGTAGTAGTAGAATGTTTATAAAAATTCTTAACTGTATTTTAAAAAGAGCAACCCAACAGAGTTTCTTACTATACTAATATGAATATAATAAAACTAATATAAATATAAATAATATAAAAATTTAATTTTTTGTAACAGAATATCTGAAAAGATTAGTTCCACTGAGTTTGTTTCGCCGGTTCTTCTCAGTGGGCTTGCTTTGGAACCGGTGGTAGACTCAATTGACTTTAAAAAATATACTTTGATTGTACTATTTTGAATTAAAAAATATGACTTTAACATTAACATGAATTTTAATCATCATCACAACACATAGGCGTCAAGTGAAGTCTTTCGTTTTTATAATATGTTACCTCGCTTATCTAGCGAGATTTGATAGGTGCTCAATGCCCAAGTAAATGAAAACAAATCTAGCAGAGTACTCCGAGATATTACTGATAATGTTTCCTGCCAATCCGGCCCCTACGAAGAACCGCTGAGGGCACAGTTTGGTTAGGGCACCTCTAGGCCCTACACAGGCTCACAATATATACAAAACTGCTAGCTATATTCAAAGATTTCAATGGCAAAAATGGCTAAGTATTTCTACCTAGTCCTACCGTTCTTTACTAAATATTTGAAATGATTGCCGTTTGCCATTGTTCACCGAGGCGCTGGCCCAATGCGGGTTGGTGAAATTCACACACCTTCAAAGAATTTTGATCTCATGAGGCATGAACCTAGGTTTAAACATCCATGATCTTTTCCTTCACCGAGCGACCGATGGCCTGATGCTTAGGTGCTATTAGTTATTCTATGAAAACGTATTACGAGGGTCAGGATCGAACTCAGAAACTATCACCCAAGAGATTGAGGCCATACTGACTGACACACTGGACCATCGTGACGAAGAAGTTATTTAAGAAATTAATATACTTAGCTATAACAATTCAGAAAGTAAATAATAAATAACAAAATCGTTCGTCTTGGCGTTCATTGAGGGAAACCTATGTTCTATTGTGGAGAATCTGGTCTTTCTGGGACCAGTCTGTCGCTGAGGGTTTCCCGTCGCCTGCGATCCAGATCTCTCACATAGTGGCTGAAGGCTCACGCAGCGGTTTTAGTGGAGTAGTGCACCCAATGCGAGTCCCCACAAACACAAAAAAAAACACCTATGTTCAGCAGTGGACGGACAAAGATATTAAATATTCATTCTACCACAGACACCAGCAACTATTTATACTATCCAATCTCCAAAGTTAGACGAAATCGCAATGTAAAAATTTCATTATAATTGGCTCAGTAGTCAATCGCAATCTAATCACTTAGCCGTATGATATTTTAGGACCTTTCATTCTTACCAAATATACATTTTTATGAAAATCGATCGAGCCGTTTCTACGAAGTTTAATACGAGATTTTTATATGTAAATTTTCGTAATCCAATATATCGCAAGTAACTAGCATTGTTTAAACAAACCAGTACCATATTTAATTACCAAAAATTAGAAAATACGTTTTTCTAGGCCGCTTTACGTTAGTATAACTCGTTACTAACAGCAGGGGTCATGTACACGCATCACGGACCCATCAAGGAGCGTTGTCGTCACTTCCGTACCCACACAATTAAATATATGTCTCATGCTAACAAGGTTACTTATATGTTATCTGTTGGACAGTAATTTTGATAAGCAATATGTTCGTAGGCTAATTTTATTATTGTAGGTAGGTTATATTTTTCAATAGGATAATTTTATTCTTGTAGGTAAGTTATATTTTTTACTAGGATAATTTTATTTTTGTAGGTTATATTTTTCACTAGGCTAATTTTATTCTTGTAAGTTATATTTTCCACTTCTCTTTGAAGATACCACGTATATTGGCCGAAGCTCTCCTACTTCTTACGGCAGTACATCGCGTGTAAATTCATCAACATCACCTCGACTCCTCTTCCTCAACACTCCAAAACAAGTTTGTGTTTACGGTATTTTACCTAAGTATTACCTTTACGACTATGTACTATGTGGAATTAGCTGCCACTGGTTTTTTAAAATCGATACGACTTTGTTCTTTTCTTCAAATTCCCTAAGAATTTGAAGAAAAGAACAAAGACATATCATGCCGGCAACGTACCTGCTTCATTCATTCAAAGATTCATTAAATTAATTCAGTTGTGAAGGAGTTGATCGCGGATCCATGAAATTTTTCGACTAAAACAAAAGTGAGAGTAGAAACCACAGATTAAGTAATCTTTAAGTTAATTGTATAAAGCCCATCATGCAACTGGGATATTTATCTGGTGTCTATGTAGTACGTACCTATACTTAGATCCCAAGTTCATATCAAACGCGGTATTTTCATGTGCTAACGTAAAAAGTTTGTATAAAATCATTTATTTACCTACGAGTCAAAATTACATGTTTTACCAGTGAAGTATGTATATCGGAAACAATTAAGTACGATACTTTACAAACATTCATCATCATCAGCCTTTATCCCGCCAATATTAATGTACAAATGAAATTATCAATATAAAAATACTAAGTATAACCATGTTTTGGGTCTTTTTGTAAAACATGTCAGCGGAACGATTTTAATACAAATATAAACCTATTTATAATGCGTACTACCCGCTGTTAGCACACAAAGTTGTTAATTTTGTTTTAAAGTGGTTAATAAAGCACTATCGCAAAATGATTACAAGAGAGTGTAGGGCCCTGTTCGCACGAGAGTTTAATAAGCGCCGCGTTAATAACCGACGTCGGCGCGAGTTGCGAACCGCTATCTATTAATTTTGTATCGATTAGACGTTTTTTAACGCTCGGGAAAAAACGTCTGAGTAATCAAAGCCGTGAGGGCCCTCGTTCCCGCTGCTAGCCAGGATATGCAGCGGTAATCAAATGACACTTTGATGACGGATTAACGTGAATTAGTTCAAATCCTGCCTAATCGTTAACAATAGCTTATCTATAGTTATTACTACTTAGGAACTTAGGAGCTTCCGTTAAAAGTAACTAAAAAAAGATGTGTGTGTGATTCACACACGACAGAAGTGAAACATACGTTAAATACTCAAATACAAGCAATTATTAATAGTGTACAATATACATACACACCGACATTTGCTCAGTTTGCTCTCGTCTCTTACCTGTCGTTTTTCCGTTGCATCCGGTTTGAAATCACAACGATTCTAAAGAAGTTTCACTTCAAAAAAAGTTCTTAAGAGTCAACTGGGCGAGGTTAACGTGTTAATAACATCACTATCTCCCTTTTCACTCACTATTCAGTTAGTCTTATTCTTCTGTAGGTACGTGTTTGTTACTGAACTTCGTGATAAACGGCCGATTTTGATGGAGATTTTTGTGCGTGTTCCAACAGATTCGAGAACCCGTTGCATTAGCAATTCGGTCCACTACAAAATGATTAGTTCACGGTCTGTCGAGTCGGTATTAATAATTAATATAATGATAGTTTTATTACAATGCTTGTTAACATAAAAAAGTACAGTTCGCAATGACAGGAACAAACAAAATGAATTGTGTTACAGTTCGCATATTAATCACCTATATACGCAGTGTTAATATTTGTGCTTATTCATCCTTTAGTAAATTATGGCTTATGTTTTGTGCATCTTAAATTTTAAAATCCTTCATGAATTAACCACTAATCCAATCATCATCAACGCCACGACGTTTCCTATTACTATGATCAAACAAGGCTAGATTTTCATTCGATCTTATTGGAATTTCCTTACCTTCATCTTGAACTTACTATTATCTTTTTATGACAAAAACATAAAAAAGTTATATAGTCCGAGTTATGAGTAATCGACAAACACACATACAATAGATTTAGTTACCTATATACAGCTCACTCCTCGCCTGACATTACAGCATGTAACTGCGGATATGCAAACACTGATGAATATTCATACGCCATTTAAGGCTGATTGAAACCCAAGCGACTAGATTAGTTTAGATACAATTAATAGTTTCATATACAACTAGATTTATGATTAATAAATGATGTGTTTTCTAGTAGTTCTTACTCACGACTTTACTCAATTTTGTAATCATAGAGTTAATTGTTTTGTGGCAAAGGATAACTTGTTTTGGCGTTCATTGAGACAGACCTATGAGGTTAACTAGAGGCTGATTTTGATGATATTTGTTTAATTAATTTGCTAGTAAGAAGAATATCGTAACAAAAAATTGTAATAGCCGACTTACATAACCAAATTTCAAATTTTAAATAATAATAATAATACATTTAATTCAGATTTAGCAATCCATATTTTAACCGACTTCAAAAAAAGAAGGAGGTTATCAATTCGTCTATATGTTTTTTTTTGTATGTTTGTTACTCGATTACTCCGCTGTTTGGGAATGGATTTTGGTGATTCTTGTTTTGTTAGTAAGCTTATGTTTCCGAATTGGTCCCACATTAATTTGATCGACATCTGATCAGCGGTTTATAAGTTATATTCAATAATGCTTATTGATTGGTTTTGTATACCCAGACGATTTTCTCATTTTATTACTTGTCGATGTAATATGAATAATATGAACAAAACCACTGAATAGGATACTTTGGAAAGTATCAAAGTATTGTCAGGTCATCATCATCAACTTTCATCCGTCCACGGCTGAACATAGGTTCCCTCAATGAACGCTAAGACGACAGGTCCCTTACCACTAGCATCCAACACAGATCGGGAACGCCAAAAATTTTGCAAGAAAAAGTAAAAACTATATTACCTATGTATAAACTTAAAACTAAAAAGTACAAAATAAAATTAATTTTAAATAAAAAACCAAAAGCCGACTTCAAAACCATACCTTAATTAATGTACAACTAAAAATTTTAAAATAATATTGAAATACTTCGAAGTGAAGTAGAAGACGTATACTATTTAAAATCGGGTATTTTTGGAGTCGGTGCCAGCCAAAACATGGCTGCCCTTCACAGGCATATTCTCAATACTTGGTGTATGTGATTGATCATTAAAATATCCTGTTTGGCTGGCACCTACTCCAAAAATACCCTATTTTAAATAGTATACGTCTTCTACTTCACTTCGAAGTATTTCAATATTATGTTGGTTACAAATATACTTATAAACTATGTTAGTGACATTTCTCAATATAAATAATTATCTTATTTAATTTATTTGATTATTTTTAACATAGAGACATGCGCCTTCGTCCATTGTCTCCAAACTGGACTTTCGAAACAATCAACTAACACTAAAAACTTTAAAACTATTTTTTTTAAATTTCATAATGTCTTAATTTAGCACCAGCATGTTTTTGACGCGAACATGCAAGATTTATCCAACCAAAAAGTACTTAACGCGGCTAAAGAAGATATCACTTTAAAAATCCACCGTATAAAACGGCAATAGGCTAAACCTATTAACAGCTACGAGCTAACCGCGATAGGCTAACTTTCATATATACCTAAAAAGCATAGCATAGCATAGCATCATACACTTAAAAAAAATTACGATCAATATACAGTCGGATGCGGGCAGACCATAATATTATTGGGTTTAGTGTCGCACGTGTGAAGCACCCCTAAGTCTAGTGGAGCGTCACACAGACCTATCGCTATGACACAGTAATAAGTAACATGAGTTATACTGAAGTGTTTTACGTTTATAGTATTTTTCCATATGTATAAGTATTATTTCTTGTTCAGTAAATGTGAGATAGGCATATTTTACTATACTTTATAGTTTATAAAATATTATATTAGTAATTTTGCATTTTGATTACATCGACGTCGCTTTGAAATTGTTACATATAATGTTATAAGACCACTATCGTAAAAGCCTTTTTACTATAAATCATACACATACAGACACGCAGATTCGATTTAACTTCAAAACCTATAAGCACTTCATTATCATCATCATCATCTGCCTTTATCCATCCTATTTATTCATTACGTAATAGATATTCATATAGGGGGATCTACAATAGGTAGGTACCTACCTTAGTACGGTAGGTATATGATCTAGGTATACGTTAGTTGAAAGAGAGTTATTTCTAAGTTGAGGAGGGAACAGTAATGATGTGATCATCATCACGAAAATAATGCTAATAGTGATGATCATCATCCCCACTACCAATGTCATCATCATAGTCATCATGATCATGATGATATAAATAAATATTATTATAATAACGATACCCGTTGGTTGTGGTGACGCAGCGGTTGTATATTCAAAAATAGAATATAGATTATATATTATAATAGAACCTACAAATTATTACAGACATTTGTATTGTGATAAAAATTGTAAGCACTAACAATATAAAACCTACTTGTGCTGTTGCGCATAGTCTAATTAGGATACCTAACAATAAGCTATACCTATGCGTCCCACTGTACACGAGGCTCTTCGAAATTAGACCTCGAGGTGAGACCATTCGCCCTTTCGCTAGTTGAAAATTAGCAATACTAATTAACTAACACAATTTTCGGAGCCTTGTAGGTATTTAACAGGAAAAAATTCAAAGAAAATATAATAAAGTGACTCGAATAAGTCGAAACTGTACCTAATATCAAACAATAATGTTTAAGGTACCTACCAAACCGACCAATTTAATGCAGATCGTTTTTTTTTTATAAATCTATCTTATTTAGCATTTAAAATTACCTATCCTATTTTGATATAGGTACATACACAAAAATGCTCTAATACTTTTAGGTTGAAAGAACCTTCTTAAAAAAAACTTACCTATACTATTAAATATACTATTAATTTAATAACTTTTACGAAGCTCTCGGATTCCAACCCGCAACTCTTACGTCAAGCCTCTACTCACTAGACCATCGTCGCTCTATCTAGGTATAAAAGCAGCGTCATAATTTTACAATAAACATATTACTACTACTACATACCTACTACAAAGAAAAAGATACCAAAGTAGACCTTCGACGTAAATACCTACTCAAAAAATATAACATTTATGTTAAATAAAAATAATGTTGAATTATTTTCTCATATTCTCTAAAATAATAGAGCCGATTAAAATATATATTAAAGAAAGGATATTTAGTGTGAAATCCTCATGAAATCTACAAATAGTTGTTTAAAATCCAGTTTCAAAACTATTCGGAATCGAACCCGCTAACTAAAAAAATCCTAACGTAAACTTACTTTATAAACTACGATCAAAAACGCAAAATAAAATTACACAAACTTTATTTTCTTAATATTTATTACCTATCTAGATTAACATTAAAATATATCTAAAAATTATTAACTCATAAAAATATTGATTACCTACGTGATACTAAAAACATCTAACTAATATTCAACGCCAAGTTAAAACACAATCATAAAACAAAAAGAAAACATTGCGAAGTACTTAAATATAAGTACAGGTAAGGGTCCAACTCTAAATCCGACATGGCGCAACAACTTGTCCAGCTATTTTTTCCCGAGAGATTTGTTTAGCCGCGGTGCGCTGGCTGTCTCGCCGAAAACCCATAAACATCGACTCGACTCGACTGCTTTTTCTATCCCCCCCACAAAGGCGGGGCCTGTATGGGGAGGAGTCATCAAAAGTGGGGATAAACACGCCAATCGTGTACCGTATTCGGTGCTACAATTTCGAGAGGGACAGAAAATTGATTTGCCCATTGGCGGTATGGTTCGAACTCCTCCCAGTGGGCGGAGTGAAAATCGCTCAATCCTACAGCGGAGGGGTTTTTTGGTTCGACGCGCGCCAGTCTGTGTCGAGAGGTGACCGTGTAAGGTTGTGAGGGTGTGAGGTATGCTAGCGCGCGCCCCGACGCCGTAAGAGGGATGGCAGCGCGCAGCGCACCCGCCGCGCATTCTAGCTGTGATACTTTTATATTAACCCGTCCGAGTATTGACATTTGAGAGACAGTGTTACGTGAAGCCGCCCATATGATCGTCCCCATGGCAGCGTATGCTCAGTTCGGCTATACGTACCCACCCGCCTCGCAGGTTCGTACCACTTACCATTGTTACCATAACAACACTTACCGTTCCTTTCCGCTTACCATTCCTCACCGATACCATATAATTAAACCAATCTTTATCTTTGTCACGTAGCTATGTTTCATGTCGATAGAGATATACATATTCTATTAATAATATTAGGACTTAAATCTTCCGTGAATGTGAATACCATAGTAAATTAAATATACATAAAGACTACAACCCCTATTTTCATACGTGGATTGTGTAATAATAAATATAATGTAATAATAAAGTAACTTATTTAAAATACGTCACCAAAGTTATACCAACAGTTCGATATTATACATTATAATAATGTAAAGTATGCACATATTAATTTAAATTTACTCTTACTTATTATAACTATTATTTAACTTAAGGTATTGTCAATTTGATAAATAAAATAAACAGCTAATAAGTAATGTAGATAATGTTTTCATGTGCGTAAGTCATTCAATATTATTTCTGTCTTGTTTACTTATTTATTTATTATTGTCATCATTAATTTCAATAATAGAATATAATACAATTACTTATTATACTAATAGTAATATAAAATAAATATAATATATAATATAACCTAATAATAACTAAGTGTTCAATAAGTGCAAAATATTTCGCGTTCCGTCGGTTCTTCATTTCTGCAAATATGACATTCAAACCTTCCTATAGTAATAACTTTTAGGTCTTAATATTCTAGGTTCATAAAGTGTGTGTATCCTAATACTTATGTTTATACACATAATTATGTCTGTCTACGTGTCTGTAAAGTTAAAATTGTATTATGTTTTGTGTTTTAGACTAGGTTAGGTTTACATTATTGAGCGTCACATTCATTTAATAAACACGATAATAGATACCTATATATTAATTATTGTAAAAAAGGCATTTACACAAGGTCTATGGTTTATATATTTACTTGATAATGATATAGTATAGAAATAAATATTGAAACTACCATAACTATTATTTACCTAAAAATAAAATAATAAAACCGTAGAGAAATATACTAATGAAACAATTATTACGGATGTTATCGCGGTTTATTAATATTTACTTCTCGTGAATTTCGATATATCATCATCAGCTCGGCTGCAATTATTAATAATGTACATGAATAACACAGCTCCATATTTATAAAACAACACAGGCACACACAAAACGACAATACAATACAAAACAAAAAAGCAACAAACAAATAAACTATAACTTAATAAAAACATTTTTGGCGGGCTTGAAAGGGATGATATTTTTCCATTTAGAAACAAATGAAACTACTTTCAACGGATTTCACAGTTTGTTAAGATTCATGCATTGAAGTTTAGTAAGCTTTACTAGGCAAACAAACAGTCGAAGCCTTTTGGCACCAGGCAACGCATCTGCATAACCAGAGTTTATGCAGATGCGTTGGCTTTCTTTTTACCTAGCGCCCCAACGTGCAACCGGAAACTCTCAAACTGCACGAAACGCGATAGTAAAAAAAAATACTAAAAGATTTCGATTACATTATTTTTTTATCGTAGCTAGATTAGCGCACTGCCAGCCGTGCCACCTGATGGTAAGTGGTAAATGTCACCCATACACATAAACTAGTTTAACTAAAACCATACAAACTTACTAAGCCTGTCCTGAGAATTAAGATAAGTCTTGGTGTCAGTAATTACACTGCCTATTTTGTGCTATGAACTAAAACTATAAAGGCTTATAAATAATCCTAGTATGTCAATAAATAGTAAAAAAAAATGTTAGTAATACTATTACATTCATAATATAATAGAAAGAAAATTAAAGCCTTAATAAAATTATCGGCTATCGCAGTCATTACCAAACTGTTAGCTTTATCTTACAACGAGGCAACCGTCAAAATAAGGCACTTGGCCCTTTGAAGTAAAATGCCTCGTCACCTTAAGGGTTGCACGATAAAACTGTAATGGCTTCAAGTAACAGGAAGAGCTAAATGGAAAGGTTGTATAATAGGCCTAATGATGGTATAATTATTAAATAATTAATTCATCATTATAAGTGGCTTTATAGTATACGCAATTTATGGAATCGGATTAGCCAAGATTAGTGTGCAAAAATAACATTATCTTTATAGATACGCTGATTGGAAACTTATTAATCATCATGTATACTAGGGTAATTCTCACGAAATTCCGAAATTCTTGTCCTTGGAGTTTATATAAAAATCCAACAAAGAAATGGATGTTACTAATATTTCTATACAATCCGCGTAACTTTACCTAAAAGTTTCACATAAGATTTTAAAGCCGTGTAAATAAATAAATAAGAATGCATAACCATAATGTTCAGAATATCATTCCCTCGTTGTGTCCCAAGTACCAATTTTATTTACTTTTATTTACCAAAAAAACACAAAAATCATTTGAATCATATTCAAGTAGGCTGGATTGTTTAAACGTATTATAAGTTTATGGGAAAAACCAAAATTAGCATTATAAAGTAAAAAACGCGTTAAAAATTTGAATATCTATACGTGTCCCATATAAAGAAATCATTCCCTCACACTATTACTGGCAGTTGAATTATGAACGCATTTTAAATAAAATGCGAACGCTACCATTAGTTTTTGAAAGTTGGCACTGATGTCAAATTTATCAAAACAGCGAATTTTCTGTGAATGTGTTCTGGTGTGCGCTGCAAAATGATTTATTAATTTTATAGCTAAGTTAAATTTTTGATCGTCATTTCATCATATTCTAAAAAACTAAAAGATAAGTACTTTAACTGATTATAAGTTGCACAGATAAGATGGCTTTTGGGAGTAATTTCCTCAATCAAAATAATCATTTTAAAAGTAAGGTTATGTCACGAGTCTTTTACGGTTATTCTTTATTTCGTCATTCCCTCGCCATCATTCCCTCATAAAAATGTATGACCAGGGAATGACGATATATGAGGAAATGATTTTTGGGTTAGCTAACTGGATTTTTTTATTGTTTGTTTTTATTTACTCTTGAATTTATTGCTGCAATATTATTGTAGGCTAAAAATGTCAAGAAAAAAAAGATAGGCAAAGAAGTATAGTGACTTATGTGTATACTTGTTGTAAGTGGATGTATGAAACTATATCCTACGAAAAAAATGGAAAGATGAAGACAGGTAGAAAACCTATTTTAAAAGAGATCAAGGTTTCACTGAGATCATTGGTACTTCAATCAGAAAATACTTTGACATTACATTCTTTAAACACGTTGGCACAATAACACACCAGTATCAGACCATAATATCAGAACTTAAAAAGACTTTAGCTGAAAATGAAGTCCTTATTCACATAGATTTCAGCGAAAACCATTGTTGCAAATATAACGAAGAGAGGCAGTACATTTCGGAGATACAAGACAACAAGTTACACTACATAATATATGAGTATTATATTTACGTGAAAATGACACTGTAAAACCCTACACGTTTTGTTCTCTTTAAGAAAATAATGGACACAATACAACGGCAGTATGGGCACATTTATTACCTGTTTTTGAGTGGCTTAAAAATCACAATCCAAACATTCACAGGTTACACATGCTAAGTGATAGTCCTGTCAACCAGTACAAGAACAAGTTCATGTTTCATCTAGTATATCATCATATAAATTATCTGTTTCCGGGTGCGACATTTTTTGTGTGGAGTTATTCGGAACCAGGCCATGGCAAAGGTGCACCTGATGGCGTAGGTGGCATATTAAAAAGAACAGCTGATAAAGCAGTGGCTGAAGGCAAGGACATCATAAATTTAAAAGAAATTTTGATTGCAAGTTGTTCTCCAATAAAGCTATTTGAAGTTACCACTGCTAATATCGCGAAGATAGAAGACTTAGTCAAATAGTCAACCGTCATTGCTGCATTTTGTATAACCCAGAAAATTCGTCAATTTGTCTACAGTAATAATGTCTTGGAATTTAGAAGTCTTTCATGTTGTGAATGCGCAGAAAAATGTAAACATTTTTTTTTTACATGGGATATTACAGATCTTCAAAACGTTGCATTTAAAACCCTAAGTCCTTTGAATTAAAATCACGAAACAAATCCTATGATGATGAACATTCGTCAAATGATGTTATTTTTACGGACAGTAATATCGCTTATAATATTAGCGATTATGTACTTATCAACTGGGATGACAATGTTTACCCAGAGGAAATAATATTAGTTTCTGGGGAAAGCGTTTTAGTAAAATACATGAAAAGTGGAACTAATCTTGGTAATGGCCTAAAATCAGATATGAACAGTTATATGCCTGGCATGACATTCTGAGGAAGATTGAGCCTCCAAAATTATTCAGTAGGGGTTGTTTTTTATAAAAGACTTAAACTAGTTTAACAGATCTGATTAAGACTTTAATTTTAACTCTGATACTGAATCGTTTTAGATTACAAATTTAAAAAAATATCACTTTAATAGTACCTACCTAAATAAGAAGTATTTTTGTTTGGAAGAATGCCAGTTAAGTTATAGATACTGTTTTTTCGATTTTGATACTAAACATTAAATTTATATATGTATATGAATATATAAACTTAATATACGTAAAGTTTGAAATATGAATAGAAAAGTATTCTTAAAAATGTTGATAGATGAACCTTTAAGTTAGCAAGGATTTTGTTAACATTGTTATTAAATTAAGTGCAATGATAAATAATAATAAGTTTAAATTAGAGTTATGCAAAAGTGCTGCAATAATTTTCTGATTTGCTGGAATTACTCATTAGTTAGTTAGTACTGAAATTACTCATACACTTACTGTTTAAGTAAGATCAATGAGTAATTATGTTTAAGAACAAAATTTAATTGAATAAAAAGATTACTTTGAAAGAAAACTAGTTTTATTTGAAAAGCTTCATGACTTGTCTGTAATAATAATCATTCCCTCACCTTAATTGTCATTCCCTCACTTTGATTTTTTTTAATATCCTCATAACTATCATAAAACGCGATAATTTTCGGGACCACTACATAATTAAATTCGAGTAACATTAGTACTATCAAATTCATATAAAATAAATATCAAATAATTTCAATATTTTTTGTCATTTTTAGGTAGCCGAATTTCGACATTTCGTGAGAATTACCCACTAACGCGTAGATTACCTAATGTTAGGAACATTAAGGATGCTGTATTTTTCTACGACCTAGTCCAGACTCGCTTGCACCACTGTAGCCAGGATCGACAGCTGCGACAAAATGGTAAAACTATCTAAAACTGTCCACTAAGGAAGTAATGCGGATGATGTAGATAAAACTTGATTCATTTTATTCATTTTTCTATATTATTTTCTACTTGATAACAAAACTGTACGTCTATTGATAATGAAGTAAATAATTATTTATAGTTATGGTCAATTATGAGCAATAACAATTTGTTTCTTATTGTGTTGATTACAGTTTACAGTAATTAAAATATACGATTAAATGTGATAATAGAGTTGATAGTACTTACTTACGTTTGTACTAAATAATTATAATAATAGATTATATAAAAACTTCAGCACAAGACAAAAATATCATTGTAATGAAACAACTTTGCTTATTTAACCGCGGTTTATTAAGATTTTGATCCACCATGGTCACGGGAGGACTGAGGTGTCAGACGTTCTACTGTTACAAAGTTATTCGAAACTACCATTAAGCATGTGAAAATCTTAATAAGCCGCGATGGAATTTATTTAACCATAATAATAATAAGCTCACTATTATTATTAATTAGAATTTAATACATAATAATCAATAAATATTATAGTTAAATACAATAACGGTATGATATATTTTATATTCAGTGATTTCATATCTATTAATCACAACCTTTTAAAAAACTTCGGACCTTCGGACTTAGTTTACCCATTAGCAAATAAAATAAAATATACTTTTTAAATTGTCTTGTTATTTCTAAGAATGCACTTGAGTCTATTTCTTTTGATTTATTTGTTGAGACTCTTTGTTTGGCATTTTGCCACCCTAAGCTGTTGGGCTAAGTGGTTATGATCATAATTTATTTTCCAAATAAAAAAATAATAAAGTCAACTTCTATGTTTGATAATAGATGATTGTCATCTTCTACCAGCCTATGTTTCTAAGTCAGATATACTACATCGCTTGGCACGTCTGACTCTACAAGAACATAGCTTTCCATAGCTGTCATCTGTTCTTATACTTTTACATGGTGAGATGCTGGTTTGATCTGGATGCCGTATTTCTGATGGTAGTGATGGGGTGATAGTACTGTGTTAGTAAGACTCTTCAAGAGTGGATAGATCGTGTCATAGTATTGTTTAAAACCGATGTTTCATATAGTTAAATATATTTCTTTCATATTTTATTTCCTCACATCACAAGTATAATATTACGACGATTTCATCCGATAAGACTGCAGACTGACGATACAGATAAACTAAATATTTTATTGAAAACTCATTGTAAATATAGGTATTGGCATATTCAAATGTCACGGCGCAGAATCGAACTCAAACTAATGGTGCATATTATAAACTCAATGCATTAATTATTGTTTGTTTTACTTTACTCGCCAAATATTAATACAATTCAAAAGAAAAGATACATATTAGCAACAAAAAACTACTTAGGATTTCAACAAGTATTCCTTATATTTTGCGTATCAATATTTTTGCCGTCGCTGCGGAAATGTTCTTATCTTTAAAAAGTAAAGTCAAATAAATTATGATACACCCATAGACTCCTCGAATTCTTTCGAGGTATAAGGTCATTGACCTTGTGGGTTGGGGAACTACGCCATTATCAAATCAGAATCAAGTTTAATCTTATCAGAATTTGAGTTGCTGTTTAAAATAATTTGTAATAATATAGTAAAATTTAGATCATATAGAATACAATCCGTCCACTGCTGAACATAGGCCTCCCTCAATGAACGCCAAGACGACCGATCCCTTGCTACTCGCATCCAACATGGACCTGCCACTGCAGTGGACGGATAAAGGCTGATGATGATGATGATGAAAGAATACAATATAATAACATGTATATTTTTTTAAATGCAAAAATATAATATTTAAGAAATTAAACTTGTGTTCTTAATTAGAATAATAATTATTTTCAGCACCTAAATTTTAAAATAAAAACTTTTTTTAAATACTTACGCGTTAATTAGATATTTCAAATTATATTCAAACGAAAATAAATGTAACAAAAAAAAATATTACATTTTTATAAGTTTTAGTGTTTATTATTAGTGTTCATTGAAAGAGACCATGTTCTGCTGTGGACGGATACCGACTGATGATTACCTGTTAGTTCTAAACGCAAAAACTTCCACTCCACACCTATACACAATGTATCTGCAAGGCTCTATCATATTATGTATATTAAAATAATTACATAAAATTAACTGCCATTTGGAAGATCTATGCACATAAATAAAATCGGGGTGCCTATTTGTAACATTATAAAACACATTACTAAATGCATATTGATATATTACACCATACACACCGAAATGTGTTTTACTATTTTTGTCTGTCTGTATGTTTGCTTTGGATAATATTTTAAACTGGTAGACCGATTTTAACGAGACATTCATTGGCAGATTCATGTACCAAGGAGTAACATTTAATTATACTCGTAGTAAGGCTATATATTATCATCGATTCGGAAACGTCATTTTAAGATAACGCGAACGAAGCCGCGGGCAACAGTTAGTTATTTATAAATATAATAAAGGACCAACTGACCTTGTCCTTTAGATACAAAAAAATACAGTCATTTAGTTGCAGTATAGATAAATAACCTACATACAGACTGCAGTGCCATCTGCCGGGCTGATTAGTGAATCTAAACTATTCTATAATCCACTTGAAGGTACACAGAAAATTTCATTAAAATTGGTCCAGCCGTTTAGGAGGAGTTCAGTGACAAACAAACGCACAGAAGAAATATATTATATAAAGATCACAAAACGACCTTTGCTACCACTTAATTGATATATCAAACTCATGCATTATTACATTAATAAAAAGTATTTGAAGCATTTCGACTGATTTACGAGCATATTGTGAACACAAAGCGTTTTTGTGATTCTTCGACCGCCATCCGTCATACCGGATATTTATACTAGCTTATACCCAGTCTTCGACACTTTGATGTATTGAGCATGAATATCGACCCCATGGGTCTAGTATATATATATGACTGGGTCAGGTTTTGACCCATTTCTAAGATTTAAAATTTTTGGTTTAATGTTTTGTTTGTATCAACGCAAACCGTTGATTGTGTAGATAGAGAGCCGTATTTAAAAAATAAAAGAAAGCGCCATCTATAGCCGTAGAGAGCCACATACAGTATCGCGTATTATCTACACAATTGTGTAGAGAAAACTTCTTTTTTCATATGTTAGTGGATATTTCCATAAATGACCGCATCTTAGCCCGCATTGGTTGTTGTAGGAGTGATAATGATTGTTTGATTTTGTAAAAATATACTTTGATTGTACTATTTTGAATAAATCTTTTTGACTTTGACTTTGTAGTCTATATCACGTTATAGCGTTACACTTTTGAAAGAGTTTTAAAATATATGAACAAATTTTTGAGATTACATGTTACATGCAAACCTACAAGCATTACCTCGTTTTTATATCAGTGGAGTGGTACTAAAAATGTGAGATCCCTTTACTTTTCTGCGTCGAAATTCTAAGTACCTTTACTAAAACTAAGTACGCGTTAAGTATAAAAATAGTTCAAAATATTTTCTACACGTATAAGTATAAAATATACTCTTTGGATTTAAAATAAACTTTTAAAAATCATTAAAAATATCTGAATCATTGATATGATATCTTAATCACTTCCATATGATGATTCTTCTAATATAGGCATCATTTTTAATGGTATATTACTTTTATCTACTCATCGGAATCAAGCGAGGAGTGTTAGAGTCTTTTAATTACTATCGTCTTGGAATGACCGTATCTGCTTATAATATTCAGCTGTGGACAGAAAATGCCTAATAATAATGCCTAGAAAGTGGACTTACAAGTAAATAATATTATCTTAATTCATTATTACAAAGAAGTATTTTATGAATGTTAACTGGACTCTAATATCGGTTCCAAAACTATTTAGGAGTAGAGCCGGCGAAACAAACTCGGTGAAACGACTTTATTAAATGTTTTACAATATACATATAACATATACACAAAAGCCTCCTAGCAAACGCCTGTCCAGGGTTCGATATCTTCAATAAATTATTTCATTTTAATACAAACAGACAAACGTTCTTTAACAGTTTTGTTGTTAATAATAATTGACTTATTGATAGTTTTAGAACGTTTTTTAGATTTGGTTTATTGGAGTTTACTTGGGAGTTTTAAGATTTGATGGCTTTTCAAATGACTTTAGTCTAATGAACTAATGGTAGTTCTTGGTGAAGCTATATGTAACGTAAAGTAAAAATTTTAACGATTTATACTGAGGTACACGAACTTGAATCCCGCATAAAAATAATATAAATTATACATAATATCATAATATCTGAGTGTCAGTATGTTTATTCAATTTTCTAGCACTTATAACGTCAATTCATTCGAGCTTATCACGAGACCAAGTCACCGTTTTTAGTTTATAGTTATTGTTTTTCATCTATACAACACATATTGTGAATATTGTGTTATTCAGATATTGTCGGTATATAATCATTATTATATTTTCACTCACAGTACAGGCCTCTTTCAATAAGCGCCAAGATCTCACACCATTCGTAACATGAAAATTATATCACAACTTACAAAGTGATTGAAAACATACATACATAATAGCAAGACTATGATACCTACTACGTAGGTATAGGTACTTCAGACACTGGAAGTCGGCAGAACAAAAGGAAAGATAATGTTATCATGTAATACCCTATCTTATAGACATACTTAATATTATATTGTTTCAATTTTAAATAGCTTATAAATTATATTTTATACAAAAAATCGAGGGAAAAAAGATACTTTTTTATATCATTCTACTTAAAGAATCTTTAGTTTAATTTAATTATATGAAAATGAATGTGTCTTAAATAATTTTACCCGATCAACGCCATCTATGTTGATAAGACGCGATACGGTATGTGGCTCTCTACCATTATAGATGGCGCTTTCTTTGATTTTTAAATACGGCTCTCTATATTATAATCTATGAAAAAGATCAAAGTTTTTATATAAATCGAATCTCTTGTCACTATTTTATAACTTTTTATTTGTCATGGAATCTGTTACATGATCTTAACTCCCTCATCATTTTATAATAATGATCACTATCAATCCCGACTTATTATTATCAACTCGACTTTATAATTGGACTCTAATTTTTCGCTTCTTGCATCTTGCTATGGAAGGATGTATGGCGGAGGTTATTCATTTCAACTAATTGCAGTTGTACTGCCTTGGTCCTATCCTTATTGGTTTTTCAAATACATGAGTAAATCCTCGCATTCGTAATAGGTGATGTTGATGCTATTTTGATTAATAATGTTTTCTAACTTAAGATAAGATTATCAAATGCAATACAACTTGAAATTATCAGAAAATGAAGGGAAAGCTTATAGACCGGTGTCTTTGTGCTATGTACTAGTCATTGCACCCGACTTAGGCTTTAAATATCTGATGAATTATAAAGGATAATTAAACAAACACTTTGTAGAAAATACGTTAAAATTAATTTATTAAAATTTATTAAACTTATATAAATTTATTAAACTTAATATAATTAAGATTAAATCATGTTTTTCCTTTACAAATAATATTTTTGGACTTATTCAAAACAGTGATTATGATATTAACTATCCTCACTATATGCTATAGATAACTTTATGTCCATGTAAAATATCATGTATTCACACATAATTTCTTATGAATATTATTAACAAAGTAAATATTTATCAAGAGGGTGATCAGCTATGACCCTTTAAATTAATCACCCTCACACGAGAGGGATCACGGAGTAACCAAAGTAATCCTGTCAACGGACTGAAGTGATAGAGTCATATTCATTAAATCCAGTTAACTTTAATACTAAACTTTGTTATTAGTGGCTACATGTTGATGAATATTATCAAGTAATATGTTTTATAGTTAATGGTGTGATTGATAGTGATGATGATGATGATAATGGTGATGATATTGATGAAAAGTATGTCTGGTTAGCTTGCTTGAAATATGCTTTGCAGACTAGTAGTAATATTTTTAGCCGAATTGGATCAGCACAACAGGCGTGGTCTACACGATACCGGGGTAAAGTGGCAGCTATGCTGTAATGTTTCGTGCGGTTTGTGAGTTTTTAATGGCTTATTGGGGGATAGCGAAAAGGAGGGCAACGCATCTGGTTGTGTGTGTCATCATCATTTTTATGGGCGTCGATAGTCGTCAAAAGACTTCGACTGTTCGTTTACTCTCCTATAAAAACATATATCGTTTTAACTTATATCTGTATGTGATGATCGTGAGACAGTCAAATTAGCTTGTAAAAAAAATATGTATATAGAACATTGACCTAGCAGCCGACTTATTATAATTGAATTAAATTAATAAGTCAGACTAAAAGAATTTTAATGTATCAACGCCACCTGTGTGACTAGAACGAGACACGGTACGTATCTCTCTACGACGATAGATGGCGCTGCCTTTTATTTTGAAATATTGCGACATCTATGAACAAGGATGAGAGTTATCATAAAAAACGAATCTCTTGTAACTTTTTACTTAAAATGGAATCATTAACAGCTCTGCCACAGGTACTGATACTTATCGTATTGTAAGATGCGTTTCAGAATACACGTGAATGAGCTACTTATGCTAGTACAGATGGACTACTGTGAATTGAATAGTATTGGATAAGTAAATGCATATTCTTTTTGATCATCTCCACCTAACGCATATAAAGATTGAGATGATGACATTCAAAACAGAAACCTAACAATGTTTCACAAACAAACACCCGGACAAACCGATTTGTTGATTTGATGCTGATCCCATATTTCCCCGGGGAACGCTGGGTGTGGGTCCCATTAGCAACCAGATTTGGTACAGTGACAGATGCAATTATTTTTAACATCTGAATCATAATTGTTAGCTAAGAGGTTTTTTAAAAGAGGGTAAATGGCTGATATGCAATTATAATTAGCTTAACCACAAAACTGTTTTAAGTCGGTTTAAGTCTTTTGAGTGGTTTATTAATAATTGTTCTAAAAGATGCCATTTTAAAAAAGATTTAACTAAGAAAGTAACTTATATTTTTATTGTTACCATATTTTCCTTTACTATTGGATTCGGGAATCTATTAAAGATGTCCAGTGTCCACCAGTGTCCCACAACAACCACTGCATTGAACTCCAAGTCATAATTTGATTCTTTTTATTGGAATCTCAATCTTAATACATGAAGCATAATAGAGCAAAAATATTAGACGTCTTTCATGAACCTTTGGTGTGTCTATGTTGACACGGTGACACCACCGATACCCATAAATACACTGAAGCGGCTGTCTGTTCGCCCCCCTTCTATAAAAACCAGCCAAGTGCGAGTCGAACTCGTATAGGCATCGGGTTTCGTACCTACACATACTACCATATGGAATAAATTTATATCCTTTTTCCACTAACCACCTGGTTAGTGTTCATACAACTCCGAGGACTATCTTTATTGGCGTCTACTACATATTCAACTTTTTCTGTTTTTGGGAGAATTCAACTTTATTTATGATATAAAACTTTTGATTTCGCCAAATTTTGACCAAAATTCAAAACTCTATTTGAATTACACGTTTTCCCAAAACCTACATCGTACTTCCGGTTGACCTAAAAGCTTGTCTATTTTAGTTAATAGTAAGCTCTTACAGCACAATCCCTGAAAATAAAAATTGTCAAAAATAAACGTAATTTTTGGCACTTCGAAGTGTTTGCAAAGATCAAAATTTTCCGATATGTTTTTATCGTGTTGAATCTGTGTCTATGTGGTTCATTTACTTGAGTTCATTATTGGGTACGAATTTCAATTCGATAAGTCCCCTGAGAAAGTTCCTGAGAAAATCGGCGGTGATACACAAGCAGAGGATTATTTAACAAGTTTCTTAGGTACGGAAGTCTAAAAATCATAGTACAAACAACACCATCTTACTAACCCAAACCTTGTATACTGAGTATTTGAGCCTCACAGCCCACTCCAATAACTTTAACGAAAGATCATATATCAACCAATAAAAATACACAGCTCACTCTCTCGCCAATTTTCCGTGTGATTGAATGCATGCAGCCAACCATTCAGCCATTCATCGGTTCAACGCAGTAAATACTTAAAGCATTCCCATATGAACGGGTGAATTACGGATTTTTTTTGTGTTGAATACGCGCCAAATATGTTTTTGAATTTTCTCGAGTGTTATTGATGATTCGAGTCGTCGAAGGTGTGGTACCTTCGACGACTCGAATCATCAATATATCATCATCATAATGTATCATCCACATGATACATCTACTTGCCCCAAAGTGTGTAAGGTTTTAAAACTATTGAGAATTCCGTTTATACTTTTGCCCAATTATTATGCCGGGTATAACAATCTACTTCACTGTCCAAAACTACAAGGGTCTGGTGAATAATTGGCCAAACCAGCAACGACCTAAAATAAGATGGCAGTCAGATGGATTAGACTAGTGCGGCTTGTCCTTGGGGATAGAATCTAGTTCGCCCACATTGTCAAATATTAAAAATTGCTAATTAGCCTTCGAATTCTACAGAAATGTGACATACAGTACAGTATCACAAATTCAATCATACACGCCGTAGTTTTAGTGGTAGCACTGTTTTATTATAACATTTTTTATCTTAGAGCTGTGATGTTATTGCAGCATATGAATGGGAGACCAGTAGTACCAGGCGTTGGTAGATATCCGACTTCATGGCGTGTATTCTGCCTCGCTACTTGTGTCTGCAAAATGTGTCTTTCGCTTCGCCTGCGTTAACAACGGTAATGGTATATATATATAGCCTTCCCCGATAAATGAGCTATTTAACACTGACAAAAACGTTTCAATCCGACCAATAGTTCCTGAGTATAGCGCACATTAAACAAATTCGTCAGCTTTTTATATTAGTTTAAGATATTGCGTATAGTAAGTACGTTGAATTTAATTATCTTTCCGAACATTGGTGATCAATGATACCTTCAACTCATTAACTTCATACTTACAATATTGGTAATGAGAATCGCCATACTGTCAGGCGCCTATAAATCGTGGTACAAGGCTTAAACAAAACCTTTATTTACGAGGGGAAAGACCTCACACTATCCTTACTTTTTTAACTTACACGCGTACTGAATTATTTATTTACCGGCGAAGTGCTTATGAAATTCAATGGAGTTTTTATATTTTCTCAATTCAATATTTATAAAGTTAATATTATATATCATTACAAATTATTACTCCAATCGCTATGGAAAACACTATTTTATTTGGCATTTTAATTAGCCAGTGGGGTTATGGAAAGTTTTTCAGAGAGAAAGTTTTTGATTCTTTTCCAGATCCAGACCAAATCGTAGGTATGCTAGTTTTACCACTAATTGACATCGACGAATCCACACACACAGTTTTAATCGCCGTTTAGTACGAGTTTAGTGACATACATGAACACAGAATAATCAATAAAGACTAATTAAGCAGGATCGAAAGTATAGTACTGACAAAACACCACGTTAAACACAGAAGAAATTCATGGAGGATTATCATCATCATCAGTTTTCATCCGTCCACTGTTGCATAGGCCTCCCTCAATATTTGTATGTCTTTTAAAGAATTCTAATAAAGTAAATGGTTTGATCGCGTGATGATCTTTATAAAAGTTATTGTACACGAGCCCACGAAGGTTTCCGAGTTGGTACGACTGATTTTCGACGGATGACGCCACTGTCGTTCCAAAGAATTTCAATATTTTTGTACAGTCAGCCTTTTGCCTTTCTTCAAATTTATTTTAGTAAGTGGCATAGCAACGCGCGCAGGGTACAGCTTATAATATATATAGTTATATATTTTTTTATTAAAAAAATAGTTTGATAGCATCACAGGTGGGACAAAAATTATAATTTCATAGTTTAGCCGTAATAATATACGTTCAACTCCCCTGGAACAAACTGGTTACCAAGCCCACGGCGTTGGCTAGTTTTTGCATCGATAAAATTATGTTGTGTTGTCAGTATAGAAAAACAACAAGTACTAGAATATGTTAAAAACATACCATTATACAGCCGTGGAACTTCGATTGGACAAATGAATATACAATTATGTATAAATATATTATGTTAAGACGACTTCAGGCCGGACGTAGAGGCGAGCGGCGGGGGATCGGATGTCTGAGCGTTCATTGAATGAGGCCTGATTAGTATAGTGGATAGAAACACGTTGATATTAAATATCTACGACCTCTGTGGTTCAATGGTTAGCAAGTTGTGGGTTCGAAGCTCACCAGGGACCACAAAAAAATTACCCAACCTAAGTCAAGGATGTAGATTTTATAATAAAAATCTTAAATGTAAAAATTAATATAAAGTGTTAAATATATTACGTATTTTCATTGTTTCGTACTCGTAACACAAGTCCTTCGGAAACTTACCACGGGACCAGATTGACGTGGTGTAAAAGCGTCCATAGATATTATTATTATTAAAAAAATCAATTAGTGACGGGTACTGACTTATACAACATTTGATATAATATCAGTGGTCCGCCCGGCTTCACACGGCTAATTAATTTATGGCCTTTATTGCTCGCTCATAATGTGGTTTTTTGTACGTGAAAGAATTATCAAATGTGTTTAGTATTATTATAGCCTATTCATGTTTTTATGTTAGTTGCATAGAAAATCATTTGTGTTGTCTCTCTTGCAACATCAGATGTTAGCTCTCGGTACCAGTAATTGTCATGTTTTGACCTTCTCTCTGAAACACAGCAAAGCTGTTTTACAAGAGAAGCAAGCTAGATGGTGGTCCAAGCAGTCAGCACATTAATTTATAGAATATTAATTATAGCGCATCTCTCCTACCGGCCAATTCAAACAAACAAATCTTTTTTCTTAACATTATAACAATTGAATACAGTAAAATAAGCTTTATTTGCTACCTAAAACATATCACTTGCGAAGGCCTAAATAAATTCATCATCATCAGCCCTTGTCCGTCCACTGCTTAACATAGGCCCCCCTCAAAGGCAAAGACAACCAATCCCTTGCTACTCGCATCCAACGCGGACCTGCCACTGCACGGAGATCGCCTTCCCATCGAGTAATAAAAGTAAATAAACTGTAACAATTACCTTATAATCATCAAATTAAATCTAAACCTTTCAATGTTAATCATAATCACATTATGTTTGTATCATCGTAAATAGAGTTATTTGAAACAGGAGTTTCGGCCCTCCCGGTGGATGGGAGGTCATAGGGCCTGGTTAATTGAGTCACCTCATAATCCTCGCCGGTCGCCCAGCTAAACGATATAAGCTAAGTGGATGCCCGCCGGCGTTTCCTCGTTACATCCTATTCCATGCCATTCGTATACAGAGTGTTCTCAATTGTGGATTTTTATTTTCGTGTCCTTTTAGCGGATTGCAAAAAGGTTGTAACTTTTAAACTGTTAAGTGTTTTTAATAAAACAGTGTTTTAGTGTAGTTTTAAAAAAATCATGATTTTAGAGATAGAGGATCGGTGTCTATTTTATTTCAGTGATGTAGGAAAAACTTATAACAATTTTAAAATCATTTTAGTTTGTCAAGGAAATTCAAGTAAATAATGATTACTAATTAAAATGGGTCATATCTATGAAAACGTTGTAAAGAAAAATTTTATTTGTATGATCACTACAATATTTTTATACTTACTAAATTATGTGCAATATAATATACTAACCTATAGTTTCATATAATTATTATTGATATGTCATTTGTAAGTGAAAATTTCAATTCCATTGTATTACCCACAATATTAATTGCAGATTATAATTCCTAGTTTCAATTCACGCTCAATAAGTGTTGCCAGTTTATCGCATTCGTATATTAATCACCATTATACTTTCACGTACCCTTGTTATTAAACTTGTTGATAATTTAAGATGGAACAAGATTTTCAAATTGCTGCGCCACGGCTGATTGGGTTTTCGCGCACGCTTAGTTTGTATTGAACGCGATCAATTACTGAGTGCAATTCAATTTAATTTATTTGCTATGTACAGTTCACTGGACCGTTCACGCATACGGATACGAGTAAGTTTTTTTATCGCCACTTATTAATGATTATAGTTTTATTATTCAATTTATGTAATTGTACTAATAACTATATTTCGTTCCTGATTATCAATTGTATGCAATACTAAATTCAATAGCATACAATTTCGTATATAATAACGATGAATAATCAAAAAATATATGAACCCAATAGAAAGAAAAAAATAACCTGATTCGCATTATAAAAAGGTTGATCGCAAATAATTGTAAAAATTAGAACATCATGTACAAAGATTTTCATTAAACTTAAGCCGGAAAGACGTAATGTTTTTATAAGATAAAAGTTAAAGACTTTATCTTTACGCTTTTATTTTAAGAATTTAATTCGGCTACTGTTACCTTGTGACCATCGTTTAAATGTAATTGGTTTGAAAAAATATCTTTATATAATTAATATTAACATATAATATTTAGGTTTGTATACTCCTCTTTAAATGTTAGCATATTATTAATGAACTTATGTCATTGTAGAATCTTATAGAGTATTAAAATAAATATATTAATTTGCTTTTGTAGTCATCAAATGCATTCATCATTATGACTGCACTGTTTTCCTTAATTGGGGTTTGGCCTCTTTCAATGAACGCCAAGATTGCCTGTACCTTTTACTTGCATTTGACTTCATTAATACTACTCTTATATTACTCAATTTGATATGTATTATTATAAAATTTCTCTGTCTGTTTCTAAGTTTATCCATGCAATCCCTAAAGAAGGCGTTCTATTATTGCGTATTGCTGTTCTACCGATATCTAGCGCCTGGCTTCTGAAACGTTGGTCAAAATGTATGTCAACTATTTTGACAGCTTTTCATTGTAGTGGCTATGTCAACTGACAGGCCAATCAAATTAAGTAATTCAACCATGTTCCTAGCTTCTCATTTGACATTTAACAAGAGACTTGACAGTTGATTTGTTAATTTTTACGTTGATCATCCTTTCGGAAACCGTTGTTAGTCATTTTTCCTAGTTGATTCTAATTTACAATTTTTTGCATTACTTTATCTAAGTTTAATACTGGCTTAATCTGTGATACAGTGGCATTTCTCTGAAATTAATATAGACCCGAAGCGTTCTGCAATACCAAACATCTGTACGCTCAATTATTTCGATCGTTAGCAATTACCTATTAATATTTTCTACTAACTGTAAAATTAACATACTTTAACGGTTGGTTAAATGCGAACCTTGCGAAATTAATCGATCGTAGGGCTACCACTTGTTGAAAAAAATTGGGACACTTTTTTTAAATAAAAGATAACGAAAGTTAACAATTAATTTATTAGGTACTTGTTATTTTTTACCCATACTCATATATTAATTTCTTTCTATAGGAAACAATTCAATGATACATATTTGAATTATGATCGCCTAAATATCTAAAGTTTAACATCAAACATATCATGTTAACTTGGTCAATATGCATAAATGAATGCGCCACTGGGAACACGGTTATCGTCGAAATCCGATGATAATTGAACGGTAGGCCGTTAAATATCCATTAATTGTGGCGGCGCGATTGATATCAGATGTGATCTCCCCGGGCGGTGGACGCGTGCATTACTAATACCACGTGCTCTGGACTGCACTGGTACTGTAACCACAAATAATACTATGGATAAAATATGCAAACAAATATGATATTCATTTTTGTTCACTGCTAGACCTTTTCTGTGAGCAAAAAGAGAACATTTTTGAAAAAATGTCTCTTTATGTCTATATGAAGGATACGCACGGAGATTTTTATGAATTAGAGCCTGTTTCACAATCTCCAGTTAAATTCCCAATAGGCTATCGGCAACATATTTGACAGATAGACTATGGAGTATTTGTCAAATATCTGTCAAATATGTTGCCGATAGCCTATTGGGCACTTAACTGGAGATTGTGAAACAGGCCCTTATTCATAAAAATCTCCGCCTTTAATTTTTGAAAAGATCTAAGAGATCTTTTTAAAAATTAAAGGCGGATTAAAGGCGGAGGCGGAATATATTATTAGAAATGCTCCTATCATTCCTATTTTCCTTTTCTATTATAAAAATACTCATGAAATAATTAAAATCTTAATATTTTACTACCACAATCTTCTATTAAAACGACCTAAGGCAGTAAGTGCCCATAAAGGAATTAAATAATAAATATCCTACTAAATAACACCGCGTGGTCATCACATAAAGAACGTTGCGCACGCGTTGATTCTGCACCGACATATAGACATTATATATCAATTTTTATCACAATATTCAATCGCAATAAAAATATTCACTAACCTTTATACCAAATAAAAGCTAACCCTTTTTAAGTGGCTGACGTTTTTAATGGCGTATGTGTGTATAGGACCCGTTTGTATGGGAAGGTTGTGCAAACAAATAAATTCTTATAAACGTAGATTTAATATCTTATATTATGTTTATTGGTTGTCTAAATTACTTTTATTCTAATGAAATGCCTTTGTAATATTTAGTTAAACAAACCAAGAGAAGTCAGTATCTTCTACGTTGTACTATGATATGATTATTTTAGATAATCTTATTCTTTCTCGGATGAGAATATTATTATTTGCCATTTTTTTTTCTTTTACTTTGCGACACTGGATATTTAGAAAAGGTACATGTATGTCTTGTTCGTAAGATTACAGTATTATGGTAAATGTTCCGTTTTAATTGTTTCAAATTATAAAAACTAAAAAGGGAAAGTGTCGTAGGTAATAATTTGACCTATTTCATGCGCACGCGCCGCTACACCACGCACTCGTCAACTCGTGACAAACGTGTCACGAGTGACATTTCAACAGCCGCCATCTTGTTTTAGATGCCTATCAATTTGTCGAACATACAAAATGGATGCTTTAATGACATAATGATAGTGAACCTTTTGAGTTTGATATTTTTAATAATAGATTGTCCAGGCTAGCGGTTTTCGGTTATAACATTTTTTTTATGTCTATAACATTCAGTAGTTTGCCTTTAAATTTTTAGAAGATTAATTCTATTATAGGTGGTAGAAAAATGACAAACGCTTTATGTTATAAGCGTATAGATGACAAAAGAAAGGATTGCTCACATTTTCTTTTTTATAACTTTTCTACTATTGGAACCCAATTTGTTAATCAATGAAATTGTAATTTGTATAGCTATGCTGTTTCTAGCCTTTTATAATTTGGAAAATGGTCTAATAATGTTTACCAGACACAATAAAGCGTTTTTTTTCGATTGTTTTCCCCGACATGTTAACGCGACCGCCGATAAGGTTGTGGTGTTGAATTGATGCCAAAAAAGCCATAATGCCATCCGCTCTCATATTTAAATAGTAGTTACAGTGACAACCCATGCACCGTAACGCTTAAAAGGTCGTTGATTTTTTTGGACTCTTTGTTGGAAATTCGTATGCATTCTGTTACATTTTGAGCGTGTACTCATGCTTTATTCAATACTGTTGTTCAGAGATTCTCTAGTGTTTTAGATTTACAGCCGTGTTAAAAATGGTAAAGATTTTAATAGAAATCACTCGTTGATCACATTATTAGTGCCAGTGAATAATTTAATAATAATTATGTATTATGCATAAATTAAATTATTAAAACAGGAAGTTAGTATATTAATGTTTAAATGTGAAAGGCACCTAAAATCTTAAATAAATATATAGAACTCAAACGGGAGAAATACCCTTCGATCATAATTATTATCAGCCTTTATCCGTGTACTGATTGATGTACATAGTTTCCTATGTTATGCTATATATCCTATAATAATCCTA
The DNA here is from genome assembly GCA_905333005.2 of Lycaena phlaeas. Lineage (NCBI taxonomy): Eukaryota > Metazoa > Arthropoda > Insecta > Lepidoptera > Lycaenidae > Lycaena > Lycaena phlaeas. The sequence goes on along the minus strand of HG995168.1, from coordinate 19,596,614 downwards.
TGTTTATAGGATTATTATAGGATTATCACACTCACATCTTCCCACTAGGTTGAGGTCGACCAACTTCGTCAACCTAAATACTCTTGAACCTTATTCATCCATCCATCGGCCATCCGTCCTCCTGAGTGTGAAACCAGCATACTACCACCTCAACGAGTCTTCGCGTAATATCAGTAACTCTAGTTCTCTAGCGGATATCTTCGTATCGAATCTATAACCTTAAAATATGAACATTATATATAACTTACTTTTAAAATGTAATATAAATACTAGAATATAATACATATTATTATTAAAATTTATATAATATACCAAAGTTGATATGCGTGTCTAGCACATTGGAGATTCACTTTAAATAAAGATATTAAGTGGCTTAGTTTGATGATATTTATCTAACTTCTAAATTTAGGTACTTTTTTATTTATTCGATAATCAGGTCATCTGGCGATAAGTAATTAACTTCTAAAATAATCTCTTCTGTATATTGCCTTTGATACAAAGTACAGTCTCTATTCCTGTATAGCCAGCAGATCTTAATTCTGAAACAGAAGTGAAACCTGAAACATGAAAATTCCTTTGGTGACTTATATTCATGAATGAAAACATAAATTTGAACAAAAAACATAAAGACCTAGAACCAAATAACAATAGTACGAACACAAACGACAAACCGTGATCGTTAAGTCGGCCCGCCGTATAATTTTCTGCACAACACCGATTGTAAAACATATTATTTGCGGTCAGACGATTAGGAAGATTTCGGACCTACATATTAAATACGACTCCCGTTTCGTCAACAAAAAACACAGACAAGCGCGAGTCTGGGAAACACCGAGAGGGTCCGAAAAACATGCATCTTAAAATCTACTCGCGGTCCCCATAGACGTCCTACATTTTGTAGTGTGCTGAATTGTGAATCTAAGCCATTCTCAAATCTGCGTGTATACAGAAAATATCATCAAAATCCAGCCATTTAAAAGGAGTTCAGTGACATACACATTAAACACATACATCCTAATGATGTTCAGATTTTTTCATTTTAATTTGAAAGACTTAATATCTTCTTCCCAAACTGTTTTATGGCAAGGGTAGTTATAAGTTTCTATTTTGATAAGCAGACGATGGCACGTGCTGTGTTCAGAGCAGTGTAAAGCAGGTGCAAAGCAAGCGATTCAATTTGTGCATCTATCATTGTCTGTATATCTATGTACAATAGTTCCGTTTTGTCATTTCAATAAACGGAACCCTAAAAAAGTAGCGTGCACTGTCATTATATTGATTGATAATCGATTTCGTATGGCGTGCTCTTTACCTCGCTCGCGGCTAGTGTATTGGGTGCGTTATCTCCTATAATTTTGTAAAATTCATATAATAACCTCTGATAACAATCTTATTATAGTAATGTCCTATTAACATATCGAATTTGGGTCGTGATTATGAGATTGACCGGGATGAACACATTATTTAACTCACAACAGCTTCTTATAATAGAGTTCGTAGTTGTCTATTATAATAGGTATTTCTTTGATGTGTGAGGTAGTCTTTGAAATCATCTGGGTTAATAACTGTTTCGTAAGTAAGTAATGTAATCTAGCAGAGGAAAGAAAAAAGGGACGAAAAACGGGCTATACGTATTTAGCTTTTCTTCTCCATTCGTAATAAGCAAAAGGTTTTGTGTTTGGTCAATGGCTTATTTTAAATCTACTTAGACATTGAAAAGTACAAAATTATAAATCAATACCTAAGTACAAGTGCCTTTAATTACAAGTTAGAATATAATATTAGTTGTAGAAGTGTTATTTTAATAAGAACATACGTTGATGAAATTGCACTAATGTTTTTTTGTTAAATAAAGAAAGGTCTAGCTTTCATGCTTAAATATATAAATTAAGAGTTTATACTGGCTAAACGATATCCGATTTCTTGTTAGACAAAAGAAAGCAAGCAATGAAATAAAGGGGTGTATTTTCACGTATTAAATCTAATACAAGTAAAAAACTTGAGACGAGCGTGTGCGTGTGTGTGTGTGTGTTTCGGTAGGTTACAGGCTACCGATTCGCATCCGTGACTGCTCCCACTTATCTTCATCCCATTAACCCTACATCATCAGCATACCTTTGAAATTATGTTCAAATGTCGAAATCTTCAAATCAGTCTAAACATTTAAACGACTAATCAAGGTAAAAGTTATATTTTTATTATTAACAGCGAAAACTATGTTATTTGAATTTCACATAATTATACTAAATGCTAAGTCGAGCGATCGTAATTCATCGTCTTGGTGTTCACTTAAGGAGGTGATGATAATGTTGATGATGAAGAAATTATGCTGACTTAATTAAAAAAAATCCAGTTATGGGAGAATGGACTAATAAATATAATCAGTACCATCATTTCCCGATTCCTGTGTGGTCATAGGCCTCTATACGCCAAAACTGTCGGTCGCCGAAAAATTGACTACCTTTTGAGGTCTTAATTTATTTAATTTTAGATATGCAGATAGGCGGAATTTTGTTTGTCAAAATCACTTTTCAGTAGTTGACTATAACTTGCTGATACTGTATTATTTTTGTACTCTCCTATAAATTTTTCTCTCTATAAATTTGAATGAGGTTTTTAATTTGAGATTCTCTCAGTTTCCAATGATAATTAATCCGATGATAAATCGATTTTCCTAAAGCTAGAACCGAACGCATTATTCGAAAACGTAAAACTGTTTAGCCTTTAAAATATTAAAGGGTGATTGAAAGATTGCCTGAAAGCCCGAAATAGGGTCTATGACAGGCTGTTGTCCGAGCGGAATCAAATATTAATAGTGGAAGCGGCGTCCATTAGTGGACCTTGTACTAGACGCATAGTGAATGAGACCCCTCCCCATTTCAATTATGCACTGATACAAAAGTCGGCAGGCCGTTATGGGACGTTATGTATTTATTTCGCCGCTGGGATCCTACTTAGTGTTAGCTGACACCTATTTTGTGGGCTCGAGTCCCGGGTGGGTTTGTGTTATCGTTGATTTACCAATAGTTATAGACATTCGTCTGGTTCTTCTAATAGGAATAAATATTACGCTAATAATTAGCATCCTAATATTCGGATGCTACTTTTTGTTACAAGAGTAAATATAACGCGTATCCGAATATTTACTTAGTTTTTTAATACGTAAACCTCTCTTAAATGATACGGGTCGCAGGTTCGATTTACGCTGTGGATAGAAGATTTCATTTAAAATACAGCTATATTACACGCGTTTTATTAGCTTCACGTGTTTATTTGTAACCGACTCTTTTGGGAATATTGACCCACTTTAAACGGCCAGATTTCGTTCAAACATTGTAGACCTATCGAGGACGGATAAAATAATTCGATAAGATTATTTTTCAATTAATAATAATTATTTCTATATTTTTTTTGGGAAAGCACGAAATATTGTTTTTGAGTTTGCCATACGGACAAACATGGTTCATCATATCACATCCTTAATTGGGAAGTTATCATCCGAATACATTAATTGATTAAAATCATGATGCCCCTGATAGTATTATGGATGATTATTAAAAACTCGTGTATTACATGATAATCATTTTAATTGATCGTATTAACTTGTTAATGTCTTGTTTTGAGGTTATCTCGGTGAGGCGAAGCATTATTCAAAAGGTTTGCAAGTCTTGCGGTGATTCATATATGTTGACCGATCACGCCTATATATATACTAGATTTTTATAAAAATAGCACATCACTTAAGTTACAGAAGAATGTCCTCAAAAACTATCAATTTAAAATATATTGCTAGTATCGCCCCGCGGTTTCACATACTTTCCCGTGGGAGTACGGGGATAAATGATAGAGTATGTCCTATTCTCACAAGTATGTTATTGTAAAGTTTCATGAAAATTCATTCAATAATTTTTTAGAAGTCTTAAAATATCAAAATTTACAATCTCACGCATTTTTATATCTACATATATCCATACTAATATTATAAAGAGGAAAACTTTGTTTGTTTGGTTGTAATGAATAGGCTCAAAAAGTACTGGACCGATTTCAAAAATTCTTTCACCATTCGAAAGCTACATTATCCACGAGTCACGTAGGTTATATTTTATTCTGGAAAAAAATAATGTTCCGTAAGATATTTGGGGTTTTCGAACACAAGGTGTAAAAAATCAACCAGAAAAGTTACTTATTTTGCGTACTAAGATCCCGTTGTAAATATTAGTTAACGCAGGCGAAGCTGCGGGCAACAGCTAGTTATTTATATAATAAATACTATCGATAGTATAAACGTTTATTTTTCACAAAGTCACGTGTACGACAAAAAAATGCGTTTAATTTTGAACCTAAACATATAGCCATAGAACCTAAACTAGAACATATAGGTATACATAATTTCCAACGTGATACGCAATAATAGTATACCTACCTTACAACTTGCTCACTTACTACGCCGAATATTCAAATACGTTATCAAACCCTACAGGAGGGGCAACAGTGCGCGTAGGTATATCGCAGAGTGTAAAGTAAATAGCTAATAATGAACATCTGTATCGCTCGGTCCTACCCTATCATATCTCCCGACCATTACATCCCTCTCTTTGCAGAACACTCTTCATTTGACAGATTGCACTTCCATAAAGCCTTTTTATTTAATTTGAGGCCACTAAAGTAAGTGTTTGTTGTCTCCAAGTAGTTTTTATTAGAAGTTCTATTTGGACTCACAAGCGATAGTGCTTTGATTGCACTTGTCGGTACTTTAATCTGTTTTATATGAGATTAAATTTTATCATCATCATCAGATTAAGATGTTTCACTGTATTAGTTTTACACATGAAGTAGCCGTTCATTAAAACAGTCTTTTATCATTGAAAAATTCTTAATATGATAAACATGAGTATCATGACCCATTCTTACCTGATGGCGAGAAGTCAGATTTTAAATAGGCAAATTTTATTTTTAAGTCCTGGTAAATTACTTAATGAGATGTCTATTTTCATGTTCAACGTGGTTTCACTGTAAGCAACCACACTTTTAACAAAGCAAGGCATTATAACTACCTACTACTAATACCTACATATTATATATCCTAGGCCCGCGTTGGATGCGAGTGGCAAGGGATCGGTCGTCTTGGCGTTCACTGAGGGAGGCCTGTTCAGCAGTGGACAGATAAGGGCTGATGATGATGATGAATACGTATATATAACACTAGCTGTTGCCCGAAGCTTCCCCTGCGTTAGCTAAGATTTACAACGGGATCTTAGTACGCAAAATAAGTAACTATTTAACTTAACATTCTATGGTTCTATCTTATATATTTAGGCAGCGTACGCATAATCAGTAACTTTACTGGTTGATTTTTGCACCTTGTGTCCGAAAAACCCAAATATCTTACGGAAGCCTATTTTTTTTTTTCAGAATAAAATTTAGCCTATGTTACTCGTGGATAATGTACCTTTCAAATGGTGAAAGAATTTTTGAAATCGGTCCAGTACTTTTTGAGCATATTCATTACAACCAAACAAACAAAGTTTTCCTCTTTATAATATTGGTGTAGACAATATTATTGTATCATTAATCCTTTTAATATTTAGAAGCCAAACTACAAAGTGTCACCTGATGGTTAGAGGACGAAGTTACCCTTGAGCATAAACAAACTCAGGTTGTCTTACCCTTTTCTCCGAAATACAGCAATGCTGTTTCACGGGAAGAATAAGCAAGGTGATGTTATTGATGCGGCAGCGCGGCTTAGTGCGTCCCACCGATGAGTTTTTGTTATCATTATCAATCAAATAAAAGCGAATGCATACTGTTATCATGGCTAATGACAGTGTGTCGGCTTTATCGGCTATGGTGGCTGTGTTGGCTAGCTGGAGGGTTATTCTGTAAGAAACTATTTCAATATCGAGCTTCACCTAAGTGATAGAGCTCACATTACGTCACTTCGAAAATGATCTTTATTGGTATGGGTAGAGAGTCGAGTTTTAAAGAATGCAAGTACGTCAAATTCGTTATATCACCGCGGATTCCGCTTTCGAGATTCGAAAACAACCTTACAGAATAGCCCTACTGATACGACTAATTACATCGTCGCACGCCAACGATAGACACCATTTTGTATTTCACTCTAACCGCACCGGTACAAATATGTTTAGTTTTAATAAAAAGGTTATGGTGATAACATAATATTTTATAAATAAAAAGTTGGTTCTTTATGAAAACATTGGAGCTGACATTTTCTTTTTTAAGAATGATAATGAAAAATATGATAATAATTTATGTTCATGAAAATTATTGTAATTCATACATCAAACTTTTTTATCAGGAAAGTTTCGGTTTTCCTTCATCAATCTGGTAGCAGACAATAAAAAAAACGATATTATTATTAATCACAATAATCACTGAATGACGCAATAAATTTTTAACCTTACCGCACTTAAAGTCAAATTAATATTGTTTATTGAATGTAAAACACAAAAAAAGCATTTAGCATAAATTCCTTGTGCCACAATTGTAATTATGTGAAACAATTTTTAGTAATAAAAATTTTTGTGAAAAAAATATGACAGACAAGTTTTGTTGTAAATAAAAGATTGCTAGTTTGTTAATGCTAATTATGAATATGTAATGTAAATAACGTACACGGCGGAAACATGTTAACAAGTATTATAATATAATAACCGCACAATTCTGTTTTACGAGTAAAGACTGCCGGCCGAGGGTTTTTTCTTGTAATTATGAGTAGATTATATTAAGCACTATCAGACACTTTTTTACAATATCGCTAATAGCATCACATAGACAATGACGAGCAAAATGATTTTTTCAATGATTGCGCTGTAGCGATTCCATCTTGCTTATTTCATCAATGAAAGACCAGGACCGACAATGTATAGTAATGGGAAATAGAATATTACTTGTCAGAATAAGCAACACAAGAATTCGTAGCCTGTGCTAGTCTCGGAATAACTAGATTATTCGCGGGTAACGCTGATCATGTGGCTCGTCTGCTTCTATCTATTCAAAACCTTCCTACCAAAACCAAGAAACCTTATTCAGATGTTGCCAGGTGTAATGCCAGCGAAAGTAATTAGCATATCCTGTCCGGAAAGCAAATTTGAATTAAATAGTGTTACCATTTCAATGTGCGAACTCACACACATGTTGTATCTTTTTTTACTTTTATACACCTTATCTTTCTCTATTCTCTTCTTTCCTTGCTGTTGTCAGTGTAGTATTTACTACTCATTTCTTCTCTCCGCTAACCCCTTCACCTGCTGATTTGACACAATCTCTATCTTCTACTTCATCTGCTCCATATTAGTTCTCCTCGGTTTACATATTCCTCTTTCCCTCAATCCTTCCGTCTATAATATTTCATCATATTTCCTCTTCCGTTCTATATAGTTTTAAGTCAAATTGAATTAACACTTCATAAATTACAAAAAAAGAGTCTAAAGAAATATATTTCGCAGTTCGCACCTTTTGTTGACAAAATGAAGATGTAATTCGACCACACTAGACTTCTTGCGGTCGGATTGACCTCCAAGTGACGTAGAGAATAATTGTATTGTATAACCCTTTGTTTTCTTGTCCTTTACTTATAAGAAATTAAAAAAAATACAAATATTTTATTGATCGGTACCAGATAATTGAACCTACCAGGGATTTTATATTTGGTCTCTTAGATTTATATACAAGAAAATACTTAAACTATAAAGATTTATTACTAATCATGTATTTAGTATTAGTTGCTATATGATAATTATAATACTAAAGTGTATTATATTAAAATTTTCTTTAACTTTTTGTCAGTGTATAAAAATTAAGAAAATTGTATTAATAAACACCATAAAAATGTATTAATATAGCAACCATGTCTGTATCTGAAAATTTCAAATATTATTTTTAAATAATATACTTTTTAAAATGCGATCTTGCTGTTTAAGTTACTCTGTGGCGGCTCGAACAAACATGGCCGCCGTAACCATAGTCGTAGTGATGCGAAGGTGCGAGGTTTGCGTCATCGCGGATTCCGATTTCACTTGGCTTCTCGCGTTCATATTACATATCATCTAGATGTTAAGTGTTGAAGCGTATTTTCGCAGCGGCTCCAAACTTGGCAGCAATAAAAAAAATATGTTTTAAACCCCTTCCATTTGCTAAATGGACATGACGTGTTTGAAATGATTTTTATGTATATAATAATTGATGATTTGATTTTTTACGAAGATTTTATATCCAATCTATATATTAAAAATGCGAAAGTGGGGATGTTTGTTATGCTTTCACGCGAAAAGAATTCTATCATCATGAAAGTTTGTATACATATTCTCGGAGGTAGGTACTAGAAGTAACGATAGTATCAACCCTTATATGTCCCACTGCTGGGCACGGCTCTCTTCCTCGAGATATGGTCCACCCCCACAGGCGAGAGGGTAAAGGGCCCTAGTTCACCGATGCGCAGGCCTAATGCGGGTTGGTGAACTTCACGTACCACAAAGACTTTCAAAAGTAACGATACCTACATTAAATTTAAATTATTTTTAGTAACTTAGGCAAAGCCGGGGCAACAGCTAGCTATTGATAAATCGCTTCCATCCATTGTCTAGGTAAAAATTACTTAAGTTTTTTTATCACATCAAAATCAAATTTAATCACAAATATAATTTAATTAATTTTAAACAATTTCATATAAGTTTATGCAATTTTGTTTTTACTATGTCAAAAAAGTATTAATAAAAATAGTTTACATTATATGTTGAATCTATTTTATTGTGCATCGTTGGCCGCCTTGTTAAGCCTTTGTTTCTGTTATATTTACACTTTAATGTAAAGACGAAGAGAGTATTTCATCTTTATTTAGGTTACTCATTTTATTTTCATATTTGTTTTTCGTGAGATGAAAATATCGTAATCATTCTGAAGTAATATTGTTTTTTAAGATTTTCACGAGTTTGTTAGTGTGTTAATAATTTTAAAAAAAGTCACATAATTTACTATAAGTACTTACTTATAATTATAAAAAGGTAAAGTATTAACCCACATCGTAATATAACCCACTGCTTAGCACCGGTCTCCTCCTCGAAATCAAGCGAGGAGGGAATCGGGTCATAGTTCGCCGATGCGCTTCTCGATGTACTTCACACACCTTCAAAGACTTTAAATATCATTGCCCATCAACACACTCAAGTTAACCTGAGACTACTCATTCATCTGTTGCTCATCCTGAGACATGAGGTGTTAATTCGCCGTGTCAGTAGCTACACTGCCTGCTCTTGGCTCCAAATACAGCAAAGCTGTTTAACGGGAGAAATAAGTAAGAGGTTTCCATGCAGTCGAGAGTGGCATAGCGCATCCCTCCTCACGATGTTTTCCTTCACCGATAAGCCACCGATTTCAAGCTACCAAGTCAGGGTCGAACCCAGAGCTCTCACTCGAGAGATAACCACCGAACCATTATCGCTCTATAATTACCTATAGTAAAGAGTTATTACTAATTTGTAAATTTCTAAGAGGTAATTTTCATATTTACACATGCGATTCGAAAAATTATTTAATTGTTTAATACTACAGTTAATTTGAAAACACGAAATCAGGCGAGGAGGGTAATCGGCCATATTTCATCAATTATGCGCCGGTCCAATGTGGGTTGGTGAACTTCACATACCTTTAAGGTTTTCAATCTCATCAGGCATGCAGGTTTCCTCGCGATGTTTTCCGATTGCCAGGAAAACTCAATTCTAATATATTTAATACCAGGAATACAAACTGAAAATCATGACCAAAGTCTTAGCATCTTATTACTTACTAGTACTTATAATTAGTATACAAGCATGCTTAGCGTATATATAGCACTTCGATGTTACATGCTAAAGCTTGCACAAAGCTAACTCAGGCTGTATCTAAAAAGGTTCTATTTACAAAAGGACCAATGACGGGTCTCGTCTTGTTTGTACGTATTCAAATGGAGCATGTCTGTGTGCTCATGATATTCAGTCCACACAACAATATTTGATCAAATCCCTTTGACTCGCCGCGTATTTGTCTTTCATAGATAATATTTGAGGACGAAGATCTTGTTTTAAGGTATTGGACGGTCCCAAAGTTTTCGTCTTGCGATATTAGAAATTTATTTGTAACTTAATAATTTTCTTTATTATTAGTATACTCTCAGTAATTCTGTAATTTATCGTGCTATGGAGCGTGCTATGCTTGTTCTTTCTTTGGTCATACAGTGTTCAGAATTAAGACCTCCACTAGAGAAATAATAATAAGTTACCTATTTCACCCTAAGCATAAGCCCGTGATAGCGGCAGTGGGTTGGTCACACTCTGAAGAACTGATGGCTGATGAGCAAAATAAATGAGGTTGAAGACTGGAGGACGCGTTTAAGTAGATGGAATCTTGGTCGGCCAACTTCATACACACAATCTTGGTCGGTCGAATTAAACAGATGGGAAGACAATCTCCGTGCAGTGGCCGGTCCTTATCTGTGTTAAAGGCCTGTCGTTTTTGCGTTCATTGAGAGAGGCTTATGTTCAGCAGAGTACGGAAAGGCTGATGATGATGAGTATGATGATGATTATAATAAATTTCAGTACTGCTGATGATGATGATTATAATGGTGAACGTCAGATTTGATGTAGAAGAAATGATGAACATTTACAGATAATAAATTTCCGAATGGTTTAAAAAAAATGTATGAGTGCAAAATACAAATATTAAAATTTGTATATTCTTACAAATATCTTACTTATTACTATAGCCTATTGCACTTACAAATAAAGTAGGCTTTTGTTGGTGAAATAATTTTTAAAATCGATTCAGAAGATGCAAAGATTACCCCCTACAGCCTAACAAACTCACAAACTTTATCTCTTTATAATATTAGTATGGTTTTATTAATTTAACAATCGACTAAAAATTCATATTAATTTGATACACAGAAATATTATGTACTCCTTTATGTACATGTAATAAATTCGCAAGTTAATTTATTTAAAAAGGTGCAAACAGTTCTGGAGTTATTTAACACTATAATTATATTTATCAGATCGAGTTTACGCAGTTCTAATTATGTAAGACTAGTTCCAGCATCAAACTATGTTTATTACTATTAATATTGCTAGAAATCTATAAAAACATTTTATATGTTTTTCAGTGTTTCGGAGAGAAGGGATCACAAACAATACTATGATGTGTCACAGTACTCCCGAACGCATAGGGTCATTCAAACCAATTCATAGGCAATATCTAATTGATATCTGTCACTGTGCGTCTGTTAAACCCATATAAAACCCCACAGATAGAAGATCTCTTTGCATAGTATTGTTTCATTACTTAGCCAAGTACGCTTCTTGGATATGGGTGTTAACACCTTACGCCTCATAAGAGAAAATACGTGAATGTTATTTATGTATGGCAGTAATAGTTAACATAATTTATCAATAAACAATTAGATAATGTAGTAGAATTAATTTTGAAACACCCTTGCCATTAACCAATATTATTTGGTTATTAAAATCAATCGTAAAACAAAGATTCGTATCTACGAAGGTAAAATACAAAAATTCTCGTGTGGCAATAAACTGAATCGTCTGCAACACGTTTGATATAAAAGTAATTTTATAGTTATTTCAAATAATTAAGCCATTAAAAACAAAAATAAAACCTTAGACGATATTATCGCCCTACGTATCGTATATATTTACATATATTAAATATAATGCTCTAACTTCCAAAAATGTTAACAGATCTTTATCTGAACTAAATCAATTATTACCATTCTTATCAAAATTTTAATTCCTCATATGAATAATGTGTTAACACACTGTTATGTACATTAAGTTGCGAGCACCTGACGCTAAGTGATTGTCAAGTTAATATATCATACCGTAAATTATAGTTTTTGTGTAGAAAAGAACTCATTCAGACAGAATACTCTTTCGTCTTTCGGATAGAGATTTCTAGAAAGTAATAAATCAATCAAACATATCATCATCATAATGATCATCGCCGTCACCTATTCCGTTCACTGTATTTTTCAATACTAACTAAGATTTTCCACCGAAAAGTACATTTAACAATGTGCCAACCCTACTAGAAATTATTAAAACCTTACAAATAGCTAATCTAATAAATATCGCAAAAAGCATGTCGCGTGCTCGCTTAGTTAATATTTTTACATCTTATTAAGTTAACCAGATCAGAACATTCGTGCGAATAGATTCTTTGATATTGTGTTACTATTAAATCCACCAATACGATTACAACGTGTGCATTTTAATAATAATACCGTCAACCGACAAGGGTCTTTATGTGTGTGTACAATATTTAATACTTAGTGTGTGTGGAATAGGGTTGGCGATTGTGGTTTTACACATATATGAATTTATTATTTATTAAATGAAATTAAATAAGGCACGTATTTAAAGTATGACAGACAAGTAACACAAGTTTTGATTGGATCAAAAAAATCACAGATTAAAAAATAGATTATCATAATAATTATCAGCTACTGCTGGGTTTCTTTCAATGACCACTGAGACAGCTGATCCTACACAAGCCCTGTACGTAAGCACTGGCAAAGTCCTCCTGTGTCACGGTCGCTGGAAAGTATCCGAAACCTCAGAAAGGTATTCGTAAAAATTAGTATTCTACCTATCAGCTTTTTTCCCTTGCTATAATAATAATAAGGTGAGCGTTTATCATCATCAGCTCGCATAAAACTGTAATAAAACCCATTTGACAACCCTAATGCGGACAGGTGTAGCGTGCCTCCAAAGACAACCAGTTCGCTGACATTGTATATCATTTGGTAACTTATCTATTTAATACACGTGAACTCATAAAAGTTCGCCAACGCCATTGTTTTCACTTCCCCCTTTTATGTAAGGGGGCTTGGTGTCATCATCGTCTGCTCATAGTACTATTGTTAGCCTATGAAGTTTAGTCGCTTACCAAACTATGTCGATCAGAATTCTAAACTTAGAGAGAGATTATACGTATTTCAGGGCAATTTAGATTGTTTCATGATTAAACTTATTTGTAATCAATAAAAGACAGAAATGCTGTCCAAATTAACGTGACCAAAAAAGCGCGTGACAGCTAATACTCAGAAGTAGTAGCTATCTCTGTAGTTAAACGGATCTGGTCCATAAAATTTGCAAAAATGAAGATTTTAATATATAATAGGAAACTGAAAATGAATCTATTACGTTCAGCATCACGGGAAACACCTAGTGTTTATAAAAAGTATGAGAGTGAATTAACGTTGAATGGTTAAGTGGTTACAATCTCACGATGCGGTTAATAAAGTTGTTGTACACTGATTGTTTTTTATCATTTCACATCGAATGTTCTGGAATTCTTCGTGTTTAATACTTCTTGATAGACATGTTTAATTTTTAAATAAAAAGACATGCCTTGACTCACTTATGTATTAACGAGTAGGTAGTGCCATGCTGCTTTGCAGCCAAATTGGGCCGACACGACCAGGGTGGTACCTCTCGCTTACATAAAATCGACGTAAAGTGACAGCTATGCTTTCGCGTTTCGTGCGGTTTGTGAGTTTCCGTTGGCCCATTGGGGAAATTGGATAAACATCTGCATTACCTCTGGTTAAAAAAGTAAAGTAAAGTATTAACCCTTATATGTCCCTCTGCTGGGCACAGGTCTCCTCCTCGAAATCAGGCGAGGAGGGTAATGGGCCGATAGTTCGCCGCGCTGGCCCAGTGCGGATTGGTGAACTTCACATACCTTCAAAAACATTCAATCTCATCAGGCATGCAGGTTTCCTCCCGATGTTTTCTTTCACCAGTGAGCGAACGATGGTCTCGTGTGCACTTAGAATTTTAGAAAAACTCATTTCAAGGCACATACGGACGGGTCAGGATCGAACCCGGAACCCCACGCATAAGAGGCCGAGTTCGTCCATCACTGGATCACCGTCGCTCAAACCTCTGGTTATGTGGATGTTAATGGCTTTGACTTTTTGTTCGCCCTTCTATGCCATAAAAAAATCAACGCACAGCCTAAACTGAAATATTATGATACAGGATCCCTTTATGATGTAAGCTAAGAGGGAGTCTAAAGGATTTCCTTATTTCTAGACCTAAAAATTTCACTGGGCACAATTTAAAATGATCTGTATGGCGAAAGTGGCGACTTAGGTGGCCGATTTTAATATATTTTTTTATATTCTCCTACCAAAATAATTCATATGGCAAGACAGTTCACTGTTGGCATCCTCTTCCTTGTAATCTGGCGTGGAGTATAATATTAAGATAATGCGGGGTAGTGACATTCTCACACCACCAAATAAGGTTTCCTTGCTACTTTTTCCTTTACTTGTGAACAAACGAAGAGATTTTTCTCAGCGACGACAGCGTAACTCACGGAACTGCTTATCTATCAACTATTTTATTCTTTAATCTTGTTTATTACCTTCTCTATCTAGATTTTGAAATAGTTTACGATGTTTAAAATAGCGATTTAAATAAAAATAAATATATCGTCAAGTGAAATATGGATATGAAAGGAGTTTTGATCGTATTTTAAAAGTTATTTTTTCCACTTGATAAATACAATACTAAATACTTCAACAGGTCGGATTGGATGTCGTTTATACAGGGGCGATGACACTGATTATTGTTCATTCATTACCGTTTCGAATATTTATTAATATCGTAAACTATCATTCATTACTGCACCTGGGCTTAGTGTGATTTGTTCAGTAATATATATTTTTTTCCGGGAAATTTATGTAATATGATTTTTGTGTGATCAGTATGGATTTCTCGATTCTCTGTCGATTGTCATACTGGAATTTAGGAAACAAAAACTTGTGTAACATTTCAGACTTTTATTTTATTTTATTTATTTTATGTTTATTTTATGTTTATTAAGGAAACAAACAGTACAATAATACATTAATTTTAACATAAACTTAACTTTTGCATTAACCAGTAAAGTTTCCACATTTTACAAAAATAACATTAGACAAGAGCAGACAGGAATTAGTAAAAACACAAAACAACATCAAAAATCACAAATAAAAAGAGAATAGAAGGTTAATTAAGTAACAAGAAATGTTGAGAACTTCTATAGGTACATAAATTTTTGTCTAACATCAGGCTGAAGTACAAACTATATTTTTTTTAGTTTTCTCCACAGATTCATAGAATAAATCGATACAATTAAACAATTTGTTATAATTATTGCAAGCTCGCAAAATAAAAGAGTTTTGAGCATACTTTGTTTTAGTAGCTGGTATGTCAAAAAGATACTGCTTCCTACTACCTATCCTAGGACATTTAAAAAATAAGTTACTTAGCAGAAATGGAGAATCGATACAACCACGAACAATTTTCAACAAAAAAATCTGATCTTTAATCTGTCTACGTTTCTCAAGACTTGTCAGCAAATCACGATCAGTGTTAAAATTGCGATATTGAAGATATTTTACAAATTTGCATTGGATTTTTTCAATTGTCGCTGTAAGTGATTTATATTGTGGATTCCAAACGGCCGACGCATATTCAAGATGTGATCGTACTAATGATTGATATAACAAGACAAAGGTCTTTTCATTGTTAAAATCTCTACATACTCTTAGAACAAAACCCAACATACGATACGCCTTGGCTGCAATATAGTTAATATGAGAATTAAATGTTAATTTGCTATCAAGATAAACTCCCAGGTCCTTGATCTCGTCAACTCTTTTAAGGGGATGTCCGTTCAAAAAGTAAACGTTTTTTAGAGTGTGTCTTTTTCGAGAGAATGTTATAACACTACACTTGGACACATTCAGGCTCAGGGAGTTTACATCACAATATTTTGTCAAACAGTCAAGATCGGTTTGGAGAGATGTACAGTCAGATGTCGACTTGATTGTTCGCAATATTTTCATATCATCGGCGTATAAGAGTGTGTTTGAGTGATTAAAAATTTTGAAAATGTCATTAATAAATATATTGAACAGCAGTGGTCCAAGATGAGAGCCCTGAGGCACTCCCGATGAAATGGGTACAAAGGAAGAACAAAAACCCTTTATTGTTACAGCCTGAGAGCGATTGAAAAGATATGAAGTAAACCAACGAAGGAGATTTCCGTGAATACCGATACTTTTAAGTTTCTTAAGTAATATTGCATGTGACAATTTGTCAAATGCCTTCGAGAAGTCGGTATAAACAACATCCAATTGGTAGCCTTCATCCATAGCGAACGCAGCCCGATGAACCAGTTCGCAAAGATTCGTTTCAGTAGATCTCTTGTTTACAAAGCCGTGCTGTTGGTCAATAATTATCGTGCGTACCATTGGATAAATGCTGTCATAGATAATCCTCTCGAATAATTTAGGTAAGGTACTCAACTTTGAAATTGGTCTATAGTTAAGCACGTCATGTCTATTGCCTGATTTAAAAATGGGGATGACAAATGAGCGCTTCCACTGGATTGGCATTTCACCTGAAGATAAAGACTTATTAAATAAACTTGTGACGGGGTGAACCAAGGATTTGCGACACATTTTTATAAAGAAAGGAGTCAAATTATCTGGTCCACATCCCTTTTTGACATCAATATTATTCAGATAATGCTCGACTTTATCAACTGTGATGTTTATATTGTTTATATTGATATGCCCTAAAGATGTTGTATTATTAATGTAGTCTTTGCCATTACATGGTTCATAAACTGACTTAAAATAATCACTGAAGATGTTACAAATATTCTCACTGCCAACTGCTTGTTGATCATTAAAGAACATTGTGTCAGGAAAGTCGTTAGCAGATTTTTTTGACTTCACAAATGTCCAAAAGAATTTACTGTTTTTATTAATTTCTCTCTCTGCCCGATGTATATACTCATTATAACAATCCAACTGCATCTTTTTCTGCCGCTCGCGAAGCAAACTAAATATTTGATAATCATGTGAGTTTCCGTAAATCTTCCATTTCTTATGATACTTTTGTTTTTCAGATATCAATTTTTTAAGAGGCTTGGAGTACCAAAAAGGATAGCGATCACTGCTAACTAACTTTGTTGGAACATGATCTGTGATAATATTGTTAAGCGTTTTATAAAAAATCTCCACAGCTTCGGTAACATCACAATCAGTCAAAAGATCCGCCCAGTCTACATTGGAAATCGCTTGGTTTACTATGTCATAATCCGCCAACCGATACAAGCGTACTTGACGAGGAACTGCCTGAAGAGTGGATGACATTCGTACACCAGATTCGATATACAGAGCAGGATGGTGGAGGTCTTCAGAGACAAGAGGAGTGCTACTCCTTTTTACTACACAGTCACGGTTACTAATGATCAAATCGAGACATCTATTATTTGAATTAAAAATTAAATTGTATTGCTCAAAATTATTAAAATTAAGAAAATTAAAGATACAATTAACATTAATATCATTAGAGAGGCAGTTATTTAAGTAGGCTTGGCGACCTTTACGAACCCAAGTTGCTGTTGGTACATTAAAGTCACCAGCAATAAAAAATAAATCACTAGGATTCGAGAGAACGTCATTAGTTATTGAATCAAAAAAATCACACAACGCACCATACTGTGAACCACAGTGAGGAAAATAACAACAATATACATGAGCCAGGGCAGATGCTGGTGACAAATTTTGTCGTAAGGAAACTTTTATGACTTCGGCCGAAGAATTTCCAAAGTACTTAGATTGACAATCGCTTACACATAATGTTGATTTTACAGCTATTAATACTCCGCCTCCCATTTTTTCTCTACGCGTAGCATAGTCTCTGTCACATCTGTACACTCGATAACGAGAATCGAAAAGTTCCCCATCGGATATACCATCATTCAACCACGTTTCACTTATAAAAACCAAATCATAACTGTTTTGAATAATACTTCTAAAAAATGCGTTAGTCTTGGTACGTAGGCCACGCACATTTTGATACACAATTTTTAATTTATCGGCCATGGGTAGTGATTAAGTAATAAACAACATAAAAGTATGCAGAAAAGTTCAAACAGTTAGATCGATCCTCCATAGATTTGCTCGAATAATACATGATAAGATACCAGCATTTATTACAGATAAATTGAAACATTAGAAACAAAACTGAAACTATAAGACAAATACTAACTACTGTCGGATATATAGTGAATCTGTGGATATATTTTAATATAAATGTTATTAAGATTATAAACAACGCCCCATTGTAAAGGTGCAAATTCATACACTTTTCAAGATTACAAAGTATAATATAACCTAAATGAACAAGATACACAATAATATTGCCTATTATATCTTTTTTAAATCGCTGACATTAGTTATATGCAGGACAGGACTAGTGTCGTTTCGACGGACCATAATGCAACAGTTCTTAACCCACACATATCTATAGCCTTTCTCCTTAGCCGATTTTTTAACTGATTGTAATAACGCTTTATTTTTACTTGTTAAATGGTCATTAAAATATATATAGCTGTCGTTAGACGAAAAACCAATGTCACTGCATTTTAATTTTAATTTTTTTACTTGTGCCAAAAAATCATCTTTCTTCCATCTACATAAAAATCTTACTACGATTGGTTTATGTTTTTTATTTTCTTGACTCTTCGAGGCAACCCTAGTGATAAAGTCAATATCTGTTGATCTATTCAAATTATATCCAACTTTTTCAGAAATTACATTTAAGATGGAGTACAAATTTTCATTTTTCTTTTGAGGAATACCATATATTTCAATGTTTGACCTACGGGCCCACTGGTCTTTATCGTTATTGGCTGCCTCAATTACTTCGATTTTTTTAGTCTCATCACTAAACTCTGAACATTGCCTCGACACTGTCTTCAAGTCAGATTCGCACTTGCTAATTCTTGTGCACAAGTCATCGAATTTGACATTTATAAAGTTAATTGACTCTCTTATACTTAAAAATTCTTCTTTTAAAGACTTCAATTCATTCTTCAAGGGGACTAGCGATGACCTCAGTTCATCCTTGAGAGAAGCAATTTCCGTGGATATAATAGATCTTACTTGTTCCAAAAGTGAAGTCTCCCCTGTATGTTCATCATGAATAATACGCGAGTGTGATGTAGATGTGCCACCCCTTCTGAGATTAATATTATCGTCTTCTCTAATGTTTGATACACTTACTCGGACTGGTGTATTGTCTTTGTCCGCACACTGCTGCTTGGGACGCGACAGTAAGCATTCGGGACAAACCCAGGACTTTTTCAATTCAGGCGATGTATCACGCTTATTTCTAGCGGGGAATATGCACTGCAAGTGATATTGATGATT
Organism: Lycaena phlaeas; assembly: GCA_905333005.2. Lineage (NCBI taxonomy): Eukaryota > Metazoa > Arthropoda > Insecta > Lepidoptera > Lycaenidae > Lycaena > Lycaena phlaeas. The sequence goes on along the minus strand of HG995168.1, from coordinate 19,577,323 downwards.
ACATTTAATGCACTTAATGGTATCGGCAGCGCCACCTGTTGTCGATTTGCAACACCAATACTTCATCTTGTATGCGTTGAATGACTTTTTTTAAGTGCAATATTTTATAAAGACGATTGCACAAATTAGAAAAAGTTGACTCGAGGTATGAGGATTTGAACTTGGATTGAATGCAAGCTAGCAGTGCGTTGGGTAAAAAACAACACGCTACGTAACTGCGCCAATCGTCAACTACGTCAGACTACGAAATTAGTAAACAGTTTCTACTTTTTGTTCTTAGATGTTAAATGGATGACAGTTAATTGTTTAGAATTATTTTTTTCACTCGCAAAAACAGGGTCGTTAAAAACTTTTACAAGGAGAACCAAAATTAATTTCTTTGTATACGGCACTAAAACCAAGCACTTAGTTAGGATAATATAATATTTTTATGCAAAATTACTAATAGAAAACACTTCACAAAACACTAAACTCTTTGGAGCAAGGAAACCACAAAATTTTAATTTTAATTTCAACAGTAGCAAAAACAGGTCTGCTCTTCTCAACTGTAGGTAGTTGTAGTTTAGATTTTTTTAAATGCTTAATACGTCATTATTATGAAAAAATATAAGCATTTTAATTTTTTTGACTTAAAAATTCGATAACATAATTCTTTTTCTATTAAGAATTTGTTATTGGACAAATAAAAAATCACACATGATGTAAACGAAATGTGAATAATTAGCATCATCATCATCATCTTCTTCTTCTTCTTCTTCATCTTCATCATCATCATCGTCATCGTCGTCGTTACCATCATCATCATCATCATCATCACCAACTATCTAACTGATATCTATTTAACGAGAAGTGCTTAGTATAGAAAGATGATGGGAAAATCATGGGAATGCTATGGGTAAAATAATTCCACATAAGCGAAATCGGGCAAAAGCTAGTGCAATTATTGTCAATAACAAAGTAGTTTTATCGAGCCACTGCTAATAATCTGATGTCCAGGTGTACATTGACGTTGATCAATGGTAGAACTCTCTTCTATAAGAAATACAGTCAGCGAGAAGAAATTGGTCACCATGTCTAATAGTAATGCCATTGATTTGAATGAAATCCTCACCTATCCATTCCAGTTGCTGGTGGGCAGCAGCGGGGCGGGCAACGGCGGGGCTGCCACGTCCCCCGACGGAGGCTCCAGCTCCGCGCCGCCCCTGTCCCCTGGGGGCTCCGGGGTCGCCGGTGGAGCCCTGTCCCCTGGCGCCGGCAGCCACGCCAGTACACCAGCCGCCTCGTGCTGCGACACGCCGCGCCCCATCATCACAGACCCCGTGTCTGGGCAGACAGTCTGTTCCTGTCAATATGATGGAGCCAGGCTGGCCCTGACCTCGTATCCTCGTCTGCCGAGTGCCGCGGTGGGTGTGTACGGCGCTCCCTACCCGTCTACCGACCAGAACCCATATCCCAGCATCGGTGTAGACAGCTCAGCATTTTATTCACCTTTGGTAAGTGTTAATATCTTTGTTGGTAGTTTGATAACATTATATTTTAGTGCCCATACCACAGTCCCAAGTAATTGGACTACGGCTAGTATGAAGGTCTACCAAATGGAGAGTCTTCTGAGCATCCTGACCTCATTAGGTTATCCAATTACTTAGTATTTTAATTAAACTGATAATAATCAATAATAATAATATTATGTTATAGTAAATCGAAGAATTTTACTTGATAATAAGGTTTTTCGTATGTAAAGAAATTGATTCATTCAAATGATGCGGTATAACATACATCTTATATATAAAATTCTCGTGTCACGGTGTACGTTATTGAACTCCTCCAAAACGGCTGAGCCGACTTTAATAAAATTTTGTGTGCTTATCAGGTATGTTTGAGAATCGGACAACATCTATTTTTCATCCCCCTAAATTATTTAATATTTTTTTAAACAAAATATTTTGTTTTTAATTTTTTTATAATACAGCATACAAAAATACATACTTACAACCTTTTTTCACCCCTCTGTGATCAACCCCTATTTTTAATTTAATTTAATTTTTGGTAGAACGAAGTCTGTTGGGGCAGCTAGTTATATTATAAGAGTATTATACTATGTACATACATTTTATATTCATATATTTTGTACATATACATCAAAACTATTACCAAACACATACAATTCCAAAAGTGTCGGCAATCGTTCCGAAGCGTTGGTTCACACCTCACACGTACAACGCATGATCCAACGCCAACCGGTCCGCATGCGTTGGACCAGAAACCGCTAACACCTCCAGCGCCTGTCACGCCACATTAATATTTAACTTAACTCCAAAAGCGCCGATACTTCCATAATATATACTGTACACTCATTGTGATCCAACTGCGATGGACATTTACGGTACGGCGATTAGAAACGAAACGGATTTTAGAGGAGGAGATAGAAACAAAACGAATTTTAGAGGAGGAGATAGGAACGAAACGAATTTTAGAGGAGGAGATAGTTAACGAAACTGATTAGAAACGAAATAGATTTTAGAGGAGGAGATAGAAACGAAACGGATTTTAGAGGATTAGCTATTATGGTCAAGCGTTTAAGTCTATAGCTGAGTCTTTTCAACAGTAGATTTTTTAATAATAATTATATGAACCTTTAATTATTATATATATGGTATATACGGGAGATAGTTCAGTGATGGGCTGGCCTAATCAGATGCGATTGAGGGTTAGTGATCGAGGTTACGACAGTGCTTATGGTAATTCACTTTCAAAGTTTCAAAGATTTTTAATATTACCAGCCGTGCTGGCTTCCTCACGATTTTATCTTTGTCGCTGAGTACTATTATAAACTAGATCTAGTTTTGAACAAGGTTTCTATGCTGTTTTATATAAGTACGGTCTTAATTCTGAAGAAGGGAAAAAAATCATATAAATAATATTATGGTCTCTTGAGAAACGCTACTAAACTGATAAGTTCTATGTATTTGAGTAGCTTAAAGTAAGTAAAGTATCAACCCTTTTATGTCCCACTGCTGGGCACGGGTCTCCTTCTAGAAATCAGGCGAGGAGGGTAAGGGTGAGGGTTTGAATAGCTTATTCTCTATAAAAGCCTTTAAGTACAGTACATTAAAACCACTTAGTCCAAAAATTAAATAAAGTAAAGGGTGTACCGTAAGGGACAAATAACCGGTGATACCTTAATCCCTTAAGGTTCTGTAACCGACATGCGAGGAGCGAATTTCTCGAACACATTTTCAGATTTCGCTCCTTCAGTTCGAACGTACCGTGAGATATACGTTAAGCCCAGAAAATCGCATGAAATAAAAATACGCTCTGGGAATTTAATCATTTACGATGTTTTACAATTGCTGTGAATGTGTGGCCAATTATTTTTACATTAAAGCAACGAGTGCGTTGAACTGTTCAGAAATACAAACTAACAATTACACTAAGTTAACCTAGATATTATTTGTTTATCTCGTGAGATTATTTAAGATTCTAACAGCTGCTGCTGATTTCCTACCACAGTGAAACGCATATATAAAAAATAATTAAAATCAGTTTAATAGTTTAAGGGGCTCCCAGACAAATTCGATCGTTTTCATATTCTTAAAAGTATACATTAGTGTTACGTTAAAAATACCAAATAAATATATGTTGTAACTTGGTTTTAGTTTATTAATGTTACTATTAGATAATTTCATAAAACTTTCAAAATAAAGAGTAATAATTATTTACCTGAACCTCTTTTCGCATACAAAAATCGAATAGGATTTCTAATTATACAACTCACAGTAGTGAAATATTTTTTTGTTAGTGAGGAATTATATACTTAACAATATTTGAAAAGTCGTTTTTTTAAATGTGCAGTTTTTAATCAGAAAATCGTAAAAATCTAATTTTTGCTTCGAATTCGCGCACGGGTGACAGCCGACAGACGGCCAGAGGCCTCCGAACGAGGAAGTCATGTCCGTTGTTGCTCTAAATCGCTAATTTATTTACTGCTTTTATTCATTATTACATTTTTAGTGATCATTATTCATTATAATATATCAAATGGGAGTATTTTAAATTATGTTGTTTTTGTTTAAAAATCAATATGGTGTGTAATGAAAGACAGTGCAGTTCACTCGTGATACAAATAAAACCTTAATAAATGTAAAGTTAAATATGAAAGACGAATGTGGAATTTTTGGAGTATGATAACTGTAGGGTTTTTATATTGAAAATATTATTAAATATTATAAATATGAGAACAGAAAGGTTTTAACAAAAACAGCGCCATCTAGCAATAGTTTTCTGACACGTCATATACTGCCATCTATCAGATAATAGATAGAAGCTTTTGATCATTATATTTATTTACACTAATATTATTATAAAATATAAAGAGAACAGATTTGTATTTTGTATTTGTGTGTGTGTGTGTTGTTTATAAATGTTTCTAATGAAAAAAAAACTCGAAAACTACTGTGTCCGCTATCAAAAAATTCTTTCAAAGCGTACACAAATTCAAAAGCGAACACAATCTAATAGACGTTTAGAGTACGACGCTATGTCAAGCACTTGAGAGCACTTTTGTATTCGCTTTGAAGCGTCTCCTCCGTCTGTCTTTATTTATAAATCTGTGATAGCATGTATCAATGACTACAAAAAACGTTATGTCAGAATAGAAACTATTTACATTTAAAAATTGATAGAAATAATTAGTATAGCACACCGTACATCATTACAATGAAATAAGTAATAAATATCCGTAACATAATAATATGGATGTAATAAATTATGATGTTCATATTATACGTATGGATGTTTGTTTGTTTCTAAAACTACTGAATAGATTTTGACGAAACTTTATAATAACATTATAACGTTTAACTAGCTACCTTATACATATAATAGAACCACACATAGCTTATAATAATTTATCCTCGTACTCCCTAGGGTATGTCAAGTACGCGGCTGAAACCGCGGGACACCACGTCTAGTGACAAATAATTTGCAATAAAAACATATTGAGATAATATAAACTATTTTATCTTTCAAGTTGGATCAAACTGAATACTGTAGTTATTTCTTCAATAACAATAATCCTTACTAATATTATAAATGCGAAAGTAACTCTGTCTGTCTGTCTGTCTGTTACGCTTCCACGCCTAAACCACTGAACCGATTTTGATAAAACTTGGAACAGAGATAGATAGTAGGTCAATAAATAGGTTTACAATACATGTTCCAACTTCCAACGATAGTCTAACCAAATTGTAAACTTATTTTGCATTTTTTCGAAAATTATACATGTCCGCAATAAGTTTTTTTATATCTAAAAACGTTTGTAATAACCAAAAAAAAATAGATAAAATCATTTATATTTCTTCTCATCCCGCAATACTGTACATAAATTATATTATTTATGTTAGAGGTACTTTTGTTGATATACTCGTCTCTCACTCATTTTCTCAATATAATAACAAAAAACTACTCTTCGATAACATTTCTCAATCAATATCTGGAATTTAGAAGACAGCCGACCTATTAATATTTTATGGGAACAGTTGCTATATATATACTAGCAGCAAGAAAAATTTCGATAGCGCGATTCAGAACTTCGATGATGAAACTATATTATTACTAACTATAAAATTGGTTCATGCTACTTGAAGATTGTTCAGTGTATCAATAATTATCTAAAAATTTATAAAACACAAGTCTTTTTGTAAATTGTTTTTTTATGTTAAGGACGCGTTTACGAATCAGACGAAATTATGCTGTTTTTCTGTACCGTTTGTAACAAAAGTACACAAAATCATATATAAAAATTATTTATTTCATATAGAATGGTTCTTTATCTACAAGGGTAACGCATATTTTTTTGATAAATGTTGCTTTTTTATATAGTAATCAACGTTCTTCCATTACCATTTTCCATGAAACGAACGAAATCGATTACAATTACGGTACCCTTTTGGTCTAATATCCACATTTATTAAGGTTTTTAAAAAATAGTAGGAGCAGGGAAATATGTTCAATTTTAAATAAAGGACAAGAAAATAACCCAAAAATGCTAAAAATAGTCTTAAAAAAAATAAAGAAGATAACTAATTTTTTTACCAATTTTGCTACCAAAGATGAATGTTATTCCATTGCATTAAGGTTTATTTCATCGTTGTCTCTGTCTTGATTTCTTTTACATTTTTGAAATGAGAACTCAGTCCGCGCTCGGCCGCGGTTCTGGGTGGACACTGCGTCGCCCGTCAGCAGCAATTCGACTCAAAAAACATCGCGATTTATATTTGATATTGGATACTTTGGATTGGATTTGATACTTTACAATATTTTTTTTACCACAATATATTTTTATGGAATTGGTTTATTTCATATACATAGGTAGACGAAATGTTGGTTGGTCATTATAACCAGGTGGGAAGACGTTCTCTCTCGACGTTTGCTCACTTATCATCATCATCATCATCATCATCATCATCATAATCATCATCATCGTCATCGTCAGCCTAAATCAGTCCACTGCCGAACATAGGCCTCCCTCAATGAACGCCAAGATGACTGTTCCCGTGCTATGCTAAGGCAGCAGTGCTGCCGATGCGACTTCATCATCATCAGCCTAAATCCGTCCACTGCCGAACATAGGCCTCCCTCAATGATCGCCAAGACGACCGATCCCGTGCTATGCTGAGGTAGCAGTGCTGCCGATGCGACTTCATCATCATCAGCCTAAATCCATCCATTGCCGAACATAGGCCTCCCTCGATGAAAGCCAAGACGACCGATCCCGTGCTATGCTGAGGCAGCAGTGCTGCCGATGCCACTTCATCATCATCAGCCTAAATCCGTCCATTGCCGAACATAGGCCTCCCTCAATGAAAGCCAAGACGACCGATCCCGTGCTATGCTGAGGCAGCAGTGCTGCCGATGCCACTTCATCATCATCAGCCTAAATCCGTCCACTGCCGAACATAGGCCTCCCTCAATGAACGCCAAGACGACCGATCCCGTGCTACTCTAATGAGGCAGCAGTGCTGCCGATGCGACTTCATCAGCCTAAATCCGTCCATTGCCGAACATAGGCCTCCCTCAATGAACGTCAAGACGACCGATCCCGCGATACTCTAATGAGGCAGCAGTGCTGCCGATGCGACTTCATCATCATCAGCCTAAATCCGTCCACTGCCGAACATAGGCCTCCCTCAATGAACGTCAAGACGACCGATCCCGCGATACTCTAATGAGGCAGCAGTGCTGCCGATGCGACTTCATCATCATCAGCCTAAATCCGTCCACTGCCGAACATAGGCCTCCCTCAATGAACGTCAAGACGACCGATCCCGTGCTACTCTAATGAGGCAGCAGTGCTGCCGATGCGACTTCATCAGCCTAAATCCGTCCACTGCCGAACATAGGCCTCCCTCAATGAACGTCAAGACGACCGATGCCGTGCTACTCTAATGAGGCAGCAGTGCTGCCGATGCGACTTCATCATCATCAGCCTAAATCCGTCCACTGCCAAAAATAGGCCTCCCTCAATGAACATCAAGACGACCGATCCCTTGCCACTCGCAAACAAATAGATAACATCATCATCATCATCATCATCAAACTTCATCCATCCACTGCTGAATAAAGGCCTCTCTCAATGAACACCAAGACGACCGATCCCTTGCCACTCGCAAAAAAATAGATATCATCATCATCATCATCAAACTTCATCCATCCACTGCTGAATATAGGCCTCCCTCAATGAACACCAAGACGAACGATCCCTTGTCACTCGCAAACAAATAGATATCATCAAACTTCATCCATCCACTGCTGAATATAAGCCTCCCTCAATGAACGTCAAGACGACCGATCCCGTGCTACTTTAATGAGGCAGCAGTGCTGTCGATGCGACTTCATCATCATCAGCCTAAATCCGTCCACTGCCGAAAATGGGCCTCCCTCAATGAACACCTAGACGACCGATCATTTGTCACTCGCAAACAAATAGATGTCACCATCATTATCATCATTAAACTTCATCCATCCACTGTTGAAAATAGGCCTCCCTCAATGAACATCAAGACGACCGATCCCTTGCCACTCGCAAACAAATAGATATCATCATCATCATCATCAAACTTCATCCGTTCACTGCTGAATATAGGCCTCCCTCAATGAACACCAAGACGACCGATCATTTGCCACTCGCAAACAAATAGATATCATCATCGTCATCATCATCAAACTTCATCCATCCACTGCTGGATATAGGCCTCCCTCAATGAACACCAAGACGACCGATCCCTTGCCACTCGCAAACAAATAGATATCATCATCATCATCATCAAATTTCATCCATCCACTGCCGAACATAGGCCCCCCTCAATAAACGTCAGGAACATAGGCCCCCCTCAATAAACGTCAAGACGATCGAACCCGTGCCACTCGGATCAGGCAACAGTGCTGCCGATGCGACTTCATCATCATCTGCCATCGCCAATGCGCCTGCTCAGCGTGGCAATTATGAGAACACCCCCCCTCCCTTCTCTCAAGATGAATTACAGGTATCAGTTTACTTACATATTATAATATATAATATATTTAATATACTAATTTTAAGTAAAAAGATAAATAGTAAAAACAAACAGAAATAAAATATAATTTTGTGTTATAAATAATCAAAATAACAAATATTTGTAAAGTATCAAATCCGTTTACTTGACTACTATTCCCGCACGCAAGCGTGCGTATTGCGCGGGTGCGCTTGTGTGCGTGACTTTTTCAATGTAGTTGTTCGATTCTGTACCTATCAAATTTGTAAACGCGTCCTTAAAACATTCATTTGCATTTTGTATTTATAAAGAACTGTTCATCTATGATTTTATAACATTAGCTTGCAGTCGAAAGGTATCTAACTGAATAAATAATTCGTAAGAACAGTTTGTATATATACTAGCAGCAAGAAAAAATTTCGATAGCGCGATTCAGGCCTGGGATAGTGAAATTATAATAATAAATATTGGTTCAATATTTACTTGAGGATCATTCAGTGTAGCAATTATCGAAAGTTTATTATTCGGTCTTTTTTTAATTGTTTTTTATATTGTATAATATTCATGTGTATTTTGTGTTTATAAAGTAAATAAACTTATTATAAATATTAAAGTTAATATTTTTATCTTTATTTTACGGAATGGTAACATTACTTTTTGTCCGTGTACATGTTCTAGTAGTACAAGCTATTAGCCGCTAGACGGCGATGTTTAGGTTATTGAACTGTACGTATTATATATGAGGGGTTCGCGGGTGGTCGGGAGCTGAAGAAAACAAAACGCGCAAGGTCATTGAGACGGGTGAGCCCCTTAAGGGCCTGTTTCACGATCTGCAGTTAAGTTCCCAATAGGCTATCGGCAACATATTATTTGACAGATAGAGTAGGAGTATCTGCCAAGTATCTGTCAAATATCTGTCAAATATGCTGCCGATAGCCTATTGGGCACTTAACTGGAGATTGTGAAACAAGACCTAAGAGATATGCACGGACAAACAGTATGATGATAAATTTATATCTAAATACATATTTTTCATAGCGGGATTCGAACCCGGTACCCTGTTCATCCTAATCCGATCAGAATAACCTTGCATGTTAAATAACAGGTGTATATACCTAACTCACGAGGAGCCGGTTCCGTGCGAGCGACAATATAACGAACAATGAGGACGCTTCGCCACAAATATGCCGTCACGACGTTCGCGATATTCGACCTTCTCCTCGGGAGCTAGGTCCCATTTCCCGCTGGCAACACCGCGTATAATTCAACTGCCATTTCGGAACGCGCCGCCGGTGGCGCCGTCTGTTGGCCAACAATAACCAAACCTTTTATCTATTCTCTTTGATAATCAATAAAATGGTTTGCACCGGCCTTTTATATATCGTTTGTCGTTGGTTTTGTTTATAATTTTAAATACTTTACAATCCATAATCGCTGATCTTTGTGCACTTATTTTATTTGTTGATAAAAAGTTTATTGTAACGTACATAGAGTAACGCCCGGTTTCCGAAAACAACAAATCATCCGCAAAAATTAACAAATCTACTGTCAAGTCTGTTGTAATGTGTCAAATGAGTTGCTAGAAGCATGGTTATATTACTTAATTTGATCAGCATGTAAGTTGACATAACAACTACAATGAGAAGCTGTCATACCATGTTATTTGACATACACTTTGACTATCGTTTCAGAAACCGGGCGTTAGATTCGTAGATCACTAACTGAAAAATTAACACTAACACTAGCTGAAAAACTATCATCAACTTGTCAACTTAAGCTTAGTCCACTTTCTTTTCAATAGCATGAAATAGCCAACAATATGTGGATATCACGTTATTTTTCACTTAAGATGAATGTATATTATAGTATAGGTACTTGAGCTTCGATAGTTATGAAATATAGCTTAAAAACGATTAAAATCAATTAACAATTTTCATATATATAAGATAACTATCGTACATGGTTTTTTAATTGAGTCGATTATTATTATCGTTATGATAAAAATGTCAGACATATTTAAACTATCCTTCGTCTTGTCTCATAGTTTCAACGTCATACGAACATATTTTTTTTTAGAAAAAATGCAATCATATTTCTTTAAGTAAATAACTCAGTAGCAAAGTAGTTACGGATGTTTTTTTTAAATTAAATACATTAATTAGATATACAAAGTGTTGATCAGCCATCAGCTGGGTGGAAAGACGATCTCTACGCAGTGGCCGATCCGCGTTGGATGCGAGTGGCAAGTGATCCGTCTTGGCGTTCATGGAGAGAGGCTTTTTTCAGGAGTGGATGGATAAATCCGTTGATGATGGTTCAAAGAGGTTATGATTGATTCGATGATGTTCACAGTCCAAAAAATACACAAAGAAAAATTGCAAAACATTAATAATTGTTAACATGGTTTAACGTTTTTAGTAACAAAAGTGTCAAATATATCTCACAGATAATTTTAGAGTCCGTTTAGGCACTAACCCCTGCCTCTTACTGTTGTTGAGGTACTCTTGTTCCCTGCAGATCCGGGACCCTCAACGACTGAAGACGCTCTCAATGGTCTTAGTTTCAGTCTGCATTGCCCAAATTGAGTGCTACATGGTGTTAGTAACTACCCAAATACCTGACTACGTCCATAAATATTTACCAGCTAAAAATCAATAAAAAGGGTAGTTTGATTCGCTGATGAATGAATATCGGTTTTAGCTTGGACTCCTCTGTGACCGCTGTAATAATACCTAAGTTCTATCTAAATCAATATTACATTATTCATGGACATATAGGGCTCAAACAAACATTCGAGTAAAAAATTGCCAAGCCCCAGAGAGGTGTTCACTTTCCATTGGCTGACAATGGCACTTTTTTCAACACCTCGCCAGGGAATTAAATTCAGGAGTTGGTGTTAGACATTTGATAAGGGTTTTTACACCTTATGTATAACATAGTTAAAACTTAAACTTGTTTCTTATTTATTTCAATTAGATTTTTTAATATAACATTTTTATTTTTAATCATTTAGTTTTTTTTTTGGTCAGTAGAATTCTTATTTCTTTTTATTAGCTCGAAGTTTTCGTTACAAAGCCTTATTTACATTGACTAAAAGAAAAAGTTATTTTACGAATAAAATAATAATTAAACGCAGTTTTTAATATTTCATTTGTATTCCTGGCGTTTACTGCCAATCCTAATATAGCCATATATAAACATTAAATTAGAACAATAAACATTTTATCCCCCGCGATTTTATTGGCGACCATTCATTAGGCTACCCGCGGGTGTGGCAATAAAATACATCATCACATCTGTCCCTGTGTTTACGAGGACAGGAAACCTGCCTTATTAGCCACAGATTGAAATACATTTGAATATAGCAGGAATGCAGGAATTTATATCGCATATATCGAATAAGGATGTGCATAGTATAATAATATCAGCCTTTAGCCATCATCATCATCAGCCTTAAGCCTAGGTACATAGTACATAATATATTTATACTAGCTGTTGCCCGCAGCCTCGCCTGCGTTAACTAAGATTTACAATGGCATTTTAGCAGGATGTCCTTTATCGATAAATGGGCTATCGAAAACTGAGAAAATCATTTAAATCCGACTAATAGTTCCTGAGATTAACGTGTTCAAACAAACAAGCTCATTCATATATTAGTATAAGATTTAAGATAAAATTGATTATAAATATAACCTACATTGTCTCTACGTCTTCTACTGTAACTAAGTAACTAAATTAGTAAATACGGCTTTAAAATCATATGCCCGAAAGCACGATATCAGTAAACTTCATCATCTACATCATCATCATCAGCCTTTATCCGTCCACTGCTGAACATAGGCCTCCCTCAATGAACGCCAAGACGACCGATCCCTTGCTACTCGCATCCAACGCGGACTTGTCACCGCATGGAGATCGTCTTCCCATCTGGTTAATGGCCGACCAACACTTCGTCTACCTAAACGCAGTAAACTTCAGATTGTTTGTTTAATGTATTTTGTGTAATGTAATTGTATTTGAAAAGACTAGTTCCACTGAGTTTGTTTCGCCGGTTCTTCTCAGTGGACTTACTTTGGAACCGGTGGTAGACTCAATTGACCTTCAAAAAGATACTTGGATAGTACTATTTTGAATAAAATTTTTGACTTTGACTTTGACTTTGTTCTAAATTGATCAAAATACGCGGTAATCAACATCAAGCATAATAAAAAACAAGTTTAAAAATCATTACAGTTTAGAATCTAAAACCGTTTGTAACGTAATCTAAGATCCCCAAAATTGAATCATACAGTTAGACTTAACTTCGGTATCGAGATTAAATTAAAAGTTAGATAAGAGACGGGGACTTAGGGCCTGTTTCACAATCTCCCGTTAAGTTCCCTATAGGCTATAGGCAACATATTTGACAGATGTTTGACAGATACTCCATACTCTATCTGTCAAACATCTGTCAAATATGTTCCCTATAGCCTATAGGGAACTTAACGGGAGATTGTGAAACAGGCCCTTAACAAAACATCAATTTGAATACTAATCTTGAGTCAAAGGAAAAAGCTTAGAAAAAGGTATCTTAAATTGCGTGGGTGATAGAGGATAATGAGAGAAAGGGACGGAAGCTGAACTGAAAATAAGGTGTTAACGGGAGCTTATTAAGCCGTCTTCTTGGGTGGTCGGTTCTTTGTTCATTAATTAGCAATCTGGTCATTTTAATTGTGTGTACCGTGAAAGGTATCGTTGAATATTCTATGCCATAGCATTGTTTTAATTACGTGAAACAAATATAGTTGCTCTGTTGACTTGTTCTTGTTTTTCAGAGTTGCATCATCATTTTTCTATTGAATTGTTACAACTTAAATTTCAGCGTGTAACATATTTTTCAATTTAACAAGAATAGTAATATATGGTATGCGTTGATCGACCATTAACCAGCTTCAGATATTGCCGTAAAAACCACGAACTTTCAAACTTACCAATTGTCTTATTTATAATATAATTAATAGTTAAAAAAAACACTTTTGCTTTATCAAAATGAAAAAAAATTGGAATATCTTATCGAATTTAGTGTATTGTCATCAGTCTTCGACACATCTACAAAGTTTGAACACAATCTGGTCATTTAAAGTGGGTCGAATCGCGCCCAAAGGAGTCGGTTACAAACATTTATATTATATCTAAGGGCCTGTTTCACAATCTCTAGTTAAGTTCCCAATAGGCTATCGGCAACATAGTTGACAGATATTTGACAGATACTCCATACTCTATCTGTCGAATATGTTGCCGATAGCCTATTCGGAACTTAACTGGAGATTGTGAAACAGGCCCTAAAGCTAATAAATAAAAAGCGTGTAATAAGTAACAAGTAAGATGACACTTAATATGTGACCTATAAAGCTATAATCATTATTCGTATGCATAAATGTCAACTAGTACATAGGACGTATTTCATGACACGAAAGGTAGGCAATTAAAACTTTCTCTACCTGCTTTTTAACGATACAATGTCATGTAATAACATATACATATAACTAACATAAAAAACAATAAAACGCGTGTTACAGTAAACAGACAATAATTTTCCCTGTGGGCTCTAATGAAAGTATCATATTATGTATTTTGATAATAATATATTTATATATTAATATGAATTATCGTCATGGGTACGTCTGGAAATACGCCGTCTTGGTGTTCATTGAAAGAGACTAATGTCGAACGGGTGATGACCAGGAAGTCATTAGTCTACGCTAGTTATGTCCGACAATAAATTCTTTACGTTAGACTAAACGTTTTACGCTCAGTTATAATTGTATTAGGAAAATGTAAATATACCTTTCGCTGTAAATAATTTATCATTTGTGAAACGCAGCGAACAATATATTGCAGTAATTCCAGCTAATTGGTAATAAAATTAACTTGGAGGCAAGGTTGGTAGTTAATTAGTTGACTGATGCAGGATGATACTCCGCTATTAGCTGGAACCAGCGACAGGTACAATTTGTTCCAGACTTTAAGGCTGTTTAATACTAAGTATGCATTGTTTACAATTTTACAGCCTTCAGTTCTAATTTAGCCTTGACTTCACCATATATGTTTTAGGTATGTTTTATTCGCACCTAACTTAAGAAAAGTATTTCTCTTTCACTTTTAATTACACTTACGCCTGGTTACTGAAAGGCTGATCAACGCAAAAATTAACTAATCAAGTGTCAAACCTGTTTTTAAGTTTCGAATGAGTTGCTAGAAGCAAGGTTAAATTACTTAATTAGATCAGCCTGTCAGTTGACATAACAACTACAATGAAAATGTGTGAAATTTGACTCTAGAATAGTATGTTAACCGCCATTAACAGCCATGATAGTTGACATACACTTTGACCAACGTTTCAGAAACCGGCCGTTAATGATTGAATATTAAGGCGTCCATTATTAGATATTATTATTATTATAAAGATAAAAAATAATAATTGAATATATAAAAAAAATAACAATAAAATCATTTATATTTAAAAGACATAACTAACATAGATTAAGAAAATATAAAACTAACTAATATTATTTAACTACGTTAACTAATATTAGTTAGTTATATATATTTATAGTTATATAAACCTTTTATAGGGGTTAAAAGTTTTATTAATAATAAAAATATAAGCCAGAATTTATTATTTTTGTCAAATTTCATTGACACCTCCGACGAGCTGTGACGCTTGGGGTTTAACAGTATATAGTCCAGTCTTTGTAGGTGAAGCTGTAAAAATGTATAAATGTGTATACGTAAAACTACCAAATAAATAAATTTGTTAGGATATACAATTATTCCATTATATATCTGATAAATGGTTGGTAAATTAAAAAAAAACTGCTTTAAAATAATATGATTTTACAACCGTCTAATTGAATGAATGATTATGTTATTAAATAGTCACCGATCTTACTCACTACATAATAATAAATAATAATAATAACAACATCAACAATAATAATAATAATTTTTATTTATTTATTTTGTTATTGGGTGTAGGATCGGGTCCGAACCGAAGAGGGATCGGTCGTCTTGGCGTTCATTGAGGGAGGCCTATGTTCAGCAGTGGACGGATAGAGGCTGATGATGATGATGATGGGTGTAAGAGTTTATATTATGTATAAGAATAATAATGTTCATTCAAGTAACCAATGGCTCATTATGGTGAGTAGACAAAAATATTATTACCTTATGTTAGTTGTACTCGTATTTTTCTTTGTTACTTTCATATTTTTTTTTATAATAAATGTTGAAATACATACTGATCACAATAATTATATGTATTAGTGAAACACCTTTTTTTAATCGCATGAATCATTTGGAAGATTTCCACCTCCCTAAAAATATTAGTAAAGAACAGACTTACTCGCATTACAATATTGTTTCGAAATTCGAATGTACTAAATGTTAATGATCTAGTGGTCAAAGGATAAACCGCTTTAGTGGTGACGGCCTCGAATCCGAAAGGGATGATAAATATAAATGTTTGTGGGGCCACTTAAATATAATTTTGTTTCGGTACCCTTAACCTTAACCCTAACGCAACAACCGCGGGACTAGATTAACGTGGTGTAATTGTTTAATAATGTTTACCGTGTTTATTTATATTTTTAACCAGCGGACCAGACAGACGTTGTTCTGTCCTTACTGTCGTATCACAATGTACTGTCTGAACTAGTGTCATTAAAGTGTCATTATTTTACATGTTTTAAATCTAAATTTTCCTCGCATTTTTTCCACATTTTATCACCATTTAAACCTTCCCTGAACTCTCACGAATATATCAAGACTAAAATTAGCCAAATTGGTTTAGCCGTCTCGAGTTTTAGAAAGGCTAACTAACAGCTATTTAATTTTATATACGAGATAAAATAATGCTAAATATAAAAATATCGAATTTATCTTCGGAATTACGAGTCAAGTTTGAGAGTTCAATTTGAACTCTTTTGGCATCCAATAGCGTAATTTTAAGGAAGATTATAGGCTATTTATTTTAGCAAAGATCTTTTAAGGGTTGTTTTGAAGGGTGAAACGGTAATAGGTATTTTTATTAAAGGATGCTATGGTAAAAATAATATTTAATTTTATAAAAATTTGCTGAGATGCCTTCTGTAACTGTACTTTAATATAAAGAATATGTAATGCCCCTTAAATAGAACTTTATAAATAATGCGCACATCGTGAGACAGATGTGTTCTCAAGTCAATGTTACATGGTTAGGTATGTACTATATTTTTTGTGGAAGCACATACATGTAGGATCTCTAATCATTCAGGTGTTTTAGGTACATAAATAGGCCCAACCAAGATTTCCTCAAATAAAGAATACGATCTAACCGTTAGGTACAACTTTAAAGGAATGCGTATTATAAGAAAAATGTAAGAAGTTTCGTAAAAGTTTGAATAACTTTAGGCATTTTACTTTAGGCTGAAGTTAAAGTAAAATAACAACTATTTTAATTATTCCTAAGGTCCTTTATGTTTATTTATTCCCTTATTCGACCCTTTTATTTGTTTATTCTTCGGCGTTTCCGCTGCCATTGTTAGGGCTTAATCGATTTGTTTATAGGCGTTTATACGATTAATTGTCTTTTGATTAATTTGAAATATGAATGTTTTTAATTGTGTGCGTATTTCCATTTTCAATTTTTATAATATTACAAGCGAGTTAAGCTGAATTTGGTTTTTAGTCGCATCGGCAATCCAAGGATTTAATTTTGTTGAAGTTCTGATAAAAGTATTTAAATTATAAATAAATCTATGGTTTTTGTAATATTATAGTATTTGTATTATAGTATGTAATATTATAGTATACTTTTTTTATCGCGTTTGTTGTAAAGTATCAAAATCAACCGTTAATGTGTTTTTTTATATGAAGTATCTTTTCCGTAAATTAAAACTTCAAATAAAAATATCATAATACAGATGTCTATATGGTTCGTGTGAACATAGTTCTAGTATGTACTGGAAAATTGCTTTAATTATAAGATCACTAGCGACATACGAAGGTATGCCGCTTCGGGTACATATCAAACATATGTCATTTTTTGTTACGAGGTACAGGCGAGTGCACAAGTTGTTTGTGACGATTATAATTGTTATTGATGATACGTGCATTCTAATTGGTTTTTGTTTAAAACATTATGTGGAGATGTCTATTTTTTATATCCACAGAATTTTATCAAAAAATTTAATTGCTTGTTTTTAAATTCTACAAAAAAAACCTACAAGTATAATTTCCGAAGTACATTAGCACTAGATATTCCATCACCTACTCATTGCACGTCTGTAACCAAAATTCTAATAAACTTTATTTTATCAGGCATATTTCATGAAACAATTACTGTTTGTCTTCACCTCTAAGAAAGCGATGTTGAAGTTCGAATGTTCAAATAAGCAATTATTTTCTGCTAGTTAGGTTGGATTATTAAAACGAGGCAGGATTTATCATATTTTCACCGTTTCTATATTTGAAATAGACAAATAATTAATACTGACTGTTGATCGCTGCTTCGTCCGTGGAATTGAGAGTGAGAGTGACATTGACAGTAATAGCATTATATTGGCAAAATATTATCTTTAATCGAATTAGTTATTTTAAGATTACCTTTTCCGTGGATACTAACGAATGCTTTATATTTTTATTATTATTTTTTAACTTTTTACTGACTACCTCTTTTGATTTAAAGAAAGAAAGAATAAGCTTTATTTCACACATATAATAGGGTGAAATACAAGGCAAAAAGGTCAAAAGGGCAGTCAGCTCAGCATGTGCGACTGCTCAGTGAGATTTTAAGTGTACATTAATACGTATTTGTTATTTATAAATATTATGTTTTGATTGTATTTGATTTGATATTTTCAAGGGATATTAAACATTATAATCGAACTCAGACTCCAATCACTTCTATCACCGCCTGTACTACATATACCATCGGTTATGACGAAACGAAAACGTGGGTGGCCTTATCACGTCGATTTGACATAAATGCGTTAGTTTATATGACACATGATAACACCAAAAGGACCGCCCCGTGATTGACACGCCGTGTATGTCCTGATAGCTTATCTACCGACAAGTATGTGTGTGTACAAGGTATATAGGGATATCGAGCCGACTTATCTGTATATAACGGGAGTAGTCTGACATCATCATCAACATCATCATCACCAAACAAGAAATATAACTAGTCTCAATGATCATCAAATATTGTAAGATTGATATCGAGTAGAGTTACCTATACACAACAGGGGTACTATTCCGAGTATGACTACATCATTATTATCATCATCAAAACGGGACACGAAGAGTCCTAGGTCTCCTAAACTAACATTATCACTTATATAATGAAACAATTTCACGTATTTTATCGCGGCTTATTAAGTTTTTTACAAGCCCGACGTTTCGGATACTTTACAGCAACCACGGGAGGACACCGTGACTATGGTTGCTGTACAGTACCTTCCACTACTATATATATATATATATATATATCACGTGTTACATGTACTTATTTAAATATACAAATTCGTTCATTCACTTTTTGCAGAGCAAGGCTGATGATGATGATGATATTATTAGTAATATTAATAAGATACTAACAATGATACCAACATGTTACCCTAGACGACCATATTTTCAATACAATAATTAATTACAATAAAGTCTAATGATAAGATAAAAGTTATAAATATTGAGACTAATGAAAAATTTAGGCGTGGTTTAATTTATGTTCGGGGGACGCTAACGGTCTCATAAACGTTATTTATTTTTAACGCATGTTTTCACCTTAGTTATAGCACCCATATAAAATCCAATGTCACAATGGTGAAAAATAAGCTTGAAATTAGACTGTGGCATGGAATTATCACATGGTTTATCAAATATCATTATTTATTTATTTTTTATTATTAGTATTTTTTTATTTTTAAGAAACACGTGTATTCAATAAGTACCTAACTAGTAAATGTTAACCAATAGTTACATGGTTAAACTGACCGCGGCAAGCTCACTAGAACACTAGCAACAAAAATAAGTTTTATATAAGTAAATATATATAATGTTGTTATATGCTACATAATGTTATAGTTATTGATTAAGGGCCTGTTTCACAATCTCCAGCTAAGTTCCCAATAGGCTATCGGCAACATATTTGACAGATAGAGTATGGAGTATCTGTTAAATATCTGTCAAATATGTTGCCGATAGCCTATTGGGCACTTAACTGGAGATTGTGAAACAGGCTTAAGTTTATAAATTATTAGCACTTTTAGAGATTAGAAATCGCCGACGACTGCCTGTACAGTGGATTTTACAGACCACTTGGAATGGACATTTATAAACTATTATTAATCGACAATAATTATTATATGTACTTACATATCCGATATTCAATGGCTCGGTCATCTTAGCGTTCATTCACGGAGGCCTATATTCAGCAGTGGCAGGATAAAGGCTGATGATGACTGTTTTTTTTACTGATGATTATCTGTATCCCGAGTTTGTTTCTTATATTACTTGAATAGCTAAACTATTAGACAAATCGTCAATTCATTAGTAAATCCACCCAAAAGCCACTCGCATCCTAAATAAGTTCATTTTGAGTAAACTCTTCAAGTAAAATTATTAATTATTTTATCAGTCTGTTGTCCTAGTAGTATCAACCATAGTGATATAACTACGAGCATGTACAAATCTTAATAAACCGCTATAAAACCCGTAAAAGTTCTTTCATTAAAAAAATATTATTACAAAAAAACATAGCGTCGAATTGATAACCTACTCCTTTTTTTGAAGTCGTTTAAAAAGTAGTATTTATTGATAGATAGGATGGATGAAAACAAATATTAAACGAGGGTGAAAATATAAGGGTGTTAAATGCTGTTTATTCGTACTTTCAGATTCAAATATTATGTCATTTACCAATTTTAACACTTTATTTATCATTATCAGATCGTAGGTCAATCAGCCACCAAACAAACAAACCATTATCGTATCCAATAAAATATATAGCAAAATTAAAGTCAAACGAGCACCTCAACTCATATTTTATTCATACACTAAACACACTGTAATGAAATAATTAAAATCTAAACTATCTTCGTTTCGATCGACACATTTTATCCTAATTTGAGGGTCAGATCATTTTTTCCGTTTCCTGTCGCGATAAGCTTCAAGCACCTTTAATGTGATCCTTATTTTGAAAACGTTAGGGTATTTTTATTAGTGACTTTCAATTACTTAATATAGCATTGTTTAAGGGTGAATGTGTGAGGGTACTATTCGTTGGGTGACGTGTGAATATCTTTAACGAATGCCTAATTATTTATCATCATTATCAGTCCACATCCGTCCAGTCCCGTTCAACAACTAACTACTCGCATACTAGTTGCATACTAGTATTATTTTACATATTGTATCTAATACCATACTAACAGGTGATTATAATGAAATCAAAATTAAAATAGTAAATATATTTTAAACAACTTTAAAGTTTCTCTCTTTGTACTTTCTGTCGTTTGATAATTGTGTAGGCCTTTGTAAACATATAAGTATGTCTTAAAAAATGTAAGTTCGGTGGGTTATGGTACGCAGTTACATAAAGTCTACTGAATATATTGATAAGCTTATTATTCACTTAACAACTATAAAACTTAACAAATATAACATGAAAAGTTGTGTAACTTGTAATTGAACTTATAAGTCAATTAATAATTATAATATATTACCTTATAAGATTTTTCACTAAAACACTACACTGTTTATCAAACATCATTATCTTCGAATCCAGTCAAACCTCTGTACGGGTCAAAACTAGGCCATAAAATAGTATATTATATTTATATAAATAGGTACCTATATAATTTACAATATTTTAATATTCATGAAACATAATTATAAGTATTTTAAATCCATTTACATGTTAACTATAAGGACAAACCAAAAAAATACCATAGCAATTTTGGAAAAACGCTACAAACGATACGGAATCTTAAGATAAATCTTGCCCCGGAACAAGCAATATCCGCGCGTCCGGTCCAAATAAAACTTGGTCATTTCCCGGACCACAACCTATGTCTGTGGTGTGGTCCAACAATGGCAAATGCATTTAGCCTGACTATTGTTTGATTTAGAGCTGGCCTGGTAATTTATAACAGAGGGTGAGTTGGGGGTAGGAAGATTTATGACCGGGTGACCAATGTTTGCTCACTCATTAAAGTAGTCAAGTAAGCGTTTAGTGAGATGAGTTTATTTGCAGGCCAATTATCACTTGGACTGACGAGGGTTTGAACATTCTAGTCCTGTTCGAGATAATTTACTTTAATCTGCATATATTTTCATAAATTTACCTCTATTATCTTGAGGGTTTTGCAAAAAACACGTTTTCGTTGAGTACACGTCGGGTTTTGTTAAAAATTTACCTTTTATGTAATTACATAATTAAAATATATTTATAAACGCTGCTCACTTATTTCAACCCGTATTGAAATAAGTGGGCAGCGTGGCGATGATGATTGTTCAGGTTATATTCGCGTTTTTAATTAAATATATTCATAAGAATGCCAGAGAAACTTGAAGATTTGATGCAGTGCCCTGCGTTTTCACCCGCGTACTTCCCAGCCCTGGGGAGTACAGGAAAAAAATATAGTTATTTTCATATTCTGACGTGAAAACTATAGTATAGTAAAGTTTTATCAAAAAACATTCAATGGTTTTTGTGTGAAAGCAATAAACATCCAAATATTGAAGCTTACAAACTTTCGTATTCATAATATAATATACATGTAGACTGTTGATCAAACGAATGTTAGACATATTTATTTAGAGTAGAAAAGGTTTTGTTCTTATTATTACGCAGTACAACAATAAAACTAAATTTGCCATAAAAATACATTTAAGATTCATAGTATGTAACATTTAAAACATAGTATTGTATTTACAACTTCGAAAAGTAAAAATTAAACCAATTTAAATATTTTCGTGACAGGTATTATACAATACTTAAAAAGTTACAGCACAATCGGATTAATTACAATTGTAATTTAATTCTTTACGTACGTGTTATTGATTAAAATTGTGATAACATACCACGAACCCCCCACTTCTATATAAAAGAAGTTGAAGTCATAAAAGTTACCATAAAGAACCATAAAGTTATGAATGAGTGTCTTCAAAAATAAATATCTAAAAATAATGTATAGAAAGTTATACCCAAATTGCAATTTTAAAGAAAACAAATTCAATCATTATAGTACAGTACAGTACAGTATCAACCCTTATATGTCCCACTGCTGGGCACGGGTCTCCCCCTTGAAATCAGGCGAGGAGGGTAATGGGCCATAGTTCACCGATGCGCTGGCCCAATGCGTGTTGGTGAACTTCACATACCTTCAAAGACTTTTAATCTCATCAGGCATGCAGGTTTCCTCACGATGTTTTCCTTCACCGATGAGCGAACGATGGTCTCGTGTTTGGGGTGCACTTAGAAATTTAAAAAAACCCATTTCAAGGCACATACGGATGGGTCAGGATCGAACCTCTCGCATAAGAGGCTAAGTTCACCCACCACTGGACCATCGTCGCTCAATCATTATATCAATCATTATAATAAAATCTATTTCAAAATGAAGCACATTCATAAAATAGTATACAAATTGGAATAATGTAATATCACTTTTCATTACTGTAATAAGTAACATGAATGAATAGAAGAATGAATATTAGAATGAATGAATATTCATTCACATACAGTAGCTAAACATTACTTCAATAAAAACGTTAATAAATTGAAAACAATTTATTCGATGGCCTATTAAGACGACAATACCGACAATGGCTTGGCCGAATTTATCACCGTATAAAATATTGTGACAGCCAAGCGAGGACCACCGGGTGCCAGCCCTAGTTTAGAATAAATGGTAAATGGTACGTCAAAACCAACAATGAGATAAATAAAGACATCTATGAAATAAGCGCATGAGTTTCTGCCGTTTTTTGCCCACTGTGGCAATTCGGGCAGATGTCAAGGGCAGGATCTGGCAACAAAGGCTCCCTAGGGATGCATTGTCCTCCCGCCATTATCTGTGACACCTAACGCCATCAAAATATATAATTTATTCAATGGCGTTCGCTCTAAATGGTTTTTAATGTAAGTTTTCAGCTGTACCCCAGACCGCCATCAGATACGACGCCGGAAACTTATCGTTTGATGGGTTATAATTCAAATTGTGGACAAACAATTACGTATGAATATTTTAATGAAACATTTATGAGATACTTAATATTAATGACATTGGAAATTGTAAAGGCATTATTGAATTATTGATGGAAATTGTCTCGTGTTTAAATATCGCAACTGTTTATCAGTTTAAAGTGTTGATAGCGATCTTCGTCATCATAATATTCATCAGAACAGTTCCATATTCATAAGATCCTTTTTATAACCACTTTACAGAATCCATGGTTGTAGTCGACCTCCTCCTCTTGTGACTTTGGTTGCTGTAAAGTATCCGGAACTTCATATAATATGTAAAAACTTTAATCAACCGCGATAAAATCCATAAAACTTGTTTTATTATGATCTATTCTTATTTTTGCAAGCCGGTAAAAACCATATTTTATTTAATTTTACTTTCTTAGGTAGGAAATCTTATATAGGTAATATAAGGGTATCTTGTTATGGTGATAATAATAACCACAACGTTATATTCCCTACCACATACACCACTTACACATCACTCATCACCAAACGGTGATCCTAATCCCACATACCGTCATCACACCTCAGTTTCTTAATTACAGCCATCCGTCCTCTTAATTGGCATCATTGGGTTTACGATCACTGAATTACGACCAGTTAACTTTAACCGTGACTGTAACCGCATTGTCTGCGAGATCCGATTGAGTCAGTTAATCCTGGTTTACTGTTTATTTATTAATGGCGAATTGTCTAGTGGTTTTAAACAGTTTTAAAGTAAATTTATGAGGACTGTTTGATTGGGGTATTTGTGGAAGGCAATCCTGATTCCTGACATGTTTGGTTTCTGTTAATTATCTCGAGCTCTTCGTCATCTTATTACTCGTTGAAAGAGGCCTACGTCTAAAGGCGTCTATGAGGCTTTTCAAAGCTATATCTATAGAGAAACTAAAATAAACTGTGTGAAAACCTACATTAGAAACACGGCACATGGTCCTCCAATGATGGGTCAAATGGTGTCTCGCATTGGCTTTTACTTACAGTATGTTTTCTGTTTATTAAACAATGCTGAAACCAGCATCATAATATTTCATTTCTGTCTCAATAGCAAATAATATCAACAATGAAATTTATTTAAAATAAATACTATAAATATGTGTTAAAGGCTTCAAGGCTCGGGTTCGACCCTGACCTCTGATGCCTTGAATGTTTTCTAAATTATTTCAGTGAAGGACAGCATAGTGAGGAAACCTGCATGCTTGATGGGATTAAAAGCCTTCAGACGTGTCTGAGGTTCACCGACCCTAATTGACGCAGCGCATCTGCGAACTATGGCCCTACTAGCAGCGCCCTGCGGTTTCACCCGCGTACTTACCATTCCCGTGGGAGTACGGTGATAAATAGCCTGTGTGCTATTCTGATATATAAGCTATATTATTTTTAAGTTTCATTGAAAACCATTCAGTAGTTTTTACGTGAAATCTATTCATCCCTAGTCTGATTTCAAGAAGGAGTTACAGCGTCTTTTTTTACTTTTTCAACACTTCGAAAGTAGCCTGTTGAACGTTAAATAAATCTAAGAGAAGATAGAAGGTCCCACTGAATAGCCCTCTGAAAATGACGAACCTTTAGTGTCCATAAAGTTTGCGCATCATAAACGTTTGTTAAAAAAAACATTCCATACCAAAGACCTAAAAAGGCGGCCGATATGGTAAATAAGCAATTCCATTAAAATCGCTACCTACGCAATGATTCCCGTGAAATTGGCGAGACAGAATAAATGTTAAGTAAAATAAAATTATTGTTCCATCTACGTAAACAAATAATTGAAGGGATAAGGGTTTTATGGCTTATTTGGGGGAGGGTCGGGTTTGTCGAGTTTCGACCCTACCCTGTACAATTAGGGTTGGTTGTGTCGCCGAGCGAAATGGCTGTTCTGTTTGGCCACTTAGCTTTTTTCCACTCGCTACAATTCACTTAGAAATTCGCTGCTCCCCGTTTATTCTCTTCATGAATAACATTTTTTACTATTGTGGTATTTTTGATTGCTTCATCATCAGGCATTTTGAAGACGGTAAATCGTGGAATATATCGGCTACTGTAGAGCTATCTAGGAATATGTCGAACCTAACGTCTTCATTACTACGTACGTTAATGGTATAGCAGTTTTTCCAGACGCGCCATCTGTTGGCGAGTGGTCAAAAATACACGTTATTTATCTTGAGACGTATAGCATGTCTTCTTCATTACATAACACAGCCGAGCAGTAGGCAACACAACAGCTTGTATATCATATTTATCATGAAATTAAATGCCTGGAGGATTCGAACCTGCAGTCTTGGAGGTAAATGATGCATTGGTTTCGGTTATCATTCTAGAATTTTATCACCAAAAATAATTGTTTGTACAAAAAATTGTATGTCAATTGTTTCTGTAAGTAATTATCTTGTTTATGATAAAATGGATTAGATATTTGTCATGTTTTCTTATAATGTTTTTAAATAACAAATTTCGATAAATAATAATAATTTTTGCTTTTCTTTATTTTTTCAACACCCCTATTTTGACTTTGATTTTAAACGACGAAAAAAAAATTACACATAAAAGATATAAAAACAATCCATACTAAAATATTCACTGCTACAAACCAACCTATTTTCAAGCACCCAGTTAAGCCGTTGGTTAAAACAACCGTCATTTCTATTTAACTGGGCGATAAAGCTCATTTATTAACCCTTAAAAATAATCCCTAATTCACCCTAAGACCAATGTTTTAATCAATTCTACGCAGACTCAACTCGGCAGATCGACTTATTGCACCCCTTAAAACACCCCCAGTATTATTGACACGCTTCGCTAGAAACACATTAACGGTCAAGCGTGAGTCGTGTACGTACGTTTGGCAATATTTTTTTATAGAATTATAAAAAATTGCTATAATGCTAAAACAAATTTTAGAGACTTCCCTTGGCCTATAAACTTCAAAAATTTCCCTCAATAAATACTTGCTTTAACCGGTTAAGTTATTTGACGGTTCATAAACCGCCGCCTAGCGCCCGGGCGGCGCCGAGCCGACGGGATCTGTGCCAAATAGTCACTCCGTCATACAGGAGGCGGGATCTTGGGATGTGTTACCATTTTCTGGTCCATGAACGTTCGTAATGACGGGAGGACGCCAAATCTGGTGGGCGTTGCGATGGCGCCATTACACTGAAACGTTGGCCGCGATGCTCCTTGATGATGCTTGATGAACTAACAGAATATTTTCGTCAAGTTTTCAAATCATGTATGGTTGACATTTATCACGTAGCTAAGATACGTGGAAGTAAATACATGGGGCCTAGCCAAAATGCCATTACGAAAACGACAGCGACGATCGTTCGTCCGTTCGACGTTGTGATTGGCTAAATCACGTCGTCGATTGAACGATCGAGCGATCGAGGCCCCCATGGCCCTTAAAACCATAATGTGAAACTCGTTCACTCATGTTCAAACTTGAACTCAACTAATACTAAAATGTATAGTATAGAATATAGAATTACTTTATTAAATTGAATAGCACATTAGCGGTTGCCCGCAGCTTCACCTGCGTTAATTATATTAACATTAATACATTAACATTAATAACATAGTCTTTCTAGATAAATAGGCTATGTTACACTGAAATAATCATTCAAATCCGATCAATAGCTTCTGAGATTAGCGTGTTCAAACAAACAAACCATTCAGCGTTACATATTTTTACTTTATAGAAATTCATTATTAAAAGTCGATAATGGTGATGATAATGATTATTATTTGTATTCACATTAATAATTAATATCTGCTAAAACATACAACCACAACTCAACGTCACGATATAAGGTGTTAACATGAGGATAAAACAGTTATTACAGTTAAATCTAAACCTAGCCTAGACCATCAATAAATAGCCAGGATTATCTTCAAAGGGACATAAAATGAGGCTATGCATTTTCATATTATAATAATTGACAATCCAATTAGAGGCAATGGAATTAATTATTTTCAAATATAAAGCTCTATCTAAAATATTTAACCTCTCAAACGCTCAAATTGTGGTAAAATTTTAATTAAAGTGCTTTTAAAATACTATTTTTGTAACTCCGCGGTTATTAATTCTCAAATTCAAAACTGTCCTGAAAACGTCAAGTCAATAAAATATAAAGCACCAGTTGCGTTATTCACCAATCGATTCTCAAATCCGATAATAATTCGAAACCATGAAACATCAAAATCTAACCGACTTTGCATCATCATGAAACACCTATCAAAATATGATTCATCACCGAACTTTACTTTTAATACTTAGCCTGAAACGCGTTAGGGCGATCACGGCAATTGTTAATGCGTGGTCACGTGGCCGCCGAGGGGGGCCCTCAAGCTGATGCCCCCTTACTCCGCGATCCCCTTATTTCGGCGGCCTATACTCCGGGGCCCCTTACTCCGGACCACTTCATCATAGTTAGCCTCCGGGCTTACGCCGAGACGAAAAGACACAATTTTATCACCTCCCCACAAAGAGTTGGGGAAATTTGTCACTCGCTCTATTTGGGGGGAAAGTGTTATGTTTTTCTTTACAATGATAGATATTAATGATGCGTGCGGAATGTAGGAGAGGTCCCATTTTTCACAATCACCTCTGGTGGGGTCGGATTTGTTGCATTTAATATTAATACAAACTGAATTATCTCATGTAAAAGCCAGATTTATAAAGGACCCAAAAATATTTAGAAATGACATTATTAATAATTAAGTAAAGAAAATTTTATTTTGGAGGCTTATAACAAATTCGGGCAAAATGTAACTTAATTGTTACTTAGCTACTGCTAGTAGTTAAGTAACAATTAAGTTACATTTTGGCCTATGTTCAACAGTGGACGGATAAAGGCTGATGATGATGATAATGATGAAGTATCAACTCATATAATAATATTGTCTCACTTCTGGGCACGGGTCTACTCGTAATCAGGCTAGGAAGGTACCAATACTTTCCTAGCCTGGCCCAAGCCATAGTTCACCCATGTTGGCAAACTTCACACAGTCAAGAGGTCAAGCTCATACCCTGGACCATCGCATAGCAACTTCAAGCTCTCCTAAGTTGTATGATCAAATCTAGTCAAAACTAACCATATTTATATGCTTAATGAATCATTATATTCCTAGTAATTTATAATGCTATAGTCGAGGATCTGCCGTCTTGGCGTTCATTGAATTATCCTTCAGTGGACGGAATACGTTGAATATAGTTATATTAAAATCATGTTTCAGGTTGGCTTAGCAAGGCATTTGGGTTGATTTTATTAAGGCCAGCTGTGTACAGAATCTGATAACAGGACATTATAAGTTACATATTATAACTACAGATATCAAAGAATAAATTACATAAAACCGGTAACTCGTATAATTTTCAATTTGTGGAGGCTTTATTAGATTTTGTAAAAGGTATTTGTCATACTTTACCATAAATGATACTTTGGAGCTAAGAATTTATGTAAACAATTCTAGTACCTACTTATATTATGTAAGTAATTTGTTTTACATTAAAGCTAACTCGCCAACTGTTTACAAATCATATTATATTTTATAAGGAGATGTAAAAAATATTATTTTATGGAATAAGTTATTAAAGGTTATATTTCCTACTAAAGTGATAACTGCTTTTTATATTTAGATATTTTTGGCTGTGTAAGCCAGTTTTAAACCTAACGTAGCGCCATCTGTTATTGAATATAATTACTATTGTGCGTCATCATTTTATAAAATTATAACGCACGTGTGTAATTTTGTTTAAATACTACAAAAATATTTACCTACATGGAAAAATACGAGATATTTATTATATGTCAATCGTAAGAAAAGTAAGATATGCGTGTTGATATTTCAAAATCAGATACCAAAATACAGGTTACGAAGAAATATTGTTATCGACCGAAGTGTCGATTTTTGAATAAAAATGTGTTATGTATAAATTTTTCTCACATTAAGGAAACCCACAAAATAACAAAATTAAGTAGATGCTATATTTACTTTTAAGTTTTTTGTTGTTTCTATTTAACCCTAAATTATAATATTCTAATGAAATGCAAACAAGTACGAGTATATCTTATGTTTTGAGGGTTCCGTTAAAGTATTTTAATAAATTTCACCATTTTTTTTAAAGCTAAAGATTTATCCCGACAATAAAAGTACTGCATGACAAAGATTATTTTTAAAATTATTTTTTTATTTAATTAGATAGTTAGTGCTCAGGTTTTTATTTTTTTTATTTGACAGACCATCGGTATAATTATTTTTATATAAAGGAACTGAACCCTAAATTAGAAATATTTTGAAATGACTTAGTAAACTGTATTAAAATTTATCAATTCATTAATTAGTTAAGATACCGATCTGATTTTAGATGAAATTGTGAATTATCATCATCATTATCACCATCCTCTATCCATCCGATTCTGAACATGGGCCAACTATAATGAACGCTAAGTAGACCGATCCAATGGATGCATCCATACAAACATACTTAAACGGAAGATAGAACGCTTGTCAAAATAGAGTTAGGAGATCAATGATAGTCTATTATACATACATACACACTTCACACATACACATATTATATAATCAGCTTTATTTTCGTCTAGTAATTACGTGCCAAACTAATTGGCAACCACTTTACAGACCTAGCAAGAACCCTTGAATGCTACTCTAGAACGATAATTAAGTTATTTTCCAGCCATATCTGTTATCATAATAATAAGCAATAATGTTGTTTATTAACATGCAGCATTCGTGAGAAATGACAGTACATATACATGCAACAGACTTGCATGTAGAGCATGCCCAAAAGGTCTAATTCTTGCGTCAATTTTCACGATAAGGTGACATATCGTGACCTTGACCTTAGTGGAACAACGAAGTATAGATACAAGGAGTCTGAACGGTACAGCTAGGCGTTTCCATAGTATTCATACGTATACAATAATAAACCCAGATCTTAGTTCTCTTTTCTGGCACCGGCTGCATTAGAATCGAGTACGTACCGATGCTATTGTAGCAGACCAATCAGCGCCACAATACTTCCCGCGTAAAGATTTAAACGAATGCTTCTTAAAAAGGTGAAAATTCTCTCACTTAAAATGCGACCATTCCTTCAAAATTGCGTTCGGACTTACAAACTTAATATTTATACCTCGTAAGTGGAAGCATCAAAACCTATAATATCACTGTAACCTATATTCTGAACCATAAACTTAGAATTCAGTAAACATCAATATAAACTATTGATCTAAATCAGGCGTTGATTCGATTCTACGATAATCTGCTTTTACCGTAAATTGAAACATACAAATATTCCCGTAATGGGTACCGCAACCCTGCTTTTTTCCGAGAAACAATTTTGCCATATATTGGAGAGAACGACAAGACAGAATGTGCCTGACACAAAGGTTCTTAGCATAGATAACAAATGACTTGACTGGTCTAGTTGTTGGTGAACTATATTGATAAACGCTGACAATATCAGGTGCCTCAGTGCCCAATATCCAACTGACATAACAATGTTTCTATACAACTAAGATTCCTTAATCTCCAATACATCAAAAGGGGGAGAATGGGCCAAATTCAGTTATCCCAGTTCATATGTCCCGTAATGTTTTTCATTTTATTACCGACGTCCACGGGGAATAGGGATCATTCACACTTTTAATTTAGTTGCTCCTAATGTATGCGAATAACTTGAGAGGGTAGAGACCCTCACTAGCTGTTAAACAACTATCAAACGTAGGGTTGGCGATTTCAAGATATTTTGCATTTTATTTTTCGTCTTAACATTATTCTTGTAAGGGAAGTGATATAAATATGATATGCTAGTATATTCGTCAAATATAAGGATCAAGAAATTTACAATTTACAAAAAATTGAAACTGTCAACAAAAAAGCCAAAACTTTTAATTAAAAGTTTTCATTTTGGCGGTACCTAGTATTTTTTATTTTTATTACATGTGTATACTTTTACACCATAATAAAATATGTACATAGGAAAAAAAATGATAAATTCTCAAGTTAATGGATGAATCACAAAAAGGTATCAAAACTATTAAGATCAAACCCTACAAAATCCGTTTGAAGATCACTACGGCCAGTGAAATTGGCGTAATCATGAAAATACTAGTGCTTGGTAAAAAATATATATTTACTCGATACTTTTAGTAATTACTTATTAGTGGCTATATTTTAAAATAAATAACTGAATACGTCAAGCATTTAAATATTATTAAAGGAATTAACAGATAATACTTAAAGTGATAAAAAGCAAAATAGCTAGCATGTTGTGGCAGCCCTAACATAAGGGTCCGTAATAGTTTGAACCCTCTACATTATGCAAATGTGCCACTGATACGTCGGGGAGGTTATTGTTGTTGCCAGTTTATTCTCCTCAGTTAACTTTAATTAAATAACTGAGATTTAACTAAACGTTAACTAATAACTGATTGTGACAATGGTTACTGTTGGCGGGGTTTTAAATGATTGTATCTTTTGATTATTAAACATTTAGTTAAGTGAAATATATTTTTTTTTATTGTAAAACACCCGTACTGTGTCGATAACTATACTATATCTCAAGTTGGACTAAACAAATACTACCGAATTTAATCAAAATTTTTCGCAGTTAAAGTTAATCAGGACAAACATCGAAACTTTCAAATATCAAAATGAAAAACATACACGAGATACTTTAACAGCAAAGTCTCAATAAGACCAAGGGGAAAATAGAATTTGAGTAGTGAAATGCGAGTAGGCAACATTTTAAAGTGAGGGATTTACCTCTGAAAATTCTCTAATCCACCATTGGACGAGACTTGAAGCACCCTTAGCACACCTCCCTCACGGCTATAATGACATTTACATATTATACATACAGTTGCCCGCGGCTCCGTTCGTATTAACTTACAATAGTGACCTTATATTGATTAATTTTGTTATAATCCTCCTACACCTTTTGTCAATTCTAAAGTAATATATACACATAAGGAAGTAGTAACGTTTGTAAGCTTATATTCGGAACTTATGATCCGATATAAAAAATATCCACCAGAACTATAACTATGCCACGTTATCACAGTCAGATAAAATTAAAAAAATATCCTTATCAGTATGTGAATAAACTTAACTCGCAGTAAGCGAAACTGCAAATTCTACTTACTTATTAGACTGCATAGAGACCGTATTCACAATAAGTAAAATAAATGTATAATGGAATATCTAGTTGTGCAGCTGTGAATAGGATACCCAGTATGGGATACTTTATAGTATGAATTTGAATCAAATCGCATAATCCTGTTAATTAATATGATAAAATCGTTTGTTTCCAGAGCAATCCCTACGCGCTCAAGGAGGGGAGTGGCGAGATGTCAGCGTGGACGTCCGCAGGTCTGCAACCCTCCGGCGGCTACTACCCCTACGACCCAACCCTGGCAGCCTACGGGTAAGTCCCAGGGGTCACCCAGGCCAGCGCTAGATAAAGCAATGCGGATTAACATATTGGCACAGCGAAGGAACATTCTGTGTTTGGCAAACGCGCTAGTTTTAATGAAACCTGTCATTTTGTGCACATGTGTACCCGTGTGGCGGCCATTTTGTTGTCATCTGTCATTAAAACGTCATTTTAGATAATTAAATAATATTAGTGCTTTATGGCAACACAAATATCATACCTAAATAATGTTAGTTAATATACATTTGTGACACTTTACAAAATTAGAAATACATAATATATAGCAACTAAATAATATAATATTTTTTTTATTTTATTATGTTATAATATTACATTTCGTATGCAGAATACATAAAATTTATCCCTTTGTTGTTCTTGGCAAAACAATGAACACAAAAATCGATTCAATAAAAATCATAAAGTAGCATATTTATGACAATACCGAAAGGTGCCGACAGGTTAAATGGCCGAACAATACAATATTAATTAACACCGTCCGGGGTTCGAATCATATTTATTCTTATTTGTATCAATTTCGATTTAATCTCGATTACGAGTCATGCTCTTAAAATAATATTGCTTTTGCTTCCAACTTGGTATGAATTTATATTCAGCCCTTAAACCATTATGGGATGGTTATGATAATCATATATAAATCTTTGTATGTCCCACTATTGGGCTCGGGTCTCCTCCTCGAAATAAGGCGAGAAGGGCGTTAAGCGATGCCCTCAACCGATTCGAGTTGGTGAATTTCGCATACATTCAAAGACTTTCAATCTCATGAATTAAGACAATTTTTTATTAATACAAAAATTTAAATTAAGAAAAAAACCGTTTCATTGCACCACAGGGATCGATCGGATTTCTCACTCAAGACGCCAAGCTTGTACCCGCTATATAGTCAGTCGTCACTCACCATTCATTTCATTTTCATTATAACAACGAATTTCACCTCACGTGTCAAAGCTTCTCCTTTAGAACTGTAATTAACTAATTAATTGTTATCATTGGTATCATTAATTATAGAAGCTATAATACTATAAGTAGTCACAGTAGTATTGTGTGATTATGTTACATTGATCATACAAGCTAAGAGACAATAGACACTGTTAACTATGTATAGATATTGAGTTTAGCGTAAGAGAAATTTAATAGATTGGCGAAGCGTAGATCAACCGATAATTATCACATAGGAATACCATCTACGTGCAGTGACGGGTTTGTCATCAGTCATGATGATGGTGATGATGATGAAGAAGAAGATTATTTTTGACACGTAACAATATAAAAACAGTAAACAGCATTTTGAAATAGGTTGAAACTGAGAGGAAATTGGAAAAACTTTATGCGCAGTTAAATATATCACGCATACCTACTGCTAAAATCAAAATCATTCCGTTAGGGTTTCTCCTAGTTGGATAAAAAGCACAATTAGCGTGTGTCATCCAACGATGGTCTTCCTTGGTCATTCATTTTGAGAGCCCAACTACACCAGCAATGTAAAATAAATATGAAGTAGACAATACGATAAACGGATACTTTTGGAAGTGCGTGCCCGCAAGGGACAAACGACCGAATAACCACTCCCGGTTTTTCGCCGTCTCATTTTAATGTGTGCCTGTCCACAAGTGTGACAGAGATAGATGACGCCACCATTTCGCACTAGGGCCTGATTAATTCAGTGTTTTTCTTTGAAAACCATTCGCCTGTCGCGCTTCGTTGACGTTTTAGGCTTATCGACTTGCCAAACGCAGACAGTATAAAAACTTCACTCTTTTTACATTTTCCATTTATCTCATTTTTTGATGTTCTATAATATAGCCGCGTACTAATTGACAGGGCATAATTAAGATTGCCCTTACCCTTTTTTTGTGAGGTACTCGTGCTACTGAGAGGTTTAAATATTGGGTTAAAAGTCTTAAAATAAATTGACTTTCATAATCACATTAACATTATGCAATAATTATTTTATGGTAGGTATTATTTAATTCAAGTGAAAACCGATAGAACAACCGGAAAAAATTGTGGCGAAAAATCCGATAAGAAACGGTAAAAAAGATTCTACAAAAATACGTCACAATCTTATTGCGAGAGCATATTGAACGCACTTGAAAATTTATCAACCCATGAATCACAGTGGAAGTGGTCGAAAATAAAAACAAATCAAGACACATCAAAGCGGAGTTATGCTGACAATTCGGGCACGGTTCGCTTAATATATAACAGGCGGTGTAATCTAAAAATAATTAGGAACGACATTAGTTTTTAAGCGTAAAAAAGATGGAATGATAGTCGAGTTTGTGTCACGGAAATACACTGATATATCGCGCTCCTGACTCGCGATATATAGGATGATCAAACAATGACATCCACCTACACAGGATGCTCCCTATTAGCAAAAATGTTTTTACACATAAAGTACCTACAGTGAATTGTGAAGATTAAAAATATTAAAAAATAAATTACACTCGTAGCAATAAAAAACCTCGTCTGGATGAGTTAGTAACAAAAGTCAAGTTTTTGTTAACTTACGCATTCATTTTTTACATAACGCAATACTTGCTACACGATATAAATAATTTGAAACTC
Source organism: Lycaena phlaeas (assembly GCA_905333005.2). NCBI lineage: Eukaryota > Metazoa > Arthropoda > Insecta > Lepidoptera > Lycaenidae > Lycaena > Lycaena phlaeas. Next base: position 19,541,478 of record HG995168.1, on the reverse strand, counting down.
AATAACAAGTCAAAAAGCTCGTGTTGATATAAAATTGTTGTATTGTAAAACTCGCATTTAGCGAACGTTCAACAGTTGAAAACTTATGAATACAGTAAACACTCAAATAATACAAATTGCTTCAAATATTCATTCCACCATAAAGAAAAACTTCATAAAACGGCAATAAGTTAGTATAAAGCATAAAGAGATGGAAAATTGTGGAGCAACAAAAGTTGCGAAGCTTTAAGTACCGTTGGCTGGAACACCCTGTAATCTGCCACGCCTGCTCGAAATGAAAAATTACTCGGATATTTTTAACACAAGTCTCGAGCAGAATACAAAAATTAGAGAAAAGTGAAGAGGGCTACATTCAGATCGGGATACGAAGGAAATTACGGCCGCGGGACACGAGAATTATGTTTGGGCGTTTTAAATAAACCAAATAGGGTAGGTCGATGTCGCCTAAACGTTTTTTACGCCCTGTTAAAAATAGCACATGAATGTACTTAATTGTCACATTGTGTTTTATAAAGCTGTACGAATAGAAATAAGCCGTCTAAAGGAGCTGGTAATGATGATGTTTTACATGATAGTGATTTTTTTATTTTGATACAGTGATTAAAATGTATCAAAGTGACTTTTGAAAATGTAAAAACAATTTTTTTTTCAATCTGTCTTTTAACTATAACAATAAAATAGACAATATACATAAGTATTTAGTGTTCGAAATTATTAGTCCGATTAAAATAATTCTTTAACTAGTACAATGCTACAATAATGCTGGAAATGGCTGGAAATCCAAGTCAACTTCATCAGGGCGGACCGATTATCACACGAAAAATTACACATCAGGAAATGTCACTGGGCAATCTTCATGTCATGTCAATAACATATTATTACCCACACGATGGTAAATTTTCTTCGTGTAAAAGAAACCGCTAAATTTTAAATTCTCTCGATAATTTCATTTTACGTTAGTGGTTAAAAAAATCGCTAACTCGTTTGTAACCAATGGCTACATGAGTTTTATATCTTTTTGTTTGTTAATACAAGTGTAAAGCTTTACAAGCTTAAAGTTTAAATATCATTACTGAGTTGCTCGATGGTAGAATTAGTAAAAATCTGATTCATCTATAAGTATAAACCGTGATCTGGTATCATATCATTCTGGTAGGTAATTTATATGTGACTATGGTCAAGGGGTAGTTATGAGGTCGTGACGAGAGGCTTCAAATTCTTCCAGTCTGTAGTGCCTTGAAATGGATTTTTTCAAAATTTTCAAGTGCATTCAACACGAGAAAAACACCATGAGGAAACCTACATGCCTGATGGGATTGATATCTTTGAAGGTGTGTGAAGTTCATTAACCCGCATAGGGCCAGTGCGTCGGTGTTCTATGGCCACATACCCTCCTCACCTGATTTCGTGGAGGCAACCCGTGGCTAGCAGTGGGACATAATATATAATGGGTTGATACATTACTTATTTTTAAGGAATTTTTGTTTACAAATACCTACTCAACATCATAATATTGATTTTGAATGGGATATTCCATACAACAGGTTTTTTGTTTGTCACTCTTTCATCAGCATCTCATAAATATCTATAAATCTAATTTGATATGCGCGAAGTTGGAACACCATAAAATTAAATATTAACAATAGCTAAAGTTAATTTAAGCTCAAATTAAACGGGCGATTAAGCGGAAACTGTTACCCCACGGGAGTGGGGTGTTACTTATGTAGTGAAGGGGTTAGGCCGCAAGCCCCGCAGTAAACCTTCGATACCGCCAATTCAATGCACCTCTAATATGTACAGCCTCCCCGCCCTAACAGTTTAATTCTAAACAGTTCCAAAACGTTGGCATGCTAGTATTTTCTTTCTTAGTACTATAGAATACGGGTATTAATTAGCTTTATCTACCACTTCCCAATTGAAACTTTATCAAAATAGAAATCAGATAACTTCCAGATGTAAGACATTAATGTTAATATTTGAACTCATGATTAGTAAAAATCTAAAACGTAAAATTTAAAGTGTCACACTTTTGCTGTCACCTCAATAATGTTGATTTTGCTGTCAGGGATTCATAGATATTTGACATAAAACAGCTTGAAGTAAAAAAGCGTAAAATATTTAAAGAAATGATATTTAGGTTAATTACCATACACTAGTAAAGATAGGAGATATACCAGGTCTACTAGTCTACCTCATATCTCTACTGGTAAATCATTTTTGTCTTAAGCATGACATAATAATATATTCCATACTTTTTTTAATAGCCAGATTATCATTCTGTTATCAGGTACGTGACGTCTCCATACTGTATAGCTTTATTTGATAAAGCTCTAAAATTCAATCTCTAGTAAATGATATAAAGATATGTTACATTAAAGATTTTTAAGTATGGCAATAAAAGTAGTAATTATTTAAGATTGTGAGGCGGGTGACCAACAGCGATGTTGCTGAAGTATCCACGACTACCGCTATGCTAATACTGTAACGAGAATGAAGAATTGCGGCACAAAAGAACATAAGAATTAGGCTGTAACAATTATAACTAAAAAGCGGTCGAAGATCATCAATAATTGGTTGTGTTGAAAATTCTTCTAACAGTTTTCTCTAAATTTTTTCTTTTTTTCTAAATAATTTCTGGGTTATACCGATCGGTAATATCAATCATATTTAATTTTGAAGCTCAAAAGACAAAAATAATTTGGTTGTAGTCAAAACTATCATCAGAACTTTTCGTAGGCAGAATACGCACCGACAAGTGCGTATTATCTATATATCCCTCAAGACTAATCTTCAATAAAGTTTTCCTTGTAAGCATGTGGCAAGGTATATATTTTTATTTAATCTGAGCAAGCCATTCATACCAAAACTAATCCATCGGTTACTCCAGGGTTAAGTAGACGAGTAAGTGGAGAGACTAAATTAATTACAGGGCTCAATCGACCCTTAACACTTTTACCGCTGTAAGTTTGGGGATTGTCTTAAAGCTGGCACCATTTTTCGCCTCTTCGTTAAGCTTTTTATCCGTTTTGTGCAGTTAAATACGTTTGATTTTAATTCATCTGAATAACTTATTGGTATGGTAAAAGATGAAAAACAAGCATCTCCACCACCCAGCAAGGAACTGCTATGCATTATTTCTTCTAGTCTTAAAACATTCCTTCTAAATTGCTAGTCGCTACGTCTATAGGGGAACAAGCATTATAGCTGATTAAGTTTTTCTTTAGTATGGTAATCATTAGACATGTCTGATTACAGTTTAAGAAAAACGTTTAATGTCTCAAGTATTCAATTATTGATGTTTAATTGAGTGAATTCTTCTTTTTGTTAGTAATTAGCATGTCGATGTAGATTTTATGGCTGACAATTGAAAGTCATTGTATACAATGAATAAAATACCGGTTCCAGAATAGATCCCTGTAGAATTATTTTATTTCAGTAATGCAATTTATCGGCAATAACATATTATATTGTTTACCGATCTTAATATTGATATTTTATAGAGAAAATAAATAAAGACAATACATGAACAAGTCCGTAGGTAAAGGAAGATACGATATTATTATCTCTTACATTTTTGTTTCATTCAGCAAACAAAATTAAACGAATTAAATTAAGTAAAGATGGCGATGATGAATAAATAGATTCTATAATAATAATCAAATCTGCCTGTCTCGTCACAGTACCATCATTTTGCGTATTAAAGGGCTTTAAATGTCACCGATTCTTATCTATCGATTATTGATTATACCCACTTAAAATTACCTCAACTTAATAAATGTAAATAATTAAAGTAATGTTTATATGTAAATTGTGGCAGGTGAACAGACAGACAGATGTACTGGTCTATAAAGATAAGCTGAATAGCCTCGTCTACCTTGAAATAGATAATAGATTATATATTATTATCTATAGGGAAGTCCGTTCAAAACTCCTCAACTCAATTAAGGCATTTACTCATCTTGTAATAAAGAAAGGGATAATGATACTTCCATTTTCAAACTAAAATGGGTGTGCAATAGAAATATCTGTTCTATATCCATCTATGATTTAGGCTAATTAGGGGAGATGAGAAATATAGGCAAATACAAATTAAGATTATTATTTTTTAACTCATTCATACCATGACCATGGTTGTTGTAAAGAATTCGAAACGTCGGTTACGTAAAAATAATAATAAATAAAATAAAATAAAATATAAAATAAATTCCATGCAATTCGTGTAAACATAAGAAAACAATATATTCTCCATTGAGTTTGCTATCGCTTTGTGCTTTTTGCGTTGCTTAGTGAAAGTGTGTTTTTACGCTTTCACACAAACCGCTTATAGGATTTTAATATAGGACACGGAGAAAGATTATCATAAGGCTATCGAAATAATTATCAGTAGCCTGTAAGCCTAAGTTAACGCGACCTATGTAGTCCGGAATAAAGGCTTTACTAATAATTGCTACTGGGTACTTGGGTATAACCTGTGGGAAGGCTCAAGATGGCGGGCGATCGATGCACAGACGCCCACGGCACCTACGCCTGCGCTGCGACGCCCATACTACTCAACACGACCTGGTCTCCGCTACTTGGTAATAAAAATATCGATAATAAACGAAATATAAAAAAAACATCGATACATTTTATAAAAAAATCGATATTTTTATATTGGATTAATTTTCTTTAACCAAATTAGGTGTACGAATATAAATAGAAATCGTATAGAAAAAAAACTGAACAAGTTTAATAAAGTACAGGCTACTCGATTTAATCTTCTATTTTATTTAATCACTTTATTGTTAGTTTCAATAATAATGGGTTGAAATTGCTAACTAAAAGTAAACAATCGAATAAACTTTTCTTATGCTAATTATTAATAAAAATATTATATTTTTGTATTGTTATTATCTAACATAAACTTCGAAATTTTCATCGACTTTCAGATTCAGGGAATGAAAATTTTCGAATTAGAGTTAAAAACCAATATATAAATATTTAAATACTTCTATGTTCAACTTTACAATTTGATAACATTATGTAAATAAAACGTCAGTATTAACTTTAAATTTTATTCACAATATGAATATTAATATTTACAAATAATATATAAGTATTAATTTATTTTAATGACAAAACAATACAATATAATAATATTTACAATTTAAAAAATAATAGGTATTTGCTATTTAAATTATGAAATATACTTCACACAATATATTGTTTTATAGTTTATAGTAAAAATACAAAAGAAAAAAAGATTCGATTTTTTCTAATATTTACACTAATTTAACTCAAAAAGTAACAACTTTTACGGTTTTTATCGTGGTTTTCGACCCTTCGTGACCATATACCATAGTTGCTTTGAAGTATTCGAAACGCGAATGTAGAAATCTTAATAAATATAATCCGTAAAAAGGCTTCATTATAATGAAATAAACTTATTGATTATGTACTGAGGTCTAGTTATAGTACAATTTATTACGGCTTGAACCTGGTTTCTCTTAAACATCCCTTCTTTGACTTGCCTACCTGAAATGATTAAAACTTTTTGAGGGTGTGTAAAGTTTGCCAACCCGCATTGAAGCTTGATATAGTTTTTATAGCGTGATTTTGAAAAATTGCCCAATATTGGAAATAAAGAAATACTCGTAATAGATAGTTAAATCAATAATAAATAAATAGTCAACTAACTAATCTGCCATATCCAAAACAAATTCTCAAATTGGATAAAACACATTTCAATTCCATTAAAATCTGTTCAGCAGTTCTTCGCTGACATACAAGACGATATATAAAGATTAGCCCCCAAATCGCTGAAAAACTCGAAATCAAAGCGAAGCAATTTTATTCGAGTCACGTAAAATCGAAAAATCTCATATTAAGCCGTGCAACCACTACATAGGGTAACAATTCGATCGCCGTGGGGCTCATTTTTTACCTATTTCCACGTATTGGGCCCCAGGCTTTTGAAAATCGAGCGTTCGGGGGAGAGCCACAATCGCGCATCAAACGATGCAAATAAGTTTTCGCTAAGCACCTCATACGATCTACCGATATTTATTACTTTATAATGTACGACTGGGGTTTTACATGCGTTTATTTGTATGGAAGCTTATGTAGTCTATACTTTATTCTAATAATATTATCATAAAGATTAGATTTTTTTGGTTCATCGTCATCATCATTAGCCTTTATCCGTCCATTGCTGAACATGGGCCAATCAATGAACGCCAAGACGACCGATCCCTTGCCACTCGCTTCCAACACGGACACAGTGATTTGAAATACAGCAAAGCTGTTCCAGGTCTGAAACCAGCTACAGCTTTACTTACGGCTGAAAAATAAAAGTCAACAAAATTCATAATTACTACTTGTTATATAATATATGTATTTGTCTGTGTTACACGTAGATGAATATAACTATTTATATTAATATATAATTTTTTGATGAACTGACTGAAGGATAAATATTTATTCGAACCAGTGCTGGATTTACGTATAGGCCCGTGAGGCCCGGGCCTAGGGCGGCATGATTTGAGGGGCGCCAAAATTTCAGAGACGAAAAAAGTAAAGAAGACTGCCTTTGAAAATAAGTTTGGATTAATTTTGTAAAGAATTCTCTATAGAATACACCTATAACAATTCACTTTTTTTAATTACTTTTCAGTCTATGAATAAGATTGTTTTTTTAAAGATTAATTATAGTCTTTACCGAATGGTGTTCTTTACTTTTTGTTTCATTACTGAATATCAATGCCCAGCAGTGGGACATAATATATTAAGTGTTGATACTTTACTTTTTCCTAGCATTAAGGGCGGCAAAATAAACAGGGCCTAGGGCGGCATCAAGCCTAAATCCGTCACTGATTCGAACCCTGTAATTCTTAATATTTCTAAACTGTAAAGTTTACATATTCAATGACTGCACGTTCAACTTATTTCTAGAAATGGAAAAAAATAACATATTTTTTTTTATTAATTTATTATTATTATAACTAAATATATTGAAAACAAACATTTAAAAATATATCTATATATTAATAGGTTTATGTATTAAATATTTATAAGTTTACAAATATTTACTTATTCACCTTCAAATATAATTATATTTATTGATTCAAATTAGGACATATTGAACTTTATATTCTTACAAACACATATTTTTAATATATAAATGTCTATTTATACTATTTTACACATACTATGTTTAATGTAATGCAGTATAATAACAATTCGAAGGTCACAACATTTCTTCCTTAAATAAAAGTGAGTTATTCGCTATAATTGACCTTTTAATGATTACATGACACCAAAACCGGCCACCGTTACTGCGAATGTTATGAAGGCGAGAAGCGTGACCTTAAGTATATGGATAAACTTATGTTTGTTAACAGATACGGAGCCGGGTACGATCTAGCCGCGAGACGGAAAAACGCCACACGAGAGTCCACGGCCACGTTGAAGGCTTGGCTGAATGAGCACAAGAAGAACCCCTACCCCACCAAGGGGGAGAAGATCATGCTGGCAATCATCACAAAAATGACGCTGACTCAAGTCTCGACGTGGTTCGCGAATGCCCGACGCCGCCTGAAAAAGGAGAACAAGATGACGTGGGAACCGAAAAACAAAACTGACGACGATGATGATACCATGCTCTCAGACGAAGAAAAAGAACAGGATGATAAAATCAAATCAAACAAAGGTTCGTTGAGATCACATAATAGACTTAACGATAGTATTAACTATAGTTCCCTTTGTGTATTATTGCTTGCGAATTGTCTGTGCGAGCGATTGAGCTGGCGTTTTTATAAAATTGCTTTAATTTTGTCGGTGTATAAATCCAGTGAATTGGCATAACGTGGGAGGGTTTAGGGTGGGAGGCGGAGGGCGGGAGGGGAGGTCTCGGCGTGTAACTGTGCGTAACCGCTCCACGCTACCGGATTTCCTGTTTGTAGTAAAGTGGGCGGCGCCCGAACTCAAATTTCACAAGCTCCTTCTGTAGGTACATTGCCTATACTTGTAAGTACAGATTTATAAATCTATTGCATAGTTACTTAACGTTGCAAAATGTGTTTTATATTTGTGCAATTTCTTTATTGTTTTATTCAATAAAGTAATTGCAGTAAATGAAAATAGCAACTCTACTTTTAGTTTAACCTTTTATATTTGTTACAGATAGAGATATAAAACGTATTTGAGTTAAATTTCATATACGTAATTAATTTTAGGTTACTAAAGAAGCTTTTTCGTTTGCATACGTTAGCTTTGATTTTGTTTCTGAACGGAGTTTTAAGAAAGGAACCAAGGAATATTAAAAGTAGTACCTACTCTAGGACGGGAGTAATAATGAAGTCTGTTTTTAAGTTGTCAGTTAAATAATGTATGTATGCAAAGAATACTCATGAAACATCGTCATTTTTATACTCTTTTGTTAAAAATATGTTGGCAATATAATATAAATTTATTCAAGACCGGGCCTGAAAATCTTCGCTGCTGTCCAAAAGGTAGGGACTGTGAAAATCCGATGGAATTGGATATAAAAAGAATGATTTATTAACACACAAAAATAAAATCACACAAGAATATTAAACATAAATACAACAAATTTAGCATTTAAAAATAATGATTTAAATATGAATATAAGTTAAATACGCGTAAATATAACACGATTTCTTCGACGCCTGGCAGACAACTTCGAGTCTTGGCGTTCGTTGAAAGGTTGATGAAAATGAATAAATAAGTCTGCAAACACACCACGTTAGCTGCTAGAGTAAACTAGTTCATATGTTACGGGTATTAGATGAGGAAATAAAAAGAAATATGATGAAAATACATAAATAAAATATGTATGATACGTTGATTCATACAAATTTTCTCTAATGCTTTGAGCGGATTTAAAACCTGCGAAGTTCCTGTAGCCGGACGACTCGATCATCAGGCAAAATGATGATGATGTTAGTCATTGCCATCATGGTTTCTTATCCCTCACAATCATAAGTCAATCAGTATTGAAATCCCACAGACGGGGTTCATTAGTCTCGCTTGTCAACAACATAAATAAGTGGGCTTGAGTGTTGCCGTCGCCCGTCCCCTGGTCACGGCTAAAGCCGAGGGATGAACTATTGTCGCCAAAGTGCAGGATCGCCTGCGGAGACCATAAAATATAAAACCTTTTTGATGGGAAACTTTTTATGAAACGCGCTATGTTTATTTTCTCTCGTGTATTGATTCGAAACTTCTTGTTACGCTACTAGATATATCGGGTTCGATGGCATGATTTCAGTCTTAAAACTAAAATGAGGTAAAATGTTATCCTTCAGACGTTTAGACGTATAGGCGAAACTTACCTCTTTTTAAGAACAGTATTTAAAAAAAATGCCATTTGCGGTATACAAATCCGTGATCCATTGACCTAATGTTACGTTACGTTATCACTTAGATTAAGGCTCAATAATCTTCATCAGCACATGGTAAAATAAGTTAATGTGGACCAATCTATAAATATAACTAGTAGCAAATAACAAAGGTCCATATATTGTAAAATAAATTATAAGATTATGTTCCAACTAAGACCTACAAAAAGTGAATTACATTTATAAGGATAAGACCGTTGAGGACATTTTTTTTTATCATTATCTTCGATTAATTTATTTAGTACCTATATAGGTATTGGGTACATACCCAACCTAAACATATTATTAAGGACGAGAATAATAATAAAACTGCACAAAAACTATGGAAAAAGCACATTCTGTTAAACCAAAACAATAGACAATATTTTTGGCTACTAGCCAGTGTCAAGTTGAAAAAATATTTTTGTGGCAAAAAATTTTGTCGTGAAAAATAGATAGATAAAATATTTTAAGACGAAAGGCATAAAAAATATTCAAACATAAAAAAGCAGGTGCGTGTAATGATAAAAATCAAGAAAAGTATACATACAGTTAACGTATAAAACGAACAACATTTTTTTAAATAAATTAATATAAATTAGTTATTCCAACAAAGAATATTCTTTTATTGTAAAAGCAAATGGTTTTATATTTTTATGAATAGTATGTTGACGTAAACTTGATTTACGGATCTTATGTTTAATAAAAATACATCTATTTTTGCTTACAAGAAAAGATATAAATATAAAACTATTTTTTTTAAATTTTGAGTTGAGTTACAACATATATAATAGTAAGAATCTTCTTAGTATCATCACCTTTACTACTAAAATTATTGATTTTTTTTTGCATCCATCCATCTATAAGTTAGGTAGTAATTTCGTCGAGGTCTTTAATATTTATATAAGTAAGCGTAAATGACCTGAATTTTACCGACATTGTAAATCAATTAATACATTCAAGTAATATTTATCACATGTTTAGGGCAATTGATTAACTTAACTCCCAACTTAAGAACTTACAATATTAATTCTCGCTGCGGCTGCTATAACTAATAAATGGCCTCGATAGTATATCATTCAACTTGGTAACTTAATTAAAATGATGTAACATTTTATAAGTTGGTAGCAGTTTTAATTTCATATATTCACTTGACGTTTTAAAACACAAACATGTCTACTGGTCTAAGAGCCATGGAAATCCTTCACGGATAGGCAAGTAATTTATAGGCACATTTGCTTAGACAAAAAAATTGATAAAGAATACGTCTTATCAGATCGGTTAAGGACGATCTTTCACGTCCCTCGTACTATACTGTATATTTATCCATAAAAGGCAGTACTAACAAACGAAGGACAGTAGGTCCTTCAGTAACATAGGTAAGACCATTTATTCTTTGTTTCGGTAGTACTTAAGTACGTGGACGAAGAAATTTTACCTTCGTCTGTATCATTTTGTCCAGATGAACGTAAAAAATAGTGTGATCACATTTCCGCGTGTTACCGCAGCCTTATCGGTAACTTAGTCAAGGCTAACAACTCACCATCAAAAACAACCTGCCGTTTATATAGGAAACATATCAGACATTTTCGGTATCGATTTTTTTCTGCACCAACTTAAGCCGATATATTTCTCATGTGCCAAAGTGCCACTGCCCAAACAATACAGTAATAACGAACGTCAAAAATAACGTTTGTTCGTAACTTTTTGGAGCCACCGTTGCCGCAGCCCCATCGGCGGCTTAGCGGCACGTGGCGACTCCATGATTTCTCACTTCTGCCGCCGCACGACGTGTTATTATTAAATTTCTGTGACACTCCTCTCCTGATATTAATTGCGCCACTCTGAGCTGTACATAATTTATATTGTGTTACCAACAGTACGGGATGTTTTGGAAATATTGTAATGAAGGATTATAGTTTGAAAACATTATGCGCGATCGAAAGATGACGTTGCTTTTGACTGATCACCATAACGGACGATTGTAATTTGTCTTAGAGGTGGAAAAAAAATGTAACTTACCGGATATAAAGTCAGAAATTGAATCCGCGTAAAGATTAGTACTTAGTAGTTTATGAGAATTTAAAAAAAAAAGATATGTGTGCGATTCACACGATAGAAGTGAAACACACGTTAAATGCTCAAATACAAGCAAGTATTAAACAGTGTGCAATATACATACACACCGACATTTGCTCTCTCGCTCTTTTGTATTTGTGTCTCTTACCTGTCGTATTTTCCGTTGCATCCGGTTTGAAATCACAACGATTCTATAGAAGTTTAACTTCAATAGTGTTTTAGTACCTAGTTAAAGAATAAACGTGAAATAATATTCTGATTAATTATCAGCGTCATAGAATGTATTCAAATCGTAAACCTAAGCATAATAATTATTACTGGATCATTCTGCATGACGTCACACGATTAAAAGCAACCAATCACAAGACCGTGACATCATTTCAATGACAATTCACTTTTTATCGTAACCCCCAATTTATGTTTCGTAAAGAGCAGCGAATCCGGCTTATCCACTCAAAAGTCATCACGGAAGGTTTGACATAGGTTATACGCCGTATAAGCCAAATTGTGTAAAACTTCGAATACGAAATCCCTCCATTTTGAAATAGGTTTTTACTTCCAACTTAGGGCCTGTTTCACCACTTCCTGATAAGTTCCGAATAGGCTATCCACCAGATATCCAACAGATAGAGTATGGAGTATATGTCAAATATGTTGTGAATAGCCTATCCGGCACTTATCAGGAAGTGGTGAAACAGGCCCTTAAATGAATAAAGTATATCTACTAGTTTTTTTAATAAAAGGTATCAGTAAAACAACATTGTATCCGCCGTTAATTACCGCCGTTACGTTAATGTCGATTTTTGTTTGAGCACTAAAAACGTTAATAATTAGTTTTTTAGTTTAGTTACACCCGTATTCAAAAAGCGTACTAGGATAAGTAATGAAACAATACTATGCATAGAACGCCTCTATCTATATGCTCCTGGTGTCGGGTTTTATATGGGTTTGACAGACGCACATTTGCGGATTTCATTTAAGTATTGTCTATGAATTGGTTTGAATGACCCTATGCGTTCCAGAGTACTATGACACATCAAAGAATTGTTTGTGAATACGGGAGCAAGTTTCCACACTAACCGTTATTTTTTGTTAAGTAGCTTGAAAATATTGAAAGCAGCTTGATCTTATCATCAACATCGTTATTTAAATTAAAAAAAAAAAAAAAAAAAAATGTCTACTTAGAACCATTCTGTTAAAATTATGCTTATGGAAGAGCGGAGTCCCCTACTACAGGTATTTCTTTACTTAACAGGGGTCTCCTGCCACTGATATAGTATATTGTAAACTTGATTACTGAATAAAGATTATTATTATTATTATTATTATCAGCCTTTCTCCGTCCACTACTGGCTTCTTCCATCAGGTTTTATTGTAAAAAAATTAAGCATCCCTCGTTTTGGATGCCCACATCCATGGTAACAGACTTAGGCGTCAGACGTCCTAACCGTATCGTAAAAGCGGTTTCATTAAGTAAAAAGTTAGAAAACATCAGAAAACGATATAGTAATACTTTCAATAAACAGGCTAAATTACACATAATGTTATGATCAAACAACATTAACATATAATGAGCCCCGGGATTACACGTTCCCAGCACCTAACCAAACATCAATGTTACTGACGCGCGATATATCATTCGAATCAAACAATAGATTTCACACGAGGTCTTGGTTTGCAAACACGGACCCCAAGTAATAAATGTTAATTTTTGACAGTGCAAACAAAACACGCGTTAATGGAAAGTGAAACTATGGGGTGTGTGTAAAGTGAATCTAGTTCTTTAGTGAAATGAACATGAAATAAGTTATAATGAAACAACTTTTACGGATTTTATCGCGGTTTATTTAGTTTTTTATGAGCCCAACGTTTCGGATACTTTACAGCAACTGGCCACTACCACTTGCTTGGGCTCCCATATAAAAATAATAAAATCTAAATCCAAACATATCACAGACTAAAGACTCAGTTAGCACCTTCTGCATAGATAGGACTAAATATGAAATAGGTTCTACAAATATATCAGTTTTTTAAGATTTAGCCCTCGTTTGCACGCGTTTTTAACGCTCGGTAAAAAACCGTTTGACACAAATGGATAAAGCGTGGCGCTTTTTAATCAAGCACTGTTGGATTTTCGACGTTGAGTGTTGGACGTTAAATCGAATTGAGCATACGGCTTATTAAACTCTCGTGAGAATGGGTTTGTACATGCATTTTGTACTATGCGACGATCACGGGAGGACTAAGTTGTCAGGCCATGCTGAATTGCTGCACGCTGAAACAAAATTCTTAGAAACTACTCTTAGATACATAAATAATTTAGTTTCTCCTAGTTAATAGTAAAAATTCTAGATCAAAAAGTAACCTATTAAATTATATATTAAAGAATAATATATATACATATCATATATAATATAATATACATTTTAAGAAAACTATGTCGATCTTGGTATTTTTGAAATATTGTTACATCTTTTAAAGTCTAGCATTATTAAAGCTAAAGTGAATTTAAGTTTAAGTTTTGGAATTAGAATTGTTTAATTTAGTAAACTTTTAAATTTTAATTTAACTAGTGTTTCTAATTTTAGTACTAGATGGCGCTACTAATCAAATTACATGGCGCTGTTGTTGTGACGAGGTCTCAACGTGTAATACAACCTTCAATTATATACTTGACAAGTATAATATAATAATCAGAGAACAACTATACGACACTAAATATAAAATTGGCTTTATATCAGATTCATCAAATCTTAATCCGTTCTGTGATTAACAAACACCCAAACATTCACACGTACATTCATAGTACTGTATCAAAGTGTAATAAATTGCCGCGACTTTGTCCATGCTGGAGACAGGGTAAGGGGCTTTTTATTTCCCTTTGCTCCCGGCTTGAAAGGGGGAAAACCACTCGAAGTATCAGCTTCGATTTTCCACGCGTCGGCGGTGAATCTTTGAATATTGAGGGTTGAAAGCGTTGCACATAAAACGCACAGTTCCATTTGACTATGTCAACATTGCCATTTGACTATGTCAACATTGCGATTTAACTATGTCATCTTTATGATTTAATATCAACGCTATGACTATATTGTTTAAAGCATATATTACATAAAGGGTTCTATTTTTTAATTTAAATTGTTAAATAAAAAAATGTTTGGCATTTATGGTAGTACATTTTTATAAATTTGGCTTAAATACTTAATCTATGTAGCTACCATGATTACGTATATTTTGATTAAAAATAATAATAAAGAACATGTAATACAATAATAGGTAGTAAAAAATAAAACATTTTTTTGAACTATCATTATCATCGGTTCAACACGTCGTTATAAATAATCACAAACAGCAATCATTAAAGTGAGTAATCATTATTATAAATATTTAATGATTGTTGTAGGTAATTAAAATAATTAATACTCATACATGGTTCAAAACAATGTTCTTTACTACTGGAATATAGTAATTATCATATTATATTTAACTATATTATGTTTTATAAATAATCTAACAATTATGGTTATTGTAAATAACTATCGCTAGAAGTATATAAAATAAAATGAGGGCAAAGCTATTTAAAAGAGACAAAATATTAGAAACATAATTATAATAAAGACTTCTGCGCAATTTTTGAGATGTTGGAATAACTTTAATAAATTATATCGTAATAAAATATCAACCCATATAATATTATGTCCAACTGCTGGGCACGGGTTTCCTCCTCGAAATCAGACGATGACTTAGTTCACAGATGCGCTGGCCCAATGTGTGTTGGTGAACACCACACACTCCTCAAATGCTTGAACCAGGGTTGCAGGTTTCCTATGCATTTTATTTAAAACGGCTATGTGCTACTCTAAACTAAAATCTATCTTGATATTAATAATTGTCAACCTAATCACAACAGTCGCTTCCACGTTCTATGAAGAACGAACATCCAAAATTCATAATACATAAAGTATTAATGAATAAAAAAATGCAATAAACAAAACATATTAATACTATATTAATAAACATATCATTAATCCAATTAAACGAGACAGATCAATTTGAATCGCGGGCCCAATTAATAAAATTATCTAAACGTACACATTGTACTGTTAATAAAACGTAAAGTCCCTTATCTCCATGGGCCCTTATTAGATTAATACAATGAAAATTAAAACAATTTGCCGGCTAAATATCTTCGCGCCGAGTATCAGTGGCCCTTTCCCCTCGAAGGGCAAGGATAACCCCTCTTAAAAGCTAGGAGCAGTCAGCATTAAATGGAATAAAGTGCACGAAATAGAGCGGTCGCGCCCCCCCGCAGGCCTGGAATTTCATTACCGCCCAAAACCCTCACCGAAGCCACTTTACAACGGAAAATGGTATTATGATAATACTTAGAGCCTTATAAAATTTCGCTGAATAAACATTCGTATTTAATTGTATATAACGTTTAACTTGAAATTAACTTTTACTGTGCGTATTTTTTTTTCTTTTTTGGTATTTTGTAATTTTTGTTTTGTATTATTGTATATTGTAGTAAACATTACTAAAATATGGAGATAACTATTGGATAATAATACTATACACACTATTCATTCATTCATTGTTACGTAAAGTAACAGCTAGCACAATTTTCGACACCATACCAGAAAAAAAGTAAAAAGGATTGACCAATTTTGAATAGTAAAAAAGGAAATATACGAAAGGGGCTAAATGGGAACGAGACGCGAGGTTGACCATTAATTGTGTGGGTCGCAGCGCATTCCGCGGAGAGCAGAGGGGCGGGGGCGCGGGCGGAGCGGGCGGCGCGGGAGGGGGAGACGCGGGGTGAAATGCGAAATAAATGGCCAGCTTAAATACGAAAGGGATCGCTTCGCCCGCGGCAGGGGTGTCGCGCCCCAAAGTGGTATTTTCACTTCGCTAATCGGATAACCACTTAACGAATGGGTCACTGCACGCCAAACGTATTTTCACACGACTTTACCGAGGGCGAAGATACAGTCTTACGAGCCGAAACTTACGTCCACGTGAGATTCGTAAACACTGTTATCCCCTTTTTATTGTGACTTAGTCATGGCTATTGCGACTAATCTTTTTTTATGGCCGGAAGCTTGTTGGGCAGATTTTAATGGGATACGATTATCTTTACAGATGACGAGCGCAAGGGCGATGAACTGCTCCAGGGAATGCATAGCCAGTTGTTGGGGTACGGCATCAAGGAGGAGTCGAAGCGAGTTGCAGGAGACTGCGGTATACCGATACCAGCTTCCAAGCCGAAGATTTGGTCGCTAGCGGACACAGCGGCATGTAAAACACCTCCACCAGCTGCACAGCCCTGGCCTCAGCATGGCTACGGCCCGGGACCAGAAAGGTCATCAGCAAGCGATGGTAGCTCAAATGGATTCGCTTTACCTGCGACGGCAGCAGCCAGTCCGGCTAGTGGTGCGTACGGACGGTACGGTGGTTTCCCTGGAGCTCAGTATGGTGGGCAACACCCTTGTGTACATCCTGCCGCATTCCCTGATGTACAGACGGACACACCTCCTCAAACTCCACCTAACATGAAAGTACCGAGTGTAGCCAATCCTCTGGGCAGCGGTGGTGGTTCTGGATACTGTTTTCCGCGACACCAGCAGTCCCCACATCGTGATCCCTACCACAATGCTCACCACACAAACAATCACCAGCCAAACCAACACCACGAAGGTTCTGCAGCGTTCAAGCCGTTTTATAAAAGGTGAATATATTTCTTATTTCTATTTAAGTCTTAAATCAATTTTCATACCTAGGAAACCAAAAGCTTCATGCTTACAAAAATGTAGGTATTCGCGTTCAAAAAATAGTAAATTCTTCTTTGTGTGAATAAAACATTTTCCTTTTAATCTAGGAGTATATTTTTATTTTGTAACTTGACTACAAGTTCCATTAATAGGAGTACCCAAAGGCACATTATTGGACCGTTTCCCTTTAGGATTTACAAAATACAGCATGACTTTAAATACTTTTTGATAGCTTAAGCCATATTGACTTTATGTAGTATTCGATGATGCAAATGAGAAACTCCAAATGAATGATGGTACTAAAGATATGGAGGACCATAAACAGAGCTGCGGTGTAACGGTTCAGGCAGTGTCATGTCGGTAATTGAAAACAATGGAGGCGCGTCGAGGAAGGGAGACGTAGAGATTGCAATCTTGTGTCATTTGTCAGTGTCGAGGGACCCACACCTACGTAGGCTGACCTACCCAAATTACATTGGCTTTAAATATACTAGATGTATAAGATAAAACACATTTTTACTGAAACTTAAGTTTGTGTAGATTTTTAAGAATATCAGAAATTTTTTAGTTACAATCAAAAGACGGCCAATTGCCTGGTAAAATCCTGATAGGTTTTATATTTTTTACAAGTGTGATCCAAAACTTACGAATCTGAAATAATCCGTTATAAACACCATTACAAATGTTATTTACTGTCGTATAGACTAAAAATCTATCACGCAGTGTATCTGGAACATCAGTTTTGATTCAAGTAGTTATATAAAATATTTTTCTAATGAATTGAAAATACAAATTGAATTTTTTAAGACACTAATTAGTATTCTAGCTCCTAATTATTATTAAAGTATAACATAAAACATTAAAAGCATCGAAAACATAGCTCCAGATGTAGAACAAATAAAAGCAAAACTACACATTTCTAAGAACGAAACATTTGGGACACAGATGAATAATCAAAAGCTAATATGATAGCATTGTATTACGAGACATTAAGTTTATCAAGCACCATCTTGGATCAGGACAAATTCTAATAAGCTACCCGTTTGGGTGTAGTCGCACGTTTCTAAGAGTCTCCGAAGGATTTCTTAGAACGGTCCGCGGCATCCTCGTCTCATTACAATAAATCGCATCGTCGACGCCGCCGCACACGGAGGTTGCGCGGGGAATTCTGTTCTTACCGAACGCTCACAAATTCACGTCTATAACTTTTTGTGTTATTTTCGTTTTCACGCCTTTTTGCCGTGCGAATTCCTTGACGCGAAAATAACTCCTTATCGCGGCATTCCTTCAAAGGTAACCCAAAAAGAACGTATCGATTTCGATACACGTTTTTGACTTAAAGAACATACTCGTGTCTCTTATATTAAACTAAGTAATATGAATGCAAAAATCGTACCTACTTAATACATTCCTCGGAACAAGATAAGCGAAGATTGTAATGATGATTAATGAGAGGACTTTTAAATAACGAACACGAATGAAATGATGTATTAGAAACAAATAATCATCAATTTGTGTAATATAAGTCGTAAACATTAAACTAAATACTACAACTGCAATACAAGAAATAAGTACCTAGAAAAGGCAATTATGATAGGTATGTTTCATCAGAGTTTGTTTCCTCTATTAAGAGAAGATAACGATTCGATTAAGTATAACAAACATACAAATAGGCAGTAAGATTCACGTTATTCTCTAAAGTCTAATTCCATTCAAAGAAACATATTTGAATAATATAAATTGGGAATTGTTCTAAGAACAAAAAACACGTTAATTTATGGGTGTACGTAGTATTGTTCCCAGCGTCGCGTCGACAGTGGCTGGGCCCCAGATAGCGCTCGCGTCGTGCGTGGGTGAAGTATCAATGGGCCTCTTCATTCAACACCAACTCCACATTAAGGCTTTATTTTTTCCGTCGCCCTAATCTTACCTCTTATCTCTCGATCCCCGGGTCCTTCTCTGTTTCATTCAGCGAGTCCGGCAAACCTGTTCGACTTTTTTCATTCACGTACGGTTTAGATGACCGCCGCTGAGGTCAAATTTTTATTTCTTTCACATTTTGGTTTTCCGGTCCGGACGATTCGTTAATAAATTCTCAGATAATGAGACTGAACGTTTCGTCACCTCATCTCGATTGCTTTTAACTTTTGTTTTTTTTTTCGGCCGTTATGTGTGAACACGGCGGAGGGCTCGGACGCTTAGATAGAATCAGCTATCTCGCCGGACCTTGTTTTTTCGGTAATTTAAATACCGCTATTCTTTTTAGAATATTCTTTTAGTTAAAGTGTAGGTTCATTCAGAATGATTTTTTAAACACACTCGGTTACATCTTTCGAATTTTTATAAATTCTTCCGTCTGTGCCGACAAACATTTTCTACTATTTAGTAAATTATTCTAATAAGTGACTTAAATAACACTCGCCTAGAGATACTTAATGTTTCGTTTGATATCAATCAAATAGATACTGTAATACTATTTATTATAGTATAATGCGTGTTTGTTCTTATTGTTAACGATATGTTGTTTGTTGCAGGTAAAGCAAGGAAGGGTTGGGGCGCTGCACCAAATTCTAATCATTAGAGACTTACAATTTCACAGTGACACAGTGCTATGACACTATCTACGAAACACCAGCAAACCGAGTCTTTGCTAATAAACTTTATAGATAATCTAGTTATAAATATTATTTTGTAATGGCATTTGTTTGATTATCGTGTAGAATAATTTTTGAAATTCCTAAATTTAAAAGCACAGACTATGATAATGTAAAAAGTAATTTGTTAATTTGTACCTAAAAGTAATTTCTTGTGAATATATTGACGGTTGTCATTAGTACTTATGTATGAGAATGTTGCTCAGTATTTTTATAGATTTAAGTATAACCGGACTTGATTATTTATGGACACAATCGAACCCATTATTTTATAAATTAGTGATTTTAGTGAATTCTAGTATATTTATTTTTATAATTTCAAACGGATTTGAAATAAAAGTATTTATCAGATCTTCCAATTAGAGTGAAATTTTCGTTTTAATGTAAATCGTTTTTGAAGCGATCGAATATTTATTTAAGATCTTTGTATAAAGTGACATGGCCCGGTTCAGGTTTTTTATATGTTATAAACTACGACGCAACACCTGTCGTCGGATCAGTTATTATTGTTGTCGTTGTACATAATTGAAGTTTTGTAGATTTTCTATTTTTTAGTTTATCATCAATGTACAAATTAATGGGGACTGTTTTCTCACTTTCGATATATCGAAATGAACTATAAATATTGTTTAAAAGTATTATTAGAATACATGTAAATAAATTTATCCTGAATATTTTATTTTATACTGCAATTGAATACGCCCATGTGAATAGTGGATAAGTTGACGTTGAAGTAAATTAAGGCATAATATTCACAACACGGTTGGATCAATTTAGCAATTGACGCAGATGGCAATATTTTTATGTTAATGTTGGCTATTGGGGATTTGCAATTGTAAGGGGTTAGAGCACACATCGAACACTAGTGTAAATTTATCCCACCTCTTACAATTATTAAATCAATAGTATTAGCGTTTCCCGAATTTGTGTTTTGTAAATATGTTAAACATTTAGTTAGTTTAATATATTTATCAAGCAATATTACATACGATGAAATTACCATCATATGCCCTTACAGTTACGTTTGCAATAATCAATTAAGGAATCACAAACTATAATATAATAAGTAAAGGTTAATAATAGCTGAACATGATTTTGGAAACACTGATATATTAAAATAAGAATTAGTAGAAACTTATAGTACATCGGTTGATCATAGATTTTCTAAGATAATTTATTATACATTAACAGTAAGCAGTTTTGTAGCAATAATAATTGATTTTTCACTTTAGGAACGAGTGCATTATCCTAACTAACGAACGGAACATGTATTTGTATTAAAAGTAATTGTAATTACACTAAATATTGTGCAAGTCATATTATATCTACTTGAATTATAATAAGTATAAATATATATCTGTGCAATCAATTGTATTTGTGCAATGAAATTGTTTATTTGCAAATGTAATTCTTTCTCCAAGGCACAAGTGATATTGTAATACTATTATTCCAGTAGGGATATTCTGTAAGGTCGTTTTCGAATCTCGACAGCTAAATCCGCGGTGATATGACGATCTTGACAATTTTTTATTCTTTAAAACTCGACTTTCTATCTATATCAATAAAATTCACTTTCGAAGTGACGTAAAGTGAGCTCTATCACTCAGGTGAAGCGCGATATCGAAATGGTTTTTACAGAATAGCCCTACGGTCTCTAGTCCCGTATAGTTAGGATAAGTGCGCTTAGTCTAAGCGATGTAATAAATAGGTCACCGTACTTCGTTAAATGCAATATTGAGGCTTGTTATTGAAATCGACTCATTTTCATTGACGACAATTTAATTGTGACCAAATCGAATGTATCCGCTTAATAATAAATGTTCTATATAGATATTTATAGAATATGTACCTATTAATTATTATGAGTAAAATTATGTAACGATTGTAATTAAAACTTTATTTCAATGGATTACATTTTATTTTAAATCTAGCTTTTCCCCACGTCTTCATCCTGCAATCAAAAGCTTTCCTCAATAACTCACCTACGCAAATACAAAACAAAATCTTTCTGGTGGTACTGGAGATTAGACAAACATACAAACTTGAATTTAAATATATACAACTTCCACAGCTTCTACATCAATCAGCGGTTATTAATATATATTTACATATATATACTCATCATTATCAATCTTTAGATTACGTCGTATGCCATCTTGACCGGTTTTACGAACTCAAACCGGTTACCGAGCGTAGATCACCAGACATTCAAAAATAAATCATAAAGACATATTATATAAAAATTAAAATATATTACATATTATGTACTGCGTTTATTAATCAACATCATTTGTAACCACTAACATCTCTCAGACAATCTCAGAGATCGTGAAAGGATCACTATATATATATTTATACGCACGATATTTTAATTTTTATAATATCATTTAAAAAAATGGGAATAAACTCATAATAGAACTTGTAATTGTGCAAATAAATCATCAAATAGTTTGATTAATTTTTTGAAGTTATGCCTACATATTTTATGAAGAAGATATTTTAAAATTAATATAGGTCTTAATACGTAAGAATAGCAATAGTAAGTATATATTTTCAATTTTAATTATCAGACTGTGTAAAACAGCCGATGACACAAACTGAAAAAAATGGCGTCTTTTTTTAAACGTAGGTTATAAAAAAATCAGTATACAATAGGGAGGCATAAAAACGAGATAACTTTTTATCTAGCATTTGAGATAAAATGGCCGATACGAGATTTAGGGCTGCTCAATCTTGAGTTACGGACATAATGAAAAAAAAAAGTCGAACAAAACGAAAAAAAAAGCGCCTAATGAACCAGTAAAGGTTGAGGGAGGGACCCTTCTAACTCTTAAACAATACTTAAGGACTAATAAAAGAACCGCTTTTTTGAGTTTTAAAACTCGGGGCTCAAGACGTAATTTAGTAAATTAAAAGAGAGATTAACGAAATCAATGGGAACTTTAAGCGTTAATTTATAGTCTATATTTTATTATCTTTACGCATCTGCAATCTAAGAGTTTTCAATGAATAAACGTGCATTATTAAAGTTTATAGACATAATGTAGCCAATATGTCATGGCTTTATTGTGTGTTGTATTTGAAAGAAAGAAAAAGAAAAAGAAATAAACTTTTATTATTCACGACAACAACACACACACCCCGCACACACACACACACACACACACACACACACACACACACACAATATACATACAGCTTACGGTCTTGACAATGTGAATAATAGAGGCAGTCACTCAGCATTTGGCAATCATTACCTTCATTAAACTCTTTCAATGAACGCCGAGATCGATTTTACACCACTAACATCTAATTAGGGCTTGACACAAAGTTCCAGTAGACTTCTCTCTGATTGTCACATACTTGGTATATAACCCCTCGAGAATAACCCCTAAATTCAAAAGAGGAGGTAAGCAAATCGATTATAATTCTTTGTAGAATCTCTGGAACTAAAATATTTATTTCTTTCAACGAATACAAACGGATACACTTTGTCTTGAAAAAGGGTTTTTACACAGAAATCAATGAAGTCAACTGAAAATATATTTAAAAAAAAATAACAAGAAGCATCGTATAAAAATAATAAGCATAAATAATACAATAAAAAAAGAAAATTATGATTCAAACGAAGGTCTAAAAATTATTTCCTTAGTTTAATTTTAAGGGCACTGAGATAGAGCACCTGATGGGCTCTTTTTCTTCATCATCATTATCATATGACTTTTGAAGTTTGAAAGTAAGAAAGCAACATTTCTTGCACGCTATAGGTACTCATATTTCGTACAAATAAATAAAATCATACAAATTCTACCAATGATACGGTTAATACAAGCTCAATAACCTCCACATCTTACAGTTATCATCCTGATGAATATCAACTCCAGAAATGACGAAGTAGTTTTTAATTCTCTGTTAATCATATCTATTTATTATAAACCAAACGCATAATATATTTTATGAGACAGCAGCTTAAACACTTTATGTTAAACATTAATTGTCTACTATTGTTCATTCTACCTATATGGAAAATATTTGAAAAATATTACACGTTTAAACAAAATATATATTTACATTGAGTAGACGATTAACTCCTGACAGATTTGAAATCGTTACCTAGACTATAACTTGTTCCGATTAATCTAACGGGTAAAAACAAACTACACTGATTATGTTCGTTAATCAGCATCAGTATTAACTATTAACTAAAATAGAAAAAAATATAGTCTCTGAGAATAATATCACATAAAATGATAAAAATTTAACCATTTCATCATTATCATCAAGCTTTATCCGTCTACTACTGCTCTGAGATCTTCTTCCCACCTGGTTAATGGCCGACCAACACTTTAAAACCCATCAATCATTAAACCCATATATTCATCAATCAATAATGAAATTTAGTATTTATACTACTGCGATTCTATTTTAATTTTTATATAAATAACACAATTTTAAATTGATATTAAATGCATATTAAACAAAAAAAATGTTCATATTATATACGTCGTCTTCATCATCATCATCATCATCAGCCGTCCACTTCTGAAAATAGGCTTCCCTCAATGAACGCCAAGACGACCTTCTACAGAGATTTATACATCGTCTTAGACATAATAAAACATTATTCTATTGAAACGATAGTAAAATCGAATACACAGTCCAATTAATTTGTCCATAAGTATCAATAGGCAATAACTTACGATATAAGGATATGCTTAATCAAATGATATAAATACGCAATAAAATATCCTCTCGTAAAACAGTCATAAACACACAACAAATAACGACAACTATTTGACGCAATTCGCAAGGTAAGTAAAAATGTTTGTCGTGTTAATTAAATCTAGTTTATTGCTACAATCAAGCGAAATATCAATCTTACCTTAATCATATGATATTAATATTTTATTACAGAGATGCACACAAATGATCAAAGTGACACGGACCAAAACTATTCTTACTTAAAATAAACATCAGTATCCAAAATGTCATTAAAATCAACAAATTTTGGATAACATGCATACTATGTAGACAAAATTTGTTGCGATCAGACAACGTAAAAAATATTTTCATATATTTTAAAGATTTGTAGACATTTATTATATTACAGTAATTGTTACAATAATATAAAAATATAAGTCTTATTAATATAATAAGTTAAAGCAAGGCTACTCAGTATGATTTAAAACATTTGCAATCAATTTGAAATGTAAGAACCTTTTTTGTATTTTAAACAAATTAAAAAAGAATGTATAGCTTTTGTTATTCAATAATCGCTACTTAAATTCTTCAATAATAATTAATAAGTAATTAGAGCTGCATTTACACCATCTAATTCGTTTACCCTGGACAAGCACAGCTTCGGAAAGTTTGTGAGCTTGACAAGTTGCCGGAAAAGGATACCAGATGGCGGATCCGGTAAGTTACAGATAGTTTAGCGTTCAACCAATGTTTCCAGGACTTAGTATTTTAGACTAGTGCTCAAATATTATAAGTTGACAACGGAATAATACATTAGAACTAATGAAATGAATAATTTATATATACATATAATATGGTTTGTACTTTATCATGGGATTTTATATAAAATATTTCGATCGAAAAATGATTTATATTGTATACGACTAGCTGTTTACCGTGGGTTTGTTTAAACTAAAATAAAAAATAAAAATCCTTATTAAGATTTTCGACAATTTTTTCTTTTTTTTATATTTGTACTCTCAGGTGCCCATATCTTCGCCTTCTAATATTTTTTACAATTTATGCCACTCAGTATTAAAAAAACATTTTTTGGTAAAAGAATATTATAATCACATCAGTACTTTTGGCGGTAATTCGTAACCAACCAACAAACGTTTCTCTCGTTGTTATGACAAAAATATTGATGTATCATACTTAGGATCCTGATCTGGTTAACAACGAAGCTGAATGTAAAAATCGCATCAAAATCCGCTGAGTAGTTTAGAGAATATCGCTGCAACAGCACACCAACAAAATGCGAACTTAATATAATAAATATAAGAGATATAATTTGGATAATTATATAAAAAATTTAGAAAATATATAATACTAGCAGCGCCCCGCGGATGTTTCTTATTCCCGTGGGCGTAAAGTTATAAATTATAGCCTATGTGTTACTCTGATATATAAGCTATATTATAGTTGTAAAGTTTCATGAAAATCCATTCAGTAGCTTTTACGTAAAAGTGTAACAAACATCCATACTTACAAACTTTAGCGTTTTTACTATTTGTAGGATATACCAGGTACGTAAAACTACGTTAGCTATATACATGTCAAAAGCATTGAAATCCACTATTTTCCTTGACGCAAATGAATCCTACCTTTTAAAATACTATTCCACTAGAGATGTACGAATTTGGATCCGCTGAAAGCCTATTTAAATTTTAAAGAGTCGTCCCGGAGTCCAGAAGAGTCCAGTTTGCGGTCGAGGTCGGGTCCTGCTCCTCTCTGACCCTTTTGACCCCTCCAAATTAATATTTAGATTGTGGACAATATTATATACTGTTTCGTCGGTTTGCGTTTTGGGTTTTTACATTTCAATTAAATGGTGATTATGGGGAGAGTTCTATTTGGAATTCGTTTCAAATGAATGTAATAATATGATGAGTTAGTTCGAAAGATGTTAGTGACTTTAATGAACATTTTACAAGTGAATTGATAAGACTATACATAAGTTTAAAAATGAAAAATAAGCAAAAAATGCGTATTATAATAACAGCGTTTAAAATAAATAGTTGCAATTATTAGTGTAGCATAAACCTTTCTCGCTGTTTTAACGCGGCTGGAATATGGCAAGGGATTGGTTGTCTTGGCGTTCATCGAGTTAGGCCTATGTTCAGTAGTGGGAAGAAAGAGGTTAATGATGATAATGATGATTTGAAATCTGCAAAAAGACAAATCAAAATTTACTTTGCAAATGCGTTTCAATGTGATCTGATGTTTATTGATAACTTGTCATCCATTGTTATCTTTATCAATCTTTTTTCTTTCTTTTTAAATACTAGGCTAGTGACATAGACGTCTTTTTATCTCTATATTTGCAAATTTATTTTATAATGAGCGATGAGCGAATAAATTTATTGATTAAAAAAATGCATTATAGAGAGCTAGAGCTTTTAAATCAATGTTATTTTTTGTAACTGAACGTTTTGAATGCTTTGGTATTTTATTATTATTACCCAAAAATTACGTGCATGTTCTATTATAATCTTTCATTGTCAATACTGGTCCGTATATTGGACGTAGCTATTTTTTCTTTGTTCGCAGTTAATGCAAAGATTTTAAAAACTCTTTTACATACTTTAATTTCGCTACTTAAGTAATGTTTCTAACGCGGTGAAGGATTTATGTAACAATCGACACCTGCTCGCCTTAGGTCTAATCCACCATGAGACAGCCAAATTTATTCGCATCCTTCTAATTTATCATATTTTTGAAACAAACTTATCATATGGATTTGCTTGTTAATATAACGAAATACTAAATTTCAGTATGGCTATCTATGTTTACGACTATCTTGTACCCAAATGCACAAAATGGCTATGATGGCCACTATGTTATGTGGTACGGTAATTTATTTTAACCAGGTTTTTGGATTTTGTTCTTAAAAAAGATTGAAAAAAAAAAGTTATAGTTTATGCAAGTGCGATCTTGATGTTCGTTAAAGGAGGACCTCCTTTAACGAACATCAAGATCATCATCATCTCTGTTGATAATGATATAAATAAATCAATAACACATTTAACTTTCATATCCTATAGTATTGGCCATACATATTGATTTTGCAATTTTAATGTAGTGAGTGAAGTTTGGGTTCTGCAGATGTCGGCGGAGGGACGCACCTTGCCCTAATAAATCAAATAGTAATATCGCCTCTATATGCATTGAACCCTGATTTTTATTCATCGAACAGACCTTCTGACTGATCGCCTCACCTATGGCTTTTATCCATAAATGATTTTGAATGTTTACTTGGGTTCAAATCCGATTGTTTTGTGTATGTATTTTAAGATGTTTGTTTCAAGTATTAACCTTTATATGTCCCACGGCTAGGCACGGAATACATGAAACCGACGCAAAGTGACATCTGCAGCTATGCTATCGCTTTTCGAGCAGTATATGAGTTTTCGGTAGCCCATTGGGAGATAAGTAAAAGGAGGGCAACACATCTGCATAGCCTTACGTTTGTCCTCTTATGCTTTAAAACATACATATTATACAATTTATATACAATTTTAATTAATAAATGGACTAATGAAAGGCGAACGTCACATCCCCTCGGAGGGTGGAGGGGGAACTCTTGTCACATCTTGTCATACTCAGCAAGACCCCCCCTATTTAATGAACGGCCCCTTAATTAGTGATGCTCTCTCCTTAAATACTTTATACGTCCTACTCCTCGAGTTTAGGAGAGGAGAGTTTTGACTAGGTTCATAGGTGGTTTCTTATAAGAAAACATGGCTCAATATTACCAGAGTAGCATAACCTTGAGTGAGTACATATCCTGACTAGTCTCTCTGAAATAAGATAATGAAAGCCATAAACCTCGCGCCTGCCATTGGAAATTATTATTTAACTTTGATAAATAAACTGCTACTAACTTTTTATGACCGTGAAATGACGTTCACACCTTCGTGTTTGTTAACACCTTTTTACTATAGCCTTTCCAAAAAATACACAATGCAATAGCAAACTGGTTCTCAAAAAATAGATTTTAGTAAAGTATATTAAACGTCGGGTAAAAATCTAAATAAATCTGGCAGTCGTGTAAGAGGGCTTAGACAAAGTAACTTCGATTCGTAGCGAAAAGATACCGAAATTCGTCATCGTCTCTGAGTTTTCATAACAAATACATATCCAAGTAGATATAGACACACGTGCGATAGCCAATAGACAGTTTGATTTTGTTTGTCAACATTGTCTATCAACTCGCCAAAACGATGAAGATTGTTAATCCCATACATTTTATTCTTTTCGAACTTCGTTATCGTTTTTTTAATACTACTTTGCCGAAGCCCCCTGATGGCAAGTGGTTAGTGGTAAGTAAATAGTTAACCGGATACTACCCCAGACAACTCATTTATGTTGAGCCTATCTTGAAGTCCCTATGATACCTATGTTAAACTTCTCTTTAAAACACAGCCAAGGGGTTTTTTTTTTCAGATAGACCTATGCTAATGGCCCTAGTGGCCTTAGTGCTTCATGCGGGGCGAGTCAGTGAAGTGAAATGTCAGCTTCACTCTGTGATAAGTAAAAATGGGGGAGCCGTGGAGTATGACTTCCAAGCCTTTTTGGCTTCAGATTCGTTCTTGTGGCGGATCCATGCCTCGTCACCTTCGAATGAATACAGCCAAGTTGTTTCACAGGAGTTGATAAGATGGTGGCGGCGACGCAGCACCTCTCTTCTACTAGATGTTTACAGCGTCTTCATTTGCTTCTAAAAATATCTTTTCCGAGAAACAGTTTGCACCTTAAAAATTTGGCTCCCAAAAATAAAAAGTTTTTTTCCGATTCCCGTAGTAACAGAGATAATCGTTTCAAACCAAGCATTACGGGTGTAGATTGTTGAACTGTGTTTCGAAATTTTATCGATATTATTGAAAACATATGTTTTGGAATATTTGCTTTTTACAAATGGATATAATTAAGGCGTCCGAAGAATGTGGACAAGGCATAAGTGTGACATATGCCGTGTCATTAGATGTAATGTCGATTAATGTTATGACATGTACTGCTTAGTTCATGTTTCACACCGACTACCGTCCGGTACGGATAGCAGAATAAGTTTGACAGGTGCTATGGGTTCCGTACGTTAATTTTTACTTAGGAATATAAACATATATATAATATAGACTGCAGATACAAGTCAAAACGTGGGATACGTGGTTCAAGCCTTGTCGTGGCGGAGCTCAGTAGCCTAGGGTGAGTCCAACAAAGGTTTTGGGCGGCGAAGCTAATTGAGCCAAGCGGGCTCTTTCTACTCCTCTTATAAGACGAGGAGGCAAAAGAGCAGCATCCATGACCCAGAAACAGATTTTTTTTCTTTGTTGCCTGGCGAGATTCGAACCCGCTACCTCTGGGCTTGAGCGCCAACGCTAACCATTTAGCCACAGAGGTAGTCCCGATCAAATCCAAGAAATGAACGAATCCAGCCATAACCATTTTAATTTCTATTTTTAATATAACTAAGTGTTTTCATCGGTAATAAAAAAGATGCGTGTGTGATTCACACACGATAGAAGTGAAACACACGTTAAATGCTCAAATACAAGCAAGTATTAAACAATGTGCAATATTCATACACACCGACATTTGCTCTCTCGCTCTTTTGTATTTGTGTCTCTTACCTGTCGTTTTTTCCGTTGCATCCGGTTTGAAATCACAACGATTTTTAAGAAGTTTCACTTCGATAAAAGTGATGTGATTTTATTTACCATCGGTACACGCAGAGTAATATCGCAGCATCGATCGTCCCTTCAAGATTCGATCACCAGCATTCCTCACTCCCTTCGGAGATACTGAAAACATGACATACGTTATTTATACCCGGTCATTTGTTTATCCGCTACTTATTAAATGCCATATTTTTATCTTTATGTCATAGTATATTGGTTTAAATGGATATTTTGTTGGCGTACTTACTTGTTTGTTAAAAGATCTTTGATTTACGATTTAACTATGTAATGGTTAATTCTTCCATTAACCATTTCTATTTTGCGTGGTTCATTCTTCATTTCATTGGATAGAAACTAGGCATTATAGCTAGAGGTGATTAATTCCAATATTAGGATAAAACTGATGCAAGATTATTTTTATAAAGCTATCAACATCTTTTTTAATAGATAGTCAATATAAAAAAAGTTTTCTTTTGTAATAAGTATACAGTTACATTACAATTTATTTCGTAAGCTGTCGTGTTTGTATAAAAGACAAATTCTATTTTTGAATAAAAAGTTTCGTATATCGTTTAAAACCATTTAGGAGTCAGAAACCCAAACTTTATCCACGTACAGGTCGAATACAAACCGCTCCTATGATTTGTCTCATTAATATTACGGGAATCTGACACCCAAGTTGGAAATACTTTCACGGATAGACGTGAGATGCCGCATAGCTCGTGAGGAATTCGTCTCCGAAGAATCGAATGTTCCAGAAGACTGTGATTGGTATTTCATTTGAATTGTTGTGTAAAAATATAATGGACTTAAAAACAATTTATATCAGCCTAGTATTGAGTAATCAACTCTATACATGGTAATTTTATGACAAAATATTTTTACTAGCAGCGCCCCGCGGTTTCACCCGCGTAATCTCATTCCCGTGGGAGTGCGGGATTAATTTGCAGCGTATGTGTTATTCTGATGTGTTAGCTATTTTATTAGAAAAAATTATCAAAATCTGTTCTGTAGTATCTTAATATAAATAAATCAATATAATATTACAAACTTTCGTGTTTATAATATAAGTAGCTGGTCGAATTTGCTCGTTTTTTTTTTGTTTGAGACAAAAAATAGTCGGACTGGAGATACGAACCAGGCTCTTTTCGATTTATAAATGCCTAATTTCTCCACTTAGCTATCATGAGAATATTTTGACAGCGAAATTAACGTCCGTATTCTAATGATTTTATTTATTAAATGTAGGATTGTATTGATGTTTTACTTTTTCATGAAAAAATACTGAATTGATTTGAACGAAACTATACAATAATTTAGCTACATTAGAATAACACACAGCTTATAATTTAACCCAGTAGGTACCTACTTCCGCGTGTATGGTAAGTACGCGAGTCCGCGGGGCGTTGCTAGTCTGTAAAATTTTTAGTACTAAAGTAAATTTTATTTCTAATTAAGAAGCTTTAATAGTGTAAAAATATTTTTCGAGATTTTTTTTTTGTTAGTTAATTAGACAAACTGAGATATGTGTGTGTGGTGGTAAATGGGCGACAGCCCCGGTAACTCATTATATGTTGCCTACAACAAATAATACTCACATACTTCTATCTTGCGCTTCTCATTATGACATATACCTAAGGGTTGATGCTTCACTTTTTACTTTTATCCAAGGTTCGACGAAGACGACCTCTGGCTCAATGGTTAGCGCGTTAACGCTCAAGGCGCGTTAACGCTCAAGGTAGCGGTTTCGAATCCCGCTAGAAAGCAAAAGTTATCTGTGTTCCTGGGTTATGGATGGGTATTAAATATGTGTTATATATATTAAAAACCTTAAATGTATGTATAATATAAAAGTAATAAATATATTTCTCTTGTCTAGTATTCGCTACAAAAGTTCTTAGGGAAAATACCACGGGATCAGATTCACGTGTTATAAGCGTCTATAAATATTATTTCCCAGTCTTACTACCTGAAGGAATATCACGCAAAAAAGTAGTCCAGTACTTTTTAAATAGTATTTGAGCTCTAGCTTATAGTATAATGCTATCTAGTTAGAGGGGATAGATATCAAAGTCAAAGTCAAAGTCAAATTTTTTATTCAAAATAGTACAATCCAAGTATCTTTTTGAAAGTCAATTGAGTCTACCACCGGTTCCAAAGCAAGCCCACCGAGAAGAACCGGC
This sequence comes from Lycaena phlaeas, assembly GCA_905333005.2. Taxonomy (NCBI): domain Eukaryota; kingdom Metazoa; phylum Arthropoda; class Insecta; order Lepidoptera; family Lycaenidae; genus Lycaena; species Lycaena phlaeas. The sequence goes on along the minus strand of HG995168.1, from coordinate 19,508,996 downwards.
GAAACAAACTCAGTGGAACTAATCTTTTCATATTTTCATACAAAAAATAAAATACATAATACTTTATTAGTATAGTGAGAAAATCTGCTGGGTTGCTCTTTTTTAAAATATAAAATATTTAAAAATAATTGCACACTAGCCTAAGATTAATGAGTAGGTAAATTTAGACCCCGCAGCATCCAAAACAAACCATAGGATGTTAATAAAAAAAAAAAGAAAATCAGCTAGGTAGAAATCGCATAACACGACCAGCCACCACAGCAGCACCTCCACACAGGCCAGGACGCGTGAGCCAGCATCAACCTCTTCCACATATTAGAGGGAAGTGGAAGACCCATCCCACAACGCCACCACTGCAATGGCATAAGCGAGCATGACATGTCATACGTTTCACCTTTACACAAGTTTAGTTAAAAATACTGCAGGCTCAAAGTTTACCCACAATCTAGATAGACAATTGATAAAAGAGCGATACAATCCCAAGAGTTCGTGTCATCTTACAATATAAAAAAATATCTTACAATAAACTAACCGTATAATAAAAACATAATGATGATTATTCATAACATAATGTATTTTATAATAAAACAAGAAACAAAACACTTACTCGATAAAATAAGCGCATAAAACAAATAGAAATACGCAGTCTAGAACAAGCGCATCCCGACATTAAACCATAACGCAACAAAAGCAAAAAATTGGCGCCAACTTATTCTCTTCACACGAAACACACCTCTTAATTTTCGCATTAACAAAAACGGACAAGCCTATATAAAAGCGCATAAATTGGACCCCGTAGAGCGGAGTCCCAGCGACGGTGTACGTATATTTTATTGCGACTTTCAAACACTTGTATTCTTTATGAGTTACGGTGTTACGTTGCTGTCAATTTCGCGGTATAAAATTCCTCCTCGGACATGACAAAGGCAGCTGTCAAGAGGGTCAGCTCGTCCCTCGAGGTTAAGCTCTAGCCGACGCATCCAGTCACGCAACAATAATCCTCACCTACTCCATATAAACCCATCTAATTGATAATAAAAGGAATTCGATATCGTGCGGTTAAATAGCGTAATCGATTTTTACGACTTTTCTAATTCGATTCTGCGCTAATTAGGGAGGGCGCGGAATCGATTTTAATGGCTCACTGAATCAAATCGGTGAGCCCCGCGAAATAAAAGTTTAATGTAGCGAATTATTACATGGTAGCGCTAAGATTTACGACTGAGAGCAAATAGTAAAAAAGATTGGGATACCCGCGCGGTTACATTTGAAATATAAAGTGGACTATTATTTTTAATTGTATAGCTGACTTTGTCTTTTGATATGGAGTTTTCTTTTTGTTCTGCATCAGATAATGGGTATAGTGGAGTGATTTACTATGTGCGAAAGTTGTGTATTTTACTAGTTATTAGCCGTTTTATTTTACTTCTAAATTATTTTATTCTGAATACTTAAAGTCGATTTTAGACTAGGTCTTTTAGGGAATTATAAATATTTTTCAAGAGCGAAAAAAAAATTTTGCTCAAACAATGGACTAATCAAAATAAACTTTCTACTTAAAACGCCAAAGTGACAAACAGATGCGAAAAGTTTTGGCGTTCGAGGGCTAGGAGTGAGATGACAATCTGGCTATATTATTGCGAGTTTGGCCCCCTTTGTGAAACGGCAATAAGTGAATTTGCGATAAGCATCTTCATCTGATTCCGATAATTGTATTAGTATAAAAGATTGTTTGTGTTAATATTCAATATGATGTTGCTCACAGTTTGCCCCACATTTACTGTTGTTAACGGAGTAATGATGATCATTTTACAGCGTATGTTACTCAGTAATAAGAAACATATTATAAGTTATAATATAAACGAATTTTTACTGTTTACGCGATTTTTTACTCAATACCCTTGTATATAGGTTTATTAAGTGTTTACGTTACTGACGTTTCAGGCAACCATAGCTGCTATAAAGTATCCGAAATATGATAAACTTATTATCACAAGAAGCATCATCATCATCAATAGGATTTATCCATCCACTGCTGAATGAGGCGTATGCCTCCTCATCATATAATGTAAAGATTTTTTTAAAGGTCTGGCCTTTTTGGTCGAAACTTTTAGGAGTGATGGTCTTTAGGCTCAATCGATAGGTAGGTGAGCAGATGGCTCATATAGAAGGACATAAGTATTATTATTATTAACAATATGGTTAGCTGGTACGTGCTTACATGAGACCTCCTAAGTCCTCCTAGTAAAATAAAAAAAACTGATTTCTAACTACTAATATTTAAAAAAATCCACTCGCTAATGCTATAATAATCAGCAGGTCGGATACGTCTCCACATCACGGTTCAGGCCTTGTCGTGGAGGTGGGGATCAGTAGCCTAGGGTGACCCCAACACCTTGGGCGAAGCGAATTGAGCAGAAGGGGCTCTTTGTATCCCTCTTATAAGAAGAGGGGACAAAAGAGCAGGGGTAAAGGGCGAGGATGAGAGCCTCGCCTCATTGTACTGTCCAGACCTTGGTAGGTGTTGTTCTGTTGTGCGGAGCAACCCCTTTGTGGAGGTGGTGTCGGTCCCCTGAGGGACTGACTAGCCGTCGAGATTGTTTGCCTGTTGCTTGTAGATCCGGGGCACCTCACCAAAGATGGCATTGGTGGCACTCGCCGGGTTTTAGTGGGTAGCGCTGCGTCCATTTACTATCTTTCTGGCGCAGTGAGTCCCACATACCCGCCTGGGGAGACCCACTCTCCGGGATGCCTGAGCGCATTTTCCGGCGTCAAAGAAAAAAAAGGTTGTATACGTGTATAAATGTATTTCAACTCGAAGCTATGAGGAATAGCTATTTATAAAATCTTTAAGTAATAGCATTCCACATAGACCTCCACAACCGAATCCAAAATATCTAATATAAATTCCCAGTAATGCATTACTCACTCGGCATAAAGGATAGTCGAAATAAACATCTCGTTTTAAAGTTAACGTTATGATAATGTTATAATTTATGTAGTACGGCGCAGGTGAAGATATACGTCCGTATGTCCCATACTTCAATATTGGATATTTTTTGTACATCGCTCTCACAGTGAGATGCCTTTATAACTGGATTTCCGGACTTGAGAATAACAATGGTACTATGTGATAAATAAATCAGAATTCATTGATGTATTAATAAAATTTGATATAAGTTTTGTATGTTGCAATGTATAGATTCGCCAAATGGGGTTCCCTGATATTTACACAATAGAAATTTCGTTAAATATGTTTTAATACAAAGCCACTTTTCAAATGTTTGAAGTTATTTATGAACCACAATTGGACTGTCATCGTTATGAATTAAATCTTATTTTTGTGAAAACTCTAACTCGTACTCTTTTTTTTTCGAAAGGACCTATGCTGTTAGCCTTAACTTATTTAGACTCATTGAGCATTTTGGTAGAGGAATATCATGTAGATTCACATCACCGATATGCTAAAGTCATATTTTCAGTAGTTTGATCAACGCAAAATTTAACAAAACAATTGTCAAATCTCTTATTATGCCAAATGATTTGATAGACGTTAAATTACTTAATTTGATCAGCCTGTCAGTTGACATAGCCTCTACAATGAAAAGCTTTTTGACTCTAGAATCGTATGTTAACTGCTATTACCAGCCATGTTTTTTGACATATACTTTGACCAACGTTTCAGAAACCGGGCGTAAGTCTGCCATTTTTTAATAATTATTAACATTATGTTATAAATCATGCTGGGATTTAGTAAGTTCCATATATCACGGATTTCGTCGCCATTCCTATTTTAAGTCACATATCAAAAAGGCAGTCATCCATCATCAACTTACGTTAAATCGAACAAACCTTAAAACCTTTTTTTGTCACAACAAAAAGCACTTCCTTTTTTTTTATATTATCTATTTTTTGTTGTAGGTAAATTATCTGTGTAGTATCAGGATCTTTAACAGCGGTGGACCAACAATCGTCATCACCAGTATTTTCATAATGATCATAAGAGACCAATCATAATCATCATCCATTCCGACTGGTCGGACTATTGGACACATTACACAGCTCTCTTAGGTTCGAATACATGTACAATACAAACGAATGCATATACTTTATATAAAGAAAACAAAAAACGCTGGAAAAAATATTTTTGATCATTTACCTAGATACTAGCTCTTATGAATTTACCAGGGCGCTTGATCAACGTACTGTAATTGTTTAGTAATATTTATTAATTTATCAATTCCATCATTATTATAATAAAGCCTTATATATACTGCTAAGCGTTTATGTTTTAAAACTCTGTCAATCAATTGCTAGAACGGCTATTCGTACTTACGAGTTTAGTATAAGGTAAAACAGCAGGTCATATTTGAACCTTGTACGGTCACTTTCTAAAATTGAATGTGGCGTCCATAAACAATACAAAAATTGAATTAAGCAATCCAATATATAGCCTTCGATGCTCCTTTTGTCTCTGGCTCACGAAATGTTTGTGCATGTAGGGGACTGGGACCGCCCGCCGAGTCCATGCCATACAAAAAGTCTTGTTATAAATACAACAGTAAAAAACTCTTACGTCGGGTGACAACAGTGCTTTATAATTCGTTGATTTGTTTAATCTTATGACGGTGCGTTATGTTCACAAATATGTTGGTTCGATGTATCGTTGTCTAGCTGTCTATCTATTTTTATGTTCTAGGTGCTAAGATTCTTATTTAAACCTGTCAATGTTGTTCTTGTTCAACATAAAAAAGTACAACAGTTTCGAATTTCAACCGAAATATATTTTTAGTTTCTTTAGTTATTTAGCTTTTATCAGCACCCTTGAATTTTGATACTATAATATTATAAGCTCCAATTATCTGAAGTTAATTTTAATATGACTAGTATTGACAATTGCAGATGATAATCAATTCGCATCTGCGAAACGTGGCCTCCAAATCTACGACTGGTCCATAAGTTTGCCGTATCTCAACGTGCTATGAAACGTGCCATGCTGGGTGTTTCTTTGGAAGATTGAATTCGAAATGAAGATACTAGCTAGAACTAAAATTGCCGACATTATGTGAAGAAGAAGCTCGTTGAAAAGACATTGCCTGAACACACTCAGGAGAAGGGATGGCCGATTGGCCATAAAGTTCAAGAGTGGAGGCCGCGCTTAACTAGATGAAGTTTTGGCCCGCCATTAATCACATAGGAAGATGATCACCGTGCAGCGGCCTGACTATATTGGATACGAGTGGAGAGAAGTCGGTCGTCTTGACGATTAAGAGGGGTTTTAGTCCAGCAGTAGATCGATATAGGCTGATGACGATGATGGTGATGATATGCTACCAAAGCTATCTCTAATTGACATAAATAACAAGTTTTTTCTCACATCTGCCTAATTAAAGGCTGTTTGACACTATTCTTTGAAAAAAATATAAAATTATACTAATCACTTCCTTCCTAATGAGATATATTTATTTATTCTATAAATATGTATATGAAGAATAAAAAAATACTCAAAATTCATTCCTAAACTAAAACTTAAACACGCAAAATCAACACTCCAATAAAAAACTTATAAAAGCTAGTATAAAACGAGAATAAAATGTTAAAATGAAGGTGTTAAAATCTAATCAAACTAATAGCTGACACGGCATTTTATTTCGTACATCATATTCGGATGAAAACCTACAACGCGACAACACATGTAAATCCTATCTGCGCAAACGCATCGGGCACCCCACTGCGCGGCATAAGGTGCATTACTCACCATAACCTAATGGGCAGAAATAAATCAGTACAGAAAAGACAGAAAAAAAGGACAGTTGAATAAACAAAATTCAGGGAAATAGGAACAAATCTGACAATGCCAGGACACGGTGGTCCAACTGGATCGGGATGTTTGCTTACAAGTTTATTTGCGGACAATGCGGAGTTTAATATGACGTATTGTGTTTGTTCAACTTTATCGATCGCTCTTGCCGTTCATGACAGCATGCACCGAAAATGATGATGAAAACATTGTCACGATTATTTGTAGATTTTGACATTAATATTTTTTTTAAATGATTTTTGAACGAAAATCTAAAACACTAATATTATAATGGTTGTAATTAATAAGCTCAAAAAGTACTGGACCGATTTCAAAACTTATTTCACCATTCGAGAGCTACATTATCCACGAGTAACATAGGCTAAAATTTATTCTGAAAAAAAAAATAGGGTTCCGTATGATATTTGAGTTTTTCGGACACAAGGTGTAAAAAATCAACCAGAAAAGTTACTTGTTTTGCATACTAAGATCCCGTTGTAAAGCTAGTGTTATATAAAAAAGTAAAGTATCAACCCTTATACGTCCCACTGCTGGACACGGGTCTCCTACTCGAAATCAGGCGAGGAGGGTAATGGGCCATAGTTCATCGATGCACTGGCCCAATGCGGGTTGGTAAACTTCACATACCTCCAAAGACTTTCAATCTCATCAGGCATGCAGGTTTCCTCACGATGTTTTCCTTCACCTATGAGCGAGCGATGGTCTCGTGTTTGGGTGCACTTATAACGTATTTGTATTAAATGACAGATTTTTTTAGATGTTTAGCTTGCACAGTAGTTGACAGAAAAAAAATTGATAATGATTACACTTATGGACAAAATGAGACAAAAATCAAGAAGTATTTTCTATTAAATATATTAAAAAAATTATAACTCACATAAACTTTTATTTATTTGTGATTCGTTTATGTTTTTGTTTGTGTCTTCTCTTCGAAATTCTTCTAGGAAAGTATACGAGAATTTACTTACTCGGATCAAGTATGAATATTGATTACCATTATTATTATGAGTACTCGAAAACCTATTTACTGATGCTCCATACCAATCTATCGATTTTATGCCTATAGTATTAAGATAGAGGTACCTCATGTGATGGTTCTCTGGGATGTTCGAATGGTAATTTCTGTGATAATCTGATGTGAAACACAATCATTCAATTGCTCATAACTCTATTTCTTTCCATTTTATTAATAACGGATTCACGGGAACTCAAGAAATATGTAGGAATAAATGAAAAATAATAAATAATCGAAATTTAAAATTATCTAAGTATTAAAAAAAAGACGTGTGGCACTCGGGGACTGCCGCGGTAATGCTATTGCATAGCATTTTGTATCAACTTATGCAATTATAATTATTTATTTATTTTAATTATTAATGCAGTATTTCTTTTTCTTTGATATTAATTCAAGTTACACTTTTTGAGCGTGGTGACCGATAAGAAAACATTTTTTTTTCCTTTATTAAATAAATAAAAAAATATAAATATTTTAAACAATATTAACTAATATTGTTTAAAATATTTTTATTATTTTACAATACATGTGTTATATTTTATTGTTATTCGTGCGAGCTTCGTAGTGTCGTACAATACGTCTAGTTGCAAGCACACAAACACCGTGTCGAAGACTGCCGAAAAGAAACGACGTTAGACGATGCATGCATCGTCTAACGTCGTTTCTTTTCGGCCACACCTCCGTGCCCGTCGGAGTGGGGAGCGTTAGGTTTTATTTTCGTTACGGAATTTCTGTACTCGGTCCCCCCGCTCAAGGCCCGCGATAGAAGCTATGCAATAGCTTAATAATAATATAGAATACCATTTATATTAATCACGCTAGTTATTATAAGTTATATAAATAACAATAATGTTGTTACTTTAATTATTATCAACATGTTTGCACGCTGCTCGTCATAGTATAATAATAAACGTCAAGATGGCGTATGACTCATCACTAATCAAACTAGGACCACATATCGTTCCTTATAGATCTTCCGAACCAGCTAAATATGATCTATAAATCCCTCATAAAAAGCCCATAACAAAATTCAATAAAAATAATACAGCCCATAAAAAATTCGCAAAGATAATACACAGAGTCGATTAAGAAGTGCAACGAATTCTCCCACGCGTCAGAGACGTCAAATAGTAATAATATGGAGCAGTCTTTTGATATGAAAATATACAAAATAATCCCTCGCACGCGCTGGTCTAGGGTTGATGGATATCCATAAACTGTTTTTGGATATGTGCGTGCGATTTTTGGTACTTTAACTGTCAATCGTTGCATGGGATTCTTAATTTTGGATTACTTTAATAAAGATACCTGGTTAGTATAAAAAAATATTTGAGACGATGAAATATGAAGAATACAATATAGTGTAGAGACATCTTTATTTGTTTTTTTAATAATATAGTAATATATCCTTTGCAACATACCAATAATATTATAAAAGAAATACCTATTTTCAATTTATATTAATAAAAAATATGTCCAATGTAATATAGAAAAACATAATATATCAATTTAAATATATTAGTTACTAGCAGCGCCCCGAGGTTTCACCCGCGTACTTCCCATTCCCGTGGGAGTACGGAGATAAATTATAGCCTATGTGTTATTCTGATATATAAGCTATATTATTGTAAAGTTTAATTAAAATCCGTTCAGTAGTTTTTACGTTAAAGAGTAACAAACATCCATACTCACCAGCCTTCACGTTTGTAATGTTAATAAGAATTACACAAAATTTAGAAAAGTCAAAAACTTTTGACAGCCCTAAGCCGTATTAGACTAGCCCATACAAAATGTATAAAGGAGAATTATAAATTATTTATCGATGTAATAATTAAAATAATATCTCTGTGGCTTTCGGGTCTGTGGAATGTCGGGGACTCTGTATGTATGATTTATAATGTTTGAACGGACATTTTGTTTGGAACTGTTGTTATTTTTAGGCGTTTGTTGAAATTTTGTATTTCCAACCACTAAATGTATAAGCATACAGTTTGAATACAAATAAGTTAATACTTATGAATAATAATGTTATGGACAACGTTTTGATAATGATAATGAACCATGGCCATAATTTTAACCTTAAGCTCAGATAGTAGTAATTACAATAATTAGTATCTCTAAACGCTTTTTTTCATAAATTAATGCGAATTTATGTCCATGTTTTATTTTTTTACCCATCAGCACTGCATACTAACTAAACCATCATCATCATCAACAGCCCTTATTCGTGCTGAACATAGACCTCTCTCAATAAACGCCAAGACCACTGTTACTAACTAAATGATTTCCACTGTGTTTGTTTCGCCGGTTCTTCCCAGTGGGCTTGCTTTGGAACCGGTAGTAGACTCAATTGACATTCAAAAAGGTACTTTGAGGGTACCATTTTTAATTAAAAATTTGACTTTGACTTTGACTTTGAATGAATAAACTAAATTTATGGTCCGTCAAGTTTGATATGGTAATAAAGACAAATTTTCTCAAGTAAAGCAATACCCAAATTCTATCAACAAGCTATCCACATTATCTCATATAATATTAGTGAAAGTATTTATATTTGAAAATTCTCATTTCGGCATAAATATGGCATTTGGTGTAAATGATGGTTGGGATAAGTTATGTGTAATAAAACCTTCGACCGTATTATTCTACTGCTGGGCAGTGGATTCCATCACAAAATAACTGGACATTCCTCGGGGTAGAATGACATAATATTACACGCTCTATATTTCATTTAACTTGATTGATGATCAAAATATGGGATGATTTTGTGCAAATTCTTTAAGGGTTTTTCATACCGATAGTTCGCAAGATGTTTGGTAAGATTTAAAGCGAATAGATACTGAAACCCATGGCTAAGATGATTATAATTGGTAAGTTATTTTATTGAGTAAAGTTCATTGAAATTAGAGTAATACAAAATTAATGAATTCAGAAACAAAAATGATGGAAAATTCACTTACATTTTTCTATATTACAATTAGGGCCTGTTTCACAAACTCCAGATAAGTTCCGAATAGGCCATCGGCAACATATTTGACAGATACTCCATACTCTATCTGTCAAGTATGCTGCCGATAGCCTTTTCGGAACTTATCTGGAGATTGTGAAACAGGCCCTTAGTAAATATTTATTTACATCTTCTACAATAAAATATAGCCTGTCATTGAATCTTTTATTTCTTAGTCAGTTAAGATCTAATAAGTTAAATCTAATAATTCAGTTAAATCTAATAAGTTTTGAAGGAGCCAGATTTAAAACGAGAATTCGTGAGGTTCTGAATCATAAAATGCGTTTAAGATGTCATATCGTCTGTCCACACCCTGATCCCCAATGTCCCCAAAGTCAATAGTAAAAGTAATGGTTTTTGATGCAGTGGGTTAGGTATTAGAGGTAAGTGGATCTAGTAACATAAGCTAGCCGATGAGCCGGAAAGCGTCATGATCTCGTGGCAGTACTTGAAAGAGATCTCTCGTTCTCAAATGTGGTGTGCTGTATGCTAAGGGGCTCTGGCAGGCTGTGGTCACCTTCTGTGAAACCGTCATTTTATAGGAGGAGGTCGCGGAGCGGGATAGAGTAGATGATTCCACGTCTGTCCCTCTGGAAGGATACGGGAGTGCGGAGAAGGCACCTTCTGCCTCTCATCTAACGGGGACTCGGGGTTAGATTGGATATATGTGACGGTAAAAAAAATAAGGCGTCAGTGGAGGCTTCGCCTTTCAAAGTTTTTAAGAGTTCCCTTTTGAGGGAACCTGTGTTAGTCAGAACCAAGACTTCCCTTCAAGGGGCTGAAGGGAATTCGTAGTGGTTTCAGTGTGCTACACTGTTGCCGGGGTAGCGGGGGTGATGGGATAGGGAGTACATATCCCCAAGGACGAACCATCCCCGGATAAATGCAAAGCATTTCCATTGCGACAACAAAAAATGCAGCTTGGGAATAGTGCGGCTGTGAATACTGTACGATTACAGCAAAGCATAATATTATAAAACCGCACGGCCTATGCCATCTACAATAAAAAATGGGATTCACAGGGCTGATCATGATGAGTTATATGAGTAAAAGGGTTGGGTTTTAAGGCTATCATTATATTAGGCATCATAAGGGAGACATAAAAGTTTATACACCCAATAAAACCTAAACATGTTATTAATTTGAAATTGATGAGTATGTTTTTATTATGCGTATTTGTTTAGGATCCGTTTTATTTTTTTGTTGTGTAGGATTCCGTAGGTAGTAATATCATGTGCTGTGTCTCATTCTATCTTATCCCGCTAATATATTGTGAGATAGCATATTATGATATATGGATATTTGTTTCTCATTTACACGTATAAGTGGATTTTGATTAAAATTTAGTATTCGAATAAGGAATAGTAACAACACTGCTCAATTAGCTGATATTGCATGCACGCAAAATGTTAGTTCGCATTTATTTTTAAGATCCCGTATAAATGAGCCGATATCATCGACCACACAGCCTATAGACTCCTAATGTATGATTTTTCGTAATGTATGATTAAATGCATTCTGGCAACTACCTGAAGTGAAACGAAAGGGGCTGCAATGCTGTGATTAGCTAATTCAATGTCTCAACATTACCAATCACGGAACGTTAAAAAGAAATGGACATATTTCGCAACGGGAAAGAATGAGACGACACGATTTGAGTACATTGTTTACGGCTTACATCGGAACTATAAGTCAGATGTGTCGCCAGAGCCCAGAACCCGTTCCGACATTATTAGGAGTCTATAGGTTATGTGGTCGATGGCCGATATTAATGAAAATAACACAAAATTAACAGAGTGCGAGTTCGATTCGTGACATCACACAAAACTCATGTAAAAGTGTGTTTTTCATGTTTAATTAAGGTGCAGTTCCTCCGCAGCGCGCGGTATGACAACGCACGTTTGTCAAGCTTGACTTTGTATGTGATTGTTTCCACTGCAACCTTATGTATAGAGAGAGATATGCAGCTATGCATTAATTGTCATTTTCTTGCCATTGAAATTAACGCAATCTTCAACGATTGATGATTTTTATAATCCCATAAAATTCTTAGCCCATAAAACACATATCACAAAACTAAATTGTCATTATATTTTACGACAGATTAGAAACAACAAAACTGTACATTTCTCAAAGTCATAACAGATATTGTGTCAAAATCAAATAGATACAATAGAAAGAGACAGCCGTCGAACGGACGGAAGGAGGATTTAACCAAACAATATAAAATATGTCGAGATTCCAAACGTATTATCGTTATAAATGCGAAAATTTATCTGTTACCTTTTTGCCAAAATCTGATATGATTTTTATAAAAGCAAGGATCTAATCTAAATGAATGGGATATCAAAGAATTATCAGTCAAGATTCAGCTGTAAAAGTAAACATTAAAAGTAGATTGGGTCTTTCAGTTTATTTTTTAAGCCGCCATAAAGTTTCGGTGATATTTAGTAAAAGAAACTCATTTTTGTATACTGTATAGCCTACAAGGTATTTTAGGACCCTTATCAATTATCATCATCATCAGCCCCTGCTGAATATAGGTCTCCCTCAGTGAACGCCAAGACGACGGATCCCTTGCCACTCGCATCCAACACGGCCGGCCACTGGACGGAGATCGTCATCCCCGCTGATTAATGGCCAACCGAAACTTCGTCTACCTAAACGCGGCCTCTTGAACTTTATTGGCCCGTGTGACATCCTAATTCAAGGTTAAAATACCCTCAGTCCCATTTTTGTTCTATCTATATGCAAACAATGCAAATACATCCAATCGTTGGAGCCGACTTACAAATTAAAATATTAATTAAGATACGTAACCGACTTCATAACAAGGAGGTTCACCTTTTTTCAATTATATATTTCTCGATAAAGGAAGGAGGCATGCCCACTCCATCATTACACCACTGTATTAATCTTTAATGATTAACATTTATCAATTAATACAAGATTACAGGTAGGGGAGACTGGGGCTACTTTTAACAGAGGTAAGTATTAACAAGCGAATTACTCTGGAACTGTACATACTAAAGCTATAACATTTGTTTTAAAATATTTAATAAATGACGCTACATGACTCAGGATTAGTCTGTTGTGCGACTCGCGTCATGTGGCTAAGTTAAGAAACGGACCACTATATTAGGAACATTTTCAATATGTTTCTTTATTATATTTTATGATTTATAATCTATATTTTAATTTATAACAATTTTTTTGTATTATTATAATAATGTTGCTTTAAACTAAATGTACCCTATGGAGACAAAATACATGGTGGCCAGTAACTATGAATATATTAAAAATAAAGTTTTAACAGCTTAATACTAATCCCATATTATGTTGGGGCTAATATTAACAATTGTTTGAGTATCTCATATAGTGAAGATCAATATGCAAAACTCGACCCAAGCTTCCATTAAATGCAATAAATATTTCAGTTTTTATTTGGATTAATTGTAATTTGAATAGAGATGATTACGAAAACCTAGTTATATCAAGCTAAAGTAGATACAGTAGCTAGAATCGCTAGTTAGATCCATTTTTATATTTCTAACACAGTTCCTAATCGTTGACACTTCTTAATGTAGAAATATTTAGATATCTCATAAAATTGACAATTAACATAAAATTTGCTTAATACACGTTTGTATAATTATGTTCATTTTTGTTAAAAATAAATGTTAATTATCTATAATTTCATAATTTCATATTATTATTATAATATTATGTTTGATTTCCTTTACTACCAATAGTTTTATAATACAGTTAATACTTACCTATAAGCTGTTAGTTCTAGCCTCAAAGCATGCGGTAAAAATTAAGTAACGACTTTTTTAAGAAACAAAGTTATATTATCACAACAGTGTATGTTTCATTTATATTAATAACGTGATACTTTAATGCTTAAAGCTTCATGTGACGTACAAATCTCATGTAAAAGTTAAATATCTGCGGAAGTGTAAGTAAAAATACAACTTTTGTTGATTGTAGCCCCGGTCTCCCCTATACTTTTTAGTCTTATAAAAGAATCGTTTTTAATATGAGGTTTCAATGAAATCGATTGTTAAAAAAGTCCATCGTATCCTCGCAAATTTTCAAATATACTTAAGACCTTTTTGGCTCAGTGGTTAAAATTTATTCGTATCTACAGGCCATGAGATAGAAACATGAAATTACAGGACAGTTTATGCTGATGATGATGATGATGTTGATGATGATACTAAAGGTATTAATGATTTATTCTGAATCCCTTTTTCTGACACAGAAAATATTTGTTAAAGTTACACTGTTTTTAACTACAACTTCATTCCCATGTCAACAAAATTTTATCAAACCTTAAAATAACGATATTAATATATCATCTTAACAATATAACATGTAAGTTCTAGCAATAGCATCGATCAGTAACACAATAAAAACACTAACACAAAAAGCCAACATAATATGCACGTAAAACTAATAGCAACATCGCAAATATTTTTTTTTACATTATCATTCAATAAATCACTAATGTTTGTTACCTCGCCTCCATTCGACTCATATCACTACTCAAATCTACAACAGTGCGTAGAAAGCGCCTGACATTATATACATAGCAATAATAAAAACAAATGCCACTGTATAGTTTTACTAGGCGCTAAGAAGTTGTTTTAATAACAAAGATCACCACACCAAGATTATTCTTCTACTAAAACTAGACTTGCTTTATACAAAAAAGTATAAAACACATTTTTTTTTTGTTTTTCCGGGGATAAGGCTTTTTGTACCCTACAGTACCTCGGTAGACACTGGTGGTTTATTGAGACTCAGCTTTGCTCTGGCTACGTTCTTACAGTCAGAAAACCCTACCTCAATAACAACTGTGTGAATGCCACTAGACCCACTAGTAGCTTCATAGATGAGGTGCCCCGAAACTGTCAGCAACAGCTTACGTTTAATACTTCCTACAAATAAAAGTAAGTAATAATTATAAATTATATTTTTCGATATTATAATATAATATATTATTTGGTGTTACGTTTTAAAGTTTTTCATTACATCTTCTATTAATGTTTAAATAGCTTACGTAAATTCGTGTGACATTGTATTCTAAAAATTGGATAAAGCAAAAATTGAGAGAATATAAGAATGAATGTTAGATAATGATTTTAAGCAGTGTATTTGTAATTTAACAATTTCAACATTTGTTTATTTATACAATAGTACCTAGAAAAAAGGGCAGGATCAACCAATATATTATGTGACACAGTTGGACACGGGTCTCGCCGATATCAGACTCGGACGGTATTAGGCCATAGTTTACCGTTTGCTGGCTCATGGATGGTGAACTTCACACACCTTCAAATACTTTTACTTTATCGGGTGTGCAGGTTTCTTCACCGCCGAGCGATCGATGGTCTTAAGTCAGAGTGTACTTAGGAATTTAGAAAAACTCATTTTGAAGCATTACAGGCTAATCGAACCAGTACCTTTTATTGAAGAGGCCGAGCCCATACTCTGTGGACCATCTTCACTCATCACTTAGTAATGTATCAAATACTGCTTTGATAACAAAATATCTTTTGTTATCAGCATGAGTTTCCTCTTCCGATCCACGATTTTTTAAAACTTAAACCGGTTTTAGATTGTTTTGTATCGGACTGGATCTATCTTACTAATGAGTCTCCAAGCTGTCAAATAACATGACTCCTTTTGACAATACCAGTATACGAGCAAACAAATAATTGAAACGTGATAGATAAGCTACATTGTCAATCCAAAAAAAACCATTGTACAGTTTGAAAGTGATAACAAAATTTTTTGTGACACTAAATGACATGTCACTTTCCATACGATGGTCATAAGTCACAAAGGAGTCACTTCGCCAGTGGTCAGACCCGAGACACCCGCCAGGACCGCCATTATTTACCGTCCGCCATTGTCAAACATGACAACGCACGCTATAATTCATTAAATTTCACGGAATTTAGCCATATATCGCCCAATATTGGAACATGTAAGCAAACATCTTAATGTTTACTAATGAAACAGTATTGATTGATGATACAGGTTTTGTTGTCAACTATTCAGTTCGCTGCGGGAACTGCGTTGGTGGTTCGCATTGTCGCCATTTTTTGCACATCTAAATTTCATGCGTATTTTAGCACTGGGTTTCCATTAAGAGTGAATGATTAAGATGAGATGGCTTAGGGGAAGATCTCCCGGGAGTGCCCTGACGTCTGTGCTGCGCCTGCAATTAACTCCTATGTCTAAACATTATCTTGGTATTAGACGCTCACCTCGGGGACTGAGTATATCAGCTAATTCTGTGGTGTACTTTTGGATTCATTCACGCGATTCTATCGCTTATCATGAAGGTGTTTGGGTGAGATTGGTTTGTTTGTTCGGGTGTGATAAGTTGTTTGTTTGTCTACAAGTCATACAGCTCACTACATTTGAGCGTCTGACGAGTGATTGATTTTGTGAGGAAGATATCCGAACGTGTTAATTGAAGAATTATAATGAATGATTATTATGGTCTCGACTGGAGTTTATTATTTGGGCCTGATTCTTTCATACGCTATTAAGTTGTTATTAATTAAGCTTATGATGCGTGAAGTTGCTTGTTTATGAGCGTATGAGTGTTTTAGGATTGATAGATTTACTAGATGAGATGATTCTTTGATAGTTAAATATTGACTATATAAATCGATGACTGTACTAATCAATAGTGATGATTATAATCACCGACATTAAAATTTTGAATGTGTAATGTCGTATTCTGCTGATGACAAAACGGTAATGTAAAATCACGTCTGTATATTGTGTCTTAGAATATGGGGTGTATAGAACCTCCCTCAAGACCCCTTACACTCGGTGCTAGAATAGTTTAGAGTGCGCTCTTCACCCACAATAATCCGATGTAGATGTTAGCGCCATTAGGGCTAATGGCCTCAAGTTCTGTTGAAAAATCGATTTAAAACCGAATATACAGTATTCGATAAAAGTATCTTGTTATAGATGAATGAGGCCTTTGTTCAATCGATGGGTAAGGGCTGATGAT
Source organism: Lycaena phlaeas (assembly GCA_905333005.2). Classification (NCBI taxonomy): domain Eukaryota; kingdom Metazoa; phylum Arthropoda; class Insecta; order Lepidoptera; family Lycaenidae; genus Lycaena; species Lycaena phlaeas. Next base: position 19,492,111 of record HG995168.1, on the reverse strand, counting down.
GATGATGAGGGTAAATAAAAAAAGTAGCACCCAAGCAAGAAAAAACAAAATTATAGACTTCAGAAATCTAATATTTCGAGAGATGAATTTGTAAGTTGTAGAGATGAGTTTGTAAGAGTATGTAATACCTGCCTATGTAATACTAGGTAAGTACCTACCTACTTCTTTACCTTTTATAAAAACACTGAAATCGAGAAATAAAGATAAATACACTGTAAAATACGATATTTAAATCTAATCTTCACTAGAGGTGAGAAGATCAAGAGATTCTGAATAAAATCATTTTTAAACGGTAGTATCTATTTAATAAACCGCTGAGTTCAAAAGGCGAGCTAATAACCATATATCAACTCTGCTCTTAGAATGCTTTAATTCTTCGTAAATAGTGTGACAAAATGTATATTTATTTTATCATACAAATATTATTTTTTTCATACATTATTCTGATGTTGGAAGCAATTTTTATAAATCTAGTGCACGTAAACTCTTTTAGTCAAACGAAATAAACACAGGAGTGTCTTTTAAATACGGGTACTCTTGCTTAAGCTCGATTTAATATTTACCAAAAAAATCAAGCTATTAATCAAAAGGCGAAATAAAGATTTCATAATAATATCCGACGTAATTCGCAATTATTCTGTTATACAAATTATAGTCAATGTCATTATATCTATTTCTTAATTCATAATAATATAATCCATAATTTATAACATCGAATACATTTTATATATCCTAATCTATATCTCGACATTCTGATGTCGCTAATAAAAATTAGAGAAATGATGTCGCCCGAAAAAAAAGCGCAACGCATTGACGTGCGCGCCGGGTGGGCTGTATCAATTGTGACACTAGCCTATTGTCCCGGCTGCGCTCGAACCCCCCGCAACGATTCCTTGCTTATTTAATGCAACGGTGCACACGTAAACATCTAAATAAGTTTCGTGTGACGCAGCCGACCCCCTAATTTCACTAAGTAGCGAGGTCTTCGAGGGACGTCTGCTGTTTGGACAACGATACGACTTTATCTGAGTTTGCATGCGTTGATGATTGAATAAATTATGGCTGACATGTTTGTGGGGGGTTTTGGAATTACAAATGACACCGAGGGGGTTGAAGATAACGTGGCGATGATGATAGATTGGAGCAGTGATGCGAATTTGTATACCAAAATTGGCACTAAGTAGATATTCTTTACTCATTAATTTATTTGTTAAATGTTAAATCGATTGGCCTAAAAAAGAAGAAAATTTTGTTTGCTGAAGTAAAGCTTGTAGTATATTAATATTACGAAATATTCGTTAAATTGCAAAAGAGTAAGGTTTCAATAATAATTCAAAGTTAGGAATTACCTATACATAATCTTTTCATAATAATATTTTAGTTTAGTTAGGTCTAATGTATTTTTTTAAGAGAAATGGTGAACGATTTAAAAAATATTTTTTTTATGATTTGATTTATCATACGATGTGGGTTAATTACGTTTAGGAATAAATAGGTCAAAAGAACTCATGTTTATTGCAATCGAGCAAATGAGTTATAATGTCTTTATATAAAGAAAATACACTCATTATTACAAAAAAAAGAGACACAATATATTATTTAATATTATTTAAGTAAATATAAGATATTGGTGTGTAAATTATAAGACATTCTTTTCACATCTATGTTAGAGATTGACAAAAGCTATCAGCGAATTTCAACCCTCGCAAGATAATTGAATTAAAAGAACTAAGCGGCTAAACAAGAAGTCAACAGATTAAAATATTACCCCTGTTATCGTTCGGTACAATCAAATCTGATGCATTATTCCGATGGGTATTTGTTAGATGGCAAATCTGCGCAATGCACGCATGGTCGCTTGGGCCCCCAGATCAGCGCTGCCTGCCACTCTCCTGTCACGGCTTACGCAAAACTGACATGCTTCTAATAATTCGCGACGAAAATGTGTTAATCGCACACTTTCATGGTCGAAAACACAGAATTAGTCGACAATAGAGACATCTGTACAGTCGTCATATTTTGACAGGTATCCGTCGGCACCCCAGCCCACATACACGTGTTGCGTCTATCCCACCATCCTATCCCACTATCCTGTTATCCCGTTGTCCCGCCATCACGTGAATGGGACTCGTTTCACGCGCGAAATTCGCTAATATCGAAATACCTTGGACCCCCGTGTGCGATGATAAATTTCGAAATACAAATGTTTGGACGTATCAGACTTTACTATAATTTTGTCTGCCATATGTTGAGGAAGTGGAAAAAAATATGTTTTATGATATGCGAGATTTGGTATGACAAACCAGCCGTGTAGAGTGTCGTTCTAATTCAATGTTGATGTTTTTGTATGCGAAAAAAAACACGGTTGATAAATAGTCTAGTTGATAGAACGAGGCCCTAATTTTGTTTCGATTCACAAAGAAATTTATATTCACCACATACTTAATTTATATTGGATGTTGTGTGTTTTGCTTACGTCTATATTTCTATGATTGAATTTGAAATTAAGTTTGTTAAATAACTGAAATAAGACTACTTACACGTTATTAATACATAAATTGTCCGTACACCGCAGATAACAGTCACAGAAGGAAACGAGTGCAATATCAGAAGTGAGATAATTGTAGGTTACATGCCTTTTTTTAAGAGTCACTTTTCCTTTATATCTGAAAAACTATGCTGTAAGATGCTTGTTCACACGATACTGACGTAGAGTGACAGCTATGCTGTCGCTTTTGTAGTGGCTTGTGAGTTTCCGTGGATGTGGAAGAGAAGGGTACTTATATAAAGTTATGCAGATATAAAATGTTGCAGATGAACTTTAGAGAGCATGTTTACAGGCGTCGATAGTCACTAAAAGGCTTCGACTGTTCGTTTACCTACTATGCAAAAAAAAAACGAAAATAATTTCACAACAATACTAGAGATAACTTTAACCCAAGAATTCGCCTTTTACGAGTCCACAATTCAGATCAACAAAAGCCATAAAACGAAACAAAGGCCACAACCTAAACACAAAGGCCATATCGATTGGGGTGACATAAAAATTTGCTGGCTCATTAACAGCTCCTAATGTCTTCTGATCTCCTAGTAATTATTCACGGGAGTAACGCAATTATTAGCGGGGTAGACCTTTTTCCTTGTCTCCCCCAGCTAATCAGATCGCGCCTTGTGCTGTTGACGTTACCAACTGTGTCTTAGCTTGACAGCATTTTAATATATTTCGCTGTTATATGTAAATGCTGTGACATCCCGCGATTCGGTACGCTCGGCATTTTAAAATTTGCACTCTTTTGGGGTTCGCGGTGAATATTAAAGTTTAAACGATAGTCTTTTCTTTTGATAATCTTGGTGGATTTTCTTATATGATTAAATGAAACGCTCATGATTTCGATGGTATGTAATGGATGGTAGGTATTTACTATGTTCATACTACACAATATGTGTGATACACGTAAACTTAATAGGCCTACGGTAAGTTATAGAAAACTATTTCCAAAATTTTGATTCAAGTAGAAATAAGCTAATTAATTAATTACTTAACTAGAGACCTAATAAAATTTTGCATAGCATAAGTAACTTAAAAACCTTACGTCAAAATAAACACAGTAACAAAGCATTTGTGTATAAGACGCATATTGAATTTAAAAGCACCAAGTACAACAGATTTTTTGTGTCGAAATTTTAAAATGGATTTGTGTGTGTCCGCGGAAATGTTCAGCTGTAGCCCGTAAGCCAATTGGCTGGACTGCTCAAATGGAGTTACAATTACTTTTACAAACATTTGTAAAAGGTGTAAGTGAATTTTGACCCAAGTTTAAATGGTTTATGAGATTAAGTCGAACAGAATTTTATTGTTGGAATAAAGAGATTTTGTATGGGAATCCGTGGATGGATTTTAATTTAAACATTGATTGTGTTATATGATCAAGTGTCCCTAATTAATTTCATATGTTATATTGTAAATACTGAGTTTGTTCTATTAATATGATCACAAGTCAGATTAGGCAAGAGTAGAGATAGCTCTTGCATTGATAGGCAAGAAGTGATTTCTGGATCGGTTGGACGGACTAATACTTATATTTATTTATGTAGCTACATAATATGGCTAATATGGAATTTTAATACATAGTACAGTAAAAATGCCCTTTTTTAAGACAAATCTTTGCCAAATTATTTTGATAAATAATTTCAGATCCAATTTATTTATTTCATAAGTTTTAGGCTTACTGCGTTTTTAGAGTAAAATTATTGTACGAAAATTATTGTAAGGTATAAAATTGTACAACTTTTATTTCGTGTAAACTTTTTTGTAATTCTTGTAGTTTACGATTTATGGCACATTTCATTAACAAATTTTTCTATATCGGTCGATATATTTTTTTTTTTTGTGGTTCTATCAATATTAATTTATGTTGTTTTATTATAATTGTTTGTGTGAATGTATAGAAATAATATGGATGTATGTTTGTTACAGTTTTCCAATAAAAAAAAAAACATAAAGAATTCTGATAAAAGTTTTGATTCATATTATTTATATTATACATCAGAATAACACAAAGGCTAAAATTCATCACATACTCCCACGGGAATACATTTCAAATAGGTTACAAATTTTTAAACTTAAAATAAGCAATTGAGTAAAAAGTTTAGTAGGACTTTAAAAACACTTTTTAATAATGTGAGTATTAAATTGTAGTTACTAATATAGCATAAGCATCTAGACCTGGCGAGGCTATTTTGACGGCCAAGAGGCGGAGCGTATATCACTCTAATTGTTCTCATGTCTGACAGCCCTCAGCCCATAACTGAGATTTATTTAACACTTAGCTCGCTATTTTTTATCATCGTGTGATTTTAGCCGATTTCTTCGAAAGCTAGCACATACTTGTATTATTCTGGCTGTTCCAAAATGTTTTAAGATTATGTTTTTCACGCGTATCTTTGTATCAAATATTATACATATTGTTTTCAAATCTTTACAAGAATTCATTTTTTTCCTCCCGTGACCATGATTGCTGTAAAGTATCCTAAATGTTGGACTTGTAAAGATGTCAATGGACCCCGATAAAGTGTAAAAGTTGTTTAATTAAAATGTTACCATATTATACAAATATATGTTGTCATATACAAATTATAAAATAAATCAATCAAAATACAAACATATAAAGAAACAATATATTTTTATTTGCAACCGTTTCCGGGCTGATAATGACTGTCATGTCATCCTATGTCACTCAATCACTACACTACACATGTGAAAGGTTGTATTGTAATCGAATAAGTAGTTTTGAAGATTATCTTTTACTTCCAATGCTACAAAAATATTAAATAATTCAAAGAACTACTATACTTATAATTCTACCAACATTTATCACAGAAGACAATATAAATTTAAAAATATACCAAGTCGTAAATAAGAATTAAGGATAAAAAAAATCAACGCATTAAATTTATATTTGTTAAGAAGTTGTTCGTCTTAATAATACAGACGCCTCATTTGTGTGAACGACAAGTGCTTTCTTCCCCTTGCATAAAATTTTGTTATTACTTCCAACTTGGTTTCGAGGGAGAGTTGGCAAGTTATTTTGTTATTAAAATTTTTGGTGACGCCCAAGTTGCGATTTAATTTATAACTTGATTGAAGATTCGGGTGTGACTTAACGTTTTACAATATTATTCCGCTGAAGGCGAATGTACCACCGTTTTGGTTGATATTGTGTTAAATCTTAATATAACTTCTGTAAAGTGTAACGGTGTTTTACTTTATTCGCTATGTGCTTAGTGTTTGAAATGAATTAAATAATATTTATTTTTGTCGGAATCTTGTTACCAGACTGAAAAAATAGAATTCTTTTATGATTAAATAAAATCCATCAACTTATTAATTAATAGATTAATGTTTTGATTTTCTGCCGTCGGATCCTGACTGTCTCTGAATCTCAGGGTAATTTAATCTCAAACTAAGATGTAAAAGAAGATGTTAAAGTATATCCCTATATTATGCTGATCAACCACTGACAGCTCGATCTTAACGTTTTTTTACGAACTCTACATTTGATAGAGTCCTTCTCAATTCTATGAAAATTTAGTTTATTATGATGTTAAACTAAATAAGCATTTTTTACCTTTTTTAACAAGAATTTTTAATACATAATTTTTTTACACTAATAAATGCTCATAAAATGATTTGCAACTAATTATTGTTTACACAAAAATGCGCGAGTATTGAATATTCGAAATAAGATGTACCAGGGTCGGATAACGGAGCAAGAGGCGTTCCTAACATCTGTTCCACTGTCGCGACAAAATTAACACCGCCTTGGAGCAAACTGAGGCATTACTGCGACCAATCCGCTCTAGAACCCTAAGAGCAACACCATCTGCACTGAGCACTAAATTCCGCGTTACATTGCTTTGTTTTAAAAGTAATCATTCTCACATTTTATGAGTGTGTACAGTAGAAGGGATATATTTTGTGTTTTGTTCATTAAAAGGTTCAATATTGGTAGAAAGAAGCTTGATCATTGATTGATGATGTTGGTGGTGTTGATGAAGTTGCCTACGGTTCTGCTTAATTCACTTGCCAATATATCTACTGTCTATGAGATTTACTATGTAAAATAAAGTAGTAAATACACTAAAGGACACTTGGTACCGCAAAGAAATGAAGGTAAAATATACCTTTTTTTTGTGACGAGACACTTACCTATATGCAACGTCAAAATACATTAAAATCTATCTCAAGTCAAAAGATGGCCTGATGCCCAAAATTTGAAGTTGCATCATAATTGAGATTTTAGTTTATAATTGACTAGCAGCGGCTCACGGTTTTGCCCGCATACTTCTTATTTCCGTGGCAGCACAGGGATAAACAGCTCCCAAATAATGTAGCCTGCATTCGGTAGAAGAATTTTAAAAATCGCTTCTTTTGATCCAGACTACCTACAACCTTACAAACTTCACCTCTTTGTAAGGATGGAGGGACGGACGAGCACTTCCCACATTCAATCCTGGTTAGATGCAGGTTTGACTTTCATTGCCTCCTCCTGCTTTTATCTACGTCATAAAACCTTGCCATATTTATGTAAGAATGACGCAATATTATTACTGGCAGAACACAATTCTCCTGGGCTCATCACTTTCCATGTATTCTGCCAAAAAAAAAAACACGAAGTGACAAATATTTGGAATCTATGTTGATGGAGTTGCACGCTTGTGGAATGTATATTGTAATCCGCATAATAAAAGTTAACGATGCTATATATTATGTAAATATATTGAACAACATAAATAACATTAATTTTGTGAATACAACGCGATACATATGAGATGAACGGCTTTGACCGGTTCTACGTCGTCAGGGGAAAATATTTTTGTATACTAGGGTAATCGTTGCCTGATGCACTTACGCTTTTTAATTATTATTTTTTGTAATGATCATTACTATTTATTTGTTAGCTGAACATAGTCCTCAATTAATGTTCCTTTAATGAACGCCAAGACAAGATGAGAAGAATTCCTACACACTCGCATAAAACACGACCACTGCCCATAGATTGTCTTCCCACCTGGTTGGCTGACCAATACTTTATCTTTATTATTTTTACTTGTATTGTATATAGTGATAAGTCATGTAGTGTTAATCTCTAAGTGAGATTCACACTACAGAGCGTTTTTTGACGAATTAATCATAATCAAAAGATAAAAAAAATATCTTTTACTTACTCTTTACTCCTGTCGCATTGTTGGGCAAAGACCTCTTAACTCTTTTATATATCGCGCCATCGCAGGCCAGTCAGCCTGGTCTAAGTCATCTTTTTCGGCTTTGGCCTCGGTGACGTCGTCCATATTCTGCCCAACAAAGTGTAGTTATTAAAAAATTAAAAATAAATCTAAAATATTGTCTTACATGAAGTATTTCGCAATAACTAAGTTTACATAATGCTAGCTGATCTAGATAATTATTATTTTATGTATCCTATGTTGCTTCTAGTACCACCGAGAAAAGGAGTACAAAGTTTTTTGATGATCGGTTGAGTAGTTTTCGCGTAAAACATAAAAAGAAGCATAACAAACATCCGTACTTTCACATTTATAATATTAGTAAGGATGTAATCTAAGAAATAATAGTATCAATGCAGCTGACTGTACCGTCCATTCTGTATAATTAGATACGACAATAAAGTGTGTAACAGTGTTACCAGTTCAGTTAATTAAAAGTTATGAATTTTAAATCTGGAATTTGTTTTGACCGGCATCTTGTTGTGAACTTGTATATTATATATACTTGAATAGAAATAAATATATACAGGTAGGCCAAGTACAAATTACATATATCTGTACATCTGCGAGTATGTACATCGCCTTGTTGTACTTCTCCTTTTCATTTTATTTATAAATTATTATTATTTTAAACTATGTGTGTGCAATAAAGTTATATTATTATAAATTTTTTTTTACACATTTTAATTGTAATATTTTCAGACATAATATTAATATTTTGAATATTACAAAGGTTACTCAATATTTGATACACTATTACAGCAATGGACAGATGCCACGCCAGTCAATAAGCACCCACTTTACTAAGTATTAACACGATACATGATTTCTGTAAGTACTTCAAAGTATAGGTTATATACAATTAAAATACCTAAATAACAGTCATCAATAAGTATAATAGATTCTGAAGTAGCTGGAAAGAAATATATTATATACTTTAATAGAAAGGTCGCTAAAGTCCACAATAATTTCATAGACCTAGTCTAATCCAAAAAAGTGGAGCAAAAGCTGAAAGTGGTATAAGATTCAAAATTTTATCCGGAGATATTCACTTTCAGTAGAGAACCTGTAAAGTAATACTACGCTACTTTACAGTCTCTGAGAGTGTAAAGTAGTTTTCCGCCATGGCCAACGTGTTCTAGAAACAAGATGGCCGCCGTTATACGCCAATAGTTATTCGGGATCATTCCATTTTTCCAAACCGTCCCGCTAGATCTATGAATATTCAACGACATGATGTATAGTTTCCTCGTCGTGTAAAACAAGATTGACAGATTCAAATGTTCCAACTATTTCGACATTTTCCGTCGCCTTTATTTCGTGACATGGAAACCTGTTTATGAAACGGTAGGTACAAATCTGATCAGCAGATTGTAATCTCAAATCTTTATGGCCGTTGATTTTATGTCTGTTATACGTTTATTATTTTTGTACATCCATAAAATGGACATTATTAAAGTATGAATACAAAGGTTTATACTGTGAAAGATGTTGTCAATGCGACCGTCTGTTGATTAAGGGAAATATCCTTAATTTTTATATGCTTGCCATCTAGTCGGTTACCGATGACTTTAATTTCCTAAGCCCCTACAACTATTACTTGATTTTAGTTTAACTACTCCACCCGAACCCACTCGTCGTGAGTGCGGCAAACTACACCCCCGATAGCTTAGCACCTAATAAGTCTAGGTTACCTAAGAATGTCATAACCGATCCTGTTGATAAAATCACAGAACTGTTAAAGCGCGACGCTGAAGCGCGACGTAAGCTACAACACACACTCAGACATAACACAGCCGGTGTTAGGCACACATTCACACCGCATGGGCCCCGGGGTCGTATGCGACGTCGAACCCTACACTCCGTTGACCAGTTGATCCGGATCAACCGCGACAGCATAGGCTCAGATCAACTACGAGTCGACACCAATATAGACCGTGTAATCACCGATAGCACTCTGCTATCGGCAGCTTGCTCGGGTCCCGCGCTTGACCCGCCTCCCCCGCTACCGGGGGAGGGGAGGGCCGGCCCTCACGATAGGTTTCTAACGTCACCCGTTCCAAACCAGTCGACCGTAGCTGACCAAGTTAGGTACAAACCCGACGCCATGAACATGGCGGGGGGCAACCCCCCAAATTTTTAACGTCATAGGATGATCCAACCGGATCACCCCATTTCCGATGACGCATAACGGTCACTAGGACCATTAGCATAGATCCAACCGAAAAAAAAAAAAAAAAAAAATTAGTTTAACTAATCCAGGCAATTCAAACATTGCTTATGTTGATCCCTGTTGTTGATTGTTGGTGCTAGTAATCAAACTGTTCCGCTTCTTCCCGGAATATCACAAGCAGTTCTACCGGGATAATGCAGGCGAGTACGCGGCCTATCCTTGTAAACTTATAATTCGATCCAGAAGAGCATTTAATATTACTGAAGATTGTTTGAACGTTCTGATATTTAAAACCACCATTCAGGTGAAAATTCATTTAGGTATTAATAGGTCATTTACAGAATATATTAATTAAATCTATTCTAAGGTCATCAATTTATAAATTACCCAGAAACCTATAAAGGAATTTACGTCTCGAACATTTCACGATCAAAACTTTATAGACAAACAGAAGTATACCTAGTCTAGCTAAAGCAAATTTATATCCCCACTAGTAGCAGCCCGCGGTTACAGCCGCGTGCTTCCCATTCCCACGGGAGTAAGGGGATACATTATAGCCTTTGTGTTGTTCTGATGTCCAAAGCTATGCTTGTGAAATTTCATCAAAATCCATTCAAAATTTTTTGCGTGAAATAGTAACAAACATACATTAATACATTCCTACTTGAAACTTTCGCGCTTATTATAGGGCACCTCGACGACCTCAGATCATCAGGGGACTGATGCCACCTCCGCAGAGGGGTGGTATCGCACCACAGAACAATCCTAGACAGTACAATGAGGCCAGGTGTCCCCTCTTCTTATATGAGGGTTACAAAGAGCCCCCTAGGCTCAATTCGCTTCGCCCAAGGTGCTGGGATCACCTTAGGCAACTGAGCCCCACCGCCACAACAAGGTTTGAACCATGGTGGCGTCTTGATGTAGGCCTCTCTCAATGAACGCAGCATAGTACAGTACAGTAGCACGTAGGGCAGCATTTGTTACAGGTAGGGCGGAAGATAAAGTCGTATTCGTTTCATTATAATAATTTTATTTGGTATTTTCAAGGTAGGGCATAGTGATTTCAAGATAAGGCATTGCCTCGCAATGCCCCCCTCCCCCCCAGCTACGTCCCTGTGCATCTAGGAGTTGATCGTGGCCTCTAAAAGTCTATTCACCGAGAGATTCCCGGGACTAAAACTATCCGTTTATGTCTGTCAATGTGCTATGTTTGTGTAACATAAAAACGTGTCAAAACTCCTTTGTTATAACACAAAACTGCTGAATGTCAGGACGTCTGTTTGGTGCCAACATCAATATTGACACAGCAGGTATATTTTAGTAACACATTTTACACTTACTGTAATAGTATTAACGAAAAAAGTTGCATATGATTTATTATATTTACGTGAATTTAACTAGATGTCGAAGAAGTTGTAATATAATAATAAGTTGATTGTTTGGGGGTGTGTGGGACAACTCACACACGGCCATGTGATCCCAAACGAGCATGTATTATGGTAACCAGACAACTGATATATACTTATACATTTTTAAATATACATTTACAAATTATAGATAAATTACGCCCAGATACAAAATTGGTGGGAATCGATAAAATCCGTAAAAGTTGTTTCATTATAATGAGTGAAATTCGCGTAAACATAAGCAAACAATATGGGAATCGAACCTAGGACCTTCTGGTTCAGCAGTCAGGATCACTTATTATTCTTTTCATCATCAATAATTTCCCCGTTAAGTAGTTGATGTTTTTACCTCGTGTAATTTTGTCTCATTTTTTTGTACACTAGGAATCTAATAAAATAATTTTAAGTGATAAATAATTAGTTTCTTATGTGAAGTTATTATTAATTTTTTGTTCGAGTTTCTTTTAATAAAAGATGGAAACCCTCTTTTAGAACTTTAAAAAACACGGTAGAGTAGTTGAAAATACGAATCGAAAATTCAGTATTTTAATTATTTATTCTCATTAATGCATTGAAAATTATTTTCCCCTGATCAATACAATTAATATTATTAGAACGTTCATAATCAAAGGGCCAAGAGGCACGTGTTGGGAGGGCTACAACAAAAGTGCATGTTAGTGGATATACAAAAGAGTAACATTTGTGTGGGCCAGAGCCTGAGGTCGTGAGCAACTTGAAGTGAGCCAGAGGCTAGGAGGGCGGGAAAATGACGTATAAATAAATGTTAGAAATTGACTAGCAAAGTAGAAAAATAGCGTGAAGTAATTATAAACGAACGAAAAAAATTATAAAGAAGGTTCTAGACTTCTAGATTTTTTCTTTGGAATAGAAAAAATATTTTTACTTCCATCGAGGAAGTTTCTTTATAAGCAAAAATATTATGAGTTCATCATACTTTCAATTTTTTCAGCCTCATCTGGACACACAAAAGCAATTCTTCTTTCTTCAGATTCAACTTAAATGTAGTATTGGTACAAACAGCCGAATTAATTATTATTATTCATCAAATCACATAATATTGCTTCCCATTCACGCGGGAATTCCTAAATAAATCATCTTAAGGTAAATCTTAGTGCTAGTAAAATTATATTTCTATCTTTATTTTTAAAACATAACAAGTAACACAGTACTATGTACGCAGACAAACTTACCAAAATAGTGGTAATGAATAGCGTAATATTCGTACGTATTTAAAAACTTCTCCGTTTTTTATATCGTAACTACAACTAGGAACTACGATTAAATAATCTAATAGGAGTAATTTATTCAAAATCATGTATATGCATCTAGAAACACTGACATCGGTGTCACTTTAGCGACATTTGAAACCACCAAAACGTTACCCTTACATAATTTTTTTGCAATATAGAACCTATTACATTTGTGTAAAGTCCAAAAATCATTGTCAGGGTAAAGTAGATTGGGCTTTTTTTAAATAATCAGATGTATATGCCCATTAAAATTGAACATTGACTTTTCCATCGCAACTTTACATTTTGTTAGATGTTCCAGGGTATGTTCGCAGTTCAATTACTAGTACAAGAGTAGGACAATTTTGAGTCCTTTTTTGATTGTGTCGTTTTTTGTTTGAAGTTATTAATGAAAAATTCTGTTAATGAACAGCACTGTAAACAAAGGAAGTGCTTGGGAATATATTATAAGAGATTATGACTGTATTAGATAACTGATTTATGAAATTTATTAACATACATATTATCAATATATTATGTATAATAAGCGGTAACGCTTGTATATGTACGCTTTGTACTTGGTTGAAATCAAACTTGCTACGTCCCATATACTATGTTACAGGAACTACTGCTATACATGCTAATAGCCGTAGCATTGCTTTTTCCTGTACTTAAGATTAAGGCTCCTTTCGCACGAGTTTAATAAGCGTTGCTTTAAAACCCGACGTTGGAATTTATAGCGATTAACGTCTAAAATCCAACAGCGCTTGATTAAAGAGCGCCGCGATTTTAAAACGATTTCGTGTGCATAAATACATGGGTGTCCGTTTGTGTCATTTTTGACGCTCGATCAAAAAGCGTGGTAACGGCCTAAGTCAAATAAAATACACAAGTCATCCTAACAAACATTGGATAATGATTTTAAAATGTTGCTAAATTATTATAAAAAACGGAGATTTTTTTTCGCTTCTTTTATAGTGTACTTTCTATTTGACTCAGAGTTCAGACTAGTAAGCTTCTAACAAAAGAAAAATTAACAAAATAATCAATAAATTTCGTTTGATTGCAATTTTTATAAGCGAAATAGTATAGAAGAGTTGCAAATTTTATCCATCTGTCCATCCGTCCACATATCCAGATCCACGTTGTTATTCATATACATTCAAAATCACAAAAGCACATGCAAAATACACCCGACAAAGTAACTAGTTATTATTTAAAGTAATTATTTAATGAACACGATGTAAGTCTTAACCTCTTAAGCGAATAAGGACAAGGTATTAAGCACGGGACTAATGTAAACACGTGCATATACGTTATTGTACCGAGCCGGGCCCCCCATCGTGGTATTTACGACTTTTGGCAACCTTCTCATTCCCTAATATTATACACATGCCGACACGTTCATATTTATTACAAAGTATGTCTTACATACATCGCCGGTTTAAGCTTAAAAGAATTGATATTGGCAGTGAAAACAGGCAATGGTTAACGTTTATTTTCAAAGTAACGTACGTGCGTTGAATTTGTGTTGCGCAGTGAGGGTTCTAACTATGGCTGTGAACATTGTAAATCTACCCTCCCTTTTAACATCATTAGTTGCAAGATTTCGTATAAACGAATGTGTATTTGTTTTCATAACTGTAGTACGCCACTTCCAGTGCTTTGTGTGTGTTTAATCACTGTGGGAAACTGGGTATATCGCGCCCCGCGGTTTCACGCGTGTTAGTCAAGGGACATTACTAATGTCTATTTGCTTGCGAACGCTACCATTTGAAGGCCACTGGACACGAGCGTTGCGGGTTCGAATCCCCGTAGTACTTACATCTATACTAATATTATAAAGATGAAAGATTTGTACCTATTTTTGTATGTTTGTATGTTTGTAATGAATAGGCTCAAAAAGTACTGGACCGATTTCAAAAATTCTTTCACCATTCGGAAGCTACATTATCCACGAGTAACAAAGGCTAAATTTTATTCTGATAAAAATAGGGTTCCGTAAGATATTTTGGTTTTTCGGACACAAGGTGTAAAAAATGTTATTTCGTGTACTAAGATCCCGTTGTAAATCTTAGTTAACGCAGGCGAAGCTGCGGGCAACAGCTAGTAATAAATACAGCTGATTATAGATGTAAATATAGATGTAATTGTATTCAAATTTAAAATGTAATAAAAGCACCATGCTATGTATATATGGATATTATTAAAATCGATTATGAAATCGAGTATTTCTAGTCGTGAATTTTAAATTTTCATCATCGACCTTTTTACTTTTTATCAAGGGACCACAAATTGACCACATTTGACCGTACGTAAACATAATAAAAATAAAAAATATATTACATACCTAATACTGCTGCGCTGTTTCTATATTATATTGTAGTTTGTGTGCTATTCTGGTAATATAGTATATGTAAAGTTACTTCAAAATACATTCAGTAATTTTTGCATGTTTGTACTATATAATATTATGCATAAGTACATAATATAATATTATGTATGCAAACTTTTTAGTTTATAATATCAGTAGGATATCAAATACTCATCTCTTTCCACAATATCGGCTCTCATCATAAATAAGCATAAAGTAAAGATTTATTATCTGAAACAATGGTACACTCAATTTTAACACATTTCAATATGACTCAAAGGAAGTTCATAAGCCTACTCAAATAGACGAGTTTCCCATTCAAAAGAATACCTTATACGCAACACATAAAGTATAAATATCATTTTGTCCTGTTCTTAAATAATAAAAGCTCTTTTGTAAAACTTTCCCTCCTTGCGCCAGAGCTTTTCAGTAACCCCTAATTATTATTCATGAGTTCCGTATAATTAATAAACTTGTGATACTTTTGCTTAGTGTCGACGCATGCGTTGTTTGTTTGATTTTTGGATTTAAATGAAATTTTTCTAATCTAGAAACAGCATTGACTTTTGAAAACCGCCTTTTATGTACTATTTTCTGTTGTGTACGCTAATTTCGTTTATTAAATTAGATATTGTCGAGATGGTTACTGTTGGAAAAGTATCTTATTAAACTAAATCTTAATAAAACAATATGAATTTCGAAAAAAATGTCATTATATTCGGAAACTTTTAACTATGAAGACGTCTCGTTTAGCGTCATCGTCATCGAAAGATCTGTGAGATTCATGGGCTATCAGCTCTTTTCGGTTTTGCTGACATTAATGACCGCATGTGTGTCGGATTCCGGTTCTTATTTTCGAAGCACAGCTAATTCGTTTCTGAATCCAAAATAATTAAGAATATCACCCCTATAGACGAAGGTGCAGTATAAGCACTCTTAATATTCACGCGGATAAGACGCGAGGAACAGCTATATAAAGGCTAATATAACATTATGACGTCACGGCGCGCCGGATGCACACACGCTAAACAGCCAATAAACTCGCCCATTCTCCATCCTTCGCTGGATCTTTGTTTTGAACCTTTGTAATATAGTCTATAGCCCTTATTTAAATCGTATAAACAATTTATTAGTACAAGCTGTCTGTGAACATGCGATGTTTAAAATACCTAAATCATTTTAAAGTTATTTGGTTATTTAGATTATGTATATAAGTTATTTTAAAATGTATTTAGGTAAAAAAATCATACTTCTTATAATGAAACAACTTTTATGGATTTTATCGGGGTTTATCAAGTTTTTATAGAGTCCTCCCGTGACCATGGTTTCTGTAAAGTATCCGAAACGTCGGGCATGTAAAAAAGTAAATAAACCGCGATAAAACCGTAAATTTTGGTTCATTATAATGAGTGAAATTTGCGTAAATATAAGAGAACAATATTTGCTTCTTGCTCTAGCTGAATTGTTTATAATAAGCCATAATATAATTTCACGGATACAACATTGGATAACAAAAATATATCATCAATATATATTTGACAAACCCAACGATAAATTTTTCGTGTTAAATATTTTTTTTACATCGAAAGTAAATAATAAATTCAGTCTTTACTAGTTCCACTTTAATAATAAAGTCGTGAAGTTGAAAGATAATTTAACTTTAGCAACAAAATGATCATAAGAAACTTTCAACTCGATGAATTTGTACTAAAATGCAGACAAAGATCTCTTTGACAGGCCAAGCTAATCATAGATTATCTGGAACAAGTCTGAAGCTCATTTAATAGTTCTAAAACAGTAACTCGATAATATCATCATAAGCCTCCATTTTTTTTGTCAACCATCACTTGTCTGATTCATCGACCTCTGCCCACCTTCCTACATCGGTTGATATCGTCATATGACGTCTTGGGGGCGTAGCCAAAATGCCATTAAGAAAGCGTTAGCGAAGTTCGAAATGACAAAATGTATAGGATGGACCACGTGATTAAGCGCGGCCTTATGTCAATCCCATACATTTTATCATTTTCGAACTTCGCTAACGCTTTCTCAATGGCATTTTGGCAAGGACCCCTGGACTTTTCTGACATAGTCCAGGCCACCATTCGGTTACCGTCGTGGACACGTGTTGCCAAGAATCCTGCCCAGCTCCATTTCAATTCCGCTATCTCCGACATATTTGATTTTCGTACTACGTCCGATCTTGGTAGAGTTGAATGATATCTATTAAATCGACACTTCTGCCCCAAACGTCATGATATTTATACTAGTTAGATGTTTCATTCCAATCGAGCTTCTAACCAACATAAAAATAGGACGTATATCGCTTACAAATATTCTATTAAACGTATCCGAAGATAAAGTATAATAAATTAATTCATATCAACGTGAACAAGTATCATTTAATTTGGTCGGAGGGCTTAAGTAATTTGACAAAACTTCTGTAATAAAATTATCGAAATAAGCGTTGATTGATAAGAGAGGATGTGAGAAGGGACACAGGTCGCCATGTTGCGACACGTAAAACTAAGATTATCCATAAGACCTTACAAAGGTGCCGAGCGCTCTGAGGGCCGGTGCTACAATATATTATTATAATACATTTTGTTACATGAAATTTATAGAGCAATTTTTAGATGGGTAAAACTAATTCATTTATTTGTAAAGTAAACAGTACCTTTATAGGTGTAAAATATTGCAAGTATTTAAGAGTATCGATTATACTTGGTAATAAAAAACTGTGTTGGTATAATTAATTTAAATACCTATCACGAAATCCTTATTATTTCCAAGAAAACTT
Organism: Lycaena phlaeas; assembly: GCA_905333005.2. Classification (NCBI taxonomy): domain Eukaryota; kingdom Metazoa; phylum Arthropoda; class Insecta; order Lepidoptera; family Lycaenidae; genus Lycaena; species Lycaena phlaeas. The sequence goes on along the minus strand of HG995168.1, from coordinate 19,474,323 downwards.
TTATTTTAGTGAATAGTTATATTTTTATTTTAATTAACACTATTATTACAAGAAACAGTTGAAAATAATAAAATATTGTAGACCCATTTTCCAATCTCTAAAATTATAAAACGGAGGTTTGTTACTATTGTATGAGAAGCACGAATATGAACTATTTATTACAACTGAAACAAGTGTTAAAATATGGACGTATTTATCACTAAAGCCTAGGACTGCTTCAAAAAAAAATATAAGTGAAAGTAATCCCTCTTTCCCGGGGGAAAAGGGTACTGGAGGTACCTTATCATCCCTGATAAAACTAACACCCCAAAACACTAAGCCCCCAATGTATATACAAGCCACATTAAATAACAATTTATTTATTATATCATCTATTAATATTGTGTAATTAAAATTCAAAAGCATTTTGGTAAAATTCAATAATTAATAAACAAGAGAAAAGTTCATTAAATATATGAAGTTTACCCATAACAGAATGTCGGTTTACTTATTGAAGAATTCACCACGACATATATAAAACAAACGTCCTTAGCTTATTTGAGTACAAATACATAGGGGACCGGCTTGTTTTGTTGGAAAAAACATTAACTTTAAAAACGCAAATGCGTGAATACTAATAAATTTGCATTGCTTATTCATCAGTGAAACTGTATCCCTAGCAAGCACTTAAGCACTTAGCGCAAACATATCGATTCTCAATGCACTGTACCCGAGGGAGTGTAAAAACGCGACACAGCATAACGCCCGACTTTATTTGCTGTGTTAAACCGGGATTAGCGATACGGTGGGGCGAGTCCCGCTTTATAATATTATAAGTTGTAAGGAGTAAGAGAATCTTATCTGAACCTCGATACCACGCTCCTGACCACTTTAATGGGAAAAGCATGTTTGAATTAAACTAAACAAAGACAACGCATCAATTAGAAGTGGGATTTTTTTTACGAAAAAGGACTTAACTTTTGAAGCTTGTACGTTGACCGAAAAGCGCTCGGACCAGTTTTTTACTGAGTCATTTGATGAGATCAATCTCAATGGTTCTTGTATGGATTTCAATTAAGTCGATAAAAAGATAAGTGGGTGCAAACATCGGGTTTCGTTGCTTAATTTTTTTTTATTAAAATAATCCCCTTAAAATGGGTGAAGGTAGCTTATTTTTTATATACTTTTTGTACAGGATTAATTTTGTAATGCATTATATAAATTGAAATTTTAAGTCGACAGATTATTTTTTAAATTGTACTTTTTTGGGCATTTCGACCTCCGTTGACAAAGGAAGGGTAACGGTCTAGAGATTATAATGATAAAGATAGTTGTCAAAAAACTAATGAGCTACTGACGAGAGCGAACTCAACCATTTCTTTTGCCAACGTTTTAAGAATTGTTCTATCCAAATTAATAATTAAAAACTAATAAGTACTAGACAGGAGCGTATTCATATTTACCGTAGTATATTTTAGTACTGATGTACTACAGTATATTTGCTTGTATTTGCTTAACTATCTTTAATGTTTAAACTGATATAGACATATACACTCAAGAGAACGAAAGGCCGAGGGCTAATAAGGTTCAAGAGTGGAGGCCACGAGAAGACGATGTGTTGGTCGGCCATTAGCCTAGTGGGAAGACGATCAGTGCAGTGGCCGGTCCGCGTTGGTCTCTTGCCACTCGCGCAAGGTATCATCGATCGTCTTGAGGGATTAATAATTATATTTTATATTTAGTTTATTGAATGCTATAAGCATCAATGTTACTTGCTATTATATTATTTAATACCAGGATTACAGAGCCTTGTTCGGTAGAGTTGATTATTAGAAACACGAATAAAACAACATTTTCTAAAAATGAATCCTAGCTAGATCGATTTATCACCCCCGATAGGACATGTAGATCAAATTTAATGAAACTCCTATACATTTTTTTTAACCTTGAATACTTTGTGTTTTTACCTAACTGTAAACTTAAATATTTGGTGCTAATTTTAATCAACTCGACGTGTAGTTTTGCCGAAATTGAATAAAATAACCAAGATATAAATTCCATTGGAGGGAAAAAGCCGACTACGAGTTTATGTTGATGATGATGAATCAAGGACATTTGTACAATAAACTGGCGGGGTTGGACCGTCTTGTAATTTATACTTTTAGCGATATCTTGTAGCAATTAATTGGTCCTATATGTAATTTGAATACAAGCGGACAGACGATCTTATGGCATCATCAATTTTATATTGTCGTTAAAATACGAGGATCCGTGGTAGCTATAATGTTGTTTCGCGACTTCACCTCGATTTTTATCGTTGCTGTCACAGAATGTCCACTTTCACACACAAAAAAATTGGCTAGTCTTAATTATTCTCCTATCGAATGAAAAATATTTTGTATATTTAGATTGTTAGTGTGCATAGGTTTAATCGTCCTGGCGTACATTGAAAGACAATGTTCAGCAGTGGACGGAAAGAGGTTGATGATAATGAGGGTTACGTTGATGAATCATCATCATCATAATCTCAATGGCATGCCTTAACAGAGGCATCACAGATTTATTACGATAATGGTTAAATATAGTTTTTGTTGTAATACGTTTAATCATTTTTATCAAGTTGTTAAACAATTTGTATTGTAAAAAAAATGCTTGCCGATATTAACAGGATTCTCCTGGAAACCCAACTTATAGACATGACCTATCATGATCCGATTCATAAAAACTTATGCCAGTGTAAAGCTACATTATCGCTATGTTATATGGGCTATACAAAATAAATATAATCTTACAAACAGCAATTAATCTGAGTTAAGTCAAAGCTTTGTTAGTTAAACATTCATCGTAGTGTTGGTCGGCCATTAATTATATGAGAAGACGATCTTTGTGCAGTGGCTGGTAAGTTTTCGGTGCAAGGCAAGGGATACTTCTGGTATTGATGTTCATTGAAGGAAATTTTATTCTTTGAAGACTATGTTAAGCGGAAGAATAAGGGCTAAATTTAATAATGATATAAAGAAGATGACCGTCTTGGCGTTCATTGAGGAGTGGTGGCCTATGTCCACTATCGAACATAGGCCTCCCTCAATGAACGCCAAGATGACTGATCCCCTGCCACTCGAATCCAACACGGACCTGCCACTGCACGGAAATCGTCTTCCCATCTGGTTAATGAACTCTTGAACCTTATTGGCCCATCGGCCATCCGTTCTTCTGAATGTGTGATCAGCCCATTACCACTTCACCGTGCATATTTCTCGCATGATATCATTATATGCACGAATAAAACTGATCCAATAGAAACGAATATTTTTTTCTTTATATTATTTAAATGAGCAAACATGCGGAAATGTCTGATAGTAAGTGATCACAGGTTCACCTATAACTAGTCCCGGTAACTAATTAATGCGTTGTCTATCCTCAGACATAAGTAAGCCACGGTGCCAGGAATAGCACACCCTGTCAGCCTTTTTTCCAAGCATAAAGCTGTTTAACGAAATAATCATAAAAACTCCTTACTACTAAAACTCCTTTAGCAAGATAACCCAATCCGTATATAAAACTATAATTACCAAGCATCTATTGACTGGTCGTAAAAATTGAAACAACACGACTTTACTGCGGTAGACTTTTATTGTTGTTGTAAAATTCACAAACCATTATTAATTATTACTGGCATCATTAATCTAATAATCTATTTAAGGATCCACGATAAGAATCTCATTTAAAGTATTGAATGAAGAGTGTCCAAGGTGGACTTGAGATAGGATTAACTTAAAACACGACAGGTCGAAAGCGCTTGTTATTTCAGTTGAAATTGAACTAGATTTTTTTTGGGATAAAGTCGAGATTTGAATGATGGTTCGCGTGTGTTAGGTTGTTATATGTTGGGTCGTTCGGAGTCTGATTTATTATAGGTTGGTGTTTAAACGACAAATGCATCGAAACTGATAGCAGCTACATGTCGGACATCGCAGGACCAATGTCTACCTAGTATACGGTGTTATCTATAGCGGACAGGTCCCGAGATAATAGATTTATATAACAAGAATATTATCACATGTTATGATAACATTACTACCTGTCTATTAATTATTATACACAAAAACTAATTAATTGATAATATTGTAAGGAATTTAGATTTTTTTTTTACTCACTTATTAAAATTCATTAATTAAGCGATTATAATAAAAAATCAATAAAAGTGTATATCGTTTTCAATCTTAGCAAAACTGTTATCGTAAACATAATATTATAATGTGTATAAAGCTGTCAACGCACATGTTCTAAAACCAATCAATTTATTATTATATAGTTTATTATAAATGATACACTAGCTGTTTCCCACGATTTTACCCGTTACAAATTTGAACACAACTTTTCTTTCAAATATAGAACCTTTTTGAATGCAATGCAAAAAAAGACAGCAAATACCTGATCGTTCATAATACGTGCACTCAACAAACACACTCATCATCTTAATTATTTTAGTGTATAAAATAAAATATAATACTATAAAATCACAGGACACATCTTAAGATCGGGCTCAAAACATCGTGTGTATCCCCAAACACCGGATGGAGGGTTTTGGACATAATCTTTACAACAAAATTGTGATCAGATCTGGCACTAACGAACCAACAGGAACCGATTACTGGGATGCTGTGGACGCATATCAATCTTCCAAAACCATTTTAAAGTTCACTCCAGATTTTATGCTCAAGGTTTAATTGTTTTTTATTAGTTGTACTTTTATTAGATGACATCACGACGTACTATAAACGTTTCACTATAGCTAGTTATAGGTAGGTTTACAATTATAAAATAGATGTATTGATTCAGAATCAAATTAGCAACATTAATTTTGTTTAGTTTTTCTATGATTTAGATTTATTAGGAAGGTAATATTATTAGGGCCTGTTTCACAATTTCCAGTTAAGTTCCCAATATGCTATCGGCAACATATTTGACAGCTACTCCATACTTTATCTGTCAAATATGTTGCCGATAGCCTATTGGGAACTTAACTGAAGATTGTGAAACAGGCCCTCAGTATTAATAATAGTATCCTTACTAATATTATAAATATAAAATCGTGGATGTTTGATACGCTTCCACGCAAAAACTACTCGATGAATCATCATGAAACTTGGTACACATATTCTGGAAGGTACTAGAAGTAACATAGGATATTTTTTTTATTAAAAAAAGTTTTTTTTGCTTACGCGGGCAACAGCTAGTTCTACCATAAAGTAATTAGCAGGTAATAACATAGGATTAGGACTATGCACAAAATGGCTGTCTACCGCCTAAAGCGGTCTCTACCAGTAAGAAAGCCGCCGTAAGCAAAAAATAATGCTAGTGTTAAAAGGGGACTAGACGGCACAAGCATTCTCAGTAAAATAAGGTAACAAAAATATATACTACAAAGGAACAGAACAAAGCTAATAATCTCTCTCTCTCTTCTCATCTTTACGTATGGGAGAGTTCTATGCTCAGCATTGTATATAACTGTAAGCATATAGGAAATGCAATATATCAATATATTCCTTTCTAAGCAATCAATCAATCAGAAATCTATCTTATATTATTAATACTGGTGGAAGGGATGCGCTGTACCGCGCTCCCAACATGGGTACCACGTTATTACCGTTCGCGACTCGTTACGGGCAAAGCTATTTTTCGATATAGGATGTGAGGGTTCAGACCAAACATTGTTTCGTAGCGGAGAGATACAAAAATTCAACTATCTCACTAGTATATCAATGACAATTCCCTTGCCAATAAGATATTGACCATAACGATCTACAACCAATACACAGTTTGTGATTTTGTTACGATAACGATTGACCACGTGATTTAGCGTGACTTATGTCAATCCTATACATTTTATTCTTTTCGAACTTCATTATCGTTTTTTTAATGTTACTTTGTCTAAGCCCCCTGTACGCGCAAACAAAAGAAAGACAATTCGTAGCTCATCACAAAAAGGTCCTTAAATTATTTTAAATAAGTGCCGAAACAGTTCGTGTAATAACATATTGCATTGCAATTATAATAAACATTGTACCACTATATTACTCTATATTCAGAAATGTTTGTCTGTCATCAAAAATACGTTAAAACAAACAACAATACTAATCATCTAACAAAAAACTCCACAATTCGCATCAATGTTGCGTAACAGTAAACGACATGCAAGTTAAAATCAATACGGGCTGACTTCACAGTAATAAATAGACATATTACAATACAACCGTGGGGTGTAGGTGCATTGCTTGCAAACCCCCCTGCGCCCTCCCCACCACATAGTTCTGCTCACTCATCGCCCATTCTTAAGGCTCAGCTGTTATTAATTAATTTTGTAAACGAAAAATTCAACAATACATTTTTTTTTGTATGTACATACACGCGAATGAAGATAGATATAAATGAATGCGCCATTTGTAATACCTTTCTTTAAGTGACTAAGCTGCCGTCATTGTAACCTCTCTCCGTTCATAAGACATCGACCTCTTTGAATAAACGTCGAAACGGACGATTCCTTGGTTACGCTCAATAATAAGCGTTATCTGAGTTAAATACAACAAAACAACATACACGATGTTTTAGATGATAGAAAAATCTTACAATTCAATGTATGTTTGTAGGTTATAGTGAATATTGAAGTATGCGACTGTGGTTTCGCCTGTTGTGGTCAACTTGAGATCAAAGTTAGAAGTCATTGATAGTAATGTAAAAAAAAAATACGCCATTTGTGAAAAGTGTATTAATAGCTCTTTAAATACCCTATTATATAAGAGCAGCTATAAATATATTGAAAAATAAATGATAAGCTTTTATTGCTTATATATTAATAAATACTATTTAATAGCTTAGACTCAGATCCGCAGGCAACCGAACCGTTAGCGACAGACTGGCCCCGGCAAGGCCAGATTCTTCAGATATATGGGGGACTGCCGGACGCTACTAAGCAGTCTCCGCGATGTCTTGTCTAGCGGGGCCCGGGTACCCATCACTTGCCTGACACGAGCACAGGGGCGTTACTGGAAGCGCATAAAGTAGTGCCGCATCCAACACGAAACGGCCACTCGAAGGAAGAGAAAAAGATAAGGTAGGCAAGGTAAAATTATTATTTAAAAGATTATTTATTTTTATTTCATTTCGATTTTTCAGAATATTTTTGATAAACAATTGAACTCGCACTGGTACATATTATATCGCATGATGTTTCTTTTTTCTACTTATTAAATTATTTGGTAAGATAAAATGTAGATTATAAAATAGGTTTGAGCGTGTGGCCTTAAGAGCTCGACGGAAGTATATCGCACAGGTTCTTGTTAAATGCCGCCGCCTCAAGCTCGGAGCAATTTGCAAGAGTTCAGCTGTTTGTTCCATAGTTTTATTAAAGCACCCACCGGATTTTAGGTTGTGATATTAAAACAGCGCTGTTTCTCGCGTCGAATGTGTGACCCAATAAATGTGATTATTAGTATGTATGTGCGTTGTTTGTTTTGATGTATGATTTGTTTTCGATTAGGGAGTGTCTCAAGTTTACTACTTTTACTACCCAAATAAGGCTCGACCCTGATCTGATTTCGAGAAAACCCATGCCCAGTAATGCAAAATAAGAGAATAAAGTATAGCCTAAGGAAACACATGTAAATTAATTTACGTTAAGAAAGGTCGTAGAGCCTTTAAATTAAAATAGCTCATTGAACAACTATCATCATCATCATAATCATCAGCCTTTATCCTCCACTGCTGAACATAGGCCTCCCCATTAAACTACTAATTATTTAAATCCATTTTATTCCCACATTAGAGGTCTATATTTCTCTCTTTTATCCTTTCCCCATAAATGCTTTTCTATTTTTTCTCTGTTTCACATTAAAATAGAACAAGTATTTTACATTTAAATAGAAAATCAATATGACCGAGATATAAAAATTAATTAAATGTAATATGCCCGTGAGATCTTTAAAACTTTGTCGCGGTGTCTGCGCTTCGACAGTTCGAAACTATAACGGAGTAGCATTCGTCGTTTGTCCGCGACAACTGAATCGATTTTAATGAAACTTTGCAACAGCTTCGTCCCACTTGCGGGATGGGAGCGGTTAAAAGACGCTTGTATCTGTATCTGGACGATATTCTTATCAATCAAAATTAAAAGCATCTTTATTTAGTAGGTACAACTTGTACACTTGAAATAAGTAAAAAAAAAAGTAGTCAATAAGAAGTAATAGTAATAAAAAAGTAAGTAAGTATACAGTAAAAGTAAAGTAAAGTAAAGTATCAACCCTTATATGTCCCACTGCTGGGCACGGGTCTCCTTCCTCGAAATCAGGCGAGGAGGGTAATGGGCCTATAGTCCACCGCGCTGGCCCAGTGCGGATTGGTGAACTTCACATACCTCAAAGACTTTCAATCTCATCAGGCATGCAGGTTTCCTCACGATGTTTTCCTTCACCGGTGAGCGAACGATGGTCTCGTGTGCACTTAGAAATTTAGAAAAACCCATTTCAAGGCACACACGGACGGGTCAGGATCGAACCCGGAACCCCTCGCGCAAGAGGCCGAGTCCGTCCACCACTGGACCACCGTCGCTCAAGTAGTACATATATTATTATTATCCAACATTACAATAACCTATACATAAATAGGCATACATTAACTGTTTATAAGTATGTCATCATCATCATCAGCCGTTATCTGTTCGATGCTGTATATAGGTCTAAATATACGCCAAGACAACTGGTAAAAAAAAACACCGCTATGAAACCCCTAAGTCGAACATGCAACAACAACTCAGAGGGAGTTTTTGAAGGCGAATTAAAATATCGACTTACCGAACTAGGTCGAATGTAATCTTCGAAAAGTTCAGAGAAGAGACCAACATCCTGCAGTGGAACCTAAGGTAGCTTATCATGACGAAAGCTAAACAAGATACTCTTTGAAGGCTACCGAATCATGTCTTTCTAATATGTAGAATTCTTTTGTCATTGGCATAATTGAACTACTCCGAAAAGTAGGTCTGAGAATCGGCCAACATCTATTTTTCATATCCCTAAATGATAAGGTTGACCCACCCGAAAATATTTTATTTCTTATTTTTATGACTCTAATTTTTTTGTATATTATTTTTTTATGACCCAGCATACAATAATACATACAACCTTAAATTTTTACGCCTCTATGATTATCCTCCATTTTTTCATTGCAATTTTAATTTTGGCAAAACGAAGTCTGTCGGGGCAGCTAATATTTATATATAATCTAAGCAATGCAAAATACTGAAGCTAAAACTCTCAAAACTCCAATTTGATCATCAAAACCCTTTATTTCACTGCTGAAATTTTCAATTTGTCTTTACTTTATTTTAAGTTATCGATAATAATATTCTACTTTGCCATCAATGAATTCCATAAAAAGCCTGAAAACTACCATTCACCCTTTCCAAAATATCCTCATTCTTTGAATATTCATTACAATAAAATAAAATAAAAACTTTAATTGGTCCTATCCAAAGTACATCAAGAAGACCGCGTTTCCGCTGCCCACGACAAAAAAACGTACCATTAATCGAGTTATTTATTAACAACAAGCCTTCGCTGGTTTGGTGCTATTTAAATAGACGTTTAGAGTTCTAGTGTTTTTGAAAAAAAAAAACAAGCAAACTGGTTGATTAATTGATCATCGCCAAGTAAAGAGGATTTATGTGTTGAAATCAATGAAAAGGGTTCGGCAAACATTTTGCAATTTTGTATGAAAATTCGTTTATTAATTGTTAGCTAATAATTCGTGTTTTAATAATTACTAACATCATAAAGTAGATTCCAATAATTTTATAACCTCCGACACCTCAGTCCTCCCGTGACTATGGTTGCTGTAAAGTATCCGTAACGTCGGGCTCATAAAAAACTCAATAAACCGCGATAAAAAGTTGTTTCATTATACTAAGAAGTTCGCGTAAACATAAGAAAACAATATATAACAATGTCACAAAATTTTGCTTCTCCGTGTCACATAATGTCACACTTGGTCAACGCTTCCTGCCTTTTTCGTGTGACGTTATTTACATATGGCCCGTTTCATAGAAAATAACAAATAAATTAAAAAAAATTGGTTCCTTGATGAAGGTAAGTCAGTGCTAAATCATTTGAGCGTTGTTTTATAATTTTCGTTACGTAAAAATAGTTTACATTCGATAAATAATTATTAAAATATTGAAGTATTACACGGAACCCTACATTACTAGAACGTTATGCGCTTAGTTTTTTGCATGAAATACCATTGTAAAGAAGTATCTTGGTAGCACTTACAACTAGTTAACTTCTAACGCTAACAATGTACCTGATGGAAAAAAAATTGTCGCGATTACTGGTTTAAATAACTCACTATAATTATTGTAAAACAGTATTTCTGGTATTTGCAATGTTAGTTTATAAAATTCGCTGAGTATATTTAGTGATTCTTATAATTAAAGACATGGATTTAGAAAAAAAAAAATTCTTCCGACAAATAATTTTCTTTAAATTGATTTTTTTCAGTGAAGTATATTATGATTTTTCAAGTCAAATGCATTCATACACACACACACACACACATAATTAAAATTTTAAAAATTATAATTTTTTTTAAAACAGTGATGAAACCAACTGCTTCAAAGCGATCATTGTTACTTAATAACTTATCAACCGGAACTTTCCAAAAGTTTTCGAAAAGTTTCCAAAAGCTCGAGTCAAAAGTTTTCCTTGCCTTTCAGGTGTACTGTAGTGTGCAGTGTACTGTATGCAAATTTCTTCAAATAAAAATAAAATCATTCTTCATTTCTGCTATCCTAGTACTTCTTAGTACATAATATTATAACGCTTTGTAAAAAAAAAAGTCTTAACGTGACGTGGGTGACGTGATGTGTAACTTTTTCTAATGCATCGCATAACTCACAAACACCATAGTCGAGGCCCCAATACTACGTTGTGCCCATTGCGCCCGCCATCACTAAAATCGACAACGCCGCATCGTCGAAATTTCCGTTGTGCTGCTCTATAGGTACACAAATCTGCGATGCGATGACGTCTAAAGGCGGAAACATACTTACGTGTCGTGGCGTGTCGTGATGCTTACTGCCGTGACGGTGAGTGTGCACATTTACGTGTCGTGTCGTGGCGTACTTTAATGTTATTACTGAACCTTTGCAGTGTTCAAACATACATTATGTTTTCTTCTGATTCGGTTGAAAAAAAGCTGATGATAATGATGATTATGATGATGATGATGTTGATTATGATATTGCACTTCCATGGCATCTTGTACAGTTGGTTTTTTTTTGTTCATTTTTATTATTAAATAATCGAGGCATATAAAATCAACCAAAATGCTCATAAAATGAAAACTACTGGGCCAAACTATGTAAAATTTTTATGGGTGCAACTATTCCGCATCAAACAAAAGAAGAATCACGTAAATCGGATCACAAGCGGTCTATGTTTTTTTAGAAACTGAAATGATGAAAAATGTAATTTCGAGTGACGCCATGAACGACGAAATTTTAGCGGTGCGTCACCACATCGTACCGCTATGCGACGTTATTTAGTCGATGCAACGCTGCAACGCAGTGTTGTGACGTTACTATACGCAGCAAATACATTGATAACACATTAATTGGCAACACCAATGATATCTATAATGGATACGCCATACTCTAATCGCATTCATTGACGATTTGTTAGTTAGTCTTACGGGTAACCGCGCGAGTGAACGCGACCAAAAGCGCGACTAAACGCACTGCGATGCGGTTATCAACAAACCGCTGTAGTCGGGCTTTAAGCTTATTTTATTGTTGTTAAAGTTTATAAATTATTCATTATCATCATCATCATCATCATCTCAGTCCATAGCCACTGCTGAACACAGGCCTCTCCAAAGGTTGCCCAGCGCGACCGGTCTAGTGCCATCTGCATCCAATGAGACCCAGCGGTTTTCACTAGGTCGTCGGTCCATCTGGTAGGGGGCCATCCCACGCTGCGTTTGGTGGTACGTGGTCTCCTCTTGGATCTTTCTGCCCCATCGGCCGCCCTATCTTCGCGCTATGTGGCCCTATAAATTATTAGGTTGTTTTTTATTTGGAGTGTTACAAAAACATCTCCAGCGAATTCACTATTTGACTAATGAATCTCAAACGAGTGTATGCACAATGCATTCTATTCATAAGTTTTTTCATTTCGTTTTCTTCTACACGGAGACCGCTCGGATTAACTTTCAGTTTGTACTTCGCCTTCCACACTCAGACGAACTTTCTCGCTGTTTTGCGAAACTTCAATATGAGATTCTTAATTTTTTATCCCTTTTTCCAGGGGAATAAAGCTAAACTTCGTCTACGTGAGTGATAATAACATTTTAAACGTATATTAATGTTGTCTTCGGCTAGACTCGAAATGATGCGGTTTTTCTCAAGCCTACCATATATTATTGAAAGTCTTTGAAGGTATTTATTTAAAGTTCACTAACCCCAAGGCCCCCATTGGCCCATTACCCTCCTCGCCTGATTTCGAGGAGGAGACCCGTGCCCAGCAGTGCGACATGTATGGGTTGAAACAACCATATTATATTATCCTATTTTCTATTCATTTTAAGTGCCTTTGTGCATCACTTAAAGTAAAATGCCGGAATAAGATTCATAATAATGATGATATTGCTTGCTATGTCAGTAATATTGGCTATATTAGTGCTCAAATCACCAGCAATAATGTCATCACATCTCCAAAAACACAGCCAACAACAGTTGTTAAAAACTAAGCAAATTTTATTGTCGTTGTACAATTTTACACCTTGGCAAACAGAAATTAAGTGATCGCCTCACGAAATAACCTCTCCAATTATACTATTCAACAGTGATTTTAAATTCAAAAGTACTCATGCATGCATTTCAAATTGAACCCAACCCCCTCGCGTCAGGGTCGGTTTTGTGAGGGTGTGTATTAAACCCATGATCTATTGTAGGTTATGTTTAGGGCTGAAAACTGTGGTCTGTTATTACCTACAACAACTGATGGTTTCCCGTCGGTAGTGGCCATTATTTATGCACTTAATTTTGATTGGTAGCGTATTTGATATGATTAATCGATAAATTAACAATGGAAATACAATGGAAGTGGTCTTTTTGCACCAAGAAAATATAGCGTATTAAGGCAACATATACGTTATCTTGACTTTACAGTAAGAACGTGTCATAGTTTATATGTCGTAGGATGATTTGATGAACCGAATTTTCTCGAAAATACTAGGAATATCGCGAAAACGATATTAACGATACGATATCTATATTTTACAGACGACAACAGGGGGTTTAGATAAAGTTACATTAAAAAAACGATAACGAAGTTCGAAAAGAATATGTTATTGACATAAGTCGCGCTAAATCACGTGGTTAATGTTTATCGTAACGAAATCACAAGCTGTTTATTGGTTATCGATCTTTATTGTTAATATCTTATTAGCTAGGAAATTGTCATTGATAATTCGGAGACGATGACGAATTTCGGTATCTTACCGCTACGAAACGATGTTACTAAACGACGAGAATACTATCAATAATTATGGTATATGAATAATAATGAGCGTTTCAGCGTTATTAAAGTGATTTGGATGTATATCTAAAACTAACGTAATTGATAAAAATATTTTATTAATAGAAAAGCTAATTAAATAAAAAGCTAATATTATGTTTATTACAATCTGTGCCTGAATGATTCTTCCCTATTTAAATATTTTTATGTGTAACTTTATGTCCTGTATAAAAATAAATACAATCTAACTTAATACAGAAAATATATCGTTCAGAAAAGAGAATAAAGAAATGATATTTTTGAATTCAAGATTTCTTTATCTCAATACATCGAGATAATTATTTAGATAATTTCAGAAATTGCTTTACTGATCATCAACCGTGACTATGATTGCTGTAAAGTATCCGAAACGTCAGAATGTAAGAGTCTCACTCACATAATACCGGCGTAAAGTGACAGTTATGCTGTCGCGTTTCGTGAGGTTTGTGAATTTTTTGGTGGCTCATTAGGGGATAGGGAAAAGGAGGGCATCGCATCTACGTAATCTCTGACTGTGTGGATGTTTACGGGCGTCGTTAGTTGCCAGGCTTCGACTGTTCCTTGGCCTCCTATGCTAAAAAAAACGACAAAATACGTAGGAGGTTTCATTTTAATGAGTGCAATTCGGGAAAATATTATTGAGATTATTATAAGGAATGATAATTAATTCTTTATCAATTTAAATTGTTTGTTGACTAAGGTTGACTTGCAAATTCCACTGGAAATTATTTGCATTGAACCCCGGACATATTTGATTTTTGTGTGATTATTACGAATTAAGTCAAAAACTACTCGACCCATATAAAAAACTCTTTTCTCATTAAGATACTACGTCAATACTGAGTTATATTGGCTTTATAAATAATCATCATCAATACGGTTGTTAATGTAAGTTAACACAGGCAAAACTGCGGGCAACACCCAGTTTTATCATAAAATGCTGTCGGTTTACTTATCACGTTAAAAACAATATTATAATAATTAATTTGCAGCAATAAAAATAAAATTGTAAAGGTGTGGCTAAAAACTAATTATGATTATCGGGTATTTTGGGATTACATAGCCTAACTATAGGATTCGAAACGGAGACATGCGCAAAAGAAATAAGTTACCGATATTAAGTGACAGTTGGCTGGACACACAGTCAAGATAACGGATGGCCAATGGGCCAGTAAGGTTCAAAGTAGAGGCCGCGTTTAGGACGAAGTATGGTTGGCCAGATGGTTTGTGTTGGAATCGGTCTTGTGGCATTCATTGATGGGTATCTGTGTTCAACAGTGGACGGGTAAAGACTGATGATGATGATAGCCAAGCCTAGTCATAAAAAGCCCTTCAAATCATATTTACAAAAGCCTTCCCAGCGGTGAACGGAAAAAATATGATATTATACTCATAATTGTCAAAAAAATTCACTCAAAATTATTAGGCTACTAGTTAGTTTTAGCTCTCATACGCATAAAATAAAAATTTTAAAGGATGAGTAAACGATGAGCACTGGTGCTGCTTAGCTCTGTATATGCAGAACCCTAACTAATTTCACACATTGGAGGTTGTTAGCAAGTACTGTGAATATAATCAATTTTAATCATAAAACTTTGTAATTATCAGTTTTTTTATACATTGCATAATAAACAATTTTCAGGTAGTAAAAAGTTGATGTCTTTTTTATGTGCTCATTAAAATATTAGCAAAATTACCATTTTTTGTGCAAATCAGGTAAAATGAATGTAAAACAATGAAATTAAATTTCGTTAGTTCTTTTTGGGATATTTGGAAATCAGTTTGGTTTATATGAAAGGAACTGTATTAGAGCTCATGGATATCGTGGATATAGTGGGTAGAGCTGCGTCCACTTACCATCTTTCGGGCGCAGCGAGGCCCTCATACCCACCTGGACCTGGGGAGACCCACTACCCCGTCATGCTATTTTGCAGACGAACATTCGGCCTACACGACCTAGGTAGTACTTCTCGCTTATATAACATCAATGTAAAGCGACAGCTATGCCCTCGCTGTGGTTCGTTTCCAATGGCTTAAGTGGATAGGAAAAAGGTGAGGAAAGCATGTGCATTACCTTTGGATGTGCGGCGTGCGTATGGGCGTCGGTTGCCACCACAGGGGGCATAGCCAAAATGCCATTAAGAAAGCGTTAGCGAAGTTCGAAATGATAAAATGTATGGGATTGACATAAGGCCGCGCTTAATCACGTGGTCCATCCTATACATTTTATCATTTCGAACTTCGCTAACGCTTTCGTAATGGCATTTTGGCTAGGCCCCCAGGCCTGCTCTGCTCTATTGCCTCCTTGTGACATAAAAAATAAATCTAATACATTATGGAAGGCAGTTTAAGATAATTTGCACCAGCCTCTACCAACTATATAATATTGAACTACATCCATTTTAAATCGCAATAAAATACCAATTTTGAAAAGTTAAAATCCCATTTGACGTCGTGTGCGTGACGAAAGGAAGGGGTCCGTACCCTTTCAATCGGGCCTTAAAATTAAAGTGACATACAGTTTTTACGGCGTCCATAGACGGTATATTAATTTATCACTATGTTTTCGATGCATTATTATTATAGTTTTGATGGATGGACATGTAAATTTTTTAATTATGTCTGTTGAATCGCAGTTACTAGTTCGAATATTTTGTTAATATATGATGGATGCGTTTCTATTTAAGTTAATTAAAGATCATATTTTTAACATAGATAATTATACTTGCAATTTTCTATTCATATTTTTTATTCTCATTAAATAACTTTATGAATATTATTAAACTAAGATGTTCAAATAAACTATTTAATTAATATTTTAATACAAAAAGCTAACACATATACTTATTACACTTATGGATCTGTGTATAAAAAATAGACTTAGTTAAGATTTTTTTAAAAATAGTTTTTAAGAAAATATTTACATTTGAGACAATAGCAACATATTATAATTATATTATAATCTTGATTACATTTATGAATAGACTGTTGTGTTAAAAACACATTTCGCAAATTATTCTCTGTAACAAAAAATCATAAAATGACCATTGAAATTTCATCATCATCATCATCAGCTTTTTACTCTCCTGTGCTGAACATAGGCCTCCCACAATGAACGCGACGACAGGCGATTAAAATTTACATTCTTGCAATTGTATCAATAACAGTGATGTTAAAATATATTATGATAAAAAGGGGAAATGTTTTTATTTATCGATTCAAATGATATATTTGTAAGAAATTATAAATAACATTTCAATTCATACGATATATCTTACCATGGCGGCGTCTTTTGCTTTTCATTCATTTCTGCGTTGAGCTACAGCGACTTTCGAGGGCGAATCGTCCCGCACTTCATTTACTTCACCCCTCAAATACAAATTAGAAGTTGTCTAATCACAGCGCCATTTTCATTAATTTAACATCGCTATTCATAAAACAATGAAACACGCCAAATATTAAATTTATTACGCCAATCATTATTAGCTACCTAAAAACTAGCAGCCAATATCGACATTATAACGCCGAATAATTACATTAACGATATCACACATTAATGATAAATGTTGTGAATTAATTATAACATAATAATGAGATAATTATTATTATATTATAAGCGTTCATGTTACTATATTATAATAATGACTTTACTTCCGGAGTATCGGAGTTTCTATTAAGACGTTATATTAATGAACGTAATTATTTAATAATGACACACTTGCTATAAACGTAGGCATATTATTATGTTTTGAGATATGCTAAAGATTACACTTTGTTAAGATAACATATACTTATGTTTGAAATTTATACAATTATATTAAAGATACCTTTAAAAGATAGTATAACAAACATACATTTAATTTTATCTAAAGTAGGAAAATAATTATATACTTATAATACACTTTTATTGTTTTATTTCAGACCTTAAATTAAATTTGCGAGTTAATTAGCGATTATGATTGGTTATGATGGTACAAGACATTGGATATGAAAAACAATAATTCTGTTTTTTGCTTCATTTCTGTTTCGATGCATCCTCTAATGAGACATTTAAAAGAGGAACATTTGAGAAGCATAAGTATTTAATAGGTACTGATTTGTCGTGAGATACTTTATAATGTCAAACAACACGTTATCTTAACGCTGCTGGATACAACAAATTATGTAAAAATCGGATGTGAATGAAAACATCTTGTCATATTTTATCATTCACTCTTCATCACTACATATTATAAAACAAAGTCGATTTTTCTGTCCCTATATCCCTTTGTACGCTTAAATCTTTAAAACTACGCAACGGATTTTGATGCGGTTTTCTTTAATAGATAGGACAATTCAAGAGGAAGGTTTGTGTACATAATTTATTAAGTTTTTATATAAATTGACTAAGATATAACAATAATTGATGGAGGTGTCGGAAAAAAATTGGCCGTCTGGGAGTTTCCAACGAAAACGCTGCCTAAACCCTTTGAGATATGACAAAATAATGTATCGTGGAATTGTGTATCTTGAATAGGTCTATAAAAAAGTACGCGATGGCATATGTCTATCTCTTCGGAATATTATACTATATCCATTTAATGCTTTAAAAAAATGGGCAATTATAACGCGATAGTTTGAAAGTTATTTACACACATACGGTATAAATCCTTATCATTTTAAATCAATTAATTGGCTTGAGCACTTCATGAAGAATATTTTTTCCCTTTACATCATGCAAATTAAATGAATACTTTAGGAGATATGGCAAAATCAAAATAATACGCAAGAAAATAAATCGTGTTGCCGTGATTCGAAAGGGCGGCGTATGTATACAGAAAGTCTGCGAAGGAATTTAATGTGTCTTTATGTTCAAGATAACATAATATAATATCCATTTTAATATTAAACTTAGTTATTATTAAAAAAGAAAATGATCATCGTCAGACATGATAAATCCGTAAATCTAAGTTCACGCGGGCGAAGCTGCGGGTAGCAGCTAGTTATTACTATTTCAATATAAATAGTGATCACGTTAGTTCAATAAAAGATTGTTATGATGATGATGAATACAAAATATAACGACATCTAAATGCTTTTATATTTTTATCATGTGTTTTGTGAAAAGAAACTCACTGATTTTAAAATAATGCTCTTAAAAACTTTTCAAACGTAAATTTTATAAGCCAATGAAAGTTATTTAAACAGCACAGTGGGTGTTAAAAGCAATAACTTACACTCTTTAAAATCTTATTTGAAACTTACCCTTCGAGGGTACGCCGGGGTGTGACCATCTGTGACTGAGGGTCTGAGGACATATTTTTGATTTTCCCCATAAATTACTATTATCCAATCGTCCCATGCTCGTGTGAGAATTAACCAGTTTGTGTGGTTGTTGGGGGTGTAAGGTTGCATTTTATTAATTGAACTTTGGATATGCATTTGTAACATTCAGTATTTTTGTTACAATAGCAGGGAATAAAGTATAGAGGGAGAGATGTTTTCTCGACAAATTTATGCTTACTTCAGCTTTTTTGTTCCGCAGCTAAACATGCTATGCTGGGGATTTTTTGACAGGTAGAATAAATATGATATAGAAGGTAGATAGATAAGTTTTGTTCATTTGACTTGATTGACGAACGCAGATGATAATAAATTCGCATCTGGTAAACGTGGCGACGTGACCACGAAGACTGGTCTGAAAGTACCCCGTAGCTCATCGTGCTAAGGAGCGTGCTATGCACCCAGCTTTCAGTTTCTTTGGCAGATTCGATTCGAAACGAAAACATCTGCCAGAGAACTATAGTCACTGATGTCATACAAAAAATAAGCTCGTTGAAGTGGAAATGGGCTCGTCACACACTCAGAAGAATGGATGGCCAATTGGCAATTTTCAAGAGTAAAGGCCGCGCTTAGGTAGTTCTAGTCGTCTTGTTTAAAAGACGTATAAATACTGTTGATGACGATTAATTATTAGCGGAGCTTTCAAGGGCTATTTAGATGTGATATAGCGAAATGATAACTATAGATAATAACTATGAAATATTTGAATATATGCGCTTCCTTTAATCATTTCTAATATAACATAATTTTATTCGCTGATATCTTCCGTGTTATGCTTCAAATTACCATGCTGGAAAAACGTGTACGGTGGGAGTATGTATATAGAATAAGAATAAGTCAAGGTGCCAGCCCCACCCTCATTTCTGGATCACAAAGATGTTTGAGAAGAATAAAGCAGAATGTTGGAGTTTTGTATGCGAGTGGCAGGGGATCGGTCGTCTTGGCGTTCATTGAGGTAGGCCTATGTTCAGCAGTAGATGGATAAAGGCTGATGATGATGATGATGATGATGAAAGCAGAATGATTCACTAGCACTAGCACATTACTCTTTGTGCAGTCTAGTAATAATTTATGATGTATTCTTGAGTATTTCGTCTAATCACACCACGAGCTACTCGTCTCTCGGCGCTACTCGCACAGTGACCATTTTTAATGACCTTAACTTAGTGGTGTGAAATGACGTATGGCTATTTTGTACTTCGTCAGCTCATACCACGGTCTCCGATAGCATGACCAAAACCCACATAATGTGACATGCATGAGCTACACTAGGTGTTTTGATGGACATAACAAGCTATTGTTAATTATCAGCTTTCCAATTAATATTTTTATTATACAATAAACAGCTTGACGTCTCACCTGTAGGTGTTGACACCACCTGTTCTCCAGTCATGATAAAGATATCATTGGAGACAGGTTTATTTTGCTTGATGGCGTCTATGAGACTTCCGTAATAATCTTAAATGTACCTACACTGACAAGAAAATGTGAGTTCTATAATAGAATTTATAATATTATAAATGATAATGCGAGTTTCATCATCATCATCATCGCCAAGATTCAACATCTTCCTCCATAACATGGACTAGCCCAGTTGATTCTTGTATGATAATAATAATAACAATAACAACAAAAGGCCATCTGATCCTAAACTAGGCAAAGCCTGTTCTTATGGTAACCAGACAACTGATATATTACTTATACATTTCTAAATATATACATATTATAGATAAATTACGTCCAGACGTAGTACAAAATATGATCATGCTCATCACACAAACATTTGTCCTGGGTGGGAATCGAACCCACGACCTTCTGGTTTAGCAGTCAGGGTCACGAACTACTAGACCAACAGGACAGTGGAAAAAAATATTTTCACTTATAATTATTTGTATTCATTAACTGACGATTGCTCAATACTATGTCATTCTAATTTTTGCTTTCATCATCAGTTTTTCTTCTAGACTAAAGTATTATTTAATGCATCCCAAGACGATCGGTCCCTGACATCCACATCCATATCCTCTCATATAGTTAAAGGCTTCTTCTCAAAGAAGGCCACTCCATAACTTTAAATTTCGAACAGTACTTCGCCGTAGGTGGCAACCCCCTTCATCTATACAAAACAAACATCCCTTCTATTACTAAACCTTGTTTGTTTCACTTGTCGCAGATTCCAAAATAATCTATTACATCCAAAGTGTATATTGTATCAATTGCGTTCGGAGCGTATAAAAGTTTATTTCTCTCTATTTCCCTACCATATTTCTTGGGCACAATAAGGATCAGTTTGCAGAAGCGGGTAATTCGGCAACGCGTACGTGACCCCTAGATGTTAGCGACGTGTATACTTCTATTGCCTAAGGCCCCTCCATGCCACTGAGTATCTACAATTTTATATTATTATTAGAGATATAGAGGGCCGTAGACATGGCACTGAAAGTTAAATGAAAGAAATGCTTAAAAACATAATAAGGAACAGTTTTAGTCATCCATCAACATACGCACCTATTATTATACATGTGCGACTATCAGACTTCTCATTATTTGTTCCATTCTTATATCTGAAAACCATTAATACAGCATAATAGTTTTGAATAAAAATATTTCAGCAATCATTATTAATTTCATAATATAATGTACATATATAATAATTAAATATTATCAAGTTATCATTAACTAAAGAGTAGACACATCAGACCGAATAATATGGCTGTAAACAAAACTATACATATCACAAGCGGTATTGTATTATATTTAAAAGTGAGAATACTTTTCGTCGTGAATGCAACTGATCCGTCACGCTGCTGTCACTGTTTACAGTATTCAATTTATATGTCTTAATTGTGAAAAAAAAATGCAATTATTTATTACTCAATGGTTTATTGGTTTAATTTCAATATTTATTTTTCCTTGCGTGCGATCTAAAGATCAAACAATTTTTCTCATATTTGAAATGTTGTTAAAAACTTACATATAGATGTATCCTGTTGAATTTTCGTAGGTCTATATTCATCATTATTCCAGCCTCGTACACTATCTCACCCCACTCGTCATTATCATCGCTTTTTGCCACACAACTGCCAAAGCCGGGAAACGTTACCGACCACACCTACCCGGATAAACTTGGGAAATCTTTTTTCACTCGCAAGGCAGGCTATTTTACTTGAAAGGCAGTATTTTACGTGCGAGGCAGTTTTTTACTTGCAAAGCAGTATTTTACTTGTAAAGCTGTTATGGTGTGTTTTTTCATGTATATAGGATAATCAGATTTTGTTTGAAAATAGCAAAGAAGAGTAGTGGAAACGGAATAAAATACTTTACAATGGTACAATAATGTACACAAATATCCTTACCCTTTTACCTATAACAGCGTGGAAATATTAAAAAAAATAAAATTATCAAATAGACCTAGAAAACATATTATATTTTAAGAACTAAACTACGTTTACTAATTAATTACTAAATTACTAAATAAAAAAAATAATTACTACACGTCTTGGTACTGAAAGAATTTTCTTCTTATCTTAACTCCCTTTTTCACGAAATAAACATAGATATTACAACTATTAACTTATAAAATTCTATTAATAAATATAGAAACGTAAATAATTTAAATTTTAAAAATCAATAAAAAATTATATTTTTGGAAATTATATTTTTTTAACAATCACTTCAGCTTACGAAATTACACTTCTGTTCACTCGCCAGTCCTCATAATTTTAATGACATTTCAGTTTTATATATTATAATATGGTTTATGTAAAACCATATTATAATATATATCGCTATAATATTATATTCTTATTACACTAAAATAACATAAATGAATACAATATAAAAATAATAAACACGACATAAAAGTCGTAAACTATTGAGAATATAATAAAGTGTGAGGTTTTATAAATCCTTCATTTGGAAAAGCATATTTCGAGTTTTTGTCGTAATTGTAATTTATCAAATACTTTAATTAATTTACCTAGTGTTAATAATGTATTATGCTGTCATCATTAATTATCAGCCATAATTTCGAGAGATTTTAATTTGATTATCATCAGATTTTTCGAAATCAAGATTAAAAATCTGATTTCTGTAGACCAATCTGAGTACTCTTCGCGTTTTAATTGATGATTTTATTAGAAGTCATACATTCATCATCAGCCTATAGCACATAGACCCCCTTAATTTAATTAACTAAAATAACGCGAAGTTCGCAGACAAGGGTTGAACAGCAATAAGATAAGATAGTAAAAATGTATATTTATTTTTAAACTAGTTTTTAAAGTAAATCTTTAAATAAACATTTTTAAAAAATCTCTTTAAAAAAATAAATCTACATATAACATAATATTAAACGTTAGTCTGTATGTTCTTTATATATAATCGTAACTGTCTTTGATTATATTGTAATGATATTTAGCAAAGTTGTTGGACATGAGCCCATGAAGGTTTCTGGGTTAGTACGACCAATTTTCGACAGATGGCGTCACTATCATTCAAGTGAATTTCCGTATTTGTGTTGTCTTTCCTTCACGTGTATTTTAGTTGATGACGTAACAAGGCGTGCAGTGTACAGCTAGTGGGACTATAATTATATGCGAGTAATTTACAAGTAGCTCTAGAAGTGTTTAATCTATAGAATTTCTCAATAAATATATGATTTTCCATTTCCGACGTATTGCATACTCACAGTCAAGAGACGATACCTAAGAATAAAAATTTTGTGACGTGTAGGTAATAATGATAAAATTAGTTTTATTTTTTTAAATTTTAACTACAGTTAGTACAAATCAAAGCTTGTGTGTTTGTGCATAGATATTTTCTAAGCTGCTAATATTTTGATACGGTTTTCGCAGTCGGTTTCGTTATAAATACATAAACATTGATACTTAGTACTTAACATAATAAAATCGTTTTTCGGTTACGACAAACTTTTTGAAATTCTTAAAACCGATTATAAAAATTATTTTTATATTACAGCGTCTTATTGTGACAGAGTGACATAGCTGTAAAATAATTATCATCAATCAAAATCAATCAAAAAATCAAACCAACAAAACCTTTTGGTTTACATAACCTTTGTAAATCTGAGTTAACAGACGAAACTGCGGGTAGCAGCTATATACACGTAGTAAAGAACGCATAAATATAAGAAATCAATATTTTAATTACCACTGTATAAACGTGCCACTCTTAGTGATTGATAGACAGACAGTATTAATGAGCTCCATAAAAACGCACATGAGACTCATCAAGGATTTGACGCTTGGAACTGTTTCCATTGGTGATATAAAGTTTCTTAAATGACACATGCTTGTTCAATACTATTCAGAAAATACTGTTTTGCTTGAAACCTGGTAAATTCTACAGGTATGGTAGATTATAAACAGAGAATTGACCAGCGAAATATAAAATACAGTTCCGTACGTACGTAAAGTAAACACAGACAGATTTTTTTTAACTACCCTGCGAACTTTCATCTCCTACTTCATGCCCATATGGGTAAAAATCTTATAAACTATGGAACAATTATTATTAATGGTTATTTAATTCTTATCAAGTTCCTAAATGCAAAGTTTCATGGCGTCATCTTCCATGTATAATGACGAACTTCCATACAAACTTTCGTCCCCTATTTAAACCACCCTAAGCTTTTTTTCGCAACAAAAAGTAGCCTATGTCCTTTCCCAAGCTCTAATCTATCTCTGTTCCAAATTTCATCAAAATGGGTTCAGTGGTTTAGGCGTGAAAGCGTAACAGACAGACAGAGTTACTTTCGCATTTATAATATTAAGTAAGGATATGATACAAGATTTTTTTAAATTGCTATTTGTTGACAATTCTGTTAGTAGCTAATGGTTTTTGAATAGATTTGATTAATCAACACGTGTATGGAATGTTGTATTAAAATCGTCTCTCACGAAAGCCGTCCTTGTTTCCACCCGGCCCCATAGGGAAGTAGGAAACTCACATAATAGCCCTCTCTTAGAAAATGGGACCCTCAGGACGTACACTCGACACTCACAATAGGGTTTGAGCAGTCATTAGATTCGCCTACATTCAATGTACTTTGTAACAGTCCCTTTGACACCCTTAAAAAAATTGTTAGAGCGACAAAAAAATTTTAGGTAATTTTTTTGTACACTGATGTATAGAAATGTAATGTAACGTATGCTATAACTGTTTCATCTTTATTTTCATCAGCTATATCCGACCACTGAACAAAGGCCTCCCTCAGAGAATGCCAAGATGACCGATCCCTTGCCAATAGCATCCAATAAGGTTTAAGCTTCGTAGTCTAGATATCACGATTTATAAACGCACGACTCGACGAGTCTCCTAAATAAGGCAAAATAATTGTGGAGGTAATCATGTAAATTGTAATTTTTATATCGCTTAGAAGACATATTATTACGTTCATTTGGTAATCCAAGTCTTTGAAATTGGCAGCTTCACATCCTCCAATAACATTTACGGCGGTTTTCAATATCCTATCTATCTTAAAATTTTCTTATCCGTCTTACAATTTTGACAGATTTTGTAAGAAAATGTGTCAAAATATAACGATAGATAAGAACATTTTAAGATAGATCGGATATTGAAAACCGCCGTTAGTCCGCCGTGATAATCTTTAATAATTACATCGATATTTTTATTATAAAAAAATACCTTAAATGTTTAAGTGAACCTCACTTATTATAATCAGCAAACCTTGTGCTTGTTTTATCGCGTTAATCCTCCCGTGTGACTCTCAACGCCCATTATCATCCACATGACCAGAGCCTATGTAGATGCGTTGCCCTCCTTTTTCCTATTCCCCCCAATGGGCCACATGGAAACTCACAAACCGCACGAAACGCGACAGCTTAGCTGTCACTTTACGCCGATTTTATGTGAGCGAGAGGTTCCGGCTCAATTTGACTGCAAAGCAGCATGTCACTACCCCTTATAAAACTGTTTTTTGTTATAAATAAAATATGAGCAAAATAAATGAGCAATCTTCTTCATAAACAGTCTCCCTTGGTAGTGGGAGATTATTCATACATCTCTGTAAGCCCGGATTAGCTTGTTAAGACGGAATAAGACGTTAAACAATAGGCCAATGTCGATGATGATGATGAATCTTCAATTGTTACGTTTGTTAGTTGTGCCTTCAATTTCACTTTTTTAAATATTATTATCGATAATATCAACAATACTCGATCGATAAACAATACTCGATCGATTTTACTACGAAATTAGTTCAAACGATTTACAACACACTAAAGTAAAAATCGGCACACGTGACGATATTTTACGATTCAACTTACTTTTACCAACTTTTTATTGGTGACTATAAACTATAAATTATTGTTTTGATTTATTAGGTATTGGTATTTATGTGAGACGTAAATAAGTATCGAAGAAATGATTTGTGTATAACAACTGTTTATTTTTGGATGTAAAAATTATTTCCTGTGGCTTTAAACGTCAAGATCGAAGGATGCGATGTGCCGCGATATAGTCTGCGTGGCTACCATTCAGGATTTTATTTATATCATGAAAAAGCTTTAAATAAAAGGCAGGAAAGTTTTGAAACGGTTGAAAAGAGGGCAGAAGCAAGTCTGGAATACATTTTTTTGCTGACGCAGTGGAAAGTCAGGTCGAGTGGTCCGGCTACTGGTCTCTTTACGCAGCGTTCAAAACCCACTATGTGCTTTGTATGATGAATATGGATGCACCTGGTCATGGACATTTATATAATTATGTATTTATATATATTTCTTAGGTTAGGTTAACGAGGTATTATTGTAGTCCAGGACGGCAATGGCCTTTTTCTGCGAGACAGTAACATCCCAGAAGGAGGCTGACAAACGGGCGAGAGAGGAGGCCACCGATATAGCCTCCCCCCGTAGATGATGAATAGGGGTGCTCCAGAGGCGCTACTTAATGCGCTTCCAGTAACACTCCTCGCTGAGGGTTTCCCGTCGCCTGCAGATCCGGGTCCCTCAAATAGCCTCTAAAGGCTCACGCAGCGGTTTTATTGGGGTAGTGCACTGCAATGCACTCCAATGCGAGTCCTCTCACGCCAGCGCACCGACCCAATGTTCCTAGTATGGTCCGAAAAGGATTCACTGCGTCATAAAAAAAGGGTTGGTAAATTTCACACAGCTTCAAATACTGTTAATCTCATCAGTGAGAAAGCGATTGTTTTTTTTTTTTGAAAGTTCTAGACTTTTGGGCCTGACGGCCTTTAAGCTCAATCGGTAGGTAGGTGAGCAGATGACACCATTGGCAACAGGAACAAGGCCGGGCCTCTCACAACGAGGGCCATACACACTGGACTAATGTGACTAAAACGACCTTTGTAAGTGAAATAAATGATTATCGATTTAAAAAAAAACTTAAAACTTTACAATACGGTCATTCTCTTCCTGTTAGATGGTGATTGATCAGGGTATCCTGTAATTTGACCAACTTAATAACGGGTTATTCGTCGGACATTTTTTCACCACGTGGATTATTAATCAGTGATCATTTAATATAGACTTAATTACGTACAAAGACCTTAGGTGCTAAGGTGTGAACGTATCTAGTTCACTTGAGATTAGATCACAGATTTAATAAAAGTAAAAATTAAAAAAAAGTCAGGTGTCTCATTAAGTTTAATAGGTGTCTTTTAATGTTACTTTTAAACGACTTCAAAAAAGGAGGCTTTTCTGAATTCGATCGTATGTATGCTTTCTTAAAATTGTTCCTACTAAGAGTTACGTGTATCCTCTCTAGAAGTTTAACTAATTGAAATTAACAAACGACCTTCGACCCGCGGTTTCACACGCGTAATTCCTATTCCTATGGGAGCGTGGGGATAAATTATAACCTGTGTTGATCTAATAAGTTGCACTATTGTAAAGTTTCATCAAAATCGATTCAGTAGTTTTGCGTGGAAGAACAACATACATCTCAACATTAACTTACAATATTTCGCCTTTATGATATTATATTAAGATATTTAGACTAACTGACCAGTAATGGTAAGACTGGTAAGACCAAACTTCTTCTTCGAAACAGAAAAACAAGCAATGGTTGTAATTCAGACAGCATGCAGCATGAGCGCATCCAATCGCGCCCAGAAGGGCAATCCAAATGGCGATTATTTTAAACCACTTTTAAGTTAACAAAACTGAAAATTAAAACATTCCACATCTCTATCCCAGTCACGTAGGATTTTAATGACATCACCAGATAACAAAATGTTTATCGTCAGGAATACTGAAATCTATACATGAGATGTAATTAAAACTTACACCACATTTATCATGCCTTTTTATACGACTGGACAAAGGTGGTATTTTACGAGTGTATGTATGTCTATTTTCTTGGCACGCTTTATATCCTGGAGGGCTCGATTAGCTTAAGAGGGGTCGTTAGATTAGTTGAAGTGGGAGAGTAACATTTTCTATTTTAAAAGTAATATTGCAAGACCAGACGCACAATCAAGAGTTTCTTTCTTTATATAGAAAAAGTAATATTAAAGTCTTCAATATTTTTATCTTAACATGATTCATCATCACGTCTTGGCGAACAGTGCAAAAATATTGAGCTCATCTAAAATTTAAAACGGCATACAACTCAAAATTTAACATAACCAAAATTATTCGCGCAAACATAATCTTTTAATATTTCATATTGGTTTATCCTTCCAATTCCCGCCAGGTACACATTTCCTTGAAAAGGAGTGGAAAGACATGGGTCCGATAAATAATTGAAGGCTCCAGCGCCGGGAATTCCTGAATCGGGACCATGAGGGAGCCATCCTTCAAAACCACCCTCTGAATTATTCTGCAATAACACACTTGTTATATACGTACCGTGGAGTGATACTTTTATGATTTACTCCCACTTTTATTGGCACTTAAAGGAAATACGCGATTTATTCTCCATTCGATATAAAGTTTATCATTTTTCGACTCGCTCCCGGAGGGCGTGACGTGTCATTTATTTTTTGGGAGTGTTAGTGGGATTTATTAAGAATTGTTTTTTTTTATTTATGGCTATGTAATAGTTTACTATACTTTAGGAGGGGCTCGTGGCGCAGTGGTAACAGCCGCGCGGATCGATCCACCAGTTGGTCCATGGATGGGTGACCATTTTTACATACCTAGACTCCTCCGTGCCTCGGAAAGCACGATAAGCCGTTGGTCCCGGCTGTCATTCGAGGATCTTTGACAGTCGTCACGGGTCGTCGGAAGCCCGAGAATCTGACAACCAGTCTAACCGCGGGGTACCGTATCACCCAGTTACTGGGTTGTAGAGTTCCGATAGCAGTCGCTCCATGTAAAATACTGGTATTCAGCTGAATCCGGTTAGACTGGAAGCCGACACCAATATATAGTTGGGAAAAGGCTAGGAAGATGATGATGGCTATGTAATAGTTTGAAGTAGCTTTTTGTGCAATCATTGAAATAAAATTTTTGTTGTTTGATTAAACTGGCAAGCATCTGATGGTAAGTGTTCAATACTGTTCATGAACACCAGAATAAAATATTAATCTTACCACCATTATAATAAGAAGTGTCTCAGCAATAAATTCTTACTAGTTGTTGACCGTGACTTCGCCTTTGTGATATTTTTTTTCAAATCTCATCACAGGTGTGAAATGTATGCTCCACATTTATAACAAAGATCTAGAACTAAACATAGAAAATGTACGTGTACCGTACGTCAACACAAGTTCCAACATCATATTTGTTTCTTCCTTCCAATAGAATTGGTGTTGAAGCAAGAAAGGCAGGTATTATATTACTTGCACTGAGACTTCTATAGTTCTTCTAGTCAGGGGAAACCTATGAATTAGCTCCCTATTTAGTCCCAGATGAGTTCATGACGACGCTGGCATTTACCTTAAATTCTCACGTCTGCCAATTCGCCTTTCCAATTAATATTTTAAAAAATAATTTTAATTTTTCTTTACTTTTTTCATTAGGTAGTACTTTTTTTATGTTATTTCATTAATAAAACTATTTAAAACTGACTCTAGTCTGTCTCGACATTCAACAAGACGTTCGTAGACAATGTCGAAATATCGGAAGCGAGATAAAGATAAAAAATCGTAAATATCCCGCTTTAAGTAATTTTGGTCACGTCTGATCCCTACGATTTCAATAATAAACTTATTCTAAATAAGTATTTATCATATTATATCTTAGGAGGAAAAAGAGGAAGAGGTAGACCGAGAAGGAGTTATATGCAACAAATAAAGGACAAGGTGCAGGCTATGTCGTATCAGGGGGTGAAGGTGTTGGCGGAGAGGAGGAATGAGTAGCGAATACTCCACCAACAAGAGCAAAGCTCTTAAATAGAGAGAGAGAGAGAGAGAGAGAGAGAGAGAGAGATAGAGATCTTAGGATAAGAATTGAACGGACTTCATTTTTTAACATTAGCTCGTAAGTAAATATTGTTAATATCGTGCATTTCTTAGCCCCTGTAAATCATACACCATATCAATTCGGTTGTGTTCTACATTCCGCGGCATGTCGTGAGGCACAAGGAATTATGAACATTAAACTCATACAGTGGTTTATTGACATCACTTCCGCGGCAATAAAAATCGAATTTTCTCCGAAACGCATAATTTGTACCTCAGTCACGCGTTTTACGCTACTAAATGGTGCCTATGAGAACACAATTCACACTATACTCACCCAATGCTGTCGTTTGATCGTAGATAAAGCATTGTTTTATGCTTTTGAGTTATCACCGTCAACTTGTTTATGGGGATATTTATATAGCTTTATATGGAACGGGCACGCACTTTAGCATGTCTTCACCACGAAATCAGGCGATGAGGGTCTTAGGTATGACCTAATCTTCGATAAATTATTATTTTACTATTTTTTGTGAACTAGAATCTTCTAGTTAGAAGTTAGAAATCGAAGGCGCGATCTGGATGCAGAAGAATTCTTCCGCCTTCTGATATTCAATACAACTTCGTTGATGGTGTTCTTACATGCGCTGGCTGCTCGCGTACCTTCTGAGCCAAGGTAGGCTATGTTAGCCAAGGTAGCTTATCAGAGGCTTTTCGCTGTAGCCGAAATCGGCTTGGAAAGATCATTTTTTTTTCATAACTCTTGAGCTATTTAAAAAAATACTATACATACTTAACATATTAAGCGAAATTAACAACACAACTGTTACAACAAAACGGTTGTCAACACATATTTTTGAAGATCAATAGACATTTTCTTGTGTCATTTTCACTGGTGCGATATTAAAAGGCTAGTTGGAAACGGAGCAAATGTACGTGTGGTCTTCAATTCAAGGCACAGTAGCTACTGGATATCTGGATTACAGATACCGATTTAAAAACATGTGTAAAAATCTTTAAAAAAATGTCGGGATAAGGTCATGCTCGAAGCCCTTAATCAAGCTACACTAGACACTGAAATTGACTGACGTTAAACTAAGCGGCCCTTTTAAACCTTCCATCGGCCATTAATTAATGAGATATACGACCAAGATCTGGCGACACAGGTGATGCTCGATTAATTCCGTTGGGACCTTATCTCCAATCGGTCAAAGGCGCCGCGGTCAAATACCAAGCGGGGAAAAACAATGAAATAGGACCAACAGGCTTCCGGTGCGAAAAAATTTATTTGGACATTCCTAGCGCTTTTGCGGAGATGTGTCGGCATTTAATTTAGTAGTGCCGTTATTGCTGTGGCTCGCTCGCATCCGCTATGCGAATGATTAATGTTCCAACTATTGTCCGAATGTGGGGGACTTTTGACACCGTCTTAATGGTCCGATTGTACAGATTTTTGATCGCGTTAATCCGTGATTTGAGTTATTGTAAATAGAATTTTATAACTATTGATAAAACTTTTTATGACTTTTGTTAGCATTTCCTGTATAAATATTTACTTAGAATTTGGATGACGTAAAGATGAAAAATCGAATCTCTTAAACCTATTAAAAATATAACAAATTTTTATTTTTTAGCTTTATCGTATATACTTTTAGAAATAAAGAATAGCCAAGGGCTTAAATACTAACTAAAGAGGAAGACAATCTCCGTGCAGTCGAATGCGAGTGGTAAGGTATCGGTTCCGGTTGTATTAGCGTTCTTTGAAGGAGGCCTACGTTCAGTAGTTAGCAGTAAGTAAAAGCTGATTGTTATGGTTTGCAGTATTATTATAATAAATAAATAATTATAAGACATAATTACAATTCGTCGTTTTTATATTTGAAGTCCCGTGATTGTCTCGAAAATTTGACAGTGAAAAAAAATACAAGTATATTATCAGAGCTAAAATAAATAAATAAATCTATGTCAATACATCTGTGGCTAGTGCTTAAAATGTTAACCTTCATGTCGTCTTCTATCTCGAAGTCTAGCTGAAGACGTGTTTAAGATTTAAGTTAAATATAATTTATCCTATTTCATTCTAGTTAAAAAAGCTAGCATGTCTATATTCATATACGTCGTTGTATGTTAAGAGTTACAACCGCGCCTTAGGACCTTAACAATAAAATTGTCACGTACACCTGACCAGAATAAGGTCAATGTACAAGTAATAAAATTATATTATTACCACAATAATTTAATGTTCACAGCTAATTTGAAGCCCTTCAATTATATTATTTTAATTACCACATTTTTTGTCGTAAACCTAAATTTTTGCGTCTAATTTTTAACTTAAGCATCATAATTCTCAATAACTTTTGTATATAATACAACTCAAAGACATTGATCAGTCGGATAATGAATAAATAAGAGAAGAAAAATTCAATAATTTTATATATCTTTGAACTTTCTTCTCTCTTTCTCTTCTCTTTCTTAGATTTTCTAGAAATTAAAAAAATCTGGTTCATTTTAAGGTGATTCTTCAAGTTTTTATATGCTTTCATGATCATCATTCCACCACCAGTCCACTACTGAACAGAGGCATCCCCAACGAGCACCAAGACTATCCTTGCGATTAAAGTGCTTTACTAAGTGGACGAAGGATTTGAAAAGCGGGATTTTATTTGGCTGGTCAAGTTTGGACTTCACACACACACATAATTTAAATCTTATCAGACATCTAGGTCTCCCATGTTTTTGTGTCATTAACCAACGAAACATCACAAGTATACAAGGCAACACGAGATATACGTTTAATTTGGCAAATTTTTTCATCTCACCACCTAGTCACTATCTTTCAGATCAGAAAAAAGAGTGTCGGAGCCACGAACGCATCTTCGGCGCCAATTAAGACCCAACGAACAACCTGTAACTTGAGATTATTGTATCATGACAACATCGTACCTGCCCACTCCTCACACTGAATAAATTAAATGAAAACTACATACATAATAAGGACAACCACATTCGTTAGTATTCCTGACAATTCATTATAACGAAACAAAAGTTTTGTACTAGCTGTCTCCTCTCCAGCTTCGACGATAATAAGATAAGTGGGCCCCGGGTTGGAGCCCTGCGGCACACTGATTTTTGTTTATAATTAAAGAAGTGTGCGGTCTGAAATTTTGGTCTTGAAATTAACAAGAATGTTCGGATTTATTTCACACACTAACATTACTTTTACGTGAAAATTATAATTCTTATTTTTTAAGTCTTTCTTAGCTTTTTAATAATAATAATATTATAAATATTATGGTCGAAATATAAAGATAAAAAAAATATCTATTGTCTTTGTCTTCGCCGATTGAAAATAAGATTATAGGAAGAAGATGGATCACACCAATAGACTTTCGCCCGGTTTCCGAAAGGCTGATCAACGCAAAAAGTAACGAATGAGTTGCTAGAAGCATCCTTAAATTACTTAATTTGATGAGCCTGTCCGTTGACATAGCCATTACAATGAAAAGCTGTCAAATTTTACTCTAGTGTCGCATGTTAACCGCCATTACCAGCTATGTTAGTTGACATACACTTTGACCAACGTTTCAGAAACCGGGCGCTAGTCCCTCAAAAGCACTCTGAGAAGTCTCCCGAATAGCGATTTGCTATTCGAGAGCTTAAATAGTTTATCAAAACTTTTAGTATAATATAAAAGAATATGTCCAAATTTTATTTTATGATTGATAATTTTATTAGACGAGGTGTTGGCCGGACATTACCCAGGTCGATCTCCGTGCAGTGGTCGGTCCGTGTTTGATGTGAGCGGCAAAGGATCGGTGGTTTTAGCGTTCATCGAGTGAGGCTTGTTTATAATAATAATAATAGTTTTTGTGTGTAAACTATCAACCCATATATTATGTTCCACTGGTGCGCACGGTTCACCTGCTATATAGTAATATCTCCTTAGTAATAATCTCAAAATAGGACGAGGAGGGTTGGTGATCTTCACACACCTTCAAAGACTTTCAATCTCATTAGGTATGCAGGTTTGCTTACTGTTTTCCTTTATCGATAAAGAGCGTTGGTCTGGGGTTTTAAGGGTTATAGAAATTTAAGAAAACCTTTATAGCATAACTCGGGGTCAGAATTGAACCCAAACCCTCTCGCTTAAAGAGTCCAACCCCATACCCACTGGACAATCGCTACTCATGAACGTTTTGTGTGCAGTAATTTTAAATTAGGTAATTTGAACACTAAAAATATCCTTCTCTTGTTTTTTAGTTTTATCGTTATTATGAAAATAAAAAAAAATCTATTTAATCTAAAATGAGCAAGAAAAAAATTTTAATTTTTAGAAATACTTTGTATATGCTATAGTTTTTGAATTAAAAAAAAAAGTGTGTTCGAGATTTAAAAACAAATCCAAAGAAACTCTAAATCCTAAAGAAAGAAACAAGCGTTTTTTATTAAAGTGCGATGAACTTTAACATCTAATTACTGAAAATATTTTTTACGATATAGATGGTTATCGTGATAGCACATCGGTATCTGATTAGCACTGGCGGTAAAAGTAATAAGACCTCAGAATATAATATTACAATTTAAGACTACGATTAAGACGGCTCTAATGAACGTAATTGAGCTTTCTAAAGAATTTATCCTAATTCTGTATTTCATCTGCTTCTAAGCTAGCAAGATACACAATGCACTTAAACGTTTCGTAGATAGGCACTTCGATATTCGATTAAGGACGATCTACTAACAAGCTAAGAAAGTATTAAGTTTACCCAGGAATTTCTTCGAAAAATATGATCTTAGTAAATCCTACTTACCAACATAGTAAAAAACGCTCTCAATGGAAGACCAGAGTCAAAAGCAGAGCTATTTTGAACATAAACGTTTCTGAAGAGACTACGACAGCAGAAAATGGTGGCAGGGATCATACGTAATAACGTTGAGGTGCTGGGCTGAGCCCGCATTCCCATTCAAGTGAGATATGAAAGACGAGTTCAGCAGATTCGCATTTGACGTAAAGTACATAAAATAGCAAAACACTGTTGTTTCTTTAAAAAGATTGGGGTCAGTAGAAATGTGTTAGCACAATTAGTGGCATTGGTAAAATGAACGGTTTCAAGTTATTTCTATAAGGCCCATGTTTGTTTTACTATATGTGGTTAACAAGTGCTTGAAGCAAATGTTGCAATAAATGTTAATAGAATGAGTATGCTGATCCTTTGTCTATGAGAAATCTACCATCCACGTCGTATCATGAGTATAAGCAAAGCAGGGATTGAGGGAAAATCTTTACCCGTTTATATTCTGAACACGTAGATTTCTAGATCGCTTCTTTTGTTTATTCAACAAAAATAAATTATAGACAGTATACATTTTTGAATTTAGTGTGATTTTAAGCGCTAATTGATTTCAAAGATACTTTATTTTGTGTGATTTTGTCAAAGTCAATTTTGAATCGGTTATGATTTCAGCTGAGCTTGTGCAAAAATATTATTTCAGCAAAATATGAGATTTGGCTTTGTTTATGCACAAGTATACAGCGTTTAAAGAAAGTGTAGCCTTTCATAATGAAGTTGTAAGGCTTCTATGTGACTAGGAGAAGCCTTTAAACTTCATTAACTGAGCTTAACTGCACTATCCTATACTTTTCTGAATTTCATGTACGAGGTAATATTATCCGAAACCATCTCCTGAATTATTTTTTTATACAAGTATTATTATATTTTATTACTATTATTATAAAACCTTATTATTATAATCAATTTCTTTTTTTTTCATTTAAGTATCTTTTGCTGATATTTTTTATGCAACCGCTTTATACTGCTTTTCTTCTTCACTTAAGTCACTGTTTCTTGCAAAGATCCCATCCCTCAGAGGGCTGACCTATGAATTAGCAAGTTGAGCTTAGTTTAGGTCATTGGTAAACGTTAAATTTTGGTACTTAACTATCTTTTATTTTTTAGTTTGAAACTAAATTTATGTAGGTGCCAAGTTGCGTGAATTATTTTTGTAAAAAAAGTAAGACACCAGGTTCACATAATCTTACTAGTTATATTTTGATTGGGTGAGGATGCAAAATGAGACAATGATGGTACAAACAGGGTATTGTCACGCGATGTCCGGGCCCATCTGATACCGCCATTATATTTATGCCTCCCTGGTATCTGGCGACACGAACGCTCACGATAACCGTACTACATTTTTAACGAACATTATACAATTTTTTCCATACCGTTATGGAAACGGCTAAGTTGAAATTTACCTTCTTTTGTTATATGAAAGCTGCTTACTGCTTTCGTGGGGTTTCTAGGAACTGGTTATACTTTTTAGTTTACCTATGACAAGTAAAAAAGTTGCAAAAAATAATTGTAAGCATCGTGGACAGTTTCAAAATATCATTTTTGAAAACGTGCGTGTTGGTGAACTTCATATATCCATCGTCCATCGTCGCTTGCGCATAACAAATATTAATTAAGTAAGAAACATTTTATTTCTGAATTCCGAAAAAAAAATAGACATCTTGAGTGAGAAGTCCGGGATTGATTCTGATGGAAAAGGTTTTTTAAATTTCTAAAGTGCACCCTAAGCACGAGACCATCACACGCTCACCAATGAAGGGAAACATCCTAATTCTGCATGCAGAATGAGATATGTAGTCTTTGAATGTGTGTGATGTTCATCAATCCGTATTGGGCCCGACCATCGGCGAATTCTGACCCAATAACCTGCTTGACTAAATCTGTGGAAGATGCCCGTATCCAGCCGTGGTTAATTTTTAAATGAAAATAGTAGCGGTTGACGTCAAACTACATGAAACAACAATCTGCGTTAAGTGGCCATGGTTTTTTTATATTTTTCTCGTTTGAACATTATTAACCCATGCTTATTGGCTTTTGAACTTTATCAGAAGACTCGATGAGAGAGAACTATTTTCTAAACTCTTCTAAACATTAAAAGAGGCAATATACGGATAAAACTGACAATAAACAAAATTTTATTGAGATGCTTTCTATTTAAATTTGATGTCACATTTGAACTATTACCCTTTTTACCTAGGAAATAAATGTAACTTTTATTTGGATGTTATGTTAAGTAATAAATTTACGATGTTAGTTTTCACGAGCAATCGAATCATCAGCAAGCAATCGAAAAAGTGTGCATTACGTACACTCACTTAAATCTACATAATTAGCTTTTTAAATTCCTATAAGGACATCCCTACCGTCGTCTTATCGATACGGAGAATTAAAAGGAACGCTTATCGATATCGATAAGGCCCGCCTGATTTCTTTTCTCTTTGCACCTTTGTACAATATAGATATATTTTTGAACAGCGTGTCACTAATGTTTTCTTTTTGGCTGCTATTTTTATTTATTATTATTCCTATAAAAATCTCGAGATTCTTTTTATTTTTATCAATTTTACTAGTGACTTAAATTTTTCGTCTTTATAAACATAGACTGTGTAAATTTCTAATTGTATTTTTGCAAGCAATGGTAACTTGATGACCAGCTGTAGGTATACCCAGAAAAGGTAAGTTTTATAAAATGTTAACGATGAAAATGTTTTAAAACATCTAATACCTACTCATGCAGAGGAGATCTTTTTACAGGTGTATAATATTTATAGTATCAATAGATATAGCGATTAAAATCTAGACGTCAGGCAAACGGTAACGTAATTAAAAACTAACATACAATATTGTTAATTAGTTCCGTTAACATTAATTGTCAGGTTTGAAAAGTTTTTCACCGGAAACTCATGAACGTCAAGAATGTTTATACAATGATCTGATAAGGTTTTTGCCGCAACAAAAAATTATAATAGATTAAATGTTTAGTTTAGTTTAGCTTCTGTTACGCTTCTGAATTTTATCAGATTACGCTTTTATGTGAAGAAAAGGTTTGTTTTTCTTGGTGATGCAAGGGATTACTTTTACTATTTTAAAAATAAGGTAATTTTTACTTATAAAGAAGGGTTTTAGATAGCTTGTTATATTTTATGTCTCTTATATTCTTTATAGCTGGATGCACTCAAAAAGACGAGTTTAATATCTACTTTTTTTAAATGTATGTATTCTCCTAACTAATACTAATACTTACTATATACTGAGATAAGGTTTAAATATTTTAATTTTATTTTTTATGGTGAATAAAGACCGGTGAAGGAAAACATCGTGAGGAAACCTGCATGCCTGATGAGATTAAAAGTCTTTAAAGGTATGTGAAGTTCACCAACCCGCACTGCTAGCGCATCGGTGAACTATGGCCCATTACCCTCCCTGCCTGATTTTGAGGAGGAGATCCGTGTCCAGCAGTGGGACATAAAGGGTGGATACTTCATTTTTATAATAAAAAAGTCTCTAGTGATCTAGTTAAAAAAATCTCGTTGTATATATAAAAATTCTACCAGTACACATAATTAGATACAGATCTGGTTCCATTAATAAATATCATTATATTTCTTGTTGTGATAACGAGATAACTCACAATCGAAGGACGGCGCGAATTCAGAGATAAGCTAAGTGGTACAAGATTGTCAGAAATATTTGCTGATTCTCTTCTACGGTTAGCAAACGCAGTGCTTGAGAAACCTTCGTCAAAGGTTTGTCTAAGGACTGCAATTTAATTACTTACGTTGCAGGTTTACCCGCATAAAGATTTAACATCCAGACTGATAATTTTTACAGCCTGTTTCAATTAGTGACGTATCTTTAATACCTACTGTGTATATTATCTATATAATATTTTAAGTTAAAAGTGAAACATAATTTCTTAACTTGGTCATTTTCACATCTAAAGCCTTATATAAAGGGATATTCACCACGTTTGCTTATATTTTGACATTATCTACGAAGGTCTTCGTTATAAGTTTTGAATGGATAGATGGCACCAGATTGATATCCTTCTAATATCCGAAGTAAAAAAAAATATTCATAGTAGAGTAGGGATATTAAGATCAAGTTATTTTTTAATACGTAGGTAGGGAATCTTTTAATTTATGTCACATAATTTTAGGAGCTTTTATGTTTATTAAATTACATTAAGTATTATTTACAAAAAAGTAAAAGTGATTTATTGCTCATTTTGATTTTCAAGTAAATGTAAGAAATCTATGATATAGTTATAATAAGTATTTGGGATAACTTAGATGGTCAAGCCGTCTACCTATTTACGAGTATCAGCTAGCCTATGCATGGTTGTGTAATATATCTACGTAATTCGATAAGAACAATTTAAAAATTTAAGTAGGTGTATTTTAAAGAATATTCTAGCAATTGATATGAACACGAATAATAATGCAAACAAAAACTTAACATAAAAGGTTGTGTGTAATAATTAACTACTAGTGGTATTTAATAATAATGAAATATCATTTTTATACGCACTCATTGCGAATGCTAAAAAAATATTTATGTCTCAATTATGACACTGCATAATCGACGGTAGAAAAAGTGCATTTGATATAGAGAAAACAAACAAACCGACATAACGAACGTCGTGGTAGCGAGTGGTAAGTGAGCATCTCAGTAGCCACAGTTCCTCCCACCGTGAGCCTCGCTACCATTGGCTCGCGGGAATCTGACGCCGCCTCCACTCCTGAACACATTTTACTACAAAACAACTCCATCCACTCAATAAACAAGTCTTGAAGTCCATTGTCTCAGCACCATTACTTCGACACGGACACGCAAGTAAACGTCATAGATCTGTTAGAAATAAACAAAAAACCGGCGACTCTCATTACACCGACGGACTCCTTAATAAACCATCGGATAACGTTAACAAACCCCGCGATGGACACCAATTAAATTTGAGCGACGCAAAAGTTTGAGGCGAATTTATAATTAGGATATGCAAAACGAATTATGCGATCGGAGGTATTATTCGGTATGCGATTCGGACGAGCGTGAAGCGAGGCGCCGGCGAAAGGGGTCAGTGCAAGGTGTGAGGAACGAGACCGCATCTCCTCGCCTGCGCTTCCTACGGCAAAAAGTCGAAGATGGCTCGACAAGCGCCGACGTTCGCCTCCACGGATAAAATCGACATAGAATTAAAGGGAAATACAAAAATCACTCATTGTTCTCATAAAATGAATGTGCTGGGAGTTGAATGTGGGGTTTTTTGTGGAAATATTCTCATACTTTTAAATGGGCTTTCGTGTGGCGCCTTCTAATGATTCGTCGTTTTTGCGACGGCGGGGTCTCGGGCCACAGCTATAGGCTTTTGGTGTGTCGGCTCATGTCACCAATTCTACTTTTTGCTATGCTATTTCGGATGTGAATTAAACAGTTTAGGCGGCATTGTCTTCGAACGCTAAACGTTTGGAAGGGAAAATTCATTGTACTTATTTTTTACTAAGTTATAGCTCGGAGCATTTGGGTCCAAATTACAAAGTATACCCAATGTTTATTAACAATTACTTTAAATACGTTAATTAACGTCGGTTTCTGTGCTTTTTCCTGTTATACTTGGGTTGGGGTATTTTAAACAGCGCTTTGATGGATCCATGTAAAAATATTTCTTTAATTTCATCATCATTATCATTATCATTATTTTAAACCGACTTGGAAACGAATTCCTGATTACGATTTTTCAAAAATTAAGTGGTTAGTTTTTTATGTTCTCATTTCGTGTGTCAAGATTATTCTTAAATATTATTTTTATCAACACCAGCTTCATATACTACTCTACTCTTCCCCTCACTGATAGAAGGGATGTGCCGTGCAGCATTCCTAGCTCTATGGGTACCACTATCTTGCTTGTTTCTTCCATGTTGCAGTAGATGAAAGCATTGGTGTGTTCCGGATAGGAAGACAACACAGACAGTGTAATTGCTGGCAGTGATTGTATCATGTCTCAGAACAGGCAACACTAATGAGTTGCCTTTATCATCATCATCAGCCTTTATCCGTCCACTGCTGAACATAGGCCTCCCTCAATGAACGCCAAGACGACCGATCCCTCGCTACTCGCATCCAACGCGGACCTGCCACTGCACGGTGATCGTCTTCCCACCTGGTTAATGGCCGACCAACACTTCGTCTACCATGACGCGGCCTCCACTCTTGAACCTTTGCCTTAGCCAGCTCCAAATAAAGGAGATTCTGTTCATGAGTGACGTCAAACACTTACTATGAGGTGGTACGTCTGCCAATTAACCTATCTTACATCAAAAAGTATCACTGACGAGTAATAAGACTAACTGTCACTTCCTGTTATTTAAAATCACATTTACAAGCTTATATGGAGAGATCGTATCATCATATTAGGTACACAGGCAAAGACCTCTTTCAATGAACATCAATACGTCTAATTCCCCGCTAGCAATCAACAAGGACCAAACAGTATTGTACCATCCAGTTAATTGTCAGATATGAATGGCCGATCCTGAACCGGTTACTGGCCGTTATCTTATCGAAAGTGAACTTATTTGCTTATAGTTTATAATTTGGCATATTATAAACGATTCAGTATTTATGATCGATTATAAATCCTGTGGTACTGGTAGACTATGGTATCAAATTATAGTATGATCTTTACCACTATTTTTCCTTCTAAAACTCTGTGTTCAGTCAGGATAATATAATTTTATTTTATTTAAATTTTGTTACTATGTATTGCTATTGCAATGGACCTCCGTGTCATTGCTGTATTGCAACCGAATTGGGGTGGAATAGCCAGAGTGCTGGTCCTCGCTCACACGATACCAGCGCAAAGTGATAGCTCTAGCGTTTCGTGCAGTTTCCAGTAACGCATTGGGGGATAGGGAGTCGGCAATGCTTGTCTATTTCAAGCCCCATATAGGAGCAGATCTTCTGTCGGAGGAGATCATGGTTACATCCAAAAAGGAGTTCCCAGTTTCCTCGCGATGTCTCCCTTCACGGTAATCGAGTAATGGTCTCATATTTAAGTGCATTTAGAAATTTGTGAAAACTCACTGCGAAGCCCCACAAGAGGTCAGGAATCCAGACCTCTCACTCAAGAGAGTAAATGAAAGACCAGTCTAGTGTGGCCATTGTCCATAAACTTTCTAAATAAAACTTAAGCCATTGGCCAATACAATTTAGAAAAACTAGACTTTGAAGATACTTACTTTGACACTTTGACATCGTAGAGGCCTGGACTTAATCCTGTCCATTCAACCTATGTTAATAGGGATAGATCAGAAAAAAAACAGTGATTAAACCTAGATCTAGTCCTCGAGATGAAGTTTGTACCGACTACAATACAGAGTACCTACAGCAGTTAAGCTCGATAGTTTAGTTTATATAAATATATCATACAGTATATTATTAGCACTATTTCGTGTATGCCATCCACCATCTTATAGTTGCTAGGATAACAATGATGCAAAAATTATTAAATTGTATTGATTTTTAAAAACTAAATTTTTAAATTTAATTATCGGAAAACAATCTCCGAGCAGTGGCAGTGACGGATGCGAATGGCAAGGGATCGGTCGTCTTGGCGTTCAGTGAGGGACGCCTATGTCAAGTACTGGATGGATGAAGGCTGATGATGATGATGACGAAAGACTAAATATTGTGTTCCAAATATCATAACAATCTTTCAAGAGGAAGTGGGTCAAACTCTAATTGCTATAGACCCAAACAAACAGGGCAAGCTAAAAACAGCTCACAAACAGAAGGCTAGGGCAGGTATTATTAATAGAATTGTCTAAAATACAGCTCTGATATTTATAACTCTGAAAAGGCCATTCTTATGTAACTTGTTCTGAACAAAGAAAAGACAAATATCTAAAATCTTACGTCTGTACTCTGTCGTCTACAAATCTCGGAATACTCTAATAATTATGATTCTGAAGTAGTCTAAAGTGAGAAATACTTATACTCATCTACTATATGGGGCCAGAGTTTCTGAATTATTACGTCCTGAAATACAAAGGATTCCGTGTACCTATAGATATACGAGTATTTAATACAATTACTACTATCACACTAAATAGGCAAAATTGTAATAGACAGGCTTATATCAATCAAAGTCACATTGGAATAATAATACCAAGGTGTTTTTTGCTTAATCATCATCCATATCATCATCAGCCTTTATCCTTCCAATGCTGACTATAGGACTCCCTCAATGAACGCCAAGACGACCGATCCCTTGCTACTTGCGTCCAACATAGTCCATGTTGTCCATGTCCATGTCCATGCCACTCCACAGAGGTCGTCTTCCCACCTAATGAATGGCTGACCAAGACTTCATCTATACTGTATAATATCTACTATATACCCATATTATACTGTCTTTAATTTCTATAGGCCCTAATTTTTGTGTCCCCAAAAGCCTCATCAGATAGTGACGATGATTTTTCTAGTTCATAACCAATATTGTGTGACAAAAAAATTGTTAATTAACTTTATAACCTTAATTAAAAGTTAATTGGCAGGAAACGGGTAATTATGGGATGCTCTGATAGCTCGTAATGCAAGGATTAAGGTGCAGCGGTAAGGTGTAACATTTTTTGTTAAGATCTCCAAAAAAAAATAAGGCCATCTTAAAAAACAATTGAAGCATCCTATTATGAGAGGCCTCTAGAAAGGCACTCTTAAAAAATCGAACATCTTTTGTACCTAAGGTATGAAAATACGGTCATCTTGAAACAATTAAATATGTACTTTATAAGTTGAGCAGTGAATAGGTGTTATGATGTTTTTTCTATAAACTGCTCTTTGTGTGGTTTCAATCAATTCAAAGTGAATTTTTTAGAAGTGAAACTTCTTTAGAATCGTTGTGATTTCAAACCGGATGCAACAGA
Source organism: Lycaena phlaeas (assembly GCA_905333005.2). NCBI lineage: Eukaryota > Metazoa > Arthropoda > Insecta > Lepidoptera > Lycaenidae > Lycaena > Lycaena phlaeas. The sequence continues at coordinate 19,430,291 of HG995168.1, read as the reverse complement.
AAAAACGACAGGTAAGAGACACAAATACAAAAGAGCGAGAGAGCAAATGTCGGTGTGTGTGTATATATACACTGTTTAATTCTTGCTTGTATTCGAGCATTTAATGTGTGTTCCACTTCTATCGTGTGTGAATCGCACACACTCCTTTTTTTAAAATTAATTTCTAATAATATGCTTCCAGAATATCTAATATTACAAATAGATGTCAAAGTAGCTCTGTCTAAGCCGCGACCGAATCCGTTAAAGTTTTATTATAATCAATGTATGTTTGTATGTTAATAATTATAATGACTAAAATAAGAGTGAACATGTTAATATTAATAATTTTGGAAATTAGATAGTCTTAGGGCCTGTTCCACAATCTCCAGATAAGTTTCGAACAGGCTATCGGCAACATATTTGACAGATAGAGTATGGAGTATCTGTCAAATATCTGTCAAATATGTTGTGAATAGCCTATTCGGACGAATATTGGCAGAAAGGTGTAAAGCTAAGGAACTATCGCAGCATGGTGCATTACTATGAAACTAATAACATTAACTAGCTTTTATTTTACATTTTCTAGTGAAAAAATTACAATTTTGGTATCAACATTTGCCTCTTTTACCGAACTGCAAGACGCTTTCATCACTCGCAGTCATAGGCTATTGTAGCATAGCTTTCGTCACTCCATCTTATTAAGCTCTTAAACTATAGTAGCTCTTCATCATCATCATCATCAGCCTTTGTTCATTGAGTGCTTACCATTACATAACCCATTAACCACTAGGCCAACTCAATGAACGCCAAGACGGCCGATCTCTTTCCACGCGTATCCAACAGACGCACATATTTTTATTACATTTATAATGTATGCATTTCATGTATATTACATTACTGCATAAAAACGAAGTAACATGCTAACATGCTATTTCTTTAGCTTGAATTTTTTTAAGCATATAAATATAAGTGCATGTAACATTGTCAGTACGCCAAGGGTTTGCGTATTTATTCATAATGGTAATAATTATTTTCAGACGCGTGTGCTGTTAATTGGTTATTACTTTTCTGTAATAAAGTTATTTATAATTGCAAAGATCAAACGAAAAGTCATTTTCCCTTTTTTATTAAATACTTAATTGCTGTGGTTTTTACTATTGTATTGTTATGGTATATTTTAGTGATCATTATATTTTAATAATAATTAATTTAATTTTAGAACCAAGATAATTTTCTGTATAACAGACCGAATATAATCCAGGATCCATAACGTTCAAAAGGTATTAAAGAATTGGATTTCATTTCTTTAAAAACTTAAAAAGAAGTCTTTAGTTTTCACAAGGGATAATAGTATCAATGAAAAAAGTAGATTACATCTCTTTATATAGTTTAATTGCTGTTAGACATGACCGAGACGAGTACATGACCTCGACCAGTATCGGGATCAATCCATATCAAGACCATGAAGATCTAGACCAAGGAAGAACATCTAGGTAATTTCATTATATAAGCTGATAGAAGCAAGTATGATTTTGGCAATATTTTGCTTATTGGCAATCGAGCTTGAAGAACTTTTATATCTTATACATTTGAACGAGCAATTCTTGTATATATACTATCTAATATATATAAATTCTCGTGTCACGGTGTTCGAACGTGAACTCCTCCGAAACGGCTTGACCGATTCTCATGAAATTTTGTGAGCATATTGAGTAGGTCTGAGAATTCTTAGAGTTGTCCACCCTTAAAATTTTTTTTTAAAGTTTTGGACGAAATTTTTTGTTTTTATTTTTTTTATAATGTGGCATTACAAATACATACAACTCTAAATTTTCACCTCTCTACGATCAACCCCTCTTTTTAAAATGCAATTTTAATTTTGGCAGAACGAAGTCTGTCGGCGCAGCTAGTATAATATAGAATCTGAATCTCGGAAACAGCTCCAACGATTTTCATGAAATTTTGTATACATGGGTTAAAAAGGGCGATAAATCGATCTAGCTAGGATGCATTTTAAAAAATTTAGTTTTATCCGTGTTTTGAGGCAATGAAAAAATAACTGTAAATTTCACTGTCAATTAATGTCATGATAGTTAGGTGGGGGAATAGGGCAATTATGATCCTAAAAGAGCCTGGTTCGAATCTCCAGTCCAATCCGAATTTTTTTCATTTTTTTTCTAGTTCATTCTTTTGGAAGAATAAATCCGAGCAAATGCTCGGTCAACCAGGTACTGATAATTAAATAGTCATAATTAGAAAGGCATAATAAATTAATCTTCCCACAAAAATGCTAAAAATGCCATGCATTGCTTAGTTTGCCAGTAAATATAGTATATTGATGAATAATGATAATTAAATCATCCGTACAGGGCTCCAGAGTGGCCATTAAATAACTCGCATTTCTTTATGCATGAGCGTATTGTCGTGGCATGTAAGGCAGCGTTGGAGTCGTGACAGCCACCCCCAAGCTAATGGAGAGAAGCTGTGTAGCTATTGTTGATCTAGATAGCTGTGCCTTTTTATTGCACGTCTCATTTACAGTTAACTTTAATTGTAATATAAATGTGAAGGCTTTCACGCAATTGTTCATGGGTTTTGTGAGGATTTTAAGCAATTTTAATAATGATTGCATCCAAGGGGGAAGACTTTTTTTTGGAGTCGCTGAGGAAATACTTTCGCACTTTACCAGGATCTAGGGTACTCTAGTGTGTGTGGGGACGCGCATTGGGGTGCACTATCCCACTAAAATGGCTATGTGAGGGTCCCGGATTCGCAGACAACATTATCACCTCAGCGACAAACAGGCCCCGGCAAGGCCTATTCTTCAGATTCTTCAGGGGACTGTTGGACCGCTTCAAAGTAATCTAGCGGGACGACGTCGAGTCTAGCGGGACCCGAGTACCCATTCCGAGCCCGAAAAAAGGAAGACTAGAATCGAAGATCGTTGATTGCGAGTTTTGTTTCGGTGTTTATTGAAACAGGGCTATTTTAAGATGCTTTTAGATGAAAAATGCTGATGATGATGATCGATTCTATCGAATAATTTATAGTTTACTAAAGTATGTTAACACGCTATAACGCTGAATGTCACAACTACAAAACATATCACATGCATTTGTAAACTTGTAAGAGTTGTAAGCCCACGCGGAGTCGGGTTAGAGTTTGTGTAACACCTTTATACCGAGAGTAAAACTTTTACATCCAAAAACTCAATCAATTTTTTTTATTTCAAAGTATATTTTTATCGTCGATTAAATCTATCTATATCTCAATCGATGTAAGAACCTGTGAACTCAGTGGATTTAATATTTTCAAATAATCTATAACAATTTTTACATGTTATCCTGAAATGCCTATGAGAAACGCTATATTTCCAAGGTGTGGTATCTTATATAATTTTTTTTACTTAATTATACCACACAAATACTCTTTTATAACTTTTTTGAATTTTAACAGATCGTTTTTTAACGCTTTTGTAATCTATGTAGAGAAAATATTAAAGGATACGCTCCATTTTGTGAACCATTTGTTCTGTAACAGTTCCAAAATATCGAGCTCTGCGTGTTGGCAAATTCTTGGTAGAGCCATTATATAAGAAGAAGAAGAAGTGTAAGTAGATATAGTAAAATATATTGTTTCAAACAGTACTACTAGCAAAAAATCCATTAGTAAAAAAAACTACAAAACACGCTTTCGCTTTTTTACAAATTTAAAAAAATAGAATAATCTTATCGAGTTATTGTTCTGTCTTTTTATAGCATAGGAGGACAAACGAACAGCCGAAGCTTTGCGACTATCGACGCCCATTAACGTCCACACAACCAAAGGTTATGCAGATTCGTTGCCCTCCTTTTCCCTATCCCCCCATGGGCCTCCAGAAACTCACAAACCGCACGAACCGCGACAGCATAACTGTCACTTTACGCCGGTATTATGTGAGCGAGAGGTACCACCCCGGTCGTGTCGGCCTAATTCGTCTGCAAAGCAGCATGGCTCTACCTCTTTACAATTAATCATGTTATCGGTCCTCGAAAGATCTACAAAGTCTAACCGAAATCTGGTCGTTTAAAGTGGCCCAAAATCGCACGATAAAGAGTCGGTTACAAACATACATACAGGTGAAGCTATCATAAAGCGTGTAACAAAAATATGATATCGCGTAAAAATGATATGCAAGTATATCTTGTAATCACTGTAAATACTTTTCTTACGACCTTGACTGCTTGATGAAGTTTCCGTAAGGGTATTGCTTGCTGTGATTAAAGTATTTAAGAACTTCTAAAGTTTGCTAATGCGTATATGAACAGCGGTGAACTTACTAATATATTAACTTTATTATATAAAATTATATTATTTATACATTATTATATTTATATTTTATTATTTATTATATAAAATCACTGTAATATTATGTATTTTTTGTGCTAACTCCTAGTTTTAAGTTTATGTTGTCACCAATTATATTGTCTGGTACAAAATAAAGAATATTATTATTATTATTATTATTATTATTATTTGAATAATATAATTAATATACGATTAACGACCGTGAGGCGTATCCAGTATTGAACGGAAACAGGTTCTTAATGATAAGGATATCCATTGCTGAACATAGGCCTCCCTAAATGAACGCCAAGACAACCGATCCCTTGCTACTCGCATCCAACGTTGAGGATACTGGATATGGTGGTAATTAATCCGAATATAATGCTAAATTGTAACGCATATTATGAACTATACTAGTAGGGTTTAGTTTCTTTCATCATCAACCTACTGCTAATCATATTGTCCCCTCAATGCAAAGGTGATCAATTCCTTGGCATCCAACACGGAGCTTTTTTTTAGGTTTAATCAGACTATCACACACGCGTTGCCTAGCTTGAGAGTTGAGACGTAAGATTTCTGCTACTACCGCTCTGATATCACTTACTAACTATCCTGCCAATCTCTGTATCTCACCCAGTAAATATTCAAGTTTCCTAACATAATATATCAATCTTTTATTCCTTTTCGGATAAAAAGTTTTCAGCACAGCTATTGTGTTTTTCAAATGTGTAGGTATGGTCTTCTCTTGAAGGTCCCTTAATAGCATTTCTTTAGACTCTCCTCATCAAACACACTTATCTAACATACAACGTTTAACAAACGAAATCAACTACTAATTCATAGATAAGTAACAAACAAACGAAAGTTTTTTGATAAAAGCCGAACAGGAAGACGGTTTTTTTTTGTTAAAAAACAGTAGGAGCAAGTTATCGGCAATCGGTCCTTTGAATATAGATAATAGATTAAGTTTAAATATTCCAGTTTATTTTAATATGCTTTTACAGAATCACGTTAATATATTAATGGGGAAAAAACGAAGATAAACCCAGGTTAATGGGTATCACAAATGACCGTTTTTTGAAATGTTTTTTGACCTGTGTTGTTCAAAGGAAAAAAACTAAAGCGGAATATAAATTTGAATTGTATACATTTTATATACAAAAAAATAAAAAAAAAATGTTTTTCTTAGTAAGATTTTTAGTTAACATAATATATTACATAACTTTATTTAAAACGGAATATTTACAGTGTTTTTCACTTTTACGTCGAATGTCTATTGTCTTGTTCGCGAGCAAAACATTCGTTGATCATAATGTCGAAATATTCAAGCTCCGAAAAAAAAGTGAAAATATGATAGGTACTGAAATTAGCCCATAGCTTTAAATGAATAGAATTTTATAAGAAAAACTACTAAAAATAATTTCACGTAAAATATTTTTAACTTTATAATAATTAAAAACACGAAAAGAATTTTAAATATTTTTAAAATTGAAATCTCGCCTACTTGTCACCTGATTGTATGATGCTATCAAACATATTTTTTATTCTTAGTTTCGTGTTCGTATGAAAAAATTTAAAATAAACAAGCAAAACATAAAAATATGATATTTAACTAGTTAGGCTAGTTTCTTTTTTTCTTAATTAATTAATAAAAATATATTGAATTCATATTGACTTTAAGTTTTTGGGTGGTTATAACTACTTGTTTGTTTGTCCGTTGCTACGGATACCTACTTAGAAAACAATTCTTACGAGATATATCATTTCAACCAATGACCAGTATTTAAAAATACTATTCTGCTACATATTCCGTGAAACTTAGCTGTTTTTCGCGTAAGGCAATGTTAGTGACTCGCTTTATCTGCCTATCCATCTAGGGTTCAAAATACATGCAACATGAGATTTGGCAGTACAGTACTTATAATTATCGCACTCTAAATTTAAAGATCTCTTAATACAGCCGACAATAATTCCTCAAATTCTCAGGCTTTACAACCAGTTTGAATGGTTAATTTTGAATGATAACGAATACATTATACTCGGCATGAATATAATCACGCATTTTAAATTCATAAAAAACAGAAATAGCATAACACCTTAATTTAGCTAAATTTTATCATCAATCGTCCGATTCAATCAAAAATCCAATCGATCCAAGGCGTCCGATTCCTTACTCCTAAACACGGACCGGCCACTGCACGGAGATCGTCTTTCCACCTGGTTAATAGCCTACAAAATCTTCGTCTAGCTAAGCTTCTAAAATTCTTAGTATTTTTTGTTATTTCATAACATTCTGCCACCTGTTATTAAGTGATCAAAACTCTAAATTCCACTCATAGCACCTCGACGACCGGAAAACCGTAGAACTTTTAGGTATCGCCTCACATACGTAGTGTCTCTGGAATTTCCGAACCGATATGAGTTATAGACCCACTACCAGAGTACAGGTAGATACTTATATTTAAAAAGCCGTAGTAGTAACGTTGGTGATCACTGGCACAAATAATCTCGTGCCATGGCACTGCCAGCCCTTTTTGTAAAGACATGGCAAACGAACAGTCGGTACAACAGTGGTTAATGTTATCTGCAACTAAGTAAAATTAATGAGATAGACGGAGGGTAGGTCCTCCAACTAGTTGGGAAGGATCACTCGTGTCTATCACTGTAAGATCCTCAAGTCTTGTTTATGATTATGAAACATTAATTGGTAGAGACCTAACCTATCTCTTAACTTCTTCTCCTCTTCCTCTCCTTCTTCTTCTTCTTCTCCTTTTCTCCCTCTCGATTAGTCATACATATGCTTGGAACGACGCACTCACACAAACATAATATGTATCAAGTATCAAAGCGTCCGCCACGCGGCACTTACTACTTACAGCACTGCGAGGTTCGCTTAGAGGTCTTGACAATACGCATGTTTGTGTGAGTGTCCCATTACGAGAAAACGTTTGTTCATAGTTTCCGTACTTTATATTGAGCCACACATATTATATCTAGTTGTTACTCTCTTTGAGTCTGTATGTCAGTTGTTGCCATGATTCCGCTCCGTCGCTTGATTTAATGCAACACTGATCATTACTCCTAGTTCCAGTTAGGATCCTGATCTGACCAGAGTGTAAGAGCTTAGCTACGGGGTCTTGTGCCATAATCTTCGCCCATTAGTCTATGAAGAAAGTCAGTACATCTACTTATCACATGACCGAAGTATCGTAATATACGTTGTAAGACACGCCTTTTGTGTTTTCTCTGTTTTCAGTTCTTTTAATACAGAGAAACCACTATATTACGGCCAATTAAGTCCGTAATGTTCCACATAAATAACAGAATGACGAAGTACAATAGTTTTTTGGGCGAAAACATAAATTGGCTGCACAGTAACGTATATCAGGTTGTGCGTGTGACATCGGAGAACTTTATTCAAGTTTGTATTTGCAAGAGTACCGCTTTGTGTCACGTCAATATTTTCTATTAACCCTTTCATTGGTGTTAAATAACTAGATACAGAAGACAAGCGAGAGAAGATAAAATACTACAATATGCCTGTATACATTATCATGATCATCCTTATCACCATTATTTGTTTCACATAGGCCTTCCTCAATAAACGCCAAGACGACCGATCCCTTGTCACTTGCAACGAACACTCCACGGAGATCGTCTTTCCTACAACCCTTCTCCAACGCTAACCATGCTTTTATTTTTAACTCTATCTCTCTCACTATTTAAGAGCCTTGAGAACTCTTGTCGGCTCTGGTCGCCACTCATTTCTCGTCTCCGCTAATACCTTCACCTGCTGATACGGCATAGCCTGTACCTTCTGCTTTATTTGTTGCATATAACTTCTCCTCGGTCTACCTCTTCCCCTTTTCCCTAAATCTTTTCTTCTGTAATATTTTTATAAATGAGTCATGTCGTATTAGTTAACCAATCATGTTTTTATTGAGACATTTCAAATTCGCATTTCTTATGTTACAAAAACTTAATAAATAATACGATACTTAATACAAAGAGAAAAATAAATATCTCTCCTTCGGAGCGGTCGTCTTGGCGTTCATTGAGTTTAGAAGCGGACGGATGGTGATGAATATAATAATCATTAAAGTAAGTAGATTTTTTTATTGGTAGATTTACGATTGATGCACCTATGTTTCTAAAAATTATAAAAACTAACTAGCTTTATAACTAATAAATCCTAAGTCTCAATAAATATCAATAAGACGTTCCACATGGTGACAGCCCGGTTGAAATTTTAAAATAACTTTCCTCTTAAATAAATAGCCTCCCTCTAGAATAGAGCATTGGCAGCTCTAGAGCTCTGGAGCTCAAGACTATTTTATGGTGAAACAACTTTTATTTTAAGCATTATAACGAGGTGTATCTTAATAACAAAATAACAACAAAAAAATACCTAATAAGCCGCGAAAAATCCGTAAAAGTTATAATGAATAAAATTTTAGGAAAAAATATTATAAAAACTATTTTCTTTCAGAGATTAGCACTTTGATAACGAGTATGATTTTTGATTAGAATTAGATTTTGTGCTATTCTGTGTCAGCGGTCTTGTCAGATTTGAAATTGTTCTAGCGCATTCGAATAGTCAAGTACTTCCACGTGATAATCATATTGGAAAAAAATATTTTATCCGCAAAATTGTGGTGGCTACCATATTGGACAGATTTTCATAAACCATAGCTAAGGTCACACGCTACTAAACCTTTCAAATTAAAAAAACAAAATTAAAATCGGTTCATCCGTTCGTGAACTATGACTTTGCAGACAGACACACACAGACACGTCAATCATAGCACGTGTCGGTAGTTGAACATTTCAATTAAATCCAGTGCCATGTCTATTATTTATATTACATCGACGATCATTAGCAATATTTCTGAAGGCACATTCGGCACTTGCGTGACAAAACAAACTAATTCAACAGTTAACTTCACTCAACCCTCTGGATACGATTTTGGTTTTTGTTCTAATGTAAATATTTCTTTTGATTTATACTAAGCGACCGTAATCACAATTACCACGGCACCGAAAAGCGGATATTTTATAGATGCGTAATGTTTTAGGGCCAGCGTATAAATATCGTCTTGGCGTTCATTTAACTAGGCCTATATAATGTAGAAGCGGAAAAATAAATAATGATGATGATAATGATGAAATAAGGTATTGTTTTCTTATGTTTACGCGAATTTCACTCATTATAATGAAACAACTTTTACGGATTTTATCGCGGTTTATTTAGTTTTTTACAATCCCGAAGTTTCGGATACTTTACAGCAACCATGTTCACGGGAGGACTGAGGTGTCAGATGTCCTTCTGTTACAAAAGTTATTCGAAACTACCCTATGATACAACAATATTTTTATTTAGTCCTATCTATGCAAAAGGTGCTAACTGGGTCTTTAGTCTGTGACATATTATTATGCTTGGATTTAGATTTTATTATTTTTATTATGGGATCCCAAGCAGATGGAAAAACTAAATAAACCGCGATAAAATCCGTAAAAGTTGTTTCATTATAATGAAATAAGGTAGATGAAGTGTAAGTCGATTTTTAACTAGATGGAACTACGTCCGTGCAGTGAGTAGATGAATGCAAGTAGTAAGAAGAGCTTTAACGTTTGTTAAAAAATTCTAGCAATGGACAAGAAATGGCTGATGATGATGAAACATCTGAAATATTTATTTATATTTTGACAATACATGTAATAACTACATTCTAATCTCTGAGATTTAAGAACTGTTATAATTTAAGAAAACCTCTGTCTATCCTAACTTTAAAAAGCAGATGAAAGAAAGAATTCATTTGTAACATGATTATTATCATCATCATCATCAGCACCTATCTTTCCACTGCTCGATATAGACCACCCTTAATGAACGCAAACACGATCGATCCTAAGCCACTCGCATCCAACATGAACCACTGCACAAAGATCGTCTTCCCACCTTATTAATGGCTTAATAGTTTAATGCCTTTATATTAATATAAGGAGTGTACAGTTTTCACAAAATTTTCAATTTATTGTCCTATTTATTTCATTTTATAACAGCGTTACATATGATAGGGTCAGCAAAAAGTTCAAATTCTCCCACGTACCGCATTATAGCGTCCTGCCGAAATCGGCGCTTAGCCATTTTATTAAAGTGCCAACTTCCAATAAAAAAACACAAAAAACAGGCGCCACCAAAGAGAAATCCTTCGGATTGACAAGCTGCTTATAATAACTTGATACGCCATTCTCGTATCAACAAACAAGTGATAAAGGCGATATTCGAGTGTGGACATTTGATATATTGTACCGTCGGCAGCCGATGCTTATATGATCGTGTTTATTTTTTACGCGTACCTTTTGTAGATTTGGCTGTGTTAAAATACACACCTAAGTACCATTAGCTATAAACACAATTCTTTGTGTCTGCCATTGGACGAAATAAGGGCTATAAAGTAGAAGGCGCTGAGCGGATATTGAAAGAGTGTGGAATGGGCTAGCAGATATGATGAATTTTGTCATTATCATGTCTTAGGACGACTTTGAACTTTATTTGCAAGTAATTAAGTCATAGAAGTTAAGCAATTACCATAAATCATTAAAAGGGCTTTGGTTTCTTCCAAATCAAGCGAGGTTTCCTTTGCACTGCGGGATGAACCTAACACTCTTAAAAACTTTTGTAATTTCTACAAAGTGTACTAGCTTAAAATATACTTCAGCTCGGTGCATAAATAATAAGACGTCACTTTTCGCGACGTGCTTGCGTTGCGATTCTTAATAATAAATTATAAGCTACTGTGTCCCATTGAATGAATTACATAATATTATTCAATATGTAAACATTTTTTACTTAAAAAGTAAATTATCAACCCTTATATTTTGTGCCACTGCTGGGCACGAATGTCCTCCTCGAAATCAGACGAGGAGAGGATCGGGTCGTAGTTCACTGATACGCTGGCTCAATGCGGGTTGGTGAACTTCACACACTCTCAAAGACTTATTATCTCTTTTGATTTTTTCTTAGAAAGCAATCTCTAAATCAATTATGATCAACCTTCATAAACCTGGCTGACTCATAGTTCCTATCTAAACTGATGTCGTCAATTTATCATCATAAGTAAACCACAAAATAGAACCAAATTAGATTCATCATCATTATTACTAACTTTTCTAGTCCACCATTGGACAAAGGACTCTTTGACGTCAAGACTAGATCCCCGGCACCATATTTATTTATTTCATACAACAAGAATAGATCAATATCTAACTGTATCTGTTGTAGTATTCAAAGTCTCAAATAAAACATCCAACTAAAAATCCTTCTCCACACAATCAAGTTTAAATCCGTTGAACTACAAAGCGGCTGCGCCTACGCATCGAGCGAATACCCCCCCCCCCTCTCCCCAAGCCGCCCCCCTCCCCGCAGGATCGAGCGTGGCGCCTTATTATGTTACCTTTGTTTTCAAATTTAATTGGGCCCTCACAGATACGTTATCTTGATAATAAACGGGCACCAATAAACTGGAGGAATATCCGTGGCTGATAACATTGTGATCCTGGATAGTTTTAGTATAGCGCTGATGATTAATAGCCATCTTTGGTGATCTCAGTTGGAACAACTAAAGTGAGTTGACGGCCTCAATGATTTCAAAAGCCTTGTCACTCAAATAGATTTTTTTTAAAATCAGATGAGTTTTAAAATACCTTACACATACAAACACAAACATTACCTGACTATAATATATTATATTATATTATATACTAGTATAATTATAGACCACAACATATACTAATAATTAATAAATTATAGCTCAAAATCATTATAATATATTTTTTTCGAAATTTCTAGACTTTTCAGCCTATTGGCCTTTCAGACTAATCGGTATATTAAGTAAGTATATGGATCACCTTCACCTAAAAATATTATTAAAGTAATCCTACTATAAAGTAGGGATGTTGTTATTCTTTCACGCAAAAACTACTGATTGGATTTTGATGAAACTTCACCAGAATAAAGCTTGAACATCGCACAATAATACAGGCTATAATGAGATCCGAATGTCTCACTGGAAGTATGCGAGTGAAACCTTGGAGCGTTACTAGTACATTATTATATCATAGTACTGATATATCATTGCAAAATATTTACTCTACCTTAATGTTTTTGATACAAAATGAGTTCTGCGCGCCATGCCGCAGCTGGATTGCGCTAACCAGTTTTCCATTGTAAGTTGGTAGCCAAAGTATCAGACTATCTACTCAGTTACTTTGGCTAGCAGCTATTGTGTTTTCACATTTCATCGTGAGTACGTTAAGGTTTCATGAAAAACGTTTTTAATTCAGTTTATTTATGTTCAAAACTAGTAATTTGTGAATAGACAAATTTATATTTTCATTCGTACAGTGAACATTGTTCAACAGTGAATTGTTGTTCTCTATATCACGAAATTTTAAAAAAATACTTTCGAATTGCGAAAATTTTATAATTTTATTTATGTAAGTCAAAGTTGAGAGGGGCGAAGGATTAGTCGTTTCATTGAGGGAGGCCTATGTGCAGCAGTGGAAGTATAAAGGCTGATGTTGATGATAGTAAACATTTTACTTTTCCTCGCAATCTATTTATTAAAATGTCTATGTACCTATATGAAACAAGATAGTCAAAAAAATTGAAGGAAGACAGTGGATGTGCTCGTGGTATCAATTGCCACCACCCTAGTACCTGTTCCATTACGTAACAGCTGCTGTTACGGAGACAAGGAAAGCCTCTACTAGCACTGAGACTAATTATTATCTTACGGGATATTCAATGCATTAATGAATTGCATGGGATAGTCGTGGACTAGTTGATAAATAATTATCAACTAGGTAGGTGCTGATGGTGATGATGATAACATCATCACCATCAGCACCTACCCTTCCTCTGCTGAATATAGACCTCTCTTAATGTACGCAAACATAACTGATCCCGTACTACTCGCATCCAATATGGATCAGCCACTGCATGAAGATCTTACCACCTGCTTAATGGCCGACCAGCAAAGGCTGCGTTTAGTTAGAATTCATTCACTCTTTAGCCTTATTAACCCATAGATCATAGGTATTTGTTCTCCTGGATGTGTCACCAGCTCACTACCTCAACGAGGTTATTCTTCGTGTGATCGATATCACGATGAAGCTATCGATGTAGCTTTAGTTCTCTGGCAGATATCTTCGTTTCATATCCTATCTGCCAAGGAATCACCCAACTTAGTACTTATAATTATAAAATCAAATGATAATATTATGTCAACCAGTTCGCCTAGCTAATATAAAAAGTACTACTTAGTATAATTCAGTACAAAGTATTGTACTTCAACTAATGGGACAAGCGTTGCAATGTTTTCACAATAAGGTAGAAAAAAAACTATAAGGTATCGACAGAACCTAATTTTACCTTCAGACTTCAGTTGAGTTGTATGACCTAAAAACGAATAACTCCAGTTCATTGCAGGTGACAAGGCCTTCTTTGTATTAAATACATTTACGGAAAGACGTAAATAGCAATTATGAGTAAAAAGGTTGTAAAGACATCTTGAGTACTAAGAAATATGTGATATATGAGGCTTATTTGATGGTAAAGGAGGAGTATTTAAAAAATTCTTGGGTAGCGAGTTCGAACCCCGCTATTAAGTTTTTTGCGAACATTAATGCAGACCATGAAATAAGTATTAGAAGCCTTGTAAGAACTAGGTGTAGCCCCCAGCTTTGTTCGATTTGAGTTTGATTGCTGAATTGATGATGAATTATTATTTTAATGGGGTCGGCACTCAGAGATAAGACATGATAACACTCATATTGATTTTTTTGAATTTCGAAGATTACCTTCCTCCTACGATCGAACTGACCGAATCACCGACATTGTATTTTAATATATTACAGTCCAGCAGCGTCCCGAGGTTCTTACCAGTCCCGTGGGAGTACGGGGATAAATTATAGCACATGTCTTATTCCGATGTGTAAGCTATATTATGGTAAAGTTTCATCAAACTCCAATAAGTAGTAGTTTGGTGTAGCAACAAACATCCAAACTAACAAAGTTTCGGTTTTATAATAGTATATTAAGAATGTTACTATAAGATCACCGTTGTTCATATAAATGCTCTATCTCATATACAATGTTTCATTATAATACGTGCATTTAACATCAAATAAAAGTATTGGCATCAGAAAAATAAAGTTTTATTAAATCTTGTCTTTTCTTGCGACTATCGACTACCGAGACTCATTAACATCCACATAACCAGCGGTTATGCTGATTCATTTTTGTTTCTATTAATTTTCTTTTCTAATTAAGACGAACAGGTTTTTAACATTTCTTTTCAAGCTAAAATCCATCAAATATGGCAGAGTGTGGCAAAAATAGATAAACGTACACCCTAAAAATTAATTATGCTTTAGTACATTTTACATTTAACTTTTATACCTACCGCTTACGAAAAATAATTCTCCTTATAACGTAAATAAAATGAGACTACATAATATAAAGATTGTATTAAAATATATATGTACATTACAAGATGCGTAAACTCAGTAAAACTAAGATAAAAGTTAAACTATGGGTCCCCAAAATTCCACGTGTAGCTTAGCGAGCCTTTCAAGCGTCTCTTTATAGATAAGAGAACAAGTTACTGATAATAACCCGCAGACTCGCCGACGCCGAGTAACTCAGTGTATTAAAAACCTTTTTGAATGAACTATTTTTCATTATCAATCTTTATCCATCTACTGGGGCTATGCTGGGCTTTCATTGATTACAGAGACCGGATACATGCGAAACAACTAAGACTAGCATAAACAATGCATATGCAACACAGCATAAAAAATGTTTTTCATAGTTGGTCACGCCTTCTCGAAAGATCTAGATTTAAATGATCAGACCCCACAAACGCTTTCCCCTAGGACAGCCACTGTTTGGTTGAGCCACTGACATTCGTTTATCTGGTTCCGCCTTCTCGAAAGGTCTATATAAAATCCATGCAAAATCTTTCATAGGTGGTTGCGAGAATCTTGGCTCTCTAATGATAGCTGACTTTTTACAGATTCCGAAAACATCTTACGGGCAGGTTAATGTACTAATCATACATAATATTAATTTATTAAACAACATTCTTTAATTAGACTAAAACGTACTAAGCTTATATATAAATATACATTTTACATCAAAAACCATTTAATATAAATAAAATTACGTTTCACATAACCACTTGTTAGAAACATACAAGTACGTACATTTAGTCCACAAGCTAAAACGATAGTAAAAACATTTACACAAAAATATAACTTGCAAAACAGTTACAGAAGAAACCTCAAACAAAATGTTCCCTTTGAATTTATGGGTGCTTTTAGCTAAAGGTTTGATGTTTACAAGGTCTCTTTTATTTAAAACTTAATTTACGGTTCCCCAAAAGATAAGAGGCCAGTTAAAAATGTTCAACAAATAAAAGTATAAAGATGGATATGGGATCGAATGTTCTGGTACAGATAGGATACGCTACTGATAGAAGGAAATAGTACCTGGTAGTTTTTATATACAACAATATCCATTTGATTATCAGTTTATCATTAGGTATAATCTACAAATATTCCTCTTATGAATAGAATTTATAGAATAATAAAAGTAAAGTATCAACCCATATTTTAAAAGAGGTAGTGCCATGCTGCTTTGCAGCCAAACTGGGCCGACACGACTGGGGAGGAACCTCTCGCTTACATAAAATCGGCGTAAAGTGACAGCTTAGCTGTCGCGTTTCGTGCGGTTTGTGAGTTTCCGGTGGCCCATTGGGAAAAGGAGGGCAACGAATCTGCATAACCTCTGGTTAATGTTAATGGGCGTCGATAGTCGCAAGGCTTCGACTGTTCGTTTGCCCTTATATTCTATAAAAAAATACCACTGCATGGTTCTCCTTGAAATCAGATGAGAAGAGCTAGGCTGCACATACCTTCAAAGACATCTTATTAGGTATGTAGATTTACTCACGATGTTTTTCTTCACCAGTGAGCGACCGATCATCTCGTGCTTAGGTGCACTTAGATAAGTTGAATTTAAAAAAAAATCATTTTGGGAAACATTAGGATTCGAAGCAAGACTTCTCACTCAAAAGACCGACCTCATACCCACTGAACCATTGTCGTATACAGAATGGTATAATAATATAGTCAAGAACAACATGGTTCATGATTATTCTATCTCAAAAACTGAGAGAACAGAAGGTGAGCGCGACGGCGTTTTTATTATTATGCGACTGAAGAAAGAAGTCGTGGAAGCAGCTTTGACGATATATCAAAGGCATTGATTGCCCTCGAAATGGGAGGTTGCGCTTTAAGTCTGACCAGTATTATAATGAAACCACTTTTACGTATATAATTATTATAATTTTTACATACTCGACATTTCGGATACTCTACGGCAACCGTGATCATAGAAGGAACAATATGTTTCCTATGGGAACCTAGGATTACGGCTAGGAATAAATTATCACAGAGGGAATTTTGAAAGTGGTAGTGCCATGTTGATTTGCAGCCGAATCTGATCGGGGTGGTACCTCTCGCTCAAATAATACCGGCGTAAAGTGGTAGTTATGCTGGTGGCCCATGGGCAATACCTATTACCAATACCCAATAACCTCTAGTTATGAGGGTGTTTATGGGCGTCGATAGTTGCAAGGCTTCGACTGTTCGTTTGCCCCCCTATGCTATATAAAAAAATGAAATTTAATAACATACCTCCGTGGTTAGATGAAGAGCTAATAATAGCTGCGCAGATCGATTTACCAGGTAAAACAACGCTTGTCGAGTCTAATTCGTGGGTGGTTGACAGTATTGAACGTCAGCGGTTTGTTAATGATGCAGCTACTATCAAAATACTATAATATAGAATCAAGATCATCGACGTATTTAATTCATTTCTTTCTTCTTCTTCATTCATTTTAAAGTTTGTAATTCAACGCCACAAATCGATTATATAAATAATATTATTAGTAGTAATATGAATAAAGGGCTCCCCCCCTCTCAGACCCCTGATCAAGGGTCAGGTGACCTACTACCGAACGCCCATTCAAATTCCTAGCATCGAAATATGAATATTTGCATCGCTATGAATAACTTTAAGACAAGCGTACGTAGGTGATTTAGTATTTTTATATTTAAGCTAGCTGTCCCGACAGACTTCGTTCTGCCAAAATTAAAATTTCAATCCAAAAATAGGGGTTCATGTTAGAGGGGTGAAAATTTAGGATTGGATTTATTTTTGTATGTTGTATCATAAAAAAATAGAAATTAAAAATTTTGTCTAAAAAATAAAAAAAAAATTAGGGGTGGACTACCCCTAACATCTAGGGGGATGAAAAATAGATGTTGGCCGATTCTCATAGATACCGGATAAGCACAAAAAAAAATCATCAAAATCGGTCAAGCCGTCTCGGAGGAGAATGGCAACGAAAACTGTGACACGAGAATTTTATATATTAGATATAATAACACATATATTAGAGATTCAACATTTTGTAGTGAATGGAATTATGAATCGGAAATGTTTTTGAAGTGAAAACTTTTTTAGCCGCGTTGTAAATTTTTTTTACTGACATACAAAGGTCATACGACACCGGAGTACCTACTCCTGTTTCCGAATAAAATCGGGTATGTAAAAATCCTTATAATAATCCGCGATAAATTGCTTAAGGGCCTGTTTCACAATCTCCAGATAAGTGCTGAATAGGCTATAGGCAACATATTTGACAGATACTCGATACTCTATCTGTCAAATATGTTGTCGATAGCCTATTCGGCACTTATCTGGAGATTGTGAAACAGGCCCTAAAAGTTGTTTCATTTATAATAGACATAGGGCAACGCGAACCTCCTTTTTACGGTGTTGGAGTGTCGCTTTACGATACTATAGGACGTCTATAATGTGCGCAAGCCTAATTCGCATAATTAAAGTGAAACAATGGACAAAAAGTATAGAGGGTAATAAACTATGTTCAATAAATAAATAATGTTGAACGTCATCGGCAGCTGATGATGACCCAGTGCAATCATTGCATGAAGGGTCCAAGATTCAATATTTGGTGGTACGAACGATAAAGAATTATAACACCTAGGTGCAACATCATCATCAGCCTTTATCCGTTCACTGAACATAGGCCTACCTCAATGAACGCCAAGATGACCGATCCATTGCTAGCGTAACATACTAGAGAAAAATATTTAATATGATCTATCAACACACTTTTTGCGCTGGGGATTAAAAACACAATAATAAAAAAAATATAAGAAAATTATCCCAAACATTTTCCGATCATTTTTATCAGCTTAAACGGCGACTTTGTCTACTTTTTTTTCTTTTACGCCGGGAAATGCACTGACGCATACCGCGGGGAGACCCACTCCGGGTCTCCCCAGGCGGGTATGTCTGACTCGCTGCGCTCGAAAGATGGTAAGTGGACGCAGCTCTACCCACTAAAACCGGGCGAGTACCACCAATGCCGCCTTTGGGGAGGTGCCCCGGATCTACAAGCAACAGGGCACCTCGACGGCTAGTCAGTCCCTCAGGGGACCGACACCACTCCCAATATCTGGACAGTACGATGAGGTGAGGTTCCTATCCTCACACTTTGCCCCCTGCTCTGTTGCCCCCTCTTCTTATAAGAGGGGTACAAAGAACCCCCTCTCGCGTCGGCTCAATTTGCTTCGCCCAAGGTGGTTACCCTGGGCTGCTGAGCCCCACCGGCACAACAAGGCTTGAACCATGGTGGGGTCTAGTCTAGTAAGTCTACTTAGCTTAAGCTTCCTTAGTGAATTCCCCTAAAAAATCGTATCTAGAACTTCTCATATTCATTCGGTAAGCCAGACTTATCTTACTTTTCGGGTTATTTTTGTACTGCATTCGACGTTAGATTACAATTTCCAAACTTTGAAAGCCGCGGAACTCGGAGCAAATCCGTTTAGTTGAGAAATAAAGTTCACATATATTCCTATCTATACAGATAAATAAAATTGAAGTGTTTGTTTGTAATATTAAAACAATGTTCTTTATTTCAAATGGTTAACAATAAAATATACTTTGTACATTGAAACAAAATTAAATCTAAAATTATAATAAATAAAAATTAAATAAATAAAAATGTTAAAATTCGGACTAGATTCTACTAGACTAGACTCGCATTGGGTGCACTACCCCACTAAAACCACTGCGTGAGCCTTCAGCCGCTACCTGAGGGACCCGGATCTCAGCAACAAGAAACTCTCTGCAGGCGACGGGAAACTCTCAGCGACAGACTGTTCCCGGCAAGACTAGATTCTCCACAATAGAAGGACTGCCCGGCTACGACTGGGCTAGGACCGAGCGCAGAGCAGGCGGTACGCGTTTGCCATACGGCATCATACGGTACCCTCGAATCAACCTCACCGAAATGACCCGCTGCACCGAGCGCAACGCGGCCTTAACGCTCGCCGTGAGGTGATCCGAACCTGAACATAGGTCTCCCTTAATGAACGCTAAGACGACTTATCCGTTACCACTCGCATCTATCATGGACCGGCCACTGCAAGACAAGATTAGTGCTTATAGAATCTTGAACTTAGTATAGATTTTCCGAAAGCTAGCAGTGCCTCGCGGTTTCACCCGCGTACTCCCCACCCTAGTGAGAGTACGGGGATAAATCATAGCGAGCGTAAAGTGTTATTCTAATGTATAAGTTATATTATTGTACAGTTTCATTGAAATAATTACAATCATACAACCATTTTACAAACTTTCTCATTTAAAATATTATTATAGTAGGTTTTCATTTTTTTTTTTGAAATTTTTATACAGTCTTGAAAGTCTAGATTACCGTTACTAGAACACAAGTTGCGACGGATTTTATCTATATTATTAAGGCCGCTAACTAAACTAAGCTTGCACCCGTTAAACAGAACGTTAGTGTCAGTTAGATGAGTGATAACTTAACTTTCACAGCTTCTACTAATACATTAAGATAATGATGAATAGCTTATACTTTCGTGGTATTAAAAATGCGATAGCTATAATAGTTTGAATTATCATTATTTTTTTATTAATTTACTTCCGTGGAGCTCGATATTTCGAAAGTGTCTACGAAAGCCGTACTTAGTACTAACTACAATTCGAAAAACATCTGGATTTTCCATCTTAAAAGAATTATTATTTTCTATGTAATAAGCATTTAGTCGATTTTCGTGATATTTTAAAATGAATACACAAAATCATCTAAAGTACCCAAAAAATATTTTAAGCATATTTTTTTTTCATAAATTACGAAATGTTAAAAATGTTATGTTACCATGTGCAAGACAATGTCGCAATTTTCACGTAAAATGTACGCATAAAGTTACCATAATAAATATTAAAATATCATAATTGGTCGTAATATATTTTAATTAACTTGAATAACTATTGAAGTTAAGTTCGTTATGTGAATATATTTGATTTAATAAAGATTATTACATCGCATGAAAATTTGATGCTTGTTTTAACGTGCTGGTTTATCGTTTGTTATTATACGTAAAAAATAATTGGCTTAGGCTTGTAATAGTGTATAATATATAATTATGGTTGTAAAGAATTAAGCTTACTCTTCACGGATACCGGCAGTGTATAATATCGCTCATATTATATACTAGCAGCGCCCCACAGTTTCACCCGCGTATAATCCCGTGGAAGTATGGAGATAAATAAAAGCCTACGTGTTATTCTGATGTATAAGCTATGTCATTGTAAAGTTTTAATAAAATCCATTCAGTAGTTTTTGCGTGAAAGAGTAACAAACATCCATACTTACAAACTTGCTCCTCACAATCCTCCCAATAATATGAAGCTATTTACTTTAATCAATTATTGTAAATTGTAAGCTGTATTTTGGAAAGACCAACCCAACAGAGTTTCTTGCTTCTTCTCATACAGTATACGAGTATAGTAGTATGTATTTCATTTTTTGTAATATAATATTTGATAAAAATAGATCCACTGAGTTTGTTTCACCGGTTCTTCTCAGTGGGCCTGCTTTTGAAACGGTGGAAGAATCAATAGACGTTCAAAAAGATACTTTGATTGTACTATTTTGAATAAAATTTTTGACTTTGACTTGGAAACAGTAAAATTTGTTGTGTTCTAAATTTTATCAAGAGACCAACATTTTGGACCTGAAAAATATACTATAAAATAAAGTATCCTACTAATATTATAAACGTGAAAGTTTGTAAGAATGGATGTTTGTTACTCTTTCATGTAAAAACGACTGAATGGATTTTTATGAAAGTTTACAATAAAATAGCTTATACATCAGAATTCCCACGGGAATGGAAAGTACGCGGATAAAACCGCAGGACGCTGCTAGTTCTACAATAATGATAGTAAAATCATTATCAAATTTACAATGTAAGCGCCAGAACCAAGCGCGTTCACGTTATACATTCGGGTATTCCATTTTCCGGGAGATTGTTATCGTTGTTCGTTAAAATGAAGTTATGACCTGATTCCACGCTGTCCCGGTTATTGGAAATTCAGATGCGCATGATGAAATATCCATTAGTTTATTAAAAACACCGACGCGATGGTGATGGATGGAGGTTTTGGATTTAGTGCTAAAATCCTATCGGATTACTGGTCATCTAAATATCTATCTAGAAAGGTAAAAAAATATCAACCCTTATAATATGTCCCACTTCTGGGCACGGGAGATTAATAAGGGAATTATAAGGGTGGGACATATAAGTGGCTTAGTGCGGGTTGGTGAACTTCACATACCTTCAAAGACTTTCAATCTCATCAGGCATGAAGGTTTCCTCACGATGTTTTCCTTCACCGGTGATCGAGTGGTCTCGTGTTTGGGGTGCACTTTTAGAAATTTAGAAAAACCATTTCAAGGCACACACGGGGAGTCAGGATCGAACCCGGAACCTCTCGCATAAGAGACTGAGCACTAGAGACCATCGTCGCTGATCTAGATAGGGACCTACGTACCAAACCAAGTGCAAGATAAGGAAAGGACTAGCAGGTAGCGTATGTATTACGTTCACTTGGAGCAAATTTTGACTTAACTCAAAAATTCTTAATTTTTACTACCTATATGAATATAAAGAGCGACGATGGTCCAGTGGTGGATGGACTCGGCCTCTTATACGAGAGTTTTTGAAGGTATGTGAAGTTCACCAACCCGCACTGGGCCAGCGCGTTGAACTATTGGCCTATTACCCTCCTCGCCTGATTTCGAGGAGGAGACCCGTGCCCAGCAGTGGGACATGAAGGGTTGATACTTTCCTTTTTTATTTTTTACATATAAATAAAATTGCTAATATTAAAATGATCACTTTTTACTCCATGGATATGAATATTTATAAGGTACATAATCTAAAATAAGATATTTTACATTTTTGTTAGGTTTGTTTGTTCCGGCTAATCTCTGAAATAACTGTAGTGTAGGCACGTCGCTGTTCCAATAGGAAGTAACTTAGGATATACGCGCGCGAAAACTACTCAACCGATCATCATGAAACTTTGTACACATTCTAGGTAGGTACAGGAAGTAACATATTATAATACTTAAAAAAAAAACGATTTTTTTGGTGCCACAAGCAACATCTAGTTTAACTATTCTTTAACAATTGAGACTAGTTAAATAGATAAATAATATGTATACCAAATTTTATGAACACTTTAAGGGGTTATATAATTTAACTTGACGCCTATTTTCACGTTTGTTATGGTTGGTTTTGGTGGAACTTCACTGCCATACCGGCTGTTCTGACACACGCTGCAACTTCAGACTATGCACAAATTTACCCATATCCGTAATATACAAATTGTGTAGGTAGTTGCTGAGGTCGCAAAAACCATCATTCTAATGTTTTCTTATACCTGCAGCCACTGATAACATTATTTCCGTGTTTTATATTTGATACAAGTTGATAATGAAATATTGTAATAATTACAATTATTTATACTGAATTAATTACGTTTTTTTATTGATAGCCTTTAGATATTTTTTTTTTATTTGAAATTATAGCATGAAAATATGTCCATATCCAACTATGCACTATACTGTGTGCACAAGCTGTATTTTTTTTTGAAGTAATACTTCTTTAGGCGCAACTAGTGGGCAACTGACTGATTGAAGATTTCTGAAGGAAGTAAGTCTCATTTTATATTAAAAAATAGTAACTTGCATTGGTCATGAGTATATTATGTAAATTGTAAAGGCACAGTTGTATGTAAATTGTAAAGTACACGTTGGCCAAACGCGGTCGTTGCGAGAGTTCGGACAGTGACCAACGTGTTATGGGCGTTGTGGCAACTAAGAACAACTGCAATTACAAGTGGCAAAGGTCATAATAACTGACGAATAATTATTGTGAAAGTTTACTTCAACAGCGCGTAAACTTTATACGCATACACTTTTTTTTATTATTTAAAAGAATTCTATTATTAATGTATACAAATATTACGTTTTATTTGCCAGGCTTTCCGCGAAGGTTCACTTTTAGTTCTCAATTCAAATTCAATGTCATAACAAATAAAATCGATCAGAAGAGAATAGAAGCAAATTGCATACTGTAAACCAAATGTTATTCTAATCGATTTATTTTCCGAGTCGGATGAGAACCGTATGATTTTACATATTGGTTTTACATACTCAACAATAGTGCATAGCCCCTATGTAATGTAAATCTATTTATCTAACTAAACACAATCACATAAAAAGCGCAAAATCAATACCACCAAAGGAATCACTTTAATATCAGTATTGACAGAGCAAAACAAGTTGAGACAGACAGGGAATCGTTTAATCAGTCTGTGTTGCAGACACGGGGGGTACCTTCCACTAAATGACCATCCCTCTACTCAGTTAACCCGTGCCGTATCCACAAACAGTATACTCGGTGAGTGTGACTATGAATTGATAGAAGTGGCAAAAGATATTATTTATTTTAGTCAAAATTTACTTTGGTATGAAATAGCTTTTGTTCCGCGATTTATTAAAAGGATAGGTTAAAATAGTAATGAAGTTAATGTTAAAAATGTCAAAAAAATCTTAAAAATAAACAATCTGGTTAGACAATAATTAATTAATTGAATAAAATATTATTCTTATCTCACTCTCACTCCAAGAAAGAAGACAGAGGCAGAACAGACTGTTTTAAGAAGATAGAAGATATTTACTAACTAAAACAGTATTTCGTAGACGACAATTGCTTTGGTTTTTTTTATAATAAAGAAAAATCTTTAGTAATGCACCTATGTTCTCGTTTTATTTTCGTATTTAATTTTCATTTAATTTAATCGTCGACTACGTCGGATACTTAGCAGCGATGTATTGACTGCCTGATGCCACTTCTATATTGTTATAATACCAATTATACCTTTAACCATAGTCAGGGAATGGTACTCTATTACATTTTTTCTAGCTGTCAAAGTTTGATGAACTTACAGATTTTTTATGAATAAACAAAAATTAAAAACAATAGTCATACAAATATTCGATGCAAAACTGTATGTTCATAAAAGAAAAAGTCTCTAATAAAAATAAAAAGGAAAAAGGAATTCGGTATTACGTGAAAAGTTTTAGTAATATCAATTAAAGTCGGCACGCCATACAAAAACCATAAAATAAACACTACTGCTATAGCTTATGAGAATTTATGAATAAGGAATTAGTACATGAATAGAATTTTTATAATATAAATAACGACCTTGGTGTAACAGCGAAAACAACGTTTTCGAAACGTAATTTTATATAATTACAATATAATTAATGTATATATAATGTTTTTACTCTCATACAAAAGCGAATATTTTACTGACGTATTTATGTTTTTGTGAATATTTTAACTGCATTTTTTCATAAGTACTTCCGTCTATGCTAGTGTATCTTTCCTCCAAATAACCCTTTTTTTCTATCTTCTGAATTTTCTATTCTGTTTATCCTTTCTCCGAGTACAAAAATCGGTCAAGTGCGAGTCGGACCCGTGCCCAAAGTTATGGGAGTTATGGGAGCCTCTTTTATATTTATATCATTTCAAATTAATTATTTATTTTTAAAGTGAATATTAAATAAGTAAATAATCAGTTTTAAACGAATTAGACGTTATTAATATAAAGAAACGGTAAAAAAAGGGTTTATTTAATAGTAATTGAAAGAGATTATTGTAATTGTATTAATTGTTGGCATAGTGGTAACATAAATAAATAACGTGTGAAAATTTCAAGGGTATGAACAGTCATGTACAAATACGTTTCATGAGCTAAAGCGTGGTGACAGACAAAACAGTGAAGGTTATGAATAGGGTCCCATTTAAAACTGTTTGTCTTACACAAACGGTTTTAAACCCTATAAAATAGGTAAGATGGTACAAATAATATAATTCACTATTTTCAAGCTTACATTCGGTACTTATAAGATGCGCCTATGGCAAGTGTTCTTCTCAAATTCTAATCATATACATAGATATTATTATTATTTATTTTTATCTTCTTATTATTTACCACTAAATAGTGTAAAATAAGTATATAATTATGCGTAAATTATTTAGATTTACATAAAAATTTTACAATAAATCAACTTATACGGCATTGGTAGCTTATTAAGATTTTTACATGCCTGACGTTTTAGACACTTTACAGTAAAATCTTGGAAGGACTCCTAGACTTTGTAGATCATCGTTGAAAGACCTAAGTCCAAGACAGTTGGAGAAAAGTTGATGATCATGAACTATAAAAGTGATGATTATAGCTGTATAATGTTGTACTGTACAACAAATAAATTTTACCTTCCGTTGCCACTTCTATCCCGTCCACACTCTGCTCAACTCGGATGTTCACCCCACCTCCCCAGGGCGGGCCGCCCGCCCAGATTCATTTCTGGTTTTCGCTACACTTTTTTGTCTTAAATTGTTTTTGTAACTTGTTCCCTTCTTTTACGAAGAGATGTTTACCCACTTATTTGAATGAGTCGCTTACTCAGACCATACGCAACAAAATTAAAAAGGTTTTTTATATTCTTTGACTTTCCACCGGTATAAAGTTTGGAAACGTTCGCATTATTTGTACGGTATTGATTTTATTGACTGACACTGGCACGTGGCGTCGCTTGTCTATAGCGCGTGAATCACTTTCATACGGGAAAGAACGTACTCTCTTTAAATTACTTCTACGTTGATATTAAAAGGTTACGTATCTAACTTTATTGAAGGCGAACTTCGGAACTAGTAATACGATTTAAATAAGCTTTCATATTATTATATAAATAGGCTGTTACATAATAATCATCGTCAGTACGCATGCGGCTGTAAATCTAGATTACCCGCTAGTTGGTCTACATCATCATCATCATCATCATCATCATCATCATCATCATCATCATCATCATCGTCGTCATCATCATCATCATCATCATCATCATCATCATCATCATCATCGTCATCATCATCATCATCATCATCATCATCATCATCATCATTATCGTCATCATCATCATCATCAATTGTTGTCATCAAAATGTTTAATCACATTATCACGTCAGTTATTCTTATTTACGATACGCACGTATAATTTCATTATAACGACAAACTGTTGAACTTAAAAGATACCTACTTAACTTCTCATCAAAACAGTAGCTAATCACTCAGGACACATTGTGCGTACATTCACAGGTTCAATCCTGCGCACTTATTTAGTTTTTTCAACCACTCAAAACCTACTGAACCGATCATCATGAAACTTTGTTCACATATTCTCGGAGGTACTAGAAGTAATATACATTAAAAAAAGGATTTTTATTGCTAGCACAGGTGAAACCATGGGCAGCAGCTAGTATAATATATGCCCGACGTTTCGGATACTTAGAGCACCCGTGATCAGAGGAGGATTGTATAAAATATATCTATAAGTTCATGTTTTAATTCAAACATGTATCATTACCTTTCACCTCTTGACCAGAGCCACGTTTTTCCTAACCTCCAAAAAACGGCCTTAAGCTCATAACTCACGCACATTTTATTCCCATCTCGAAGATGACATCATCATCATCATCATCATCATCATCATCATCATCATCATCATCATCAGCCTTTATCCGTTACAAGATAACACAATATTCATAAAAACATTACGTTATTACAATCTTAAACATATTTTCTCCACGAACTTGTTCAAGGCTGTGCACATAATTATAGGTAATTATCAATGAACGAATCAATTAATAGATAAAAACCGTAGCTAATATATTTTAGCATAATTAGCTTGTGTTACGTATATTATGATTATTATTGCGAATTATGTTTTTGTACGATTCTTTGTTTTCATAAAATGTATATTTACTGTTACTCAGAATAGCTTTGGAACTGATAAGACACAATTTCTACTTTTTTAACCAACTTCAAAAAGGAGGAGGTTATCAATTCGATGTTGATATGAGTGATGATGAGTATGGACTCGGATTCATGTGCGAGAGGTTCCGGGTTCGATCCTGACGGTGATCCTGATCCAAATATAATAGGTACTTAATATAATTTACTGACCGATGAGCGAATACGGTTCAAGGGTGGACCGCGCTTAGGTAGACGAAGTGATGACCATTATCCAGGTGGGAAGACGATCTACGTGCAGTGGCCGGTACCTAATAATAATAATATTATCTATGGACGCTTTTACACCACGTCAATCTGTTCCCGTGGTAAGTTTCCGAAGAACTTGTGTAGAACTACGGGCACCAGACAAAGGAAATGTATATATTTAATACTTTTATATTAATACATATATTTAAGATTTTTATAGTACACATACATGACTCAGGAACACGGTAACTTTTGTTCCCAGGCGGGATTCGAACCCGCTATCCGGCTGCGCTTGAGTAAAAGCAAAGGATCGTTAGTCTAGTTACTCTAAAAGTTATGTTCACTAATGCTATAAAGGCTGATGATGATAATGATTTAAATCAATATTATTCCTACAAACACATTATTATACCATTCTATATATAGCTATATAAATTTAATGAAAACGTTTGATCGCCAAAACAAACTTCATATTCTCGGGCTAACAATTGCACAGCCAAATCACACATCAAAAGCGTTTGACGATAATATACCTAGGTACCTCCCCTCAAAACCCGGTGATTCTCCTCATTCCGTATGCAATTTTATTCATTTGTAATCTACTCCAATGGAATCTCAATATAAATCACTTTTAGGATTTGCTTGTATGTAGATCGACGCTTTTAGTGCGATATTTGAATTGTCTTTGAAACGCATTAATAAAGCCCCAAACTCATTTGGTAAGCGAGGTTTTTATTGCAGCTCCAAGTTTATTTCAATTGAGGCGGTGGCATACGGATTACATCAAAGGAATATTAGATGTTGTTTTAATCCCACCGAGCTGTTTATTGGTTCTCGTGAATTTTATTATTTTCATGTGACGAATTCTGAGAATATTTTGTCTTTATTCCGAACAAACATACTTTTATAAAGTTAAAACTGTCAGTAATATTTTTATTAAAGTCGTGATTTATTATAGTATATAGATATAGCTGTTTCTCTACAGACCGTCTACTTTGTCTACAGACTGGTAAAAAATGTACTTATAATTCTACCTTTTTTTGAAATTTTCATTAAACTCCTATTGCCATTACCAATGCAAGCCCTACGAAATGGAAATACGCTGCCAATGGAGACATAAGACGAAAAACCTCGGTGCCTTCACAGACCTTCAATCTGAAACGACAAAGTTTTGTGAAAGAAAATATATTCAGGATGGTAGTTAGCTATGCTGAAGCGAGATAGCACATACCTTCGATTAGATTTTACAGTTCTCTGTCTCTATTCTTTAAAATTATAGTACATTTCACTTATAAGTAATGATATCGGAACATTCATTTTGGCGTTCTTTTGCCTATGTTTATGCCTGTGTTTATAAAATAATCAGATCTTGAAGTCGAAATTATGTGGATTAAAATTGAATAATAATAATAAAGCGCATTGTATAAACGTTCTTGACGTGAAAAGAAACGTGTCAGAAAGAGACAGATAAAATGTACCTTCACACAATTTCACGCTTTCGTATTGCGCACGCGCCGTTTTTTAACCGACTTCAAAAAAAAGGAGGAGGTTATCAATTCGACTATGTTTTTTTTTTTTTGTTTTTTTTTTTTTTTTTTTTTATAAGTGTTACCTCATAACTTTTGACTGGGTGAACCGATTTTGATGATTCTTTTTGTATTAGAAAGCTGATGCTCCCCATGTGGTCCCATTTTAATCTAGTCCAGTTCTGATGATGGTATCCATGAGAAAACCATAAAAGTCATAAATTTGCATTAGGCATGTACGCGACAAATAGATGAATAACTGAATATCACGCCAACCGATTTCGATGATTATTAGTTTATATGAAATAATGTAGTTCAAGGATAGTTTGGTGAAAACTTGGTTAGGTTCTGATCATGGGATCCATAATAAAGTGACGGAACTCTTCAATTCTTAGGAGCAAATTAACGATACTCGGCTGAATTTTTTATAGGCCATCAGGATATTTGGCTAACGTAATGTCTTTATGGTCCAGTGGTCAAGTAACTGTCGTAGCCAAATATGATGATCAATTCCTCAACGGCTTACTGTAAGGATGCGGTCTGTGGCAGAAATTCTAACTAATTTGTGTATGCACTCTGTAAAATTGTGTATGCAAAACATAAAATTATCATCATCATCTCATCATCATTCTCTGATCGGTCGTCTTGGCGTTCATTGAGGGAGGCCTATGTTCAACAGTGGATGGAGAAAGGCTGATGTCGATGATAATATATGTATTGCATACAACTTTCCAAATCGCTTTTGGCTGTGTGTTAATTTAAATCCTTTTTTCGTTTGTTTTTCATTAAGCCTTGATAAATTTGTGTAAGCCTTCTAAGAAAGTTTACTAGCCTTACTGGCCCTATACTTAAAACTAAAAAGTACAAAATAAAGTTAATTTTAAATGAAAAACCAAAACCGACTTCAAAACTATACCTTCAAATTATGTACAACTAAAAAATTTTAAATAATATTTAAATACTTCGAGTACTACTTTTTAAAATTAGTTATTTTTGGAGTCGGTACCAGCCAAAGCAAAGATAACCTTAACAGACATCTATTCAATACTGGGTGTACTCGTATGAGTACAAAATCAATAATTGCAAAGGAATTTATAATAGATGTGAGAGTATAATATTATGTATTCAAATGCTGTGAATTGTGATTAGACTGTCCTTATTGGCTGACACCGACTCCCAAAATGACTAATTTTAAAAAGTAGTACTCGAAGTATTTAAATATTATTTAAAATTTTTTAGTTGTACATAATTTGAAGGTATAGTTTTGAAGTCGGTTTTGGTTTTTCATTTAAAATTAATTGGGAATACTTTTTTGTTAGATATTTATAGCAATAATTAAAGGCAGGTGCTGCTTAGATCAAAATATTGATCATTATCAGAAGCTGATAAGAAAGGAAAGGATAATATATCTATAGTATTATCTGATAATCAAAATATAATAATTATTTTTTAGCTAAAAAATGAATCTGAAAACCGTCATCCTAACTTGATCACTTACAGTTTTCAAAAGATAAAACTATTTCTATTTTTATACACAATTTTGTCAACTTATTGACTTTTTTATAATAATTTGGCAATAATAATAATAATTGGTACGTACTAAATAGAAATAACTAGATTAGGTAGAAAAATTATTGACGTGCCTTGTTGGAATACTAATTTAATAAAAATTAAAAAAGTAACTAGATGCCTTTTCTAAACTAGCTACTAGGACATGGTAACTTTATCAAAATAAACTCTAGGTATGTTGAAAATAGGATAAACTAAGTTAAAAAATATATATATGAAAAGGCTAATAACGAGATGGAATAATTTAATACCTAATTATAATAAAATCATTGTATTGGGCGATTTTTATTGGATTATGCGAGCAAGGGATCGACCGTCTTGGCGTTCTTTGAGGGAGGGACTTGATAGGGAGGCCTATGTTCAGTGGACGGATAAAGGCTCATGATGATGATGATGATTGGGCGATGGCGATCAAAGTTATTTGTAATCAAAGCGACGTAAGAGTAATAAAAAAGTTGCTACCTCTTTATCGGAGAATCGATAACCTGTGAGTGGATATATTTTTATCACCATCATCATCAGCATCTCCGTGAACAGATCAGGTCAATGAAATATTCTCAATGAAGAATTTCAACACTGAATACTTGATAGTGAATTAAATGTACTCGTACAGGAAGAGCAGAACAAACCTAAAAACTTCGCTCCAAGAGGAAATCGGATTCCAGAGCATCCGTCGGATATAAAGGATTAAATGGGATATACAAGAGGTCTAGTCCAATTTGGATAAGAAACAGCCTAAATATAATTTGAAGTCAATCCAATAAATTACCTGAAGACATTCAAACTCTTGACCGGTCTACCTGGTTTTTTGGATAGCTCCCAAATGGCTCTGATTAAACTCTTCCATCCATCCATCACATTCAGCAACGATGCTATCTTCGCTAAAAAATTCGGAGATTTCAAAAACTGTCCCGCCAAAAAACATTATCAATGGGTTTCGACGTTTTTTTGGACCCTAAACGTTCATAAATTAAAGTTCCGTATGCTAGCTTATCCGTTCATCTACGGGTCCATTTGTCAAACTCATTTGAGGTCCATGACAAAGTATGTATTAGATTAAGAAATCAAGATTTGACGATTATAATTTTTTTGGATCAAATTAATTATTAGCTATATTTATAATAAGATAAGGCGTTTTTTGTCATTTTTGTAGCGTTTTTTCAATCCATATTTGTATTTTCACAGAAGTGAATTCGTTTCTGCCTATTCTTTCAACCTATATCATTGAATTACAAATACATTTAGAGTTAATTGGCAGAACTGGTAACCTTAAAAATGAAGATTATTTTTATTAACAATCGATTAAAATATATAAAAAAAGCATTACTATGCTCCCCCTCCTCTAAAACTAGCTTATTAAGATATGACAGGAGACTAGCTTACCTACACTCCTGGGACATATTGATAACTCCTTTCATCATCATCATCATCATGCTAGCCAGTCGACGCCCACTGCTGGGTATAGGATCTCCAAAATTAATAATAATAATTAATAATTGTTATAATAATTTCTTAATTTTAAGATTTTTGTCAAAGCTAATTTATAGAGCGCCAACTATTTCCACAGTGTAATATAGATGAGAATAAAAAAAACAACCCTCAGTTTTTACTACCATTTCCAACCGCTGTGAAGTCAGCTAATGATGAATGTAATTAACTTCACAGTACACAAACATGTAACGACACGTGACCAGGCTAAAATATGGGAGAAACTACAACAAACAAATGTATTTGGCATTTGCGGACCCCAAATATAAGCGGCTTTTGTGCACAGTATGAATATCATGAGAACAGCAATTGGTTGCAGGTTTGTGTGTTCTTTTTGTGCCGCATTCGTAGACAGTGTTGCTGTGCGTAAGTGTATATTGTTGTGATTTTATTTTTGTATTTAAATATTTTAATAATTATAAGATATACCTAATCGTACTAATATTATAAACGCGTAACTTTTTTATGAATGTATGTTTTCTATTCTTTTACGCAAAACCTTTTAAATTGATTTTACGAAACATTACGATGATCCTGGCTACATCCAAATAGGATTTAACGGCGATATAAAACAAATAAATCATTCATACATGTATTATGTTGCGTGTTCGGAAAATAGTATGTATGGGTGCTAGTAATAGTTTTTCAACTGTATTTCAATTTTTTTTAACCTAAGTAGGTACCATACCCATTTGAATTGGTACCTACATCTAGAACTTAGTAATATAGATGTATATCTGTATATAACCTTACACCACCGACCGATCATACCACTTGCATCGAACACGAGCCGGCCACTGCGCAGCGATGGTCCTCCCATCTGGTTAATGTCCGATCAACATTTCATGTACGCAATGAACGCCACGTTCATTGAAGGAGTCTTATTTTTATCGGTGGATGGTTAAAGGCTAATGATGTTAATGATGATGGTGATGACCAAGTTCATAAAAGTCTGTACCGTAAGCTTGTGTCATATCATGTCAAATCAAATCAAATCAAATTAATTTCGTAGGCAAATTACGTAGTACTTGAAACATGGCAATATATTTTACAAGCTAATGTATAGATTCGCAAAAGCAGCAGTTTTCCCTAGAAAAGAGTCTAGCAAGAAAGTAGGGTTTCTCTTTCAAAATATAGTTTTACAATTTTTGTATTTACATAGATACTATACTATGTTCGCGAAGATGTATCAAGAGTCAAGTATTGGTGCACAACGTGGCTAGCGTTTTGAGGGTACCTGCCTATTTCGCAAAATTTGATACCCCGAGCATATCGTTTCAAACAAAGTTCGCGAACAAGTATTGAGACACGTTGGCGCGCAACACTCATTTTGAGAGAATTTACAAAAGTTCGACGTAAAATTCTCTACTCACAAAAGAGTTGATACCTACATGATTTTTCATATCAAAGTTATATAATAATATCCACATATTATATCACTTGATATTAATAATCATCACTAACCGATCAGCAATCCAGATCAGACTATGTTGGATCATCATACGACTTATGTACATTGGACGGAAGAGATTTGATAATGATGATGTATTCTCTGTCACGTAACCCTTTCTAATAAAGCCAAAATAATCGAACCCCTCGCATTAAACTAAGATCCGCTGGTAGGCATTATCCCATCATGTAGTTGGAAGCTGACCAACCCTTCGAACGCGCTTGGCCCGGAAACTTATACGAGTAACAACATTATTTTTACCGTTTTATTTTTACAAAAAATACAAGACTTTTCTAGTAGGTATTAGTTTTAAGGTTGGCGCGAAATTCACACATAAGACAACTTTACGGATTTTTTCGCGGCTTATTATGATTTTTACACATCTCATCAGTCTGTGACCATGGTGGACAAGTGTCGGAAACGTCGAGTATGTAAAAATCACAAAATTCGTAAAAATAATAATTAAGTAAGTGTTGCTATTTTTTTTTTTTTTTTGATAGTAGTTGGTAGACGAACTCTACAATTTAGTCTTACGTTTGTTTTCCATGTAGGCACATTACCGTATAAAAATATCCATAAAAATGTTTCGATAGTCCTATCATAGGTGTTTTTATAAATCAAAAATATAAAAAATAGGTCTCATCTGGTTATCAGGCGAATGTCGATATCTTACGGTCTCTTCAACTATAACCAGTAAAATACTTTAATATTATCTTAAATATTTTTAAATAATCACATGTTAATTATTAAAATCATAATTTTTCACAAATACTTCAATATTTTAATTAATGTAAAAATGAAAAGAGTACTGAATCCTAGAACGATTCATAAAAAAAAAACCATTAGCAGTAATGTACAATACTGTTGTGAATTAAAAAAAAAAAAGTAATTTGCAGTGATGCTACTAGTGACCGTTAAAAAAAGAATGTCATTAGCAGTGATGCGCCGATGTGACCGTTGCGAGTACAGTCGTGTTGTGTTGCTGAGTTTCTCACCTCGAGTGAGTCGCGCCGCGCGCCGCTCCACCCAATTGGTCGCTTCAGTCCCGCCCCTTGAGGGGGGCGACTCACACAAACAACACTCACCTAAGATAATTTATTTTGTTATAACGTTTGAATATATTATATCTGTGTGAGTTTTTTGCGTTCAGTGTGAAATATACGCGCGATAAGAAAGAGGGCTCTGAGATCGATCGTGTACCGTTTTATTTCGAGGTTCGCTTTTATTGTACTAGTTTAATTCTACTGTCTACTGTTCGTCAATTTGCTTATGATATATTTGTGCACGAGTTTTCTTATGACAATTACAAACTTATAGAATCACTATGATTATATTTAATGGTTAGCAATGGTCGATTACTAAAATAAAATGTACCTATGTAATTATGACACCATAAATGAAATTGTATAATATCAAATATATATTTTTATAGTTGCAATGGATCGGTCGTCTTGGAATTTATTGAAGGGGGCCATGTTCAGTAGTGAAGCATAAAGGATGATGATGATGACGATGAGAATATTTTATATAATGCTACAAAAAACATGAAACATTTATGTTTTAAAATCATAGTATGTAATATTATGTTGTACTTTAGCATTATTTAAAAAAATTAAATTTAATACAGGCATTAATACTTTCTATTATTCCATCATTCATTAAATGCAGTCATAATTTTATTGTAGAAGGTTTTATATTAGCTGTTGTAACTTGTAGAATACAATAATTGATATAGGCACGAATATTCACTTCATAAATAAACCTCCACACTAGTAAAACTAAAGTCGCCATTTAAATAAAAATACACAAACCCTCATTAAATAATAACATCTGTATCTATTAATGATCACATCTAAATCTCTCATTTTATATACCAGATACTAACAACATTAAAACATAAAGATATAGAAGGATAATGGTCGTTACGTTAGTTACGTCTTCGCAATAAAGTTTTATGAATGCGTTGGTAACAACATTTATAATTCAAGTTCTTGAAAATTGCCACCATTTGTAGCTGGTGGTGGCTAATAAGACGTAAGCGGCGAGGGGGGAGCGGCACATTCGGAATACCGTTTAGCTGACACCGCTAACATGTTCCCACCGAGGCGACCCCAGTAATAAGCTATCGAGCACACAACCCACAACGACCGACAACCCACTCGATACTTCGGTTGTCGGAAAATAAAAATTACAAATGTCGTGGTTACCTTTAATCACATGCAAAGCTATCATTAAGCCGACTACGGCGTCTCGGCGTGCGCCTCGTCAGTGTTAATTATCACAATATATAAGTATAAAATGAAATAAAAGGGACCGCTCCGGCGTAAAAAATACGAGAAAAGAAAGAGACGCTTTTAAAAAAGAAAGGAGTGCATCCCCACTTTTTACCCCCACCGATCGGGGCCGCCCACAACGGGGCGCCACCCATCGCACCGCAAAAATCGAGACCGTCGACTGGCGCGGGGTCAAACAGCGCCGCGTGAAAAGAAGGAGCGGACTCACACA
Source organism: Lycaena phlaeas (assembly GCA_905333005.2). NCBI lineage: Eukaryota > Metazoa > Arthropoda > Insecta > Lepidoptera > Lycaenidae > Lycaena > Lycaena phlaeas. Next base: position 19,393,838 of record HG995168.1, on the reverse strand, counting down.
AGAGCGAGCGTGTGAGAGGGAGGTCCGCGAGAGAGGGACAGCGGCGTCAATTACTATCACCTGGCGGGCCGCTACCGCATTACCCACTGCCGCCGCGCGCGCGACCACGCGCTTGCTGCACCGGCGCTTGGAGCTCCGCCGGCACCCGAGCACCCGGCACCCGATCGATCGAGTCACCCCAGTGCACCCATGTCACCCCGGGATTGTTTGTGAAGTGTGAAGTGACAGACTTGCGTGATACAAACATTACTGTGAAAATATGACATCTCAGTTCGCGTTCCGTGGATCGCCACCGAATCAGGTAATGGATGTTATGTTATAGTGTGTTGCTCCGCGATTTTACTGTTAATGCTGTGTTATATGTTCTATGTAATCATGATTATCCACAGCGTGCTAATCTTTAATGGGCGTACTGTTACCTCGTAGTAAAAGGATATTACTGAGTCTTAGTCGCGATAACATTACAGTAACTTAGAGCTTGTATTTAATAAGATAGTCTGTTGATATTAGATTTTGATTAAGAACTGTTACTATTAATAATAAATATACAGTTCCTATGTAATATTATTTTAGTATAAATTTGTTTAATTCTATTGTTAATTTGAACAACTATGTTACGTATTTACGTAACATAGTTTCCCAGTGAAAAATTCGTACACAAAAATAAATACAAACCAAAATAATGATTAAAATATTTGCCAGGAAAAAATTATAAAAAATTTTAGTTATTTTTATCTAGATTCATTTTTATACATAAATATACATATTTTTCGTTGTAGTTATTTAATAATTTTAAAATTAAAACCATCGGCGTATATACGTTTTATACTAATTAGTATAGTATTTTTATGATGCCATAATTTCACATTTTATTACTATGAAAACAAAAATGCGAAAATATTTAGAGAAATAAAAAAAAACTTTCCTTAAATTATGGTACCATTTAATACGAGAAGAGTAGGCACAGCGACAATAAATATAATGTCTTTACAAAAGTTTAGTTTAGTTAGTTTAATTTAATAGATCCGCGGTAGTATCTCAAGAATATCTTTGGTTCGCATAACACATGTATTTTATTAAAATAAATATTATACAATGTATAAATAAGGTTTCAAATATAAAAGCGATTCCAAATAAAACTAAAACTGCACTATACTATCGTTTTATGTATTAATTAATATTTTCTAAGCAAAACCAGGCGTAGAGAACGTTTTGTAAAGTTTTAATTCAATTTGGTTCTTATACCTATTTAATGACGAAATTAGGTAGTATAGTGTTCTTAAGATGATCATCATATCACCGACAAGATAAGCACAGGCTGTAGTTTATTCAAGATGTATTTAACAGCAATTAAAAAAGATTCTAAATATTAAAGATATCGTCTTATTTTGTACCTAATATTTTTAGACTTATTAGTCTTAACCATTTAATGATATACTACTACAAAGAAAGTCTTGAAAAATATGAAATAAGATTACTACTTATGTAGATCGAATTTGAAAATGATAAATGCATCATATCAGACAAATCTGTAAAGTTATAATAATAAATCGTAGTAATTATGTAAACGTAAAGTTACAATATTCTAAAATCTACTAAAATTAAACTGTTACACGTAGATATGGTCTTTTCTATTTGGAAAACTGAGGAAAGATAATTGCTATGCTCTTAAATAGAGCATAGATAGAAAGCCAAGCTTTAGGATAGCTTTATTTACATGATTTAAAACGATTTAAAACCAAGTCTTATAATACCTATGTGTTAACTCCAATGGCATCTTATTTTTTAATAATCCTAAATCAATTGAGTACCCAACGTATTTGAGATACACATGGTATCATTTTAATTAAAATGAAATGCTCCAAAACAATTAGTCAAAGTGAATGATTGATGATTGATTAATGATAATTATTTAATGACATCAATTAAAAGGAAAATTATCGAAATGGCTACTAGTCATCGTCGTTACGTTGTAAATAATTATGATCTACTGTATTTTAAAGATGAGATATGTGATTTAAAAGTTATAAATAATATAATCTGGGAATATCATTCATCATTCCAATAAAAAAGAATGAATGAATGTTTCCAAATTGAGTTATCGTTCAGCGATTGGAGATGCTTTAGCCAGTTTACATTCAAGATTGTGGTCTTTGCGTTCATTGAGAATGTGGGTATTTTTTAAAACGGTTTTTCTTTTGAAATAGCAAATATTAATTATTTATAGCAATTAATAATTTGTATATACAGTATTTGTGTCTTTGTATTATATCAGACATGTTGTTTAGACATTTTTATATGCAATAATTATATTTTAAATACTTTCGGTATACTTCTATAATATTATATTTAGATCTATATGGAGAAATTACTGTACCTACCTGTACCTGTAGCGGTTAACGGTTAGCAGTTAAAAACCGCTATTTTATTTTAATCTACGGTTGTCACAGTGTAGGCTTGATATTACAGACAAGGAAAAAAATACGAAAAAAACGATAAATCAATCAATAAATCACAAAAATAGACATAAATTATGAAACATTTAATCGAGGTAATACATGAATTAAGACGTACGTAATCTTTGAAACTTACCCCATTTAAAGTTCTTTCACCGGTGTATTACGTTATCACTTAGTGATTATAAAATAATCATAATTAGCTGTTCAACTATATTACCACGAATCAATACACCATATTGTGTTATTTATTAATGAGAGGAGAGAGGAACGAGGTAGTAACTTCGCCAAAGTTTGTCTATGATGCCTGTCATGTCTATGGGGAGCGCTCAGGTATGTGGAAATTGGAGGAGACACTTTTACCTGACATGTAGGTACAGTACCTAGGAACACTGCTGAAGGAACTTTGTAACATTGCTTGTACCTATAATGTGTATTGCTTAAGGCGACCCGAACCAAATTGAAATGCACACGAAATTAAATAAGCATATATTTTGTACTAGCTTTGCACGCAGTTTCACCTGCGTCAATTAAGTTTTGAAACGGGTCCCTAACCTTTAAAAATTTAATATAGAGTTCATAGATAGAGTGATAGAGTAGCTTCGCAACGGGGATAGAGTAGCTCGCAACAGTGAAATAAAAAATCGGATAAGTAGTTTCAGAGCTTATTCAATACAAACAAACAATCAAATCTTTCCTCTTTACAATATTAGTATAGATATAGAAGTAAAATCTAGAATGTCATTGTGATGATTTCATGAAATACGTCAATGCTTATTGTTATCGACTATAAAAAGGTTATAATTACCATTAAACACAATTTTTAGTAATCTTCCAAGATTATAGATATTTTTCATTACTTGTAGGTATACATCTATACTAATATTATAAAAAGGAAAGATTTGATTGTTTGTTTGTATTGAATAGGCTCCGTAAGTACTTAACCGATTTGAAAAATTCTTTCACTGTTGGTAAGCAAAGCTATCCCCGCTGAACATAATATAGCCTATATTAAAATTTCAAAGAGTTAGGGACCCGTTTTAAATCTTAGTTGCCGCATGCGAATCTGCGTGCAACAGCTAGTATATTATATTCAATTACGTACCTATTATTGTAATAGGTACCTAAGTACATAATTGTATAAATTTTAAGATTTTAATTAGCTTACTATATTTGGTAAAAAAAAATATGAGACTAAATCCCTAAATCATTTCAACTACCGTATAATTAAATTTCGCTACCTTATCTATTTTATACTCATCATTGATACCAATTAATATAAGTTATGTTGATTATAAAAGTTATATTGCCGATTAGTATTACAGTAGTTTAAATTAGGGTAATTTAATTCGTCAAAGTATCATAGCTATTTAGTTGTAAAGTTAGTTTCGCTCAAGATGTTAATGTTCTATTGTAATAACTTTGTATATTTGACCTTATTTTGCGTAGGAAATAGAACCTAAATGTTTAAAAAAAATGAGTTTTATAAAAGAAGATTATATTCACTATAAAATACTACTATTTTAGATTTTCAAATGGAAAGTCTTCTAAATAAATTCGATAACACACTTAACTGTATAATATAGCAAAGTATATCTGTTTATATATTTTATATTAAAACCTAAATAATTACATGACAAACTAATATATTTCTATAATGTTCTTAACTTTAAAGAAATTAATAATCTCTGAAAAAAATCTAGTTTTGTGATAAATATAAGTCAAATTAATATAAATACTCCATAAGCCCAATTCAATTATATTTATCATACAAATTCTATGGAGGATACGAACTATATATTTTTTATTTGACGTAAATTAAACTTCACCAAATAAAATAAAATTGAAAATGGCTGTGAAAATTTTGACAAAAGTTCATTAAAAATATATATAATGAGATAACATTGTTAATATTACACCCACATATGCACATGATTCATAATTGGCTTAGAATTGTCTGTGCTCTGTAATAGAATAATATTTTAACAAATTCAAACAATGTTAAGCCGGAAATCTTATTAGTAAGAATAACAATTCTTATCTGTACCTACATTGTTAAACGCACATTTAGATTAAGGCAAAATTTTGAAACGAATTTTTGGCCTCCGCGTAGTCTCGATCTATAAAATCGTAATTATCTTTACTGGCGTCGAATGTACAAGCATACCTATATAGATACTAAACGACAGTAAGAGACTAGATAAAGTAAGATACTAAAAGATGATATGAACTACAGAAAAATGTAATTAAATTATTTAATAATAACTAGAAATTTTTCATATCCTTCAGTGGGGGAAAATAGGTCCTGACAGTGCCGGTTCATCATTTTATGTGCAGGAAAAATTAGGCTTACGATAATATTAATGATACTATGATAAAGCTGATGATCATGAAATGATGATTCTGTCATCACTTTTTTATTAGATTGGGGAATATATAGTTATAATATTAATTCGGCTGTCATCGGGTCGGACAAGAATAGCTTCGCCCAGCGGGTGAACTGGTAAAGAACCGTGACGCGAACCTCATAAAAATATTAACAGTGAGAAAAAAACGGCTTTAATTTCTTTTTAAGTAGCTTATTAATTAATACACAGGTAGGGGAGTTGTATTTTGTAAGTAGGTATTTTTTTCTATATTTTTGTAACATTGCTATAAAATATAATATTAGTCTTATTATATCGACACCTTAGTCGATGTTATAATATTCATGTTTTTATTACAAGAACAAATTCGATTTTATGTTCGAGTACAGAATCAGGATACTATGTGCGCCATCTATTGGTGAGAGATCGAACTATTAAACTTTATAATTTGACTCCGGTAGATACCTACACTCCAGGATCCCATGATCATTTTGTCATACATGAATAATAGTCATTCATATACATAATATTATATTATTATATTATAAAATGCTTAAAATTAAATGCATCGGATAGCAGTAGCAATTACATTACAGAGCAGCCTTACCTGGGTAACTTAGAGCTCTAGGTAACGCAATCTCCTTTTCTTTTAAAAAAGGTTTGTCGCTAGCTGGAGTTTCCAGCTTATGTACTCTTAAATAGCTCTTACTTCTAAAGATCATAATAATTAAATGTATTTTATAATGTATGAAAAGATGTTATTTATAGCACTAATAACTTGACATGAATCTAAAAAAAAAAATGTTGCGTCAAAATTCACTGAAAAAAACTGTTTAATCTCTTTTGCATTTTCTTATGCTTCTTTTATAGATGTTATCTGCTTACCTAGTTTCAGACTGGAAATAAGAAGATATAAGAAACAAAATTTTACTGTAATTAACAATATTGATTTAGTATAAATTAAAATTCTCTTCCCAATCTTACAAAATACATAAGCAATGCATATAAAAGTATTTAATTAAAAAATTTCGATCTTAGCAAGAATTACAATGATGTACATTACAATTTTAACAATGCATTAAAGTTCTAATTTTAATATCGCTAAAAAAATTTAATTAGCTTTGAAACTATTTAAGGAATCGCCTAATATAAGTCGAGGCAAAAAATATGTTCATTTAATACGACATGTGCTGGCGGGTTGTGTTGAGTGTTGAAAAAAGGAAAGTAGTATTAAATAGGAAAAATAATTTTTGGAAGTGTTGAATAGAGTTTTTGAAGTGATAACTTCTTTAGCCGAGTTGAGCACTTTTTGGTAGAGGGAAATCTTGTCTTCTCCTTCATCTTTGCTTCACTAGTTAGATTCGCGCCAGCAACAAGCTAATAACGTCAGATTATTAAATTTCAAGTTAAAAAATAAATAAATATTATAATAAGCAAGAAGTTTTCACTTTTGCCAGTAATTTCAGATATGAAAGCAAGTAGTAAAATAATCTCTATGTTAGAACTTTCTTATAGCGTGAATAGAAAAACAGTGAATTTATATTAAAATATCTTTATGATTGACAAGCTTTACTATGATAAAATAATTACACATCAATATTAGTTCGTAATTAAAGCTTTAAGATTTTAAGCTTAAAGTTTTAAAGCTTAAAGTTTTAAAGCTTGAAGCTTTACAGTTTGATCGATTTACTCTTTAAAAATTTAAAGGAATCGAAACTTACTGACATAATATTATAATAATTGAATAACAGTAACAATAATTGCTGGTATTTTTATAGTTAAATAGTTAAAGTTAAATAGTTCATATAAAAAACATGCCTACAGACGAATTGATAATTTCCTTTTTTTAACCCATAGTCAGTTAAAAATAGTTTCGAAAGTCATTAGGCTATATATTTTTTATAATTATTATATTGTTGAACTACCAGTGTTGAAATAATTTACGCTTATCGTATAAGTGATAAAAAGGTTTCAAATCAATTGCAAATCAATCGCGTGAATTCGTTGTACAAACAAAATCGTTGAAATTTAACCACTGTAAATTCAAGTATACATAAATGGAAATTGTACAATCTGTTAAAATATGACCAGTCAAGGTTGTACAAAACATTTCGTGGGCGAAAATTTAAATCTAAACCATTTTCTTATCAAGTTCAACACACAAAATAGTTTAGTAGGAGTTATAGATCATACACAACATAATAACAAATATCATCATCGTCATTAACCTTTATCCATCCTCTGCCAGGCCTCCCTCACTGAACGCCATGATCACCGATATCTTGCCACTCACATCCAACCGGCCACTGCACTCGCCTTCCCACCTGGGTAATGGCCGACTAATATATTATGAAGATTTATTTTAACTATGATAATAATAATTCTGCTACTAGCGATAGACTACATTTTCCCCGCGAAATATAATATCAGAAAATAAACACCAAAAACAAGAAAAGTAATTGTTTCCAGCTTCTATGTCTATGTTGATTTGTTTACAATTACGACTTTTTGCAAGAAAACCAATTTGCTTATAGAGTTCATAGGGTACTAGACAAGTTGCATTGACGCAGAAATTGTTGATTTAATTCCAACTATATGGCTTGACTATACAAGCAGTAGCAGGAAAATAAAAGTCTTGGCGTTCGTTAAGATGGACCAATAATATGCTGATGATGATAATATGTTAACATTCCTACAAGGATATTACACAAGTAAATTTTCTTGCCAAGGTTATTTATTCTTGTAATTTTCTATTCCTCTTTGTACTCACCGCGCTAGGGTGTGCATAAGTTGGACATAATTAGAGACTAAATACTTATAACAAACTATAAACGACGCCGCGCCGCGACATAAGTTAAGACTCGCTGCGTTCAGTTTTTTGTTGCTTAGTCATTTTATGAAAATACTTTTTGCTCGAAAGGATATTTCAATTATCATTTTATAATTGAGACGTGGTGGAATTTATATTTTTTGAACAATTATATACTTGTGAGTTTTTGTGTTATTTATAGTCAATTTAATATTAATTACCGAGACCTCCCATGTATAGGCAGGCAACCATGAAATGACGTATACGAATTGACAAGCCTGGTGTACTATGTAATACATTTTTGCAATTTAAACTTCACTAGTATAAGTTACATAGATACGAGTTACAAAAATGACGCTACATAATTATTATAATTAAAGAATACTGAAATCTAAGGTACAAGTACAGGCAAAACATAAAGTGTTAAATTATCATACGTTTGTAATTAAGTAATTGTAATGTTAAATTCAAATAATAACTCTTAAACGTTTTACTCCCCTTTGAAATCGTTTAAATCGTATTCAAATTATACTTTTATTATTAGCGTGTAGTTCTAGCTTATTCGCAAAGTTCAGTAGAGTTGTCCAAGAATCTTTTTTTTTTTATTGGCCCTCCTTTTCCCTATCCCCCCCAATGGGCCACCGGAAACTCACAAACCGCACGAATCGTGACAGCTCAGCTGTCATTTTACACAGATTTCATGTAAGTGAGAGGTTCCTTCCCGGTCGTGCAGGCCCAATTTGTTTGCAAAGCAGCACATTTTCATATCTAGTCACATCACAAAACGATTAGATTTGTTCAAAACATTAATAAAATTAGAGAGACTATCACAATTAGTAGTCGCCATTTTTCATGGGACGGTGAAACACCCCAAGTTTATTAAAATTATCTTCGAGTGTACATTCGTTAATAAATTATATACCCACCATGTATGTTATCTGATAAGAGTTTATTAAATTTCACGAAGTTGTTAATATTGAACTTGTTACGTTATCTGTATTCTATTTCGTGTGCCATATATCAAGGGAATGGTAGTAATAAAGATAATTCACCCTTGAGGTATTGTTGTTAATGTATTAGATTGAAACGCGAAGGTCTATACTTCAGTTTATAGTTTTAACTTCATTGCACAGAAGTACGTCGATTCTATACTACTGTGAGCTAAGACTGCTTAGTAGCAGCCGGGCAGTCCCCTTCCTGAAGAATCTGGTCTTGCCAGGACCAGTCTGTAGCTAATTTCCCGTTACCTACAAATCCGGGATGCCCAGAAAGCGGCTGAAGACGCTTGCAGTGGTTTCAGTGGGATACTGCACCCCAACACGCCAGCGTGCCTATCCGAGGCCCTGATAGGTCCGTAAGGAATTTTTACTACAAAAAATAAAATAAAAAAACAAATAGGCAACTTGTTAATTTATATAAATTAATAGTATATACAGGGAAATCCACAAATTGCCAAACTATCTGAATATCCGTCTATTATATTATTTTCTAGCAAATGAATTAACAATGCGGTCTGTTCCAGTGTAATCGTGTAAATAAACTTATAAACTGTTACATTATAAACTGACTGGCCAATAAGTAAAATGAGGAAAACGTGATGAATACGCGATAATAACATAATTAGTAGATTTTTTTTTAACTTATTAAATTCCGTTTATCATTAGTATTAGGAGTAACACAACATTCATATAACTATCAATGCTGTATCAGTAAATACATAATAATGTATATAATTAATTAAATTTAATACAAAACATCCAAGGTGGCAACCCTACAAATTAGTGATGGGCCGTGCGTGTCAGCAGCGATCTATTTTCCTATCTATCGATAAGTCCTCCCCAAAGCAAAGGGGATTATCCTTATTATTTCTTATTTTCGGGCTCCACATCAGCTGCTACCTACGCCGGTCAATCGCCTTATTTCATCTAGCTACTTAACTCCTAAGCCTTTATTAAATAAAACAACATTGACACCTAGTTTGTCGTTATTTTTATTTGACACGAATTATCTGTGACTATTAGAAAATTACGTTAAAGCGTGTACGATTTGGTTTGTTTTGGTTTATAAACAATGCAATTGATTTAGGTTTTACGTCAGTCAATATCAAGGTTTTTCCGTTATATTATTGCGTACATAATATTCATTTTTAGATAAATATATAATATCCATCCATTTTGGATTGAGGATGTTTCTTAAGTTTCTGACTACATCTTTAGAAAGATATTCATACAAGTAAATTTTTCTGTATAGCTAGGATTGCGTAAACTATAATTCAAAGAACATCAAAACCTTTAACACGTACAAGCAAGCTTACGACTATCGACGTCCATTGTCATCCAAATAACCAGTGGCAATGCAGATGCGTTGCCCTCCTTTCCCTATCCCCCCAATGGGCCACCGGAAACACACAAACCGCACGAAGTCACTTAACGCCAGTATTATGTGAGCGAGAAGTAGTTAGAGAGTAAGCTAAGAGAAGAAGGTAAGCGAGAAGTAGTAATGATTCAACACTGAGTCTTACTAATCAAATTCTTCGCAAAATTATTATATTTTATAAATCCATTTATTATTTCATTATGTTTACGCGAATTTCACTCATTATAATGAAACAAATTTTACGGACTTTATCGCCACTTATAAAGTTCTTTACAAGCCCGACGTTTCGTAAAGTATCCTTTTATTCGAAAGGACCTATGCTGTTAACCTTAAGGCCTTAAATCTAAATGCGTAAACGTCGGGCTTGTAAGAAATTTAATAAACCGCGATAGAATCCGTAAAATGTGTTTCATTATAATCATAAATCTACTGTATATCCACGCCCATAAACATATATAGAAATTTAAACCATCGACATTGAGTTTTTTCATCACTTTATAACATAAGGTATAGTGTTGCTAGATTTAGAAGCCATAGTTTTCAAAGAGGGCCAGACGCACGCCCATTGTATTTACGGTCAAAACCACACATGTAGCCATATTGTATCATGTTCAAGTATTAGGTGTCGTAATACATACGATGCTTTGTAAAAGTAGCTTAATATCTTAATATACGGATTTTATATAGTCGGTAATCTTTATGGTTTTATTGTGATCGTTAGCTGTTGCTTTTGTGTTATTGTTCCACAAGTTTATAAAAATATACCATTAGAAATAATAATCGTCTAAACCAGAGGTGCCCAAAGTCTTTTGTTTCATATACCACTTTCAAACTTTTCCTGCATCAGGTTGTTGCTGGTTGTTACTGGTTCCGTTGTTTTATTTTTTGCTTTTGAGAATTGAATTGAAAAAGAAAAAAAAAGGATTATCATAAAATTCTCTTAACAATATTGATAGAAGTCAAGCCAACATTTTGGTTCTTCACTATCGAAACCAAATTAATGTTCATACTTACGATTGTGGACCCCCATTTTTTGTCACGCTCATCGTTGACCCCCTTCGAATCTTCCGTGGATTCCTGGGGGTCCACCATGACCATTTTGGGAGTCACTGGACTCTAAACGTATATGTATATCTTTGTCTATTTAGAATTAAAAAATGTGACGGTTTAGTTTAATATTATACATACATCAAGACGTTTGTCTTTGTGACTGTGCATTTAATTATTTAATTTATCATAATTGTATCTTTCTCAGTACAGTATACCACTTAATTACAAACAAACCATGAAAATGTAAAGCTGACTTTTATTTTATTACACGAGTATATTATATTGCAACAAATATTATAATAAAATTATATGAAATATAAAAAGACTGGACGGATATTATTATGAATAATTCTAGTTAATATGATTTATTATATTTTTAATCAGCTATAGTGTTATGGTAATTTGTATGTGAAAATTCATTTAAAAAAATAACTCTTCATATTTTTATGATCAAGTAAAATATTCAAGTATTACATATATACAATTATTGTTCTCGGTAATGAAACATATGATATATGTCATATTAACTATTTTAAATATATAAAAAACTTAATTTTAATAAACATAAAATACTCTATAGTACTACATTATTATATCCTTTTTAAAATATTAATTATACTCAAATGTGAAGATTAAAACTTTTATTGTTTAATATTGTAACTCGACTAACAAAAAGAATTACATCAAGCTATTATTAAAAGAAATACAGAAATAGAAAAGCCACTAGTATTCTTTATCATCATCGGCCTTTATACGTTCCCTGCTAAGCCATCCCACAGTTAAAACCTAGACCGCCTTTGCCACTCGCATCCAACCAGACCGGCCATTGCTCAGAGATCGTCTTCTCGTCTAGAAAATGGCCAACCAATTTCGCCTACCTAAGCATCGTAGTGAAACTTAATGTATTAAATGAAACATCTTTAACGGATTTTATCGGCGGTTTGTTAAGCTTTTTTTACAAGGAAAACGTTTTATGTATGTAAAAAAAAACTTAACAAACCGCGATAAAATCCTTAAAAAGCTGTTTCATTATAACGAGTGAAATTTGCGTAAACATTGAAAAACAATATTATGAAAACTATTGTTTTCATTAATTCTATCCATTCCAAGCTAAATTAAGGAAATGCCCATTGGTTTTAATATGATTTAACTTTTATATAAGAATATACTATTCCCGATCATAATGACATAGTAATAACAAAATTTATTCCTCTACAAATCATTTAAGTCTTAATCGACTTTACGATTTGACTTTTACGAAAAAATATTACAATATAACCGTAGCAATACATAACCAAAAAGTTTTACAAATAGCTTTAATGCAACTTGCTATTACGATTTATTTTAACACATGCATCCATTCCCAATCATAACACATCACCAAAATGTTTCAGACTTAAGTCTACAAATCGTTTTAGTAAAGCATAATAGATTTTACTATTTGACTTTTACATAAAACACAACACAATATATCTTACGGTAATGCGATTTAGAGCGTTAGCCATTTTATTTTGGCGGTTGAACTATTCAAACGTAATAAGTTTTCATTCAAACGTTGGAGGGTCCACATTAAGCCGTTTCCATTCCACATCAATACAATCATTATATTTATAGGGAGCCCATTGTACTCTCCCTGTTATTTATCGCTCAGCCTACAATGTGACATTTGACCAAATATTATTTTATATTGTTGCCGCCAGGCAGAAGCTCCGTTGTGAAGTTAATGACGGTCCAACCTCATTTTAAATGGACAACTTTAAAGTATAAAACACGGTGAATGTTAATCAATACCTCATCATAATGAACATCTTTCCAATGTTGGTCTTGTTTAATGAACGCCAAGACTGCCCGTCCACTCGCGTTAGAGCTGGTAGGTAGGTTTTATGGTAGGGCTTTTATTATACGATTTAACGTAATAACTACTATTCATATTTCGATAAAATTTGACAAGGAAGATGATTATAGTCTGTAGTATACGTCAATGGTGCAAACAATAAGATCATACCTTGCTTGTAAATCGACATTAGAGCTACATATTATAAATGCCATGATGCAGTATTGATAAACCTCAATAAAGTCGCGCTCGTCATTAATGATTAATAAATAGTAGATTGCTTCTTTTAAAAGGTTTAAATAGTTAATGCTTAAATTAAACAGTTTTCTCAGTAATACAAACTATATAATAAATGTCTTATTCTACATTTTTTATATTAGTTGGAGCAAATGTTCAGTCGACCTATCCTGAGGTGTTAAATCTCGGCCTAGGACTGAGATTTTTTTTGTCCGTCCTGCACATTTTTTTAAATTCAGCGAAAAAGTTTTACGGGATAGCATTCAGTTTTCCGGATAGATATCGCTGCAACGTGTCATCCCTACCCCCGGTAACAAGCATATGGTGGTATCCGGAGATCCGGATATCGGAACGCGGCACAGCGCATCCCCCCATTAAGCATAGTAAGCCGATATGAAGTAAGAGTCCCTTTTTTTCTTTAACGCCGGGAAATGCTCTAAGGAATCCCCTCAGGGACTGGTCTCCCCAGGCGGGTATGTGGGACTCGCTGCGCCCGAAAGCTGGTAAGTGGACGCAACTCCTAACTAACAGTCCCTTACATATTTTTGATTAACTAAAACTAGGCTCAAAACTCCCTATATTATAGTATAGTTGAAAATTTTTATATTTTATTTATAAAAATTACCATTTAACTTTTAATTATTTCGAGTGTTAATAAATTTGAAACATTATTAAATAAGTAACTTATTTTGACAAATTAAGTAATATTTACCATTGTTAAGTATATAATATATATTGTATAATATGTTTGGAATTAATTACATATACATATTTCGTTAATAAGAATTTAATTTTGTATACAAAAATATTATAAATGATAAAATGTTGGATATTTCTGATTTAATGTTAAGTTTAAGATTCTATAGACTTCCGTTTATAATTATTGAAACGCAAAGGACTATAATCCATACAGGCTAATCCGTATTTGTTTGATAAAGTCGAATCCAAGTTTGAAGTAAGGAAAAACGGCGGGAAACCCCAAGGCGTTTCGCCACTCCAGTCTCTCATCAATCAAAATCATTCCCCACTTCACCCAGTCCAGTCCACCACAATATTTGCCAAACTAATCAAAATATACACGGCTCAAGTTTTTAAATAAACACAATGGAAAACTCCTCTGAATGAAAAAAATAAAAATTAACAGGATGCCATAAAGTTTCCCGCCGAAATCTTGGGATTCTAAATTACCAACGCTAATTTTCCCTAAGTTTAGGGAAATAAAAGAGGTATTTGATATTTTAAGGATAAATTACGATAGTTCTCGAAATAAATCGAGTTTAATTTCCTAATTCTAGTACAACTAAAAACTAATAATGAGGTCGACTGTTGTTATCGAATTTAAAACTCCGAAGAACATTCCTTCAGAACCTTGTAGCGAAAAACCATTCATTTATAATAAGCCGTGAGGAATCGCGTCCAGTGGAGCTTGCATTACAAATATTGATGTAACGCATGTATCGAATAAGTTAATATCGATATCGATCAATAAAGCGTTGATAAATTAGTCGATTTAAATTTTGTGTATTTTACCAAACGACTTAAAAATCTAAATCCATAGAAACGTAGATATACGTAAATCTTAATTGGTAATCTGTTTTAAATTGTTTATCGTAAAATAAATTTACTAATTTGAGCTAATATTGAACATATTAATAACTCGTTAAATATGTAAAGATAATCTTCCGCTTATATTTTGTACAAGGAATTTTAGACAAAAATTTGAGCTCTGCAATTTAAAGCTTATACATGGAAAACACCATATTTATACTATGGTATACATGACTATACACACACTTTTATTATTGTTACAATGTACATAATAATATGTAATCGACCAGTTCTACATCGGTCTTAAAAAGTTAATGTGAAACATTATATTATTAAAAAGCGTTATAATACCCATAGTTTGTCAGTTTGTATGGTTAAGCTAATATTCTGAACTATTTATTTCAAATTAAAAAATCTTCCATAAATATACCTTACAGTCCTTACACGTACACAGAGTGACTATCAAAAATCATAAATCTATGTTAGGTCAAGCTGCCAGAATCAATAGTTGCATACATAACTTTGAATTGCAGTTTATGTTCACTGTAAATCTAAGTGACTCCAAACTATTATATTCGAATAATTATCGATATATCGATAAGCTAATATTCGACCTCTCTGACCCCATTCTACGCACACGCACTATTTAACTTTAGTACTTACTTCAACTAAAAATAAAGTAACAAGCAAGTATAATTAAGTAAATGCTATTGTTCCCAGCGACCATAAAGGTTGTATAGTCGAGATAAATACTTTTTATAACCGAAAGAATTTAAATTAAAAAATTCCATTCTTTATTTCTCCAATATAATATCGAATTAAAAATGGAATGAAATCCAAATAAAGCTATTTTCATACACTTGAATGATTGAATGTGTGTGGAAACTAAAATTCAAATTGGTGAAGTATTGAATTATTTAAAAGAAACAGAAGAAAAATGGTTCCATCATCAGAAAATATCAGATCCTATCTATGTTCTATTTATTTTCTTTAAAAATAAAATAATCGTAGCCAAAATTTTTAAGTCGCTTAGTAAATATGAAGAAATGGGTTATATTTATAGTATTTTTTTTTCTATATTATATTTACAGTGTTTTATACGGAGCAACTGTCTATCTAACCACGACAACTCATCAACTGGGTAATACGGTACCATGTGGTATGACTGGTTGTCATACATTAGGGTTTCTGAAGACCCAAAACGACTGTTAAGGAGCCACGAAGGATTCTCGGTATGTAAAGATCACCCACCAACCCACTGGCGTATCTTAACCTTATGAATCGATTCTGTTTTTTGAATGAGAAAAAAAAAGAAAAGAGGCCTCCAAAAATGTATAGGTTGACAATAATGATAATGAATCGGCAAGTATTTAAAACAAGTAAATTAAACGAACAGGGTTCGTTGACCGTTGGATGATTTACCTTTACATTTGAGTAAAAAAAAAACCGAATGAGAAAAATTTTATTCGCGTGTACTCTCGAATCGCGTTTGTATCGATAGAATCTCGAATCGATACTCAACACCTACCCGTATCACTGTATCGCTTACACAGAAGCTCGGCTCTTCCTAATCAGATAGCTTTCTTGGAAATTTTAATTAATTTCTCCGAAAAAAGGTCTCGATTCTTAGGTAGCTTACAATGGTTTACTATGAAAGGATATGTGCATAGGTATTATAATATTATTTGTCCAGCAAATTGGATTCTTCTTACATTATTTTAAAGCCTATTTTGTATTTTTATTTTAAATTAAATTATTATATTATGTGCATATTATCAAAAGATTTTTTTAACAATTGATTACAAGAAATTGTATGCCTTAGTTTAGATCTAAAATTGTATGAAAAAAAAAAACAATGGAAGTTTAATTCGTATAGGCAGCCTAATGCGCCTGCGCAACCGGATTTATGTGTGTGTGAGTTAACACTACATTAACACGCTCGGTACACTCAAACCGAATTGTGTTTTATCACAAGTACTATAGAGTATAGTTTCTTTACCATGATCATAACATACTTTTGTTCCATGTATTTTTTTCCATCTTAACACTTCAAGTAATCTATAGAATTTACAAACAAAACCATTAGTGAACAAGTGTATGCATCATTTATTCTGTTATTCTTATTTGGAATATGGAATACTTAGGTTTTTTAGATTCTATTAATTCTTGCAGTCTCTATATTCCTAGCTGAACATAAATAGCTATACAAGCTTTAAGTTTTTGTGAATTATATAATAATATTTGCATCGTATATAAATTAATAATTATTGTCGTCTAAGAATTCATATACATACTTTACAAAACTTCCATAAATAATTACCGATTTTCCTCTTAACGGCGTTGTTTCGCGTCTAAGAACGCATATAGATTTAACAATATACTTAGCTATAAAATTGTTATATTTTTTCTTAACGTTTTCTATCGCTATAAAGATATTTTCGATGTTGTAAAGCGTTATTCGATTCGATGCGGTATTCGCAGTTATTCTAGTAATAACTCGATTAGTAGGTAACGACAGGGGTAATAAAGGACCCGGCGCGGATGTTTTGGAGCCACGTTTAATGGCGGTCATATTCGATAATTCAATATTCGATAACGTTTACTCGATTCGAACATGTGTTCGAATCGATTTTATTATTGGACACATTCGGCGAAAATTATTGTGTTCATGTGGATTTATACGCGGGATTTAAGTTTATTATAAGTAATAAGGGTAAATGAATTAAAAGTACCCAAATATTAGTAACATGCTACTATTATATAAGGGAACCTTCCTTTACCATATTCCTACTTTTACTTACTATTATTAAGAAGGAATCTCTTATAATAGTAAGTAAAAGAAGGAATATGGTACTGGGTATTCTATGCTCTGTCTATCCTATGGCCTGCAACTAGGTTTTGTGGATAATAAACCTAAAAACATCGTAATAAGGTCTTTATTTATTATTAACAATTCTATGAAAACCTTTGTATATAACCTTCTTTACAATATTTTGTAAATAATTTCGGTTATGGTGAAAACGGCGTGTCATTTGTTAAGTCCATTTCACCCACTCTGTTTAATTTTTCCTAGATATCTCATGGGCTGTCTGATTTCGGTGAGTGTATAACAAGAGGAATTTAATTTTGAACGTTTCTCCAGAAATGTGTTAGGATCAAAAACGTTGGCGTCATAAAGCTTGGTTAATATTAGCTCAACTCCTGCGTGTTTCATAGCGGGCATAAATCTACGCAAACGGCCGTAACAACTTCATTAGTGCTCAATACCATTCTTTGTATTTCCCGAATTGGCCATCGTAAAAATGGCGAAACTGTTCACGATTATACGAATACAGGACAGGCGCGGCGTCTTGTACAAAACATTTTGTAGTCGAAATGCAGCCCTCCGAATAATAGCTTAACTTCATCTCATCTAACATTCTCGTCTCGAACGCATTGGATTTGACAAGCCAAACACCTACTCTTCAGAGTAGCGCGCGCGACCTACCGATTGAGCTTAAAGGCTGTCAGGCCTAAAGGACATTTCGAAAAAAAAAACAAAATGCAATTCTAAATCTACCAGTGTGCCTACAAAATTTAATCAAAATCACATACATACATACGCACAAAAGAATAAGTTATACTAGCGGACTCTACAGACGTTACAGTGTACAATTTTTTTTATAGTGCAACGACCATTCGAATGCATTGTCAACTCATGAAAATAGAGTAGCAGTGAGCATAGAGTTGTTACAATTACGTCTTCCGACCCTCACCAGATAGTCGTCGGTCCCCCTTGGGTCATTATCATTTTCATAATCATCAGCATATGATACGGATTCACTGCTACATTGATTTCTCAATAGTGGTCAATCTTAACTGCAACAGATACGGTAGAGATAATATTATAATTTGAAATTCCATAATGACATCATAGTCGCGAATCTATAATTTTTTTCTCTATTTAAAATCTCAACTGGTTACTTACTCATACAAATCTATTTTTATTTGACATGTCAACTTACTACTACTTACATACTTGACAATTGACATATTGTATTGTACTTCACATAACTTTGCGTATGACGCAGTTCAGCCATGATAATAAATAATAATGACTGTAGCCTATCCCTTTTTAATTTAAGAAATATTAAAGTCTTAATAAACAGCGATAAAATCAGCAAAGAGTTTTATTTAAAAAAATCGCAACAATAAAGCTGATCCGCGCTTATTGATATTATAAATGTGGCTGGCTCTTATCTTTTCATGTCTTAGCTGATCGGATTTCGATAAAATTTGGCAACGAGATAGGGTAAATTTTGAGAAAGATTGTGTACCAACATTAATTATCATCATTCTTTGTACTATAATGAGTTAACTAACCTACCTATTAGACACTAATAATTTTGAAAAATAACTTCATTTTATCAATTATTTTCAACTTTAATTGCTAGAACAAATAAAACAATAATAGTACTCAACCAGGTTAAAAAAGAATGGTCTCTTTTACTGAATGCCAAGACAGCAACCAACTAACCAGAACCAAGGCATCGTCACCCAATTTGAATTCCATGCATTTCGAAACAATACTATAAAAATTTAATATTTTGCTCGATCGGGTTACAAGACTTCCGAAATAGATGTCATTGACCCCTTATCAGGATTGAAATTATAACATTTGATGGTGTGTGTCGGCGTCGGTTCGTTGGAGTCCAATTTTATGAATGACTTATTGAATGCAACATGTTAATATTCAAAGTATTTCACCTGCCGTAACTTCATACGTATCGGATTTCGCTACGGCTCATTTCAATCGACTGTGTTGAAGTGGGTTATGTATTTCGATGTCTTATTTGGCACAGGATGATTATTTGTTGGTTTTACTTATTGAATAGATACTACGATGTAAGGCGATAGGCTTTTAGGAGTGATATCATCAAGCTCGGAGATAATTTATTCGTCACATTAAAAATAGATGGTGCTATGATTCGAATATTGGTAGCAATATATACCGTACTAGCTGTTGCCCGCAGCTTCGCCTACGTTAACAAAGATTTACAACGGGATCTTAGTACGCAAAACTTTTACAATTTTACACTAAACTTTTCTGGTTGATTTTTTACACCTTGTGTCCGAAAAAGCCAAATATCTTACGGGACCCCATTTTTATCAGAATAAAATTAAAAATTTGTAACTCGTGAATAATTTAGCGTTCAAACGGTGAAAGAATTTTTGAAATCGGTCCAGTACTTTATGAGCCTATTCATTTCAACGAAACAAACAAACAAAGTTTTCCTCTTTATAATATTATAGTATAGAAATACACTTCGTTCCACTGAGTTTGTTTCGCCTGTTCTTCTCAGAGGACTTGCTTTGGAACCGGTAGTAGACTCAATATACGTTCAAAAATATACTTTGATACTATTTTGAATAAAAAAAATTGATTTCGATTTTTTGACAGTTTGTTATGTTTCAATATACTATACAAATAATGTATTATTAACGCAGGCGAAGCTGCGGGCAACATCTAGTACATTATAAAAATGAATAACAAAAATACGTACCTCTATTGAAACCCTCAAAGGTGTTCGTTTAGGGTGGGCCCATTAGAGTTATCAGGATATCTTTGAGCATTGTCTGTAATTGTCTAATTAAGGCACTTTTATGTAAATCTAAACGGTCATCGTTATATGGTTGGAAAATGTTTAACCCCCGCCTAAAAAAGGGGATGTTTGGGATGTTTAACCCCCGCTAAAAGAGGGGATGTTTGGGATGTTTAAACCCCGCTAAAAGAGGGGATTCTTGGGATGTTTAACACCTATAAAAAGGGGGTATATAAACCATATGTGTAGGTCAACCTGTAGCTTAGCGGATTAGCTGTGATGATGGATGAAAAGTATGGATGTTAATTGAAAGGTTGAGTAGGTACTTGATTTAGACATGTTCTATCAAAATAGGCTTAACCATTTATTTAATGTAAGAACAGAAAAAGCTATCTTCGACACAAAAAGCTTAGGTAAAGTATTGACAATCCTAGGTGAACCATTTAAGGCCGACGTTGACCGTGAGGCACAAAAAACTATCGAGTAGATATAAAAAATAGTCACTCGATGCTACCATGCAGGTGAGTACACGACCCAAACATAATACTTTAATTTCGAAAAAAAATACGATACCTGTTGACGTTTTTTTTTTAAATTCGTGTCACTCAGATTCCTTGGAGATTATTTTTTTTAACATTTAACAAATAGATCGGGAATATTCAGTTACATGGTTTAACACTTAAAAGTGCTTAACGATTCTAACACATCCTTTCAAAAAGGAACACAAAAACAGAATCTCCTGTTTGTTTTTTAAAAGATGTCTGCACCAGATAAGCGGCGAGCCTTTCATAGCCGCCGATATTTAAAAAGGATATGATGACATGCTTTTTTTGTTTCATTATCTAATATATATGTAGCGTTCATGATTAACTGGGTTTTTTTTAAAAAGGTTTACGTGGTGTATTTTTCCAAATTAATATAATTGATTTTTTTTAATTAAACGATTATTTTCTATAAATTAAAGAGTGCTTTTTGAGTATAATATTTCAGTATAGATTCAGAAATAAGACGACTTTTTTAGAAAAGGACTTTTAGTCCTTTAAGCTCAAACGGTAGGTAGATGAGCATGGCTCATCTAATAAATGTGGAAAAAGGGCATATGTTCCATGAAATCGCTTTCTAAGCTTACCATTCAACGTTTGGTAACTACTTAATAATAAAATCGTGCAAACATACATAATATATTCCACTACGATCGCAACAGTTTGAACCTGAAACCCTTTAAGCGTTGCCTGACCATTATTAACTTTTAGGAGTACAGTGCGCACGTTAAATACTCGCTTGCAGTTTACCAATATCATCCAAAAAATATACTGTAATAATATAGAGACGCAAGTAAGCAAAAATATAAAACGAAATTATTTGAATATAAATCTCTAATAAATTACATTGTAATCTCCTACTTAACCAACATAGAGTCAAATATTAGTTGATTTAATAATTATAATTATCTTAATATAAGTGATAATAAAATTTTATTTATATGATATGTATAATTTAGTAGAAGATTTATTCTATCTTTAGTCGAGTAGTAAAAATAAATAGCTCAAATTTATTCTGTCACGTTTGATTTAGTAAAATCTACATATTGATTATTTTTTTACTGGACTACCGTATAATTTGAGGCTTTCGTCTCATAATAATGTAAATAATTTTACATTTGATTCCTATAAAGACGTTTAACATCTAAAGTTGTTTCATCTTACAAGAATTGTCAAAACATTTTGTCGTTCGTTAATTGGGGTTGAATGTTCACAAAGCCAATAAGTTTCACAACCATTAAGAGACAAAATATACGTTAAATATTTCAAAAGCCCGTCATCATCGCTCCACACTTTGTCACTTGAGAAACACTTGGGAATGCCAAAAAACGTAGCGAAGGAATTCATAAGCTTTCAAGAGGCAGTTTTAAGTGCATTTAAACATTCATACATTTTTTGTTATTTGTAAGGGAAGTAGGTAGTAATTACAAGTGGTTAGCGTAGAACAAACATGAACATTGAAAACATTCATGTAGAACTAGGCCAGGGAACTCTTGTGTTACCTTGTAATACCAACGCCTTCGGCCGCTTTATGAGGGGTCTGGATCTGCCAGTGTGGATGGCCCGGCGAAAGGTCAGACTCCTCGGAAGCAACACATCGCAGCGGTAGATAAAGATCATTGAGTACCAAGTCAGGCCTGTGTTGGTTACGAGTGGGGGGAGGGATCGGTCGTTTTGCCGTTCATTGAGTTGTACCTGAATTTCTATTAAGAGACCCAAAACTTCAACCAAATAATATTTGTTTCGATTTTGAAATAATTGTTATATAAGTATTTCGAAATTGAAACAAAGACACGAAATTTTTATAAAACTACTTTTCGCGAATTTAATTGTGTATCAAGAATTTTACAATCTTAAAATTTCGGACATAGTTAATGTGGCTAACTCATATAATTTTGACGACAAATAGTATGGTCCGTTGATTGCAACGAATAATTCAAATCGAATAGATATGTCTAGAATAAAAATATAATTCTAGAACTATCTTTATCTATAATTATAACAAAACTACCGCATAAACAATATACTAATACCATATAATCTCCAAATACATAAGCGTTTTATACAATGGCGGATAAATGTGTAGAACGGAAACCCTTTGAAACACGATTCAATCATGAATGACATAAGGTTGAATAACCAACTGTAAACCAAACTGTATACAAGGATTAACTTGGCTTCAGTATTAAATTCATTCACATTAGGTAGGAAGCCTTATCTAGGTCAAGCCTGAGGTTAAACACTAACGTTCAAATAGAAAAGCAAATAAAATGTCAAACACGAAAAATAAAGAGAAACTGGAGAAATTCGACATGTTTACCTTAATATGGTGTCTCCAAAAGATAAATATAATATGTTGTTAGCGTCTAATAATTAAGCTAAAATCTACCTAATTCAGCTATGCCAAAATAATAGGCATAAACTCAACCGTATATTTTTTTTCTGGCACATTCGTTACGACCTGGTTTATAATCTCTTTGAAGAAGTACATAATATTTTATTCTATAAATTTGTATCCCGTACTAGGACCAGACAAGGTGTAGTCATTTTTGACGGTAACAAATGTATTTAAGTAAGGAATAAGATGGTATTTTAATGATTTTCAGCCGATATATAATATGAAATACGAGGTAACAACTACGCCCGTTGAATGTTACATCTGTATGGCTATGCGATTGCTTCGCGCTTGGGGGCCCTCATGCACTGGCGAATGTGGAAACGCGTAAGCATTTCAAACTTTGTAACTTACAGAGCACCATATCGACAGCCTCCAACAGTCCCCCGCCGGCGCAGGCGGGCATGAGCGGCGCGGGAGGGGGAGGCGCGGCTCGCCCTACCTCCCCCCCGCCGGCCCGATGCTGCGACACTGGCCGCACGATATTCCAAGACCCCATCACTGGGCAGACTGTCTGCTCGTGCCAGTACGAGTTCCTCAACTATCAGCGGCTCGCGTCTGGCATGCCATTGTCGATGTATAGCGCGCCATACCCCGACGCGGCGACGGCGGCTGGCATGGCTGCGTACTTCCCCGCCCTGGCTGCGGACCAGCCTCCGTTCTACGCGAACACTGTAAGTATACATAAGTTATAAGACCCAACCTATACATATAATGCTTATACATCTTGGCGTTCAGGGAGAAAAGGCCAATGTCCATCGATAGATAGAAATTGCCTGGTATGGGTATTATGAGGGATTGTTCGTCTGCATACATGAAACGACTATGACTTTTAATTGGTTACTGGTCCTCATTAAATATAGTTTACGAGAATCGCCTAACCTGGCTTTAGTTAAACAAAGAATTTATAACCAGTAATGGAGAGTTGATGATAATTTTGTTTTCGATGGTATCAAAAAGATAGCTACTTATACCCCTCTTACAACGGAGAATAGATGGCCGATGGGCCAATAAAGTTCAAGAAAGTAGACCGTGTTTAGGGCAGCTTATGTTCAGCAGTGGACGGACAAAACTTGATGATGATGATAATTCCCCCATAACACGAATGCGTTCGAGTCTAGTGCTGTATCATTCGTTTTATCTTTTCAAGTGTCAAGTACATGTTAAAAGAAAAATGTAACCTTTAGGACGAGACCTTTTGATAATGTTATTTGTTGAAACAAATACAATTTCCTAACATCAACATAATATCTGAATTAAGAATTATGTTTAGCTTTCAATGGATACTATCGACATGCGCGTTTAAATCCCAGATAATTTTTACTTTGATTTACAAAGCCTTAAATAAATTATACCTCACAATCATACCGCGTTAACCTAGTCCCACGGCAACCTAAAATTTTTTTATAGGTACAAAGATCGGTAATGTAAAGCTTTTAACATACTAGCTGTTGCTTACAGCTACCTTAACGCAGATTTCCATCTGTATCCCGTTTGACGGCAGTTATTGGTGCATTATCAACTATATGACAGTGAGAATCCCGTCAAATCAGTCAAGCCGTTTCAGAGATTATCGGGAACAAGTGAACAGACATACGGGCAAACAATTATATGCCAATGCATCTTATTAACCTCTATTGTGCGTCGGAGAAAGACCTGATTTTTTTAAGAGGATAGCAGAGAAAACGTGCTGTCGAAGCCTTTTTATGCAGACATGTTCATAACACAAATTATCTTCATTAGATTCAAACCTTCACACACGTGCAGTCGCCTAACTAGACCAATTTTGAAATTACAGTAAGAGGTAGTGCCATGCTGCTTTGGAGCCAAATTGGGCCGGCACGGCCAGGGAGGAACCTTTCGCTCACATAAAATTGGCGTAAAGTGACAGCTAAACTGTCGCATTTCGTGCGGTTTGTGAGTTTCCAGTGTCCCATTGGGAGGAATACGGTAAAGGGGGGCAACGCATCTACATAACCTCTGGTTATGTGGATGTTAATGGGCGTCGATAGTCGCAAGGCTTCGACTGTTAATTTGCCTTCCTATGCTATAAAAAAATACAATATTAGGTGCATTAGTATAACATAATAATAAACTATACATAATTAAGTGCCGACGTCTATTGTGATGTGTGCGAGTCGTACTACAAAAAACTCAACGGTACATGAGCAAGCGGATACGGGCGCTGAGTTATTATTGTTACAAAGTACAAACCATCGTACAAAACACATTAATTCCGACATGATAGGTTTTAGACTAATCACGTCAATTTCGTACACACGGTCTACTGTATTTATAATTAAGTATAAATTATTATAATTATTATTTACTCATTTATAATTCAATTTATTATTATTATTATTATTATATTAATATAATAATTAAAGTCGTCACAATATAATCATCAATTCACTTTTTCTATGCACCACAATACTTGATTCTAAGACGATCGGTCTTACCACACTGTCATCTTCTGCAGGCCTCCTTTTCACTTTCCGAACTTTGCCCTATACTCCAGAATTAATTAGACCATCAACTGCAGTCCTATATTATTAACCTTTACCTAATAGATTATGATTATTTAGATTATTAGCGCACCTACGTCCTTTTCTAAATTATAATCCCTCTTTTTGCAAAATTTTGATACCGGTTTATCCGTAAAAAGGTAACAAACCTTTGCATTAACGTTTGTTGGGTTGTTTATAAGGTCCTTTACACTTGTATCAAAAATAACTTTACGTATATAAAACAAGTTATCAACGCATTTTACTTAGATTGATATCTTCAGTGTAAATACCAACAGAACTAGCTTTTTGAATTTTATCAAAATGTCATCTAAAATAATTAAATTGTAGGAAGTGACACATTGCGTTTATCCAAAGTAATGTAATACTTCTTCGATCCTTTGCATACTAATTGGAAGCCCTATCTATCTTTATTACTATAGCTTATTTCATCAATCAAGTAAGGCTCCAAAAGGATGCGTGAATGTGCAACTAACTAGCATTGAAACTTAGGTAAGGTACTAAAGTACTTAGGTAAATGTATACATTGTAAAGTCCTTTGGAATAGTCAAAGCTAAGTCTAGTCACTACTGCTTTTTAAACTAGTTGATTGTAAGCTAAATTTTAAGTCACTTGGCCTTGGATTTATAAGGTCTACGTTTCTAATTTTTTTCCAAATTTTATTTTTAAATTCTATTTATAGCGACGTTCACGACGCTTATAAGGTTCTATATTATCTTCTATATAAATATAATAATTAAATAATTTGGCAAAATGTATGTTGTACGCAAATTAATTCAAAACTATATTAGATAATTATTTTTGGCTATAGTGAACAGAAGATTTTTAAGATAAAAAATGATGATGACGCTAAATATTTTTGAGTGAGAGTAGGACAACAGTTCAGATTGTAAACAATAAAGAATGTATGCCTTCATATCAAAATTGTATTTGTTAGATTATGCTCAGATCAAATTGGATATCATCCAAAATATTTCACATCTCATAAATCCTATAAGGGACCGAGTGTGACAAATTGTAGGATTGCCATTTATCTTCCTCCTCAGTATCACTTGTCAGATATATAAAACAATATCCAAACATTCGTCATCATTATCAAACATTTTCCCTTCTATGTTGATCTTTTTCAATGAACTGCAAGATGGCCGATCTTTTCATCCAACTATAATCAATTTGTCAGCACATTTACTTGGAAACCGACCTACCCTACTTCGCAACGTATTCATAACTCCAAATATAACAACACAATAGTTAAAATAACAAACCCAGTGAAGTTAAAAAAAATATTAATAAATCATATGATTCGAAATAATTAGGAAACGATGTCAAAATAGTCGAACCAATTCATCGTTAAGAACCACAATAAGTTCTACTTTATGAATACACATGAATGGGAGCTCTAATCTGATGATGTATGTCTCTACCAAAATGTTTTCTACCTCGCTCGGGTTTAATATCTTAATGCGTTTAACAAGTCTCCCGAAGTCTCCGAGATCAGCGACGTTAAAGGTCTTAAGGCTCGTATCGATTGTCATCGAATTATGTTTGTTATACATAAATTATTTGCTTGTTTGTAACTTGTTTAGTTTATTATATTTCATTTTTTGATTCTAATTTATGTGAATCTTGAAAACGTAGTTTATTGAGTTTTGTCGGTCGTATTTATTATGTAAGTGGCATTCTTTTTTTTGGGTTAGCTTTTTTATTAGTAGCCATGATTTTGGTTGGACACACATATGCGTTGCTAATTTGATGTCTGAAAAACAAAACGATTTTCTTTTCAAACTTGCAAAGTATCATCATCCCGTCTGATAAGCAGTTTATTATTATAACATATTGCAAACACTGACGAATGACATTAATTCTTCACTCATTATGACCAAATAAAATAAAAATGTTCTTGATACGACGTAAGACAAACAGTATAATATTCTTGTTTTATAAAAGTAAAAAAGTCGTTGAAACCTTCACTAGGTGGTCTATATTAATTTCCAACAAATCAATAATTTATAAATGTGTGTATCAAAGCTTATAAAAACTGAAAATTATTCATATACGGAGTCATTGTTCTGACACAAAGAGGGCCGCATATCAAATTTCTACATAAATACATATGTTAACATCAACTATGAGTTATTACTGCATTCACCTCCAAAACACCAGTTCCAGGGCATGTACGTTGTGGGATTATTAAGGAGGAAGGCAGGAAACTATCAATAAAGCACTGTTTGAAATTTCGAAAAGCGTCTTCACACGTAATGTGTGTTCGTCATAAAACGCCACGGTGTGGGTGACTTTGAATGATAATGATAATAACATTTTGGTAGTGTTATATATGATGTTGTAAAACGGGGAGGTGTTAAAAGGCACAAGAACGTGTCTAGATGATTCGATCATTCATAAGATAACTTCATTTATCATGGCGATGAAAGTGTTAAATTTGACCGGTTCGAGAACGGATCCCTTGGATGCACCACATTTTTTTAATCGTTTTTTTTTATTATAATGAAACAACTTTTACGGATTTTATCGCGGTTTATTTACTACCTCCCGTGACCATGGTTGCTGTAAAGTTTCCGAAACGTCGGGCTTGTAAAAAACTAAATAAACCGCGATAAAATCCGTAAAAGTTGTTTCATTATAATGAGTGAAATTCGCGTAAACTTAAGAAAACAATACGTTTTTTTTTTATTTGTTTAGTCCATTTTATTACGTTGTATAGCTTTTAGTCACTTCCGCTATTGTCTATGATTTAGCAAATTTTAACTTATAAAAAAAAATTCTTTAATAAAATAATTCTCAAATGAAAACTTTTCATTTAAATCTTCACATTATTATTTCATCCATACGGGTCACCCAGCTTACTTTCGTGGATCTTTACTTTCCACGAGGTTTACTTACCACGGGGTACCCAGTTATTGGGTTGTAGGTCAGATGACAGTCGCTCCTTTTTAAATATTTATGAAATTGCATCTTCTTAGACTATAAGCCAATCCCAAAACAGTTGGGAAAATGCTGCGTGACGAAGAAGATTGTCATTAAAACCAAAAATATGTAGTATTATAGTCGCGGCACGATAAGAAGGCCGTTTTGACGTTTGTGCGCTCATGAAGTTTCGTAATTATAATAATCAAATTTGAAGGATAAAATTAGTGTTATTTATTGTCAATAGTAACGTGCGGCTAATCATAAAGTTTATCGAATGTATAATTTTAAGAAACAAAATGTAAGTATTTATTTAATTTCTTTATAAACTATATGTATTAGGGTCCCGCGAACATTCATTTTTTATTTTTATAAGATTATAATTAATGGGCACCTTGTTTACCACAAATCTCAGCATTTCTTTTTACAAAATCTAAAATTAAATCTAATCCGATCGTCACATAGAAGAATTAATAGAATTGCTGGCCAACACAACTACTACCTTCGGCAAACTTGCGTCAATGTTCAATGCAATACAAAGCAGTTTCGACCTGACGTTGCACCTAAAAGTACAAACTGTGGGCGCACTACGATTGTGATATAATTCCATTAAAACTATTTAACCAGATACTACTTGCAATAAAAAATTATAGATTTGATTATATTTTTTTCGCGATTAAATTGACATTTACATCACTATTTTAATGTGTCAAAACGGCCATCATATCGTGCTGCGAGTATAATGTAATGTTACATAGATATTATATTATTATATTAAATAAATCAAATTCAAGATATTTTACAATTATGCACCACTAACTATAAACTGTTATGTAAGTTTAGTAATTAGTATCAGTCATCATTCATTACTCATTACATAATTTTAAAAATTAACTTTATTTTATAATTTGGATTATGGAATAAAAATTTTAATTAAAAATATGTGCGGTAATAGAAATAACAATTTTAATTGACCAAAAACAAATAAAAACACGTCTGCAACCTTGATATAGTGTAGACACTTAAAAAATAATAAAACAAATATTAATTAGAAAAAGTGTCCCTCATAAGGAAAAGGAATGTTAATTATAAACTATCAAGAAATCCGAAGGCTACACATAAAAATGTAACGCATAATATCATCACTAGCTGTTACCTACGGATTCACAACCGTTGTATACTTCCATCTGGAAGAACTTAAAATCACTAAGCCTATCCTATATACAAGATGCGATGAAAACAGAAAAGTACTTATATTATGTTACTTAATAATTAATTTAGTTCTGCAATAATTTTAAAGAGTACCAAATCATAACTAGTCTTACGCAAAGCGGGAAAATGAGGATGTATCTTCTGGATAATACAATTATTGCAACTTTGCATTACACTAACTCAATATAGAATCGAATTGCTTTATAAAGAATTGCTCACATACCATAGCAACAGGAATGTGTTGAATTATGGCTTATGTTTCAAATGAATTAGAACAAAAATAAACTCTCCTAATAGATCTTAATAGGTTTGTGGTAACGACCGTCATTAATCAAAACACTGACAAGCTTGTGACAACCAAACGATTTCTATATAAAACTCTAAAAACAACCAAAGCTGTTCCACTTAAAGTTTTCTTAATATTCTAGAAAGGAACAATTCCGGAAAGTTCGAATATAGTTTTCATTGATGGGTCAATTAATGTATCATAGATAAAACCTGTCATCAGTCCATCTGTTGATGCAAACCCTTTGGAAGAATTAAGAAAAACTAAACTAGTAACTCTTAAATACTAAAACACAAAATTCAGATTACATCTAAAATGAATGATTTATTTATAGTTTAATTTAGATCAAATTATTTAGTAGCAATGACGATTCGATGTGTCTGTAATTGCTAATGTATTAACATTTTTGCTTTGTTACTAAATAAGTTATTTTTTATTTTGTATTTCCCAAATCAAACGCATCTTTCTTTTGTCTTCTTATTTTCTTTCTTGTTTACGGTATTTTTTCCTTTTTTCCTTTCATATCTTAATTTGTTCAATTCTAGTTCTCTATTCCAGTCATCTGCTCACTGATCTCCGCCCAAGTGCCATTCAAAGTCAATTATCTAGTATTAAAATTTAACACCGGTTATAAAGTCGTTCGCGGGTAATTAATGTTGGTTCCGTACTCTTGCGTGTTCGTAAAAGCGTTCAACAGATTATAAATCTATTGCATCCATAAAAATATCCCTGTCCCTACAATTGTATGTGGGATCAGACGTACAGTCAGCAAAATAGTTGGATGACACTTTAATAATTATTTTCGGATTACTACCAGTTTGGGGTGACTTGACAACGATGTGGCTTAATTAAATTGCATTTGTGACATCCTTTAAGGGTTCTTCTTGATTAAGATTTATATTTAAATTCAAATGTTTTAAAATTAATATATAGAAGCGTTCCGTAGTGTCCCGCCTACTTTGCCATTGGAGTATGGGGATAAATTATAGCTTATATGTTATTCTGATGTGTAAGCTATATAACTGTAAAATCTTATCAAATTTCATTAACTGTAAAATCTCATCAAACATACATCCCATATATTCTTACAAACTTTCGCGTTTATATTATTATTGGTAGTAAAGGGAACTGTCGCTTTAGTAGTCATTAATAGTATCTATGGACATGGGCAAAAACATCTCGATGGTGAAAAGTCATTATCACATGTTTATTCGATGGGTAACCCACGTAACGAATTTGTAAAGTTAGTTTATTTTAAATATGCTTTAAAGAAATTATTCTGAGAGCACATTATTTTCGATTTTATTTCAGAATTATAAAAAAACAATAACAGTAACATATTAAACATAGACACAATATAAGAACATACATACATACATAAACATATAAATGCTATGAATAACTCTTGGTGTCTAATAAATTGCCTATTTTACATATTTTATCTCATTTGAATGTTAATTCGAATGTTTTTATCAAAACTGGTAGTTGTCGTTTATTTTCAAATAATATTGGTAGTAACCAGTTTTGGACACCGGAAGATTGTATTGTTTAGTCTTTTATCGAATGAGGTTTTACATCAACGCGAATTGACATTGTCATAAAATTAGACCAGTAATAATGG
Source organism: Lycaena phlaeas (assembly GCA_905333005.2). NCBI lineage: Eukaryota > Metazoa > Arthropoda > Insecta > Lepidoptera > Lycaenidae > Lycaena > Lycaena phlaeas. Next base: position 19,362,074 of record HG995168.1, on the reverse strand, counting down.
ACTAGTGTGTAAAAATATGTGTAGAAAGTGAAAAAAATATTGGTAAAGAATCTGAAATTATATTTTGACCATCGCTAATATTCGCGAATGGCTTCTTCGTCTTGGACGTTTATATAATAATATAGTATAACTTTCTTTTCGTTTACAGTATCTGTAAAAAAGGGACTAGGTTTACGTGGTGTAAATTTTTAAACAATATTTAATTCGATATTTAAAAAACCTATAGCGTAATGTATGATATGACATAGCTCAAAAGCTTTCTACCGTGCTACTTTTAAAACAGTCGGATTCAAATAAATAGAAGTTATGTACAGGTTATAATATTATCTTAGATCAATAATATTAATAATCTAAGAATATTATATTCAATTAATATTATATAATATTATTATGTTTCTCACCGACATGTGAGTTTAATTAATATACTTAATTTATATAAAGTAATATTTTAAGAAACTAGTCGTACTCTAGTCTCTAATGCAGGCTAATGTTTAACTTAAAAAAAATTGACCCCCAACGAATTTTGTGTCCGATCACCGATATAGGCAGAATAATCCGTTCGGACACAACCGGGCCCCAATAAATCCTGTAGATTCGCGTTGCTGCCCGATTATTGAAGTAACAGAAAACTGGTATTATAACAGAGCTTGGAGCAACAAAGACCGAGCTTACGCTGTCGTACTTGAGTTAAATTTATTATCGGATTTTCAATTCGGCCACCGATGGAGTTGTGACGGAGAAATCTTTTGATAGATTCGTCGCACGTTAATACCAGATTAATGTATATGTTTTACGCGATTTTTTCATTATAAAGAATTTCTTGTGTGTCTTTTATATGTGTATTTATACGTCTTTTATATCACTTAAAAGGTTTGTTTTGGTGTAGGAAGTAATCGTTTATTACATTGTATCGTTTATTAGTAAAAATTTAGTCTAAGGGCCTCCTGTTTCACAATCTCCAATTAAGTTCCCAATAGGCTATCGGTAACATATTTGACAGATAGAGTATGGAATATCTGTCAAATATTATATAAGGTTATAATATGACTTCTACACAAGTCTAAGTGAGAACTTAATATTATAAATGTGAACGTAGGTATGATTGTTACGCTTTCACGCGACACTGCTCAACCTATCATCATGAAACTTTGTACACAAACGAGGTACTAAAAGTAACATAGGATACATTAAAATACGGACTTTTTGCGAACTCAGGTGGAGTCGTGGGCAACAGCTAGTCATATATAAATCATTTTATAAATTTCTAAGTACACCTGGAAACGAGACCATCGCTCGCTCAGCGGTGTAGGGAATCATCCTGTGGAAATGCCTGATAGGATTAAAAGCCTTTGAAGGTATGTGAAGTTCATGAAACGGCTTTGAGCCAGCGCAATCATGAACTATGGCCCAGCACCCTCCTTGTCTTATTTCGAAGAGGAGACCCGTGCCCAGCAATGGGACATATTATATGGCTTGATACTTTACTTTAATTTACATATGAATCTACAAAAAAAACAATATATGCTAACCATATTAGTCTTTATGAGGTTATAATATATCAACAAAGTGGATGAAGTATGGATAAAAGTGTTCCAAGTAACAAAATGTATAATTCTTAGGGCGGTAGCTATTCGGTGCAAAATTATAGCATCGGACCTGCAATAATTTCGTCATGTCTTGTCCGTATATAGAAGCAGAAGAACAGTATTATAAGTGTCTACTGTCTGTAGTGAGGCATAGTTTTGGCCTGTAATTCCATCTCTTTCTCCGCGCGGTTTTCTCACTCCAGCGCCGACCACACTTCGGCGCTCTTTCCGCCTTGTAGTTGGTGCGTTATTTATGCACGTGTTTGCCGAAGACGAAATTAAAAGCGAAAATCCTTTTTTTATACAAAAGACGCAACTGAATTCATCAAGCGGTTCCATTGCTTTCGCGATGGAGGTGTGTTTAGGGCGTTACATGTTTAGTTAAGAATATTCAGAATAATATAATAACACATAATACACTATTTTAGAAATAAATATTAGCAAATTTTATATAAAAAGTATACACTAAAAACCTTTTCAATAGCCAATAAGCAAGACACATTTCGATATTTTTTCGGATACTTTTTCAATACTGTATGATAATAAGTATAAAATTACTTGTTATGTTTATCCCAATACAGAAATACCTCCCACAGCATCACCGAATCCATTACCAAATCCCAATGGTTTGATCTGATGATCGATCATCCATAGGTATCAACTATTATTATTTAATGCTTTAAGATATGTTGTGTGTATCAATCATAGTCTATCTCCGGAACAGGCTCATTAAATAATATATTGCCCACACAAGTTTTATGATAACTACAAAAACTTTTATGTTATATGCCTTAGTAGCCGATATGGATTTGATAATTATATTATGTTACAAATACTTTATTAATTTCTATCTACAAATAACATAAAGAGCCAACAAAAGTTATCAAGAAAATCTTAAATTTCTTAATATTTAAGCATTTTACTATACTAATTATTAATGAAATTTTGCATAGAACACTTCTATCCAGATCGTGACCGCTTTTTACTCTATTTAATTCGCGTTAGTGCCACACGAATTACTATTAGCAATTTCTAATTTGGATAACAATATCTATCTCAACAACCAAGCCGTTACGACTGTAAGTTTATGCACAGTGTTTTCACTGTCGACCTAGCAACCCTAATTGTAATATTTTTATACTAGCTATTACCCGCAGCTTCGCCCGCGTGAACTTAGGTTTACGAATTTATCATGTTTGATGACGATCATTTTCCATTTCAATAATGACTAAGTTTTTGTATTAAAATGGATATATGTTATCTTGAACATAAAGACATATTATATTCCTATGCAGACTTTCTGCATGCATATTTACTATTTAGGATACTATTACATATTACACTGCCCTCTCAAATCACGGCAACACGATTTATTTTCTTGCGTATTATTTTGATATTGCCATATCTTCTAAAGTATTCATTTAATTTGCATGATGTAAAGGGTAAAAATAATCTTCATTATGTGCTCCAGCTAATTAACTGATTTAAAATGATAAGGATTCATACCGTATTTTTGTAAATAACTTTCAAATTATCGCGTTATAATTGTCCATTTTTTTAAGTATTAAGTGGATATAGTATGATATCCCTAAGAGATAGATATATGCCATCGCGGACTTTTTTGTAGACCTATTTAAGACACACAATTCCACCATACATTATTTTGATATATCTCAAAGGGTTTAGGCAGCGTTTTCGTTGGAAACTCCCAGACGGCCAATTTTATTCCGACACCTCCAACAATTATTGTTATATCTTAGCCAATGTATATAGAAACTTAATAAATTATGTACATAAACCTTCCTCTTGAATTGTCCTATCCATTAAAGAAAACCGCATCAAAATCCGTTGCGTAGTTATAAAGATTTAAGCGTACAAAGGGATATAGGGACAGAAAAAGCGACTTTGTTTTATAATATGTAGTGATTACAATTGTTAGGGTTGCTAGTTCGACATACCTAAAAGCCAGACAGACCAGCTTGGCCGGATATTTGGGTAGAAAGACCGGACACATTATTGAGGACTTTTCTCAGTATTTATACGTACCTCTGACAAATATTGTATGTAAAATCAAGATGTAAAAAAAATATGAGAAATGTAAAAAGCCTAACAAATGCCGAACACGGCATTTTGGCCGGACACACAATCAAAAAGCCTATCTATGTCCGGCTTTATCCGGACACCTGGCAACTGTAATTACAATCGACGACCTCTCTGGCTCAATGGTTAGCGCGGTGGCGCTCAAGCCGTATAGCGGGCTCGAATCCCGCCGGGGAACAAAAAAAAGTTTGTGAGTTCCTGGGTCATGGATGTGTATTAAATATGACTTGTAGGTTATTAGAAATCTTATATGTATTTATTAATATAAAAAAGGATTAAATATAATATACAGTATTTCCGTTGTCTGGTACCCGTAAAACAAGTTCTTCGGACGGGACCATTGGTGTGAAAGCGTCCATAGATATTATTATTATATGTCTCTGTGCCAAGTCAAAGCCATTTTGATGACAAACGATTGTTCAACAGGCGGCTGGTATCGAGCTGAAGGAGAACTTGGCTGCGAGCGCCGCGTCCTGGCCTTACCCTTCTGTGTACCATCCCTATGACGCAGCCTTCGCGGGATATCCGTTTAATGGGTAAGTCTACCATATCATTCAAATGTTACCAGATGCCTGTTGGAAAAATCTAAAAACTAATAATAAGCCACAAATTTATTAATAAAGACAAATGGAGCATGCCGAACACGCGAGTGACGCTAGCACAGCGAATACAAATTCAAAAGCGAATGCATTTTTGATGCAGTGCGTCGTATTTCCTTTTGAATTTCTATTAGCTTTGGTAGCGTCACTGGCGCGTTCGGCATGCTCCATCTGTCATTATTTAAAAATTTGTGTAATAAGCTATAGCAAAATATGGCAGTGTTACGCTGTATCATGTCGTTTGCTGTCACGTCATTCGAGTCCATTTTACAACAAAGGCATCAATGAATATTTCATATCAATGACACTATATTATAGTATATAGTATATTCTTATAACATAAATTATATACTCATACAAATATATATTAGTATATTCTATGTTTAGTTAAAACCTACCCGGCAGTTGCTAAATAACGCGAAAGTATTGTGTTAAATTGTGTATCGATTTTATGGTGATGGTGAATTTGAAATGCCATTAGTGGCGTTACTCAAAAGTATAATGAAACTTCTATAATGTAAAAATATATATAATTGTGTTCAAAATGTATACTATAATATATCAGACCTTACAACGACTTTATATCTATTTTTCCTCAAAACTTTTTGAATTAGGATACAAAATTATTAAGCACATTGTTATTTGCATATGCTTTTTAACCGACTTCAAAAAAGGAGGAGGTTATCAATTCGACTGTATGTTTTTTTATTCCCATTAATTTAAGTTACCTCTTGTCAAATTACGTAGGTACCTATATTTTTTAATTGCCGGTATAATTCATTGCCACGTATAAAACGTTTGAATGAACGATAAATCATAGATCATTTTTGTAATTTTAATTATTCAATTAGGTAGCACCCAAGTTTACAAATTTGAATTCTTATTTGTCCATAAAAATGGCTCAAATAAATGTATTCAAAAGCTTCTCATCAAGATTATATCACACTTTTTTGGGCTTTGCTATGTGTTCTGTAGGACAAAAAAAAGGACAGAATATTGGTCCATATTTGGATACTTTTAAATATTACAATTTTTATTGGCTGTAAAACGCTCCCTGGAAACTAAAGCCACTTACAAAATAGTTCAAGGTACTTCTATTTTCTTCTATAACGATAGCAGGATGCTCTTACTTGCACATAATTTATATCTATATCTTTTATCTACACCACTAAAGCCTTTGACCCGTCAAATCTTATTAGCGGCAGATGTTAGATACCTATAATGTCCAGAGAGATCATTACGGGGACATTCTCTAAATTTAAATACCCATTATAGAATTTAATTAAGCGACGCACTCAACAACCCCATCTAAAATTTAAACGCCGCATCACGTTCCAAACGACGTAGTTCATTTTTAAAGCCTATGGCTAAACAATTGGATATCTTTCTAAAACTCTGCTAAAAGAGATTCTAAATTTAAAATATACGCTTTACGATTTGATCAGAGTGGATAGTTTTTTTTTTTAACATTGACTACCAAAGGTATAACAAAATTTTGAGGCATAAACGATAGCTTTCCAGCCATTAAATTAAAATAAAAAAGATGTTTGACGCACGCAAGCTAAGTGACCGAACAATCGTTCCATCTCTTTCTCTAAACGGGTTTTTTGGCTATTGCCCGATAAAAAAACTATTCGCTACTAAATAAATGTTAACAGACACTTATCACGTAGGTACATTCTACAGCCATTCTGCATTTGTACTGATAGCGGTATATTTGAAATGGCACAAAACATGATTTTAGTAGATATGAGCCTTGTATTAGATTATCGTTTCTGATGTTTGTCGGCACCGAACATAGGGATATCGAACTTGTATACTAAATATCATTATCAATCATATTTTCGTAAATGGTTCTATAGACGGCGAATTCTTTATAATTAGATTGATCGAAGATAGCGATGCTCGTTTTTAGGTAGCCGCTTACATTTGATATAAGTTGTAATTATATATTTGATAACGATTTAAAAATTAACTTGATATTGTTTTATATTAATTTGTGTTAGTTACCGATAAGGCATGCATAATTTTAGTCTTTAATGCCATCTATTTTTGATTTATTACTTCTTAAGCGTTAGTAAAGTAAAATATGACAGTTATTATTTTTAGTGTTTTAACTCTTCCCGAAATATAGTTTTGTCTAACAGGAACTGAAATTTTTTTAATACCTTTTGTAATAGGATGTTACATCACATCTCAATAGTTTCTTAAAGCATAAAAAATTTTAAATTTCCATTTTTTGTATTAATAAAGCATCAAAGTACCGACTACTATAAACAGTTTTATATACAATTAAATATTTATGATGAATAATTAACATATTCTTTAGACATATTAAACAAACACTTGCTGCAACTAACTTCACAGTTATGTTATGCTAGTTATCTATTTATTTATAAACGTGAATGCGATGTTAATTTGATCCCGGTTAATAGTCTAATTGTGAACTAGTAAGAATTAGCAGTCCGGTTAATATACTATGATATAAATACAAAATCTCTTATATTTACATTAGATAACAACTAATTTAATATTATTTTATTTATTATAACCATCAATTGATATAAGAAACGATTGATATAATTTTAAAAAACTGTTTAAAAGCTAAGACAAATATATGTAAGTACAAACATTATCAACTGAACTATATGAATGATGAACTATATCGAGCCTAATATGGCAGAAACTTAAAATTTTAAATCTTTTTTTGTTGGGTACCTAATCCTAACACGGTAAGATATTATACTGTGACAAACCCATCTAAGTGGGATAATAATGGAACTGAAAATTAATGATGGTATATAAATATATTTATTTATTTTACACGCCAGATGAAATGATTTGCGCTTAGATAAACTGATGGCCGATGGGCCATGAAGTCTTAGTCAGCAATAAACCAGGTGGGAAGACGATCTCCGTGCAGTGGCTGTTCCGCGTCGGATGCGAGTGGTAAGGGATTGGACGTCTGGCGTTTATTGAGGGAGGCCTGTATTCAGTAGTGGATGGATAAAGACTGATGATGATGAAACATTATATCCAATAAAGCTTATAAATATTAAAAATGAAAGTTAAATGTGAAGAAACAATAGCCAATTATTATATCTCACATTTATTATATCCGGAGAACGTTATTGAAATGAAAATATAAAAACGACTTTATTATAATATGAGTCGCACTCGCTTTGTCCGCTTTGTTTATCTCTGCGGTGCAATGTAGTGGCGAGTTATGAGATGTAACACACATTTTATGTAAATTTTCCTGATTATCGATGAAAGGGCTAGAGACATATCTAGTAAAACAAATTCTCTAAATTATCTCTTCACCTAATGACTAAGCTGAAATTTGGTGGCCTATTTAAAAGTACTTATGGCCTAAACCATCACATAAATTCCCTCTTGTCATTCAACATCTTTTACGTGTCACAAAATGCTTGATGACGTAGTTTTAACGAGCCACGTACTACGTTTTGTATAATAGTCGCCTGTTGCTTTTCCAGACCGAACCCTCGTGTCATCTCTTTCTAATTCGTTCATTGTTTTAAGTCCATGTCCATTTCACACTTTTATATATATTTTTTAATTTCTCCTTTTATTAAATGCTATGACAATGTTTCTGTTACCTTAGGTCTATGATGTCTTGTTATGAAAAAATACAAATATATTTTAAAAAATGCACAGTGCACAATAATGCAAACTCTTTAAAGTACTTTATGAATTTATAAGGGAAATAATAAATGCAAGCTCGTCATATAACCAAATGCATTTCGCCCATCGTAAACGATGCACCATAAATGGACTCCCCTAATATGGAAACATAAAGGATTTCTGTCACCGTTGGACATTAGTTCTCGCCTCTAGATTTCTTGCTAATTATGGGCTATTGATAGGAAAGGCCGTCATTCTCAGGCGTTTTTGCGGAGTGCCCAACGTACCATGACTATGTATTTTTAATAAGACACTTCTTATCTATTAAGACGACAAGATTGTATCTAGACCAATGTTGTTTTTCGCTATTCTTATAGTTTAAGTGGTTGTCTAGGAGTAACAGGGGTACTCAACCTTTAAAACTTAATTAGCTTTATTCTTCTAATGTTCTAATATATGTTTTAATTAAATAGTAATGCAAAAAGAAATTATGGTTTGATGTTTAAATTGTTTTGTAAAAAAATATCTTGAATGAAAAACGTTTTTTAAGATTTTTTAAAGTTTAATAAATATCGGACTTTAAAAAATACTGAAGTGCCTATTCGAATGCCGTTTACAATAAAGTTAATAAATACTGTTATTATTATAAATAGGCACAAAATAATGTCCAAGTAGTGTATAATGTAATAATATTGCTAATGCATACTCATTCTATATTTATTTTTGAAAGTAGCTACTTAATTAAACTATAGAAAATATTAGATCATAATATCGCAAATTTCAAAACGATCTCAATATTTATGTGTGCACAATTTCCGCAGCAGTGATAATTCACTGACCAGTTTCGGATTTTTTACAACATCTAGACACGCGGGAGCGTGTCAAGCCAAGTTCAGCTGGCGAGCAAGCAGTAGTGTAATATTACACGAGCCATTTGGCGCTACTTTCTACCCCCTCATAACACAAAAACTATTAAACATAAACATATCAAATTTAGCACACATTATATTGAGACTTACGATTATATCAACAGTACTACTTTATCCGGCTGTATGCTCCATGCCCAGCATGAACATATAAATTAACGCCAATCCACTTTCTACGACATGAGAAGACAGCGGAACTTTTAAATGGCGCTCAAATATAACAAAACAAAAACAATAAACAACAACAAACAATTAAAATTCTAGACTTTTAGCTTTAACGTAAACATGCCACTTAGGCATATTAATGCCTATATAAGGTCATAAAAAGGTTATGTAACGGTAGCCATGCTTCGGTGCTCTTGGCGTTGCGTTATTGTCTTAGTGTTCAAACATGCACTAATATGTTATCAGTATAATCCCATTTAATGTTTGTTCTTGGTCACGCTATTAAAATGCATACATACATATAAAACTACACTATATTAGAACTAGAAGATATACTTCTAGTTTTAATATAGTGTAGTATTTTAATTTTTTATTGTATAAATAAATAAAGGAAAAAATTGTCAATTTGAATTTTCTCATTCATTGTCAATTGTCAAAAATTGTCAATTTGAAGTCAACATATTATACGTATATACATATACTACACTATATTAGAACTACATAGAAGATATTCTTCTAGACCCCGACAGATACAAATACTGTACAATCTTCTTTTTTGGAGGCAATATTGCATGTAGTGTAGTACTTACCAGAATTCAAGTTAGACATATTTTATCCATTATAATGTATTTATCAGTTCTTGAAGATTTGGTTGTTATTTGCCAGTATCAGACATAATTGCTTACGGGAAAGTCCCAGTACATATTATATATAAGAATAATTTATACTTTTGTCCAATCCATTATTGCTTATGTCCTAGTACATCAATTTAATTAAATGCATACTTTTAACACCCAAGCTCGGTAGCATGGGTGGATAAAATTTATTGATAATCAAAAGCAGAATGGTGGTTAAAATGTACTTCTCTACATACCTGGAAAATTAGAATTACATGCAAATCCGTGCAGTAAACACGCGATCAAGTAACAAGTAAATTAAGTTGCTAGGAAAGTAGATTCATTCACCCGTAACTGTTTTATTAAATGTTATAGATGTAAGTAATAAACAATTATATTATCAATACTTAATCAATGCCTCGGTAAAATTATAAAAAATAACATAAATATTACAAGGAGGGTTACGCTCTGCCGATCAGCTTGTTTTTTTCATAAAAATTCTCTCGAAACATACATGTATGCAGTATTTCGGCATGATGTTATGTGATTACCCACACCTAGGGTCACCAGATCGCCAAACCTAATAGCCGGACAGACTAGCTAGCTTGGCCGGACATATGGGTAGAAAGGCCGGACACCATAAATTATTGAGGATTCTGTCTCAGTATTTATAGGTACGACAAAAAAATTGTATGTAAAATCCAGCTTTTTTATGAGTATCACACATTTTGTTAAATTCTAGTGAACTAATAGATAAAATCAAATGCCAAGACGGTCTTAGTCTAAGACTAATTTGGCATCGCTCGTTAGCAAAATTTAAAAAGCCGGACACCGTTTATTTTTGGCCGGACACGCAATCAAAAAGCCTAGCTATGTCCGGCTCCGGACGCCTGGCAACCCTACCCACACCGAGTCTCTTCCGTCGGCATCAGCTAAATAAAGGTGAACTTGTGCTCATATGTGATGCTTACTATCGCGTCCGTTTGTTTGTCTATAACTACAAAACATATTAACAACATCTTTATTACATTGGATGTGTATATATTGATCGCAGCGAACACACCGGGGCATTAATTACACCGTCAGACGAGAGCGTTTAGCACGATTAATACTTTATAAAGTGTGGGGTGTCTACGTTATAATAACGGTGTGAGTTCCGCCAAGTAAGGCAGGTGTGAATGATGTATTATCTTATGGTATAAATCCACGATATTTTAAGGTCATACAAAGCATTCGCGATAACGTTATCTGCGATATTCGTTTTTGACGAAAACGAGTCATACTAGCCAGGGATATGCGTGTTTCATTGCTTATCCTAAGGCATAAGATGCCAGTCATAGGCATATAACATCCCTGCCATTGACATTGTCAATAGTACAATAGAGGCAGCAAATATTGAAATGGCTCATAAATTTATATATTATAGTTTCACAGATTGTAGTAAAGAACATAATAATCTCATTTTTTAGAGGCAAGACGAATAACATAGTCTTATTTATGTCATACAGAAATATATCTATCCAATTGTATATTAACCATAGTTTTCAGTTCTATTTATTTCGATAAATTATTTACATAAACATCTTTATACAAGAACATCAAAAAATTAAGGTAAAAAAAATACGGCAGCAAAACTAAATTGTTTAAGCTTAATTTAAATGTAAGGTGGGAGGAGGAGGGAGGCCTACCTCCCTCAATGAACGCCAAGACGACCGATCCCCTGCCACTCGCATCCTACACGGACCTACCACAATATCACATGAATTTTCTCCAACATCGCTTAACATTTAAAAATCCTCAGCACTCGGTAATAAGTTTGTTATTGTAACGAAACATTTTGAAGCGCCAACACTAATTCGAGTGAAACATGTCATTAAACTAAACCAAACTGTGTACATATTGGATCAGTTTCTCCCCAGCAATTAGGGAAGGGACAGTTGGAAACGAAGATTGGCACCTGACCTGGGTCAGAATAATTCAGACAACAGCCTCATCCCACCGGACACTTGTCAGGTCGGAAATATCTTTATTTACAAAAAAGATCAATAGATAAAAAGATAAAAGTTCACGTTCAAAGACATCATCAATGGTAAAGAATATTGTTTAAGAAGCATTATATGCTGTGTACCAAATAATTAACTAAGCTAATCTTTTTTCTCGAAAATAATTTTAACGTTTAAATATTATTATAAAAAAAAAACACTATTATAATCTTTTTTTCGCCTTGATATCACTTTCAAAATATTTTGAGACTTTCATTTTTTTCAGAAAGACCTATATTGTAAACTGTATAAGCTCTATACCCGCGAGAGAAACTCACGAAAACGCGAGTGTGGTGAGCCCATTAGAAACAATTTTTTTGATGAAACAGTGTTATAATATTATTTGAATCATCGAAACCAAATATTTTATGAATTTGTTTTTATCGAAAAAAGTCGTTTACTTTAAACTCTCGGTACCCTACTGCGTAAAAGTACTATGTTTTTTATGTAAAAGGCTTCTCTTTGTCCTAACTACGCAGTCATACGCGCCAAACACTTTAAATTTGCTATTAGAATGAAAGTAAAACAAACTCAAAATTATGACCGTAATGCTGATATTGATTGTATTATATACAATCAAATTTAGTTGACACGTAATTTCTTGTATACATTATGTAAAACAACATTATGTGTTATACACAATCGTACATACATATGTAAATTGCTTATCGACAATGTCGTGTACCCAAAAGTGTTGCATTATGAATAGTGACTAACAAATTATTGTTAACCGATGATAAATAAAATGTATTTTAAATATTCTGGTTTGTAGCGACTTTGATTTAGTGTTTACCTCGGCGTCTTGAGAAGTTCCGGGTTCGATCCTGACCCTGTCATGCCTTTGGGCTGGGGGTTAGGATTTTCTAAATTTCTAAGTGCGCGCAACACGAGACCATTGCTCGCTCACAGGTGAAGCCTCCTTCCGACCCCCCTCACCTCATTTCCACCAGGAGATCCGTGCTCAGATGCAGTGGGAGATAAAAGGGTTTATTCTTTAGTTTGTTAATCTGATTTAATATAAAATAATTATATGTTTATAGTAAAGACAGATTGATTTACCTTCGCATACTTTTGGAGTCGGCCAATTTTTTTATGTCTTCGTTTTAATCGGGTACTGAAGATTCTCCGAACTCTAGATTTTAGGATTTAGGACTAGGCTTTTAGAGGAATATCTAGATATTTGCATTCTACGTATAGATTAATATATTCGAATCGCTTCATAGTTTTTGAGATAAGAATTGGATTTTAATTATAGTAGACAAAAAGACGGTTTATTATAGACGGACCATTTAATCCATTCATGCTTTGCCCATCCGATCGTAATATGCAAGTGAAGCAGGCGACGATTCTACATTGTACGTGCATTTAATTACAGCTTTGAATAATTAAAAAGATTAAGGCCGATCTTGATACCATATGAATTGACACGAGAATCGAGAATTTTTTTTGTGAAATTTTGATAAAATCGATTTTCTCAACAATACATTCGCACGATGTTCGCGTCGATCGATTTTATCATAAGGATATTTAAATGACAACCAGTGAGAACTAATACGTGAGTACTGTTTAAGTGGAAATTATTTTATCATGGAAGAAACAATATTTTCACAAGAACAAAACATTAGCAGATAATATCGAAATAGTCTCCGCAAAACAAAGGTGAACCCATAGGACATAAGTACACTATTCTAGTGATTTTAAGAGTGAACATGACAACGTTAATAAAAAAAACAAACAGAGAATGGAGATGGAGAGCTTTCTCTTTTTTGAAATCAGTAATAATATTATGTAATAGTACCTATATTTTGTCATTAATCAAACACTTACGTAAATGCTTCTATATTTTTCATGGATTCGAAGTTGTGCACCTTGCGTAAACTAATACTGTCTATATGTATATTCTACTATCCCACTTGTCTCTCATGGGACAGCTTTGGTGTTTCGGAAAGGAAAGACAGTGTACTGCCACCGAGGCTTACGTATCAGTAGTGATTCTACACTTGGTTTATGAGCGAAGTTGGCCCTTTCGGTATGATTATTAGTTTGTCATAAAATATCGAAACTGCTAGAAAACTAGAAAAATACAAATGTTCAAAGAGTAATTGAAATACGGTATGTGTCAAATTGTAACGTTAATTTCAGGGCCCCAAAGGTCAAATGGTTTAACTCATTACAATTTATTAGTATTTCTTTCATGTTCGAGGACTAGTGATTTGTAACATCAAGTATCAGTATAAGCAATTTTGCAATGAACATGGGAACAAGCTATATATAAAAGTAAAGTAAAGTATCAACCCTCATAATATGTCCCACTGCTGGGCACGGGTCTCCTCCTCGAAATCTGACGGCACAGTTTACCGATGCGCTGGCCCAATGCGGGCTGGTGAACTTCACATAGTTACCTTCAAAAATACACTCAATTTCATCAGGCATGCAGGTTTCCTCACGATTTTTTCCTTTACCGGAGAGCGAAAGATGGTCTCGTATTTAGGGTGCATTTTAGAAAAACCTATTTCAAGACACACACGGGGGGTCAGGATTGAAGCCAGATTGAAGATGAAGGCAATCATCGCTAAATTACGTTCATTTAAGGAGGCCTATCGAATAGTAGACGGAAAATGCTTATAAATATCTACAGTTTTTTTTTGTTCGAATCTCATAATTTCTCCCCTGGCCATTCAGCTGGTACCGAAAACGTGGGATATGTACATACCAGTGGCGATGATGATGAAAATACTCAACGATTCCATGTATATAATACAATACATAAGCTATTACAAAGCTATGTCGGCTTCAGAAATTAGCCAATCTTGCTCAGAGGTTTTTTGTAAGCATCCGTTATTATTCGCCAGTAATTACTCTGTTCAGCAAATGAACAGACAGACTTAATTACTTATCCACTTATCCTGTGATCGCCTTAAATGCAACCTGTTATTATAAATAATCATCAAAATAGTAAATATAAGTATATATATGGAGTAGTTAGATAAGAAAAAACATTTCTCAGGTGGTTCATTTCTTTATCTATTTTCGGGAGAGGATGGACGAAGTCTGATGATGATGATTGTGATGATATTTTTACTTATATATGTCCCACTGCTGGGCACGGGTCTCCTCCTCGTAAGCAGGCGAATGGAGTAATGGGCTATCGTTCACTGATACCCAATGCGGGCTGGTGAACTTCACATACCTTCAAAGACTTTCAATCTCATCAGGCAAGCAGGTTTCCTCGCTATGTTTTCCTTCACCGGTGAACGAGTGTCCACCCACCACTGGAAACTCGACAAAACGCGACAGAATAGTTGCCATATTATAATGATTTAATGTTTGGTTGATATTTTAAATGAACTATCTATCGTTCATTGCAAACTACAACTACTATAATAGTATCGTAGATAAAAACATTCATTATACAAAAGATACATTAAACATAATTTAAAATTGTAGATTATTCTGGATCGCTCAAGCGAGACTAATTTGTCTTTTTTTCCAACATTACATTACACTAATAGTACGTAAAATAAGAAAAACCTAGTAAGGCTATAAACAGAATAAGCCCAGATTCTAAGCAAAGTTTTCTTGTTAGGTACATGACTAAGGTTTTATTAAACTCACATTTTCTTGCTTATCATAGTTTCAATCTTACATACTTTTTCATAGTCTGATCATGCTTTTACAGACTTTTTTCTGTTATACAAAATAGTAGTTGCTACATCATTACACCTTACACCATAATACATCAGCATTTTAATACTTTTTGAATTTAAATTTATTAAGAAATATAGTACCATTAAAATCACCATAATCATCAGCTTCAATCCGTCCTCTGCTAATCATAGGCCTCCCCTAATGAACGGCAACACCAATCTCTCGCCACATGCATGGAGATTGTCTCTCAACCTGGTCAACGGCCGACCAACACTTAGGGCCTGTTTCCCCACTCCCTGATAAGTGCCGAATAGGCTATTCACAACATATTTGACAGATAGAGTATGGAGTATCTGTCAAATATGTTGCGAATAGCCTATCCGGCACTTATTAGGAAGTGGTGAAACAGGCCCTTAGTCTAATGAAGCGGCTTCCACCCTTAAAACCCCACTGCCACATCATCGAGCTCATTCTTCGCGTTATATCGGTAACTTTAGTTCTCTAGCGGCAGTCTTCGTTTTGAATCCTATCTGCCAAAGAAATACTCAGCATAGCACGCTCCAAAGCACGTTGCGTTACGACAGCTTTCGGACCATTCGTCAATTATTAAGAGTCCACATATTGGTCACATACAAACCGATTATCTGATATTATGGCTGGATGTCTACCTGTCTGGATGTCTTTCAAATTATAATAATTACAGAAAAATCCTATCAACAAGATACAGACTGATGAAAATTTTTGATTAAGAATTTGTCTTTGAATTTGGATACAAGTTGGTAAAAGAATATTGCAAGAGCGAAGACGCAGTTGTACAAAGCTTTAGTTCGCGGGCACAAATCTTAATGCCTACATAAAACCGTTACGCGGTATGTTAAATAATATGTACATTGGAATCGTTTAACCCGATGATATTCTCAAAGATTACGCACGGAGTTCGCGGTGGAATTCTATAGATTGCTGGGAAGCCGGGGGTGGCATGCGAAGGGCCGCATACCTGCATCTCGACGGTGTTGCGTAACTTATTGCATTGCGATCACGTGGTCGCAATCTACGTGATCACGTGATCATATTATAGACATTTTGCGTGACCATGAGACAAGCACATCACTCTCTGAAAATCGCTACGTATGTTGACAAGATACAAGTAAGCTGCTATGTTGTGGTGACGCGACCACACAGGCGGGGTGATCTTGTGATGGTGATACAAACAATGTCTATACACGTGATCACATCAAGACACATTGCTGTGGAATTAATACCGTAACCGCACAAAACGTACATGAACCCTATATACTCAATTACTATACACAAGCGAGTAAACGCTGTTTAGGTACATGACCACATCGCACAAAATCGATGTGACCACGTAATTGCACCAGACACAAACGCTTAATCAATGTGTCGCGATCACGTGATCACAAAACGCAATCGCTATCTACATCTTTATCTAAATTTATAACCATCTGATCAGATTTTGATAATGATATTTTCGAAATTTTAAACAGGGGCATTGAAAAGCAGGAAAATTATGTTTTATTATTTTTATTTATGTCTGTTTGTTTGTCACTTAAGTAGGAATGTAATGTGGAATTATGAACCTAGCTTTATTTTACAGCTTTTACACAAGGCAGTTTTAAATTTATACTTTTATAAGGTAAGAGATCGGTGGTCTTGGCGTTCACCGAGGGAGACTGAGGATAGGGAGGGAGGGACTGATAAAGCTGATTATGATGAATGTTATCAGTTCAGGCATAGTTACGGCATGATGTATGAATTAAAACATTATGAAAATCTATCAAGAGGTTTATGCTTGATAGATTAACAAGCAAATATTAATTTGGGAAATTTCTTGATAACAATAATAAAAATATGTATTGCTACCGGATTTTCCTTATACACTCATTTGTGTATATGACCTAATCGTCGCAGAGTTGGTTTTAGTGATTTTAATGAAAAGTATCTTCACAAACTGCTATTATCAGTGCACTAAATATAAGATTAAATAGCTACACTACTTCCTTCTTCCTTTATTCACATTTCTTTTGGATATCATTTTTTCTAAAATACCATCACAATCAAAGGTTATTCAAGTCATCAAATAAAAAACCCTGGGGTGACCAAGCTTTATTTAATGACAATACTTTTTCCATTCGAATCGATGGTGTTACCTTTCCAAAATACCATTACCGCGATGGCGACTTATTAGTCATTAAAGCCCCTGGGACGATCCTTATAGGCGGGCCCGTTACCGTCAACCGCTCTCCACGTGACGAGCCTACTAACACCATCCGACACTTCCGTCCACGGCATATACAAATGGAAAATTCACCTAACAACCAAGACGAATTTCATCGAACCGACATAGATGGTCGTGCGATACAAGACCCTCGTTCCTCGTGTTATGATACACACTCTATAAGCGTATGCACAG
Organism: Lycaena phlaeas; assembly: GCA_905333005.2. Lineage (NCBI taxonomy): Eukaryota > Metazoa > Arthropoda > Insecta > Lepidoptera > Lycaenidae > Lycaena > Lycaena phlaeas. The sequence goes on along the minus strand of HG995168.1, from coordinate 19,344,312 downwards.
TAATGCTGTGCACGTACCACTTTGCCCCTACTTGCACACAAAGTAACAATTACTCATACCGAAGGATATTTACGACAGGAAGAAATTGCGATTGTTCTCTTAATGGTTATAACTTCCTAAAAGGTTGGCGCTTCGCGGATTTCATTTCGCGAAATGATTTAATAATAGCTGTGGGTTTCCTTGTAATTAGTTTTTGATGTGTTATCACTGAAAAAATTGAGTTAGAACGACGACAGACATACATACAGTCAAATTCACAGCACCATTTTTCAGACGGGGGCTTAAAATGATCGCTTGGTGGACGTTGTAACCCACACGTGTATTCCATGGGTACCATCCTATTTTTTTCTTAAGTCAGCTTTGCTGTGTTTCCCTCCCAACGTCGGGACAGTACAGTAAAGTGAGGTTCCCGTCCTTACTCCTTGCCCCCTGCTCACTTGTTATAAGAGGTATATAAAGAACCCCCCGGCTACATACGCTCCGCCCAAGGCTCTGCATTACCTCACCCTGGGCAACTGAGCCCCACCGCCACGACAAGGCCTGAACCATGGTTTCATGTTGTGCAGGTTGTTTTAAAGGTGACGCTTTCCTCTGTGAAAATTGTCTGCCCGTCTGTATATCCATCAAAGAACTGCAATAAGAAGAATGAATGGCAAAAGTACTGACCCCACCGTATTCAACATCTTTGGAGCAAGACAGAACCTGTTTTGTTTTTTTTAATCAAGTGTTAACCTAGCAGTCGGTGCCTTAAAGTGACCACCGATGTTCATACATCCGCACAACCAAAGGCAATGCTGATCCGTTACCCTTATTCTTTCCCCTCAATGGGACATCGGTAACACAAGCTGCACGAAACGCGACAGCATACCACCTTACGCCGGTGTTATATGAACGAGAGGTACCACATAGGTCGTGCTCACACAATTCGGCTCTCCTTAAAACCTCTTAATTCTTCTGAAGCCGTGCTTCTGAGATAAAGGTCCACTCTCTACTCTTTCTTCTCTCTATAGTCGCAGGGCAATTCGTTTATCATACGTGATCACATAAACTCTACAATTTTACATGTTCGTTATAATTTTATCATAATTCAAACAAGCCACAAAACTAATTTCAGGCTAATTTAAACTTTTTACGTACACAATTATACAAATGTAAAGATAACATTATATTGCGTTAGACGGAACCTTGTGTGTTATCATGTGAAATTTATGTCATAATTCAATATTTTATTAAACAAATTCATTAATATTCATTTGAAATTTTATGTATATGGGCACGTTTCAAAATTATTATATTTTTTTTTTCTTTTACTTCTTGGCGTTCATTTAAGGATGCCTATGTTCGTGAATGAATGAATAAAGGCTGGTAATAAATAAATAAAAAAAAAACCGACTAGGATAACCTAATTAGGGGTTTTAGCCCCTTTCGAATAGATTCAATTCTTTTATACTTATATAATATTATGTATACCTTTGATCTTTTTTACGTTTTCATTGTCTGGTTGCTATATAACGACGATAATAATGATGATGATGATGATAATGATAATGATTATGAAACCAATGAAATGAATGATTCACACTAAAACCGTGCAGACATGTCACATGCTATCTATATTATAAATAGCACAGTCGAATATCGTAAGACATAAGCAAGTTGTAAATGTTATCAGATACCACTTAAGTAAGCTTTATCTGAACATAACTCACGAACTGTCAAAACTAGCTTACCTAGTATTCCTAGGACCCATTCTTAGGGCATTCCACTGGAAACACTAATTCTGCTAATGTTAAATCCTTTTAAACCTTTGTCATGGCTAACTTGTTTTCATTGTAGTCATATTTAACTTTATATAGATAATTCTAATGTACCTATATATGTCACCGAACTCCTCCTAACCGGCTGGATCGATTTTGATAAAATATATTGTGTGTCTTCAAGCGAATTCGAGAATGGTTTGCATTAGCGATTCAGTCACTTATGTTTAAAATATTTTGCACAGGACAACGTCTGTCGGATCCGCTAGTATTTATAAAACTGTTCAGTACGAGTATAATATGCCACTAAGCCCTTAGCTCTAAGCACTAAGCTCTTAGACTTCTGGGGTCGATTTTATCGATTTTATTGTGTTCAAGTTGGATTTAACATTTGCGTTTTAGATTCACTATTCAAAATGTTTTGTATTAAACAAAATCTGTTTGGTCTGGTGTTTGTTTGTTTGTATGAGGGCTTCGAAACGACTAGTCTACTTTAAGTAAGGTTGCCAGGTCGCCAAACCTAATAGACGGACTGACTAACCAGTTTGGCCGGACATTTGGGTAGAAAGACCGGACACCCTTATTGAGGATTTTGTCTTAGGTACGACAAAGAAATTGTATGTAAAATCAAGCTTTTTTATGAGTATCATTCATTTGTTAAAGCCTGGTGAACTAATGGATAAAATCGAATGACAAGACAGTCTTAGCCTAAGACGAATTTGGAATCGCTCGTTTGCAAAATGTAAAAAGTCCAATTAAATCCAGATGCCATTTACTTTGGCCGGACACGCAATCATGCATGTATGTCCGGTTTTATCCGGACGCCTAGCAACCCTAAATTTAACTATATCTGCATGTTATCACTGAACGATATAGACTATAAGAATATTTGTATTTTTCAATCAAACTGGTATTCTTGGACCACTAGGTAATAGGTATATCAATACAATATTATTAAATTATTATTTCTATCATCATATAATTAAAAATAAAGGCCCCTCATGTCTAATTAATTAATGTACATAAATAAAAGTAAACCAATGTTCAAATAATTGGGCTCCACTCCGAACTGCGTTCAAAGTTCGCTGCTTGTACAATAATTAATGTATTTTGACATGAGTTCAATAAAAACGTTTCTTTAAGCTATTATATATAATGTATAAGCTATTATAGATAATGTATTTCAAGTTATATTAACAAATTGGGTATAAGACGTTTGCCGTCTCAGAAAGTAACATCATATCGTTGTATCATGCGAAAATTCGGTAAGCTTGTTTTAAAGGTCTCCATTAAAGAGATTATAAGATGTCGTGAAGCTATACTAAATACTTAAGTATTTAAATCAACATCATCATCAGCCTTTATACATCCACTGCTGAACATAGGCCTTTATGAACGCTAAGATATCCCTTGCCACTCGCATCCAACACGGACCAACTACTGCACGGAGATCGTCTTTCCACCTGGTTAATCTTATTTTAAGCCAAATCAAAATAGTTAACCTGGAAAAGAAATAGCATGCGCAAAAAAATATGTAGTGCTGAAATCTAAAAACATTTGATAGTAGTGTGTATCGGTACCCAGCATCCGACCTTTGATCTCGTATGTGACACTGTTTACCTGGCTTTAATTGCTTGTTTGGAGATAGCTCGCTTATGTTCATTGGCTACGTTGACCACTTACCATCAGGTGTACAGCTATAGCTGACCCCTGTCATCATCATTATCATCAGCCTTTATCTCTCTACTGCTGAACATAGGCCTCCCTCAATGAACGCCAAGACGGCCGATCCCTTGCTACTCCCATCCAACGCGGACCTGCCGCTGCACGGAGATCGTCTTTCCATCTGATTAATGGTCGACCAACACTTCGTCTACCTAAACGCTGCCTCCACTCTTGAACCCTATTGGCCCATCGGTTATCCGTTCATTTGACAGCTGTACCTAACGTAAAATTAAATAAGCTACGTCTAATTCTTATCTAACATAAAATTACAGACAAAAATGCTGATTCAATTGAAAAAAATGCAAAGGTTGAAGTGGTTTTAATAAAACTAAAACCTACCAATATTTTTTTTTCTTTCAAGGAAGAAAAAATCATCAAAATAAGATAATCTGTTTAACCGCTACATTGACTCGGAAAATTGAGTTCAAAGTTATAGCCGTTACGCTTCTTAAAAATATATCTAAAGTGAATAATGACAGGCTGATGATGATGGTATGTAATTGTGCATGTACGGGGCGACATCCTCGCGTGTGGTCATCTAGTCCGGACGTGATGTCACAGCGGCGACTACTGACGCTCGGACTCACACACACATACGACATTATGGATATGAATACATTGGATATGAATGTGGCCAGAATATTATGAATTTAACCTATATTATACACCAAATATCATTTACTGTGGATCCAAAACTATGTAATCTGACACAATATTGGATATTATATACTGTTATCAAATTTCCTTCAGGAGCAAAGCCTTGTATATTTAAAAATCAACAAACTACATGAAAGGCTCAAAAATCATTTTTAACAGCTAGTCCTGGTATCAATAATTGGTAAAGACATGACATTTGTAGACAATGTTGAAATATCGAGCTCCGCGAAATAAGACTAAAAAACATGGTAAATATCCCGTTTTAAATAGTTTCAATAGTGGTAAGAAAAGTTTTATATATTTACTAGATTAACTTTAAACCAGGTGGATTTTTAGTGAGCTAAAGTCTACAACCATAGAGTCGGCAAAAGTCTTTTTATCTTAGAATATCTCACTCACACCACCAAAAATACTATTAGCGTCGTATTGTGTCAGTGCGCCTTATGATTCTCTGGACAGGAAAAACGCAAGTGTGTGCCCACCTTTAATCGAGGAAACGTGTACAGACAACAATTTACAGCACAAAGTGCCAGTCCTCCCGTGTATTACCGATCTATGGAACAATAAAGAGGTTGGTGCTCAGCATTCTAATGAGATCGCATTAGTATCCGAGGCTCGGCGCGGAGTAATTGACCGACCGACTAATGTTATTCCAAGCGCAATGTAGCGCTTCCTCTTTCCTATTTCCTATCGGTCAACGGCGTATTACTAAGTAAAAACTGCTACCCCAATTACCAAGTTAGCTGCTATCCTCATTACCAAGTTAAAAGGTATCAACTGCTGGGCACGGATCTCCTTAAAGAAATCAGGCGAGGTAGCGGGCCATAGTTTACCGATGCGCTGTCCCAATGCGGGTTGGTGAACTTCACATACCTTCAAATACTTTCAATCATCAGGCATGCAAGTTTCCTCGCGATGTTTTCCTTCACCGAGTTAGCTGATATCTAATTACTAAGCGCCATCTGACCGCATGGCATTTCCCCAGACAAGTGGGAGGAACTTACCCCGATGAGACCGGAATGCCGCTGTTCAGGCATTACTCGAGAAGTTTGAAGAGTCGCGTCTCGAAGACCTAGATGCCAAGCGTCTGAAGCGTACAATAGCTCTGGTTCTTTTTACTGCGCACAGTGTGACAGAATATTTAAAACGAAGATAGGGTTTGCAAGTCACATCCATTTGCATCAAAGGAATCCATAGCGAGGTTCACCGTTGTCGGATACGACAAGAAAGGACATCAGCATCATCATCAATTCCTAAGATAGCCGATATCTTGCTACCAGTTACCTGCTACCATAATTACTATATTAGCTGCCTTGCTACCTTTATTACCAAGTTAGCTACTACCCTAATTAGCAAGTTAACTGATGCCCTAATTACCAAGTTAGATGCTACTCTAATTTTCAAGTTAGCTGCTAACCTAATTAGGCACCAATTTAAACTGACAGACTGGATTTAACGTGGCCTGGTCGAATATTTGCTAAGTAAATTTTTTGCGACATCATCTTCGCATATAATTAGTATTTGTTTGACGCGATAAGATATTTTGAAATATTTGGCTATCTGAAAATTTTGCTTTCATCAAATTTTTACAATTCATTTAATTTTTAAATTTACAAAGTTTCGGCGTCAAAGCGTAAGAAACATACCCACATTCATAATATTCAAATTCTGTTTTCTTATATTTACGCGAATTTCGCTCATTATAATGAAACAACTTTTACGGACTTTATCGTGGTTTATTAAGTTGTTTACATGTACGACATTTTGGGAGGTGAGGACAGGAACATCACCTCATTGTACTGTCCCGACGTTGGGAGCGGTTTTTCGGTGGTGATTACCATCAGGCTTTATCAGTCCACTACTGAATATATGCCTCCCTCAATGAACGCCAACACCACCGATCCGACTAATTGTAATGTAATACAAAAATCACTCCACAATTTGTAATTACGGAAACGAGTTCAAATTGACTTACAAATGTTTCAAATGCCCCAGTTCAAATTCGGCACAACGTCATTGAACTACAAATAGTATCGAATTATCATACTGGCCGTGACCACTAAAACATTACATAACACCGTGACTTTGTCCACATATGCTAATACAATGAAAAGGTTTCAATCTGAATATTTGACTTGTACACATATATTTTTTAAAGTACAAGTTTTGAGTTATAAAATGCTGATCAAGGAAAAAATCCTGAGACGTCGGTATTGGAGCTATGACTCATCTCCTCGACTGATTTCGAGGAGGACGACCCAATCGTGTGAGCATTAAGGTCAATGATGATGATTATGATAAATGATGATAAGTATTTGTTATCAATCCTTTGTTGTTAATATCATAATAATATTTGTTAGTTTGATTTAACAAACTACTAATTTTTATATCTATAATGATAACATTTACATTTCAAGTATTCTATAATTCATCATCATCATCAGCTTTTCGTCTGCTAAACATTGTCTTGCTACTCCAGTCCATTAAAAACTTGGTTCCATATAGGTGAAGCAACAGGGGCGATTGGTTAACAACCAATCCTGCCGTGGTATAACTAAAATGCCGTTATCCAACATTTGGGCGATTTTCGTTTTTTACACTAAGGAATAGAGAAAAAAAATCTCTATCGATCTGTATTTACAATTTTTTGATATCTTCATTAGTTTTAAAAATAAAAATTAAAAGATTGCCGTTAACGGCATACGTTATGTACATATCATAGTTTTTTCGCGTTTACTCAAAACTATGATTTGGTAGATGACGGCATTTAAGTTATACCACGGCAGAATCGACTTAGGACTATTGTGTATTACTTCCATAGAATCTTGATACATTTGCCTGAAAAGACCGGACACCCGGACACCGGACACCTACTATTAAGGATTTTGTCACAGTATTAATAGGAACGACACTCGTTTGCGAAATGTAAAAACCTAACAAAAGCCGGACTATTTTACCGGACAAGCTATCAAAAACCAATCTATGTCCGGCTTTATCCGGACGCCTGGCAAGGTGCAGGGGAATATCATATTATACAGCACTTAGAAGACAACACTACAGTTTCACTGTAAATAAAACCATACCACAGTAAATAGACGAATTGTTCTTACTCAGTGAGAAAGTTCCTTTGGATGGTTTCAAACAAAAAACTATTTAGGGCCTTAAGTGTACCTCAATGGAACTGGGAGGTCCGAGTGGCCGCAAGCCTACCCGCATGACGGTCCGTCATTGTGGGGAACAGGTTATGTACAAACCGGTTCACAAGCGAAACTTATATCAAAATTGATTGTAATTAGGGCCAATGGGAGACGGAATCCGTACAAAGGAAAGTCGTTTTAGAAGTGTTAGGTATCGTAACGTAATAATAATCTTTATGAGGCTCCAAGGCCTAAGATACAAGTTACACCTATGTCAGTGCTTTGTCATTGTACAGCCTTTATCCACCCACTGCTGAACATAGGCCCCTTTCAATGGACGCCACGATGAATAATAATATCTATGGACGCTTTCACACTACGTTAATCTGGTCCTGTGGCAAGTTTCCGAAGAACTTGTGTTACGGGTTAACAGACAACGGAAATACATTTAATACTTTTATATTAATACATATATTTAAGATTTTTATTATATAATACATAAATTTAATACATATCCATGACCCAGGAACACAGAAAACTTTTTGTTCCCTGGCGAGATTCGAACCCGCTACCTCCGGCTAGAGGGCCACCGCGCTAACCACTGAGCCATTGAGGTCGTATATCTAATAGATCGGATTATTACCTGTTTAATGGTGATTATAGGACTTATTTAATATTGAATACCACAACAAAACTATAAACCAAAGCCAGACCAAGCTTATTAATCTCGTCAACAGACACAGACAGACAGATATATTCCGAATACAAAATTGCGAAACAATACCTCCCAGAATCATAAAATTCAATGTTCTCATCTATATTAATATGTCAATAATAATATGAGACGCGACCCCAGATAACTCCTGACCCTAAGAGACAACACTTAATTTTCACTAGTATATTTGTTCCATATTCCGCGCCTTGTGAGGTCCAGGCCATATTGGCGCCACTGTACAATATATATAATAAGAATTTACAATAAATAAATAATTTTATATAAATAGGTAATATAACAAAATATGATCGGGATCAAAAGTTATTGAAGTGAAACTTCTTTAGAATCGTTGTGATTTTAAACCGGATGCAACGGAAAAAACGACAGGTAAGAGACAAAAATACAAAAGAGCGAGAGAGCAAATGTCGGTGTGTATGAATATTGCACACTGTTTAATACTTGCTTGCACTTAACGTGTGTTTCACTTGTATTGTGTGTGAATCGCACACACACTTTTTTTTAGATTTGAGACTTATGTTATTTTCATTATTATAACCACTAAGCCGTAATCTTGCTGTGAATTTGTTAGTAAATAAAATAATTATAAATTAATATATTATTACCAACGAGATTGCCATATCTAAATAAGAAGCACATGTTTTTGTTTTAATTAGGCAAAGCGCGAAATTGTCTGTGGGTTGTTTACGATATTCGCCGTAAAAATAATGCACAAAATAATGATATTATTTAAATCGCGTTAAATAATTATATTCAAGGAAAGAGTATTTCATTGTTTTACTATAAAAGTATCAAATTGAAAATTTTTGAAATTGTAATTAAAACCAATTCAAATAAACTTTTTTTTGCTCTTTTATATGATTTTTTATGTGATTTTTCAATTGTCTTTCTTAAATGTTTGGAAAATTATAAAAAATACAACAAATAATTTTACGGTGACATTATGTCCTTTAATGTAAAATATTCAATTGAATTTTAAAACACGACTTACATAAATAAATAACTTTTCTGAAACTCTATGTAAACGTAAATGTAACGTGCTTAAAAGTACGACACTCCTGCAGGCACGCGATAAAGTTCCCTTAACTACCAATAATTTGAATTATAATGTTTTTATTATTTAGAACCGAATAGAAATAGACATTATACGTATGTACTGTAGCTAGGCAGACGAGTGTTCTACCACTTAACCATACTCTAAGCAGGGGACTATAGTTCGCTCACCGGTGAAGGAAAATGTCGTGAGGAAACCTGCACGTCTCATAAAATCGGCCAGGAGTCATTGCCCAGCAGTGGGACATTAGATAGATTGAGTAAACTTTCAAAACTTTATAAGTTTTAAGCTAATTAAATGTTTTTAAAGAATAAAAAAAATACTATTTATTGCATGAACAATTTAATTACTTTTTCGCCAAAACTTATAATTCATTTGATAATGTTTGACAAGTACATCATTAAAAAAACATAGTCTATCTTTATAATTATGTGTAATACAAATAAATTTAAGAAAACAGATTTAACACAGAAAATCTGCTAATAAAAACGTGAAACATATTTACTACAAAAATATTTCACACAAATTATAAAATAAAGAAATGACAGCGTCATGACATTGTCGTCACGGCATTTGAGTCAATTTTACCGTCGGAAATAAACAGCAAACAATTTCGTAAGGTCAGGACTTGAATGTGGCCAAAGCAGGTGAGAGTAACTAATATTATAGCTATAAAAAACCTAAACACCTTTTGCCATATAATTTCTTAAGCCTTATCGGAACACATTTCCGTTTACATTTAAAAATATTTCACCTATCCTAGTTTGAAACGTTATCATGACAAATTACACAAGGTTGATTATTTGTTTTAAAGAAAGCTTTTTTCACCTATTATACCAGTATGAAAATAAGTCACTATAGTCGGAACCTGATTTCGATGTAGCGAGGGAACAAAGATATTTTATTTAATAATAATAAGCGCAAAATCATTATTATCGATTTGGATATTTCCACAAAATCATGACATAAAGGGGGCGATAGACGTGCGAGCTAGTTTGCCAACTTGAAGCTCGACCAGCCACGTAGTTGAGTCACAAATTCGCACTTACAAGGCGTGTCAACCTAAGTACGCGTACTATAAAACCGCAGGTAAGTTTGTTGACGATCCGACAAGTTTGACATTTTACTCGTAACCTACCTCCTGTCGTTTCTTTAAGATCGTTCATCTTCCACTCGCTTATAAAAATCAAATATGCCAATTAAAAATCGTTAAATTGGGAAATAAATGTTAGAATATGGTTTTCCTTATTTAACATAAATATAAGATTACAAATCCTTTGAATGGTTACATTGTTTGCAAGAATTTAAATGAACATGGTTATTTTTATGACTAAAATTATTCAACATGGGATCCCGGGGCTCGATATTTCCACATCATAGAGTCTTGTGAACAAAATCCTGTGTTAAGTAATTTTAATACTTATGACAATGTTGCCTGTCGTGTAAATAATTATAGGTAACACCTAAAAAATGACTAAAAGGACTTCAGACGTAGAAAGTAATCTTCTAAATCAGTTACAAAGTATGATATTATCACTTAGTGACATAGGCTAAAAATGATAATTCCTATGTTTGCAAATCCAAGTAAACGTGAAACTATGGGTAACAATAAGCTAAAGCTGGTCGATTTCATTTATGTAGAAAAAAAACAATCTACAAAATCATCTTGGCCTAAAGACATTTAAAATCAGGTATTATATATTGATAGTACATAAAATCGATATAGTAATTTATGTAAAACATGTTACAACAAAAATAATGTCACCTTATCAACAAAAACTTTTTACATTCTCACAAACATAGCATAAGATAATCGACACGTTTTTATTAACATACAAGAATAGTATTATTAGATTATGTTGATGCGATAGATCGGTGAATGTATTTTAATATTATATTCGCATTACTCAGATTATAGTTTTGTCTAAATGTTTTCTGTTTATAATTGCGCTATGTGTGGTCTTTTGAAATATGATGGTAAGAAAGGCAGAACATCTGCTTTGCAGCCATGCTGACACCTTGGCTCGCGTTATACGGTTTGTGATGTGGCTAAATGGGGGGATAGAAAAAGGAGGGTAACGCTTTTGCATAACCTTTGGTTGTGTGGATGTTTGTGGGCATCGATAGTGTCCAAAAGCGACGACTGTTCGCTTGCCCTCCTTTGCTAAAAAAAATGTTAATTCTCAGAGTAGGTAAGTATACCTAGGTAACAATCAAAAAGCAGCTAACTCCCGGATTACCGTATTTACTTTCATCCGACACTTTTAATCGCTTTATTTTACTTCTATCCCTCATTTTTTTTTAAATTATGAACTAATTTATAGTTATCAGCACAACTTATAATATTTAGATATAATTAACAATAAACACGAAAATTTTAACATAATATATTTGTAAGTTTTATTACTTACTTCTTTATTGTTACTAGACACAAAATTAGTAATTTACCCTCATTAGTCGGCGTTACCCTAAGGGAGATAAGGATAGATAAGTGGACTCAAAAATGGGTAATTTAATTACTTACCCCAGTATATAATAATTAATGAAGGCATGCATGTGTGCATTGTTATCGTGTGACGCTAGGGTCTCGACCTTATTGGACAGAAAAATAATTTGCTTTCTGTTATAAATAATTGATATGTTTTTATAACTTCGACCTTGATAGTAATGTTGTATATTGTACTGAAGTTAAAACTTCAAAGATTTATCCAACCGTTTTTTTAATTACTAAGTACCTTAAAGTTGCATAGTTACTTAATTTTAGTTTTAAGCTAATAAAGTTGTTTTTAGCTATGAAAAGGATAATAAGATTCGAAAAAGTCATAGAATTTTACACATTTAAAACGAGTGAAAACAATGTTGAAATTCAAAATAAATGCAAATTTGTTCACTAGCATTACATTTAAAGGTTGCTGTTTATCCGGAACGACTTATTAATAACTACACTATTATTTACAATAATAAGAATAATGATGATAATAATAAATATAGAAAAGTACAGAGAATACAAATTAATAATACATAGTTTATGAGTGTTGCACATCAAACAAAATTAAATATGGCTGATGGACTGCGTTCACGCTTCACGTCACGTTACGCCCCACTCATTACGCCCTTAAGGTGGCAAACACCGATTGGTCAAACTAAATTATTTAGCTCCCTTAGATTCCCTTCCCCGTTAACTTCCTTGTAATAGTATCAATTAAGTATTTTTTACGGTTCGTAATCTTTTATTGTATCTAGTTTTATGTTTGTTTTATTCAGATACGAGTATCTGATAGAGTAGATTATGACTTTTTACTACAATAATTGTACCTTTACTTCTATGATTTAAAATATTTCCAATTTAGTCGCGACATCAAATTAAATGCACGTAAAATCATAAACATTATTTGGTTATTTTGTAGGGAAAACTGATAAGCATTCTGAGCATTCGTTTTTCAAATTTTCTTTAACTGACTAACTCAAGTAATTAAGTTTCTTGAGGTTCCCAAAAAACGTTTTGATCTCATCGCTTCGATCTAATTCTATAACGGAAAGTGCTACATCCAAAATCAATTCTGCTAGAACAAAAGCAATCTTTCATGGTATATTTACAATACGATTGCCGTGTTGAGGCGTGTTGTTTTTTACCGGCCAATTAGTCCTCCAGTATCATATGCATCGCCCGGCCTGCGGTAGGCCGTAATAGCGAGTCCGCTTGTAATGTGTTTTTGGCGTGTTGCCGATACCCGCCCAATATTGTACCACCCATAGCCCTTGCGTGTTATTACATTCATCAGATAACGCTTAAGTAGCTATAGGAAAAAAAGGTTCGATATGCTCATTTGTTATTTTTTTATGTTCTATGTTTATTTTAATCCCCCTTTCAGCTTACACGTTTATTGCAATTTCACTAATGATAATTAAAGCTATCTCACTTGGAAATAACAGTTTTACAAATCGATAAGTTAGAGGTAATTTATAAAAGATTGAATTAAATACCGTCAATGCATATGAAGTTACAACAAAGTTTACCGCAACGTGACATAATAGTATATTGCAGGTTTTTGCTGAACGCTAATGCTATAGAACAAAAGAGTTAACAATCATTGGATCACACGTATACCCGTCAACAATCCGTCAGCAATAGATCAATAACTCACTCCTCGGTATTTTTTTTTTTATATTAACTATTTTACAAACTGTAGATGTAGCAATATTTTAAAAAATGGAATATAAACATCACCGTCATATTTTCCTTGCTTTCAGAGTATTAAAATATATTTTTTGTAAGTAATCATTTTAGGAATCGGTGAATGTTTTTTTTAGACGTCATAAAGGTTGTAAAAATAAGTTATATAATACTTTATTAAAGTTATTTTAATATGAGAATTATTCGATTTATTACATAGCCTGGAGTTCACTGGACTGCAGGCAACAGCTGCTACAAAATCAAACATGTACAACAATGTAATATTACAAAATCGTTTTATGTTACTGAAGCCCCGTCTTGTAAAACGGAAAATGTAAAAAAAATCTATTCGTAGACATAATGTAACGTAATATCACTGTACGGTCACCGACATTGAGAAAACTGTCACCAAGAGTTAAAAAAGTGTCAACGTTTTTAATTTCATAGGCACACTTAGTGAAGTGGAAGACGATGTACGTCTATCACACAGCTTGTACCACGATGTCACTGCAAAATCATATTGTATGACATCCAACACCGACGACCAGTTTAACCTTACCTCTTGATCTGGCCGGTTCATAATCAAAGGTATATGGTTACATAGTATCGTTTACATCGATGAAGTTTTTTTTTAATTTACCCATCCAATGATTTCTTATTTCACACTCAAACTAGCGCCATCTAGGCTGCACTTGAGGACTTCATATTTTCAAAACGAGTTTTTTGATAATATTAAACCTCATAATGACATATCGATCTTTCAGGATGTAAAAAAGCTATATATAAGACTAATTTAAGGTTATACTGTGTATATGACTTTGATTTTGAATGAGGAGCAGATGGTTATTACATTTATAATCCTAAAGAAAAGCATGAAACTTATTCGAATGAAAAAATACAAAGAGCATTAAAATGTTCATCCAAAATTCAGAGTTTTCTTGAGATTTGAGAAAACCATGTTCTCCTTGGGAGGTAGATGTATGAGCCGCTTGAAAAAACATGGATGTTAATTTAAGCAATGTGCTTGGAACCTAATACCTCTAAAGAATCGGTTCGGATGAATTTGTAAGCGATCGTGAAACATATATTTGCTAAAATGTATCACGTTCGAATATTTTCCCCGTGAAAATGATACGTATCTATTTTTGGAGATACATGATACATAACAGTACAAAAATATTCTATATCTTTTGTACATGAGCAGAATAGGTAAAGCAGCAGCTAAGGAACCTATTGGAAAGTATGTGACTGTTAAAGATTTATTTATTGAATCTTGAAATAATTACACGTCTTAAGATGCGTGTTTATTTCCATGCAGACGTAGCGCATTTTTCTCTCTTTCTTTAAGAGCTTTGCTCTTGTCGGTGGAGTATTATATATATTTATTGAAGGTGTTGGCAGAGAAGAGAAGCAAGTGGCGAATACTTTACCGACAAGAGCGCACTTTTAAGCAACGCAAAAGATGCATTAAACATCCATGGAATTGAAAAATCAAAATCATAAACGAAAACATAAAACTCCACAAAATTATAACATAATTCCTGATAACCATCATAAAAATCATAATATCGCGTAACCCAATTTAATCACATCGATAGGTTGTATTTTTGTGTTTATTTCATTTTTATGAGTTTAAGTAGGAAGCATGAGGTGGTGAGAGGAATAGGGATTTAATTGAACGCTGGGGCGAGGGTGAGCCTCCCGGCTGCGGGGATGAAATAAAAAAAGCAACCCCTGAAGCTCGGAAGCTGTGAAACTGGCACGCTGGGATAAATGAATATTTTTTGTTTGTTCCACCGCGGTATATGTTGGGTGAAGTGTCTATGATTGTTATAAAACGCTTCAATACATAGATTTTATATTTTTGAGACTAAATAAAATATTTTTATTATACCTCTCTCAACTCTACTGTAAGGCTTTTGAATTTTCAACGAATTTGAATCGCTCTACACTACGATTAAGCTTTAAAATTCTAAGTATAATTGTTTTGACATAATCTATTTTGGACGTGCTATGTTTCTACCAACAATTTACAAGTATAAGGGCCTGTTTCACAACCTCCAGATAAGTGCCGGATAGGCTATCCAGAAAATATTTGACAGATAAAGTATGTAGTATCTGTCAAATATGTTCTGGATAGCCACTTATCTGGAGGTTGTGAAACAGGCCCTAATTGTAATAGAAAGCCGAAAGTTAAAACGACATCATCAATTCACAACTTCGTTGACTATGAACTCAGTTGTTATTTTGTCACTGTTATGGTCACTTTAAATCTACTACTAGAGGGAGCTAGCGAGTAGATTTATTATTTAGCAATAAATCATAACCGAAATATACTCTATCTGTTGCTAACGTTGCCGCCGCGTTTATTTCGGAGGGTGTCGGAAAATCATACGGCGTTTTAAAAGTGTATTTATAAACAATATTATTTGCTTAGAGCTATTTCTTTTAGACTTTCTTAAATTATTGTGTATATATATACACTATAACTTTGCTTTATGCAATGTTTCACTATAAATAGTTCAGACTTACGTAAAGTGAAATGGTTGAAATCAAAAATATTCAGAATTTGTATCACTTTCAATATTACGTTTGTAATTTAAATGGATGGAGGCTATAGCAAGTTTGCAAGGAAAGGTTTTATTAATATTGACATGAGCACTTGGATATTGTACTAGATTTAGTCTGCTCAATTCTGAGAGCTTTTATTGGTCATGACATCAATATTAGAATGGTACTGTCTGTGTGACCAAAATATCGAACAATTCAAGTGGGATTCGTTGATCCAATTTAGTTATCCAAGTTTAGTTTTCAAGTCATCATAAAATAATTTGTTATCCTAAGAAACTGTTTAATGTGTTATCAAAATACGATTACTATTAAATGGTATAATAATCTCTAATATCACATACATTCCCCATTTTAGTGGGATTAATAAACTAAGAATAAAGCGTATTGCATTAGCACAAACAAAACGCGAAGGAAAGCTGTATTATTTAAGAGAATCTTATTTGATAGAGGGTGAGAATTAAGTCAACAGCGAACTTAACAATGGAGTGCAGTTTATATCCAAAGGAGTCAAGGGATACAAGACCGTATCGGGACGCAACTGAGCACCGTATGCATTGCAGACTCCCCACAGAGGGGCACTGGCTGTCACTTCAGCGATTTAAGTGACAGTTTTATTAATTTCCCATACTCATCCCCGTTTTCCACCCTTCTCAGTTACAACTGGTGACTTTTTTCGAAATATCGATATTTATGCAGCGCCATGAATTTTTAGTTTTAGTATTTTGTGTTTGGAATTAGTCATCTGAACATTATAAGCATTTAGTAGATTACAAAATAGATATGTTTTTATGGCCTACATTTTATCAGGTAAGATCATCTGAGGTTCCTCCTCAGATTCGGATTTTTTTTCCAAAAATCATCAGAAAGTATCACCAAAATCATTATTTCAGGTGAATAATAATGGATCCAACTTCAACTTCAAATTTTCCCATCATCTACATAAAATTCATTTTATCATGCATTTCAGTTATTTCCAGTGACAAATAAATTTAATAAAGTCATATTGCTTCAGAAGTTAAGACCCGTCCCAAATCGTGGCCATATTAGATCCTATAATCACAAAGAAACGTGCAAATATTAAATCTCAATAGAATAAAGACGGGGTATGCATAAATAATGAGAGTATTTGAATATCGGTGCGTCTGCGAATGCGTGCCTGTTGAGAGATAAGATATACTATAGCACTGCGATTTATCTAGATTTCAATTATGCCTTCATACCAGTCGGGTGTACGGTCACGACTCCTCTTGAGGGGATTTTCATGAAACGTTTAGAAATTTCTTAATATCTTACCTATTTTATTTTTTGGATATGTAGTTGCTAGCGATATTAATATATTGAATTTAAAATTGTTTTCGTGTTTTGATAGAAATAAAGTGTGTGCTTACAGATTCTGCTACCAAATTTTTAATTTCTATTGCCAGAAGGGTTTTCACTAGAAATGTATTATTATTATTATTTTACGTTAATATTAAAAAAAAATAAAGATACATGATATATGTATCAAAATTCATACAGTAAAATTGTCAAAGCAATTAATTTGCCAACGTAAAAATATATTTATTTAAAAAATAAGAAATAATATTTTCACATATAAATATTACACATAGGAAGAAAATTGTAGTGACAGTTCCTTACGGAAAAGAAACGTCTCCAACACTTTACAAATTTCACTTAATCACTGTCTGTCGCTAACCCAACTAGAGCTCCTTACACATCGTTACTAACGAACGATCATAATTTACCCAGTAAGCCTAAATATGATTCTAATAAAAGATGTTTGTCAACAGATATGGTATGGATCTAAATGGCGCAAGAAGAAAGAATGCTACTAGAGAAACTACCAGCACGCTCAAGGCGTGGCTCAACGAACACAAGAAGAACCCATACCCAACAAAGGGGGAGAAGATAATGTTAGCAATCATCACAAAGATGACTTTGACGCAAGTATCAACGTGGTTCGCAAACGCTAGACGTCGACTGAAAAAGGAGAACAAAATGACGTGGGAACCGAGGAATAGAGTTGATGATGAAGATAATAACAACGATGACGATGATCATAAGAGTAACGACGGGAAAGATGCATTAGGTTAGTTATATAGTGTTATTTATGAGAAAAAAGATTTTATTAATTAATATAATGAATGCTTTTCAAAGCAATTGAAATTGTAGCGTTTTGTTTCTGATGTGACCAAAGTGAACTTAGTGATTGACGACGCCTTGCGATGAATTATAAAGTGTTATTGTTAATTAAGCAACACTGAAAATAATTCAATAGATCCAAATAGTCTGGTGATAGATGGATTTTAAATTGTATATTTATATGAATTTTGCCTGCGGTGGCGTAGGACCGTGATACGTGGAAGAGCTTGGGGGAGGCCTTTGCTCAGCAGTGGGACAGCATAGGCTAATTAAAAAAAATATGAATTCATATATCTGTCTTATGAATCAGACACAATATGAAGAAATGCTAAAGTATAGTGTCAACTAATATACCTTAATTTACTTCAAATGTTAGTTGTAGTTGTTTTAAAATAAAGTCAATCAATCTTAGTAGTTTCGCATAGTCTTTGTGATTAGTTAGAGCATTATTATGTGTATATAATGACTGTATATTTCATTATTTTTTACCATCAACTCTAAACATTCTAACGGGAATTCATGATCATTCACAAGCATCTAGTCATGGGTTTATCTCCCTCATGTGATTTACGTACGAGTCTTTTATATAATATTGTAATACTTAATACTACTTAATTTGCGAGTGCGTGTACCTATTCTCAGCAAATAATTATGAAATTATAATTTATATAATTTAAACCTATTTATTTCTTTATAGATGGCAAAGATTCCGGCACTGGGTCTAGCGAGGACGGCGATAGACCTCAACAGAGGCTCGATCTTTTGGGACAACGAACGGAATCTGAATGGTCGGAATCACGAGCTGACAGTGGTCCTGAGTCACCGGAGCCATACGAGCGACCTATTCATCCAGCATTCCAGCACCTTCCATCCCGAGCTCCACCCGGAAGCACCCCAGCTTCAGCCAAACCGAGAATATGGTCGTTAGCCGATATGGCGAGTAAAGAGGGCGAAGCGCCCACACAACCCACTGCGTCTGCGTTTTATCAGACCGCAGCGGCTGCGGCTGCCGCGCGTCTCGCGCATCCGTATAGTCGACCAGAGCTGTACAGGGGTCTGTACCCCCCTACGCATCCAGCAGACGTGGCCCTCCTGGAGTACTCGCGCACGCTCGCCCTGGCAGCGCCTGCTCCAGCGCCTCCCGCCCCCTCGCCCTCTTCATCCTCCACCTCCTCACTTGCCGAGCCGCCCCCCTCCCGCGCCTGACCGCCTGCCACCCGGCCGCCGTTGGCGCATCGACAATAATTCAAATATCGACGGCTATGGCAAATCATCTGTAAATATCATTCTATAAATATAAATTTATATATACATACGTATATATATACGTGATAATAATTTATGCACCGGTAGAGAAGCTTAGATATGTGATAGTGGACATATGGAAGAGTCTCCGCGCCGACCGACCGACAATACTAGGTGCTAAAACGAGTTGGACCTTAATACTACACTCGATGTAGTTCATATTGGAGGTGAAAGAAGTGAATAAATTCGATACTAGGTATTAATGTGTTACGTTTCTTAGGTAAACAACACTGTTAGGTATAATTTCATATGTAGAGTGTAAATTATTTTCGAAATGTTCTCTTTATGTTTAGTGCCTGATTACGTCCATTTAATCTCTGTTGTTTGATATATCAAAAATATCTTACGGTTCTAAATATATTTATTGATATGAGGTCAGTAGGTATTATCTGTTATTTCTATTTAATCCTATGAAATACCGATGTTAGCTTCTACGGAGTTATGTACATT
This sequence comes from Lycaena phlaeas, assembly GCA_905333005.2. NCBI lineage: Eukaryota > Metazoa > Arthropoda > Insecta > Lepidoptera > Lycaenidae > Lycaena > Lycaena phlaeas. Next base: position 19,324,607 of record HG995168.1, on the reverse strand, counting down.
ATTTCTAGTCAGATGACTATATCCAATAAAGAAACACAAATATGCGAACTATGGATATCGTTTTCAGATTTTGAAACAGATTTAAAAACTAGTTAGTGAGATGTAGTTCTGTTTGTTACATGTTTTTTGTGACACTTGTGTTGATTTTCCGCATTAGAAAACTAAGCGATGGACATACACGGATACTTTTTACATCCATTCTTTTAGATCTTTGTTTGGAGCAATAATAAAAGCGTTACGTGTCTTTTAACATGAATAGAACCTCTATACTAAAACATTTCTCAAGATTAAAAAAAATATATATCCATTAGGCTATGTAAGTTTAAGCCTACTTTATTCATTCATACTACTCTTTATAGTTCAGTTGTTAGATTTTTATTACATCCTAAAACATCACATAACATTTACCTATTAGTGTTTTACAGAAAGTTATTAAATCTCTATAAACTTGTATTTTAACTTGCTCCAAAATTTTACACAAATCTCATAAAGTTTAAATGTGGTTATAGGTGGTATATTTTTTAAACGACTTTTGATGAATATTATTTTCTGTGGATACCTAAATTATTAATGAATCTTCAGATACTTCGTATATTGTGATATTAGATCTGACACCTCAATCAATTTTTCTATAAAAACTGTAAAGTATCCGAAGTGTAAAATTCTTTTCCAACCCCGATAAAATCCGTCAAAGTTGTCTAAATGATATGAAAGGCATGCACCACACTTTCTATTCTTCTTGCTTAGCAGCTATCTATGGATTTCGCTAATTATTTGCAACGATAAGAGAATCGTCTGCCTATTGGCCCCTTTTTCTTGTATGTAAAAATTCGATTATTTTTTTCATAACCGATGTAAAAAGTATCCTAGTCTAAGCCGGGATCACAATAATCGCTAGTTATCTTGGCCTTGTATATTGTAACTGTACAGTAATCCGTGTGTTTCATGATTCGTTCATTAGAGACTGAAAGTCCGTGTCGAGTTGTAAATATTCCGCTGTTGTAAGTATTGTAATTGATAAATAAGAATTAATTTCTGTATTAGCAATATTATATGACGAATTATTGTAACAACGAAAATTTCATTTGGCGCATGTAAACCGTAGAGAAATGTTTATTTATTTATATTCTAAGAACATTTTTTTGTATGTTATATGCGTTGTATATTTTGTTAGATGTCTTAAGCCGGCCCCCTAAAAGGTGTGTGAATAGATGCAATAAAATTTAATACAGAAATATATCGTTGTTTTATTATTTACATTTTTATTATACTACTAAATAATGAGGCAGAAGACTTTGTTTCTTTATCTCCATGAGCACCAAATGTGTTTCATAAATACATTTACATTATATCTTTTATGAATACAGATTTAGGGTGGGTGAAACAGCAGAAATAAACTACTACCAGGAACGCCCATAATTTCTACCACCCCTAAAGATATACTGCTCCTCCAAAACTATTTCTACCAAGCAGCTTCGCTACATTTTAACGTCGGATAAAAAACAAGGACCGACTTCCAGGTTGACAAGTTATAAAGTCACATATGCTTATCAGTGCCAGTGGCCAGCTCATATTCGACGTTGACTACATAACATCAGAAAAAATAGAACGAATATTTTTTTTTGAAAATCCTGAAAGTCTTTTTAAATATAATCAGCTCTCGGACTATAATACTCATCAAGCTGATTCAATAAGCCGACTATTCAACGGTGGCCTAAGGGCTGGCCAGACATGTACCTACATAATTATTTATTGATGTCCAGTTTTATGTATTTGTATGCTAATGCGATAAATAGACTTACTTTGCACAAACGACTGAACAAATTGTTCATTCATTCAAACCATTGAAAAATCAAACACGATTAATCAAATCGATGAATGCAAAACCATTTTATTTAAAAGAGACTAAGATTTCTTTAGAGTTAGTTGCTTACATTTCCTTCAGTTACAATTACATTTTCAGTAATTACGTTAATACATTTTATTACACAGTAAATTTTTAATTAATTAGATACTGAATGTAATAATTTACAAAATTATCAAAGATAAAAGAATAAAAATTAAAAGAATGTATACTCAATTTCCAATTATGTATTAAAAAAAACCCTTTTTAGCTTCTTTTAGTACGAAAATTAACAATAAGTATGAACTGTATGAACTGTATGTACTCACGACTTACTACCAAATATATTTCTATTAATTTACATAAAAATTACCTATTTATCATTACATGAAATGCCTTAACGATTTTTAATCTCATTATGACTTAACAAATAGATTGAGACTTAAGTTGAATTCAAATCAAAAGCAACTCACACAAGTAGTCTTGTTATTTTATTATCAACACAAACTCACAAAAAAAGTAAAAAAAGGCAGAGTCATAAATGGTCGAGGGATGTTACTTCAGTTCTATAATTCATTAATAAAAATATTTAATGTATGTTAATAATCCAAAATGCCTAGTTATGATTTTAAAGTCTGAGTAAACCACCTAATTCATATCCCCATTTTAGAATATGTAGGTAGTGTACCTACCCTTCGTAATCATTTTGTGTCTTTAATATGAGTATACTGTGACCATGGGCTGTAGCGGAGTGTCGATTTGAATAAATTGTAACTTTGGCGTGTAGCATCATATCGTAAATAAAGATAAAGTTTCTTATAGAACTACTATTATATTTTATCAAAAGCTAAAAAACATAAGCACGGCGTGATGATCATCATCATTATCTACCCAAAACCAATCAAAATATATTTTATTTTATATTTTAAGGGTTGGTGGTTTGGACAAAATCCATATATTATACTCCATGGCCGGCAAGAATCTCTATGTAGACAAGGAAATAGCTAAGCGCATTAAATATAATATAGTGATAATGATTTATAATCTACAATTGGTCTCTATTAAAATATTATGTCAATTTATAAAGTACCATAAATAAAATTAATGAAACCATTATATTTGAATTAATAGACTATCCATGGGAGCGATAAGTGGCACATAAGACGTGAACCGTTTACCGCGCGGATAATAAAGTTAAATGTTCCAATAACACAACCTATAATAGGCAATTATTAAAACCTTCTTTCATCTAGCACATTTTATTAAATATTCAAATATTTTTTTTAATGTTTCATTTTTTAATATGTCGGGACAACTCGCACTCGGCCATCTGATCCCAAACTAGCCAAAGCATGTTCTTATGGTAACCAGACAGCTGATACACTACTTATGTATTTCTAAATATATACATAATATAGATAAATAATTACGCCCAGACACAGAACAAATGATCATGCTCATCACACAAACATTAGACTTGGGTGGGAATCGAACCCACGAGCTTCTGGTCTAGCAGTCAGGGTCACTAACCACTAGACCAACAGGCTCGCTTTAGTTATTCATTAAGCAAAATAGTAAGAAAAAATCCATATTTATTGCTCCAGAACTAAGTAAATCATAAGGACGCTGCACGACAAAAACGTGCGGCAGTCATCCGTCTGATCGCGACAGATGCCGCTTCTACATTATGACTGTTATCTAAACGACTGGGAGGCTGTAATCAAATACGAGACGATACACCTGAAGTAGCTTTATGTGTTAAATATTCTATAATAACTTTTATTAGGGTAATCGATTACTTTATTGGGATAAAAATCGATATTGACATAAACGAGTGTATTATATTTTCACGCCCATACAGATTTTGATGAGAGCTTGTAAACATATAATAATAATAATAATAAAGCCTTTTTATTTCCTATTAACCTTGTAGTTAGTAGTTACATAATATTACGTTTTATATTAGATCTATGTTAGTATTTTCTAAATATAAGGGTTTTTTCTAAGTAAACATCAGCTCTGTATAACCAGATTATTTCTCTATAATAAAACAATATTATTGTACTTAAAATGGCTATCTATAATAATTATTATGAGTCTATATTACATCATCATTGTTTCGCCAGTTCTTGTAGACTCGACTCACCGGTGGTAGACTGAATTGACGTTCAAAAAGATACTTTGGTGGTACTACTTTGAATAAAAAAAATATTTTGATTATATACGCTTTTCCTTAAACTGAACCTAGGTTGTTATTTACTTCAATGAGCGCCAAGATAATCGAGTCCCGCCTCGGATTTTGAAATCCGGCGAATTTGGAAAATGGCGAAAGGTACAGCCGAAATAGTGCAATAGATATGGTACCTATACAACAGAGCTCTACAGTAAGATTTAAATGACAAATTTAGTATTTACTAAGTACATAATATACTAATAACTAGACTTATAATCAACACTCGACATAACTTTTATAATTAAGTAATAATTTCTGTTGAATTTTACTTTAAAAGCAATTACCACTACAGTAGCGAATCTACGTTTCTATATTGTTACTAGCTGTCCCGACAGACTTCGTTCTGCCAATACTAAAATTGCAATTACAAAATAGGGGTTGATCGTAGAGGGGTCAAAATTTAGGGTTGTATGTATTTTTGTATGCTGTATCATAAAAAAATAAAAACAAAAAATTTCGTCTAAAAATTAACAAAAAAATTTTAAGGGTGAACACCTATCACTCAGGGGTATGAAAAATAGATTTTGGCCGATTCTCAGACCTACTGAATATGTATATAAAATTTCATAAAGATCGGTCAAGCCGTTCAGAGGAGTACGGTAACTAACATTGTGACAGAGAAATTTTATATATTAGATAATACAATTTGTCACAACTGACTCCGTTCTGTTAAAGGTATTAATATCGCTGTTAAAAGGGTGAAAATTTTAAGTTGTATAGTATGTACTATGTATGTATAAAAAATAAAATTTAATAAAATATTTCTCCAAAAAATTAAAATTTTTTTTTTTTTCTGGGTAAGCTACTGTTAACACTTAGGTTATTAGCCTCAGACCTGAATATACATATTGAATTTCATCAGAATCGGGTAAGCTATTTCTGAGGAACATTAATTAAACAGTAAAACTCTGACACAAGATTTGTATATTATATTAGGAATTAGAATATCTAGAATACTCTAAGACTTACCATCCCATTTTAAGGATTCAACTCTACTTCAAAATTCAAGTCAATCACATTAAAGACTTCATAAACTGAAACATCCTCTGTTGATTTGTTCATTTATGTAATATATTTACTCTACCCGTATGAATTCCTAGCAATACGTAAGTGAAATTTCTTCGAGATTGTAAAATAAGATCCTTAAGTTCTCAGTTGTGAAAGTTTTCACTTTGACCTCAGCGTTTATCTTGTAATTTATGTTAAATTCAATTTGATTTCCTGTATTCAAAAATAATCACGTATTTATTTAAGGCTAGCTGGTTTTTTTATTTATTTTTTATAAATTATAGTAATATGTATTCTTTCACTGCTGAACATAGGCCTCCTCAATGAACGCCAAGATGACCGATCCCTTGCTACTCCCATCCAACACGGACATACCACTACACGGAGATCATTCCCATTTAATGGCCGACCAACACTTCGTCTACCTAGACACGGCCTAAACTCTTGAACCTGATTGACCTATCGGCCATCCGTTCTCCTGAGTGTGTGACCAGCCCACAGTCACTTCAACGTGCTCACTATACGCGTGATATCGGTAACTTTTAAGAATAAGTATCCTATGTTATTCTTAATACCTCCAAAAATATGTGTAAGTTAAGTTTCGTGATGATCGATTAAGTAGTTTTCGCGTGAAAGCGTAATTTCACGCGAAAACTACATAATCAATCAAAAAAAAACAGAACATCCAAAGCCATGGTGAAAAGGCCAGCTTCTTATGCGAGGAATCTCTTTAGGACTCCAAAATTCAAGCTTCATTTATAGGTGTTATTTTTCTCTCGCCGTCTTAAAAAATGAATATTTATTGATATCACATTCATATTTGTGATAATATTTTCGCTTGAAGGCTTGTAGACACAGCTGACGATACAGGCTCATCTCTAAATCACTCAACATATAATAATTAAGTAAATCTGGTGGACCCAATTAGAGATCAAAGTATCACACCGGTAAACTCTTTATAATGGAAATGCACAAATTTTCCGGCGTAATTGGAACGTGGGACAAATACACGTAAATCATAGCGCGCCGCTTTGATGTGCCGTGTCCGGTGACGTCACACTTGGAGATTTGCACGGTGTCTACGCGTCAGCAAATTCTCGGACTGGGGCACCATGATGTATGCGTTTATGGGACACTTTTGAAATAAGGATATGTATTGTAATTTGTATTAAATATATCTTTTTGATTCAAAATAAAAAATACGGTATTATTTCTTACTGTAAAATAATTATTACTTTTGCATCTGTTTCGATTTACAGCATTATTGGTTCACACGCATCTGAGAAAATTGTTAATATTTAAAATATGTAAAGAAGATATATTATTATTATTAATTATTAGCATGAAAGTAACCTCATCTATTATTATTATTATGACATTCATAGAAATCACTTTATACTAATCATTATAAATTGAGGCATAAAAATACTTCTTGGGTTAGCCTACTGCCCACGCACTGCTCCAATTTCGCTCAAAGGCCTTCGGGTCACACATTTCTAAAAAAATATGGATAAAGTTGGGTGAAATAACTTGTTAAATATATATCTACATTTAGGCTATCAAAAATTATTGTGTGAGAATTACCTATTTATCAAAAAAGCAAATAATTGTCATTACTACTTGTGACGCAGATGTTATTTATTAAATGATAGAATATTGTATAATTGATGTCCAGTCGTTGATATGATTATGAATAGAATAAATTAACAATGAATATTATTGTGATCTTTAAGAGGGTTTGAAACCTACCTTAAGTGTTTAGGGTGACCATACTATGCAAGAATATGTTTATTATTACTTTTAGCTAGAACTTTTAGCGGCAATTCTACACTAGAAAAGTATTACAAAATACTTTAGTTTTTACTTTAAGCGTATAATATAATATAATTAAATAAGCGTACTAATAAAGCTAAATTTTACTGCCTTCTCCCTATTTTTTTATTTTCATGGAATTTTAAAGACTATACAGTATCATTCTATGTTTTCCATTATATAATATTATAATATGACAATATTATGTTAAACCAAAAATATATAAAAAGTACATCATTTATCAACAATTACATACACATTATGTAATTGTTTTAAAAGACCAAGTTAGTATAATTGATTATATAAATTAAACGCCAAATTTTTGATAAGCCTTTCAATTTATTTTCTAATTGTTTTTGTGTTTATATTTTTTACTTCTTTTATCTCCATAAGCATTATTTTTCTTTATGTCTCTTCCGACAGAAACACCTCATCTTTTTCTCGGGACTGTCCCAACAAACATATCAAAGTGTGGCCACCCTCACCGATATGTCATACATTTATTATTTGCTCACGTATAGATGAAAGCCGCCAAACATAAATAAACAAATCATAAGCCAGTGACAGTGTTGAAAGGACGCATGAGAGAGTTACGGATTCATGAGAAGCCCACAATTACTCTCATCCGTTTGGGTTAAACATAGTCCTCGAAGACGGATTTACAGACGTACATTTGATGTAACAAAAAATATTATATAAGCTTACGATGTTATAATTGGGGCATTTGTTGGAAGTGTAAGGGATCTAACAGAAGGATGCGTTCGATTTATCTAAGGATAAGGATTGGAGATGAGGTATCATGAATGGTCGACGCAGCCCATGAAAATAAAGTATATCATCTGGATATTTCCGAAGTCACTTATTCATGCATTATTTATCCGTAGACATAAGATCTCTCAGTACAACGATGCATAAAAAGCTTTGCTATGAAATAAATTAGAAGGTTTTATGTGCCGCTGCGTGAGCACACCCCTTCCACCGCTAAAATATAATAAAAACTCTTTCAAAATATCATCTTGTGATGTATCTGATTGACACATCATACATCGTTAAACATCATACAATTGCATCTAATAGGACGCCATACAATTGAGCACTCCACATTAAAAAGCTATCACATAAACAAATCATACAAATCACTAATCATGAGAACGGGAACATCGAATACTCCGGTACAATATCGACCCCAGAGCTAATCAGCATCGCTGACCGATGACTCACAACCCAATTAGGGTCTGACGACTCTCACGGACCAATCAGATCTCATTGTCACCTCAACCTCTCATTTAATTTGTAATAAAGCCATCCAATATTAAAAGTATAAGTGACTTGGCGATTCAGGCTCACAAAAAGCCGAGCAATGTGTTGTATAAATAGGCAGACATGTTTCCATAACAAAGAAATCTCGACTGATGACGTGAGTACAATCCAATGTTGATTGAACTCAGGAGGGCGAGACTTTAAGATTTCATGTCGAAAATTTGTAAGTTATGTTATGTTTGTGAGATTAGCATAAAACACGGTTGTCTATTGCATACCTGGCTAAAGACAAACCGAATGTCCATTTGGTCTCCTTGAAAGGATTAAACCGAAAACGACTCAAGAACTATATGATTAAAGATGTATTTGGATCCAATACTTGTAGGATCCTTGGAAGAGGAATGTCGATTTCGTAGCGGCGAATGCTATGCCATCTAAAATATTGGACATCTCCATCTTGTGGCGTTTTGTTCTTTCTGCGTTTGGAACAATGAACGGATCGTCAAGGGAATGTATGCATATTTTAAAGCATGGTGCCCACGTGGTGTTACCAGACTCAAGCGGATTCTCACACCTAATCACACTTATCCGAAGTGTATAAAATGTTAACCACATTTTTAACACCACTTTCGTGGACCTTCCATGGACCATATGGAATTTTTTTGCTCAAAAACTGTACGGATTGTTAATTTATTATGCTCTTTCGTTGTTGGATTAAACTAAAGGGCGTTAGTTAGTATGATCTGCTGATATTAGCTGGATGACGTCTTTGATGACTTGATCAAAATAGACACGTTGACGCTGACGTCATAAAATAGCTAACATTTGGACTGTTTAATGATTATTTTTTCTCTATTACGCATAAGATTTTTAAGAAAACACATTTTGGAGTTCTCACTTCTGCTAGTAAGTTCAGGATCGGTAAAATATGTTATTTTGTCAATTTTTATCAATGTATATTTATTCAATATTCTATTGTTTCTATAAAAAATGTGCGTACGCTTAGAAGCTTAAATAAAGTAATTTTGTTTCTTTTTCTTTTATTTTAATTTATAAGGTTAAATATATATTATGTATATCATATTTTAAATTCAAGGTGGCTTTATCTTTTGTATGCTTAGCAATATATTGCTTAGCAATTGACAATATTTTTTGGCAATTTTAACAGGCTATCGTTATCTTTATATCGTTCTTGACAAGTGACAAGCTCATCCCAATGTGCTAGACAACTAAGTAATAAAAACAGATTAAAAAGTATAAATTAACTTGAAAGGACTTTCATAACCGGCATATTGATTCAATAGATAAATAAATTAAGTGTATTTATTCCACCATTTTGTTTTACGTTTGTAAATCGTGATCGAGCAAGGTTGACAAAAAGTAAGTCTATAACATGGATGTAAATTTTATTCGTGGTACCTACATGGTTATCATATTAGTGCAGCGAAACTTATAATAAATGGTGACCGAATTTTAGGGTTGCTAGCTGCAAAAATATTATTTATAAAAGTATCAAAAGCTAGGATTCCAAATCATCAATAATAATGTATAATAATAATAATGTTTAGTATGCCTACTGATTTATGTTATAGAGCTTACAAGAAAATAAATATTATAGCATCGCATACGTAAATTTTATTTTTGTTTAATAAACAACTTTTATTCATTTTTACACGCTTTTTACACGCTTTTTACACGCTTTTTTACACGCTTTTTATTAGCTTCACTTGTATGTCAGTTTGTCAGTTTGTCAGTTTGTCAGTTTGTCAGTTTGTCAGTTTGTCAGTTTGTCAGTTTGTCAGTTTGTCAGTTTGTCAGTATGTCTGTATGTCAGTATGTAACTCTCCGTGGGTAATCTGCGCGCGCTAACATCGAATATGAATTCGATGTCGACGCTTACTATGAACGATAGTATGAATATTTTTGATAATCAACAAATAATAGTTTTAAAAAAACTAAAAAATCACGCTTTTATAAATAAACCAAACTAAAAAGTAAAAAATAAATAATAGTTAAAAAAAACTAAAAACACGCTTTTTATAGAAACCCAAACTAAAAAATAGAAAATAAATTTTAATTATTATTTTTATAGAAACCCAAACTAAAAAATATAAAAAAAAATATTTTATTTTAAAAAAAGCGTGGGGTGCATGGTGTCAATATAGTTATAAATATTTTCTTGACAGATATGAGTAGAGTGATTATCATTTTGATAATATCTTAAAAAGCACCCCACGCTTTTTTTAAAATAAAATATTTTTTTTTATATTTTTTAGTTTGGGTTTCTATAAAAATAATAATTAAAATTTATTTTCTATTTTTTAGTTTGGGTTTCTATAAAAAGCGTGTTTTTAGTTTTTTTAAACTACTATTTTTATATAGGTCTAGGTAACACTTTGATATTTCTATGTCTGTTTTATTTAGAGTAAATCCAATTTGTTACTTTGAGAGCTAAAGTATTTGCCCTGGCTTTATCGTTTTTTTTTTTTAGATTTAAGGGCAGTAAGGTATAACGTGTTTTTAAGTTATTTAAAATATGTGTGTAGGTACAGCAGACGATTGTATAAATAGTTCATATTATGTCTAGGAAATACCCTATCGAATTATTGCTACGCATCGAGCATATTTTTTATTATTTCATTAAAAGTTCCGCCTTTCTGCTGCAGTGCCTTGTTGGTTATAGTAACTAGTAAGTTGTTTTAACTGTATTTTCCACCTAATTATGAATCAAGAATAACTTTTTTCTTTTGCTAATAAGTATACAATTAAAGCTATATACATTGAAAGCAAGGGATAAAAACATATTTATTTGGAATTCATTTACAGGACAACACCAAAATGAATAGAATTTCATACATGCACTCCCATCAAAGTCTTCTATAATAGCTATATACCTACTAAGATCTTGGATGATCTAAGCAAGCCCTGTGGTAAGCTTACAGCATCCGTAGAGAAAGGCCGACGAGAAGATAACACAAGATGTTAACATTGTCTAGTCATGGTATGTAGGTAGCGGATTCAAATCTTGATGGGTCGTTTGTACCGAGTTCATCTGTAGATCGATACTTACTAAGATTTATCTATTAGAAATAGTATAAAAATAATAATTAATAATAGAAATATACGCTGTTAATTTTATTTTTAATATTAATCAGTAGTTGAAATGGTCCTTGTTAGATGCGAATTAGACGTCTCGGTGTTTTTTTAAATAGGCCTATGTCCAGTCGTGGATTAAAAAATATAATTCTGTCGATGAAAAAAACAAGGATAATATAGAGTTTGTTCTCTAGTGGTAATTGAATAGCGACGCCCATAGACGAAATAGTAGAGAGTAGTAGCAGAGAGTTGTAGTAGAGTAGAAAAGTTTTTTTAAAGGCTAATATTATAGTCTATCTAATTTAGAAAAACCGTGCTCTGTTGTTACCTTAGAAAAATGGCAGGTTACAGGTTTTATTTAACAATAAAAATGTTATGGATTTACGGACATCAAGTGAGACTGATTTGGCTAGGTTTCGAGCAAAATTATAGAAGTGAAACTACAAAATTCCGCAGTCCACTATTAATTTAAGATAGAATACACAGGTCGGATATATAAAACCTTAATAGACCGCGATAATATCTATAAAAGTTGTTTCACTATAGATTAATACATTTGGTACAAACCTGAGTCATTTACCCAAATGTTCAGGCTTACTTCTAGTTAGTCTAATTAGTTCTCCTAATCGGGTGAAAATTGACAAGTAGGAGGTAGGCAGACAAAGTTCGTGCCATCTATCGATTTATTCATAAATGACATAGATATTAAGAGCTGGATACAAGTCCTTTGCCCACATAGATATTTATTTATTTATATAACTAGGTTGCCAGAATATCTGTTTGAAAAGATTGTTACAATAACTTCTAGAAATTATTGAGTAAAATCTTTACTTCCACCTTCACCAACGGCATGTGAAGGTTTCATTGTTGCATTTATAGGAGTTTTACACAGATTAATATGGGTGAATAGAAAATAAACATTTACGCAAGCTATCTTTTATTGTGTCAAGGTGCCTGTAATTATATCGCTTGCATCCTATAGTTAGATAAGTTGACAAATGAAATTAGCAGATATAATTATTTCAGAAGACCTACTACCTACTACTGGCTGTATACCTCATCAAGATCAACTATTCTATAGTTGGACATAATCATCTTTCGTTGAACTACTAGAGTGATTTCTTTCAAAGAGTTTCGCTATTCGTGTGATCGACGATAGTTGGAGGTATTTGCCGTCTTGACGTTCAATGAATTAGGCTTATGTCCAGTTTCGGAATAGTTGATTCTCATTAGACATACTACCAGGATCCAATGATGGGTAACAACTTTTTTTTCACGATAGAATGAAATGGAAATAACATAACAAGGCGTTTCACATTAATAAATGATTTTCTGTGAAACTTTTAACGTTTCTATGAAATCTGGGGGCTTAGTCAAAACGCCATTACGAAAACGACAGCGAAGTTCGTTCGTTCGATCGATGTTGTGATTGGCTAAATCACGATTGAACGATCGAGCGATCGACGACGTGATTTAGCAGACAGCTGACTGACTAGACAGCCACACTTCATCGTCAGACCCTGGTATATTATTACGGAAAATATTGTCACATCCAAGAACCCACAGCCCTGCAAGTGGTCGCTCCCACCCAACTCTACCGCGCATCTGAATGATGGCTTGTATTATTTTTTGCGGGCATGCCAAGTCATCGGAACGACTGTGGTTCGTTCCCTATGATTAATAGCTGTCCATATTACAAATACAACATGATATTATGCGATCCTTTATTTCTTCTTTAACCCGTATTAGTATTCCGCAAACAATCGCCGAGACGGTTTTGTCATACCGACAAAATGTTCGGTTTTGAATTGTTCCTTTTTTGTGTTTTATTAATTCCGAACTTCAATCGGTCTGGGATAGGCCTGATGAATTATGGATAGTGTGGAAGTGTGTTTACATTTGTTAATTAGTTGACGCTTCATTAGACCGTGTGCTGATTGTTAATTTTACTCTTCTTATAATTGATTACGGCATTAGCAGGTGGAACGTGATAAATTAAGTTTAAGCCATTTATTCTTATTGAACAGCATTTATATCATAATATTGGGATATATGCACCTTCGTGGCTTCCACCAATTTGCCTATTTCTTCGCTGGACGCCACGGAGCTCTGCGGTGCTGCCCCCCAGCTAACGCTGATTCTCCCCCTTTTGAACGATCTTCTTTCTTCATGTTGCACATGCCCAGAGCTGATGAAGATCAGGACTGGGTATCTCGTTGTGGTTAAATTCATAATGATTATGACCCCGTCATGACGAAGGCATGCATTTCAGGGTGCAAAATAGGCAATACATAGAGTTACGCGGACTTGTAGCGGATGCATTGTTCTGGATAACGGTTATACAAATGCGTTGCTCTCCTTTTTCCTCCGATAAAACGAAACGCGACAGTATAGCTGTCATTTTACGCTCATATTATGTAATAAGCTACTATGTGTCGTCGACAGTGAACTAAAATCGTTTCATTGTGCTCAATAATAAATATTTGAAAAATTGCACTATAATATAATATATTTAATTTGATAGTAAAATACAATTGCTACACAAATAAATACAGGGATACAGAAACGCGACAACATCATACATAGAGCTGTATAGGATAGATCCTCGAGATTCGATGATGGTCTTATCCCTAAATTAAGTGCCAGCTCCTCAGCTTGGCAGTTATGGGCATCTGAAATGAATGTCAGCAAAAACTCACCCCGATTTCTGGATCCATGTGATATTTATGCTTTATATCGATTTTTCTGGCAAAGTACGTAAGGTATGTAAGCAATAAGAATATACTTTTACTACAGTAATTAGTGAAATTTGGAAAGACAGATGAAAAAAACGCCGTGCATCTGTTGAATAGATTAAAGGCATGTGACGATAGATCAGTCATCTTAATAAATGTAATAAATGTATGTAATTATGTATGTTTATAAAAAATTGTAAACTATATTTTGAAAGGAGCAACCCAACAGAGTTTCTTGCTGAATTCTTCTTATGTACTATACTAGTATAGTACTATATATTGTTCGTATTATTATTTTTTGTAATATTGTATTTGAAAAGACTAGTTCCACTGAGTTTGTTTCGCCGGTTCTTCTCAGAGGACTTACTTTGGAACCGGTGGTAGACTCAATTGACCTTCAAAAAGATACTTAGATAGTACTATTTTGAATAAAATTTTTGACTTTGACTTTTACTTTACCTTTAGAGGACAGCCAACTGTTAGAAATAGGAGTTGATGTTATGACTACTACAGTAGAATTCATATATAACGACTTCACTTATAACAACTAATCGGTTTTAGCGACGATAATCTTTACTCGTGTTAGGTTTCGTAGATAGGTACTAAGAAAATATAATATGTATAAAGATAGCGTAGAATTGTAATGGTGAAGAAATTTTTTGGATTCGATGAGTAGACTGATGAGAGCTCCAACAGACCTCACATTCTCTATTATAAGATATAAATAAACCATGATATGAGTCACCTGGTTGTGAATAACCATAATGAATAGATATTTGAACGTGTAAATACACCTCCATTATATTGAATGAAGATATTTTGTATTTGTCCGGGCCAGTTTTTTGTGAGGTCAGAATGACTGGTCAATCAATTGGTTGGGAAAAAGATAAGTTAGTAAAACGCTAACATTTTTACCATTATACTAGCTGTTTCCCGCGGTTTCGAGTGCATTAGCTTAAAAAAAATAATGTCGGATACATTGATATGCTACTACTAGTACTTCCGGGAATATGTGTGACAGTTTCATGATGTTCGATTGAGTAGTTTTCGCGTGAAAGCGTAACAAACATCCCTACTTCCACATTAGTATAAAAGTAAGGATTAGTAGTAGATTGAGGGAGGCCTATGTTCAGCAGTGGACGGATAAAGACTGATGATGATGATGATGATGATGATGATGATGAGAGATTAGTAATTAACATTTTGTATGAGAATTTAAAAATGTTTTTTTTTTTCTTATAAACTTTGCGCGTCGTGAACGCGCAAAGTTTATGAATGAAACCACTTTTAAGGATTTTATCGCGTTTTTTTAATTCTTTTATATGATTTAATGCAAAAGGATGTAATATTTAACAAAACATCTTAAACAAGCTATTTTTTTCCAGCAAAAATAACGTAGTAAATAAGAAAACAGATTTTATCAAGGAGGTAAATCTTTCTATAGAAGGCTTCTTTCTATAATCGCCTAGTTGCACTTAATCTTAAAAATTGTTTGTTTTCAATCCAATCTTGTCTTGTTTTTAAATAGGCGGCTTAAAATCGATTGCTCAAATTCGTCCCCGTCTATAATCCTATATTGGGTTTGGGCATCCCCAAATTTGCATAGTAACGAGATACTGCATCCCAGCGAAAAATCCAGGTGGAAAACTGCAGATGACTAATACCGAGAGATTTGATACGGATAACGCAGAGTATACAGTGATGAGAGATTTAATAAATTAATGAATTCACGAATTTAAAGAAAATGAATGAATGAATTAATTAACGAATATAGCAAGAAAATGAATTAATTAATTAATTAACGAATATAAAGAAAATGTATGAATGAATAAATTTATATAAAGAAAACGTGTGATTGAATGAACTAACGAATATAAAGAAATTGTAACAAACAATGATAACAAAATATTGTGTTCACGTAAGTTTAATAGTCCGGCAGGTGCTGGACTGGTCACCGTTGCACATGAGCATAAACAAGTTAACGTGGTCAAAGTTTAGTTAGTTCTTACAGGCCTTGCCTATCTTAGTCTTAGATAAGTCTTAGATAACCCTAAGTACTTAATTACCAGCTTGCCCTGTCCTTCATTCCTATAAGCAGAATATCGTTTCAAGCATATGCAAGACACACCAAAATGGTTTAAGGATGTTAAGTGTTTCTTTGCCATCTTATGCCGCTTATCAGTTACGAGTCTCAGAGACCACGAGACATAGGCCGGTTAAAAAGATGCCAACGACTAAAGTTGGTTAAATATATGATAATTATTTATTTACTGTCTATAAAAACGTTTTTAACTGTCCTCAGTTTCACTGAACTAACAATTTGATGGTACCAATGATGGTATGTGTGGCGGACCAATCACAGCGTCACAATCCTGAATCGCGCTATTGGTATTCTACAATCCGGTCGCTATATATACGACATCTGACACGCTAGCTAGTGGGCTTCGGCCTGGCCGAGCATTGCACCTCGCTCGGTCGGAGATCTCCCTTTGGGGCATTCCACCATATTCCCACAGTATGCAGCACAGCGCATCAACGACATTGGTACATTTTTCAATTTTGATTTACATAATATTTCGTATGCAAAACCTTTATGATTAGCCTTTATTTGTCCACTGCTGAACATAGGCCTCCTAAATGAATGCCAAGACGACCGATCCCTTGCCACTCGCATCCAACACGGACCGGCCACTGCACGGAGATCGTCTTCCCTGGCTAATGACCGACCAACACTTCGTCTACCTAAACGCGACCTCCACTCAAGCATCTTAAGCCGTTATCCTAAACCTGAGTTTAACCAGCTCACTTCCAAAAAAAACATATAATGAACAACTAACTGCGTCCTGCTATTTCACTCGCGTACTTCCTTAGTACCCTATTTTATTGTGTAAGCTATATTATTGTTTTATCAAAATTATTTTTTCCCCGAAAGAATAACAAACATATCCATACATTCCTATAAACTTTCGCGCTTATTTTATTATTAGGACTGTAGAAACTTCATTATTTGTATATTTAAAACCAGGTGGTGACCTAAGTAAGGTGTATCCAGTGAAATTTTATCGATTTCGACACCATTTCCCAAGGCCTTGTTTACAAGATGTATAATAAAGGTAAAGGTAGTATCCCATTTTAAACTGTTTGATTAGTTAATAAAGGCATGTTAACTTAAAACCTCATATTTTGTATTGACTGAGCATAAGACTCCAATTAAGCGAAACTAAGTCATAAAAAAGCCGAAACGAATGCTCAGTTGTGTTGAATAATGAGTACGGATAGCGGTACAGTCGGACATATTATATTTGTGTTACATACTGGCTAATAAGAAGGCTTCACCTTCAAAAAAATCAAAGTAGCAAAGTTTATTTCCCATTAAATTTTAAGGTCTCTTTATTGTGATATACCATAAGTATGAAGAATTAAGAGTTCCTGAAGACTGAGCGTCAGTCGACTTACATTCTACTACTAGATAGGACGACGATCTCCGTGCCTGAGAGCAATGCGAATAGCATCAGCCACTTTGACTATCATGAAAGAGGTTTAAACCAGCAGTGATCGAAAATTTACATATTATCGCACTCGACTGTACCTATCGGACACGGTTCGAATATCATTCCGTATGTACACTAATTACAATTTTAAGTACTGGTGTCAAAATCTTTTCAGTTGTATACGATTTGTAGCTATAAAATCGCAAAGAATGCCTCATTTGAGCCCAACATGGGCTCTGGGCATAATAACGAATATCGAATCCAACTAGAAAATTATTAAAGTCATAGTTCCGTATGGTATGATGAAGCTTCCGTAGTGAAGCTTCTACTTTTAAAGTTCTCTGGAAAACTGTGCCACCAAAAGGTCACCTGAGACTAGCGCAAGCAAGTTAAATATAATATGTCTCGGTAATAATAATTATACTGCCTGTTCCCACAGGGAAATGGTAGAGAAGCTTCTCTTACAACCTTGTAAACTGGAAAATTCAGAATAGATTGGCTCATATTGGAAGAGGCCTGCAGCCTCACCGTGGCTCAAGCCTTGTCATGGCGGTTGGGCTAAGTAGCCTTGGGCGAAGCCAATTGAGCCGTAGCCGCCGTCTCTGTATCCCTCTTATAAGAAGAACAGACAAAAGAGCAGAGGGCAAGAGGCGAGTCCTTTGAGAGACTGAGATTATTATATATAATTATTTTATTTTTTATTAAATTTATTTTTATATTTTTCTTTCTTCCTTTCTAAATTAAAACATCATAATCATATTTAAATTTTTTTGCTTAATATCACAAATGCCACGCAAAAACCAAATATTCAATTAAATAATGCATTTTGGGAGGAGACTGGTTGCCCACAACACAGGGAATCCTCGTGTGGGGACCAGGGATACATTGTTTGTCACTGTAGTGTAATGTTTATAAGCAATAAAAAATATTATTAATAACCTTTAAGAAATATACACTTTTTCATTTTATTTATTTTATCATGACTTTTTTATTTTATCCTCAGGCATAGTTTCCAGTTACACTGCCTTGTCCCGCAGGGCAATGGAAGTAAAGCGCTTCTTAGAACCTAGTTTCTTTGTAATGTTTTATAATACTGAGAGACTTACCATCTTATGCCTCAGGAAAGACAACAACTGAATTCATTGGCTCGGCTAGTTTCAGGTTATCTGACTTAAAAAAAGGCAGAAATAACTAATAATATCACATGATAGATATTTAGCCTCTTCATTCGTCGGTTTGTTTTCTAGTTCATCCATCTACTTATAGAAGTTTAAACAGGCGTAAAGATAAAAAATCAATAAATATAATATGAAGCTGTTCTTTTCGTCAAAATACTCGGAAAACATCAAGAAGTGTGGGGAACATAATTAAGTACAACCGTCGTGAAAAGTTTATTTATCATCATATCAATACTCTGCATAGGCCTCCCTCAATGAACGCCGAGACCACTGATCCCCATATTTTATTTCATTTAAAAGTTTATTGGTGCGTTGATATTATAATAACACAGTGCTTTGCGAAATCGTTGCGAATTTGAATTCCAAATGTAATAAAATATAATATTATATTGATATTATTTCGTACAATAGGCGTTATTAGGCAACTGTTATTAATAGTGAACATATTAATAGTGTTTATTCAAATATTTTTATGGTTTACATAAAAGTAAGTAAAAAATGCTTTATTAAATAAATATTTATTATTATAATAATTAAATTTTAAATATATTAATATATCAAATATATTAAATAAAATTATTTAAAATAAATCCTAAAAAAAATCCAATATATTTTTTTAGTTTATAAAATACATTCCATTAAGAGTGATTTAAATGTAATAAATGGGAGATTCCTATTCAACTTACAATATTATACTGTTACCCTTGTCCTTATTATTTTTAAATTGAATTTTGTATTTCTAACAGCTTCTCTCCACGAGTGTACAGCGTTCAAGTGAGGCCGACCATACGCTATCGGGAGCGGCTCATTAGATGTCTAAGAAGAGATGACGTCTATATAAATAGGTGGGTATTTAAAAATTGTGTTTATTTTAAGTTATTGACGCGGGGAGCGCTGACAAAACATCTGTTTATTATGCAGAACGTGTTGTGGCTATGAATTACTCGTTTTATAGGACATATCTGGAGTGGATTTTTAATTGAATTTTTAATCTACAATTTTTTCATTTAGTATGAAAATTGAGTATTACCCTTTTCGTGCATATTCAAATTAAAATGCATTTAATTGCTTTAAATGTTGTAAATTATACTAATCGATACATGATTATAATATTTGTACCCAAAAGTTCAGATTTACATAAAAATTAAAGTATTATGTAAAGCCCTTAAAGCTCTTAAAGTATTAAAGTTATAATGACTTTTTACAGACACAGGACTGAGACGAATCATGGACAGAACATGATGGCTGTAAAGTGTCCAAAGCATCGGTGACAAACAATGTAAAAAACTTAATAAATCGCTATATATATCACCGCATCCAGGGGAAGCCTCGCTTTATTGCACATCCTGAAACCTTGGATGGATTTGAATAAAAAATGGAAGATCTTCAAATGTTATCAAGATATTATTAGAATCAGAACCAACCGGATTTTAGATATTTAGACAAATTTTGTTATCATTTTAAGTTTTTGAAGTAAAACTTCTTTAGGCGCGACTAGGGAGTAAGTCCAGATTTTTTTTAACGGGAGTATCGCTTAGTGTCCCATATTTAAAATATAGTAATTTGTATAATTTCTTTGGGAGCGATTTGTGGGAAGCTGATTGATTGAAGATTTCTGAAGGAAGTAAGTCTCATTCTATTTTCAAAAATAATAACTTGCATTGGCCGTGAGTATATTATGTAAATTGTAAAGGCTGCTGTACACATTGGCCAAGCGCGGTCAGAGCATAAGTTCGGACAGCGACCAACGTGTTTTGGGCGTTGTGGCAACTAACAACTGCAATTACTAGTGGCAAAGATCATATAAATTACGAATAATTATTGTGAATGTTTATTTCAATCGCGCGTAAAGGTGCAACACACACTTTTTTCTGTGTACAAAACGTGGCAACCCTATTTTCAAGTAACTTCGAAGCCCAGTAAACACCCTTAATAACCGCCGTTGACAAATATAATCTCACTGTAGTTTTTCCGAGAAACTTATTTTTACGCGGCTAAATACTCAGGTGAAAGATCTCTGGGAGTAAATCTGTTGACGCGTCTTACTCTGAACCGTATCCTTTGACGTCTGGTGTACAAATGTGTTGACTTTTTGATATGTGCCCAATAAAACTCCGCTGTATCCGGATTGAAAGCTATACATTAACAGTTCGCGGGAGGGATCTTATTATGTTGTTTTTTTAAGGTAATATATGTTAACTTCAGCTCTTCCTTTCTTCTTTTTAATTTGTATGTGTAATGTGGAGCTTTGAATAAAAATGTCTGTCTGTCTGTCTATAATAATATTGCGTGAGTTATTTTAGAAATTAGTGTTTTTAATAATAACTAAAAAAACCTTTATTAAACTTCAAACGATGTATATTCAATTTATCCCTACTAATATTATAAATGCGAAAGTAACACTGTCTGTCTGCTGCTTTCACACCTAAACCGCTGCACTGATTTTTATGAAATTTAGTATACATATAGACTAGAGCTTGGGAAAGAACATAGGCTACCTTTTATCGCGACAAGGCCTGGAGGGGTTTGTTGGTCGGATTTATGGAACTATTGGTCATATTTGAATGATTCTTTAGATAGCCTTTTTATCGAGAAAGGCTATGAGCCTAATAAAATATAATATACCACCCCGCTAAGTCGCCGTTATAAATCAAAGTTAACACAGGCGAAGCTTAGGGCAACAGCTAGTATAGTATAATACCGTTTTATATTTTTAAACGTTTAGGTAGACGAAATGTTGGCCGGCCATCAACCAGGTGGGAAGACGATCTTGACGCAGTGGTCGGTCCGCGTTGGATGCGAGTGGCGCAGACCGGTCGACTTGGCGTCAATTAAGAGATCATACGATATCATAAGTACCGTGCGCTTGCTTGCAAGCGACGATGGTCCAGTGGTGGATGGACTCGGCCTCTTATGCGAGAGGTTCCGGATTCGATGCTGACCCCTGAAAATGGGTCTTTCTAAATTTCTAAGTGCAGCCCAACCACGAAACCATCGCTCGCTCACCGGTGAAGGAAAATATCGTGATGAAACCTGCATGCCTAATAGGATTGAAAGTCTTTGAAGGTGTGTGAAGTTCACCAACCCGCACTGGGCAAAGGTGAACTATAGCCCATTACCCTCCTCGCCTGATTTCTGAATTTTTACGATATTATAGGGTAAAGTCCAATGATGATGATGATGATGATATTTTTATTAATGAATTTAAATAATATACGCAGGAGACAAAGGTTTTCTAGGACAGACTCCTCGTTACACCATAACCGCTAATACCATGTTTATTTCTGTGTCCATTTTATACACGGTTCAAAATCATTTACAATACCAACACTAATACCCGCTTGTTGAAGCTAAAACCTTTTTTTACCCAGTGATTTGTCCGTGGCAATATATCACAGATGGAATAATTAGTGTCAACTATCACATCCGCCCAACAATGAGGATGACTCAAACAAACCATTAATAATTTCCAAAACGCTCCTCCGAGACGTACGCGTAGATTAACTTTGGGGTTCTTTATTTGAATGTTTTGACATCGTTTGTGTTACAGCTTACCGTGGACCACATTTTTTTGGGTTTTTAGGAGGCAAACGGACACTTCTGGTGGTAAGTGTGTTTACATCTTTTTTTGATAGCATAGGCGGACAAACGAACAGCCGAAGCCTTACGACGTATCTATTAATAACCAAAGGATATGCAGATGCGTTGCCCTCCTTTTCTTTATTCCCCCAATGGGTTAGCGGAAACTCACAAACCGCACGAAACGCGACAGAATAACTGCCACTTTACGCCGGTATTATGTGAGCGAGAGGTACCACCTCGGTCGTGCCGACCCGGTTCGGCTGCAAAGCAGCATGGCACTACCTCTTTCCCAAATCTTATTGGGATTAAATTACTTAAGATGTTACAATCATATAAAATAAAAGTAAAGTATCAACCAAGGCACGTGTCTCCCGAAACCAGGTGAAATAGGTATTTGGTAGTTGCGATGCGCTGGCCCAATGCGGGTTGGTCTACTTCACACGCCTTCAAAGACTTTTAATTGCATCAGGCATGCAGGTTTCCCCAGAGGGTGTTAAGATTGAACCGGGAATCTCTCACTCCGAGAGGCCGAGAGGGAGAGACCGACAGAGGCGGTGTGTGTGTTCGTGTTTAAGCAGGCGAAGCGTTAGTCAGCCGTTAACCAGAAGACCAGAAGGCTATCTCCGTGCAGTGACCTGTCCGTGTATGATGCGAATGAGAAGGAATCGATCGTCTTGGCGTTCATTGAGGGAGGGACAAAGTCTGATGACGGTGAATATGAAGTTGTATATTTATTCGTGTTGTTATAGTTGTCGGAAGGGATGTATTTTTTTTTAATTTCATAGCGGTAGTATAATCAATACCTGGCAAGTTTATGCAAAACAAAGAAAATGTGAAGTGGATAAATGTAAGAAGTTAGCAAAACTGTTGTATAGTCAGCATCGACAGCGGTTACTAAATAAACTATGAGTCTCAAATCTCGATGGATACGATAAAACTGCGACCAAACTGGGTCAAATCAGATGGATTCAAGAGTAGAAAATATACCAAGTGGTAGCCGGGCAGTCCCTCTATTGTGGAAAATCTGGTCTTGTCGGGACCAGTCTGTCGCCGAGGGATTCCCGTCGCCTACAGATCCGGGTCCCTCAGATAGTGGCTGAAGGCTCACGCAGCGGTTTTGGTAGAGTAGTGCACTCAATGCAAGTCTCCACACACGCCAGCGCGCCAACCCTAGGCCCTGGTAAGGTCCGAAAAGGATTTCCGCTGCGTCATCAAAAAAAAGGAGTAGAAAATATATATTACACAACAGTTCACTCATAAATATAATGAAGATTAACAATTTTTTTTAAATGCACAGCGCCTAAAATCCAATATCGCCAACTTAAGCATAGAGCTAGTTAGCTTATATTTCCCTTGGCACTTGAAAGTCGTCAATAAAATACAACAAAAAATACGGCAGCTGATTATCACGGAACATATGCATCTTGTTCATAATTTCGTGCTGGAACTGTGTTTATGGTTGTCGTTTGCCACTTAATATCGGGAAGACCGTTTATCTGCGCTCGCAGTAAAAACATATCCCATAGGAGTTTAATAGAAAACAGCGGTACACTTCTCAAAATTACGCTCCCAATAACTTGTATTGCCTGTTAATTTTTTACACTCGTATCCGGTGATAGTAAAAGTTTTGATAGATCTTTGCTAGATCTCTGCTATTATAATATTAAAGCATTGATATATCCTGACTATTTTAACCCCTACATAAAAACGGCAGGTTGTTGAAAGCTTGTATTGCCTGTATGTACACACATACCCACACTCTTATACTATTTTTTTTTAAATCAACTAGTCACTAGTAGAATACTAGGTACTCTATGACAATTTTTAAATCAAACTGGATGCCGCAACACAATGGCGCATTTAGTAATTCGGAGGTTTTCTAAATTTTTATAAACCTAAGTTTAGCTTGTTTTTTGCTTGTGCTTTTAGTGCTCTAACTAATGCAACAACATACTATTATATTATACTTGTTAAATATTATCAATTAATTTTATCAAAATTGACTTATAAAACTTCTATTCCCAAATTAACTTTTACGTCTAACCTACAAAAAACTGACCTTAGTGAAAAAAAAACATAACATCGATTTTAAATTCAAATTTCAAATTCAAATTTCTTTATTTTAGTACTGTTACTTGTTGCTTCGCAAGTTTTGTCTAGTGCTCAAATATATTTTTTGGCTAATTTTATCGATTACTTTTTGGAGTATTTCAAGAGTAGAAGACGTGGCCTATAAAATAAAAAAAATATATTTTTTAAAACTGTTTGTATTTGTTTTCAATGTTTTTGTTTATATAAAAAAGTGCTTTATTAAAAAGCGTGTACTTCGGTGACAAATGGATGCAGTGTGGCAGCAACGGTGGGCCGGTGGTAGTCACAGTAATTTGTTACCGTAAGATAGAATCAGTAACAGATATGATGGAGAACAGATTACGTGTACCCAGCGAATGATTTCCGAACTGATTTCATCTTAGAAAGTCAGTTTAAGTGTCATTGTAATATAAATTAATTAGATAATTATACTTCATAATAATCTATCATACTAATATGTAATAAGTTATAAGACGTGAACTAATATGTAATAAGTTATAAGAAAATTATTGTCACAACCCCCCCCCCCTACTGCACCTAGTTTGGATGATATAGCTTAATTTAATTTACATAAAATAAATCATATAAAATAAAATATTCAGATTGATAAGAAGATTTTTCCCAAGTCTCTAAATAAGTAACATTGCTATCATCGTGAAAGCTTCGAAGTATGAATAAGTATTCTCGTAGCTCCGTAATAAAAGTAGCAAGTAAAGTATCAACCCTTATATGTCCCACTGCTGGGCACACCTCTTCTATATATCTATCTATTAATAATAAGGCGAGTTGGTAACCCCCCCAGGGTTCAAAGACTTTTAATCTCATCAAGCATGCAGTTTCCTTCAAGATGTTTCCCTTCAACGATGAGCGAGCGATGGTCTTGTGTTTAGAAATTAAAAAACCATAATAATGCCTTGACATACAGGGGGGTCAGGATCGAACCCGAAACCTCTCGCACAAGAGGCCGAGTCCATACCCACTGGATCATTGACGCTCTTATAAATAGTATATATAAGTATAGGAAATACAACCATGTACAATTTTTTGGCAAAATGTGATTGTTCTTCTCAAAATTGCAATAGTGATGAAAAAGTTGTGGTTTCAACTGAAGACCTAAAACCATTGACATGAGGTAAAAAAAAGGTCAAAAAAGGTTAAAAAACCAGAGCAATTGATTCAAAAGTTCGTCAAGAAGGTTCTGGAATGCTGAGCTTTAGACAGGTCGTCAGGCAAATGATACCTCTAATAGTGTCGACAATACCGGTTTGGAGTTCATTCATAGAGTGAATTTTACTTTGAAAAAAAAAATACTTTTTTTTTACTTATCATTTTCATCATTGGTCTTTTTACATCTTTGGAAGATGATTTAAATAGCGTCAAATATTACTTTTGACTTAATAACTCTATCCGGGACTTAGATATCCAGATTGTCTACTATATTTATCATTTACTATACTTATTTTTAATTTTATTTACTGATTATTTATTATTTACCGACTTATAGTTGATGTGTAAATAGGCCAAAAGGCTATATTCTCTAATGGGTTATCATCATCATCAACATTGTTGTGAACGGTTAATGGTTGGATGCCTGTATCCATCCACGAACATAGGCCTCCCTCGATGAACGCCAAGAAGACCGATCCCTTGCTACTCGCATCTAACCGTTACATCGTCTTCCCATATGGTTAATGGCCAACATTACGTTTACCGCGCGGTTTACACACTTGGACCTATGTACTGGATAATCAATTATAATCGTTTAGTAAATATTAATTACAATAATAAAAAACTAAAGAACTATTATTGCATTTCATCTTTAATGAAACTACGTAACAATCTCGTATTTCTTTTTAAATTGAATAAAAAGAACATAACAAAGTTCTGAAGAATAGTATTTTCTTTTCTAGGTGAGCCGTCTGCTCACCTACCGATTGAGCTTAAGCTTAAGTCTAGACCTTTCGGAAAAAAATATATTTTTAAAAGTTATACTATTTATTTATATTGTTTGTTTTAGTTTATTGTAGTGCAAAGGTACTACACTTCTGTTATTATTTGCACCTATGTACTACACTAAACTAAAACAAATAATAAAAGAATTCCCGAGCGCTTTCATAAACTATAGAGTTTATTTACCAAATACAGCCGCTATACAATAAGATTAGCAGGTGCGTTCCCAAAAAGTGCTCGTAGCATTAGACACCACACTACTAGGTTTGCGTGGTGTGTTCTAGACGAATAGCCTTTGGATTGGTAGTGTAAAATCTCATTAGCATAAACCTCTCTAATAGAATAATTGTATTTGCACATATGCAAGGTTTCAACTATGGCCGGTGCAAGTGCTTAGAAGCCATAGATTTTTAAGCATTGCACATACATTACAGAATATTATTACCGCACCGCGTTATCCTCACTCAAAGCCAAGATGGCTGATCCATTCGTTTTTACCTGTGATGTCCTCCAATAAAACAGCTTTGCTGTGTTTCGGGGAAAAGGGCAGCGTAAGTACTAGAAATTACGTTCAATGAAGGCCAAAAAGGCTGACTCATTGCATGAATTTTTATTAAAGTGGAACTTTCGCTCACCGCACACACATTTTTAAGGTGTGATCAAGGCTGATCTGTCACGCTCTGAGGTGAAATGGTCGATCGGGTGAACACGGAACCCGAGCAAGAAAGATAGTCGGCTGCTCTTCATTGCTGTGTGACTGTGTTTTTTGTGTTCAATTTATATTACTAAAAATTGTTATTATTAATTATTATCAATTATTCAATGGCTTTTTTAATTAATTCTTATTATTGGTATGTAATAATAATAATAGTTTTAACAATCGTTTGCTTTACATTTTTGGGTTTCACTTCTGCCGTTTCAATTCTATATAATATCTATTATTTTTATTATTATACCAGCTGTTGTCCGCAGCTTCGTCTTAATTTACTAAGAGTTACGGCTAAATATTAACGGGATGGAATATACCTAGCTTTCCACGATAAATGGGCTATCCAAAACTGAAATAATTATTTTAACCCAACCACTATTTCCCGAGAAGAGAGCGTTCAAACAAACAAACTCTTCAGTTCTTTATAAGTATTACTCTATACTAATACGAGTATTATAAAGAGGAAAGATATAATTGTTTGTTTGTATTGAATAGGCACCGAAACTACTTGACCAATTTGAAAAAATATTTCACTGTTGGGAAGCTACACTATACCTGGTAGGCTATATTAAATTTTCAAAAAAGTTAGGGACACGATTAAATTTAAATTGACGCAGGTGAAGCTGCGTGCAACAGCTAGTATAAGATAAGAGTATAAGATTTGGCATTTGGAAACAATGATGATTGTCTATAATAAATGTTAATGATCATTATTAATAATAATAATAATAATACTTTTATTTGCATCAATAAAACATTTAAAACACAAAACAATAACTAATATATTAATTCCTACATATATAGATCCAGGAAATAGGGACCCGGGAGAGTCTTGTTCACATTACATCTCACTAATAGAGTCCCTCGGGAACTCTATAGCAATTAAGGTGTCGCATATGGGATAGCTTTTTTTGGGAGCCGTTACAAATCTGTAAGATACGGTAACACTGGGCAGTGTTACCGTATCAGATTTTATATACAAGCATCAATAATATTTTTAAGGTAGTTTACTTTTTAAATAACTCCCCGACTTACTATATTAATAATAAGTATAAGTAATACAATAATATATTATTTAATCTACAAATGAGAAAAAGCATTTTTAGGCCATAGTTTACCGATGCGCTGATTCCCCGTGCTGGTTGGTGAAATTCAAATACCTTTAGCCCGTGTTCGCACAAGCGCTTTATAACCGTCGCGTTAATACCCGACGTTGGCTTGAGTTGCGAATTTGGCATGCTAAATTCGACTTAACGTCTAACACTCAACGTCGAAAATCAAACAGTGCTCGATAAAAAAGCGTTGCGGTTTAAAAACGCTTTTGTGTAAACAGATGCATGGGTGTCCATATTGTCTCATCAGTCATAGTATCAACCCTTTACGTCACACTGCTGGGCACGGGTCTCCTCCTCGAAATCAGGCGAGGAGGGTAATGGGCCATAGTTCACCGATGCGCTGGCCCAGTGCGGGTTGGTGAACTTCACATACCTTCAAAGACTTTCAACCTCATCAGGCATGCAGGTTTCCTCACGATGTTTTCCTTCACCGGTGAGCGAGCGATGGTCTCGTGTTTAAGGTGCACTTAGAAATTTAGGAAAACCCATTTCAAGGCACATACGGGGGGGGGGGGTCAGGATCGAACCCGGAACCTCTCGCGTAAGAGGCCGAGTCCATCAACCACTGGACCATCGTCGCTCATATAGACATTATTATGACTGATGAGACATTTTACATTTAGTAAGACTAAATCTCATCAGTCATGTAAAACAGCGGGGAAACCCGCTAAAAAAAATTGCGGGGAAACCCGCAATTTTTTCCATCAAGCTTGAGCAAGCGATGGTCTCATGTAGGAAACTTAGAAAAAGACCTTTCAAGGCACCACGGGGGTTAGGATCAAACCCGGATCTCTCACTCAAGAGGCCACTCTCATCTCCCACTGGACGTCGTCATCATCATCAGCCTTTATGTATCCACTGAACATAGGCTTGGCATTAGCCCTCAATGAACGCCAAGACGACCGATCCCTTGCCATTCACATCCCATGCGGACTAACACTGCACGGAGATCGTCTTTCAACCTCATCGCCACTTAATCATCATCATCATCATCAACCTTTATCCGTCCACTGCTGAACATAGGCCTCCTTCAATGAACGTCACTTAATCACACTAATATAAAATATCCATACATATTGTATAACACTTTCGACTAACTTCCCAATCAAATTTCAACGATCTTTATACAGTTTTGAAAACTAACCGTTCACCTTATTTGCCCACGTTCGAAAATCAAAAGATTAATAATGATTGGCCAGACAAGTACAATAGAGTAAATAGATTACAAAGATACCTTAATGTTGAACTATAACCTGGGACAAAATGTAGATAAAGTTACAAATAGACCCGATACCCGGCCGATACTGCGCCGGTGAAATATTGTCTATGTCTCTAACTCTATAATGACATTTTGGTTTTATGACTATGATCGACGTTAGCGGTATCAAGGTTCGAATCCCGAGGATTAAAAGGTAAAGTTTTTAAGATTGAACAGTTGTATGTTTGTATTTTTCTTAACAAGGGAATCAATTCTGCGTATATGCTATTTATACATAAAGTATATGCAAATAATCTATTTTTTTACTCTACATTGTCAGACCATAATTACGTACTCTAATAAACTTTTATAAATGAAAACTTATATTATGTAACCTCCTTACTTACTTTTCACTAAAATAGTATTATTTCATCATTATAGTATTGCAAATATTTTCCTTTAAATTAACTACTGTTTCGCGTGGCTTTGCCCGTCTTAGCTAAAAAAATCATTTTTAAATGTATCCTAAGTTACTTCTAGTACCTCCAAGAATATGCGATCAAAGTTTCATGATGATCGGTTGAGAAGTTTTCGCGTGAAAGCGCAACAAACATCCCTACCTTCACATTTATAATATTCATTAGGAACCTTTAAGTTTTTTAAAAATTACTCTCTCATCAATCGCACCCTTTACCGGTGTATCGAGAAAAGCACTGAGATAAGTTAAACCGGTATATTGTTTCAGATAGATGGCAGTCAATGTAATTTGTTTACGTCAAGCGTGGTCCGGACGATGTACTAAAAATACTCGCCTATTGTAATGATTCAACACGACGCTGCTGTGGAGCCTCAAATACCCCATGGGCCAATAATGTTAAAAAGTTATAAAAATGTTGCTACTATGGGATTTTTTAGTCTAGATAACAAAGGAATGTTTCAAGTAATGCAAAGACTGAATGATAAAATTTACTATGAATAAATGCACATCTGAGCGTTTTCTAGTAGAATCTATCTGTTCACTATGGTTTCACTGTCACTAAAAGTAAAGTTTATTAAAACGTTTCCCAAAAGATCAATATTCCATGACACCTCAATATTCGGGCTATAGAGCTCTATTATTCCAATTTCATCGATACTTCCGTTGATCAGCGGTTAAAAATAAATAAACTGATTATATTTATTAACTTACTGTTATATGCAAAAGTTTGTGAGTTATTTCATGCCCTTTCATGTAAAACAGTTAAACCAATTTGCCTGAAAGTTGATATAGTAATATCTTATACGTTGGATTTATTTGTCTTATTATGAGTAATAATTGTAGTATTTATAATTAGGGCCATCGATGTGATGTAAAAATGTCAAAATGAAGTAATATTGAAATGCACAAAATTATATATCCTACTGGCCGAAAGCAAGAAGTCTTTCAATATAGTAATATGGGCTACACTTTTTCTTTCTATATAATATAACGCCACGCAAGCGAGGCTACGGGCTCTAGCTAGTGTTAGTATGAATTCGATTTAATTGTATATATTATTTTTTATTCTTTATTGAAAAAAACTATACACCTATATAAGGTTGAGCCAGCTTATCGTTTCAGAAAGAAATTTTTCCCTGAACCCAAAGATACTTCACTGATGAGCTGAATAAATCAATAAGTAGGTTCAAATTTAGCATATAAGCCGCGCCAGGTTTTTAGAAGGAGACGAACAAAAGAAATTAATTTGTTAGTTTTATGTCAGTTGGATAGACAAACTGGCAGACGAACTACCTAATCGTGTCGACGTCATCCATGAACATATATACTACCTGGAACTAGGCCAGACAACTCATTTGTTGGCTATCTTGAGACAAAAAATATTAATTCTCGGTGTCAGTAATTACACAGCCAGTCTTGCCCGTCTCTCCAAAATACAAAGCTGTTTTACAGGAACCACAAAGTAAATAGAGATATCGAGGAGCCAGGAGCGAAGCACAGCGTTTCTCCTACCGGTAAACCCTATAATTATTTAGCGTTCGTTAATAATTCAATATTTAATTTAATCAGGATTTTGACAAGATTGAATTTATGCACAAGATCCTCATGTAGTCTTGAATATAATACGAAGCTAAGCGTAGATTCTATTAGCAATTTGCTTTGATTACCTCTCACACTGCTTTATAGTTTTGGCATCCGTTCCAGAACGTTTCACATAATGTGTAACTTATATTAAGTTCAATTCGTAGAGTAGTCAGATACGAATTATTGCTTAAACAGTAATACTTATATTTGAGGGGTATAAAATACCCATGACCATTGAAGTGTTAATTTCGAATCTGTAAGAAAAGTAAAGGTAGCGCTTTATCTAACAACAATCTAATATGAAGATAATTTAATAGTTACAAAATAAAATAGCGCTTATATATCATTATCTGAATCTAGTGATAA
Source organism: Lycaena phlaeas (assembly GCA_905333005.2). Lineage (NCBI taxonomy): Eukaryota > Metazoa > Arthropoda > Insecta > Lepidoptera > Lycaenidae > Lycaena > Lycaena phlaeas. The sequence goes on along the minus strand of HG995168.1, from coordinate 19,292,878 downwards.
TTTTAAACGCGTATAATTTGATATTTTTCGATATTATTCACCAAATTAATGATATCTGTGGGATTAACAAGAATCATTATTTTTATTAAACTCCTACGTAGGACAATTGAGTGGGTGTTTTAGGAAGGTGGGATGGACACTTACAAAGTGATTCTTCACTATGATAGATACTTTGGCGTAAGTGATACTTTTCTTAATTAATCGACTGATATATTTTTATAAATTTCAGTAATCTGTCTAATATTGTGAAAGTTCTGCTTCCATTAGATTCTGACTATCGCTAATCATCAACCAAAAATTCTAAGTAGCTATCACTATTGCTCACAATATTAATATATATCTTAAGTAACTTTGTAATTTATGAATTTTGTTTGTGAACAATAAAAATATTTTTCTTTCTTTAAAAAAAAACAATAAAATATAATATATACAATGAAGAATGATTAATTTAGCAAGAGATCGATGGCTGATATTTTGTATTACATTAATAGGTTAGGAAAGCTAGAAAAGTGATTATAAGAAGTCAATTTTGCCGATAAGTATAATATATAAATCAATGCTCATCTTAAGCATGGCTAAGTTCACAGCAACGGGCCCAAATTCATTAATTCGGAACACCGTCACATTTGGTGAGGTGGCATTGGTGGCACTCGCCAGGTTTTAGTGGGTAGAGCTACGTCCACTGACCAGCTTTCGGGTGCAACGAGTCCCACATACCTACCAGGGGAGACATACTCCCCCACGGTATCCATATATTTCCAGGATAACAAAAAAAGGAGCGTTGGCCTTCTTTGCATTATCTTCTCCCAATGGGCCTTCGAAAACTCACAAATACGACATCATAGCTGTCATTTTACGCTGGTGTTATATGAGTGAGAAGCAGGCCCAGATACCACCTCGGTCGTGCCAGTTCGGCTGCAAAGTGCAGTGATATTCTACGTGAATATGTAAATAATAATTATTTTTAATAAAATTTATTTCATATTTTATTGGCTAGCTACCTGATTTTCGCCTCATTAAAAACTTATTTTTTAATTCTGGCCACAAAAATGTTACACGCGTTAAAAAAATACGTTAATTACTAATATTATAGTAAAGTAAATAGACCATAAAATTAATAATTATATTACACGTCGACAAAGAATTTCTTTATAATTTAATTATAAGTTATAGTATAATAAAAGTTTTTATTACCTAACCTAGAATATGTTGTGGAATTTATTTTTTATTTTATTAAACTTAATTAGACGCAAAAGCTTAAAAACCAGTGATGATTGTCATATTATACTATTTAATAAAGATTTTCTAGTATCAACCAAGTCATGATATAATTATCATGACCTTACTGCTGGGAACGGTTCTCCTCTTCGAAATGAGGCGAGGAGAGTAATGGACCATAGTTCACCAAGGCACTGGCTCAATATGGGTTGGTAAACTCGCACACCTAAGACATTCAATCTCATTGGGCGTGCAGGTTTCCTTACGATATTTTCTTTCATCTATGGGCGATTTGAGGTTTAGTGTCAATACCTCGAATCCAGGCATTCGTAGTCAAGAGGCCGCGCTCATACCCACTGAACCCTCGTTGCTCTACATGGCGTGGGTATAGAATAATATTTATTATTATAATAAAACAACTTTTACGGATTTTATCGCGGTTTATTTAGTTTTTTAAGACATCTGACATCTGACACCTCAGTCCTCCCGTGACCATGGTTGCTGTAAAGTATCCGAAACGTCGGGCTCTTAAAAAACTAAATAAACCGCGATAAAATCCGTAAAAGTTGTTTTATTATAATGAGTGAAGTTCGCGTAAACATAAGAAAACAATATGTGAACCAGTACGGACTGGAAACCGCAAATAAAATTCGACGCCTGGAAGATTTTATGACAAAGCGCGCAAGATTTGTAACATCTTTGAATTTCTTGAAGAGATGCAGAGACCAAAATCTCATCCCTACGTGTGTCAAGATTTCACCAAAAAACGACATCCGAGGGAGCGCAAAAATCTTAAATCAGGCGAGTAAAAAGTTATTACGAACAATGATTCAGCAATATCGTTCCGATCTAGCTGCCATAGAAAAACAAATTGGATGCTTGACCGCCGCGTTGAAGAACATTTTAACGACATTTGACTTTGAAAATTGCATAAAAACTTTAAATAAGCGCGAAACATCTCAATACAATAAATGCAAAAAACAACAAATTTCAAAATTCGAAAAATTAAACAGCAAGTCAAATGTCAAAACTAACGAACGGAACACCACAGACAATGACAGCTCACGCGCAGTTGTCAATCTGTCAAAATGTCACTTAGACGAAAATACAATAAAAGTTTTGGAAAAGGGATTGAATTTCGCCGTTACTCCTTGCAAAATTCCTTTTGAAGAAATTATTTGTAACGTTGAGGACTGCCTATCGAAAAATAATATAAAGAAGGAGGATTCGGAGGCCATCAGACAAGATATATCGTCAGCTTTACGACGAAGTTCTGTGCCCAAACTAAATCTTCCTCGCGAACAACTAAAGGCCTTAATTAAACTCCGTAACAAACGCGAATTGACGGTTCTTCGTGCGGATAAAGGGAATGCAACGGTTGTGATGGATACGTCGGATTACAATGATAAAATTCAACAACTATTATCGGATGAAAGCACATATAAAAACATGAAAAACGATCCAACCAACAAAGTTTTAAAAAATACTAGTGATCTTATTAAAAAGTACTCCGAGTCATTGAATTTAGACGTCAAAGCTTTAATTCCTTCGTGCCCAAAACCGCCTAAACTGTATGGGTTGCCAAAAATACACAAGGCTAATGCTCCACTACGTCCAATTGTAAGCCAGATCGACTCACCAACCTACAGACTGGCCAAACATGTTGCCCAAGTACTTTCACCATTACGTGGACAAACCAGAGCACACACAAGGGATTCATACCATTTTGTTAATGAGATCAAACATCTACATCTCAGTGACAATGAAACTATGGTGAGTTTTGATGTGCAATCACTCTTCACATGCTTACCAGTTGAAGATTGCATAAATATTGTATCAAGGAAGCTTAGAGAGAATGACATGCCAATGGAATATGCTGAACTTCTGAAACACTGCCTTACATCTGGCTACATGTTGTGGAATAATCAGTTCTACAAGCAAGTAGATGGGGTAGCGATGGGCTCACCAGTATCCCCTGTTGTTGCCGACATATTTATGGAGGACTTCGAGGAGACTGCTCTGCATACTTCACCCATTACACCCAGGTTCTACAAGCGGTACGTAGATGATACTTTCACAATATTACCATCTGACAAAGTAACCATATTCCTAGACCATCTTAATTCCATCAATAATAAAATTCAATTCACAATGGAATTAGAGGCCAATAATACTCTGGCTTTCTTAGATGTATTAGTTATCCGTAATCCCAATAATACCTTAAGCCATACAGTGTATAGGAAGCATACCCATACTGATAGGTACTTAAACGGCGAATCACATCACCATCCAACACAGTTAGCTACCGTGGGTAAATCTTTGTTTCAGAGAGCACAAGGGATCTGTGATGAGCAGCACTTGGAGACCGAGCTTCAACATGTCAAGCAAGTACTGCGGGACAACAAGCTTCGGGTACCGCGGCTCCATCGCAGTGAACGTGTGAAACCAACCACCGTAGAGCGAGTACCTGCTGTGCTGCCATTTATGAAGGGAGTCACTGACAAGATTGGCTATATTCTAAAGCGAGCTTCAATTAAAACATATTTTAAGCCACCAAAAAAGATAGGTCAATTCTTACCATCTGTCAAGTGTCATATACCTTTACAAGATGCAGGAGTTTACAAGCTTGATTGTGACTGTGGTCTCTCTTACATAGGTCAAACTAAAAGATCAATTAAAACTCGCGTTAAAGAACATATAGCTGACTTAAAACACCGTCGCTATACTAAGTCAGCAATCTGTGAACATAGCCTGGATAATGCTCGCCATTATATCAGATTTGATAAACCACAGGTCCTCGCAAAAGAACACCGATTCCAACCAAGGATGATTCGCGAGGCTATTGAAATTAAAAAACATCCTAATTTCAATAGAGAAGATGGCTGGCCACTACCATCTGCTTGGGATCCAATAATAAAAATAATAAAATCAAAATCCAAGCATAACATGTCACAGACAAAAGACTTAGTTAGCACCTTCTGCATAGATAGGACTAAATAAAATATTGTTGTATCATAGGGTAGTTTCGAATAACTTTGTAACAGTAGGACATCTGACACCTCAGTCCTCCCGTGACCATGGTTGCTGTAAAGTATCCGAAACGTCGGGCTCTTAAAAAACTAAATAAACCGCGATAAAATCCGTAAAAGTTGTTTTATTATAATGAGTGAAGTTCGCGTAAACATAAGAAAACAATATGTGAACCAGTACGGACTGGAAACCGCAAATAAAATTCGACGCCTGGAAGATTTTATGACAAAGCGCGCAAGATTTGTAACATCTTTGAATTTCTTGAAGAGATGCAGAGACCAAAATCTCATCCCTACGTGTGTCAAGATTTCACCAAAAAACGACATCCGAGGGAGCGCAAAAATCTTAAATCAGGCGAGTAAAAAGTTATTACGAACAATGATTCAGCAATATCGTTCCGATCTAGCTGCCATAGAAAAACAAATTGGATGCTTGACCGCCGCGTTGAAGAACATTTTAACGACATTTGACTTTGAAAATTGCATAATAACTTTAAATAAGCGCGAAACATCTCAATACAATAAATGCAAAAAACAACAAATTTCAAAATTCGAAAAATTAAACAGCAAGTCAAATGTCAAAACTAACGAACGGAACACCACAGACAATGACAGCTCACGCGCAGTTGTCAATCTGTCAAAATGTCACTTAGACGAAAATACAATAAAAGTTTTGGAAAAGGGATTGAATTTCGCCGTTACTCCTTGCAAAATTCCTTTTGAAGAAATTATTTGTAACGTTGAGGACTGCCTATCGAAAAATAATATAAAGAAGGAGGATTCGGAGGCCATCAGACAAGATATATCGTCAGCTTTACGACGAAGTTCTGTGCCCAAACTAAATCTTCCTCGCGAACAACTAAAGGCCTTAATTAAACTCCGTAACAAACGCGAATTGACGGTTCTTCGTGCGGATAAAGGGAATGCAACGGTTGTGATGGATACGTCGGATTACAATGATAAAATTCAACAACTATTATCGGATGAAAGCACATATAAAAACATGAAAAACGATCCAACCAACAAAGTTTTAAAAAATACTAGTGATCTTATTAAAAAGTACTCCGAGTCATTGAATTTAGACGTCAAAGCTTTAATTCCTTCGTGCCCAAAACCGCCTAAACTGTATGGGTTGCCAAAAATACACAAGGCTAATGCTCCACTACGTCCAATTGTAAGCCAGATCGACTCACCAACCTACAGACTGGCCAAACATGTTGCCCAAGTACTTTCACCATTACGTGGACAAACCAGAGCACACACAAGGGATTCATACCATTTTGTTAATGAGATCAAACATCTACATCTCAGTGACAATGAAACTATGGTGAGTTTTGATGTGCAATCACTCTTCACATGCTTACCAGTTGAAGATTGCATAAATATTGTATCAAGGAAGCTTAGAGAGAATGACATGCCAATGGAATATGCTGAACTTCTGAAACACTGCCTTACATCTGGCTACATGTTGTGGAATAATCAGTTCTACAAGCAAGTAGATGGGGTAGCGATGGGCTCACCAGTATCCCCTGTTGTTGCCGACATATTTATGGAGGACTTCGAGGAGACTGCTCTGCATACTTCACCCATTACACCCAGGTTCTACAAGCGGTACGTAGATGATACTTTCACAATATTACCATCTGACAAAGTAACCATATTCCTAGACCATCTTAATTCCATCAATAATAAAATTCAATTCACAATGGAATTAGAGGCCAATAATACTCTGGCTTTCTTAGATGTATTAGTTATCCGTAATCCCAATAATACCTTAAGCCATACAGTGTATAGGAAGCATACCCATACTGATAGGTACTTAAACGGCGAATCACATCACCATCCAACACAGTTAGCTACCGTGGGTAAATCTTTGTTTCAGAGAGCACAAGGGATCTGTGATGAGCAGCACTTGGAGACCGAGCTTCAACATGTCAAGCAAGTACTGCGGGACAACAAGCTTCGGGTACCGCGGCTCCATCGCAGTGAACGTGTGAAACCAACCACCGTAGAGCGAGTACCTGCTGTGCTGCCATTTATGAAGGGAGTCACTGACAAGATTGGCTATATTCTAAAGCGAGCTTCAATTAAAACATATTTTAAGCCACCAAAAAAGATAGGTCAATTCTTACCATCTGTCAAGTGTCATATACCTTTACAAGATGCAGGAGTTTACAAGCTTGATTGTGACTGTGGTCTCTCTTACATAGGTCAAACTAAAAGATCAATTAAAACTCGCGTTAAAGAACATATAGCTGACTTAAAACACCGTCGCTATACTAAGTCAGCAATCTGTGAACATAGCCTGGATAATGCTCGCCATTATATCAGATTTGATAAACCACAGGTCCTCGCAAAAGAACACCGATTCCAACCAAGGATGATTCGCGAGGCTATTGAAATTAAAAAACATCCTAATTTCAATAGAGAAGATGGCTGGCCACTACCATCTGCTTGGGATCCAATAATAAAAATAATAAAATCAAAATCCAAGCATAACATGTCACAGACAAAAGACTTAGTTAGCACCTTCTGCATAGATAGGACTAAATAAAATATTGTTGTATCATAGGGTAGTTTCGAATAACTTTGTAACAGTAGGACATCTGACACCTCAGTCCTCCCGTGACCATGGTTGCTGTAAAGTATCCGAAACGTCGGGCTCTTAAAAAACTAAATAAACCGCGATAAAATCCGTAAAAGTTGTTTTATTATAATGAGTGAAGTTCGCGTAAACATAAGAAAACAATATTTATTATTTATTACATTATGGTATTATTATAACGCAACTACGCACTTTATGTTCCTACACATCACAGCTTTGCTTCTTTCGCAGCAGGACATCACGACATGAGTGTCACGGCATTTACCGACTATGCTCTGGTTAGTAGGTCTCTTAAGCGGGAGGATGAGGGTCAATCCTGTCCGCGCCCCCAACTTCGTGATGCCTTAAAATAAGTTTTTCTACATTTCTACTTGCACCCTGAACACGAGACCATCGCAGTCGAGAAAACACCGCAAAACCTGCATGACCGATGAGATTAAAAGACTTTGAGAGTGTGTGAAGTTCACCAACCCGCATTGGGCGAGCTCATCGGTGAACTATGGCCCAATACCCTCGCCCGATTCGAGGAGAAAATCCGTGCCCAGCAGAGGGATATAATATTATATGGCTTGCTACTTTACGTGAACCTTTTACTGACATTATTCACATCGAAAAACAATGATAATAATCGAAAAATACGAGTAGGTAAAGCGCCATCCTTTGACATAGGCTATATTATAATAATCACTCGGATAATGTAGATCCAACTTAAACTGGGATATCTTTCAACTCAAATATTCATAAAAGATTATACATATCCACACACAAACACTTTAATAATTGAACGGCGGTTGAGATTATCGCGACTAGGGATGGTCGGTGCGAGTGGTTGCGGAACCGGAGTCGGAGTTTTTTAATTTGTGCTATTGGTGGCGGAAGCGAAGTGAGAGTCGGAAGCGGTGTAGATTTAATATTGAATTGATTTTCAAGAAACGATGACTTTTTGAAAATCTCAAACAAATGAAAAGCAGCCAAGTGCGAGTCGGAGTTGCAGAGTTCCGTAGCATCAAGTAACATTGTTCTTATAATTCGTTCTAATTTTGATGGATGTTTTAATAGAAAGAAAGAAAAAATAAAAATATTTTTAGGTACTGAAAAAAAAAAACTACTTGGTTTACTAGATCTCGTTGTAAATATTTTTGGGGAAAGTAACCATACAATGGTAATTTACATCATATGATACTTCTAGTTTTATCATTCTCTGTTATTTTTGAATAATATACATATTATTATTATTACTTTGGGAAAAAAAATGTAAGATACAAAAATGAACTATTCTTAAAATTGTTTTTCATCACATTTGATGGAAAAAAATTGAGCTTCAATTCTAAGTGTGGGGAACCCCTAAAATTTATTGTCTTTTCTATTTTAGTGTGAAAATTTTAATGCGGTTTACAAAATACAATATCGACGAGTACTTATCAAGCTTCAACGTTATAGTTCGTATAGTTTTGAATAAAAGTGGCTGTGACATACGGACGGACTAACACACAGACAGACATGACGAATCTCTAAGGGCTCCGTTTACCATTTGGTTACGGAACCCAAAAACTACAACCGGTTGCTGAATACGTCACGTCTCTACACGTTAGTAATTCTCCACGTGAAAAAAAAAAAACTATTTCGAAGGCGCTACGTCCCTTGTCCTCTGATTCTAAGCTGTGATTTAAAATATCGGAACCGACTCATATCAAACTGAATTTCCGACATTTCGGAATCGGAGCCGAACGTGTGTTACATCCCTAACGTTGACATCTATCTGTGGGGGTTCCCCTTATTTAATTATGGATAGTGCCGGGATGGTCAAGTTTTACAGATTACTTCTAATCCGGGATACCTTATACCCAATGTTAAAGGATTTTGTTTGGACGTGTCATGGGAATTGGGCCATTTCAAAGTTTTGATTACGGGCAAAGTAATATAGTAAATAAATTAAAGGATTTTACCTATATATTATGCTAAAATATAATTTCAATAACGTTTTGGTTTTATTAATATAATATATTCCGTTTTTAACATTTATTAGACTTCCGCGAAGGCGCAAGACAAAAACGGTGACGTGTTAAAAATATTTTATCCCTGGACTTTAACAAAACTATGTGCAAATTGCATTAAAATTGTTTCAGTAACTTAGCCCCATGAAACAGCATTACTGTATCTAATATTATACACACAAAGTTTGCACGCAAAAACTACTGAATGGACTTTGATGCAACTTTACAATAATATAGCTTACTAATCTGAATAACACGTGGACTATACGCTATCCCTGTACTCATCCGGGAATGGGAAATAGGCTTCTAGTTTCAGATAAAAGTACAGAATGTAACTGGTACCATGACTACTTACCTATAAGTCTCGGTGATTAACAACCGTTGTCAAGAAGCGTACTTGGCTAAGTAATGAAACGATACTATGCAAAGAACGCTCCTCCTTCTATAGTCGGATTTGACAGATGGCGGATTTCATTTAAATGTTGTCTATGATTTGGTTTCAATGACTCTATTGTTTATGAATACGGGTGTAAGTATAGGTAATGCATGAATTAAATGCCTGGTCTAGCTTCAAGTGCCATTATCAACACCATACAATCAGCAGTCTCGCCTGCATGTTGCATATGCAACTAACACAAAAAGATGACTTCAGCATTTGTATGAGACTATTAATTTCAGCACAAAGTCTAAAGCTCAAAGCTCATTTTGTGTGCTTTCCATTTAAATTAAAATTCGATGGCGTGTTAAAACTCAGTAGCTTTTGCGAGGAGATAAAAAAAGCACATTTTAACACCGATTCAAGAGCGGGGATAAATTAAAAGCGCGATCGTCCGCGATCCTCCGATAAGACGTGTTTGAGCTTTAAGCTCTTGTATACGTGTTGGTAGCTTTTAATTACAAAGAAGTTTATTCACGAATCAACTTATTTTGGAACACGTGGGACTGGTGTTTTTAGAGTTCCGTATACGATGGATGTGAGGCTTGCTAAATATTCAGCACTTTTCTTCGCCGTAAAGCCTTTAAGGAAGAAAGCTTAATTTTTTAAAATTACAATTAATTTTTTAAAATTACAATAAAAATTTCAAAAACCACAAAAATATTTCAATAATGTAATCCAATAATTTACCAAAGTATTCCATTAAAACAAATATTAATTTTACTTCATCTAACACAACCTCCACAAGTTTTTGTAAATCCTTTGATATCTCAGAAGTGCATTTTTTGGTTGGTTCCTTTTTGCATACCAATTATTATACTAATGACATAAAACTTGTAGTTTAGAGACAAAATTATAACCAATACTAAAAGTCCTAAAAAGTAATAAAATTGTATTTCGAAACAATATTGTAATAGTAGTTAATACATAAAAAGTACTTTATTGTACATCAAATCAGAATATCTTTATTTCTGAGCTAACAACTTTTACACTCGAAATACGTCTAAAGAAGTAGTCTTTAAATACTAGGTAAAATAATCGTTTGAGATGTATAATCCCATGAAATAAATGAAAAAATCTATATAAATATCTAAAGTTAGCCTCCTGACCTCTTTAAGAAATAGTAAAAGCGGCTATGGTATGACCTCTTAAGTCAGAGGATCCGGGTTGGCCCCTTTGGTGCCCTGAAATAGGTTTTTTCTAATTTTTTAAGTTCACCTAAATGTGAGACAATCGCTTACTCATCGCGAAGTAAAACATTGTGAGGAAACTTGCATGCCTGATAAGGTTTAAAGTCTTTGAAGGTATGTGAAGTTCACCAACTCTAAACACACTCCTCGTCTGATTGCGAAAAGGTATGCCCAGCATTGGGGCATAATATTTAAGAATTTATACTTTATTATTTTTTTACTTTTTACAAATTCCTACTGCCTCCCATTCATATAACAATAATAATAATATTATTATCTATGGACGCTTTCACACCACGTCAATCTGTTCCCGTGGTAAGTTTTCGAAGAATTTGTGTAGAACTACGGGTACCAGACAACGGAAATACATATATTTTTGTTATATAATAAACATACTTATTACACATCCATGACCCAGGATCACAGAAACTTTTTTGTGGTCCCTGGCGAGATTCGAGCTCGCCAACGCGCTAACCACTGAGCCACAGAGGTCGTTGAATCATTCAAAAGCATAACTATATATATTGGCCTGATTCCCTTGTACCTGTTTAGTACGGGTCTTATGCTCGAAATTAGGCGAGGAAGGTTTCCTTTTACAAATTTCTCGTTTGTCTTAGCGATTTCTCAAAGGAGTTGTTCGGAATGAACTGGAAACACCACAGCATCATCGTAATCATCAGCCTTTATTCATCCACTGATGAACATAGGCCTCCCTCAAAGAACGCCAAGACGACTGAACCCTCGCCACTCGTATCCACGGACCGGCTACAGCACGGAGTTTTTTTCCCACTTTATTAATGTTTGACACTTAATCGTGGCCTCCACTCTTGAACCTTATTGGCCCATCGCCCAATCGTTACAAAAGATCCTTACTAGTACAAACTTTGTGTACCAGCGACATTAATGATCAGTAGCAAAAACCTACTCATATTAAATGCACTCGTACCACCTCTTTGAAGCCAATTCGAACCTACATATTATAAACCCCAAAAGAACATAGACAAAAGACTACCGATCTTTAAAAACTCGCACCATTAAATGTCTCGAAAATATAAAGGTCATAACTCTGGCTGCCACCTCCACAAAACTAAATTTAATAGCACTCAGTAAAATAAAACCTCCAGTGGGTTTGGCTTGACATAATTCAGTTCTCCTAATTATGTTGGAAGCAGATGACGGCACCCTCTTTATATGTTGTTGACATTTTTCATAATTACCAAGTATAATCTTTTAATTGCACATAAAATATTTATATCTTTTCGGATTAGGGTTTTCTAATCAAAATTTCTTACCTGTATCATAATGATCAGCCCTTTAACACATCCTGAGGACACAATAAATGTTTAGATGACAGATCACATGTATGTGTAAAGATGCTTTTTTGTGAAGCAGATTAACCTAGAATTTAGATAAAATTATACAAATAGACTAAATTTGATCCTGTCTTAGATGTCTCCATATACCTAAGCCTAAAGTTATTTTATACTGAAAAAACAATTTGAGCCGTATGATATGCAATACATGGTCTATTTTTTTATTGATCCTCTTAGGTACCTATTTTCTTTTTCTTATAATTAGTTATGTACTTTGATAAAACACGTGGGTTGATGTGCAAGCTTATTTTGTTCACAGAGATTTTTTTTATACAAAATTTCTAAAACAGCAATAAGGCAGCATCATTTGATAAACTGACAGGTCATAATTATATCAATGCTTAAGGGCCTGTTTCACAATCTCCCGTTAAGTTCCCTATAGGCTATAGGCAACATATTTGACAGATGTTTGACAGATACTCCATACTCTTATCTGTCAAATATGTTCCCTATAGCCTATAGGGAACTTAACGGGAGATTGTGAAACAGGCCCTAAAACAAGTAAATATCGATTCTGTTTGATAGTACTACGAACTTAAAGAAGAAATACTAAAACTCTAAGTAAAGACAACTTCATCCTAAAATTTTACTATATCTAAAATAACCAACCAAACAAATCGTTTACCATACGCCTTGTAATTACATTACTTCCCATTGTTGGAGTCGGTTTCTCCCCTCGAAATCATTCGAGGAGGGTATAACGTCGTAAACGCAATCACAAATTATCCTATAAAATCCCGTTGCTTGCTCTTTTTAAATGAATAGCAAAAATAAATCAGAATGAATTGCCCTTTTTTCACACTGCATGCTCTAATGGTTGCCATCATCAGCCTGACATCGTGCCATATATAGAAGCTTCATGAACATCAAAATTGCTTTTTGGTTTATTATTGCTATAGTAATGATGTTAATGAATAAGATTCAAAAGTGGAGGCCGCGTTTATGTAGACGAAGTGTTGGTTCATTAACCAGTTGGGAAGACGATCTAACGAGTTCACTAGTTCGAAGACGAAGGTTCGTCAACGAATTATATGATGACGAGCATGATGATATGTGTGTTGGGATATCCTGTCTCTTGACTGTCTGTCGACCGACAAAAATCTACTTAAAAACCTACACCTCTGATTGACTATTAACATCGTGTTTGTTTGTTCCAATTCAGCCGAGTGCAAATTATTTGTATGATATATAATATGTAATATTGTTGTACATGTTTTTAAATGTTGTTTGTCTGTTTGTAACATCGCATATGTTGTGCTGTAATGGTGTTTATAATCGTGTCTCAATAAATAAATAAATAAAAGTCTAGGAAGTTTATGTATGTATTCATATAAATTACATAAATTCATATCCGTTCCTAGTACCCGCAACTCTTACGAACCTACCACGGGGTAAAGTTAAAGGTGTAATGCTGGGTAATATTTACTTTTTTTTATTTATTTACTAGGTTTTGACGGTATTTCTCAGTGCGTTTGTCTTCGTACCGACATAATATACTAGATTGATTAAAAAAAAGTGATACTTAGTTGCCATTATCTGATATCTATCGAGGCACTAATTAAACACACAATATTGGGTTAACATAAGTGACTAAGAGTACGCACCTAATAGCACTCTGCCTTTAAATCCGGCGTAACGAATAAATCACATGAAGTCAAACAGAGGGCGTCCCGTGTATTGTTACACTACCCTTAGGGAAAGGTTGGATGCTCTCAGTGTTTGTTCTGTTAGTGGTATGAATTTGGTTTGTATTACCTTTTTGGATTTCTTAGGAATCGATTTTTAAAAATGATAAAATATGAAAAGTAAAATTTTTATGATCATGTTATGTATAGTCATCAGCTCACAACGAGAGCTGATTAGATAAATTGAATGAATGCAAAAAGCAGTAAAAATACATTCATTAACGAGCTGTTGCCCGCAGCTTTGCTTGCGTTAACTATAATTTACAACGGCTTAGCGGGATGGTAATATATAATAGCGGGACGGGATGGCCTTATAGCCTTTCTCGATAAATAGGCTAACTAACACTGACAGAATCATTCAAATCCGACCAATAGTTCATGAGATTAGTGCGTGATTTCGCGATAAAAGCTATGTGTGTAGGTAGTCTATGCTCATTCACAAGCTCTGGTCTATTTGTGTACTAAATTTCATAAAAATCGGTGCAGTGGTTTAGGCGTGAAATCGTTGCAGACATATAGACAGACAGAGTTACTTTCGCATTAATAATATTATTAGGGATTTATGAAAAATTGTCAGTTTGTTATCGATGGAAAAGCCACTTAATTTTGATGACCGTCTGTATTTTATGATTTGCTTTCAGCAATCGCTGTCCAAAACAAAGTAAATTACGATCATTAAAATAAATCATAATAATAACATAATGTTCGAATAATACAATGACACAAATAATCACATTAATAATCACACGATCACGCAAATGATCACAAACCAACATCTGCCCCGTTAATACGCCGTGAAACACCCCAAAATCCACCGAAGGATGTTATTACCACGTCAACAATGATTTTGACATTCGAGTTTGTGAAAAATAACACCGCGTGTTTAACGTGGGGCCAGCTTATCCTCCAACGTCGATATATCACACGGAACGCAAACAACACTATTTGAACTGTCACTGTACTGTCTTAGAAAAAAGTACGATGTAGATGATATAAAATTCTTCACGTAGTGATTCCCGCCAAATAGTTTTATGGGCCTTTGATTCGTGTGTTTAAAAAATATGTCGTTTTATTAACGCTTTGTATCAGTAGTTCTCTTACAAACTTACTAAAAGCTAAGATTTACATGGTACGATTTTCTTATTCAATTTTTTTAAATAAGACCACAGTATTTGTATCAAAAAAACATTAAAAGAAACACAAAAAGATTTGAATTGTTTACAAGCTATGAAATCTTAGATGAGCCATCTGCTGATCTACTTTTCCGATGAAGTTTAAAGGCCTTAAGGCATAGGTTCATTCGAAAAAAAAAGATATGAAATAGAATAACGATAATTTTTATCGTTATTATATTTGAATATTTTATAATTTATAATATTACCATAAAACTATAATTTTACTAGTATTTATCAAAAGCAATATTTATAAGTGTATATGTATGTACGTGATGTGATTGTTAAAATGTATATAAAAATATTATTATACATTAAATGTATAATAATATATTTATATAATGTATAATAATATATTATATAAATTTTTTAATTTTTTTTTTAAATTTGTTAAAATTTTTAACTATCACAAGACGATTACCATTTATTATAACTAAACAACAAAACTAAAAAAAATTTTTGTTATTTTTATTATCTTCTGTTTTCTTCTTTCTAATTTGTCTGTGTGTGGAATTACGAATAAAAGGCTTATCTATCTATCTAGACTATCTAGACCTGGGGAGAGTGTCTGTAACAATTTATACAGATTCATCATCATCATCCACGCTAAACATGACCCAGATTCAATGAACGTCCTTACCATTCACATTATATAATATTAATTAATTACTCTTAAGTCCGAGTAAACGCATCGGCAATATAAATCATATTAATTATTTTAAACATTCGATTCTACCAATGAAAAGTTTTTTCGTAACACAAAATCTACTCCATAAAAATAAGGTTTTAGCACAAAACCCAGCGATTCATTAATGGATTTGGTACAGTAGGTAATTGTTCATCTCATTGTTGATATGAATACATATGAGACTATTGTGCATTAACAATGGTATATGCCATTTGAGATTTTAATGAATCTTGGAATCGCTGTTTAAAAAATCCTGGCATTTTCGTGGGGCCACTCGTTAGTTGCTCATTATGTGACAATGGGGGGCGGGTCGGTTAGGCATTAGAATGGGGGGGGGCACTAATGATATCCCTCCACTTAAGGTGTGAACTGAATAGGGAAGAATTTAACGCGATATTAAGAGATTGGATGAGTGATCTTGGGAACTATTGCTGTAATATTAATATCAGAGTGACGATGGTCCAGTGGTGGACGGACTCGGCGTGTTATGCGAGAGGTTCCGGGTTCGATCCTAAACCCGTGTTTGCTTTGAAATGGGATTTTCTAAATTTCGAAGTGCACCCCAAACTGAGACCATCGCTCGATCACCGGTGAAGGAAAACATCGCGAGGAAACCTGCATGCCTGATGAGATTTAAAGTCTCTGAAAGTATGTGGAGTTCGGTCATCGGTGAACTATGGCACATTACCCTCCTCGCTAGATTTCGAGGAGGAGACCCGTGCCCAGCAGTGGGACATAAAGGTTTGATACTTTACTTTTTTTATTAATATCATTCTAAGTTATATGGTACAATTGTAAAATCGTCGTTTCGGAAACATCTGAAACTAAGTTAATGTTAACGCTACTGTGATATTATGTTAACTATGCAACCCGATTATAGGATGAAATATAAGAGTGGTTATATAATTATCACACATTATCAGTATTTTTTATATTCTACGAAATAATCGGGATTTGACAAATATACAAAATTTCTTTAAAACTCGGCTGAGATGAGTTTAGACCCGAGCGAAAATGGGATCATCGTAAAGTTTAAAAAAACTACAAAGTATGTTATTATACACATAAATAGGTTTTTAGAATGTTTGTCTGTCTATCTAAAAGTTAATCTTTAGTTTAGTTCGAGGAAATATTGCGAAAATTACAAACAGAAATTTGACGTTGAAAATTCCTAATTGATAGATTACGGCTCGAGTATTAGCCCATTATTGCGTATATTTTAAAATAATATACATTCATAGTTAGTATAAAATTTATCTTGTATAATATTTCAACAGTGTGCACTAAGCCTAAAGCGGCCCTCATTTGACCAAACTCTTTGAAATTGAATTTTAAAAAGGTCTTTTTAAAATGTTAAGTGAGGTAAGACTGATGAAATTACGAACATTAAAATACGTTGAAGAACACTTTAGTTTATTTTAATTAGCTGTTACCAGTTGTGACGTAGACCTACTTAGAATGCAGATACTTAGAATATTTTGTAGATAAACAAATTTATTCTTTCATCACATTCTTAATTTAAAGTATTGACTGAGTGAATAAAATAGATAGATAAATAGATAAAAACTTTATTCCACATCCTTACTAATAAATGTGAAAGTAGGGATGTTTGTTATATATTAAAAAAAGGATATTTTTTGCTAACGCGGGCGAATACGCCGACATCAACTAGTACACAATAGAAATAATGCCTAAGGCTAACTTTGCGGGTGGGAAATCGCTTCGTGAATTCTTAACCTAAAAACTAAGATTATTACCAAATTAAATATCTTTACAGAATTATTAGTATCACACTAAAATGGTACTACAATTTAAGATTTGTATTCTATAGTAGTCTTGGCGTTCATTGAGGGAGGCCTATGTTGAGCAGTTGACGAATGGAGGCAGATAAACATGATTATGTTTATTATATTAGATATATTGCCGCCTATACATGAAACATTTTATTTGTCGGATTTGCCTGATTTTTATTTGAAAGCAGATTTGCCAGAGGAGATTCTTAAGGCCTGTTTCACAATCTCCAGATAGGTTCCCAATAGGCTATCGGCAACATATTTGACAGATACTCCATACTCTATCTGTCAAGTATCTGTCAAATATGTTGCCGATAGCCTATTGGGAACTTATCTGGAGATTGTGAAACAGGCCCTTAGTATATTATATCAAAATCTGCTCGGTCGATGACATGGGTCAAACAGCTTTCCTGTGTTTCGGAGTCTAAGGCATGACAGGCACACTGCCGATGCCCAGACACAATTACTGACACGGAGACTCCTTATGTATCAGGATGAGCAACAGATGAATAAGTTGTCTGGGCTAGTATCGGGTTAGCTTGAGATGATGGGCGACGCTAACCACTCAACATCATGTGGCTCGTTTTTCCGACAAACAGAAAATTTCTATTTACCTTGTATCTTCACAAAGTCAGTAGATATTTATAAAATCACGTTATCCTAAGTAATAATAATTACCAAATAATATTCAATTCACTCTGACATCGGCAAATACTAAAGCTAACATAGAAGAAGATAAGGTGTAATATGATTTGTTCATTCGAACGCACTTATTAATTATGTTTAATAAAAAATATACCTAGTTCAATTATTTAGGAAGCTAAGCTATTTGTTCGGAGACAAACTATTGTTTGTAGCTAAAGCTATTGGTTTAGCTTCCATTAGTACAAATTTCCAGCGCACAAAATGTCTAGATCGATCATATTGCACTCGTATTGGTATGATAATGCACAGTCATTATTACAATTTACAGTCTAACACAAATGAAACGAGACAGATGCAATGCTAAACGCCATTTTAGTCGTGCAGCGCCATCTAGTATCGAATGGCCGACCTTATACCGGGTGGGATGCGCTAAATAAGCCGCACCGTCAATATTGACAGAGAATCCTATAATTTCAACCGCCGCACACAATGGATTTATAAAATAAACACAGAGTAAAATGTCCGTAAATATAATTGACAACTTTTTAATAAACGATGTTTGCGGACCCGACCGATGTTGCCATAACATACGTTCCGTGAAATGATTGTTTTTTGTGGGTAAACGAGATTAAATATGAATGGAGGATTTTTTTTGCGACTTAGTAAGCCCGGGATTTCGCGCTCAAGTATTAATGTTATATTTTCGCTTGTTCCCGGTATGTACGCTTTGTTTTCGAAATTTATGCGACGTTTTTATGTTGCGCTTCATTTTTTTATTTAAATTAACATAATCAGGTAACGTAAAGGAAAGAGAGAATTTTATGATGATTCGTTACAATCCTTTGATGGTATAAACTCGTAGGTGAAAATCGTGATTTTTCTTCGTGTTTACCAACACATAAAGGCCATTTCAAGTTTGTTATAATTTAATAATAAAATATAATGACAAGGAAACCCGAAAAAATTCCTACAAAACAGATATTAATATTCTTTATAGAGATTAACAGTCGCAATGCATATTAACATAGCAAAAAATCGTTTTTGATTTTTTTAAAATTATAATTATTAGTTAAATAATAATTATTAACATTAAACTATAAGTTGCTTTAAGTCTAAACATAATTCAAGTATAATAAACGTATTTTTTAAAAAGAAGTTATTTTCACAAAACATCTGATATAAAATCGAATAATAATATAGTAAAATAATTAAATTCTTTTTTTTTTTTTGCCTACTAAAACCTTTACGCTGTAAAAATATGAATCCACAATGATCGTTTAGCATTATCAATAATTGTAAGGCAATTGATAATTACATTGACAAAGAGTTTCTTCTTTCATCTGTCAACGTTTTTAAGTAGGAATAGGATACGAAGGCAACGTGAGTATTGTTAATACACCTGAACAAACCCAATCGCACCGTCAAAGAGGATTTTAACAGTTTTTGTTTACAGATAATCTATGGATAAACAGACTTCAAAGCAGGTAATTTTTGCATTGAGGATATAATATTTAATCTGTGAATTTGAATGACGTTTGTGAGAAATTCATATTTGGAACTTTCGAATAATATGATGTGTCATTCGGCATTCCTTTTTTTAAATCGGCTTCAGAATTGTAGAAGTTATTTTTTATTACTTTGTGCGTTTGAGCGTATTGTGTATATCGTTCAATTAATTAAAGCATACATAAAATAATTAAAAGTTACAAGAACACATAATATTATGTATTTCTATTTTTAAGTAAGGCGTAGGTATCTACTCAAATATACCACTCTCACAATTAAAATTAATTTAATGTTTCTCAAGCTAAAGTTATAAAAACCTTATCAAATGAATATCCTAAATATTATATAATATACCTAATACCTATACTGAAAAAACATAACTTCCTAGCGTAGAAATTATACTTTAACTCGTTTAAGCGTCAACTGTCAAATCACATCCATTACAGGCATTGTCTGGTGTTGTTCTAACCAAGGGCTCCCCAGGAAGCGAGGGGGTTTCGGTGAAAATCGCCAGAAACCCCCTTCCTGCCCCAAAGGAGTCTGGAGAATCATTACGAAGACTCCCCTCGGGAAAAAAAAGATATGGACCTACACCGCTTAATCAATAAAACCTAGACTGTCTGTGTATTCTTTATACGCTTTATACGTTTTGTAATAAAAGTATTCATAAAGATTTTTAGGCAATATTTATGTCAATCTTGTATTACGTGTAATGATTTTGAATTTAATTAAACTTTACTATGACTTATTTTAAGTAACAATGAGATAGTGTATCATGATTTTTTTTTCTCAAGTTTAGCGTGGCTTGATAATTTGTAGGGTATTGTGTATGTGTTAGTTACCCTTATATACTTCATACATGTAGTTTTATATACATTATTGATGGTTCATAATCTGATAATTTCTTTTACACCTAATTCGTTGGTGTTTCTTCATTTAAAATATGTTTTTTATTAATAGTACTTAAAACAGTTTTGTCCTTTTGTGAATGCTATAATTCGAAATGTCGATATTTTATTATTAATAACTTTCGCATACAAATATCTCGTAGCATTGACACGGGTGCAACCATTGCTGTAAACGTAACAAATGTAAATGAGCCAAAAATTATTACAACTCATAACCCGTATTTAAAACAGCCATGTTTTCATTATTGTATTTACTTAAGTATATACATTAACAGTCCTAACATTAAGCACATCCATTATCAAAAGAACCAGTTTATAATAACTCATGTTTGTTAAAGGGTGTTTGTTATAAAGGGGCAAAGGGTGTTAAGGGGAGGAACTTTAATATAAACACTCATGTAAGATCTACGCAAGGTGTGTCCCTTCGGTAATGTTTTGATCTGTATTCCGTTTATGATTTGAATTCAAAACGAGTTCTGAATTCGATTGTTTGAATTTGGATCAAATCGTCTTCACATGTCTTCTATTTCTTATGATTTGCCTGCGATTGGTGAAATCATGGTTATAATTAGTCGTTTATAGTCTATATAACATTATGTTGTTATAATAAATTAGAACATAAAATAATAATTTTGTGTTCAATATTTTTAAACTAATTCGAGAGTTAAATCGATTTCTTCAAAAAAGTCATAATAAAATCATTCACTTAAATTATGCGAATCAAATTTTAATAGTATGGGTCGGCTAGGCAAGTGTGGAAACAATCAACGCAGTGGCTAGTCCTTGTTGTTGCTAGTAGCAAAGGAAAAGGATCGGTCGTCCTGACGTTTATCGAGGTAGGCCTGTAGCAGTGGACGAATGGTATAAGTCGCAATGTTTATGAGACAGTCTCATAAACAGTTTAGACATAATATTAGGCTTAGTGCTTTGGTTACATATTATTGGTTACTGCTTTGAAATAGCAAGCAAGCATACAGTTTACTACTCAAAGCAGAACCTTTGTCGCCCGGCTACCCGTATCAATTTGCCCATTTATCTATACTAAAAGCTATATAAACATCTCGTGAAATACTTGATGAGACCTAAACGTTCTAAATTTCCATTCAAAATTGTCTAAATTAAAAAAAAAAACATATAAAGCACTCCGAACGTTAAAACACAAAAGTGTCAAGAAATGTTTCAGTCTAATACATACAGTCGTTACGGATGCGAATATAAAAATATTTCCGATGTAAATATAAGGGTACAAACTCGGTACAGAATCCGTACCTCGTAACTGAGCAAGCGTCGGCGCTCGCTTACATGTGTCAGGGGGCGCGAGGAAGGGTAGGGGCCGCGGAGGGGGGCGCTGGCGTCGCGACGACACATGTACACCTCATCTTCTTATACCCTGGTACAGTTTAAGGAATGTAAAAAGCATTTGAGGCAATAGACGCCTTTAGCAATATACCAAAATTCTCTGATGACACCTTCTGGGTAAGCATTAATTATGGCTTCAGTGGTAATTCTTGCCTAACAATCATGAGTACAACGTGGTACCCGTGGCTCTTATTACTAAGAGACTATGTCGGTTTAGCAACTTAGCAAGCTGCATTTACTCGCCCAACGTTTCGGATACTTTACAGCAACCATCAAAACTTTACAGCAATTGTGGCCATGATGTAAGCGCGATTAAATCTGTAACAGTGGTTTCATTGAAATGAATTTAAATCGGGTAAACGTTAGAAAACGGTACGCTTTATTTAGACTTACGACTTATTTCTTGGTAAAGTTGTTTTTTACACCCCAATTTGAAAAAAACGTGTATTTTTAGGCTCTTCTTCTTCTTGCTTGTGCAAGGAATTTAAAACGAAAGTATATTGAATCAAGTGCCGAAAAGTGGAATATTGAGATAAACAATCGAACCCTTTCGAATTACAAAAACAAAAACAATTAAATGTTTGGCAAACAATGAAATAAAACAGATCCAAAAGAAGAAGTACTTTTCATAATGAACACCACAGACACAATCATAGACAAAAATATTTTCCCACCATAGTTATAAATGATTCGTCCGACTGTCCCTATTTTCACAGGATCACACCCGTACCAACACCCACTCAAATTTGTATGCACATTATACATGAGGCGATGTCAGGCGATCATCTTTATATCGCCGAGTACCTGATCTTAACAGAAAATATAAAAGTATTTCCAAGGAGTTTCTACTTGTCTGCTACTACGAGTATAAAGTATACACGAAATTCTGGGGAGAGGTGCCAACCCAGTCTGACTTATGGGGGGAGAAGTTTACCATCAGCAGATGACGATAGAAAAAGCTAAGAATGTTTTCAGTTAACTTTATTTTGTAATCGTCCACATTTTCTGGTCATGTAGCTTTTTCGACATATGATTATAAAAAACTTGAAAAAAATCGCTTTTTGCTTATTTACCAAGTATACTATAAGTATATTCTTAGAAAAGTGGTTTTTACCAAATTCGCATCAATAAACCGATACCCCACAAATACTACCGAAACGTTATCTTATAATAACTAATACCCATCACTAAACACTGAAATTTAACATTTTGCATAGGTATTCCAAATTCGAACTCAAACTTGACGTAAAAAAAAGATTGAGAAATAGATTATCAGCTGTCCCCAAAAATGTGGATCGTTTGAAAATCGACAGTTTCACGCGTGATTAAACTAAACGCGTATTTAAAATACGTTTAACAATGAATATCCTTTAACTTTCAATCATTCCATCGTTAGTTCCAACTGGAACTAATGCACCCATTTTGAATTTTCAAAGGGTTTTAAAATCGATTCAACGAACCGTTTATATGACAAATCGTTGACATAATATTCAATATTCAGAGTAATTATGGTAATTACTTATCGATTTGCAAACATCTGACGTTTTTTTTTTAATTATAGGCAAAAAAATAATAATACGCTGTCTCAAAATTTGAAAATGATTTTGACATGTTTGAATGAGAGAGGACGTTTGTTATTTATACAAATATTATTACTATCAATACGATACCAGGTATACCTTTGTATGTTTCACCTTTAAACCAAGAATCAAACTAATTAGGTTCCTCATGTAAATCATGAAAATATTTATTATATAATATTAGAATTATTTTATTAATAATTGAACAGCGCGTGTTCTTATTTTACATAATTCTTCATTTAAAACAGCGCTGAACACTCCTAATAATTACATTATAGAACGACAATCCTCATACAAGCACTCTGTCAGAAATAATTCGACCGGTGATATCAATTTAGTGTGAATTAGCAATAAGCTATGACGTGTGGTAGTTATATTTAAAGCTTTTATAATGTTTATTTGTATAAAACGAATTGAATATAATTTAATGATGACATATTTTTTTGTTTTATTTTTATACGAATAAAACGTGGTAATTGTATTGTAATCGAAACGAAACGAAAGAAAGACGGACAGCACTGCTGTAACAGGTCGAGTGATACTGGAGGGGTTGTGGGTACAGACAATAATTTGTATGATTATTGAAATTTTTTGCACCGGGTAATACCTATGGATTATTATATAATACTATGTATTATATAATACTATGTATATACTATTATATAAATTACGTTTTATTTCCGTTCCTAATACTCATGACGTAAGTTCTTACTAGCTTACCACGGGGCTAGGTTAATGTGGTACACTTGTTAAGAGTACCTACCTATTTATTATTATTATGGATGTTTGTTACTCTTTCACACTTTTTATGCTCACTTTGTTTGTGTACTTATATTATCTAATGAAATTACACAAGCAGATTTGTAGATCGATCAATTATATTACATCAGTAGCAACTGTTTTTAAAATTATAGGTGGGATAACGAATTCGGTGAAAATATGTTTGCAATCGGGCAACACTGAGCATTGAAACAAAACGTTTTTATTTAAACCTAAATAAATACAGTAGGTAATAGGTATAATATGAAATATTGAAATCTGTTTTGTGACACACTTTAACCGTACAATAATTAAACTTCATAGTTATTTTTGTTCGTTAGACACGATCGACGTGCTCGCAACGGCTCGGTCGCATTTGGAGCCATTTATAGCTCCAATTAAGGTGCTTCAAAATGGGAGAGTGAACTAGGTTCGTATAGTGTAATTTTTCTATGGCTGATAATATTATGTTATTTATTTCTTAGCAAATGCAATCCATGCAACTAGTATCTAATAATTTATTACATAAAAAATTATATTATAAAATTGTTAATAATAATAAAAAACATTATAAAAAATAATTATAATAAGTATTACAAACCGATAAATGTTCATAAAATTCAAATTGATATTTGGTGGCGCTATCTCTTGTTCGTGTACCAACTCCATTGTTAAATGAATGTAGTTCGTCTATTCTACGCTAGATGGCGTTAAATTGCATTACAATACGGTATTTGACTAATTCTGGAAATCGTTTTAAATGATTCTTTTAGTATATAATAAACGTACAGTAATAATTTTTCTGTGAAATTTACAGTATATAGGATAAAAATCGATGTTAAAATTTAAATTGTAAAAATCGCGGCAAAAACGACGTCTTTGTAATGGCTCCGGTCACGTGACGCATGTGACGTCACACACTAGTAAACCAATCCATCTTGTATACTTCTGAAGGTGCATTGCTTTTTTTTTCTTCAAATTTCAGTATTTATTGGAAGAAATGGCTTATAAATGGTGTGTAGTACCACAATGTACAAATACGTCTATAAAAACTCCGGAAAAATTATTTGTTTCTGTTCCTACGAATCCCAAAAAACGTAAATTGTGGTTACGATTGGCGCGATTAAGAGAGCCAAACAGTATTTCGATGCATACGTGCATATAGACGTTTTTATGTGGGAAGATCACTATTGTGAGTACCTGGAAAAAAAATTATATATGATTCTATAGAATCATATATAATCTATATATATGTATATATGATTACAATATATATAATTATATATTAAGTATATTGATATTATAGGTTTAAAATAACTATACTAATCATTCTTAAATTTATATTTATTTACTATAACTACCTGCTGTTAAAAAAATAGTTTGTATAAAATATTCCCTCATAATCTTTTAAATGTATTGTAAATCGGTATATACTTCGCTATAGTACCTCCGCGATTATGTGTACAAAGTTTCATGATGATCGGTTGAGTAGTTTTCGCGTGAAAGCGTAACAAACACCCCTAAGCTTCAGCTAAATAATAATAAGCGTTATTCTTAAAGAAATGTGCAACCATAAAAGCGTCTATCATAATATGTAGGTTCAAGGTTGCTGTTATCGCATCATCGCTTGCACAAAATTTCCTTCCATTTTGTGATTATATATAAGCCACTTTTAATGACTAGTTATAAAAAATGTCCAAAAGTTGTTTAAAAATATCTCAGAAGTAAAAATAATAACCAAAACACATTAAACTCGAACGACAATCAGTAGTACAAAATATTGTTTACTTGCGTGTGACGTCACGAGTGCTACCACCAATCACAGGGCGTTTTGATTCACATCAAATATTTTAAAAATTATCATTTTTATTTTGCGAATTAAGCAAAATTTATGCATTATTTTATTCAAAAAAAGTGATAATGGTTTTCTTTAGACTATTATCTCGCAGGATGTCCACATTTCATAGAGTATTTTGAATGTTGTCAAACACCGTATTTTTGGACGAGTATTATAATATTATTATAATTATTTTTTACTAAATCGTATCATGATTTTAATATTTATCGTGTATAGCAGTTATATTTATCATCCATATTTTCTAATATAGAACCGAGACCGAAAATTTTGTAAGCTTTAGAAACATATTATTATACTACTATTTTCGGAAAATCTTTATTGAATTGGTTGTGTTTGGCTTATAGATATTCGATGCTCTAATTCAGTTTCGATCGCTAAATGCTAAATTTGAACTGTTGTATAGACGAAACTAATTTTATTGTAGTTTATGAATCTATTTTATTGTATTTAGGAATCTCCTATTTTATAATAATTAATAATCCCTAAGGCCTGTATGTAAAGATATTTAAAGATAAGTTCTAGTGGTAACACACTAAAATCGGCTTAAATTTACTGTAAAAATACTTGTAACATTCATCCCTCAATATAAATAAAATTGTTTTACGTTAAACAAAACAAAAGGCAAGGGGAAAGGCCAATATTATAAGGTTCGAAAATAAGGCCAAAAAAACAAGTTAATTTATGTTATCTGACAACCCCTACAATGGTGCGAAATTAGGTTGGGAGCTGGCAAGCCATTTGATAAACAAACCCGCAGTCGATCGACAGCGGACTAATGGAAAATGATAATGCATCGTGCATACGTCGACTGTGTACATACGCCTTTAATGTCCTATCGGTGTTGGCGCGGTGGAAATACATTTACCCCGATTTAGGTTTTGATTTTCCCCTGTCTTTTTGCTATTTATTATTAACAAATGAATATAAATAATTTTTAATTTTCTTATGATGTTATGTGGTAATAATATTATGCCATATTTTGTTTGATAGAAAAATAAAAGTTTTTTAAATACTTAATATAATATTATAATAATATAATCTTAAACTGACGCTTGACCAACTCAGTTTGATACAAATGTTTTGGGAGGATTTGGTTTGATAATGATAAAGTAACGTCACACTATGAACAAACCCTATTCAAAAAGGGCTACATACAAGAAAACTCTTACAAAAATATAATTTTGATTTGGTTGTTTTTAGAAATACACAAATTCATCTGATATGCATGTAATATTTAAAAATAATTGAGTAATCAACCTTAGAAATGTGTTTATTGATGTTTTATTTTATCATAATAAATGTATATAAAATGTAATTAGTTACTACATTAGTACAAAGGAAAAAGACAAATAACATTACAATATTCAGCAACCATTCACAGACAAGTCTTAATTCACAGACAAATCCTTCGGGGCATAATACCCGGCCTGAAGTGGGGCGGTCTAATCCATTTCTTTTATTTGGTAGGATTTGGAGGTAAGGGAGTTTAACTAAAGTCGCGGATCAGCGGCAAGGAGATTAGCGTTGGTAGCGTGTGGAAATTTTGAACACAAACGAATGTAACGATTCAAAACACAAAATACATTTTATCAACTTCTGTTTCTACCTAAAATAATATTACTTACTTATATAATAAATTTGCAATTTTTGTCAAGTAAACTTTCTTACATTATATAGCTATAGATATTTATAAGATTTTCAAATGGTTTTTTTTACCGTTTTTTTATTATTATTTAGGGCCTGTTTCACAACCTCCAGATAGGCTATCCGCAACATATTTGACAGATACTCCATACTCTATCTGTCAAATATGACGTGAATAGCCTATTCGGCACTTATCCGGAGGTTGTGCAACAGGCCCTTAGTACATTATTTTGACTTTTATATTTTACGTCATAGTTACTAGTTAGTATATCTCATCAATAATAAGAATATCACCTAATAATTGAAAGAGTGTTACTTGATGATTTATGAAAAGTAACAATTTGATGGTAAATTTGTACACTAGCAACACACAATCGTATGATTAAACATGAAGCGACTTTATCAAAATTTGGCACGCGTTTGCTCGGGCGGGGCGCTAGGTGTTTGCAGACCGAAGCCCCGCGATATAGCCGTCAATATTGAGCAGCCCTGAGTGATTACTCGATAAACATGTGGGAGACGAAAAGATACTTGTCTCTCGCGTCTCATGAAGTTGAAAAATTGATGTGTCATCGAGAATGACTTCGACGTTCCGCTAATGATGGCGGTTATTTCCAAAAAGCGTGAAAATGCTGCTTTCATATACATATAATATAATATGCCACGCTAATATTATAAAGAGGAAAACTTTGTTTGGTTGTAATGAAAAAATAGGCTCAAAAAGTACTGGACCGATTTCAAAAATTCTTTCACCATTCGAAAGCTACATTATCCACGAGTAACATAGGCTATTCTGGAAAGAAAGATATTTGGGTTCTGCGGACACAAGGTGTAAAAAATCAACCAGAAAAGTTACTTTTTTTGTGTACTTAGAGCTCGTTGTAAATCTTAGTCAACGCAGGCGATGCTGCGGGCAACAGCTAGTGTTTCGATATATACCAAATCTACAAAAATATTCTAACACCTACAAAAACAGCCATAGTGACCAGCTTTAGTTGCGATTAGAATGACGGGAAATCGTCTCGGCGTTCATTGAACGTCTATGTCCAGCAATAATTTGATAGTGATGATACGAAAAATAAACATAAATATCGTAACAAAAATCTTGCGGCCAGAATTGGTAAAATCGGAAAACAAGTAAAGTGTATCGGTAAATTGTTACAATAATTGATGGTTATTGTCCGCGTAGGTAAGTCGGGTTTATTGTCCGATTGGCCGGTATCGTTAATTAAATGAAACGATAATTATAATGTCACATTCATTATAATTGTACTCTTGTTGTTCCACGACAAAATACATTTCTTTAATTGTGTCGTGGAAGCTGCGTATCTCCATTTAGAGATCAACTCGGAGAAGAAAATCATATAGGACGATTGGGCGATCTTTCTCAATAACAAACTAATATAACTGCTTTTGATTATAGTGAACTATTATACTTAAGTAAGTACTTATAAATTACATTCTTACTTTTCTTCTCGAATATCCTTTGTTTCGATTTGGAGTTACGCTAACAGCCTAATTGCCTAGCTTAATCGGTTGAGCCAGTTGGCTCACTTAATGTTTTTTTATTAAGTATGAATAAATTGGCAGGAAAATTCGTTCTAATAGATTTAAGTACGATCATGATGTTGTTAATGTAGGTATAACATAGCTTCATCTGCACTTTTAAATTCATTAACATAATATTGTTATAAGCTTTATAAATTTTGAATAAATTATGAACATTTTTTTATTTTGTTTATACTATTGCTAAAGAGGACCAAAAAATAAGCCAAACATTTAGTCTTCGTCACCATCATCAGCGTTTATCCGTCCACTGCTCCGGCCTCCTCTAACGAACGCCAAGACGACCCTTGCCACTCGCAGCATTTAGTCTTATCATATTATTATATCAATGCTTTATTTACATACTTACTTGTTTACATTACTAAGGTGGGCCATAATTTAAGCCCAACTGGGGAATGAGAATAATTGGTAAATAAATAGCGTGTACATTTGTGGGAAGCGAGATGATCAGCCATCAGTCAGGCTGTCGGTAGGACTACACGGTTCCGCACTCTCGGCCTTACACGTGTCTACGGCTACTTGACTTTGAGCGGTACCATGGTTTGAGTGTTGCTGGGATTTGTCTTTATTGGCATTTATGGTTTTTTTTATATCTCTATCAAAAACATATAACATAACGTATTAGGTTCGCAGGTATATAACGCGAAAAATAACTACATCTTTGTTAATACTATAAAATATGCGGTGAAAGTTGGAATGTTTGTTTCGTTTCCAAACTACTCAACCGATCATAATGAAACATGGTACCTAGGTACACAAATTCTCGGAGATATTAAAAGTAACATAGGATACATTAAAAAAAGCATATTTTTTTTTGCTAGCGCGGGCCAAGCCGCGGGAGTCAGCTAGTATTATAATAAAAAATTGATACATTATATCACTGTAAAAAGGCTTACGACGGACCAGCGCCGTAGCTAGGGGGGTAGGGGGGGATTGTGTCGCAATGCCCTACCTTAAAAATACCAAAAACCAAGATAAATTATTATAATGAAACGAATACGACTTTATCTGCCGCCCTACCTGTAA
Source organism: Lycaena phlaeas (assembly GCA_905333005.2). Classification (NCBI taxonomy): domain Eukaryota; kingdom Metazoa; phylum Arthropoda; class Insecta; order Lepidoptera; family Lycaenidae; genus Lycaena; species Lycaena phlaeas. The sequence continues at coordinate 19,262,844 of HG995168.1, read as the reverse complement.
CAAATGCTGCCCTACCCCAAATTAGACTCTAGCTACAGGCCTGCGGCGGACTGACGGAAAAATATTCATTTAAGTATTTATTTAACAAACTGAGTATATGGAAAAAATAAGTAAAAGTACAAATGTATAGCTTACTAATATTGAATATAATAAATAGAGTATGAAGCAAAAAATAAGAGTTCTGAGTTTCTCAAAACGATGGTTACCCTAGTTGAGGGATACGGTGGTCATCATACGATGTATGTTGTGTATATACCTACGTATACATACGTAAATGTCGTGCCAAGTAAATTAACGTACCTACATGAATGTTTTATTCTATTCTATTATTGCTCTATTCTAGGCGTGTTAGACTGGAAGAGATATTAAATCCGGCAGTTCAGAATTTACAAATATTTTCCAAAAAGCGTTGAATCTAAGTCGATCATTTTTATATTATGATAGAGATTAGATATCTGGTCTATACTAATATTATAAATGTAAAAGTAGGATGTTTGTTACACTTTTCGTATGTAAAGAGTAACGCCAATATAATTTACAAATATTTTCTAAAAAGCGTTGAATCTAAGTCGATCATTTTTATTTTATGATAGAGATTTATTAGATATCTGGTCTATACTAATATTATAAATGTAAAAGTAGGATGATTGTTACACTTTTCGTATGTAAAGAGTAACGCCAATAGAATTTACAAATATTTTCTAAAAAAGCGTTTAATTTCAAGTCGATCATTATCGAGATTCGAGAGATTAGATGTCTGATCTATACTAATATTGTAAATGTGAAAGTAGGGATGTTTGTTACGCTTTCAGCTGGAAAATTAGGTACCTACTCAACTGATCATCATGAAACTTTGTACACAATATAAGTATTATATTGTGTACAAAGTTTCATGATGATCAGTTACATACTAAGTACATAAAATAAATGGATTTCTTTTAATTGTCTAATCTAATGTTACAATTAGAATACTTATTAAGTACTAATTTTATCACAGTTTTATAAATAAAGACAGATGGAGCATACCGAACACCCGAGTGACGCTTCAAAACGAATACAAATTCAAAAGCGCTCTCAAGTGCTTGCGTCTTTCTCTAAACGTCTACTAGATTGTGTTCGCTTTTGAATTTGTATTCGCTTTGGTGGTGTCACTCGCGTGTTCAGCATGCTCCCTCTGTCTCTATTTATAAATCTGTGAATTTTGTTACGTTTATTGATTTAACAGTTGAAAGTGTACTTCATTTAAAAAGCTTAATTTTATATTTTTTGTGGACGCAGGGAAACCTCTGTGGATGTAGCCAGGTATCTAGGTGGTTCCTGATCCTGATCCAAATAAAACAGTGGTTTTAGTTTGGGTATGCACTGCCCTTATGACTGGAATCCGCTTGAGCCGATTTTTGGGGGTCTCAGATTTGCAGGCAACAGGAGCATTTCAGCGACAGGTAGGTACGCGGCTGTATATTGTATTCGCTACGCGTAACAGATAAGAAGAGTTTTACTCGATGTTCCACAAAATGTGTACAAATGTTTAAAAAAAGAAAACAAATATTCAGTAAATGTGCATATTAAAGAGTATTAAAATATTGTTTCCATGGCTAGTCCACTAAGAATTAAGAAAATCCTACTCCATACTTAGATGCAAAATGTTGTAGGTTGTTTGAAGTTGTTCAAGAATAATGATAAAGACAGTGTGGTTAGGTGGTAGAGGGCATAGAGATAGAGAAATCGACTCCCAAAAAACAATTTGTGTAATTTTCGATTTTTGTTGAGTATCAAATATCATAAGTACGTTTGAAAAGAGTAAACTAGCAACCCATATAATATGTCCTACTACTAGGCTAGGGTCTTCTCGAAACCGGACAAGGGTATCGGGCCACAGTTCACCGATGCGCTGGTCCAATGCTTGTTGGTGAACTTCACATACCTTCAAAGACTTTCAATCCCATCAGGCATGCAGGTTTCCTCGCGATGTTTTCCTTCACCAGTGAGCGAACGATGGTCTCGTGTTTGGGGTGCACTTAGAAATGTTGAAAAACCCATTTCATGACACCACCTCAACCGTTCAGGATCGAAACCGGATCCTCTCGCACCAGAGGCCGAGTCCATACCCACTGGACCATTGTCGCCCAAGTATCTGTATATTAGATATAAAATTTCCTGTCTTAGCTATAATTATATTAGCATTAGCAATTCATTTGAATGTAGTAATATTAAATTTTAATAGATAAATACATGCTAAAGTAAGCAGCCATTTAATACTTCCTTTTCCGGAGGTGTCTCCTAGAAATCAGCAGGCTAATGACTATGTCAAAAAATTCAGGCGTATATAGAAGAACAGTTCTTATGGTCGCGTTGAGGATAAATTTTCTGCGACGCAAACGTCCGCTTGGCGGCGTGGCGAAAAGGACGCCGCGATGTCCCCAGCATATAAGCCTACGAGAGCGAGCGAGTGCGAACGAAGCCCGCTGGGGACATGTCCCCCAATAAAGTAGACACAAAAAATCCTTAAGAACTGTCCTTCTATATGCGTCCGAATTCTTTGACTATGGCTTTCCCAGTTCAGGTTGGCGAACTTCACTAACTCTCTCGAAGATGAAATGGGCAAACATGTCTTCCTACGTTGTTTTTTTATCAGTGAGCAAGGGTGTGAAGTTGACTTAATGCAAAGGTGAAGATGGCGACTTGATGATGGTGTACCACAACCACTCTTGACTCTGAACCTGTCAACTATCAGTGAAAAACCTTCGCTGTGATTCGGATGGACAGACCAATTTTGCATTGAGCCTTACCCCTCTATGTTAAGACATAATATTGCCTAACCGAAGGGATATGCAACCTTTATAAGACTATATAGTGGATGAATAATTAAATATCATTATCATCAGCCTTTATCCTTCCACTGCTCAACATAGGCCTCCGTCAATGAACGCCAAGACAACAGATCCCTTGCCACTAGCCCAACACGGACCGGCCAATCCATGGAGATTGTGTTCCCACTTTTTAATGGCTGACCAACACTTCGATAGTTAAATATGTAAGAATAAAAAAACCAAATTTATATAATATTTTATTCAACATTTATCCCAAAATACTATGTGTAATGTACTAAAATGAAAGGAATGATTTATCCCATAAAGATATTCGATGTATTGATAAAATATAATAAATCAACAAAACACTCATATGCTTTTAGCTTGTAAAACCTAAATTAGACTAAACTAAAATTGTTAATATATCACAATTTTATTTAAATAACATGATAAGCTATCACATAGTACTAAGGCCGGTGCTTATAAAAGAGTATACCTATACTCCAGTCATACTCAATGTAATATGTTTAATAACAAAGCGTTGCTAGGCAACCGTCCGACTGCGGGGGCAACCAAGATTTTTATTATAAGATTATCAATAAAAAAGTCGAATAAAAAGATATTGACTATGAACAATTATCTCAGAAACCTGCAGTTGTAATATTGTAAAAAAAAATAACTTTTCATGACTGCTGTTTTTAAGCTATAATGTCGACAGTGTTGTTTTTTATTCGTCAGAAAATATTAAGAAATTCAAAATATCAAAAATGTTAATTGTAAAAATATTAATATACATTCTATTTTTCCTTCAACAATAAACGAGGCATTTATGTATTCAATCACTAAAATTTTATCTTTCATCGTTTCAGCGACTCCACATGACGCCCATCACTAATTATTCAAGGTTAGCTAAATAACAAAAATAGATGCACTTATTTTTATAAATACTCTATGATTCTTTTGGTCTTATAACATGATATTACACACACATAAAAAAATGTCCCTGACTCTTTTAAAAAATTAAGAATATATTAAGGCAAAGGACTCGCATCCATGTCAACATTTAAAAGCTATAACAAATCTTCATAAATAAAAATTTAATAAATGGTCACTTATGTTATTTGAAACAGTTATTAATCACTTTTTATGCCTTGAAATTGGGATTCATATTTATGAATGTATTCATTATTAGGGGAAATCTATTAAAAATGTGAAACTAAGAAAAAAAAATATCACGTGATAACCCTAAAACTTAGTTTCGTGGTTTGCTTAGAAACATTGTACGTCAAGTTATGGCGGAGTTATGGCGTACGTTTTTGATCATATAGGAATAATCCAATTTTATTTAAGCACGAATTATACACGTATATTTAAAAAAGTAATAATAAAATTCAATAAAAACATATTATAATAATATAAGCTTCCATATGCAATAAAAATAGAATAACATAATATGTGTAAATTATTACGTTTAAGTAACTAGAACTAGATATCAAAATCCCTAGTTCTAAATACTAGATAACTAGAACACTAAAAAGCATTCCCGGATGTAATATATAAAAAAAAATTCTTGATCAACCAATTTGTAAAATACTTACACTTTAAGACATAAGACATTTTTATATAATATTATGATAATATTTATTGTCCTTCTAAAGACTCCAGGTTACAATAGACTGATGGAAAATCAGCGAAACAATTATATATATATTGATTACAATTAAATCATAACTTTAAAATTGAAGCAACTTATTAAAATAATCAAGAGACATTTAAAAATGTATGATAAAACACGTATTCCACCAACCTTCATAACCTAATTTACCGTATACTATATACAATATAAAATCATTCTCCAAAAATATAGTATTCTCATTTAAATCATACAACAAACAAACATAATATATCATTACAACGACAATTACATCTTAGACAACAAATTGTAATATGAGGCTATATTATGAAAATTTGTAAAATATTTCATAAAAACTGTTCCATTAGTAAGTTGGCTGTCACGTCTCCCGGCAGACACGTCTTTAACATTCAACAGAATGTTGAATGTTAAAGACAACATTCAACATTCTTTAAATATATAAAGAAAGATCAGGAATAATAACGTCACGCCATCGTCATGCCGCTTGACGTCACGGCGTTTGAGTCAATTATACAACCAAGGTATGCCAACAGATGTATAATATACGTGTATATAGATTTCACGATGTATAAATACAAAGTGTCCAAACGGTATAGGTTTCTCCATAGTATTCACATACGGAATAATGAATCCACATCTTAGTTCTCATTTCTGCCACTGGCTGCGCTAGAATCGAGTACGTACCATGCTATCTATTTGCAACATTTGTGAAATATCCTGACGTCAATGAAACTATGGACGCGTCGAGTATCCAAACAAATACATATTAAAATACGAAAAGCGATCGCGAATTTTCTATCATATCCACTTAGGGCCTGTTTCACCACTTCCTAATAAGTGCCGGATAGGCTATCCGCAACATATTTAACAGATACTCCATACTCTAAATATGTTGTGAATAGCCTATTCGGCACTTATCAGGAAGTGAATGAAACAGGCCCTTAGTATATTATGATAGATGCCACGCTTCCGGCTGCATGGTACCACGATTTTATTGTTTCTTTCGTAAAATTTATTTGCTGTTTCTGAGAGAAGGGCTTGGCAGTGAAACCAAAAGTACCGAGCCTCTTATGTTTCAGGATAGACAACAAACAAATGATATTGTTTTATACAGACTAGCGTCTTCGTCTCAGATTTATATTTTAGTTTTCAGAAAAAGCTTGATATACCACACATTGACGTCATAATAAATATCTATGGACAACATGTAAGCTACTCATATACATGCGAGATAGATGGCGTTGTAACCATCGTAAAAAAACGCGCGATGTTTCATTAGAGATGAAGGCACTACGAATTTTATACGTCATGATTTAAACATTGTAAACAACTCCTTCTAACTTCACAAATTTTCAACAACAATGCAATTATAAGATATAAATTAACACTTTTATTTACTACTAACTAAAACGGGACATTTACCATGTTTTTCATTTTTGCCTACGAGGCAAGAAATACGAAAATAAATTGTCCCGTTTTAAATTGGTTTTAATAGTGAAACAATACTCAGTGATTGATTAGTTTTTAACGTATTTTGCATGGTTTACGAATTTCACTAATTAAAATCAATAGCTTTGGGATTTTATCGCGGTTAATTAAGTTTTTTACATGCCCGATGTTACGGATACTTTACCAAACTTAATATAATAAGCCTCGATAAAATCCGTCAGTTGTTTATTATAATATATTTTTTTATATCATAGGAGGGCAAACGAACAGTCGAAGCCTTGCAACTATCGACGCCCATTAAATCCACACAACCAAAGGTTATGCAGATGCGTTGCCCTCCTTTTCCCTATCCCTCCAAAGGGCCACCGGAAACTCACAAACCGCACGAAACGCGACAGCATAACTGTCACTTTACGCCGGTATTATGTGAGCGAGAGGTACCACCCCAGTCGTGCCGGCCCAATTCGGCTGCAAAGCAGCATGGCACTACCTCATCACAAAAATGTTTAATATATTTTTATAAGTAACTATATGAAATTTATCTAGAAGTGTATGAGTTTATAAATTTAATCAATTTATATTGTCAGTCGCTTTACAGCGTTCTACAATCCAGCAGTCTGAACTTTGTGCGGGGTTTATAAGATATACCTACTATTAAAATTAATATATTATGGTACTAATTAATATAATTAACATAGTCCTGCTTAGCTAAACATTGTCATTGTGCGAATAATTGTCATAAGATTCTGTAATAAAAACTAGGCCCAACAAATGAATACGAACAAATCGACCAGTATGGTTTCATTTATAGGTCAATAGATGGCGCTTTATCAAGAAACGTCATTTTTAGAATAACATTTCTATAGTCATAATATTCATTATACTTTACAATATATTATATAATATGTAAAATTCCTTATATTTTACACGAAGTATAGATATAAGGAGTATGAACGGTATAGGTTTTTCCAAGGGTTTATATACACAATAATGAACCCAGATCTTAGTTCTTTTTTCTGCCACTGGTCGCGCTAGAATCGAGTACGTACCGATGCTATTGTAGCGGACCAATCAGCGCCACAATACTTCCCACGTAAAGATTTAAATTAGTACTTCTTAAAAAAGGCACGGTCTACCGGTAAAATTGCAACCATTCAACATTACTTTCGGACTTCTTATATCTATCTATACTTTGTGATATTTTAGTTTTTCAATATTGGTTTTATGTTTTTATAATTTTGGTTTATGTCATATGTTTATCTAATCGTTTGAATATACTTAATACACATTTTACCTATGAAATTGTATGATTGTGCATTTTTTATTTTAAGCCACTCTTGGAATTCTTATGTCAGCAAGAAATAATATAATTAATTTGATTGATTCATTAAACTCTGTCCATTTTGTTAATGGCTTTTTGGTAGCTCACGCCCATAAAGTTTCGTATTAAGTCAAATGTCAAAAATGATATTGCACTTCATGTATAATGTGTGACGTGGTTAACCTTAAGAAATCACTAACTTGCTGCCAAAAAACCGTCAATAAAACGGAGAAAGTATAGTCAGTAATAATAATTTACAATTTTATGTAAAATTATGTCAAAACTTGCCTTCGGCATTAAATTATTTATCACGTAAGCGCCTTAGTATTTTGGTCACGCCTTATTATTATCACTATGTCGAATCAGCCAAAGATTTGACTTAAATTCTAATTGCTATGTGATGCGTTTTGATATACTTAGGGCTTGTTTCACAATCTCCAGATAAGTGCCAAATAGGCTATCGGCAACATATTTGACAGATACTTGACAGATACTCCATACTCTATCTGTCAAATATGTTGCCGATAGCCTATTCGGCACTTATCTGGAGATTGTGAAACAGGTCCTTACTGCGATAATTACTTCAATATTCATTTATTTGAATAATTCATATTGAATGCTGACTTTTAAACTCATCTTACGGCGCTCTAATGAAAACATGATTTTATGACGTCACTGGTTGTATCAATTTTGCTCCCACCCTAACGACCTTTCCACCGCCATCTTCCATTGTTTGTACCTCATATCGCGCTCGTCCTCGCTGATTTTGGGTGTGTAGGACATCCCTGTGGTCATACTGATGGGCGTCGCTTCTTTACTGTGGTCCAACCCCCAATATGCGACTAGAGCGGCCCCCAAAGCTGTGCTCTCAGTGAACCCAGCCTTTACCACGTCTATTCCTATTAGGTCTGCCTGCATTTGCATTACAAACGAATTGGAGGTCATACCGCCGTCGACCTGAGAAAGACAGGCGCCAATTAGTCTTTGGCGAACAAAGCACACAGAAAAACTCCATAATATTATAAGCCCCCGTTAGCATGAGCGCTTAAAAACCGTCGCGGTAAAACCCGACGTCGGCTTGAGTTATGAGTTTGGCATGCTAAATTCGATTTAACGTCAAACACTCAACGTCGAAAATCCAACGAGCCTCGATGCGTTGCGTTTTATAAACGCCTAAGTGTGAACAAATACACGAGTGTCCATTTGTCTCATTCGAACGGTTTTTTACCGCTCGGCAAAAAAAAAACCCTCGTGAGAACGGGGCCTTATGAGTATTTTAAGTTCATCGAACTTAGGTCTGGTTAAGTATGGTTTAACTTAATATTCCTGAGAACATAATATCCCTGACATTCCTGAGCGACGGTGGTCCAGTGGTGGTCGGACTTGGCCTTTTATGCGAGGGGTTCCGGGTTCGATCCTGACCCGTCCGTGTGTGCCTTGAAAATGGGTTTTTCTAAATATCTAAGTGCACATGAGACTATCGTTCGCTCACCGGTGAAGGAAAACATCGTGAGGAAACCTGCATGCCTGACGAGATTGAAAGTCTTTGAAGGTATGTGAAGTTCACCAACCCGCACTGGGCCAGCGCGGTGAACTATTAGCCCATTACCCTCCTCGCCTGATTTCGAGGAGGAGACCCGTGCCCTGCAGTGGGACATAAAGGGTTGATACTTAACTTTACTTTATACTAATATTCCTGAAACGTTTAAAAACCATAATTATATATTCTACCAGAACACATTGGTTATCTCACACTCAAATCCGCACACTCCTCGCCAAATTTCGAGGAGCCTGTGCTGTAGCCTATAGCCTCATTATATACGCACCTTGAGAACTTGTAGGGGTATTCCACAATCTTCGTTCATGGCATCCAATATATCTCTTACTTGGAAGCACACCGCTTCCAGGGCAGCTTTAACCACGTGATTAGAATTTGTATCTTCTGTTATACCACAGATTACGCTAAAAACATATACACAATCATTAAAGAGTCAATTCTCTAAACAAGCGATCATCATGAAACTCTGTACACATATTCCCGGAGTTACTAGAAGTAAAATAGGCTATATGATACATTAAAGAAAAGGATGTTTTGCAAACGCGCATGTAGTCCGCGGGCAATAGATAGTACCTAATAAAGTTGATAATATTGTTTGTGTACTCATATCACTTCAAAAGCAAAAAAAAAAAGTCGGTACCAGCCAAAACAAAGATGGCCTACACAGACATCTACTCAATACTTGGTGTATATGAATAATCATTAAAATATCCTCTTTGGCTGGCACCGACTCCAAAAATACCTAATTTTAAACAGTATAAATCTTTATTAAGTTATTTTGTACTTTTTAGTTTTTGAATTCGGTTTTTTTAAACGTAGTTTTTTTATTTTTATTATTTTAGAGAAAGACTTTTTGAAACAATATCGTAAAATCTAGAGGTTGTTTGGAATTGTTTGTCACAGTTCAAATGACATACCATGTACGACTCAATGAATGACGGAATGGATTTGGATTCGAGCGAATGAATATTTGAAAGGATAATACATAAACGAATGAATAAAGAAATAAAAAAAAGGTTGTCCGTGAAGTCGGTTTACGGACGGTAGTTTGACGTGACAACATTGCATGCAGCCGATCATGCCTCTCTCTCTCGCTTGCGGAACGCGACATGACGTCATCTTTTTCGTGCATGCCACCCATCGACCACACAGCCTAATGTTTGGTTTTTCATAATGAATGCATTCTGGCAACTAGCTGAGGTGAGACGGAGGGGTTGCAATGCTGTGATTAGCTAATTCAATGTCATACATTACCAATCACGGAACGTTAAAAAGAAATGGATATATTTCGCAACGGGAAAGAATGAGACGACACGATAGTTTGAGTACATTGTTTACGGCTTACATCGGAACTATAAGTCAGATGTGTCGCCAGAACCCGTTCCCTTGTTTAGGAGTCTATGTGTTATGTGGTCGATGGTCTATATTCAGCAGTGGGCAGATAAAGACATGATGATAATAAATAAATTAATGAAAAAGTTGTTACGAAAAGGAATGAATGAACGAAACATTTTCTTACCCCCTAGCATCCTGTCTCCAATACGGTGCGTACAGACCGCTGAATGCGGGCACGAACACAACGCTGCCGTTCTCAGTCGCCCGCTCGGCTATCTCCTGCGAGTCCTTGGCGCTCTCTATGAGGCCGATGTTGTCTCGGAGCCAGCCCAAAGCGGCACCGGCTATGGCCACCTGATACGTAACTTTGGCCCTTAATCATCATTTGCATACATTTAATATTTATTTATAACATTTTTTTTTATTCACCGATGGGAAAAGACAGGTAGTGTAATTATTGGCACCAAGACTTAAGATCTTATGTTTCAAAATAAAAGTAAAAAGTTAAGCATCAACCCTTTGCAGGGCACGGGTCTCCTCCTCGAAATCATGCGAGGAGTATAATGGACCAGTTCACCGCGCGGGCCCAGTGCGGGTTGGTGAACTTCACATACCTTCAAAGACTTTCAATCTCATCAGGCATGCAGGTTTCCTCACGATGTTTTCCTTCACCGGTGAGCGAGCGGTGGTCTCGTATTTGGGGTGCACTTAGAAATTTAGAAAAACCCATTGCAAGGCACACACGTGGGGTCAGGATCGAACCCCGACCCTCTGGTATAAGAGACCGAGTACATCCACCACTGGACCATCGTCGCTGTTTCAATATAGGGAATACATAATTAAGTTGCCTGGGTTAATTTCAGGTAAACTAGTTGAGGTCACGGGCGACAGTTTGCCTATGCAAGTAAAATAAGACAAAACCTAATTTATTACTAAAATGATGATCAAACAAAGTTGTTTGTAGGGGACTTATTTGAATGACAACGAAATCAATTTATACAAATTTTATGGCGGTTGTTCTTACAATCCTGACGTTCCTCGATCACGAGTGAACTATAAACGTCAAGTAAATTCCAAAATATATTTTCATCATAATGATTGCTATTCTCATATGCTTAAGACAATACGATTTGCTTTCAAGCCAGGTTTAAATATATTCTTTAATATACATAATAATAATAAAATCTGTGGACGTTTTCTACACCATATCAATCTGGTCCCGTGCTAAGTTGCCGAAGAACTTGTGTTACGGGTACCAGATAACAGAAATAGATACCTATACTTAATAATTTCATATTAATACACATATTTAATACACATCCATTACCCGGGAACCCAGTGACTTTTTTGTCCTCTGGCGGGATTCGAACCCGCTACCTACGGCTTGAGCGCTAACGCGCTAACCATTGAGCCACAGAGGTCGTCACTATGTACTCTGTAAAAGATTTGTGTCCCTATGATGTACGGTCAGCCGAATAGAAGGACATTCTAGAAACTTACCGATCCTTCTAGAGCGTAGCACGGTGGGCTCTTACTGCCTATCTGGTAGGCCACCGTGGTTAGCAACCCTCTACTCGAGTCCACACGTATATCACCCGTGTTGTACAACACGAAACATCCTGTCCCATACGTGGCCTTCGCCTGGCCCTTCTGAAGGCACATCTGTCCCACGAGGGCCGCTTGCTGGTCGCCCAGACAACCAGATATAGGCGTGCCCTTAATGGGGCCGTCAGCTACATAGCCGTATATCTGAAAATATATTTAAAGCTTATATGTATTATTATTAAAGCTTATACAACAAAAGATTTTATTAAAGATATCAGAGTGTTACGGTAGTTGTTTGTTTCTCAAATACATATATAGAATTCTCGTGTCAAACGGCTCGACCGGTTTTCGTGAATTTTAGCGAGCATATCGGCTAGCGTGGAAAATCGGACAGCATTTATTTTTTCATCCCCCTAACTGTTAAGCGTGGTCCACCCTTAATTTTTTTTTTTTTGTCAAAAAATTTTGTTTTTATTTCTTTATGAAGTGGCATTAAAAATACACACGACCCTGAATTTTTACTCCATTACGATCAACCCCTGTTTTTAACAGTGATATTAGTACTTTCGACAGAACGAGGTCTGACCGGGCAGCTAGTTTAAATATAAATATACCACACCTTGGGAATAATATATTCACGCATAAGGCTTTACATTATGACGTCATGTATATTTTATTTTGTTGACAAAAAAGCAGCACCCATTTTTTTTCTCGTTTTTTTCATGGGATCCTGCATTCAAACGAGTTTTTTTCCTACTTCTTTACAGAGTTCTTTTGACTTATTTCAAGTATGCAAGTTGTTATTTACTAAATAAAAAAAATGTGGTGTCGTGGGACACCAGGTAGGAACGAAGTTCCTTCGGCTAAAAATAAAGATATTATACACTTCGCGCCTGCGCACGACTCATTTAACGCTTTTTAATTCCACGCACAAAATCTTACGGTTTTACTATCACATTTTTTTCGGTTCGGTCGCGCAGCAAAATCCCTATCCCCTCCAAGCCTGCCGTAAGGAACTTCGTTCCAAAATTGGATTAAAATAAATTCCCTTACATCAGAGCTAGATTTAATTTCTGGCAACACGGATTTAGGCACTTCGAAGAATTTCAAAAGCAGCGGCTCCCATTTCAGCGTCTCTATATTCATTAACATCGTTCTGGATGCATTCGACACGTCAGTTATGTGTTTGCCGCCGTTCACACCGCCTGAAAAAAAAACATACACATATAGCAAACAAAAAAAAGTCTATACTGTGTGTATTTGGAATGCTTTGAAAGAAGCTATGCTTTAAGCCTAATGAATTAAGCCTGTTTATGTACCATATAATGCAAATAATTGTAACTATTTATCTCATAAACGATTTTTTAAGAAAATTTTAGCACTTATGTATTTTGCATGCCCGCGATGTATGCATACACGCTATGAACTCACGCTGACCGCGAGTCGCGCGCGGTGCCCACACCTCGTTCGTACACCTCGACGCAGCTGTGAGTCAGCTGTTACATTTCTGTCTTATTCCAAAAATGATTATTTTAAAGCATTGTCATCAAATGCCTATATCATTATGTTTACCAAACCGGATTATACAAAAAAAAAAATTAAAAAAGAAAACAAAAAAAATCGCGTTTTTTTTTACTTCTATCGTGTCCTGACACGATAGTGATAGTGTAGGCGTGGCCTGCCACGCCTACACTATCATACCTTTTGTTTTTCAAAGCGTCCCAAACACACCATGTTTTATATTATGTAAGTGCCTGCTGGCTGGAAATATTGTATAGTCCTCGCCACTTTTAAAGTCCTGCGACTAATGCCTGAACTAAATTTGACAAGATTGACATCTTGAAATCTGTCTGGAGTAAGAAGTTGTGATATTTTAAATTGTTTTACGTGAAATATGGAGCATATAATATAAAGTGAGGTGTTAAAAGTGAAGGCCGTAAAATGATCATTAAAGTGAAATAATTTTGTGAATTAGAAAGTAAAAATAAACAACAATTAACCCTGTTGAATAATATGTTTATAAATGTCACTGACATGACAGGTAAATTTTAGAGATGCCAGAGTCACTTATTTTTGCCTAATTTATGGTTAAAATATTATCATTAACTCTATACCTACATTTATCTTATGATATTTTATATGAATATAAATACAAGGTAAAAGAATTAAATCCTTGCTCAGATGAATTATATTTTCAGGTGTTTCTGTAAAAAAGGTCGAATAACAAAAGAAATAACAATGGCAGCAATTACTTCTGAGATAATCGTCACCCCTGGCAAAAGCCGAACACATCCAAAGAAGCTTGTTTTAGATGAATTCTACTAATCGGTTATACGTAAAAAATATGTATAACCGATGATAATTATTTAAATTTTTTATTGTACTAGACTACGTGGAAAATCATTACACTATAAATTGGCAACATTGAGTTATGAGACCGCAGCGCCGCGTCTATCGGACTTTTAAAGTGGCGAGGACTATAGGTTCGCGTCATCGACATGCTGATGTGACATTATAATGTTATCAAAATTAAAATATTGATTATTAAAAAAAAATTCACACTGTCATAAGTTTTCATTTTGACCAGCAGTCTACGACTGCCAATACTTTTTTAATTTGTTATATTTTGTAGCATTCAGTTTTTCTGAATAATTAAGAATACCTGTTAAGTTCCAAATGATCCATGTATCAACAGTTCCAAAACAGCAAGTCCCTTTCTTCATAGCCATCCTCACGGCTTCTACATTATCACTCAACCACCTTAGCTTTACTGCACTGAAGTACGGTGACATGGGCAGGCCGCAGAGTGGCTGAAAGAAATAATATTTATTTTTATTTGCATCAGCTGACTGTATATGGAGTATTAGTAATTTGTGCCAGTGCTCCATGCTATTTTGTTTGTTTTATAGTTAAATATCTATAATATTAGAAAAAAAAAAAACACTTTCACTGTAGTTTCATAAAACCACACATATTTTTTGTATGGGTAAGTTTAATTTAGTATTAAATTCTGCTACCTACTAACTATATTATTCTGTTTAACTTTGAATCCTAAAGTGTGGCAGTGCATGCTGAGGCATCACCAAGATAATTTTCCATCATTTGTATTAAAGTGAAACTACTTAATGTTAACTGTGTGAATGTAAAAAAATATTATGCGTATATTGCATGAGATTATAGATAAATATATTATCTGGTGTTGGGAAGGCGGTCTTAATGATGCTTAATCACTGATTCATCATGTGTTTGAGTGAATAGTTTCTATCCTTATATGCAAACATAAATAATATTAAGATATTTCATTTACTTTTACAATCACACTTATCATAGTCTGATATTATATAGATAAGAATGTTGAGATAATGTCTTACCATATTTATGGATAACATTCCATGTTTATGGATAACACTTAAAGTTAAGGCATATCTTGAAATTGTGCTATTAGATTGGGTAAGCATCAGTGACCCCATTTCATGGACAATGGTTTTATAAATGAAGTAATTTATTAAAAACAATATTAATGCAACACATCTTTATGAGGGACTTATAAGATAGTTGGTTCAAAAAAATTTCATGTGTCCAGTTCAGGAAGTTAGCTAAAAATTATTACAAAATAAAATGTAGCAAAGCGAAAAGTGATTTAATTAGACATAGCATTTGATACTTGTGAAGGAAAATCTCATAAGATTAGAAGAGGTTGATACTTAATAATATTTAATGTTCGAGCTTAAAAAGTAGATCTACAGGTGTTTTATTTTTCATAATATATTAGACAGAATCACTTGAACAGTAAAAAAAATATGTTTAACCTGTGGATTTAAACAAATTAGGCATCTTATAAGAACATACCTTCAAATAGTTCTTGTTCATTGTTTTATTGGGTACCGTATCTAGTAATTTATCTATAGTTGACGAAGTCCTCATGTCCAGCCATACTATTGCATTATGGAGTGGTTTCCCTGTTGTTTTGTCCCATACTATTGTGGTCTCTCTTTGATTTGTCACACCTACCGCTATAATGTCCTGAAATGTAATATAAGTAACATAAAATTTAAATAAGTAAGCAAAATATTTTCGCATTGTTTAAGAACACACATGAATTGAACTACCCAAAAAGCTCCTTCAAGATAATGGTCACTATTCCATTTTTAAACAACTTCAGTCTGTTGGAATGTAATACTAAGATCAATAGATCAATCAGTATAATATGACTCCAGATCGTAAAAAAGAATTATGTACGATTTCATTCATAATTTTTAATGGATATTTTTGAACAAAGAAAAGGTAAATGGACCATAGCATGTATCACTCAACTATTGGTTTGTACCTACATTTTTCATGTGTCATAACTAAATAGATTACATAATTTTCTTGGGGTTAGAAGTAATTTATAATTACATTATTTTAACATGTCTTTCAAAGTGTCGGTGAGTTTCCAATACTTACCTTTGGACTTCCACCTAATTCTACTAATTTTTCCACAGCCTTGTTTACACAGGTTACTACTACATCTAAAATAGCCATAGGGTCTTGTTCCACCCATCCTTCTTGAGGAAATATTTGCTCTAGCTCCTTTTGATGGGTTGCAACTACTTCACACGAATTAGCTTTAAATATTATAAATCTGGCGCTCGAGGTTCCTTCATCTATCGCCCCAACGAGTGGACCAAACTTGCCGTAATTAGACATATTTACTAATTATAACAATTCCTAGTATACTCGTGCTTAGAAGGCCACTAAATGTCTTATCTATTTGCACTTTGATCAGTACTTTGTTAGCACAACATTGATCTTAACAATAAAAATATAATATGAGCTTATGGAAATAACAACGGTTGACAATTATTATACTTTTGACAACTTCTTAGTTCTTGATAACGGACAAGTGACAACCATGTGACAACTAACAAGATTGGGTTTTTTTTTCGTTCCTGTTGAAACGAGCTAAGACAGGAGGAAATTCAGCTGTAATTAATATTTATTTATTAATTTATTTATTTATTGTTGTAAGGTACCTACACCAACAGCACTACATGTTACAACATTTACAAATAGAATATATTAATAAGGAACAATATCTGATATATTGTATGCTACTAAAAGGTATACACAGCATTCGCTACAAGCATAAGCTAGCTAATATTTAGCCTGAAATAAGGAAAAACTGCAAGAAACATAAAGCAACACGGTCCTCCTTCCGGTATCGTTTTAGGGCAAGAAACCCTAAGACGTCAAAAATTTCTCGTCATTCCTTAAAGTTTTTTCCTATATTATAATAATTTATACCTACACTATGATTTTTTGTCTTATTTTTAACGTTTGTAAGTAATGTATCTGAATCTAGTTTTAAACAAAATTGTGAATGTTTAATTAGTCTTATAATGTAATATTACATTATATATTTGGGACTAAATGCCAGTAAGGTGGCTCATATTCTATTCTTAAATATTTTTTATTTAAGTATTTAAATTTTACATAGAAATATTATATTATTTTCGTTCAATTAAGTTCTACTTGAGTATTGTTTTCAGAAGTATCAGGTCTTGATTTAATAATTGGTATTTTAATAAAAGAGTCTGAAAATATAGTTTCATGGTTTATTTAATTTCAAAATTGCTACTATAATAATAATATTATACTACTATGCAGTAGTAAAACAGCTATGCATGCAATTTATAATTCTAAACCATTTAGTTGTAGTTCTTTGTGTAGGTACTTAATAATAGCGACATCTCTGCTGAAATTTTAATTGTAACAATCTATTTATAATTTTATTTACGTAAAATGACATCTATTGAGTATGTGATGTGACATGACGTCACACTGAAATGGAAGGCACACAAAAAGTTACAAAGGATTTACAATGTGCCATCTTGTATCAAGTAGAATAACTACAAGGAAGCTCTCATCATAAGTTTGTAGGTATAGTGACATCTGCTGCCAATGTACAAGACTTAAGTTTAACTTTTACATTGGGTATTTACATAAACATTTAAATATTTTAATATTGTTTAAATAGTAAATAAAGTTAATAAAAAAACGTTTTATTAAACAAATTTGACATTCTATAAGTAGCTACTTTTTCCTAACGTAGGCAAATATTAGTCTTTTTTACCAACTTTTAAACTAGATTCTAATTTATCATAAGCTAATTATTAAGTAACGGTATACGTACTTGTGCTATTCATATTATTTTGGTTGAATAGGTATTGTATACTATATTAAAACATCACAGCTAGCTACTGTAGTTACTACAGTCAACTCGCTATCACACCTAATGCAGATGTTCTAAATTCGGCCAATCGTTATTCGTAACTCTGTACAGAAATGGAACAAATGTATACCTTTTAAACTGAGATAATTAAGAAATAAATAAGAATTATATCTTTAATTAAAGATAACTCAGCTTCATAACAATATTCAATTATTATAGTAGGTATTGAGTATTGCATTATAATATACCTGAATAATAATATTAGAATCTGTTTTATATTAGTAAATTATTAGTCAATTGACTGACCAATTAGGTATGTGCATTAGACCAGAAACTATTATTTATAATTGGAATGGATTATGGAATGGGTCTGAAATAAAATAAAATTTCCGTCCGCCATTTTAGGTGATATACTTACTTAATTGGACGGTTTTTTATTAATACTGATATACTTATAGGATTTTAGCATTTATTTATAGGCTTTGATTCTCATCGTTAAAGTTTGATTCAGCGCTGTTAAAATACAACTTCTAAATATATTTAGAGTGAAACAAATGAAATGCGGAACGTTTTGTTCTTGGAAGTCACTGTAACTCTACGTAGAAATAAAAGAGAAACGAAAAGATGGCGAGATGGTACTGGATGTTGTACAATAATAAATTATTAATATAACAGTTCATTTTATTATCATATAAATTATATCACTGTTATTAATTTCATCCAGATTTGTTTACAGAAATACATAATATTTTTAGATAATATTATAATTGCTAGAATAATTAATAGATGATTTTTTATGGATTTTTTTATATATATTTACGTTCCGTAAATATCCGTACGTAATATATTACGTACCCGTAAATATAACAAAGATTAACATATTATAGTATTTACCTAAAAACAGTTTAATTGTTAATATATTGGTAAATAATTGAGCAAACTTTGTAACTGTATTTCGTTTTCTGCCAATAAAGCAAAGTCATCATCTTATGAACTTCACATCAACTTCATAAATTTTAATCCTTCCGGGATTTAATTTAATTTAATTAATTGCACATTCTATGAATAATGTGATCAACGGAACCAACGATAAAAGTGGACATTTCCCCTGACATTATTTCCTAACTCCTTTTCTAATCTTTGCTGTGCCTTTTTTCTCTCCAAGCATAATAACTGCTTTCTATTTAATTTTTGTCCTTTTTTTGAGAATTTGGTCTCAATAGGTTATTGCAACATCCATCATGACATTGTGGATTCCCCAAAAATATACCCCAACTTTACCAATAATGGTCGCATCCTAATATTATAGTACCTGGTTGACTGAGCATTTGCTCGGTTTTTTTGTTTTGTTTTGAATACCTACCTTAGTGATTTTATGATAAAGTTTTTCTTCCAAAAAAAATAAACTTGAAAAAAAGACAAAAAATTAATCGGACCTGAGTTACGAACCAGGCTCTTTTCGATTCATAACTGCCTAATTTCTCAACATAGCTATCATGACATATTCGGTGGCAGCGAAATTAACGTCGGTATTCTAATGATATTTATCATTGCCTTAAAACACGGATAAATCTATTTTTTTATGTATTCCAGCTATATCGATTGAGCGCCGTTTTTAACCTGTGTATACAAACATGAAAATCGTTAGACCCGTTTCCGAGATTCAGATTATATATAAATATAAAGAATTGCTCGTTTAAAGATATGAAGATATAACATAACATATTATAATATACGCCATACACAGATAAAATATTTCGTATTAGTTTAACAGCTCCCCAAAATATAGTTCATACTGGTTGAAACATAATCTCCAATCAATATCATTCGCTTTGGAGAATTAATTCCCATATAGTGCTCACAGTTCCCGATCACAACCAAATTCCCCAGGCTTAGGGATTTTGATGATCGACAGCTTTGACTCATATCAAATGCATTTACGTTATGATATATCCGATAAACTTAGAAATAGTTTATTCCTTTTCTAAAATATACCTAGGATTTATGACCGGAGAAATATATCCGCGGTTAGACAAGAATCCCTCAGAGGTTTGTCGGGGTTGACGGAATATCCCTTTCAAGCCGTTCCAGGGGTGTATTTACGACATATATCCCTGCTTCACTTTAACAGCACCCCGAGGAATGAGGCAGTAAAGTGCATCTTTTGTTTGCAACGGAGAGACCTTGTTTCGGCGTTCCTATAACACGATATATGTTTTACTCGTAGTCATATTATTAACTCATATAATAATTACGTACCCGCAAATAGTGTTGCCAGGTCGCCAAACCTAATAGCCGGACGGACCAACCAGCTTGGCCGGTCATTTGGGTAGACCGGACACCCAACATTATTGAGGATTTTTTTTGTATATAATGTTTATAATGAAACAACTTTTACGGATTTTATCGCGGTTTATTTAGTTTTTTACAATCCCGACGTTTCGGACACTTTACAGCGACCATGGTCACGGGAGGACAGTCCTCTCGTAAAAGTTGTTTCATTATAATGAGTGAAATTCGCGTAAACAATATATAATGTTTGTCATACATTTTGTTAAATTCTGGTGAACTAATAGATAAAATAGAATGCCAACAGTCCTAGCCTAAGACGAATTTGGCATCGTTTGTTTGCAAAATGTAAAATGTCTAACAAAATCCGGAGACCGTTTATTTTGGCCGGACACGCAATCAAAAAGCCTATGGCCGGCTTTATCCGGACGCCTGGCAACC
Organism: Lycaena phlaeas; assembly: GCA_905333005.2. Lineage (NCBI taxonomy): Eukaryota > Metazoa > Arthropoda > Insecta > Lepidoptera > Lycaenidae > Lycaena > Lycaena phlaeas. The sequence continues at coordinate 19,242,228 of HG995168.1, read as the reverse complement.
TTACCCGAAAATCTACTTGTCTATCTGTCTTCCGTAGAGAGGCAGAAAACTATGATTTTCAAAGAAGGTAACGCATTGAATCAAATAAAAGATAATTATTATGATACTATTATTGTACATGAAGATATAAATCGTGGAGAAGACATTCATGACTTTGATGACATAGTGATTAGTATATTATCTCGTTGTCACTATGATATAGACTTAGGGCCTGTTTCACAATCTCCAGTTAAGTTCCCAATAGGCTTTCGGCAACATATTTGACAGATATTTGACAGATACTCCATACTCTATCTGTCAAATATGTTGCCGATAGCCTATCGGGAACTTAACTGGAGATTGTGAAACAGGCCCTTACACAAAGGAATCGATTTGCGAAATTAGTCACCACCGGTGTTTGGGGTTTAAGTGCCTTTGACAACTATTTTACACTAGGCTGCAGTATTGAGAAGGCATAGATGGAGGCTTTATGTTCAGCAGTGGACGAATTGGGGCTGATAATGATGATATTGATCAGTTACCATTACCAAATATAAAATAGTAATGGTAAGTATTTCGTTTAAATAGTAAAAGAACCTCATTCTAAAATCCAATTCTAAAATTTAAATAGGCTCTAATACAGTCCTGAGTAACCTGGCATATTAGGTCGCCTCATTAGGTAGCCTAGAATGAATAGCTGTCTCCGTATTTTGCTTGATTTACTCGCGCAAGTCACTTAAGTAACAGTACAGTCGCGAGCATACGAACAAAGCAATTTTTATTAACCCTTCATCATCCCAATTAAAAAAATAAGGTTAAGGGTTTATAATGTACGCAATACTAAAAACTCTCGCGTATGTTATAATGCAATCATACCTCTTGTTATCTGTGGTTTTGCATGTGTCGTTTTAGGATGTGATTTCCACAGTGTTGTAAGTTAAAAAAAAATAGTACAAGGTGTGAGCTGTGTTAATAAATTTGGTATGATCTTCGTTTTTTTTTTTCGAAAGGTCTTTTAGGCCTGATGGCCTTTAAGCTCAATCGGTAGGTAAGATCTTCGTTGTAGTTAGTGAAACACTACCAAATATTAGAAAGATTATAATATTACTAGCTATTGCACGCAGTTTCGCCTGCGTAAACTCAGTTTGAATACGGGTCTCTACTTTTTTGACAATTGAATATAGCCTATGTTTACCGGGAACAGTGTAGCTTCCCAACAGTGAAAGAAAAAAGAAAACGGTCAAGTAGTTCCGAAGCCTATTCAATACAAACAAACAATTAAATCTTTCCTCTTTATAATATTAGTATAGATAATGCAAACTTTTTTTATAGAACGAAAGTGTCTTTTGTGCTTTGATAAATTTTCCCGCCTGTACTAATCACATTCAATTGTTAAAGATGATTAATGTACGGAGAACGCATCTAATGACGGAGATTTTCTACCCACGAAGCCTTGGTGAGGAGTAATTTGCGATATACGCAGTTGCACATAATAAGACAGGTTAAATATTATTATCCAATAGTTGAATAGGGAAATTAATAGCCAAGGCTTAGATACCTAAACCTTGGCTATTAATTTAATAAAAAAGTAAATAAAATAGTAAATGGTTAATTTTGCCACTGGAAAAAGAGCAGAACTTGTTATACGGAAGGCAAGCGTGCAATCCCTTCCACCAGTTATTGACATGAACATCTACAGTTAAAATAGTTTATAATAGAATTTGGTGTCTTGGCGTTTATTAAGAGAGGTCTATTATGTTCAGCAGTGGACGGATAAAGGCTGATGATGATGATATAAGAATTTTAACCCACTAGTACGTTTTCGAATGGAAACAAAAACAAAGCTATTGGAAATACAAATTTTGGGATAGAGATGTTCGTCACAAAGTTGAGGGTATTATTTTAGGATAAACCTTTTTGTGTCGAATCCGTGAAATAGCCGGTACGAATTGACGAATGGCAAGGGATAGGCCGTGGTAAAGAGACGCATACTGAAGATTATGATATACCCACCAGTCACCAAAGAAAACGTTTTACAATTTTTTTTGTAATATTATCTTTCTTTCTCTTTCTTTTTCTTTACATATTTGTTATACGTCCCACTGCTGGACGCGTCTCCTCCTCGAAATCAGACGAGGAGGGTTACTTAGTTGATTATTTGTTTTTTATTAATAAGTGTTATATTAGTGACTTTTTAATCATTTTTAATATTTTAGTGGCAACTTTATTGGTTTCTGTATAATTTTGTGGGCCTTTTTTATGTTTTAATATAACCGTTACAGTTCTTTTAAAATAAAATAAAAAATATAATAAAATAAAAACCCCTGCACCTGACTTTGAAGTAATTAAACAGAGTTATTAATACAAGCCATGTTATTGGTGAATTACTATTCCTTCATTGAATATGGATTTGGCGATATCTATTTCGTGTAGTGCTCGTTTTACCAGGCATTCAGGCTTTAGTAGCTTCAGATTCGTGTTTCTATAATAGTTAGAGTTGCATATAATATAGAGATTATAATATCAGTCTATACAACTAGTGACGATAATCTTATCTATATCTTATATATAATATAACACTATATCTTATAATATAATATAACACTGACAAGTTTGTTTGGACGCGCTTATTTCAGGAACGGATTTGAAAGATTCTTTAAATTTTAGATAGCCCATTTATCGAGGAATGGCGAGTCCTGGGCGGTGATGATCTCCTTTCATTCTAGAAGGCCGACCGGACGGGGAGAGGCCACGTCAGCGGCCGACGGTAGACGACGAACGGGGGTGCGTTGGAGGCGCTACTTGATGCGCTTCTAATAACACCACTGTGCTCGTGTCGGGCTCGGGATGGGCACCACTAGGCACGACGTTCTGGGGACTGATGAGGAGAGTCTGGTTTTGCCGGGGCCAGTCTGTTGCTGAGGTGAGCCTGTTGCCTTCGGATCTGGAACCCTCACAAAGCGGCTGGAGGCGCACGCAGGTGGGCTAGTGGTGTAGTGTATCTCCCAAGTACAAATCCCCTCACTGGCCTAGCTCTACTTACCCAAGGTCCTGTATTGTGTGAAAGCATTAACCTGCATTAAAATAGGGCGAAGTTGCGGACAACCGCTAGTTCATGATAAAGTCGATGTCAGAGAGGCTTAAAATAACCTTATTACAAGTTATCAAAGCGATTTGAAATTGTAAAAGCGTACCATACATAAAACATTATCGATTCATCTAAAAATAAATACTAGCGAGAACTCTTCAAAGTGAAATGATATTTTAATAGTCACTTAACAGCTTAACATTTAAAATGAATACGTTCGCGAAATTCAGTAAATAGAAACAAGCCACATTTAAATATTTTATCCTATTATATTTCCGACGTTTTGGACTTTCTACGAGTTATGATTTGATGTGTCACACTTCAAAGATTTTTGTAGATGTATATATTATATTAACTTTGTCAGATGTAGGAGAATGAAGAGGTCAGAGAGAGAGAGAGAGAGAGAGAGAGAGAGAGAGAAGGTCAAAGAAAGACATAGAGAGAGAGAAATAGACAGAAAGAAAAAGGAATATCAAGGTTATGTAAAAGCAATTTTGCGTATTTTATCATGGTTTATTGAGTCTTTTACATGACGAATGTGTCGGATACTTTACAGCAACCATGGTCACGGAAAACTGGGGTTTCAGAAGTCCTAACATTGCAAAGATATTTCGGAAAATGTAGTTTTATTATCATCATTAGTATCATTATACTTATGATTGCTTGATGCAAAATAAAATAAATAAATACTCGTATCATCATTATTGTATGGAGAGAATTGTCGTTCAGGGGTCAGTAGAAGGCAAAAGATCTCGTGGCCGGACACCAACGCGATGGACAGACGTCATCAGGAAAGTGACCGACTGCTCTATGGTTGAGTGCTCCCGCAATGCCTCTAACCGAGAGAAGTGGCGTCGCTTAGCCAGATCAGCAACAATCGGCAGGAAAAACGAAGACGAAGGCCCTCATGTACTAACACCGTCAATACAACCACGACCGCTCTGACAAGAGTGTACGACTGGGAAGAATCATCATTATTAATAATCATCATTTATCTGTACACCGCTGAACATAGACCTTTTTTTTCTTTAACGCCGGGTTATGTGCTTAGGCATCCCGCGGGGGAGTGGATCTCCCCAGGTATGTGGGACTCGCTGCGCCCGAAAGCTGGTAAGTGGACGCAGCTCTACCCACTAAAACCCGGCGAGTGCAACCAATGCTGCCTTTGGTGAGGGTGCCTCGACGGCTTGTCAGTCCCTCAGGGAATCGGTGAACTCCAAAACGACTGATACCTTATCTCTCGCATCCAACACCAACCGGCCACGGGAATCGTCTTCATTATAATTAGTAAAACTAAAAAACATTAGGTTATAAAGATTATACAGGGTGTTCGGAAAATTCAGTCACTCGTCAGCCGCTTTTATTTTGTCACCCGAATAATGGCATAAGCTTTGAATGTCATCTATATGACAGTGGACTAGTGCAAGCCGTTGTCTGAAACGTTGGCTTATCCAAATCTATCAAAGCGGGCTTACAGCTTTCGATTTCACTGAAAATCCACACTGAAAGCCATATTCACAATAAATACAGAATGGATGAAATTGAATTTTATCAAAGCTAGATATATGCCATTTCAACGACATTGAAATAATAAAAAAATATAAGCTTACTAGATTTTTCCCATTTATTTTATTATAGATTTGTGATTTAGATATATATTTTTATAAATACAGAGAATATAATATATTATATAAAGGTATATAAAAAAAGTAAAGCAGCAACTCATATCATGTCCCACTGCTGGGCACGGGTCTCCTCCACACCATGAAATAAAAATAAAATAAAAAATCAGGTGAGTGGGTATCAGAACATAGTTCGCCGAAGCACTAGCCTAATTCGGGTTAGAGTTTAGTTTAGAGAATTTAAATCTTATCAGGTATGCAGGTTTCCTCACGATTTCTCGTACCGGTGAGCGAGTGACGGTCCCGTGTTCAGGGTAAGAAGTAAAAAAGCCCGCATGGGATCAGGATCGAACCCGGATCCTCTCGCTCAAGAGGGCGAGGCCTTACCCAATGGATCATCATGGCTCAATCAAACATGTCAATACACGAACTCAGCTCTACGTAGGTATTGTACCTGTTTATATCTTCTTCAAAGGAAAAACTTTGGAATGTTATGGAAAACCAAGCATTGCTATCTTACGTCTCCTTGCCGCAATGAAAATGCTTTGCATATTACCGGGGATATGTGGGACTCTCAGCGCCGGTATACCGCACCAAAACCACTGCGAGCCTTCAGTTGCTTGAAGAGTGTCCCGAATCTGAATAGCACAGGCCAGCCTCTGCGACCGACCGGTTCTCTCAAAAGGGCTAACCGGGATTATATATTGGGGAACTCTGACAACCTGGAGCACTCCCATTGGAGCCAGAACATTTCTACTGGAGCAGATACGTGCACTCGATGGCCAGACATGGCCTTTGCTAATACTAGGTAAACCGTTTTATGTTCAATAATAGCAGTGGCCACTTACCATCAGGTCTCATTTTATGTTCGCTTAACCAAAAACAAAAACACGCAGAAGAATAACCAAAGTATCTTTTTGAACGTTAATTGAGTCTACCACAGGTTCCAAAGCAAGCTCACTGAGAGGAACCGGCGAAACAAACTCAGTGGATCAAATATTTTCAAATATTCTATAACAAATTTACATGCTATCCTGAAATGTCTGGGAACGCCCTATACTCAAGGTATCTCGCTATATATATTATTCCTATGTCGTTTACTTTGTAATATCCTTTACTTTTAATAAAAGTAAACTAAAGGTCAACCCATACGTCCCAGTGCTGGGCACGGGTCTCCTCTCCTCGAAATCAGGCGAGGAGAGGTATTAGGCCATAGTTCACCGATGCGCCAGCCCAATTCGGGTTGGTGAATTTCACACACCATTAAAGACTGTCAATCTCATCAGGCGTGCATCCTCACGATGTTTTCTTTCACCGGTGATCGAACAGTGATCTGTGCTTAGGATGCTCTTAGAAATTTAGAAAAACCTATTTCAGGCACCACAGGTAGTCAAGATCGAACCCGGAACCTCTCGCATAAGAGGCCGAGTCCATACCCACTAGACCACCATCGCATCTGATAAAGGTGCGACGGTTTTTTAATTCATTAATTAATACATTTTGAACGTTTTTAAACGACTTTAAAGAAGGAGGCGTTTCTCATTTTTATCGTAAAAGCCTTTAAAATAATTTCTTTCAGTAAGTCTAATCACTGGTGCTGGCCTATCTATTACGTATACCTACGATAATTAACCGAATTAACCCTAATAAATAACAAAAACAATATTGATAATGAAAGCATGTACACTTTCATGAGCAAGAGTACATTCACCGCGGAACAATAGAGTTCCGCGAACGTACAGGAGCGCGCCGAGGAGTACGTCGGCATCGAATTACTAGGACAGGCGCTTCTAAACGTAAACCTAGCATTGACCTAGATAAGGCACTTTCATTATCAGTGAACCTTCTATAAATAAGTTATCACAGACGTCGCCGAGACGTAGAGGAAATATTGATATTATCTCCAAGTTGTAACTAACTGTACTCTCCTTTGATTTGAATGTTCATTGATGTAAGTTATAAATTAGCGTACTATATATCGAATACTTGCTATGGAGCGTGCTATGCTGGGTGTTTCTTTGGCAGATAGGATTTGAAACGAAGACCTCCGCCAGATAACTAATGTTACCGATATCACGCGAAGAATAATCACGTTAAAGTGGCAATGGGCTGGTCACGCACTCAGAAGAACGAATGGCCGATACCAGTAACTACATCTGTCTTACCCTCTATTAAAACAAACCAAAGCAGTTTTACGGGTTATAAAAATAGGTAACGTGACATTCATAAGCCTTGATTGTAACCAAATCTTATCCACCAGTTCGCCTATCTTAATATTAATTAAATTATCACGTGTATAGTTTGATTTAGTCACATTCCTTATTTTTTTGAAAGAAGTGCAGTCGTTGTAGACCTGGTAAAATTTTCATCGACTAATCAACCTTCTTTAGCTCACTGCTCGACCTATGGCTCTCAACGAACACTGAGATTGCTGCTCCAATTCTAGGGTTGGTAATTCTACCACCGTATAAGAATTTACCAATAATGAAACTGCAAACAGACACTCAAAACGGCATGTAATGTGCACTGCGATGTTCGCTTAGAGGTCTCTTCGACACGCTTGATTGTGTGAGTGATCCGTTTCAAGAGTTTGTTCGTAGTTCGTACTGTACCATATTTTATACTGACACTGTACAAAGATCCTATCGAGTTGAGGCCAATCTAAGCGCTATCATTGTATTCACGTACCTTACTTACCCTTTTAAGACAGCCGATCTGAAGATATTTTCAAAGGTAAAATAAAACAAAAATCCATGATCGTATAATATTTATTGGATCACAGAACTAAATTTCGTACATTTTACTACATAAACGGTTAAACGTATCCATTTTGAGCAACATCATTACACACAAAAATCTCTTTCACCATTGGAGAAAAGAAGAAAGAGAACATACAGTATAGACTAAAATTATCAGGGAATCATTCAGTTCGAATAAGACCATAGACAACTATTTCAGTCTCGAACAGAAATATTTAACGATTTAGAACTATCTGCTAAAGTATAAGTGTTAAAAGCACTGCAAATAGCACAATAGTTTATAGTCTAAAGCACGGACACAGAAAGATATGGTGACTGGATGGTATCTCTCATCAGGCTGGTGTAAGCCATTATCAACCACTCGATAAGCCAAAATTTGTATTCGGATGAAAATATGAAGTGGACTATAAATGGGTGAATATGTAAAATGTATTACAAATATTATATAATTCACATACAAACTGTCCAATATATAAGATATAAAAATATTTTCTACGTGCAATAACAATGCTATCTTTCATTACAACATCAAACTCGGACTTAAAAGAACTTAAAAAAATAGATTGGTTATAGCTCTACGGTGTGACACATCTCTTGTGACTTAATAGTTTTATTATTCGACCAATCGCGTGGAGTCTTTGTTTTGATTCATACATGACTATTTTTCTTAATTCAAACTTTGTAATGACGATATTTCACAAGTGTCACAGCATTTTAAGGCCTTTTTTGTGTTTCTTACAAATGACAATTCATATCAATGTTTTCACTGTAATAAAAAATGTATCTTTCTTTTTATTTTATTTTTTCACCGATTAAAATCGTAGATTGACAAAATAATTTGTTGCGCGGTTTCAATTTATGACACCAAATTGAAAAATATTTTTAATAGTTCATATATAAATAATTTAACACACAATTTATAATGCTCTCTTAAACAATGTAATATAAACGATTTTAATATAATAAAATAACATTGGATAGGTATTGTCATTGATCTCAAGCTAAAATCTAGTTTAACTTTTTTTTTGGTTGATTTGTAGTACCAGCTATAACCAATCGCACTCAAAAATTAAACAACAAAGTAAATAAGTGACTCTTTTATATACAATATACTGGCTATGAGCTAATGACATTCTAAGAATGTACCTTTATAAGGTTTCATTTCAAAACCAGTCAGAAAACTCAAAACTGTAATGTTACAAAGGCAACGGTCTAAGGCAGCCAATTAAAAACCTTAGGCATTATTTCTTGGCCTAAGGTCTTTTTTAAAACTATGACCAAAATCATATTTTTGTTAAAAGGCCTGCTATATTGTCACAGTTTAGTATGTTTTTTTCTGTCTCCTATTTTTTTGTCTAGGCCCTTTTGAAAAACTAATATCTACAATCCAATCATGGTTGTTAAAGGCCTGCGACATTGTCTAACTTAGCTATTGTGTAAAGCAACCGTATTTGCTTTTAGTTTAGTCTTAGTTTTTGTATAACCGATATTTTATTCATCACTAGCTTCAGATATAGTCGTTTTTTAAAATGACATTGCAACTTATGGATTGACTGGTTTGAAATGTTTCATTAGCTCCATAGCCCACTATGAACAATATAAAATATATCAAACATACAATTTCATTTGTACTATTTTAATGCTTTTATTGCTCATTCAATCATTACTGTACTAAGATTTTAATAAACTTCCATTTGACCAGCCAACGCATCGGGCGGTGCGTTATTGTTGTCGTTACAACGCAACGATATAGCCGCCCAACGCTAAATTATTGCGATGTTGGTAATTTTGAGTGGTATGTTGACATTTCCATTTTACAAAATCATACATCCCACTAATTTCAAAAATAAAAAGCCATCCCATTAATGAAACATAACACATTCATTGTTTGATGTTATACTTACATACATACATGTATGATAAATGTCATGATGACTAAATGACGATGTAATTATTAAAAATTATCGTGCTGGTTGAATATAATTGCCAAAGTATATTAGTTATACTATCACTTATACTAATTCTAAAGATGCTTATATTTTATGGGTGTACGAATGATTTTATAGTGCAAATATAGTAAACACAAAAATATAACATAATTCATAATAATATCTATGTTTTAATATTATAGTGTTTTAGAAAACTTGTCCCAAGCTCACCAAGCGTCAGAAAGGAGCCGCATTTGGCTCAGGCGTAATCAATAAAATACTTAGGCCTGTCTCTGGCCAAACGGCCAGACCAAAGTTGGTATCGTATACAATATATTCAGACCAAATTACGCTTTCGAAATAACAAATGAAGAACACATTTTGAATATTAATACGAAATCAGTGGTGATTTTTATGTTAATTTAATAGAAAAAGTCTTTAGCTATATAGCTCATACACTTGTCTTGCTCACACTCTTTTATTATGAAAAGGAAAGTGCAATAGCCTTCGGGAATAAATGAATAGCTATGACGACATTCGGGATCGACGAGTCGGTGGATTTGTGTTGATAACTTCGAGCCTATGACGTCATCGCCTCAGCTATATTTTTCCCTTACGCCTCCCCTCGATGCCTTTAGAGTGAGATGTACTATATACACAAATGTATTTTCTAAAAAATGAAATTCTATTTCACTTTTAACATTTCAGGAGTTTAATAGGTCAGAATTCAAATTTAACCTAACACTAATATGTATTTTTAATACCATTTTTGGCACAAGATGACGAACTACAATTGAAGAGACAAGAAGAAACGATTCTACAACATTTAACATATACTAATGTTAAAACTATCACTACGACTATGGTAGCTAGGGACATTAGACACAACACCAACAGAGCTTATGAGGATGAATTTAATAAAATATTTAATATTCAACATTATAGCAAATTGTAGCTTAAAACTAAAAAATTCATGATCTAGGAAGATCGTTTAAAATTTGCTCATTAAAAAAATACTCTTTATAAAATTATCAATTGAAAAATCCTGAATATTATGAACATTATTAATATTTACCGTAACTCTTCTGTGTACTAGATATAATATCGTGTGCTCTTTGCAGGCCTAAAACTTTATAGAAAAAAATATTTATTTATATTTATTTTAAAGGCATCTAAAGATCATAATATTTGGTGCTTTGGCAAGTGACTTAGCCCAATCTATGCTATGTGGACTGGACTGCAGTTTTCAAATATATCAATTACTGACGATTTGTAGTTTCTCAGGAAAAAATTCCACGAGTTTGTTTGGAAGTAATTAAAGCTTCAAATGTTATTTTCATATTGACGAGCCTAAACTAATCATTTTTTAATTATTTGCCTCAAATATGATAAAATTTTCATATCTGTTATAGAAAATCTGACTGGGACTGTCACTTGCACAAATATCTGACTTCGATTATTTAGATATACAATATAAACTAGATACACGGCTGATCAATATGCATGGAAAGAACCCGGATGGTGTAACTCAACTAAAAATTATTAAACTGAGATTAGTTAACTTCTCCAAAAATCAAATTGAAAAAATATTAAAGAATCACCTACATTAATATAGTACAAATAGTACGGGGTTAAAGAAAGCAATCTCTTTTTGAAACTTTATATTATTAACTTCGGAATGGATGTTAAGGCATTAATAATTCACGTTAATGATTTAAACTAAGGGAAATAAAAGTTAATTTTCATATTTAAAGTACTATCTTCTGACTCCTGAGGATCATTTGATACACCTGTGTATCTAGTTAGGTATATCTATACACTATACCTAATTTTCGTGTTCTAAAGGTGTACTTCGTTCTATTATTGGTAATGTGATATATTATATTTGAAGAATCATTTTGATAACTACAGTAAATATTATATTATTAAGTTTCTCTAAATTAACGTTTACTGTTTCAATATATTTAATTACGCTAATTTAATTTTTAATGTCATTTAGAATTTGGTTGCGCGTTCGGGGTTTTCAGGCGATTTGCGTATGAGGACCCTTTCACAAGAAAATTCCATTCAAAAAAACATTAGTCGAGGTTAAGGTTACGATATAAAAATGGCTACCGAACCACAGTCAAGGCAAATTGGACTTTCAATAGCGTCGAGAAATATCTAAGTTGAAACAACATGTCTCTTGCTCGGTCAAAACATATATAACACTCAAGGTATTATCCTTAAATTTCCTTAATATCATCTATTTATTTTTACCTTGTCAAAATTTGACGCATTTCGCCCAATCCCCCTCCTGCAAAGCTACACTACCTACTTATATACTAGGTGCAGTATATCTTCATGTTCTTTACTCATTCCCATTCATTTGGAATTTTATAAGTCATGAAATTTTTCTTTTGGCTGTGTTTCATCTAATAGTAATTTAACAATCTATATAATTTTGCTAAAACACTTTCGTGGGTGTATTATAATATTTTTGCTAAAGTATATACCAATATAGCAGTAGCATTAAATAATTTAAATTTATATAGAAACAATTTTGTTTACGTGCAATAATAGGAATAATAAGAAAGTATAATTAATAATATAATTAATGATATTATCAACGAGAATAGTAAAATCTCAACTTAATTAAATCGAATTTAGAAATATTAAATCAGTCTTCAAGAATAACTTAATTTGATATAATATTTTTAAAACTACAATATATATTTATACCCTAAAATAGTCAAAATGAATATATCATAATTAAATAATTATTCTAGTAGGCAACGATAAAATAACAGAATTAACACAAAAGAGTTACTTATACGTATAATTCTAGTTTTATTATTTATTACAATTCCTATACGTTCATTAAATGAGTATTTTTTAATTATTATATATCTTTTATATAATATTGAGCAAATTTTTAAAATTAAAATGTGAAACGGTTTAAAATTAAAATATTTAATTTTAAATTGACTAGAAATAATCAAGTAACTATATAGAGATATTTTATAACAGAACTAAAATAAATTATGATAAATGAATGACTGAGAAAAGTCAGTAATTGTTTTTCTGTGTGAAAAAAATAAGTTGATGCTAAGAATACATTAAAGAATAAATGAGAAAAGATAGAAGATACGAAAGTATGTCACGTCAAATGCAAAAACCTCTTACAACACGGTGAATTAGGTTTGTTCTTCGCGTGACTATTGTCGTGAAGCGTAAAGTTCAAGAAATATTCGCCGCATGTTACACATTCAAAACTTTAAAAAAATATTTTTTTGAATATAAATATATAATTTATAATTAATAAATATATAATTTTAAACGCAATTAATACTTGTCACATATATGACTTAAATATTATAAATCAATACTTTTTGGTTTAAAAATAATAATTTAAATCGTCTATAAACAAAGTTAAACGTCTGTATAAATATTAATTTAATCTATACAAAATAAAAATAAAATATTCCATTTACAACGTTTTAGATATTTTTAAAATATTTTAAATAATATTATTCAACGATATAGCCAACGCGGAATACTTTCATTTTGTTCATTGCAATATAAACTTTCAATATTTAAATAATCCATTAAACATTTAGTAAACAATTTGTAAAAACTTTAATATTTCAAAAAACATACAAATAAATTACTTATATTATGTTTTAATATTAATATTTGGAACAAAAATATTCACAGCACTATTTTCCAGGTACTGACAGTTGTCAAGCATTTAAGGACTTATTGTATATATAATACTTAAATAATTGCACTCTTGCATTCTGCTTTGTAGTTAAATATTTTTGTTGCACATTCAAATAATACTATTTTTTACGAAAACTGTTAGCTTTTCGAACTTTACATTGTAGTTTAATTGTTATTTCATAAATATCTCCGAATTTACCAATACTATTAACTAAAGCTATTAAATATTCAGGCATCATTGTAAAATTTTTTCATCTACCAGCTACCTTTCCTCCCGTAAGCGTTCTTGTACATAAAAAACTGCAAAATATGAGGAGCAACGAACAGTCGTTGGTCATATTTTGAATTTTGATTTATTTTTGTAACACATGGGAAGTGATAATAACCTCAAGACACAAATTACTGCTAGAATGTTCAAGAAATGAGTAATAATTACTTTTGTTGTAAGTCTGTTTTTTCTGTTACTTTACTACAAAAAGTTTTGCAAATCTGCTAGGTTATTTCATTACAATTATTAGGAGTTGTAATAATAAAACATAACTGTACCAGTCGTTGCCGTTTTAATCTTTATGAATTTATTTGAAGAAGCTAATGTGTTATATTAAGGCTACTAAGCCCTAAGTTTTAGTTTGGCAAGCTGTTTTACAAGATAATATTCACTACATAGCAGAATAGTCTTCTATTGGGGAATTTTCTTATTTGAATTTACGAGTTCTTCAAGCACGACTGCAAAATTTTCCTATTGTTTTCCTTGTTTTAACATGTCGATATTTCAAAGCGAAATTAAAAATAAAGAAAGTGTTCGAAAAGGACAATATTGATCAAAATTTTTATTCGGAACAGAAAAGATTTGGCAGGATTACTCGATTTTATTAATACTTTTAATTTTATAATTCCAGGGTGATAAATTATTCGTACATTGTAGATAATATCCTTTATACTTATAACACTTTATAGACTTTCCGGTTTATCATCATTGTCCACTGCTGAACATAGGCCTTCCTCAATGAACGCCAAGACGACCGATCCTTTGCTACTCGTGTTAGATACACGGACCGGGCTTACCGGTTGATTTTAAAATTTGGAAATCCAATAGAAAATTGTCACAAAATCATAATAATAATATCCTTGAAGATAAAGATAAAGATGTTTACAAATAAAATATCTTTATCTTTATTTTTGAAATTCATCGATATCATTTAAACATTCATTCTCAGTTATTTTATCCAGTTCTGGGTAGAAGTCAAGTATTTTGTTTAGTTCAGTTCAAGCTCACTTTGAACGACACAAAAACTGTCCCTTATATTATAATGACTTTGTTATCTTTTCTATTTTAATACTATTTAAATACCATGCCTTATCTTGTGTCCGAAGTCACGGCAGAATACCACGTCATGCAGCACTAAATGACATCATACGCCGCGCTCTTGCCACTGTCGGGTTACCAGCCGTGTTGGAACCCACGGGGCTGGCTCGTGACGATGGCAAGAGGCCGGACGGGATGTCATTGATGCCATGGAAAATGGGACGCCCTTTAGTATGGGATGCATCATGCGTAGATACTTTAGCGGCGTCTCATTTGCCAGAGACGTCGGTTTTGGCTGGTGCAGCGGCCGCAAGACAAGAGGACCTAAAACGCCGCAAATATGCATGCATTGGAAATGGGTACATATTTTCGGCGTTTGAAGTCGAGACTCTTGGACCATGGGGCCCGGAGGCTTTCCGGCTTTATCGAGACCTATCAACTCGTTTGATAGAGGTTTCACGTGACCAAAAGGCTGCCCTGTATTTGGGGCAACGCATCAGTGTTGCAATCCAACGTGGTAATGCAGCCAGCGTTTTGGGAACGTTCCCAGCCGACAGCTTTTGTACATAGTTAATTTTAGTTTTATTTATTATAATTTTAGATTTAGTTTTGTTTCAATGTACAAAGTATATTTTAATAATGATTTTCAATTTTAATATGTTTAACGCAATGTAATTGCGAAAACATTCTCCAGCTGTTTTGATATAATCACTTATAGTGTTACAAGTATAAAGGACATGACAATTATTTTTGATTCATTTCTTATTTAGGCAACCTTATTTGGTTCGTAGAAAACGTGTTCAGTGCAAGAATTTTTTTGACGTGTTTTTCGGTGTATATAATATGGGAATTGAACAGAATAATATTTTATATAAAACTAGGGCAATTATGCTTGAATATTCTAATAATGTAAATATATGTATAATTATGTACAAAACTCTTACTTTATACCCGTGGTCTCGGCTCTTTTGTGCCAACTTTATTTTCGTTTGCAAGCACCAAGACAGGTATCGGAAGAGGCACTAGTATTTCTTTTTTGTTATAAATATTTTCTACTTTAATTTTCCCACATACATCATGCGACCGTTTTGAAAAAATCTTACAAGTATGAAACTTACAAGTATGAATACGAGTGCTAGTGGTAATAAATATTTTAGAACTAGAGGAATCGTTGGCGAAATGGTATTGTATAATGATATTTTAATAGGGAATGGTTAATAGTTAGATTCTATAACAATAATTATAATACAGCTTAGTATATCGAGTCTTTTTATATAGTTTTACATAAATCGACATCTGTAAATTATAGAAAAAATATAATAATGATCAAATTGTACATCTACTGGTGCATAAAGTTAAAATTCAATAAACTTAGAAGTGTCTTACAACGTACAACATTTATATAATTTCAATTAAAGTTTATGTTAAAATTATTGATTTTAATTAGGAATTCAAATCAGTTTCCACGTGGTATTATGCTTGCCTGGTCGTGATAAAATCTCTTGTGTCGTAATCTAGTCCGGGGACGTAGCGTGGGTCGGCTTTAGTTCTCCTCTCCGAGTAGGACCAGGTCATCGGCGACTACATCGGAAACGTGCAGGTAGATGATCCAGTACATCAAATTGAAGCAGACGAAGCATACGGGGAACACGATGCGAGAATACTTGTCGATGTCAGACGGCGTCGTGCCCAGCAATTTGTTGATACCCTAGAACATTATTTTACTTGACTCCCAACAATTATTAATCTGATCAAAAGGTTTTTGTCATGGAAAAAATGGGCAACCCATAAGTACATTACAATAATATTAGATTAGGAATAATTTAATCCAAAAGATTTACTACACTACTTATTATATTTGGTTAACTACACCTGCATCGTAGTACTATATTTAGTCAATTGAAACGTTACACTAGAGTTGCAATTCTCAGAGACTAGAGCTTAAAAATGTAATATTTAATACAGTAATTGATAAAATATGTGTCATAAAGTAGCAAAGAAAGGCTTTGGAAAGGTTTAGAATAAAAGAGTTTGAAAATAAAGTTTTATAAATATTGATGACCAAGTGTTGTGGAAAAGAAAAAAATACGAAAGTTGAGTATCACGTTATTCTTTTACGAATAAATAAGACTTGTACTACAATCTATCATATTATTTCATTATTTTAGCAACTAAATATTTGGCTAGAAAAGCCAATTATAAATATTATATGTCACATAAATTAAACATCTATTACAATGTCGACAAAAATGAACTTCGCAAAAGGCCGGCTTATAACAATCGCATTGTCTTAAAAATTCGCTCGGCTAAGCAACATACATTCGCTGAGTAATTATTGTTTAGACGTAAAAAGTAAATATTATAATCATGTGGGCATTTCTTAAATAACTGACCTTGGCCTGTAGCAGGTGAGCCGGAATTTCCTCATCTGGTTGCGGTGCAGGGGCGGTCGACGATGGTCCACTGCGAGCGCCATTGATCGATGTCTCCACTGTTGTCACTTTGGTGAATACCTTAGGGTCATGGAGCTTGAAGCGTACCTCCTGTGTGTGGGGATTGTAAGACTAAATTAGGGGTAGCATTTGCGCTCCGAGGTATTAAATTGTCACTTTGAAAAATTGATTAAACGCTCACCGATGATCGGCTGGGAGGTGTTGGCCTAGATAGCGTCGTAGTCCTTGGTGGGGGCAATGGCTCCGGTCCAACTGGTACCGGGGGTGGGTCGATGTGTATTTTCTTTTCGGCGGCCATTTTCTGAACAGCTGTGAATCGTTGTTTTCTCATTTGGATCCTCTTTGCCATGTAACCGACGGTTGCGTATTCTGCAATGAAAAATTCGCTTTTAACGCGTTCTTTATCGTCGCATAGCTACACTTATTTAACGCAAAGCACAAATAAATACATAAATCTAGTACTGCAAATATCGTTTTGGATACCTAGTAAGCTTGCGAAGACCATAACGAAGCATGTCCCCAGGTAGACGTCGATAGACTTGACGTAAGATATCTTCGGTAGAGCAGCGTTGGTTGACGACATCAGGGTGGTCATGGTTAAGACAGTGGTAACACCAAGCGACACACGCGCTGGTGTGGCGTTTCGGTTCAACCAAAACGATACCCAAGATATTATGACAATCAAACCAGATGGAATGTAAATCTGGATCAGGTAATATCCCATAGATCGCACGAACTGAATCTCGCACGCCAGTCGAGAATAGTTTCCTGTAATAATACACAAATTATAATATTCCGTTTAGCATTCATATTGTAAAAGAAGAAAATTTAAAATTGATTGATAAAATAGAAATATAAGAATGGTCCTAATATGGCGAATAAGCGACTAGTGTCCAAATCACTTTTTATTTTAGTGTAATTAATGCAAAACGTGCAAAATATGGTAAATACATTTGCAAAAGTGATACGCAAAGTGCTTGGTACCTGTCGTGAGGGAGATCTCCATGGCTCGTTGTCGATGGCCGAGCACCTTAAACTGCGGCAGGGACACTTCACTGGAAACTCCCACGGAATTGGGCCCCTCGTTCCACTTATATCTGATGTCTCGCATGGTGTAGCCAACTGTACCATGCAATATGGAACGATATAATACACCCATCATACTGGGGTTTCGAAGAAATGAATGACTACTAAGCTAAAACATCCGACGCGATGTGGGGCGTCGTTGCAAAAATTTCGTTTGTAGCTCTCACTACCAATTCGAAGCTTAAACGCACACGTTTTAATTATTTGTATATTTCCTTTAATTTCCAAGCGAATAACAATAGAAAAAAACTAATATAAGAGACTTTTTTAAACAAATACTAAACATAGCCTTAAGTGGGAAAATAGTTTTGTGAATACTCACAACTTTCAATCTCGATGTTGCATAGTTGGCGATCCATTGGAAAGTATTGCAAATCCATTGGGCATGATGCGGTAATGGTCAGTCTGGAAATAATACGGAAATTTTGAATGCCTAATTTAAGTTCCATAAATATTTTTTGGCATCAAAGCATTTGAAGATGTTTGAACTGATTAAAAAGGCATAATTACCACGATAATTACGTGAACAGGACAATGCCGATATGCCTTGTAATGTGTAAAAAAAAGTGACAGCAAAGTTTATTAAATAAATAACAAATAATTAATTAATATATATTAATATTAATAATTAATTAATATATATTAATATTAATTAATTATTACTAGTTCCAATTTAAATGATTCCAATAATGAAAATAATAGTGTTAATTTAAAAATTAACAGCTTACCTGATACTTCGCGTGATAGATCCTGAATGATGTATACGGATAAATTCGTTGCTAGTGGTCGCAATGTGAAAGTAGGATTGTTTTTCATTGACAAAAAAGGTGTCAGGAACCCATATGTTCCTTATAAATTCGGATCCAACAGACAAAGTCTCTACTCCGGGTCGTTTCTTATACGCAAGTCTTGGATCCGTCCAAAATTGCCGAAAATAGAAGTCCAATGTGAAGTCCTGAAACGAGTCTTTTCTTTATAAAATGTCAAGTGTTTAGATATTTAATCAACAATGCATGTCGTCTCGTGTGATTTTGAATTATTGAAATCAAGTTAGTTTGTTATTTTTGAATCTGTAGGTCTATTCTGTAAGGTCGTTTTCAAATCTCGAAATCGGAATCCGCGCTGATATGACGAATTTGACGAATTTGTATTACTTAAAACTCGACTATCTATCTATATCAATAAAGTTCACTTTCGAAGTGACGTAAAGTGAGCTTTATCACTCAGGTGAAGTTCGATATCGAAATGGTTTTTTACAGAATAGCACTACTGTTAATAAAGTTGAATCGAATAAAGACATGGATTGTTCGAGTGTTCATATGACAGAATTTAATGAATTTATTTGCCATTAGAATTTACATGTTCTTATTATGCTTGTCTTGTGTCTTTGAAATGATGGTGTATAACCAATTCTAATTTATATGAAATGCTGTCACATGCCATTATAAATACACAAATTAGACAAATAACAATAGTCATTGTTATCCATCGAACAATTCTTGAAGTACACGTTTTGTTGTCATTTCACTTTATCATATTATAATAAACACTATATTATTATATACGATTTTCATTACTTTCCAATATTGTTATGTAACTACTTTTTAACAAATTACGACGGCTTATTAAGGCGCTGTGCATAGTTAAAATAGACTGAATTAAACAGTTTTTTTTAATTTAATTGAGAGTATTATAGTTATTTAATTATTAATTATAGTTATTTGTGTTCTAAACATATTTAAAAAAAATATATTCTAGCAATTGCATCTGTATTATTTGTAAACAAATCTCAATGAAATTAATAACACTGATAATATTATGATGTATTAATAATAGAAACTGATGTATTACTAAGAGAACTATTATTTTTGTCTATCGATTGTAATAACTGTATGGTATTCCTTATTATTTATAATTATAAATAAAATATAAATGATAACTCGAGGCGATTCGAACGAAACATTTTAACATCGCCGCGCCTTTTCGCATCTCATTTCTACGCAGTACAGTGAATTCCGAGAACGAATCGTCTCACCTAACTTGCTCCACCTCTGCAAATATATTTAAAAGTTGTCTATTCACCGCGCCTTAAACTTTTCACATTTTCATTTCTAATATTTTTATCCGTACAAAATCTGTTTGTCAAAGCAAATTTATTTTATGTTAAATCTTGACAAGCCGCGATACTCAAAAAGTTGATCATAACGTGTGCTTCAAATTGTACTATATTTATTTTTCTATTCTAATATCCGAATATGGGTCACGTCATAGTGTGACTTTCGAGTCCCCTTGATTTGGTTTCCACTAGGGGTCATACGCCCTGGTCTCAATCAGACGTAACATTTTGGAACCGTTATCAAGGGTATACGGCGCATAAAAATATTTCAATTTCCGATTCTCTTTACCATAACGAACGAACGAACTTTGATATTAATACTGAATCTCGTTGGATTAAAACATTAAATTTGAGATATAAACATTTAGTAACAAAACAAAAAAAAAAAATAAACAAAAATGTACTCGAAGTTCCCTCGTCCAATCGGAACTTGCTGGACAGCGGTACAAACATTAAAAACATTCATAGCAAGACTACTAAATAGAAAGTTGCGTTTCACGACTCCCAAGAGTTGAAACGCTATTTTGGGAGACAATAGTAAGAAACCCACAGACACAACAGATACCTACTCAAAAACATAAAAAGCTTAAAATAAAAACAACAATGGAGCAAATTTACGGCAGTGTCTTGCTTGGAGGTATGCTTAATAGCAAATAACATAGTATGTTTTGTAAAGACAGGCCCGGAGAACTTGTGCCACTTTGAAATTATTTAATTTAGAGAATGTATCAAATAGTGGCAAGAAATCCGGGCAGTCTGCTCCATAACGCCGGCATGCTCGCAGCCTCGTATCTGGGGCTGTTCGGTCGCAGCGGCGCTCGGCCGGCGCGACCGAGTCAAGCGTGAGTTGACAGTGGCGAGTACCATGAGCACTTCGGAGACGGAGCTGATAGAGAGCACATACATGGTGACGCCCACCTCCACTGGCGGACCTGCAATCAAGCCCAATCGTGAGTCGCGCGCCCCTCGCGCTGTGAAAACCAAACCAGAGGACGATGTCCACTCGATCGAACGTGGGGATACGCTCGAGCGAGGGCAGAGCCTAACTCCCCAATTCTAAACGGTCTACATAATAGTCTCTCAAATACCATTTTCACTTCAGATAAGGAGCTGATGGATAGCACGTACATGGTGACTCCCACATCCACGGGTGGTCCTGAAATATTAGTAATATTAGGAAAGATACCTTATCTATCTAAATCCGAACCAATGGTTTCAATTTTTGTTTCCCATACATGTGGTACATAAAATTTAACATGGGTAGCAGATTGCCCGCGGTTTAGCCGATTCAGAGTTGGAGACACAAAAATACATGGTGTCTTCTTGGCTACTATACAGGCTGAAGTACTGTTATCTAATATAGGACTAAAAAGTATTTGTTCGGTTCAAATGACAGTCTTTATGCTAAATCACATTTATTTTGTCATATAAATACTATCAAGTAACACAACACAAAGCACAAACATTCCAATCACTGGAATACTGAAGCAAAGAATTCAGACGTATATAGAAGAACAGTTCTTATGGGCACTTTGAGGACAAACTTTCTGCGACGCAAACGTCCGCATGGCGGCGTGACGAGAAGGACACCACGATGTCCCCAGCAAATGAGCTTACAAGAGCGAGCGAGTGAGAACTAAGCCCGCTGGGGACATGTCCCCAATAAGGTCGGCACAAAAAATCCTTAAGAACTGTTCTTCTATATACGTCTGAATTATTTGACTGAGGGGCTTGGATTCTTGATCTGTGGTTCCTTATCAGCGCTGATTCAAGCTGATGATTCTGATGATAGCTACCGAGGACAATGCATTATAAAACGTTGCTTTTCTGTACGTCGTTTGAATAGCACATCGTTAAACTGTATGATATATTTTTATTTAATCTTTGTGACAACTGATGTGCAGAATATTCATGCCTGTTTCATACAATCAACGTCCATTTTTAATATCATCACTGTCAACGTTTTTTTACAATTAGTTCCTTCTCTTTTAATAAATTCTATAATAATCATTAGTCTTGTCTAGTTCAATGTCGATGAATCAAATAGTTTTACTTGTTCAGAAAAATGATCACGATGGTAAACCCTAGAGTCTAAAATAGTTTGATACAAGGCTTACCAATGATTACTTACCTTTACATTGGTAAATATTACCAATTTCTGTCTTATAAAATTAACGTATAGCTATAAAATTAAACAAATATAATAAAATATGACACACGTTTGATTTCAGAAAAGATGCGTTGTTAAGTTTTAATGTACCTGTGGAAATATGCCAGTGTACAACATGAGGTCAAATACGAAAAGACTAGGTACTGGTAATAGTAAATTAATTAAACAATTTTAATTAAACTACATATTCAAACTCCTTTAGATATTAGATTTAAGTGCTAAAAACAGAAATCAACAATTCCGATATTGAAAAATTATCGTTTCCTAAATACAAAGTGCATTATTTATTGCTGTGTACTTTAATTTGTAGCAAGTTATAAGATAACATCAAATATCATGGTCACTTTTGTTGACACATTGATAGGATAAATATAATAAATAAATAGGATAATAAAAGCTTAAATTTCTTGATAATGTATAATTCTGAAAATGTAAAAACAGCCATCAAGGAAGATTATAATGCTGTTATTATTATACTTTTTTTTCTCAAAACCTTTTTTTTATTTAATAATACTACAATATATTTTTCGATGTCGAATTTATTTAAAAAACTGAGTCAGAAGTTAGAATTTTAAATACTATACATAGCATATAATGTTGTGACTCCATCTTATGCCTGCTTCTTCATTGGCAATAACTTTGATTTGAACGCAAACGATTTCACTTGGGAATAAGAAATCTTGTGTTGCTAGACGTAAAATAAAAGTACAGTAATTTTGCCAGTCTTGTTCTTTCTCCGAAACATAACGCTGTTTCACTGAATAAATAAATAGGATGGTACCAAGTGTACCAACCTGCAATAGCAAAGTGTATATAATGTATACTTAAATACACACTTCAACATAAGCCTCATTCAATGAACGCAAAGAATGTTTGTATCTAATATTCAATCCATACTTTCTCATGTTTTATTTTGCTCACCTCCATAGTTCGGGCGCACTCGTTTGTCATAGCTCACGCTTAGGGAATCCAGGATAGCAGATATGTTGACATCTCCGAACATACCACCTCCACCGGTACCACTGGTGGAAAAAGAAAAGGTTAAGACCAAATGTGAGAAAATATTAAGACTAAAGCCCGGTTTCTGAAAGGCTGATCAACGCAAAAATACCTAATCAACTATGAAACCAGTTTTTAAGTATCGAATAAGTTGCTATAAGCATGGTTTAGTTATTTAATTAGATCAGCCTGTCAGTTGACATAGCCACTACAATGAAAATCTGTGAAATTTGATTCTGGAATCGTATGTTAACCGCCATTAACAGCCATGTTAGTTCACATACACTTTGATCAACGTTTCATAAACCTAGCGTAAATGTGTCGGAACTCATAGACCACAAGGATCTAGGTTCACATACGGTACGACTAATGCTGTATGAGTTTTTACATGCCTAACGTTCCGATAGGATGTAAAGTATCCGAAACGTCGGGCATGTAAAAACCTAATAAACCGCGATAAAATCCGTAAAAGTTGTTTCATTATAATTGAAAGTCGTATTTATAAAAAAACGACACTTTATTTTTGTGTCTCGTCAAGCCAATAACAGACAATTCTAAGAATGGAGGTCCTACAAACTTAATAATAAGTCTATGCCATGTGAATCCTCGAGACTTAGACGAGACACAGAAGTTCGAGGAGTTTTTACTTTTCATAATATTTTTACCACATTTTAATTTCTTCGTACAAAAGTGATATTTAAATACGACCCATATGATCAAAATTACAAAATCTTTTTTTTTAATTTAAAATAGTACCATAGTATCTTTTTGAACGTCATTTGATTCTACCACCGGTTCCAAAGCAAGCCAACTGAGAAGAACCGGCGAAACAAACTCAGTGGAACTAATCCTTTGATATTTGATGATAAGTGGATGCACTAGTATCACTTTATATACAATACAAAATAAAACCCGTTGCCTGCGGCGCGTCCAGCAGTGTTATTCTGTAAGGCTTCTAGGCTGTGCGCCGCGACGGGCTCGTCGCGTCAACAGCGTTGCCGGCGCTAGGGTGTTTGATATGGTTTGACAAGCTTAGTGAATACCAAGTTGTACTCACAGCGCTGACACAGCGTTGCGAAAGCGCTGTGTTTCTTACAGAATAGCACGGCAGTGCGGGTGATGGACGCGTACGCGGTGACGATTTACGGTGGTTTTCAATATCCTATCTATCTTTATATTTCCTTATCTGTCTTGCAATTTTGACACATTTTCTTACAAAATCTGTCAAAATTATAAGCTAGATAAGAAAATTTAAAGATAGATAGGATATTGAAAACCGCCATTACTAGATCCGAAATATCGAGCTTCGCCAAATAGAAGCGAAAGAACACTTTACAGTGTTTCAATCAATTTTAATAATTAAGTTACTTGTGCAAATATCATATTAATTAAAATGTATCGTTATACATTTTAATTAATATGATATTAGGAGGACTTAAGCATTTTGTACATGAGCCTCTAAGCCTGATCTGGGTAGACTGGTTTTTTTTTCGTTAACTGTTACACATTAGGACACTTTCAATGAAGCCCTTGCTACTCGTAATTAGCACAGACTGTAATATAGTGTATAGGTTCTAAATTCCCCATGAAAATCTCTTTACTATTTAATGTGTACTAGTTTTCACATTATTTGTACCTTAGACACCATATCATTTTATGATAAAACTAAAAAAAACTTCATCCATTTTTTTCTTAGAACGATTGATTTTTAATGTATGAATAAAGCTGGGAAATTTTCAGTTCTTTTTCTGATACAAGAATGGAAACGAGCATTCGAAGCTTTAATAGACTACCGACGCCTGAACAAAAACAAAGCTCAATTGGTCACCGGAAACTCACGACCCGTGACAGCATAGCTGTCACTCTTCGGTATGTGTGGCCAAAGGTACTCTGGTCGTATCGGTCCAATTCGGTTGCATTGCATTACCTCTTACTGTTTTACAACTGACTTAATAAAAGCTACTAGGCTACAATATATTCTTATAATATAAATAATAGTAGCTGCCCCGATAGACTTCGTTCTGTCAAAAAAAACGTATCATTTAGGGGATGAAAAATAGATGTTGTGCGATTCTCAGACCTACTTGATAAGCACGCAAAATTTTATCAAAATCGGTTCAGCCGTTTCAGAGGAGTTCAATAACGTACACCGTGGCACGAAAATTTTATATATAAGACTATTATCTCATTTGTTAAGGCTAATTAAGTTCAATTTTATCGACCTGGGTTTCAAAATTGAATTTATTAAAACATAAGCTTTAAAATATAATCAAAACTATGCGAAATCCGCTTCAGTTATTTTGTACTGTTCCATACATTCAGACAATAATTATAACCACAATGCCCTTTCATCACAAAACATCACAGAGAGCTTATGTATTCTTTTGTTTTGATTTTATACCATAAAATAATGTCCCAATTAGTTTTGAAAATGTCCAGTGAGTCCATGTAAGAGCTTCATTGAGCTGCAAAAAAACTTAACCGTACAAATATAAATTACGGCTTAGCAAGTTTTATTTGTACATTAATAAGCGGATTCAGTTTTATTAGTCA
This sequence comes from Lycaena phlaeas, assembly GCA_905333005.2. Taxonomy (NCBI): domain Eukaryota; kingdom Metazoa; phylum Arthropoda; class Insecta; order Lepidoptera; family Lycaenidae; genus Lycaena; species Lycaena phlaeas. The sequence goes on along the minus strand of HG995168.1, from coordinate 19,216,467 downwards.
GGATTTACTTATGATGTGGATAACCATTAGCAATGTGCTCGATAAAATTACAAAATAAAATTGAATATTGGCATTTAGTTCTTTCTTTTTACAGAAAAGAGGGCAAATGGATAGTCGGTTCAAATAGTAAGTGAGGATATCCATAAATACCCGCTACACAAGAGGATTAGCAGATGGTTTGCTGGCCTTTGAACTTTGACTATATCATAATGTTGCGAGTGACGAGTTCGAATAAATGGAAGTGTGTATTAGTATGATGATAAATCATCAACCTGAGCGACGGTGGTCCAGTGGGTAAAGGGCTCGGCTTCTCAAGCGAGAGGTTCCGGGTTCGATCCTGACCCCCGTGTGTGCCTTGAAATAGTTCTAAGTTTCTAAGTGCACCGCAAACACGAGACCACTGTTCGCTCACCGGTGAAGAAAAACCTCCTGAGGAAACCTGCTTACCTGATGAGATTAAGTCTTTGAAGGTATGTGAAGTTCACCAACACGCATTGGGCCAGCGCATCGGTGAACTATGGCCAACTAACCTCCTCACCTGATTTCGAGGAGACCCGTGCCCAGCAGTGGGACATATAAGGGTCGATACTTTAAATCATCATCATCAGCCTTCATCCGTCCACTGCTGTACATAGGCCTCCCCCAATGAACGCCAAGATAATGGTAAATATGAATCGAAAAATCTAATAGTGTGAATACGATATGTTTGAGTTTCAGTAACATGTGCTGTTGTTGAGATTGTAAGTTAGATTTTTTATATTATATACTAGCTACCCCGATAGACTTCGTTCTGCCAAATTAAAATTGCAATAAAAGAAGGGATTGACCGTAGAGGGGTGAAAATTGAGGCTTGCATGTATTTGTATATCATAAAAAAATAAATATAAAAAAATTTATTTAAAAAAATAAAAAATAATTAAGGGGTGGACCACCCTTAAGATTTAGGTGGATAAAAAATAGATGTCCGATTCTCAGACCTACCTGATAAGTTCAAAAAAATAAGGAGTTCAATAACGTAGAAGAACACTAGAATTTTAATATAAGATTTTTTTAACTAAATTCGATATCGCCAACAATTATAGAAATACTAATCATTGGATATAATATTCTACATCCATCAAACAAATACAAGATTAAAGAAACCATACAATTGCGCAGTGTTCGAACTTGGCAAGTGAATGAAACAAATAGTCCCGACAGTACACAGCTTAGACTATATTATTGTGTCGGTACTTGCTATTGTGCAGGAAAAAACCCTGTGTAGGCAATAAACGAGGTCCACACACAATAGTTGATTCAGGTATTTCACAGACGCATATTCGTCTTTATTGCGTTTTAATTTAGTTTAAAAAACGTGGGCTGATCGCAAAAGGGTGAAAAAAGTTGTATGTATTTTTCACTGATAAATAAATATCCAAGATTGGATGCGAGTAGCAAGGGGTCGGTCGTCTTGGCGTTCATTGGAGGTCTATGTTCAGCAGTGGACGGATAGAGGCTGATGATGATGATGATGAAATAAAGATAAAATATGCTGAAAAATAGAAGCGCGTCAACCTTGAGGGGTTACTTAGCGCTTAGGATTGAGGGGTATACAAATTAAAGATGATGCTGATGGCCAATTCTCCGATATATTTGATATGCAGATAATATCTCATAATATTATAAATCGGTGCATCTACTTCGGAAGAGCATACTAACGAACACAAGAATTTCATATATAAGATTATAAAAGAAATATTTGCGTTCTACATCAAAATTAAATAACAAAATTCTACACATACTATAGTTGTATCCAGTTGAAAATATTTTTAATTTCAAACCACGCTATTCCAATATAAGACGGTCTTGTTTATTGAAATGAGGTAAAGAAAGAATTTAATATAAAGCCAAGAGCGTTTTGCAAGACCTCTGCACATTATTGTAAATGGTGCATATATTGTATACAACCTAATAATAACTTAATAATGCTATACGAGCTATGCGGGGTGCTTCTTTGGCAGATAGGGTGCGCAACGGTCCTCCGCCAGAGAATTAAAGTCACGCGTAGAATAGCGTCATTTAAGTCCACTGCCACCTAAACGCGGACACCGCCATTCAAAAGTGGTGTCCACGTTTAGGACAAAGTGTTGGTCGACCATTAACCGGATGGGAAAGACGATGCGAGTGGCAGGGGATCGGTCGTCATGGCGTTCATTGAGGGAGGCCTATGTCCAGCAAACTCGATAACCCAACATGGGTGATACATTTTTTTGAACGTTAACAAGAATACGTTATACATTTTTTTGTTGGTAAAAATACCGATTAGTTTTATACTGTGTCCGATTTTGGGTTCGCAAATCAGGCTAATCTTATTTTGAGAACCGAGTTCTCGGTTGACTGAACAGCCTGGTTAATCTTGCTGATTTAACACAGCTTTATTACTGTTTGAAGTCACTCCGAAGTTTTTCTAATCTTTCAAAAAAATCTCCTGCTTAAACATTTTTGTCTGTTTATATCTATAGCTGAATCTAATAAAAAAGACTATTTTTTTCTTGCCTCATTAGTACCTACGTTTGTAACTTATTAAGCGTACTAAAAGTTATAAATTCATGAAAAAGTCGATTGGAAAAAGCGCAGTCGCTTTTATCTCATCCAATTTAATCTTTCGTCGACAGTTTCCTTTAAAATGGATTACACGATTCCTTCAGTCTGGCGCTCGGTCGCTTTAATTTTAAAATCTCACTTAAGTATGTTTCTGCCGACAGAAACGCGACAAATTAATGCCGATTCTGTTTCTACATTTATGTCTATTTAGTCAAAAGAGAAAGCTGGTTAATCTCAAAATCTCCGAATAATGAAGCTGGCTTCAATTTTGATGTAATATAACAATATTACAATAAATACATTAGATTTATGTTAGACTTAATTTGTATTAGGTCGAAATCAATTATTCATCTCCAATTCAGCCGAATCCCAAAGAACTGATGACTATATTAACAATAAAGTAGGAATCTTCTGCAAGTTTACACATCTTTAACTTCTTAGATTCAGTTGACACGTTCCCCAAAAGATTAATTTGAATAAACTGATCCTGAGAGACAATCTAAGCCTTCCTAACTCTGTCTTAACTATTGTTACCGCAGTCTGCTATCGACTGAATATAATATTGTTGCTACTGTACTATAGTATTAACACTACTGTATATTTTGAAGCAACAGTACATGCTACAGTAAACCGCGGCACTACAGAGTAGCATAGAGTGACACTACTCTGTACTGATGTCACTATATTATGCTGTTGTCTTTGCAGTATGCATTTATTTATTAGTACTTAATATAATTATATTATATTTAGTACTGTAGACTGGCCTGTTGGTCTAGCGGTTAGTGACCCTAGCTGCTAAACAAGAGAACCAGAGGTCGTGGGTTCGATTCTCACCCAGGACAAATGTTTGTGTGATGAGCATGATCATTTGTTCTGTATCTGGGCGTAATTTATCTATAATATGCATAAATATAATGTAAGTAATGTATCAGCTGTCTGGTTACCATAAGAACAGCTTTAGCCTAGTTTGGGATCAGATGGCCGTTTGTGAGTTGTCCCTATATATTATTATTATTATTTGCAGGATCAATTCACCGATTTAAGTTGCCGTGGTTGGTCGTTGGATCGGTGATCTTTACATACGAAAAAGCACTTTAGTCGTTGGTTTCGGCTATCATTCCTGGATCTTTGACAGTCGTTACGGGTCGTCAGAAGCCCGAAAATCTGACAACCAGTCTTACTACGTACCGTATCACCCAGTTACTGGGTTGTGGAGGTCAGATAAGCTCGCTCCATTTTAAGTACTGGTATTCAGCTGAATCCGGTCAGACTGAAAGCCGTTCCCAAAAATATAGTTGGAAAAAGGCTGAGCAGATGACATATGGGCAACGCATGAAATAGACATTATCATTTATTAATATTAGGACAGTGCAACAGTCTGTTGGGTCCGCTTGTTATCTATATTATAGGCCAATCGATTCGTAAGTAAAAGTCTCGTGCATCCCATCCGATCACAATACTCAAGTGGACACAATCGGAACGGATAAAAGCCGGTGAATCGCATAAATTCAGTAAATCGCTCAACTGCCTTGCATAGTCAAGTGTCGCTATTATTTCTGAACGAGACGCTTACCCGTTTCCGCCCATTGCCAGGTCACATCAACGAACTTCAGACTTACTGACTTTTAACCCAATTTGAGGTTAAAATCTATAATATTATTTCAACTAGTTCATACCGTGTTTTTTTTGTTCAGTAACATTTTTTATAGCATAGAAGGGCGAATGACCTGGCTTTGAGCCCTACGATTACCGACACCCATTAACACATAGCTCCTCTGCCCTCTTTTTCACTATCCCCCCAATGGGCCACGGGAAACTCACAAACCGCACGAAACGCAACAGCTTAGCTGTAACTTATCGCCAATTTCGTTCGTAGTTCGTAGTTTAAAAATTATCACACATCATAATATGATGTATATGATAATTTTTAGAAAGTTTTAGATAATTTACTTGCAATAAAAATATGCTTACTGAGAACCGATAAAGTCAGGTGGCGGTTCCACCACAGCGCACGGAGAGGCTACGTAAAGTAAACTTTCGTTTTGCAAGAAAATGATTGTCTCTACTGCAACACGCTACACATTATTTGGCATTTTATACCGCGATGGAACCGCGGCTTTTTTCAGCAGTATTGTGACAATTTTGGTCACATTAAAATATCAGATTATATCTTATCCTAGACATGGTCCCAATATTTTTGAAATTTTATTAAATCAAATCAAATCAAATCAAAAATATCTTTATTTCATAGGTAACAACTTGTACACTTGAAATAAGTAAAAAAAAACTAGTCAACAGTATCTAGATCATCAAGAGATGCAGGATCCCCTAAGAAAAACGAGAAAAAAAACTTAGGGGTTGCTCTTTTGTCAACAAAATGAGATACATAATATTTTATAAATACAATATGTTGTTATAACAAGTAACTTCTTAAGAGTGAGTGTCTTATTCCCAAGGCGGGGTATCTTCATTAAAATCCTAAAAATTTAATAATTATGGGAAATATATGAAATTGTAATCATGAATCATTCTTAATATTTCTATGGTTTTTACTATTGATGGTAAGTTTAAAGTGTTATAATATATCCGGTAGGACCGCTAATATTGTACAAAAAAAACTATGCTTACAAATTTATCCAATTTATGAAACGGTCGAATTAGCTTTTTCATTTTAAAAAACATAATATGGAAATTAATTTATTGTTATTGGTTCACTTCTATTTGCAGTATTCCAATCTGTTTCGGCAATGTTAGAACGATATTAATTACTTTGGTTCGGAAACAATTAATAGATAGAATACTTTTATTATAATATATTATTACCCGAATGGCCAAGCTTTGCTCTGTAAAGTTGACTATTAAAAATACAAATAAAACGACATTTTCTAAAAAATAAATCCTAACTAGATCGATTTATCGCCCCCCTAACTCCATATTGTATACTAAATTTCATGAAAATCGTTGGAGCCGTTTCCGAGATTCAGATTATATATAAATATATATTATACAAGAATTGCTCATTTAAAGGTTTAAGATTTATATTGATGTTCTAGATTTTATGAAAAAAGTTTATTCAAGTCAGTTCCTCTAGCAAAAATCTTTTGTAAGCTACCAAATGCTAAGTGGTAATGACATTCATGAAAACGATTAAGGGAGAAAAGATTTCTCCCACCTCGAAATGGTTCAGGTGTTTCATAGTGCTTCTTTCACTTCATTAAACTCTCCTTCACTGATTTCAAGAATGACTCGTATCCAACATGATATAATTGGCTGTCGATGATGATCATATGGTACAAATGAGCTGATGGAATATAGGAAAAAACTGTGAACCTTATGATCACCTGATGATACTGTCTAATCCAAAGAACTGTAAAAAATATCTCAGTTTATAAATACACGACAATAAATCTGTAATATAATATAGATAAACCTTCAGACGGTTCACAAAGCGCCTTTAGAAGGCAAAAATGCCGATAAAATATAATACCATTGATCTCCGAGTTTGCATTTCAACGAGATTACTTGAAAAGAGACGCTTTGTTGCGAAATACTAGGGGCAAGATTTAGAGTAGAGGTCTGTTTCAGAGTTGACGGATAGAGGAATGGATCGGGTAAATTCAAGTTGGTGTTGTATTTGAATGAATTTGATATTCTCGGGCATTGCTTATTGTTGGATATTCTGAATAAAAATTTGGAATAATTGTCAATATATGGCCACTATATAATTCTGGAGTACGTTAACACGATATGCGTTCATCTGCGTTATCTTATAGCTCAATAACAGCTCGGCCAATCTTTATGAAACTTGGTATTTAGGCATCATCATCATCATCATACTCATCCGCCTTTATCCGTCCAGTGTTAGTAACAGTAAAATGTAATGTGCGTTCTTAGCTTATAATTGTTCACGCAGTATTATTAAATTTATTTTTTCTAAGTATAATATAATATTATGTTGTAGGCTACCATACTAGATATTAAAGCAGACAAAGTATTGACAAGTTTATCCATAATAATACCAGGAATGCAAGAAGCAAGTAATTGTCATCTCTGTTAAAATGTAGTCTAGAAGTCCCAAAACATGGGCCACACATGATTTTACATACTAGAAATTTCATGTACAAAGTCAAAGGTCAACCTGAAGTATGCAAAACAGGTAACAGCTAATAGAGCAAAAGCAAGAACATAATTAGCATGTTGAAGAAAGGCATAGATGCTAAACAAGTTGGTAGCCTAATAGCTTGTACTCATGCACACGACAAAGAGAAAGTACCAGTGCATGCAGTCAAAGGGAAACGATTGCCATTCTCATTAATTACTTAATCGTGCAAATACGTGCAGCGACACAGAAAACGCGCAATTGTGCCTTCCTTATTACGCCAGCCATGCGTGCAAACGCATGCATTAACAAAGATAAAATCTACGATTTCGCTTTTCATAGGACAGGCGTGCAAATGAATACTGTGTATGTGATATTTATACTAAAAACTTCCAAAAAGTTAAAGCAGATTCCCGCGGAGACGAAGAGAAAATGAATAGTTGCAATCTCCTATTTATTTGCCTGGCATCCAAAATTCTGAGAGAAAACATCTAATTTTAATAAGGTTTTTGTGTTTAGCGCATGTAAACACATGCATTGACAAACAGAACATGCATAGCATGCAGCTTCATATACGGTTAGTCATGCGTGCAAATGCATTTATGGACAGAGAGCCATACGCATTTTACGCATTCAATAGGAAATAATAAAGAGAATATGAACGCTAGTACCTTACTCATTAATCACGAGTGCTCTTACATGAAAAGACAAATGAGTGGGCGGTTCGCGTACTTTATTTATGCCTGCAAATGCACGCAGTGACAAAGGGAAAAAGATTTTGCCATTTTCTTATCAGTATATCAAATACAATTCAATACATGTATTATGTTTTCTACATCTATATCTACACTAATATTATAAAGAGGAAAACTTTGTTTGTTTGTTTGGTTGTAATGAATAGGCTCAAAAAGTACTGGACCGATTTCAAAAATTCTTTCACCATTCGAAAGTTACATTATCCACGAGTAACATAGGCTAAATTTTATTCTGAAAAAAAAATAGGGTTCCGTTAGATATTTGGGTTTTTCAGACACAAGGTGTAAAAAATCAACCAGAAAAGTTACTTATTTTGCGTACTAAGATCCCGTTGTAAATCTTAGTTAACGCAGGCTAAGCTGCGGGCAACAGCTAGTATTTCATAGAATCGATCTGGATTAAAAAAACGGGAGACGAGCTAAGATAAAAGAAACATAACAGCTGAATCCTATAATCGAGAACGCCCGATACAGTCATAAGAGCTGTTTCATAAATATCTAAATTAATAACACTAATGCGGTAAGCGTGAAACACCAATTGAAAATATTATCCTTCAAAGGAAAGCTAAGTGATTAGACTCGGCTTTCATATTCAATAAAAATGCTCGAACATTTTATTTCATGCGATATTAAAAAGCGCCAGCGTTAATTTAGATTTACAGCCGTATCCGGGCTGTGATGATCTTATACTATATGTATATCGGTGATATCCTGGCATTATTATGATGGATTTTTTTACCCCCATATCCATTTTTATATATTTTTATTGAAGGAAAAAAGTAAATAAATATTAATTAAAGAAAAAAACACTTTCATATGCAAACTTTCAAAATACTATAATTATTGTCTTTCATCCTATTTACTTTTTCTATTATTGTTTCATTGTTTTGTGAGAAACGGAAGGCTTTTTATTTTATTTATTTATTTATATTGAAGGAAAGTAAAACGGATTCTAACATTTTTGCCCCCTTAATACGAAAATGTCCTATAGATGGAAGGTAGATCTAAAACAAGTATAGTGTACACTGAAAGTGTAGTAATTATACGTTGAGCTGACACACTGGCATTGACACAGCACATCGACCCGCCTTCCCACGTTCGTTAATAATGGAGGAGACACGGCGTCTGTGCCGAACGTCCTTGAGTCTACCCCACTTTACACTTAGCGAGTGTGGATTGTATCAGTGCGTCTTAGGTGTGTGTTTTTTAGAAAGAAGTTCCTGTGGAACGTCGCGGGTAGTCTAGCCGACAATGCCGAAAAAAATGATGTATAGTCTATGTATGACTTCTATAGAGTGTTCTAATGTATAGTCTAGTATTATATATTTTTATAAATTACTAGCAGCACTCCGCAGTTTCACCCGCGAATTTCCGATTCTCGTGGTAGTACGTTGATAAATTATAGCTTATGTGTTATTATGACGTTTAAGCTTTATATTTGTAAAGATTCATGGGAATTCATTCAGTAGTTTTTACGTGAAACAGTAACAAACATCCGTACTCACAAACTTTCACGATTATAATATTAGTAGGATTATAAACAAAATAAAGGTGCTATAATAGTTTTAAAAAGGTTTTTTTTTACATGTGTCGATAAAAACCATAATAAAAATGTATAATATGGAATTATTATTTTCTTTATACCTCCAATATAAAGTATCAACCCTTATATGTCCCACTGCTGGGCACGGGTCTCCGCCTCGAAATCAGGCGCGTCGGTAATGGGCCAATAGTTCACCGCGCTGGCCCAGTGCGGTTTGGTGAACTTCACATACCTTCAAAGACTTTCAATCTCATCAGGCATGTAGGTTTCCTCACGATGTTTTCCTTCACCGGTGAGCGAACAGTGGTCTCGCGTTTGGGGTGCACTTAGAAATTTAGAAAAACCCATTTCAAGGCACACACGTACGGGTTCGATCCTGACCCTCGAATATAACTTGAAATTAATAATTTTATATTAAGGACCTTCGTTCATATCTGGTGTCCTACGAAACCACGTGTTTTTTTAAATTAATTTGTTGCTCTATCTTTGTTCGGTTAAAGTGGAGGACTTCATGTCTGTGCCGTATGTCCTTGAATCTACCCCACTTTACACTTCCCAAGTGTGTCTATGTGTGTTATAGATATGTGAGTGAAAATGTGTTTAGTTCGTTTGTTACTGTATATTTTTTTTTTGGAACGTTCTTGAATCTATATCGTTTTACTTGATGCATGTTTGAGCACTCCGTGTGCGTTTTGGTGCATGCGTGAATTGCAAACGTTTGTTAGTTCGTTTGTTTGTGAGTCGTTTTTTGCTTGTTCGTTGGAGTGGTGATGAATGATGGAGTAGACATGGCGTCTGTGCCGAACGTCTTTGAATCTATCAGGAGCGAGTCTGATATTATGCGTGCGCCTGGTGCTAATGAATTTGATGTTAGCTCGTTTGTCGCTCTATCTTTTTCGTTTGTGTGGTAATAGTGAACGCGATGTCTGTGTCCTTGAATCTACATCGTTTTATATTTGAAAAGCGAATGTGATCACGTGTGTGCAATGGTAAAGGTATGTGACTAAATTATTTGTGAGGTTACATTATGTACATGTTTTGTTCTTTTTTACTAGATTTTTTATTTGCTATAGCTAACCGAATTTGCAAAAAAAAATTGTTCCTAACTTATACTTATATCCCTTACTTTTATATCGCTCGAGGTTCCTAAGAGATCATAATTTTTACATACACGTTTATACAACTGTAGTCACGTCAAGCATGTAAAAATCTTAATAATCCGCGATAAAATCAGTAAAATTACATTATGAAGAAATACACGTTAACATTAAAAAAAAAATCTTGTTTATTGTAATTATAAAATGTCACTACAATGTATCAGACATCACGCGAATAATAAGTATGAAGACTGAAGACCGATCAAACAAAGAACCAATATCATAATAGAGTTCTAGAGCTATCCTAATTTAAGCTAAAATTCCATTGATATTAAGCATTACACACCACATAATCAAAAATTAATTGACAGAAGCAATACCAAATAATATGTCTAATGCAGCGGTGATTGGTTTGGTAGAAACAATTGAAAACCAATAATATTAGGTACTGGAATATTCTAGAACATTGTTGACTATTATAATTGGAGAGATATGGTATCAAAATTATTCCTCAATGGGTATAAATTATCTAAATTTTGCTATTATGGTACCGATGAATATTGTATTACCATTAAGTTATATACTTGCAATTTAAGAATTTGAAAGTATAAAATTTGCATGTTAATATCTTGTTTTGTAAACATTTTATACAAATAAATAATAAAATGTTAACAGGTTTAAATGAAAAAAATAAACAAATTATTTCGAATTTATGTTGTGAGTAATTCAAGAATTTGTGTTAAAAACTGTTTCGAGAAGGCTATCATTTCTCAGCGAATTAACAGTGAAAAACATATTATAGGTAGTTTTAAACATTTTTTAGTCCCTTCTGATAATAATTATATCGATAGCATTTTTTTCCTTAGGTCATATACACTTTAATAAATATATTGTGATTACTGGTAAAGCGTGAAAAGGTAATCTCGTTTCCAAGGAATGTATTGGCTGTTTATTGCAACATCTTTGAGAGTCTTTTATATTAATAGGGTCACTTGATGTTTGAAATGTTCAACATAATATTTAAATACTTATTACAAAAAGATATACCGAAAAAAATCATAACCTGGTCACGTTTTGAAAGGTTGAATTCCAACTAGACTGGAAGAGATGATATTGGATTTTAATTAGGATTTATACTTAGGCTATATATTTATACATAGGCTTCTTTCGCTAATACCCCGCCACCAGAATTGGCCACTGAATATAATAAAGGAATCGAACCTGTAACCTGTAAAAAAGCGTTATAATTGTTGAAGCGAAAAACGCAAATTCATATTGTTCACGAGTTGCAATCCTTACTGCGGTGTTGCTTTACGGCCGCGCAGTAACTCGGTCAAGAACAGCCCGAATTGGGTCTAACAAGCATGCATGCATATGCAAACAGTAGGTCCAGCATACCTATACTGTGAAGAGTTTGGTTGATAGTGATCATACGGACATGCATCTTTTACTTTAATCTGAGGAGTTTGGTTGACAGTGTCCTCTAGAAGACCTGGTTTAGAAATCGAATCGTAAAGTTCTGTTCCTTGAAGTAACAAGACAATCCTTATTAGATCACTCCAGTGTCCGCCTGTCTTTCTGTTTAAGTACATCCCATTAACATAGCCATAAAATAGGTACAAAAGCTAAGTATTGTTTAGGTTTAACTTGAGTATGAATACTTATTTTAAAGGTTCCTTATAATATGTATAGGGTATAATATGTATATGGTAGGTTGGGTATAATTGAGAATTGGAGATGACATTGGCTGTCATCATGGCAGAAAATGTATTTGTCTTTTCTGATACTTGCTTTAAAGATAGGATTTAAAAAAACTAACACAAATAATTCGGATGAGGTCTTGTACTCGTACTAGCTTCATAGTCATGAGCAGGTAATTTTTCGAACATACCCGAGTAAAATGCCTAAAGGTGGGATAAAAGTCACACAAGTACAAAAGAGAGTAGAAGTAACAAGACAGTTTTCGCATAAAAATGAATGCTGCATATTTTCATAGGTTCATTATTCGAACCTGAAAATCGTCTCGTTTTGAAACCTAAATATCGCCTCTTTAGTAAACAAACACTTGAAATTTATCTAGAAAATTCAGACAATCATAATAATCCAGTGTTTAAAGCTAGCGGTAAACCGAAAATTGCAGAGGTGGATCGATAAAGTTAATTAAGTCCGCGACTCCGCTACCATGTTAGCGTCATTTAGTAAATAAAGTCTACGGAGTTTTATTAGATAATTTGGTGAGATATTTATCTACAGTATTTTCTGATATCAACCGATCTTGTTCAGAAAGTATGTGCGTCAGCATTGACACTTTGATGAGCTTACGAACGATTGTCTTTCACAAGCACAAAAAAAAATCAGACCACAAATAAGCCACAATAATAATGTTATATCAATATGAACAGCAAAACCAAACTTTAAAATAAATGCATCAGCTGCCTCACGGCATATTTCGTGTGCCTCAAAACATAGCCCGTGTCACGTGTTCCTCATGAGCAACACAAGTAGGTAGTAAGCTAGAGCACTAGTAAAAGGTACGATAGGTTGCGAATAAAGGGCGTCACAAAGTTATTCGATCACTAAAAGCTCTTCATATTTTTTCATAGCTAGCAACTATAATTTGAAACGCGTTTCTCTAGATTAAACACTGAAAACTTAAAGCAAATATTGTATAAATTAGCTTATATTCTCAATAATTGGGTTGAATGCAAAAATAATGTCTGACCCAACTTAACCTGTCAGATATAAAAATTTCCGGATTCCGGAGATTAGTAACAAACCTATAAGCTTTTTTATCTCAGTATAAATGTTTTATCAATTTTGCCACTAATCGCTTAAACTATGATGGATCGATTTTAATTCAATTTAGCACATAGGGTACTTTAGTTTTAAGTATAGTTTCGGACACGACAGGCGCTTTATTCCATTAAATCTGCCTGGGGCATTTGTGGTTTATTTTAGACAATAAAAAATTACTTCCAATATTTTAACAAAACTTAACTTTGTACGCTAGAGTTAATGACTATTTTATGTTAACTTGAGATTACTCCAGATAAAGCTTTATATATGACGGCGCGACGCCGTTATTAAATTACAATTTATTTTAATTCGGTAATATAAACTAAAAAAGGTTTTATTAAATTCTTAAATCGAATTAATCAAATGTTACTGAGAGCGGGTAACTCCGAATAGAGTAGTGGGTGTCACCATGGCGACCGATAATAGAATGGTGATCGGCGAGATGAGGTGTACACAACAAAACTATTGGCTCTTAATCTTGTTTGATCTTATTAAATTGTGTTTCATTTTATAAGGAATTGTAATAAAGTCAAATAATATAATGTTGGACAATACAAGTCTGTTGTTATTTTGATGTTCCTGTTGTTGTTAAACGCCCACAAATGAATACAGCCAAGACCGCTTCTGATGTTCCGACACATATAATACTAGCTGTTGCCCGCAGCTTCGCCTGCGTTAACTAAGATTTACAACGGGATCTTAGTACGCGAAATAAAATATTTTATACCTTGTGTCCGAAAAACCAAAATATCTTACGGAACCTTATTTTTATCAGAATAAAATTTAGCCTTTGTTACTCGTGGATAATGTAGCTTCCGAACGGTGAAAGAATTTTTGAAATCGGTCCAGTACTTTTTGAGCCTATTCATTACAAACATACAAACATACAAAAATAGGTACAAATCTTTCCGCTTTATAATATTATTAATTAATTAATTAATATTAATTAATTAGATCTATACGGGATATAATTTGTAACTTACGCATATATAGGCAATTACGCTTTTTTTATGAAATGCTTATATTATGTACAGACTACAGTTTACATATTATTATATACATTTTTAATTATAAAACGCTTATTATATATAATCGTGTGATCAAGTTAATGATTAGTATACTTCGGAACATTACCGGACCTCGAGTGACACTCGATACGAAGGCTCTCGTTTTATTGACACTCGACACTTTCTTTGATGCGACGTTAGCCTCCACAATTTATTCTCGACCATTTTGTTATTGAGAGATGTGAGAAATTCGCGGAAATGTATTTACAATATTTTGATTTATTAAGTACACATATCACACGTTAATTCGTTTAAACATAATATTATCTAAATATATAGCAATGACAATAAAACAAAAGTTATGACAATAGGCAGTATTTTTGCAGGTATTATAGGTATTAGGCAGTAGTTATTATAACTAGCTGTCCCGACAGACTTCGTTCTGCTAAAATCGCTATTAAAAAATAGGGGTTGATCGTAGAGGGGTGAAAATTTAGGGTTGTATGTATTTCTGTATGTTGTATCATAAAAAAATAGAAATTAAAAATTTTGTCTAAAAAATAAAAAATAAATTAGGGGTGGACTACCCCTAACATTTAGGGGGATGAAAAATAGATGTTGGCCGATTCTCAGACCTACTGAATATGTATATAAAATTTCATAAAGATCGGTCAAGCCGTTTCGGAGGAGTACGGTAACTAACATTGTGACAGGGAAATTTTATATATTAGATATATTTTTATATAAAAATATGTGTATGTACAGACAGAATGTCTAAAAATTAATAAAATAAGTTTTCTAATGTTCACGTGAATTTCACTGATTATAATGAAAGGGGTTTTATAGTTTTTATTTTATTTTAATTGTTACATGGCCGACGTTTCGGATACGAGAAGTATCCGACGATATATTTATTAGAAAACTGGGGTTAGCCATGTAAAATTCTTTAATTTATTTTTAACAAACAAATGATTCTAATTAGCGTGGTTTTTATTAATACCGTTTTATAGATACTGACAAGGAACCATTAACACTACAAAAAGATAATTCATTTATAACAAATTCGGTTCGTCAAAACGTTCCTCTTAATTATATTCTTATACAGGTAAAAAATATCTTGTACCTTGGCAACAGCGAAATGAGTACGCCCAAAAGATGTTAATTCGTTCCTTTTTAATATAAAACATTTTTATAACAGAATTTATTTTTGTATCGTTATTAAAAGGTATATATTTCAAAATATAAATGTTCTTCATGATGCCTATATTAAATTTAATGAGTAAAAGTAAGTGGTTCGATTTCATATCAAAATAATAATATAAACCCAATTGAAAGTATATTAATTTGTATCTACCGGCCCTGGTTCGATGAAAGGAATTCGGCAGTCTTAGCGTTTATCTAAATAGGCCTTTGCCCAGCTGTGAAAGGATAAAGATATAAAAATGTGTAGAATGGCAAAATCGCTAAGATAAAAGAGGCATCCCGCGGTGGAGTGGCTCTCCTCAGGCTATATGCATGTGGGACTTGCTGCGCCCGAAATATGGTAGCTCTACCAGTCTACCCACTAAAACCCGGCGAGTGCCACCAATGCCGCCTTTGATGAGGTGCCCCGGATCTGCTAGCAATAGGACATTTCGACGGTTAGTCAGTCTCTCAGGAGACCGAAGCCACCTCCACAGAGGATTATCCCACACCACAAAACAACCATTCCTAACGTCGGGACAGTACAATGAAGTGAGGTTCCCGTACTCACCCCTTGCCCCCGCTCGTTTGTCCCCTCTTCTTATAAGATGGATACAAAGAGCCCCTCGGCTAAAGACAAGGCCTAAACCATGGTGGGGACAGTCACTAAGCCTTTATTATTACAACATAACCTATTTGTGCTCGTAAAAAAATAGGTGTATAATTTCGAAGATTGTACAATGTACATGCGAACAGAATGTGTTACCTTGATATGAGAGGAGGGAGGGGGAAGCAGTCTTGACATCCATTGAAAGTTGTTTACAATGAATACAGAAAGTGAAAATTAATATAGGTAATATAAGATGAATTCTCATTAGTATATTATATGGTTTCACTCATGTTTGATATTATAAATTAAGCGAAAGGCATTCCTAGCACGTGTAAGGTTCAAGGGCTAGGAATTACATAATTCATTGCCGCGTGATTCCGAGAAAAGTCTAGAACGTTCTGTACCTACATACTTTTTGGAGACGGTCGAAAGTTCAGCCGGTCCATAGAATTTTTTGATTAACGTCTATTTATACGTGAACATACATGAATATATACAAATATACATTATGCATATATGCACACAGACACTGCTCAATTAGTTTTTCTTTTCTGCTTTGCCGTCAATATAAAAGTATTCATGGAATTGAACGAAATGAGCGACGTTAGCTCAGCGGGTGTGGGTCCAGCCTCTTGAGCAAGATCGGTATCGATCCTGACCTCCTGTGGTGCCTAGAAATGAATATTTCTAAGCCTATCCTAAGCACTAGACCGACGTTCGGTTACCGATGAAGTAAAGCATTGCGAGGAAATCTGCACCGTGCACGCCTGATAAGATCAAGGGTCTTCGAAGGTGTATGAAGATCACCAACCTGCATTGGGCCAGCGCATCGGAGAACTATGGCCCAATACCCTCGCCTCATTTCGAGGAAACCTGTGCCCAGCAGTCATGGGACACAAAAATATGTAGGTTAATATTTCACTTTTAATTTGATTTGAAAGCAATCAATTTTTTTTATTAACATCCTCTGGTTTGTTTTGGATGCTACGGGGTCTAAATTTACCTACTCATTAATCTTAGGCTAGTGTGCAATAAGTGAGTAGTAGAATGTTTTTAAAAATTCTGAACTATATTTTAAAAAGAGCAACCCAGCAGAGTTTCTCACTATACTAATAAAGTATTATGTATTTTATTTTTTGTAATAATATCTGAAAAGAATAGTTCCACTGAGTTTGTTTCGCCGGTTCTTCTCAGTGGGCTTGCTTTGGAACCGGTGGTAGACTCAATTGACTTTCAAAAAGATACTTTGATTGTACTATTTTGAATAAAAAATTTTGACTTTGACTTTGAATTTGAAAAATTAAACAATCCATTAGTTATTGATTGTTTATTATTTTGAATTTGTTTTAAATATTTTTACAATGGTGTTTTGTTGTGATCAAAAGTCTTATATAATTATTGTATTTCATATCGAATAAAATTCGTATAATATTCTTTTATTAATATCAGTATTGTTACTTTCCGTAACAAATAAATAAAATCATCGAATTATTTTATGAACGAAATATTTCCTTTTCATTTATTCGGGTCAACAGATAGTCTCACAACAAATTTTATGTAAAAAATATTTTTTAAATTTAATTACACAATATTATAATAATTGCAAAACCTTTATTTGTAAGTAAGGCGTTAAGCTGGCTGTTAATTACTGGGTGGCGTAGACTTCGCGGAACAGATTAAGTACGGATTTTCTAAAGGAAATAACTTTTATTGTAAATAAATCTATGGTAGTAAAGTGGCCGCTATAAGTTTTAGTTATTTGAGTCAGTGGAGACCGTTTCCCAGCATTCGTTCGAGACCCAAGCTTAGCTACATAGCAAATAGTTTATACATATGGCAGACTCAAGTGTGTGATCTACCTGTACTTTAAATTTAATTAACTAAATCAATGCAATCGTACTTTTCTATCTATATCTTATTAGTAGCCTCTAATTGTAGTAACGTTTTTAGATTAAATAATTTATAATGTTGTAACAATTTTGAGTTATACATTTTGCTATTAAAAATATTAATTCGTCGTAGAAAGGCTTTATGCACTCTTTCAAGGTGTTGTATTTTTTATAAAAGGGATCTCACACTGAGATGGCGTATTCAAGCCATTTTTCAATTCAACATACATTTCACATGCTCTATTATAAATATTCTCAATGTGAGTTTTTAGTGTTAGTTTTTAGTGTTAGTAAAATAAGTTAGTAATGTATGAATTTCGTATACAACATAATATAGGCAGGAAGTTTACTATGGGAATATATTCACTTGATTTTGTAATTGATAGCATTAGATAATAATTATTTATTAATTATAATGTCTTTTTTATGATCTAACACTTGATATTATAATATGCAAAGAATTAAAACAATTAAAATGTAAATCCTATACTATTTATTGCTTTAAAATGCCAACTATATTATACATAGATCTTGATTTATTTTCTTATATATATATAAGAAAATAAATCAAGATCTTTTAGTAATTCCTTGGAAGGATCTATTTTAAAACAAACATGCAAATAACTGGAAATCTTTTATGAACAAATTTACAACATAGTCTGTAGACACATACACAATACTGTTTCTGACTCTTTTCCTTTTTGATTTAGCTCCTCTCTTATACATTTTTTTTTTAAACTTCTACTTGAGGAAAATGGAAAATAAAAATATAGCCGACTACTCAGCATTTTCAATATACCGTGAAATTTAAGGAAGAAGTAAATAAGTGTTATAATAATTATTTAACAAAGTTGAAGGTATTATTAAACACAATATAAAGGTTCGTCTATTAATTACGTAAGGCTTTTTTAAGGATTTTTCGACCTCCCCTCCTCCATTGTCGTTGTCATCAGCCCTCAATAGGGTTTAGCACCCTCACACTCCCTCCCTCACCCTCCACCCTCATTAAACATCTAGGAGTTACGTTTGACAATGACTATATTCTCCAAATCCTGCTCTTGGGATTCGAACCTACGACTGAATCAATTTCAATTTTCCGGTACCTCGTGGAAAAGTTTCACGGTCCCGGTGTTATGTTTCTTATATAATAAAGTAAAGCGATATCTACATCATTAAGAGATTTTAAGGCACGGTGCTGGGAACCCCTCTGCGAAGCCTTTGCCTGTATATACTATATAAACGTTAAGTATATAAGTTTATAGTAGGAGGGTCATCTTTGAAATTTTTAGGCATATTAAGACGAGGTCACTGTAAATAAGAGTGAGTAAATATGAGAGAGTTGATGTCGACTGTAATGCAACGGAAAGTTGCCTTCTTTGGACACCTGCAGAGGGGATCCCATTATGAATTTCCAAGGTTGATCCTAGAGGGCAGGATCCCGGGAAAGCGAAGCCCAGGCCGACAGAGGAGAAAATGGGTAGATGACATCAAAGATTGGACAAAACAAAGTTATAAGCAACTGAAGAAAGCAGCCTGGGATCGTAAAAAAAATTCCCAACTGACCTCCGAACTTCAATGCGAAGATGGCACCTGATGATGATGATGACTGTAAATAATATTCACGCCCGTTCCGCCAATTCCATATAGTTTCGATGATATCTAGCTTAATTTACTTTCGAGCGCAAAAAAGAGTCGAAAGACAATGGCGCAGTCAACTAATACAAAGGCGTATTTAAGTTATGAGCCCTGAAAATATAAAACAAACCGATGAAACATAAAGGCTTTAAAGCCGACAGCATAAGTCTTTCCGAAAAACACTACTCAAATAAATAACATAAATTTTTCCTAATTCTAGATAGATAGGAAGCAATATTATCCCAAAATCTTTATGTATGAAAAGTAATTATTACAGTTCCGGAATAAGTAGAAAAATGTACACTTCTTTGGAATTAAAATATGTCGGAAAATTTTGTTATTCATGTTTTCCTCCTAGATCGTTATAATACAGGAAAAATTCACGTAATCAACTTATCTTACAATAGGTATCGAAAAGTACATACTTATTACATAAAATTACTGTACAATAGCTTTAAGTTTTAATTTACAGTATATTTTCTATCGCCAATAGCGATGTGAACGTTTGACTTTATTTAATGTATCAAAAAAATACAAAGTTTTTAAACCTCAATTTGTATTTGCTATGAAATATCAAAGTTTATCAATCCATCAGATTTTAACAGGATTATCAATTTTTCACCCATTCAGTTTTAAAATCTTTACAGCTTTTATTGAAACTACAAATTTCTGGTGACATTTTATTTTCATGTAAAATATTTTATCGCTCCTATCGAGCGAGTAATCAGAGTAAAATAAACGTAATCTTTCCGTTTTCATATAGCTTAAAAATATATCTCAGAGAATATAAATATTATATTGGGTAGCTTAAATCTTATCGAATGTACAAAATTCTCGTGTCACGGTGTTTGTAATAAGACTTCTCCGAAATATATTGACTGATTCTCACTTGATTCTCATGAAATTTTGTATACATATCGCTAAGGTCTGCGAGAGTGGTAGCACTCTTTAATTTTTTATTTTTAGACAAAGTTTTTTGTTTTCATTTTTTTTATAATACAGCATTCGAAAATACATACAATCCTAAATTTCCACCCTTGTATTCCCCACCGCCATTTTTAATGGCGATATCAGTACTTTTGGCAGAAAAAAGTCAATCGAGGCAGCAAGTTTAATACTACCCTACTTTACTCCCCTAATACACAAACAAAACGCTTGATGACTTTGAAATAGCTAAACCGATTTTGACAAAAAAGTTGGCAATGACTTGGTCTCTGATATTATGTTTTACTTTGTTCGTACTCAAATAGAATTAATATCGATCGCCATCTTATAACGGTTAAACACACGATTGCGTGTAAAGATTGTTTTAAGGGAGAAGGCAAGGCCTTTATTATAATGATTATCATGAGTCCGTGTATAGTAAAGATTTTCTAATGTTTCTGCTTAGAATGTGGGATTTAGATTTTTTTTTACAGCAGAGGCTAACAAACAGTTGAAGCCTTGCGACTATCGACGCCCATTAACATCCACATAATCGGAGGTTATTTAGACGCGTTGCCCTCGTTTTCCCTACCCTCCCAAAGGGCAACCAGAAGCTCACAAGCCGCACTAAACGCGACAGTATAGCTGTCACTTTACGCCGATTTCATGTGAGCGGGATGTACCAACCCCGCCGTGCAGGCCCAATTTGGTCACAAAGCATGGCACTACCTCAAACAATTAAAAAAAATACCAAAACACTCTTGCAATCGAAAGACAAGATAGTGAGTTACAATATAATATTTTTTAAACAAAAATATAACACGGACTTTATATATACCATTCAGTTTAACGAAATTAGTTTACCAGACTTCAGTGTTGTACCACAGTGTAAATAAATTCATACAGTGGTCCAACGCCTTTGAAGTCGCGCGAAATGCCGCTTTTGTGTAGGTATTCGTCATCGCTTCAGGGTTGTCACAATGATGTGTTTTATTATAATCTGTTATAAATTTTGTGTATTCGTAGTATAATGTGTGTAGAGTACTAGGAATAAAACAAAAAAATAGATGTAAGAAGTATTATTAAGGAGTTTTATTATAAAAAATACAAATGCGTATACAAAAGCTCAGGGTTCGCATGATATACCTAATATATCAATTGATATTTTATGCTTGATATATATATATATATATATATATATATATATATATATATATATATATATATATATATATATATATATATATATATAAAATTGATATTTATATTTAAATGTAAAATAATGTTTTAAATGTAAAAAATCTTACATCAAGTTATAGTCTAAAATCTAAATACACACACGACACGACATTAACTAATCATAGCCGTTGACGCGGCTTGTAACTTAGGTTTATGACACCCACGTGACCCCCTATTTTTCGGAAGAAAATTCTTTGTTTGTTATTATACTATTGTTAAGTATCCATTTATACAATGTATCAAGTTAATTCGACTGATAAAATTAACACATTATTAAATAAACAAAATAAAAGTAATTTTCTTCTGGTTAGTAAAATGGACTAAAGACTCAAATTGATTTGATTGATTGATACTCAAAAGATAGATATCGTTAATTTTTAATTTATTTGAAAACTTTGAATATCAATAATAAATAAATGAGTTTAATTGTCTTCAAATTATCAGACATACAAATTATTTCGATTCAACTATTACGAAAAAAACATATCAGTGTATTAAATTTGTATGTAATTTTGAAAATATTAAAAATAAAAAAATATCTGATATTCAAGCGAAACACTATCGGTCGCAAAGCACTTAAAATAATCTAATTAAAATGCGACAACCCCGACTGACGTGTCCCAAGCGAGTGTATGGCAGCTTGGGCTCGCTACCGCGCCTCTCTCGCCCCGCACGCCCCGCACTATTGCTCTGTCTAGACGTGTTTGTTGGACCACTGTATGAATTTATTTACACTGTGGTTGTACTATAACTAGAGAATTGACAGCAGTGTTGGACTATAACTAGAGAATTGAATTGACTCATTAGATTTCAGGAGTCTTACGCTCTCCATCATAGTTCAAGCCTTGTCGTGGCGGTGGGGCTCAGTAGCCTAGGGTAAGCCAGTACCTTGGGCGAAGCGAATTGAGCCGAGGGAGCTCTTCATATTCCTCTTATAAGAAGAAGAGACCAAAGAGCAGAGGACAAGGGGCGAGAATGGAAACCTCATATCATTGTACTGTTCCAACGTGGGGAGGGCTTGTTTTGTGGTGCAGGCCAACCCCTCTGTGGAGGTGGCGTCGGTCCCCTAAACGACTGATTAGCCGTCGAGGTGCTCTGTTGCTTGTAGATCCGGGGCACCTCAAGGCGGCGTTGGTGGCACTCACCAGGCTTTAGTGGGTAGAGCTGCGTCCACTTACCAGCTTTCGGGCCCAGTGAGTCCCACATATCCGCCTGGGGGGCATCACTTCCCCGCGGGATGCCTAAACAAATTTTCCGGCGTTAAAGAAAAAAAAGAGTCTTACACTACTAGAACTTTTGGTTTTAGAAATTCAAATAAACTTCAGTCCTATAAACGTATATATTATTAGTATTTTGCATTGCAATCATTCAAAGTGGCCTGTCTCTATGAAAGCGGAGATCCGCCACTTGTCACAACACCTTTACATATACGTCATAATATAAGTAGCGACTTGGCAAGATTCAAACTCAAGGCAAGATGAAAGAAATAGCTCGACTTAATTCACAACCTAGGCTTTGTGCTATAGAAAAATAACCTTCACCCTACAAGAATCTAATTAATCTAGCCTTTCATACCAGCCCGTCATTCCATTGAATAAATAAATTAAAATGTTACTATATAAGAGTAATCTGTTTAAGTGTTACGGGCCGGCAGTCTGAAAGTTCATTACGTGAAGTGTATTAAACAGTGGAATAATCTTTGCATCGTGTAAATAATTTTATCGATAGTTCTTGACAGAGCACGTGGGTTTCATTCTTGGATCTTTCTAGAAGGTTTGGATGTTGATGTAAAAAGAAGAACCAACGAAGATAATATTATAAAAGTGAAAGTTTGTAACTTTTTTAGACAAAAAATACTGAATGTATTTTGATGAAACTTTACAATGATATTATAGCTTATATATCTGAATAACGTATATTATGCTACTTTATCACCGTATTCTCACGAGATTAGGAAGTAGGTACGCGAGTCTAGTGACAATGCTAGTTAAGTATAATATTAGAAAAGAGTTTGCCTTCTTCTAATCTTGCTCCGCCCTTGGCTATAAAGGAATAAGCCCTAGAAACTGATGAGAAGAAGGCATTCTAAAAGCTAATCATTTTGATGTTTGATGGAAATGTATGTTATGTTATTATACATATTACATAATGTATATTATGTAATATGTAGCAGTTTCCCGCGGCTTCAATCGCGGACTTCCCATTTTCTTGTAAGTATGGGAATAAATTAATATAGCCTATGATATTATTTCTGATGTGTAAGCTATATTGTAAAGTTTTATCGAAATCCATTCAGTAGTTTTTGCGTGATAGAGCAATACATCCATAATTTTCATAAGCTCGCGTTTATAATATGACTAGGATATATTATGTATAAGAATATAAATATAGGTTAAAATACTCATTTCAATCTAGAAATCATTTATACGTCTGATCTAAAAAACCTTTTAGCCGAATAACCGATCGGTTAACATAAAGTGTCGCAATATGAGAACGATATCAAACTGTCGGCAAATCAATTTGTATGGACCATACGTAAGGAATCTATCGCTTTATTTCGAAAAAGTCGGTCATATTGTTTTTTCCCGCCATTATTTTACTAGTATTACAAATACTTTACAGGTAGCTTTGATAATTATTGTAAAGACGTAATATTAACGTGATTTATCTATCTATCTATTTTATCTTTCTATCTATTTATATTTCTTAAGAATGAATAATTCTTAATGAAGAATGAATATGAATGTTTCTATCGCTTTACTCAAATAACATAATCGTAATATTATAATCGTTGATCTTTGAAATTCGAATGTATATTTTGTATACTCGAAGAAGGTTTTATTCCCTTTATTCGACTACCAGTTGGAAATATTAAAAATAGAAGGATTATGTAAGGGAATATAATATATCAAAGTAACTCAATTTTTTTAAGGATATTTCAAAGTAACGAAAACACGCTGTTTTCTATCTCTTTATTTATTTACACTGATTGTATGTGTGTGTAATATTCATCATACTGTATTATTAAATATTAAAAACTACCGCATTTGTTGTGTCTACATCTTAAATATAGTACTAGCTGTTGCCAGCAGCCTCGCTCGCTCCATATATTAATTATTAACTTGTATTATACATATTGTCATATTTCTAAGTATATAAATCAGAAAATTCAATATAAACTTCACCCCCCCATATATACCCCCCCTAAGGGCAAGGCCCCCTGCATTCAAAGAGCCACTGTACCAAACTTTAAATTTCTAGTTACAGTTGTTTCGGCAGTGTTGAAAGAGTCAGAGAGTTAGGTTTGACTTTCATGTAATATATAGATTTGTTATCAATCGATTTAACTAACACTAACACTCCCACTTCCCACCAAACAGCCAAAAAAAATTCCCACATTTCCCAAAGTTTATGGGTAACGCTAATAAAAAGAGGTAAAGCAATATTGCAGCAAGACCGTTCATCATCTTGACTTCTATCGCGTGCTTCAACAATATTTAATTTATCGATCTCCGAATACCTGGGCTCATTTAGATTCAGCCATTTCACGTGTTGCCATAAATATCTGAATAATTCTGTGTGCGCCGTAGGCATTACTTTGGATTCCGTTTCGAGTATGGCTTTTCATTATTATGATCTGTGTGAATTTGCAAAGATACTTTAGCATGCAAATGTTTTAGTGCTTTTAAGATAATAAGAAGTATATTTTAAGAGCTACACGTTTATGCGCAAATCGGTACTTTTTAAATCAGTTTTACATCATTACCGGATTATGTTACAATGATGTTAATTACAGATAAATTTAGTTATTATTCTAAATAATGCCTGAAAAATTTAATATATAAGTTTTTATAATTACCTCTTCAGTTCTGACTGAAGTCAGTTTCGACCTTTTTTTACGAATTAATTTTTATCAATAAAATTACCTGAAAAAGATTTTTAAATTCAGCGATATTACAAGATCTTTTTTTTAACAATACCCCAAAATTAAATTGATTTTTTCACCGATTTATGTTCCTTAATTGAACAATAGCTTCTTACTAATATAATAATATAATAATAAGAATTCTTACTAATATAATAATAAGATGAACGTCTTTTTGAAAAAAAAAACATGATGTTTTCTTTTATTTATTTTTATTAATTTTTCTATAATTATTTTCAAACTACAATAAAACGTTGCGTTTGAATAACATTATTTTTAAAAAGTTCGAAAGGCTAAAATACGTTGTATGTCAGTTGTGTCAGAGAGTGAAGTGAAAAAACAATCTTTTGTGTGAGTAAAAGTGGGCGTGAAATACCTAAACTTGACTTCCCGCGCACTTTTGTGGATAAAAGATGTGAGTGAACGCTCTTAAGTACAAATTTTGCAGCAAAATTATTACAGATGTTGAGTTCAATTATTTAAACAACTTGGAAGAAGAGAATATATCGTAATCCAATATTATTTAACTGTATTACAAGTATAGTACTCTCTTTAAGCTTACAATTTCCCTTAGGTAGGGAAATATAGTTGGCTGGCATTGTTAAATAATGTAAATGTTACACATATATCAGTAATAATTTATACTTAATAAATATCTGTAACGAAACATGGAATCAAATAAAAAACACACGAGTAGAAGTCAAGCGTTGCCACGGCGCGCCAATACATATTTCAAAGTCAAAACAACGGAATCTTGTGGTTTGGATAATATAATCTCTTTACTTTTTACATAAGCTTCATTACCTACACTTCGATGTTTTATTTTGGTACTTAAATACCATATTGTTGTTGCTGATAATAAATTAATAAAGTGTTGCCAATTCACATTGAATAAAGACCTCTAGGTATGTGGGACTCACTCCACCTGAAAGCTGGTAAGTGAACGCAGCTCCATCCACTAATACCCGGCGAGTGCTACCAATGCCGCCTTTGGTGAGGTGCTCCGGATCTAA
The DNA here is from genome assembly GCA_905333005.2 of Lycaena phlaeas. Lineage (NCBI taxonomy): Eukaryota > Metazoa > Arthropoda > Insecta > Lepidoptera > Lycaenidae > Lycaena > Lycaena phlaeas. Next base: position 19,190,170 of record HG995168.1, on the reverse strand, counting down.
AAGCAACAGGGCACCTCGAGGGATAGTTAGTCGCTCAGGGAACCGACGCCACCTCCACAGATGGGTTGTTCCACACCATAGAACCCCTCCTAACATCGGGACAGTACAATGAGCTGAGCCACATCCTCACCTTTGCCCCCTGCTTTTTTGCCCTCTCTTCTTATAAGAGAGGTTTTGTACCCCCTCTACGGGGGCTCACCTTGGTCTACTGAGCCCCACCGCCACGACAAGGCCTGAACCATGGTAGGGACGTCTGCATAATCAGATTGTGGGGACTAGTAAATGGTCGTTAGTCACCTTAATTCTTAGTTAAGTATAGTTTTCTTTGTCAGTCCGCTCCTCGTAGCATAACTGTAGAACGTAGGGGATTATATTTTTTCTTAGTCCTTACTAATATTATAGAAGCGGTAATTTACAAGCTATTTACACAAATAAGGCAGTAATCCTGTCTGTACGCGATAAACTCAAAACTACTATCTAGTAGGTTTGAGTCCAGTCCAGACCAGAATCCATCGGGATTTTCTGAATTTTGCTGTTTCTAACATGAGATACAGAAATTCCAGAGGCAGATTAAATTATATAATTTTCCAAGATTTTGTATATAAATTGGTAACTATTAATATAAGATATTAATGTTGTTTTTAAGAGTCGGAAATATTGAAGTCGCTTATGAGCTTACATTGAAAAAGCTGCCTAACTTTTAGACGAATTACAAAAATTATGAAGACAATTAATGACCATCATCAAATATCATAAACCTTATTAAAGCGGACGAAGTGGCGGGCAACAGCTACTTTAAATAACATATTATGACTCAAAATATCAAACAATTCCATCGGGTATTTCATCGTCATTTACGGAATTGTTAAATTACACATGATAATACAAATTATTAGTTCATCGAATAAATAGCAAGCAGTGATTTTCTGCTAAATATAGCATGAATACGAGAAACGTGATAATACATTTACGTTAATACGTTCACGTAAATACGTAATTCACGTAAATACGTAATACGGATTTACAGGTTTGAATTATTATTTTCGTTTGATATTTACAAATCATTATCCACTGAAATTGATATTAGGTATAGATGCAAATATGAGTTTGTTTGTACGCTTTTATGTCTAAACTCCACTGGGTCGTATGCTACCAGGATCATAATAATTATGATATTGATATAGAGATATTAGATTAGGATAGTCGAGTGGTAAGGCAATAGGGGCCTGCCCTATTGTAGAGAATCTGGTCTTGCCGGGACCAGCCTGTCGCTGAGAATTTCCCGTCGCCTGCAGATCCGGGTCCCTCAGATATAGCGGCTGAAGGCTCACGCAGCGGTTTTAGTGGGGTAATGCAGCCAGTGCGAGTCCCCACACACGCCAGCGCGCCTACTCTGGCCTTGGTAAGGTCCGAAAAGGATTTCCGCTGCGTCATCAAAAAAAAAAGTTCAACGCAGTGTTATTGTTTGATAATATTTATTAGTGTGTATATTTATTAATGGCTAAGTGATAAGGCCCGGGTTCGATTATGACCCTGACCTGACCCTCGTGGTGCCTAGATATGAGTTTTTCTTAATTTCTTAGTGCACACTGAACACGGGACCATCGCTCGCTCATAGGTGAAGGAAAACATCGCGAGGAAACCTGCATGCCTGAAGAAGATAAGTCTTTATATAATAATATAATATAAGAAGTCTTTGAAGGCGTGTGAAGTTCATCAAACCTCATTGGGCCAGCTCGGCGCCTAGGTGAATTACGGCCAGATACCCTCCTCGACTGATTTCGAGGAGACCCTTGCCCAGCTGTTATACGTGTCACAACACGTATGGGTTGCTACTTTTTACTTTTTACCAACTTTTCCTTTCATCGATTGACCTATAAATGAATGCCAACACGGCTAACCTATAAACCTATAGAAAATATAATTAATAAAATAATTTTAAAATTTGATTCATAAAAGACCTGATTTGCATTCAAAAAAATAAACACAGAGGTGGAATTAATAAGTCCCGGCCGCAAACTTGTGCAAATAAAATATTAATTAGCCGACTTTAAATCGAGAAATGAGCTATCACTAACGAAAAGGTATTTGTTTTATTAAGATGCATTATTACGATTTATAGTATTTAAAACGGAATATTTCCAACGGGTCGTTTGTACAGAATTCATCTGTATTGTCTTTGTAGATTTATATTTATTATGAATTCGGAATTAAAATCAAAATACAGAAAGGTATAAAACAATGATATTTTACGGCGCTTGATGTTTCAACGTTATTTATATTATGTTTTGTTCACAATACAATTTCTGTAGTGCAGTGAACATAATCCCCTAAATCGTATATACCTATATTATAAAGAGGAAAGATTTGATTGTTTGTTTGTATCGAATAGGCTCCGAAACTACTTGACCGATTTGAAAAATTCTTTCACTGTTGGGAAGCTACACTATCCCCGGTGAACACAGGCTTTATTAAATTTTCAAAAAAGTTAGAGACCCGTATTATAACTGAGTTGACGCAGGCGAAACTGCGTGCAACAGCTACTACCTCAAATTTTATAAAGTTTAAATAGTTAACACCCTTGAAATTGGTCGGCCATTAATCAGGTGGGAAGACGATCTCTATACAATGGCCGGTCCGTGCTGGATGCGAGCAAGGGCTCGGTCGTCTTGGTATTCATTGAGGGAGGCCTATTTTTAGCTCAGAGGGAACTTGTGTCTATCGAGCGTCATCACCGCAATGCTCGGTAGTAAATTGACCTAAGCGTTCATGGTCTCCTTCAATAAGACAGTGATGTCCCAGAAGCTGACCGACGAATGGGTGAGAAAGGAGGCCACCGACGAAGCCTACCTAGACGACGAACAGAGGTGCGTCGTAGGCTTAAAGCCCTCCAATAATACCTGTGCTCGTGTCAGGCTCGGGCTGGGAACCCGGGCCCCGCTAAAGAAGCGACGTCGTGGGGACTACTTAGTTACGGGCAGTCCCCAGACCCCTATTTGAAAAGTCCGGCCTTGCCGGGACCAGCCTGTCGCTGAGCCTGACCCTGCCAAGGACTCTTACAAAGCAGCTGAAGACGCTCACAGCGGTTTTAGTGGGGCAGTGCACACCAATACGAGTCCCCACACACGCTAATGTGCCTACCCGAGCCTCTGGTATGGTGCGAAAACATTTCCACTGCACCAAAAAAAGCCTATTTTTACCGACGGATAAATGCTGACAATGGTGATATTGATAATGATGATTTGAATAATATTATTATTAATAAGGAACTAATATTTATAAAGATCATTGATCGAAAATGTATTGTAAAGATAGATAAAATAGCAAAACTTTCCGATCATGTGAATGATAAGCATGATAGATTTTATAATTATGTTTGTTAAATAGGCATAAACTATCCGATGGCAAGTGATTAACATCGCTTATAAACGTTAGCAAGTCGAACTGAGACATGGCCAAGCAACTCATTGGCACTGAGTCTTGGTGACGGCAATTGTTCTATCTGTACTGCTTATTTTTGTTTCATGAAAGAGATAAGCTGGATGGTAGAGTGCTAGGTTGGTGACAATATGGTGGTAAAATAGTAGTACCCAGACATACATACTCTCAAAAACCGGCAAGAAATAATAATGGTTAAAATAGTAAAAAATGTATATATAATAATAAAATACAAATTTTATTTTTATTTACTTTGTATTATATACAGGTCGCTTCGTTCAGCAACGCTATATTTATTTATTCGAACCACATTCGAACACTAATGACTCTGTGAAATGAAATTCTAAACTATTACGAGTTATGGAGAGATTTGAAATCCATTATCATCATTATCACTCTAGAACCTTACATGTATCATAATAAATTTATATACTTATATATATATATATATATATATATATATATATATATATATATATAATAATATGTAAGAACCATGCAGTCTTTACAGTAAATGTGCATGCGTATAGCACCGCCCTCCTTTCCCACACTGCATATGCGTACACTCGCATGCACCTCCACCACATACACTACCATAAAAGCTACATACATATGCAGTGTGGGAAAGGAGGGCGGTGCATATGCGTGAACTCACACATTTACTGTAAAGACTGCATGGTTCGCGGGATATTGCTAATTAATAGATGGTTTCATATCTTTTTTGAAATGGATTTCCGCAAAGTAACGCCTGATTCTATTAACTATATGTAAAGCTGTCTGGTATACACGATAAATTACAACATATAAAGCCTTTAGGAATATTTATTATGACATTAGTTATGATTTAGGCCCCCTTTCACCTATCAGGGGCCCTGGGCACAAGGGTAATAGAACCCCGAAACAAATAACAATTTATACTCCTGTGGGCTAAAATTTTGGACTAGAAAGAGGAATAGTAATTAGGAAACTATTAAGTATTCTTATCAGCAATCATTGTTTAACATCTTAAAAGTATCACTAAATCATATTCTGATATTTAATAACGATGCCCCATAGAACGCGGGGCCCTGGGCAGGTGCCCAGCGTGCCCAATGTTAAAGACTGGCCTGGCCTGTACAGTCTGATATATTATCTTCATTGTAAGTTACTCCTAAAATTTACTTCCGACAAGCTTTAAAGAAAATTCAAGATTTTCTTACGAACCACCAGGTGATCCAGAGCCCATTTCCTCCCTCCCTCTCTACCTCCTCCATAAAAACTCCACGGTAGCTACAATTAGGCTTTAACAAAATATTTCTTGGTTCCGTTCCAACTCGTAAATGTTCCTGAGATATTTCGCTAGTAGGTATTTTGTAACTTGTAAGTTGCTTAACTTAAATTTGAATATCGTTTTATATTTCATGGCAAAACAGTTGGGGTTACACCCACTAAAAAAGTTATGGATGAAAAATTATAAAACGCTTAAAGTGTATAATATCTACTTTTGTGAGCTGGCCACACTCTGAGGAGAACGGTTGGCCGATGGACCAATACAGTTCAACAGTTGAGTGGCCGTGTTTAGGTAGAAGAATCTCCGAGCAGTAGTTTGTCCGTGTTGGATGTGAATGGTAAGGGATCGGTCGTCTTGGTGTTCAGTGACGGAGGCCTATGTTCGTATGCGATGATGATAATGATGATGATGATGAATACTCTAATAATAAAAAAAAACAGGACAAATGTATTAGCGGAGATTTCTATGTTGACTAAGTCCTCCATTAGTTGATGAGGTGCTTTGCTAGGGCTCGCAACTGTAAGTCCTTTAGTTTAGATCTATAAAAAAAAATATAAACGTGCTTATTTCTTGCATTTGAAAATATTATATAATACTTAGTACTTTCGCAGTGCACCGGGGAGTGCTATGAGGAGTTCAGGCTAACACCCACAGCAGAATTCCATTGTGTCGAAATTACAAACATCCAGACTATGTCTATATTCGGATATTCAAAACTACACGACTTTTGCTGCATTTCTACTCCCACGGGACTACCGTGTGGAAACATCTGCCATCCACGGTATTACCGAATCGATAAGGGACCTTCAAGAAAAGATCATACTCATATTTAAAATGCCAGTAATACAGAGTAATTCTCTGGTGTAGACTATGGATGTCTTTCTAGTGTATGGAATTCTCTATACTGTCAGTAGTCTGTCACTGTGTATACTGACGCTTACAACTCTAACCAGAGAAAAGGGGGCGAGTGGGGACTCGCCCCCTTTTCTCTGCAAAAACGTGTATTACAGAAACATGATGATGAAAAATGTATGAAATAAAATCTATAAAAAGAATTCCTACAGCAATGTCGAATATATTCATATAAATAAAACACAAGCACAGCATTATGAATAAAAAAGGTGTCATATGAAAAAAGAAAAAATCATCAAATGAATGAGGACTAGATTAGAAGAAAGGCAACTATAGAAGCCCGGAGAGTGAAAGAAGATATGAATAAGGAGGCTCATATGAAAGAAATGTCACATCAGACTAACGAGGTCTTATTATTAAATCTAAAATTAACATGATTATTTTCAATATGAAAATACCAAATTATATTTGCTATACACTCAGGAGAAAGATATAAGTAGACATTGTAAATATCCTAGCACCATGCAAAAAAATTAAAAGTTTGGGACATAATAATAATTCGTTTTAAATAGTTGTAAACATAATTATTTTGAGCGACGATGGTCCAGTGCGTTTGGACTTTGTTCATTGTGCGAAAGGTTTCGGAATCGATTTTGACCCCCTGTGCGCCTTGAAATGGGTTTACTAAATTTCTAAGTGCACCCTAAGAATTTGTGTAGCACGAAACCTCACCGGTGAAGGAAAACATCGCGAGGAAACCTCCGTGATTAAAGTCTTTGAAGGCATGTGAAGTTCACCAATACGCATTGGCCCAGCGTATCGGTGAAGTATGGCCAATTACCTCTCCTGATTTCGAAGAAGAGAAAAGTGTCCAGCAGTGTGTTCATATGGGTTGATCCGTTTTTACTGATGAACTTCTGAAAATGTGATATTTTTTGAAGTTATATTAAATTATATTGCAGGCAAGTTGTTTGTAGAATGTATAAGTACCGCGGAATAAATGGTAAATTGACGGCAAATTGGTATTAATCTGTGAAACGAGATAATGGTAATTGCGCATTGTTAATGTAATTCTAAACGACACTTGAGCTACCAGAGATACTTAATCGATCCAATCATCGGAATGACGCATATCTAATGAGGAGTGCTTAGGTTTGGATGTATTTGTAATAACAAAAGCTGAGCTCGGAAAACATTTTGCTTTACATTAACATTTTGCTTCTTTATCATTATTTTTTATACAAACGTTGTCCTTATCTAATTATCTAATTTGGTGCAGTACTTCTGAAGTTATAGACGGACATTTTCTTTAATGATTGTGTGTGTTTTTATAAGGTCCAAGACTTGAGGCTGCGTTTTGGTAGATAAAGTGTTGCTCGGCCAGGTGGAAAGACGATTTCCGTGCAGTGGCCAGCCCGATTTGGATACGTCGTCTTGGAGTTCTTTGAAGAAGGCCTATGTTCAGTAGTGGACGATTAAGGCTGATGATAATAGTGATGACATTTACAGTATATTCCTTCCTGATTATGTTTGCTATAAATAATCCGGAAAAAAATATAAATATTTTACATTTTTTGTTCACAATTAACAAAGCGCGATAAATTCCATAAAAGTTGTTTTATTTTAATGAGTGAAATTCGAGTACACATTGGAAAATATTTTCATCTGGCTATAATAATTCCTATCACACGGTAAAAAATACGCAATAAAATATGTACATAGATAAATAAATCATAATATTAAGTCCAAGTAAACGCATTTCAAGTTGCAGGTCACAGCTAATTAGCAATAAGTAGGTTAATTATACTTATACTATTATTAAAACAAAATGGTAACATGGATCAACCTTCAAATTATTGTTCTACGTGTTTTACTTGTGTTAAAGTTACTAAGATTGTCATCTTATCTTACCCCCTACTACTTGCGGAATGACGTAAGCTTTAGTAATTCGTGTTAAAAAAGTCTTTGTAAATATCAACTCTCGTATGTGTTACTTAATGGCGTTTTTGTTTTCAATATATTGTGGAATTCGCAATGGTAGTAATGATGATTAGGATGAAGAGAATGTTGTTACTGATAAAGATGATGATGACCTTAAAATAACAATGAAAATATAAAATATAGGGAAAATAGTTTTGATTAAAATGATGATAGTATTAAAAATAATAAGAAATTGTGATGACTAAAACTGCAGTGATCATAAAAAATTATAACTGTGATGTGAAAACGATTAAAGAAGCAGATGCTAGCTGTTAGCGCTAGTTTTCGGAACAATTAAACCAATTTTAATGTATCTATTTATAGGTATATAGAAAACTTTTACTTCATCATGACGATGATTTTTAAAAGCAAATATAAACGCGAGGGTGCGGTGCTTCAAAAATGATTATATTCATTATTGTACATGTAAGTACTTTGAAAAACTTGTAATTTTAATTAAGGTTATATAAGGCGATGAATATAATAGACTGGATGTTGCAGATCCACAGAGTTAGCCTTAGTGAGAGTTAGTAGAGCCACCTCCACAGAGAGGCTTTCCCGCAACACAGAACAATCCCTCCCGACGTTGGGATAGTATAATGAGGTGAAGTTGCTTTTTACCCCCTTTTATTATAAGAGGGGTACAAAGAGCCCGCTCTACTGAATTCGCTTCACCCAAGTTGTTGCAGATTCACCTGCACGAACATAGATTATTAGTCCGACTAATGATTGTTAGAGAGCAAAGCCTACTATCCCATCTTCTACTCTGTAGAATTGACAGTTGCAAGCAATACTAGCACTTTGAGCTCAGGAAGCTCGAGAGATATTTTAAATACCTATGGTGCAGGAAATTTAATCAGAAGGATTCAGGTATAGCCCTTATGTCGCAGACGCGTTTTTATGACGTTCAATATTTCCAATTTCCTTCCCCATTTAAAGCTGGAGAAAAGGTTGTCATGGCTTATGAAATATTTTTGCAAAGATATTTATGAGCCGGTAGCAGTAGTGATAATTATAGCTGTAATAATCATGATTATGATAGTGAACATGATGTTCTATTTTTAGAAAGATTAATTGAAATCACTTTATCAAATGCTCGTTCCATTACTAGTAGAGTAACCAGAAACCTGTGAAATGCTATCCTATAAAAATTGTCATCTATGTTAATACTTGCGTAATCCGTATGATCCATATCGTCATCAGCCTATAACTGTCTAACTGAACTCTATCATGGAAATGTTAAAAAAAAGAGCAATCACATTACGTTAAGCTATTCATAAAGTTTGTCATAGGAGCTATGTAAAAAAATCAATTATAATATAATTTGGCGGGATTTAAGGCCACTTCATTTGCATTAGAAGTGACCTGGCCATTATTATTATTATAAATATTGTGGTCAAAGTCCCAGTCATACCAAAAGAGATCTATTGGCTTTGACAACAATATTGGCTTGCAATTATATAAGTGATTACAACAGACAGTGACTTCTCCAGGAGTCTGATTGCACTTTCCCTGCCCTTATGGGTCTCCGCAAACTCATAAGCCACACGAAACAAGACAGCATAGCAGTCACATCTTGCTGGTATTGTGTTCATCTCGCTTATTCCATCCCGGCTGATCCGGCCCAATTTGGCTGCAATGCAGCAATAGCACTGCCTCTCTTCAGATATTTAAATATCTTTGCAATTAATTGCACTACCTCTTTCAATTATATTTATTAAATATAAAGTTTTTCTATTCTGCTTTCAACTTTTTTAATGAAAGCGAATAATGATTGCATGAAAGTTGTCATGTTGTTTATGACAAGCCTAAAATTTAAGTACTTTCCCAGTCCGATGATCTATCTACACGAAAAAAAATCATGGAAAATGATTTAGTTTTTTAGGTATAAAAAATACCATGGTGATCATTTTCTGCAACGACATTAACACACAATCACTGCTTTCGAATATTAAGGCGAATTTTAGTAATTATATTTAAACAACTTTAACGGATTTTATTTATTAATATTTATTAATGCAATCAATTTGACGACCTCTTTGGCTGGCAATGGTTGGAGCGTTGGCGCTAGCTGAGCCACAGAGGTCGTAGTAGTCAACGCTATACCAGACATGAATGCAAAGATGTCACAGTGATTGTTGCCTATTCAATAGCTGGCAGCGACATGGTAATGACGACAGCTGCATATTGTGCCATTATGCAATTAACAAGATTGGCGGGAAGTCCATTCAACGGAGAACAATGCGTGGAAAGGTTACATGTCAATATAATTCGTATAATTAATTTAGTTTATGGCATTGTTTAGAAATACTTCTGGAAGGACGAGCTATAAAGGATTTTGACACAAGTACAGGGGGCTTAGATAAAGTAACATCGCTTCGCAGCGAAAAGATTTTGAAATTTGTTATCGTCTCTGAGTTGTCATAGCAATTATTTAGCCAATGAGAAATATTATGTAGACAGTTACATGATTTTGTTTTGAATCTTCACATAGTCTATTAACTCGCTGAAGCAGAAAAAACTTCTCAAATGTTTTAAATACAGCAGCGGATTAAAAATAGGATGAATAGGCCAGATTCTAGTGGCAGATTTTAGGGACATTAAATATGCAGATGAAATTTTTATTTTTTGCAACCTATACAGAGATTTCCGCATATCAGCTTCCTGATATTTTGAATGTAAAACAATGGTTGTATGTAAAGTCGGCTTACGGTCGGTAGTTTGATGTGACAAGTCAAATATTACATGCAGCGCGAACCGAACTGAGCCGATCATGCCTCTCTCTCGTTCGTGCCGCGCTCTTGCTTTCGGAACGCTACATGACGTCATCTTTTTCATGCATGCTGCCCGTAATATCGAGTTATTAGACGTTGCCAATTTAAAAATACAAAATCTTCCCTGCGTACAGGATGTAAATTTGTAAATCTGCTTATCTCACATTCGAATATAATCATTATCGATATAAAATATAAACGCTCTAGTGAAGATTTATTTTTGTGTACGATTTCATGCTAATCGATTCAGTTTTAAATACGTGTTTTTTTGCATTGAGTCAAACTTACATTGAGAGTAGACAAGTAGTGATGATCATAATGAAACTTTTATTTACAGAAGTCTGAAGAAAACTATTTTATAATTCACCTCAGTTTAAATACTTAAGTAGTTTTATCGACTTACGATAGAAACAAGACGTTGAAAGGACGCTCGTCACAAGTGCCTCTTGTAACTTTTGTACGCTCATTGTGTTGGAAGCCTCTTTATCACATATTGCTATTTTATTTATCAAAAGGTGAACGCTTGTATTTTATACCTATTTTTTATATAATTTTCCACGAGTTCACGAATATTAGAATGTTATACACATTCCATGATTATTTGCTGTGAGGTATCCGAAACGATGAGAATGTAAAAATGTTTTAAAGCCCCGATAAAATCTGACAAAATTAGTTTAATTAAGTTTTCTTTATCTTCATTCTGAAGTTTTCAGTTCACGGTTTTCGTGTATAATTAATGTACAGAAAAGTTTAAATGAGAATTATGGTAAGTATAGATAAGTGCATAAAACTATCGTTACATATAATATATTGTATACTTAATATAATACATTCTATGGATATAGTTTTGTGAAATATAACCTATAAGTACGCCAAAATATAAATTAATGAACATCCAGAGTCTTAAAAACGTTATCAATATTATCAGCCTGCATCCGTCCACTGTTGAAAATAGGCCTCCCTCAACAAATCGGCTGGCAGGGGTCGACCCCGCTCTTTCTCATGCTTGGGTGAGCTACCTGCCCATCTACAGCTCCAATTTAGCTTAAAGGCCCATGGGCCTAAGATATAGGACATTTTGAAAAAAAAATATGATTCATTAACACTATTAATCTATATACGCCAAGACTGCTAATCCCCACTCCTCGCATCCCTTTTTCTTTAACGCCGGGAAATGCACTGAGGCATCCCGCTGGGGAGTTGGTCTCCCGGCGGTTATGTGAGACTCGCTGCGCCCGAAAGCTGGTATGTGGAAGTAGCTCTACCCACTTAAGCCCGGTGAGTGCCACCACTGCCGCCTTTGGTTTGTTCTTTACCCTGGGCTACTGAGGCCCACCGCCAGGACAAGGTCTGAACCTGCTGTATATGCTGAGTAGCTGTATAGTATTCAGTTACTGTTAGTGTGAATTTGACCCCACCGCTGATAAAAAGCCATTAATGAACGCCCAAAACGTTTTTTCTCAAACACAAAGAATTTAAATTGGTTTCAGCAGTTGCTGTAAAAGAGTATAATCGCGGGGCAAACAGATGTTTGTGCTCAATTATGTCCTCACAGTTGGACCTTTTGATATCCACGCGTGTAAAGGGAATTAGTTTGACGGGAAAAATACGAGCTTTAAAATAGTTTTCACTTTTAGAAATTTTTTAAAGTAGACTATTTTGCCGTTGAATAAGCTGTGTAAAGTTGTTTGTAAAATACGAATAAAATGACTTTACTTAAACATGTTTGGACGTTATTATCATCATCAGTCTTTATCAGTCATCTAAACAGGGGCCTCTCTCAATGAACACCCAGATGACCGATTCCTTGTCACTCGCAACCAACACAATATGGCAATAGTTGAAATAGTTGATTGTAATTTTGAAATATCCTCCGATATTATTTTTAGGTTCTTCTAGGCGAGATTACTACTGAATTGATTTTACCGGCTTTTTTTACCATCCAAAGAGAAGCTTTGGATGGTAGTGTCAATTTATCAAATAACGTTGATTATGATAATTTTACAAACTATAGGCAGTATTTCTTTAATGTCCGTAGTAGGTAAATAATTTTGTAAGATAACATGGATATAATCGTTTTGTTAGAGTCATGAAGATAATGATAAAAAAAAAAGAACTAATCATAGTTTGACGGATCAAATAAGTAAATTTTAATACTGAATCATACGGTCAATATTTGTAGTGATAAAACATTTCATTTGATAAACTTTTATAAATTTCTACTTACAACTATATTTACAGAGCCGCAAAACAGCAATTTATAAAACGATTTATAAAAGAAATCCACCGTAGGGCGTCGATGTTTTAAAATTAAGTTCTTTTCGAACGTAAACTCGGTGTAAGTGGTGTTTTTCAAACAAAAACAAACAAACAAAAACAAAAAGCGAAATGCCCGCTATAGAATCTCGTTATTTCAATTGTTTGACGAGGTCCAATAAATAAGATGTTTATTGTTTTATATAATAACTAAAATACATTATTAAAATTAGACCCTTTAGGCGAGGCTCTGAAGATACTGACAGCGTTTCCTCCTTTGAATAGCTAGATTATTTATTCTTTGTCCGAGATAGCTGCCAGCTCTTTGGTCTCCTGTAATGTTGACTAACCTTTTCGCTATTTCCTTAAAGAGCCTTACAGCGCTAGGATCCCACGGACCACTCGACATCGAATGGGACAAAATCATATTTAGAGTCTAGACCCCTGTATCGTTTGCTTTTGCTTTTTCTGCCGCTTCACAGGCCGCACCAGCTGTGTTGTTGGTTCCATGTAGATGGGAAGGGGCCAGCGTTTCTGAATAGGTTGCATCCCTTACCAGCACCCGGCCCATCTTCCATATATATAATATTATGTATTTACATAAAAGTAAAATAAAGTATGAATCCATAATCCATATAATATATGTGTGTGCCCTGGTAAAGTCTTTGAAGGTATGTGAAGTTCACCAATCCGCACTGGGCTAGCGCATCGGTGAACTATAGCCCATCGCCCTCCTCGCCTGATTTCGAGGAGAGGAGACCCGTGCCCAGTGGGACATAAAGGGTTGATACCTTATTCAGTATAATATTTCAGTCTAATATTCCAGTATAAATTACCATACAGTCTAAGACTGGAATATAGACTGGGAAATCTTTTTATGATCAAAAGCATTTTTTTTTGAATCGGACTCCTCAAAACAGACCAACCGCCGATATTAAACTTTGGCGTTTTCCGAGGCATTAATTTGGTCTACATTTGGGGCTAGGGTTAGGAATTTAGATTGATAGCCAGACACAGGCCGCCTATATTTAGGTCGACTTTGGGTCAGATTGTTTTATAGGAAATATTTATTGTTTTGTCACAACTGTATTTATTTTTAAACCAATTTTTACAATCCCGACGTTTTGTATGTAGCAATCGGGAAAATATTGAATCCATAAATGTTGTTCCATTATAATGAGAGAAATTGGCGATGATAACGAGAGAATATTATACAAAAAGATCCCAATACGTAATTACTACGTATAATTGGTTTAATGAAGCGATTATATTATTACGATTTAATAAACTGATAACATGCTCAGTTATTTATTACGTACCTGGTTGACCGAGCATTTGCTCGGTACCCTTAGTGATAAAATACGATAAAAAAATTGTGCCAAAAAAATGATCTTAAAAAAAGGAAAAAAAAATTCGGACTAGGGATTTGAACCAGGCTCGTTGGGATTTAACTACCTAATTTCACCATTAAGCTACCATGATATTATGTGACAGCGAAATTTACATTCATCAGTTCATCATTCTCACAGTATTGTTTATGAATACGGGTGTCAATCTCGGGATAAAAAAATAAGATTTAAAAAACAAAGGTTTACTACTTTGCACAATATAAATAAGCTGAAAATACGTCCTTGCAAATAACTCGGACAAAATTTATCTAATATACAGATTATTTATACAGATCATATTTAAACCTTCATCATCATCATTTATGGTGACAACTGCTGAAAATTATTTTGGGACAATTTGTCCCAATTGCTAGGGTTACTAGTTTTTATAGCTATAAATTAAACCTTTGCATAATACTATATATTTTTGGTTGCTAAAAAATGTTTTAAATATTTTCGTGGTTCCGTACCTAGCTGTGAATATATTTGTATAAAGCGTAATTATGACAATACTAAAATATAACAATTATCATGTCTTTAAAATTGAAATCAAATAGGAATAATGGTACAATGAGCCGATTATTGTTCGTGAAAGTCTGGGCACTTAGGCTACCCTATATGTTGGGACTGGTCTTCCAATTTTTATCAAATGTTTTTGTCAAATGTATTAAAGTATAAACCCTTATATGTCCCACTGCTGGGCACGGTTCTCCTTCCTCGAAATCAGGCGAGGAGGGTAATGGGCTAATATTATAGTCCACCACGCTGGCCCAGTGCGGGTTGGTGAACTTCACATACCTTCAAAGACTTTCAATCTCATCAGGCATGCAGGTTTCTCACGATGTTTTCCTTCACCGGTGAGCGAACGATGGTCTCATGTGCACTTAGAAATTTAGAAAAACCCATTTCAAGGCACACACGGGGGGGTCAGGATGGAACCCGGAACCCTCGCATAAGAGGCCGAGTCCGTCCACCACGGGACCACCGTCGCTCATATGGATGGACTCAAATGGATTAAGAATCACATATATGATACAGGCAATTCCCATTTACATATAATTATGTGCCTGTCGTTTGAGCTTATCTTCGACATGTGGGCCGCTAACCCACATTAAGCTGTGAACTATGGTTTAATCTCGCTGTAATTCGAGCAAGCCTGTTCCTAAGGAGATAGAAATGTATTCAGTTAATTTATTATTTATTTTATTAATTGTGATTTTTTTATACATATTATTACACCCGACTGTCGCTGTAGAAAACATTTGTAGTGGACAGAGTTGTGAATCTAAACCGTTTTGGAATATACTCAAATATATACAAAAGCTATCAAAATCGATTCAGCACTTTAATAGGAATTCAGTGCATATAAAGCATAGGAGGAAAAATATAAAAATGAAAGATATAAAGATACACGTATAAATTAGAAATGTATATTATATATTATATAAATGTATATTTAATATCATCAATAAGGCTTTGACAGAGTCAGGTAAAAGGCATCAAATCAAATATCTTTTCAGAGTTCAATACGTAGCGGTTTCTATAGTGCATCGGATTCATTGGAATTGTACAACACACGTAAAGCTAGCGAGAGTTTACTGAAAAATATCGGTCAACAGAAATACCTACGTTTGCGACGGTAAAATATTTTAACAATGTGATAGCTTTATATGTAATTGCTATCGTTTCTGTCATGATAGTATTTTTATTATGCAATATTAAATCTCGATGGAAAAAGAAGGCGGGTATTTTTTATTGGTATTTGACGTGACAACGCCTAATAACTCGATATTACGGGCAGCATGCACGAAAAAGATGACGTCATGTCGCGTTCCAAAAGCGTGTGCGCGGCATGATCAAGAGAAAGGCATGATCGGCTCGAGCGATCGCGTCAAACTACCGTCCGTGAGCCGACTTTACAGACAACCATTTTTTTAAATTTAAAAGTAAGGTTCATAGCTGCAGTCTTATTATGCATTATTAATTCTTGACCTAAAAGGGGGGCTGTTGTAGGTTTTGCCAATTGGGTAGGGAAACTAAAACTCGACAATATCGAAAAGAAAAACATTGTAAAAGTAGAAAAATAAAAATCCAACTCAGAGAGAGGTGAACTCAGAACAATAAACAGACAAAGAAAACAATTGTACGATTAATTTTAAAAAGTCTCAGACGTAAAATTGACCGGTTAAATTCAGTCCGTAAATCGGTTACGTTGTAACGTTAAAGTTATTATAAACCAACCTAGCCACTATCTGATTGAATTTAATTTGACCTAAGCAATTTACGAAAATCTAAAATTTATTTAGCCACGATTGACTTCAAATTATCTGCGATGGTCTATTGCTGAACCGATTTATATGAAATTCTCCATATTATCAGAATTCAATAACATATGTACGTAAGTTCATAAAAATATACAACGCCTAAAATTTCAAGACATTTAATCTTGTTAATCCCGCCACAGTGTAAACAATAAAAAAGTTACGAGCATTATGTTTGAGAATTTAGCAATCATAAAGAATTATTATCATAGCTTTATGGCTTTGAATATTGTCCTTCGTTGATTTTTTTTAAATATGAACTTTTTCATTAGCAAATTGCAATAGAAAATCCATGAATTTTCTGTTCTGTTGAAAATAATTATATTTTTTTTATTTCCTTTTATAGATAAAATTGTTCTCACAAGACGCACGAAACGCGACAGCATAACTGCCAGTATACGCCGGTATTAGTGAGCAAGAGGTACTACTACGGTCATGCCGGACCAATTCGGCTTCAAAGCAGCATGACATTTCCTCTTTACGAGATGTTAGCCAGTACTTAGAAATACGGTAAAGCTGTTTTAGAATAAACAAGCCAGATGTTGGCATACATATATCCAGAAGTCCAGCACAGCGCATCCCACTAGTAGCTTATTCAAAGCTTGAATACTTGATAACTTTATCTATTAGATACTACATGCTTATTCTCTTCTCTATCCTCCTCGCCTGATTTCGAGGAGGAGACCCATGCCCAGCAGTGAGACATAAGGGTTGATACTTTATTCTCTTCTCTAGGCCAGACATTTAGTCTACCATGTCTACTTTAGCCTTTTTTTCTTTAGCGCTGGGAAATGCACTGAAGTATCCCGCTAGGGAGTGGGTCAGCCAAGGCATCCTGCAAGGCACCCACTAAAACCAACGCCGCATTTGGTGAAGTACCCCGGATATGTCAGCAACAGCACCTCGACGGCTAGTTAGTCCCTCAGGGGACCGACGCCACCTCCACAGAGGGGCTGTCCCGCATTACTGAACAACCGATGTACAATGAGGTGAGGTACCCTTCCTAGCCCCTTGTCCTCCTCTTTTGCCCCCTCTTCTTAAGAGGGGTACAAAGAGCCCCCTCGGCTCAATTCGCTTCGCCCAAGGTGTTGGGCTCACTCTGGGCTAATGAGCCCCACGACAAGGCCTAAACCATGGTGGGGATGTCTATTTTAGCCTTGCCTCACATTGGCTTAAAACTGCCTGTTCGATGACCTGGGTAAAAAAAGACTAGTATGCTGTAGCTAAGACTAATGATGAATGCAGCATGTTTCCTCAGCTAGTGCTTTTCATTGATTCCAATTGTTATATGAGGATGTGCACTCCATATCAATAAGCCATTGTCTGCAGACCGGAATCGTTATATTGAAATGACCAAACGTAATGTCAATGCCAATGTCGTTGTCCAGGAACAATGTATGACTAAATTCTATTCAATGAAGACTCATTGTGACATTGAAATACTGGCAGGCCGTTGGCGTGATATCATCATCATCATCAGCCTTTATCCGTCCACTGCTGAACATTACCCTCCCTCAAGACCACCGATCCGTTACCTCACGCATCCAATGCGGACCTGACACTGTACGGAGATCGTCTTCCCATCTTAAGATATTATATCTTAATCTTTATCTTATTTAAGATATATAGGTAATTATATTAGAAGGATGCGTTGGCATTGCTATTGTGAGCCAATTAAATATCTCTTCGAGGCTAGTTCTATAAAAAGTACCTCTGTTAAAGAAGTACTACTTATAGCCACATGACTTTTAATGATGGAAAATACTAAGCCACTGTCTTTATCCATAGTATTAGTATATAAGAAAAAAGAAAGATTTTTAAGAAAGATTGTTCTGTATTTGTTTGTTTTTTTACTGTACTGGCACAAAGTAAAGTATTCTATTATCATTATTATTATTGTTATATAATGGTTAATGCTAAATTTTATTGAAAATGTATGTTTTGATATCTCTACTGTAGAAAAACAAAGAAGAAATCATATCTACTTTTTACAAGTCAACTGTATTGTCATATAAAGGCATGTTGTAAATCTTATTGAAGGCTAAGCCTTATCAAGTTGCCTGCATTGGTCAAGCCGATTTAAGATTTGTCCACCTGAGCTATTTGTTATCTTTAAGGCTTTATAAATTCAATAAACTACGTTTATATGCGCATACGTATAAACGTGATCGGTCCTTTTTTTTACCGATTGAGCTTAAAGGCCATTTGGCCTAAAAGTCTAGCTTTTAGGCCTGATGGCCTTTAAGCTCAATCGGTAGGTAGGTGAGCAGATGGCTCACCTAGTAAAATTCGAGATGGCTACGAGTAGCACGATTTAGGAACTCTCCGCGTTCATTGAGGGAGGCCTATGTTCAGCAGTGGACGGATAAAGGCTGATGATGATGTTTATAAAATGTTTTGTTTACGCGATGATTACTGTATAAGGCTGAACACCTTTTTTGTTTGGCCTGGTCTTGCCATGAGGTATGTGATGATATAATAAATAAACTTTTGCTTGCAAAAAAATCTGTTCACTGATATTAACCGAAGCTTATATGCAATTTATTTATTTACCTTAACTTCGTATCCAAGCTTGACGCTTCGCAATTAAACGCAAAAACAACAATTTGGCCGCTATTTAAAAAATGTTGCTTTTATATTGGCTTCGGCATTTATTAAACACAGCTCATCATCATCACCTCGTTATCGACCTTCAGATACCGAAATGGTGGGTATTTCAGGTAATTAAGATACGCAATTAATAGTAGTTGGTTTACAAATATACGGAGGGTAACGTTAGTCCATTATTATGAATAAGCGATTGAAATGATAGTAACGTATAGATTTATTTTTGTCATTTTTAATTAGGAAAGGTGGTAAAAAACTACCTGATGGCCAATGGTCAACGTAATAGAAAAAACATGTGACCAGTAAAATTGTGGAATATTTTTATGGCAAGGTTCCTTTTCTTATTGTAATATCCAAATACTACAGCGCTTAAATCGCTGAAAGTATTAGAAAAATCGAATAATAAAGCTGTATATATATCAGACTGTGAATATGAAATGATGATATTTTATATCATAAGCGTTATCTTGCTAGTCAAAAATGTGAGGTTTTCGTGTGGGCATGATCTAAATTGGGAACCTGCGCAGAAATGAAACCACAAAAATGCAAAAGGTATCAAAATTATCATCGTCTTAATTAACTCGTAAATCATAAGTATTTCCACTAAATTTTTCACGTGTTCTTTTGTAGATATAATAACGTTATTTGCCGTTATAATATAGAATTGAGATTTTCCTCCGCATAAGCAAATTCTAAAGCATTCACGACTCTGCTTTAACGAAATTATCTAAAACGTGACTTTTATTTCTACCAAAACATTATAATGAGCAGGCTTTTTTTCGTTTTGGTACCAATGCGGTAATTCTAAAAGCCACCATGTTTTAGGCGTCCGCAGCCCGAAAATGTTACGATTCTGCTGGTTATGTTAAGATTCTTTTCCCAAAAGCATTTTGTAAATAAAATTTACACTCATTTTTTCAGTTCCCTCATTTTATTATTATAAATACTGTCGATATAATAGCATCGAATTTTCGTATAAAGTAAATAAATTTTATAGCATTGAAATTTGCTACAATGAAAACGGCTACAGTTGTTCAGATAATTGTGTTTAAATAAAGAGGCAAACACAATGGACAATAGAAAAGGATGAAATAAAGAAAACTCGCATTGAATACCTTTTCGCTTTGCCTTTTCCTGTTAATAAAACTGAACCGCTCAGCTTGATATGACGTAAAAATAACGCCAGCATTAGCACATACGTTAAAAATAACATTTTACACTTACACTAAATTGCCAATAGAATTCCACACGCATCTCACTTTTCATATACAATTTTGCGTTATGCGGCTAACGCTAATGCTCAATTATAAATATGAAGAAAATTTTAAGTGCGATAAAAAAAATCTTTATTTTTTTATTGAGAATCATCGTCTGAGATCATTCTCATTGAGAATCATCATTTTTTACGAAAAAAAATAACCGTACTTTTTTACAATTTTTTTTTAAAACTTTGACAAACTTTAAAAAAAGTTTTGCACCGCGGATTTCATCGATGCGGTGGAACCCTACGGGGTCATACTCACGCGGCATGTTCCGGATGGGGTAAACTGAGTAGCGCGGTCACCATTAACACGGTGCGCATTCCGCGCCTAAACGTAAACATATTTGGCCGCGGCGGCAGTAGGCTGCCGGCAGCCTCGTGTCTGCCTGCCGGCGGACTATACCTCTACCCCCGGTGTCTGCGATATACCCCGAGTTTCGCGCCTGCGCTATCTATCGACCGCAACCCGGCCGTTTCTTCTCGGATCCTCAACTCCTATCGAGCGAGAAACACTTCTTGATATCAATACCATTGGCCGTGACACCAGATGCAAGTTCACCAAACATATCCCATAGTGCAGTATGAAAGCACCCTAGCAATTTCGAGGAATATGAATGCATTTCAGATACACGATAGAAAGCGCTTCTATTTAATAAAATAAATCACAGCAATGTAAGTACCGGCTTATTCAACCTGCATTCGCTTAATGTCGCGGCGAATGTAATAATCTTATATATAAAAATTAATCGCAAAATGTGTTGTAAAGTATCAACCCTTATATGTCCCACTGCTGGGCACGGGTCTCCTTCCTCGAAATCAGGCGAGGAGGGTAATGGGCCAATAGTCCACCGCGCTGGCCTAGTGCGGATTGGTGAACTTCACATACCTAAAGACTTTCAATCTCATCAGGTATGCAGGTTTCCTCACGATGTTTTCCTTCACCGGTGAGCGAACAATGGTCTCGTGTGCACTTAGAAATTTAGAAAAACCCATTTAAGGCACACACGGACGGGTCAGGATCGAACCCGGAACTCCTCGCGTAAGAGGCCGCCGAGTCCATCCACCACTGGACCACCGTCGCTCTTTTTTTTTTTTTTTTTTTTTGCCTAAATGTGTTGGTAATCGCATAACTCAATAACGCCTGAACCGATTTTGCCAATTCTTTATTTTTAAATATTTGCTAAAGTCCAAGGATGGTTGTTCCGGCGAAAAAAATTGCTGGGAAAGCCCTAAAAACAGCCCTTTTCTTTTTTCCATGCATACGTTTTCTAACTAAAATGTAGAGTCAATCTGAACTTTATCGCTATCATATCATCGTCTTACATGTCATAAGGATTCAGGCAATGTATCATCAAATGAAGACGGTGCTGACGATAGCTATGCATTGTAGATAATTCAATTGTAGACCATATGTGTGATGTGTCGCTTGGAGATCGAAGACTTCTATAGCAAATTGTACGTGTCCCATGCTCCTCAATCTCATACCCGGAACAACGATCCGCGTGCCAGCCTAACACGACACCTCTCTGGCGAGCTTACGAACATGAGATTAGATGAGGTTAGTTTACCTCTTAAGCAGCTAAAAGGGGGAGGATATAGCACCATAGACCACATTCATACTATAAGGCAAGTTGTACAGAAGACCCATGAGTACAACCAGCCACCGTGCCTTGCTTTTGTGGACTATGAGAAAGCTTTTGACTCTATTGAAACCTGAGCTGTTTTGGAAGCTCTGCAGCGATGTCATGTCGATTGGCGATACGCTAAAGTGATGAGAGGATTATACGAAGCCGCTTTTATGTTCATTCTAAATCCGGGAGGTCAAACAAGGCCAATCCAACTGCATTGAGGAGTGCGACAGGGGGGTGTTCATCCCCCGAAACTGTTCACAAATGCTATAGAGGAAGTCTTCAAGACTTTAAATTGGGCAGAATGAAGCATAAACATTAACGGCGAGTATTTCTTACATTAGCATATAGCATATATACCATAGCTCAAACGGAAAATAAAAAAAAAACTCAAATAGGTAGGAACAAAAAGCTGCCACATACCAATTTTTTTTTGACAGAACGAAGTCTGTCGGGTCCGCTAGTAGACTATAAATTTCAATTAAGAGTCCACAAACTCATAATTCAGCATTTAATAACTAAACCAAAAAGAAAACATGTACATTGCGCGTTGATCAACAATGCGATGGACAAGGACAAGAGAATAGTTAATTAAACGCAGTAACATGCACCGGTATTACAACCACCCGACCCTCACTCGACCCACGCGCTCAGAAGACTTACAATTACCAAATTGACGTATAATACACGGGATAAGTTTCAACTTGTTCCCGCAACTTGAGTCTTCTTCGTTCAAGTTCAGCATGTTCATTTGAAAGTTTTCTATCGAGACAAAATTGTTCAAAGTTAATCATATAAAAAAACAACAAAAACTCGAATAGGGAAATCGTAACACCCAAAGTTTTCTAACTTAAAAAAGATCAGACAAACGGCACGAAAAGAGCACCATTTTTTATTTTTCTTGTTCACAATGTCAGTCCGACAATAATTAAAACTAACAAAACAAAAACTAACAACACCTTTTAAGTAAAAATCCATCGTTCTTTCATATTATTCTAAAGGAGCAAGTTAAAAAAATAATTATACTAAATAATATAAAGTCCAAAAAATAATTTAAAAAGATTTAATTAATGTCCTACTAAGTAAGTATGGATGGATGGATGGATGGTTTGTTTCTCTTTCACGTAAAAACTACTGAATGGATTTTTATGAAATGACAATGACATAGCTTACACATCAGAATTACACATAGTCTATAATTTATCATCCCACCGGAATGGGAAGTACGCGAGTGAAGCAACGGGACACTGCTAGTGATTTATACAAAGACGACAAACTTAGTGGAACTTCTAAAGTATACGAGATAGGTAAGAATTGACTATTTACAAGCCATCTGAGAAATGAGGGGGGAATAAAAAATGGAGTTCACCCAGAATTAGCCTTTTTAAGCCAAACGCATGGTTTTCCAAGCGATGATGATAATTAGATGCCATATCTGGCAGAACGACAAAGAGACATTCAAAGCAAGATGGGCAATCCCTGTACCTTACCAGGTGATACTCTAAAAGAAAAACAATCTGTATTGATTTCGTAACTTTGAAGAATTAAAAAACAATATCATAATTTAAACAGTTGATGAGAATATAGTAAAGCTGATGCTATTAATCTATCCTACGTAAGTTCTAACCCAAGACCGGCCCCGGTACCACCACACTCTATTCTAGCAACGCTAACAGTAAATGACGGAAATTTGATTTCCGTTCGATCAAGTCACCTGCTTCTGGCGCAACAGAAAAAATACCTACGGTGTGTAAATTTCATTTATTTATTTGTTTCACATTTATTGCACTAGCAGTAAAAAACGAATGCGTACAACATAAAAGACAGTTAATGATAATAATATAACAAAAACAAAAACAAACAAATAAAAAAAGGCAAAATATACGGTTACTAAGGAAAAGTTTACAATGTAAGTATAATTGTAATTTTATTTTAATAAGGTTTTTAATTTACATAGTATTATAAATGAGGATAATAGACCAATAATTATTGGCTATGACAAACATTCAAACGATTACACAGAACTTCATGAAATGTAATGTTCTCATGACTAAAGGGGGCTTAAAATTTCTGCTGTTGCACTAATTAATTTAAAAGTCAAATACACCTTAAAATTAATTTTGCAATTAACTAGTCGTCAACTCAAGCGTACCAACTGATATCACGTGCATTTACTTATCTATTGATGCACGAGAATGATCTATAGGAAAATCATTTGGTTTACTTACTCATGGAGAACTGACAGTAAACTATAAAATACTCATTTTACGTGAGCAAAATGATCTTTACGCTTTTTGACATACCGGGTAGAAACCGGCGTAATTAGGATTCAACTTTGGCTCAGTCTTCATACTCATAGCTTGAAAGACCAACTAATTTCGAATTCTATCTGCAACTATATTTGAAGGGGTCGGAATCTGTCAGCAACAGAGCAACGGACTATAAAAAAAGAAAACTTATCTACTAGAATCATTTACTGTTAACACAAGTTTTGTGCCAATAATAATTAGACAGCCTGTCTAGCTCTTACCAAAACAGTAAATATTATGTTTAAAGAAAGTAATAATAAGCCAAACTGGTTTGCCCCTATTCTATATAAAAAAAATAGGGGGGCTGCATTTAGAAATTGATTGATCCCCATTAATTTTATAAGCATATTCGGCGCAATTTTGCAAGTCATTATTCATGTATTGAAAACCCTTTGAAACACCCTATTATACACGTATTTCCCGAACTTAATATATTTATTTTCAACTAATGGAGACTTTGTAAATGAACACCGATACAACAGACAAAAGTTATTTTTCCGTTAATAAACTTAATTAGCTTGACTACAATGGACAAACATTTCGGTATTTCACATCGATAATAATGTATTAAATATCGCGCACGTAAAATTCTATGACATCGCATGCAGAATAATATTGTGTATTGGAAAGATGTTTTAATATTATGATCTAATGTGCATGCATATTTACGAAGATTGATGCACTGTTGTGTATTGTAGTCTACAAACATATTTTACCTTTCGCGAAAGTAAATTTGTTTTGTCCTTTAAATCTAAGCCTTTATGCGTAACATTCAATTCTTTGAATCGTGCATAATATACAAAAATTGTTTTACACACTTAGGGCGGATTGCTTCGACCGATTTTAAGGAATATTTAATCGTTAAAGATGGCGGTAACGAACGTTAGTGACCAAAGAGCGTTATCTTTAACAGACGTCAATATTTAACGAAGTGTCTTACGTTAACAGATGATTTGAAAGAATCGACCCTTAGAAAATAGGACGTATCAGTGACGCACATGTCAACTGCATAGGTAATTTTAGTTCAGATCCGACACGAAAGACCAAAATTGATAATGATCCTACTATTTTGGAATTTTGTAGTATTATTTTATGATAATTGCAAATAAAGGTATTCATTCATTAAATTTTGATATGTATCATTATTATGAAAATTGTTGACATAATACTGGGGCGCATTAATAATGGTTTGCTGTCGCATATTTCATTTTATTATAACTGATTTTAAAATAGTTAATAATATTTGGTTTATATTATACACTGAATTTCTAAACTACGTAGAGTCAGGGCAGCTTAATCCAATTAGCTGCATCTTTGATTTGCTTAACGTGGAAGTGATCTAATTGATCGGGTGTCGATGATTGCGGTGTAAGGTTCCGCTTCCTAATAGCGTTGTCAAGTGAGAAACCCAGTGACACCTATGAAGATGTCAACGTCACTAGTATACCGTAGAAAATATTATTTTTGGATTGTTTTATTAACATGTAATGACGCTTTACTTACAGACTTAAGGAATAAATGGGATTTTTTTTTAAACTTTTATAGTTACCATCGTTTTAACTATCTTAATGTTCCTTATTCCATCCACAATAGGACATAAGGTTAAATATAAGGTTAATAAAGTTAAAATATCCGACATAGATCTTCGTATATTATTAAAATTAAGATCTCAATCACTAATCGGCTAAAATTCATAAAAAGTTTACTATATTATTATATTATATTGAAACATGTATAGCATTGAAAATCATTATAAACTTATTGTTAATCCAAACGGGTAAAGCTGTGAGCAAAAGTACAACAATATTACACTAAAAGTACCTACAATAATAGTTGATCGTATGTTTTTAGTCTCTATTTCCGTTACAAAGCCAGCGAGAAGGTAAATTCATAACTGCCCGAAGCGAACGAATTCACGATCATACAGGGCAATACTTTTGTATTGAAGCTTTGAACGGTGGAAATATGAAAATGCCTTGCGTAGTAAAAAAAAAAATGGTGTCTATTTTTGGTTTACTGTGTAATATGACTTGGTGTTAAATGATTTTTAGCGTTTGCCGTTTTATCTGAAACCGTGTTAGCTGGATTTTTAAGCCGACGCGGTGTTATAAATTCGCCTTTTGTGTGTTTGTGTGGCTGCAGCATCGTAACTCTTGAACCGATGAACCGATTTTGATTATGTTTTCATTTATTTGAAAGGTAATTTGTCGCGAGTGTTCTTTGCTATGTTTGATTAAAATCGGCTCCAGGTAGCCGCCGCAACAATATGGCGCCACAAAATATCAAATGAAAAGGGTTTTTAGTGGAATACTATTCACAATGGCAATTACAATGCTCAAGATGGCCGCTAACACTGAATAGTGCAGTAATTAATATAGAATGTTAGATATGAAAAGTTAGGCTAGCAGAACAATTGCATCTAGACACGCGGCAGCGTGTCAAGCCAAGTTTAAGTAACAGAACTGGCAAGCGTGCCGTGTTTCTATTTAACATCACTAATCAACTGACCACTGCCAGACACAGGCATCTCCAAGTAAACGCCAAGACAGCAAAGCAGTTTACAATTCACAACCTTCCGTCCCATCCTTCTATTATGTTCTTTCTTACCACCAGGCTGTATGTTCTTTTTGAAAATCGTCTACGGAAATATTACTCAATTCATTAATTGGAAAACGTAGGTTAAGCACACGTCTCTCTATAAGCTAAATTCATTTTATGCTAAGCTCCTCAGCGCAACAGTTATTTTATGCTAATATCTCGAAGCCTTTTTATTTTCGCTTAAGCGAATCCTAATGAAAGTGATCTTTATTTAAGCGAGGATAAAATCCAATCCATTTTACCTTGGAATTGTTTATTGAATAATCATATTTTTATTGGAGCTTAGCAAATATATCGAGAGCTTTCGTTTAAAAGCTTTAATTTGGCTTTGTTGTTTACGTTTCAATGTGTCGCACTTTTTCCATTGAACTTTTTGAAGTTTTAAAATTTATAATGAAATAAAAATTTAAAAAGTGATTTATGGAGTCATAGTCGCCATTAATGTCAGATCTAACACTTCTTTATAGATGGTGTTCGTGTATTATGAACCCCAAGACTACCTCTACCTCTTTCTAGTGCTTATTTTTTTTTTGGCATAAATTTTCAAGTACTGTTTAAAAGTAAAGTATCAACCCTTATATGTCCCACTGCTGGGCACGGGTCTCCTTCCTCGAAATCAGGCGAGGAGGGTAATGGGCCAATAGTCCACCGCGCTGGCCCAGTGCGGATTGGTGAACTTCACATACCTTCAAAGACTTTCAATCTCATCAGGTATGCAGGTTTCCTCACGATGTTTTCCTTCACCGGTGAGCGAACGATGGTCTCGTGTGCATTTAGAAATTTAGAAAAACCCATTTCAAGGCACACACGGACGGGTCAGGATCGAACCCGGAACCCCTCGCGTAAGAGGCCGAGTCCGTCCACCACTGGACCACCGTCGCTACTTACTACTTACTACCTTAAGTACTGTTTGTTACCTGCGAATATATACTTAATCTTATTAAACAAATAAAATAATAGGAAGTAAGCTGTCCTAACAAAGAAGATGATATATGTATATTTTAATATTCCGTAAAACAGCTTTGCTGTGTTTCTGAGAGAAAGGGAAGACAGGCAGTGTAATTGCTGGAACTGAGACTTAATATCTCATGGCGCAGGATGGGCAGTACAAACCCCTAACATTCCATCTTACGCAGGCTCTCATCGGGCACGTATGATTTGGTGGCTACCTGTATCGGACAGCCCACAGGGAGCCGACGACGGAATGTCATGAGGCGGTGGACTCTGTCCAGCACACTCTCGAGATGTGTCCGAGATAAGCGGAGCTGCGTCACGATTTGTCGGAGCGGACTTGTCGTTGTCGAGCCTTATCACTGTGATGCTCAGCTGTGACGAGTCCTGGACAGTCATGGCCTCCTTCTGTGAGACAGTAATGACCCATAAATTAGAGAGGAGACCGCCAATGAGGCTTCCCCCCGTAGATGACGAACGAGGGTGCGTCGGAGGCGCTACTTAATGCGCCCCTGTGCTCGTTTCAGGCTCGGGATGGATACTCGGGCCCCACTAGACACGATGTCGTGAAGACTACTTAGTAGCGGCTGGACGGTCTCCGATGTTGTTGGAGAATCTGGTCTTGCCGGGGCCAGTCTGTCGTTAAGGGGTTCCTGTTACCCGCTGACCCCCAGAAAGCAGCCGAAGGCGCTCGCAGTGGTTTTAGCTGGGTAGTGCACCCTGATGCGAGTACTGATAGGTATATATTTTACTGTTAGTAAAAAAAAAAAAAAAAGAAAAAAGATAGGCAGCGCACGCGTTGTCTGGTCTATTTCCAAAATCAATTCGAAGCGATAATTATCAGTTAATGGTTAGTTTGCCTGCTTATATATTTTCTAACTAATATAGAAAGTACAGATTCAAACGACTTACTTACTACTGATATTGTCTTACTTTTTTAAATTTAGTTACTATTACTATTTTTGTTTGCATTCGTGTCATAATCGGGTGCACCTTGTATTAAATATTTGCATTTTTATGAAATGTCCATTTTTTTAAATAAAATGCGTGTTACACTGATTTAATGTTAAGGGATTAATATTCTAGCATAATATTTTCATTTTGCAATCACATTCTTAGAAACTTAGCACGGGGCTAAATTACCACGATGTGATTGTGTGTAAGTATCTATATTACTCTAATGATTAGTATTATAATATTATAAAATTAAATTTTAATAATAATATTAAAATAAAATATAAACACCAAATTAATAATTACATAAAAGCGTACAAATTTTTAAGGTAAATACACTTCTGCGCTGTTAACTTTTAAGTTTGTTGGTGAATCAGTTACTAAGCTTTTAGTTTATGTTTGCTTAGTTAATATTTACTTATTTGTGTTCAAATTATATTATAATACCCGGTGGCTATGTCTAGCTAGACTTAAGTTGGATACTAAGTTATATAAGCTATTATGGATGACTACGGTCCGAGATCGATTCTGACTCCCTGTGGTACCGGTACCTTGTAATAATAAAAGTAATAATAATAATATCTATAGACGATTTATACCACGTCAATCTGGTCCCGTGCTAAGTTCTCAAAGAGACTTGTGTTACGGGTACCAGACAACGGAAATACATATATTTATATTATTTAAGATTTTTATTATATAATACACATATTTAATAAACATCCATGACCCAGGAACACAGAAACTTTTTTGTGTTACCTGGCGAGATTCGAACCCGCTACCTCCGGCTTGTGCGCCAACGCGCTAGCCGCTGAGCCACAGAGGTCATCTGGATCGTCTGTCGTAAAGGGTTGCTCTAAATTTCTACTGGGCTTGAACTAGAGACCACCGTTCGGTCACTGGTAACAGGAAAAGTCGTGAGTAAACTTCCATGCCTGATGATATTAAGTCTTTAAAGATGTGTGAAGTTCACCAACACGCGGGTCAGCACCTCGATAAGGAGGAGGAGGGAGCTGCCACTGCACGGAGATCGTCTTCCCATCTGGTTTAATAATAGGGTTGTAATAATATTGAAATATGTTAGCTCAAACATTTTTTCTTATTCAATTTAAATAATGTCAATAAAACCCTCTTTGTTCAAGAGAAAAACCTTCAAGTTAGATCCAAGCTTCTCTTTCGAGGCCGAGCCAGCAAGACCATCGTGTCTTGCAAATCATTATTGTCATCATTCCCAGTCATAATCATCGTCATTATCTTTACGTCCACTGGATCTCCCATTGAACGCCAAGAACGACCACCGCTTTCATCATCATCACTCTATCCATTCATTGCTGAACTTCCTTCCTCAATGAGCGCCAAAACGATCGATTCCTTGCCACTCACATCTAACTAACGCGTCGGCAATGGCCGACCAACAATTCGTCTACCCAAACGCGGCTGCCACTTTCATAATTTACTGTAATTAAAAATCATCATAAACACAGTAAAAATATATTCTCATAAAACTAAAAGGAATTCTCTTTTGAATGAAAATCTCTTTGAAAGATATGTGTCTACATTACATAAGGGGTGGTGCATATAAGTCGTAATTTCAGCTTTATGCTGACGTCCGTTATTTCAAGGCTTTTTTGTTGGATAGAACTGATATCTTCGTGAACTAAGTTAACCTGCAACTGATTCTGAAAGCATTAAGCATTGCTGTGCAAAGTGTAAAGCGAATCTATACAATTTTTTCAAAGAATCTAGTTTTATTTAGAGAATTGAGCATTCCAAATACGCAACTTAAATCAACGTCGGATTGTACCGCGACGCTTTTTAAACGCTCGTGTGAACGGGGGCTACATATTTATATTATCTACTATTATAATATAATAACAATTTATTGTCAAAAAAGGTACAAATACAGATGGAATAAAAATGCTGTTTTCTGTCACGGAATTCGAGTACCTACTTAGATTTTATTTTTTGACTAGCTGTTGCCAACGGCGCGGGCAGCGGGCTTTGCCCACATTAGCAAAAAAAATATCCTTTTTTTTAAGATCCTGTGCTACTTTTAGTACCTCCGTGAATATGTGTACAACGTTTCATGATGATCGGTTGAGTAGTTTTCGCGTGATACTTTCACATTTATAACATTAATAAGTTAGCAAGCAATAAATAAATAAAGTAAGGATTGCCTCAATAATAGACATTTGACACTAAAAAGATTTCTCAGACATTTTTATCATTACGAGCTTGTTCTAAAAGTTGACATTGAAAAAATTCCAAGTTTCTAGTAAATTCATATTATAAATTATTAAACGGATTAAAACAACCTTAAATCACCATCTTATCACCATAAACTACCGTTTTCGTCTATTGCTTGACAACAATTCAATGAACACCAAGATGGCCGATCCACTAGCAACTAACGTCACCTTATCGTAGACGTATTATTCACACAAATTGTTTGCCCTGCGAAATCTAAGCCCATAACAGTAAAGTGTAACGCCCATTTAGTAGACTATTGCTTCAACCGTTAATATGTCAATTTAATACTTATTAAATACTAAGTATTAGCCGCAACTTTACCCGTATTAACATTAAGTCTGTATTCGGACTCATATTGATTAATTATTGTAGCGAAACTTCAAGATGTGATTTGAGATGATACGAAAAATCGACGTCGAATAGAGACGACCACATTCTTAGATAGGATTTAGTCAGTTAAAAGTATCCCAGTAGATTTATTCTTTTTTTAAATTATTTAAAACTTTTATGTCAAATAAAATAATATTATTTTCTTGGTATATTTCTAAAGGCCATTTCTAAGAACAGCCATTTATAAAACGGCTACTATTCTGAGTTTTAACTTTTGCCGTGTGTGAATTGCACACTTATTTCAAAGATTAATGTCACTGAGTAATGTCGTAACATGATATCGATGTAAGAATCATTAATTTTTAATTAATATTAATCCTTACTAACATCCATTATAAATGTTCAAGGGATGTCTGTTACGCGTTTACGTGAAAACTTTTCAACCGATCATCATGAAACTTTGTACTTAACTTTGCAGATATTAGAAGTCACATATGATAGATAAAAATGTTTTTTTTTTGCCCACGCGTGCCAAGCCGCGGGCAACAGCGACATCCAAACTCAAAAACTTTTTACCCGTTTACATTATTAGTAGAATAGATAATACCATAATTGATTGGGCTCGTAAGCTTTTACGGAAATTGGTAAACATTAAAATTTAACAAATTTCCAGATACTATGCTTTGTTTGTTCGAAAAGTAAGCAAATTTATTAAATTCATACAAAAATATTTACATCTAGTCGGCCAATCAATTTGGTTTTAAAAAACGAAGCATCCTTTTTCATTTACGTACAAAAATATATTTGATACTTGTGTTAGCTTTGAAAATCATAATGCGCTTGAGGTTTGAAGTGGAATAACAAACACGGTAGTACACAAGCTAAAAGTAATTGACTTTTGTGAACTCACTTCAAAAACGTAACATTCGGATTGACGAGTTACAAAAAATGTATACTAATAAAATACTTATTATGTACTTTATACTAGCACACATTTTTTATGTAAGTAAGTGATACATAGATGTGCTTATCTCTATAAGAGATCTCTACCAGCAACAAAGAGCGCTTAGCATATGTGCTATATATGTATAACCAGATACATATTGTGTATATATATGTATAACCAGATACATATTGTGATAAATCTATTCCAGCCACTGCACGGAGATCGTCTTTATATCTGGATAATGGCCGAGAAACACATCGTCTATGTAAACGTGGCACCACTCTTGAACCTTATTGACTCATCGGTTATTCGTTTTACTGAGTGCTTGACCAGCCGGCAACTCATTTTTAAATCGCACGTTGCAAATCCTGAGACGTAAAAGGCGTATGATGGTAAATCTTAGTGCTAGTATCTACACAGGCTTTCCATATCTTCCTTCAGAAACACAACAAAGCCATGACGACGGAAGCGCAGCACAAGCACGCGCTTGTGCTGCGCTTCCCTCCCACCCATAAATTATTCAAGGCGACGACTAGATATGGCAACGATCTCCGTGCACCCTCACGATAGGTTTCTAACGTCACCCGTTCCAAACCAGTAGACCGTAGCTGACCAAGTTAGGTACAAACCCGACGCCATGAACATGGCGGGGGGCAACCCCCCAAATTTTTAACGTCATAGGATGATCCAACCGGATCACCCCATTTCCGATGACGCATAACGGTCACTAGGACCATTAGCATAGATCCAACCGAAAAAAAAAAAAAAAAAAAAGATCTCCGTGCTATGGACGGTGCTAGTTGAGCGAGTTGATCGGTTGTCTTTAGACGCATTTGCATAGAGGATATATTATTATAGCTCATGGAGTACTGCAGGGTGATATTAATGGACCTACATTATTTCTCACATGTATGAAAAATCTTTAATTTGTTATGATCATTGAGAGCTCAATAGGTTTCTATATAAATAAAAATGGCATAGTATTTTATAGTTCAAACTTATAATTATGCGTAAAAGCTCTATTGTAATAATATACTATCACATTTTTTAATATCGTGGCACATAATTTTCTAGTAAAGTTTGTTTTGCTTGTACATACCTCCAAATAATCAGGAATTTAACATGCCTGCGCTGCAGAAAATTAAAAATATAGAGTATTATCCTTAGGAATAATAAATATTAAGTCAATGGGACATTTCAGATGATAACTATTTTCATCCACTAGATGTCAGAGATGGAAGGAGTATTCCATCTTGGCGTCAATTGGAAGATCTCCGTTTAGCAGCGGCAGGATACAAGTCAGGATAAAAGGATGAAAGTAAGGTATCACCTTAACCTAGTTCAAAGGGCGAAATACTTGAAACAGTTTCGTAATTCACCACTCAGAAACTGGTTCAACGCTGGTGCGCAATACCTTCATAGTCCTTGTTCTGCAGTTTAAAGTTTCACAAAAGATTTGGTCAAAGCAAGTGTTTCATGCAACACAGGAAAAATTACAAAGGAGAACAATATGTGACGATGTAGTGAGTAATTTCATGTTTGTAACCGTGAACTTGGATTTACGCAGCCTTAGAAAACAAGGGAAACGACGCCAACGCAATTGTGTTACGATGACATAATTATAAAGGCACATGAAACGAAACGTTTGTTCCTATAATTATGTCCTTGCAGATAGTTTAACTGTTTGACGACGTTTCTTTCCACGGCTTTGTAAGCGGCGAACTACGTAACGTGCTTACGTAAAACCTTTTGCGAACGCTTTAAAAATTCACCTTTTGTTTGCAGAAAGTCTTTAGTCACTTTCCGTTAAAAGCGATAAATTTTACTGCATTTTTAATAATTTAATGTAATATCATTAAGAGGCGTGTGCCACGAAATGAAAGTGCCCTGCTTCCTTTCCAAGGTGTTTTATTATCCTGCTTACTTGTGCAGCTTTATTTTGTGATACCCAAGTAAGAAAAAAAACTGAATTTTTGTCATACATGTCTGTGTACCTAATGTGTGTCACAAATAAACTTTCTTTCTTTGTTTATTTGGTGTTCCAAATGAGATTATGCAGTGTAATTACTAGCACTGACATTTATCATCTCATATCTCAAAATGATTTGTTGATGAGTTGAGCTTATCATAGGCAAATTAATGTTCATAAGTGATGCTTATCATCAAGTCGCATGTCTGCCAGATAATTTAATTAAAAATAAAGGAGCACGAAAATATTTTTCCAATATTAATATTTCGCAAAAAATATATATCAAATATTCATTAATTTATTTACTTTCGAAAATAGATAGCATTGAGATTGATTTATAATTAAATATTAAATTGCCGTCGTCATTTTTGTGTTATTAGGGTTTCCTTGAAGGATCAGCTTCCCACACAAGACAAATTGGCTGTAATTAAGGTTTCTAAAATAAAATATAATTATATTCACTTATTGCTTATGAAAACTTGTTTTTCTTTACTTCGTCCAAAAGCTATATTTATTTTGGATTCATAAGCGCTATATAAGCTGTCAACTAAAAAAAAATATTCTTCTTGTGTTTCTTCCATCGTTGAGTTATTTTATATCGTGATAGCATTTTTTATACTTAAATTTCAGAACTTAAAGTTAAAAATAAATATTTCCCTTATTATATTAGCCAAGTCATTTTCGATGATTTTATATTTTCCAGTTACCAATGGAAATATTATGCAAATATTAAATTATATTATTTTCAAGTATATTATTATTAATATAATAATATTATTATTATATTTTGGGAAATCAAAATAATAAGATAACTAAAACTTATGCTCTAAAACTATTTAAATATTGTTGAAAATGATAACAGAAATGTAGCGAAAGTGCTTCGCAACTGAATATTCTATACTCACATTATAGAGGATAATGGTATGGATCTGCCAAACTGATTTTGAAAATTATTTTACCAATACAAGGCTACGTTATTTGTGAGAGATACAGGCCATAATTTATCCCATACTACTAAGATGTGAAGCGATTAGTTGCTGCTAGTTAGTTGTATAATGCTTACGTGTATAATATGTATGTAAAGTAACACATCTCACATTAAAATCGTCGTAATTATCCTATTCTACTAATATTATAAGCGCGTATGTTTGTAGATTGTGAATGTGATGTACGGATGGATGTTTGTTACACTTTCACGCAAAAACTACTGATAGGATTTTGATGAAAGTATACAATAATATTGCTTACATATCAGAATAACACATTTATCCCCGTACTCCCACGGGAATGGGAAGTACGCGAGTGAAACCGCGGGACGCTGCTAGTGTATAATAATAATACGGCATGATTCTTGGGACTCTGAAATTTTCGGGAGAAATTTAGCTTATATTCTAATCTAAGGATTAAGCGATGTCCATTTTCACTTTAGGCCCAATTAGTTCAGAAGTTTTGTTCTGAAATAGCAGCAAACATCTAAGCTCACAACTTTCGCATTTATAATGTTTGTAAGATTAAGGTAAAGAGGTTTTTATAGTTCATTATAGCGCGCTGACTTCCGAAACAATTAGTCAAGCTTAAAAAATATTTATATTACTCATTATTGGGGTTGGTAAGGGTTTTAGAGGCAAGATTTTTTTGGAGAGGAAAACGCGGGCAATCAGCTAATCTTATCAAGTTATTGCAAAGTCACTCTTCATAAGAAAAATCTCACGACCTCTGTGGCTCAATGGTTAGCGCGTTGGCGTTTAAGCCGGAGGTTGCGGGTTAGAATCCCACCAGGGAACAAAAAAGTTTCTGTGTTCCTGGGCCATGGATGTGTATTAAATTTGTATATTATATAATAACAATCTTAATAGAAGTATTAATATAAAACGTATTAAATATATGTATTTCCGTTTTCTGGTACCCGTAACACAAGTCTCTTCGAGTATTTACCACGGGACCAGATTGACGTGATGTAAAAAGCGTTCATATATATTATTATTATAAGAATGTAATTTAAAAAAAATCATTACTCGAGTCCACAAGCAGTTGGATAAAGTCAGTTTAATAATGCCGGCCAGTACACGTCGCTTGAAACTTGCAACCAAACAAATGTTTCAAAACAGATGAAACATTCATGTGTACTTTGTTTTATTTTAAATACTTATCGATATACCTTCTCATATTATATGAATGCCTAGTACCTAGATATATACAAACGCTTTAAAACCGTTGTGGTCCCGGAGAGATGCTGGTAGTCTGTTGATCCCGTCCCAATGATAACACCATCCCGTTTATTTGAAGAAGATCACGGGATAGATAGTGTCATTGCTGGCTTATGAAAGCTAGTCTGAAAAATTAATGGGCAGGTGGCGAATCAAAGTATGTCCATAATTAAAATTGACTTCACAAAAGCAACTGGCTCGTCAGCCAGCTTGTCCACGAGATATAGCAAAAAAAGGAGTGTGTGTGTGATTCACACACGAACACAGAAACACAGAAACACAGAACACAGAAGTGAATTCGTGAATTCGTTCTGAATTACTGTGACACCTTTTACCTATTATTGTTTGTGAATACGGGTGTCAGTATCTAAATGCTAAGTGGCTACCTCTATTGTTCACAATATTAATACTGTAAACTATACTACAGCTATAATTCCTATCTTAAGTTACTTTTTAATTATATGGTCTTGATATAATATGCTGTGAAGAATTAAAAAAAAATGTCTTCTTTTAAATTCAAATACATATTAAGACGAGACACTCGTGGCGCAGTGGTAACAGCCGCGCGGATCGATCCACCAGGTTAAGCAACGCTTGCCGAGGTTGGTCCGTGGATAAGTGACCATCTTTACATACCGAGACTCCTCCGTGCCTTGGAAAGCACGTTAAGCCGTTGGTCCCGGCTGTCATTCGAGGATCTTTGACAGTCTTTACGGGTCGTCGGAAGCCCGAGAATCTGACAACCAGTCTAACCGCGGGGTACCGTATCACCCAGTTACTGGGTTGAGGAGGTCCGACAGCAGTCGCTCCATATAAAATACTGGTATTCAGCTGAATCCGGTTAGACTGGAAGCCGACCCCAATATATAGTTGGGAAAAGGCTAGGCCGATGATGATTAAGACGAGGCACCTGAAAATTATATCTACACTCGCTTCGCCCATTTAACATAGTTTCGATGAGGTTTTTACTTTTGTGCACAAAAAATGGCGCCGCAATAAACACAAAGGCGTATGCGGCACTGTCACTAAAGTATAAAATAAATTATATAAAAGAAAATATGGAAGTAAAAACATGATTTTTCCCAATTTACCAGCGAACTTAAGATTTTAAAGTATGAATGCGTAATATAGTTTCGGAAAATAAAAATAAAAAACACTCCATTGGAATAAAAAAAAAAACTATTGAAAAAATTATTACTAAGCGTTTTTTTTGCAAACTACACTGCAAAAAATTCGAATACTTCGTTGTACCAGGGCACGATAAATAAAAAAGATAAAATTAATTAATGATCTTGATCTTGAAATATTTAAGTAATGTTCGGATAAAGGAAATAATAAAGTTTATTTTTATAGTAATAGCTGAGATAAGCAATTAATATTTTTGCGCAGTTTTTCCTGTATACTCGACATTTCTCTCTTATTATCGCTGTCATCATATTTCTCACTGCAGGATACTTTAAAGTAATATCTAAGAAATATCACATACACATTCGTCCTTCGTCTATTTATTATACTTAATACCACTTGAATAGACTTCTCACAATTTCATAAATAATCATATTCACCTTGAGAAAATCCTACCGTATTCACCTTGCTCTGTGGTGAACTTGAAGGAACTAAGCTTGTGTGTCGGCACTAAGAACATAAAGTGTAAGACCTAATGAACACGTATATTATGGCATATAGGTCACGGTTGAATTTACGTACATTACATGGCCATGACCCAATAAAGTGCAAAATTCATTATACAAATATGCACTTGACGGGATTTGAACTTGAGACCGCAGCGTATATTCAAGTAGTTACTTATGCTACTACAAGGCTATGATGATTGTACTGTTACTGCGTTCGTATTTTCATTGAAATTTCAATAGGGAAGATGGTTTTAAAATACTGAGTATGTGGAATCAGGTGATTAGTCAAAGTCAAAGTCAAAAATTTTATTCTAAATAGTACCATCAAAGTATCCCTTTGAACGTTAATTGAGTCTACCACCGGTTCCAAAGCGAGTCCACTGAGAAGAACCGGCGAAACAAACTCAGTGGAAATAGTCTTTTCAAATATTATTTTACAAAAAAAAATATAAGCAATACATAACACTATAGTAGTAAAGTATATAAGAAGAATTTAGCAAGAAACTCTGGTGGGTTGCTCCTTTCAAAATATAGTATACAATTTTCATAAAAATAAGTAATTACATATATTTATTACTATTCCTATACACACTAGCCTAAGATAAAATAAGGAAATATAAAAATAAGATTAAAAAAGAAACTCAGCTAGGTAGAAACCGCGTAACACGACCGGCCACCACAGTAGCACCTCCACACAGGCTAGGACGCGTGAGTCAGCGTCAACCTCTTTCACATATTAGGGGGAAGTGGAAGACCCATCCCACAACGCCACCACTGCAATGGCATAAGCGAGTATGACATGTCATATGTTTTATTATTTTATGTGATTAGTTTATGTGATAGTGTCTCGCACTCAAAAAAGATACTGTTGGTATAGTGTGTCGTGGTGAACAAATGCGTCCGTATGCCGTAGATAGTGACCAATCCCCACCATGGTCCAGGCCTTGTCGTGGCGGTGGGTCTCAGTAGCCCAGGGTGACCACAACACCTTAGGCGAAGCAAATTAAGTCGAGGGGGCTCTTTGTGCCCCGGATCTACAAGCAACAGGGCATCTCGACGGCTAGTCAGTCCCTCAGGGGTCCGACGCCACCTCCACAGAGCGGTTGCCCCGCACCACAGAATAACCAGTCCCAACGTCTGGACAGTACGAGGAGATGAGTTTCCTATCGTCACCCCTTGCCCCCTGCTATTTTGCCCCCTCTTAAGAAGAGGGACAAGGGACAACCACATAGCACAAAGGGCCTTTCTCGGCTCAATTCGCTTTGCCCAAGGTGTCGTGCTCACCCAAGGCTACTGAGCTCCACCGCCTAGACAAGGCCTGACCACGGTGGGGAGATAACTAGGTGGGGAGAGGACCTCTGTGGCTCAGTGGTTAGCGCTTTGGCGCACAAGCCGGAGGTAGCGGGTTCGAATCTCGCCAGGGAACACAAAAAAGTTTCTTGTTCCTGGGTCATGGATGTGTATTAAATATGTGTAAATTATATAATAAAAATCTTAAATATAAGTATTAATATAAAAAGTATTAAATATATTATGTATTTCCGTTGTCTGGTACTCGTAACACAAGTCTCTTAGAGAACTTAGCACGGGACCAGATTGACGTGGTATAAAAGCATCCATAGACATTATTATTATTATTATTATTATAACTAACAAAACTAGTCCCAGGTAAAATTATCTATTTTACTAACACAACTAGTCACAGGTGAACTTGTTTGTCTATCTAACTGACAAAACCACCCTCAGGTAAATCGATGGTGTAAAATTTTCTAACTTACCTTTCAGATAACCTATCTCCCAGTTTGTCTAACATAAAAATACCCATCTAATAACATAATGTTATTGGCTATACACTGTTTTCTACAGGCCTTTCGTGAATTTATCGTGTTACCTAGTACGTGCACCACGGAACTAGGTTAACGTGGTTAAATATTTATTATTATCGCCCAAACGGAAACACCCTGTGAATATCGCAGTAGAAGTTACCGAAACCCCGACAAAACCTTTTTAATGTGCATGTGTAATGCCTACGAGAATCCAACTAATTCTAATTTGGTTTACATTAGACCAATTCAAATTGATTTCCTTATATTATATTACAATTTAAAAAAATAGTCCGACTTAAAAAAATTAATAAGCTACAAGCAATAAAATAGTTGCGTTTCTAATTTTATTTTCTGTAACTTTTAAATTACTACTTACAATCAATTTATTCTTTAAATTATACAATGTTTGTATTTCCGACATCATTAATATACTTTTGGTGTCGGGCCGTATTAGTTGCTGTACGAATCTCCTCATTAACACCTGAAAGTTGGAAAGGGAACGATGCACATTTTTAAAAGAAGAACTATATAGGTATTAGAAAAAAAATATTTCAATAAAAAATCTCAAACCATGAAGGTTCTATGTAAATTCGAAATACCTATTATTCTTATTTTTGTTCGTAGCGTATTATGTTTCAATGTTTACGTAACAATAGGAATGTTTTATTGTGAATATTTAAGTTATTTTTAGTTATGTTTTTTTGTGGCTATAATATAATATTATTTACATTTTTCTTTCGAATGAAAAAGGAATGTTTCCTAACAACACAGTTCCCTTCAAGGAGTTTTTAAGTATGTGTCCACTATTACCTG
Source organism: Lycaena phlaeas (assembly GCA_905333005.2). Lineage (NCBI taxonomy): Eukaryota > Metazoa > Arthropoda > Insecta > Lepidoptera > Lycaenidae > Lycaena > Lycaena phlaeas. The sequence goes on along the minus strand of HG995168.1, from coordinate 19,149,608 downwards.
AATTTCGTCGTCATTCTTGTCCCAACAGGAAAAGGGCATTTTAATGATGAATCTCAACAATCAACACTTATTATAAGGAAATCTGCGAATACTTGTATATTATATAAAAACATAAAGGCTCACTTAAATATACATGTATTACTAGTATTCACTTAAATATACATTATAAAATAAATCTAATTTAACTAGCCACAGCTAGTGGGTAGCTACATTTTTTTAAAAGAAGAATGTATACATAGAAGAATGTATACAGGTATCATCTGAAAAAAGTTTCACTCAAAAATTTCAAGCCATGAAGGTTCTATGTCAATTCGAAATATAATACCTATTATATGTAATAGATATTATATTACATAAAACAACAATTTCATACTTTAAACCCTATAATATTATAAATTACATTACAATATATTTAAAATATTTTTTTACTGAGTTTGTTCACGTTTTCGCTTGGCATGAAAGGGACTCGTTTTGATAATGAGAATATTCAAAGTGTATAAAGTTATTTTAATATTGCCGTAAACACTAGCATATTATTCAGTGATTCCATAAAAGCTATTATTACAGTTGTTTAATCAAAAGCCAGTAGTGCTTTAAGTCTTTTGATCAAATATTTGCCGTCGCAAGTAATTAATTAATACTCCTCATTCCCTGTAATTAATGAATAATAATCCAAGCCGTTTTATACTTTTACTGTATTTTCCTACTTAATAACAAGATTTATTTCCAGGAGCTTAAAATAAATTGATCTTAATTCTCTGATCGTCGATTCATTCAATTGTTATAGTTTTGTGCTTATCATCGTCACCGAATCTAAGTTGTAAATATGAAGAGTTTGTTTGTTTGGATGTGCTTTTCTTAACACTAAGCAACATCTTTTTTTAACATCTTCATCACCATCATCATCATCATCATCAGCCTTTATCCGTCCACTACAGACAGACCTGAAGGCCTCCCTCAATGCAAAAAATAATGAATTAGAATTTAAAAAAATATCATGGGTCTCTTTCAATAAAAGCTAAGATGGCCAATTTCCCAGTCTGCCCAGAACCGACAGTATGGATAATTGATTGAGTAGAGTTTATAATATTAGTAGGATAAACGTAGGTTCTTTTTACCAAAGATTGATGATACCTTTACTAACTTTTATCTTTACCAGTAGAACTCTATACACATTATTATGTTCAAACTAAATTAGACTTTTTAAATTTAGATTTAGACTTAGTCCAAATTAAATGATAACACTTAACATCAGAAAGTGCAATTCGTGCAATTTTGTGAAACAAAAAGTATCAACCCTTATATTATGTCCCACTGCTGGGCACGGGTCTCCTTCCTCGAAATCAGGCGAGGAGGGTAATGGGCCAATAGTCCACCGCGCTGGCCTAGTGCGAATTGGTGAACTTCACATACCTAAAGACTTTCAATCTCAACAGGTATGCAGGTTTCCTCACGATGTTTTCCTTCACCGGTGAGCGAACGAAATTTAGAAAAACCCATTTCAAGGCACACACGGACGGGTCAGGATCGAACCCGGAACCCCTCGCGTAAGAAGCCTAGTCCGTCCACCACTGGACCACCGTCGCTCTTGCAATTTTGTGTAACAATATAAAATCTTCAGATTAACAAAAAAAGAAAATAGTCGAAAAACCTCCCAAAAATCCTAACATCCACAATAAGCGGTACTTGTTACACGGCCAATTGTCGAATCGACGAATTCGGGGAAACGCCAAAATGCACGGAACGTGAATTTGTTTCATATATGTAACATTTTTACCCGGGAATCTGAATGGGCTCTCCACTAGATAACTTGTTACGGAGCTAAAATACTAATTGGCTGCAGAGTAAATGACACTCAGTGTCTTTATAATCATCTTTTAAGTACATTCATACTATACACACTTATATCAAATAAAGTAAGTAAAAATCAACGTTTTCATCTTTAAAGTATCAACCCTTATATGTCCCACTGCTGGGCACGGTTCTCCTCCTCGAAATCAGGCGAGAAGGGTCATGGAGGTCGAGGAGGATGGGCCAATAGTCCACCGCGCTGGCCCAGTGCGGATTGGTGAACTTCACATACCTTTAAAGGCTTTCAATCTCATCAGGCTGCAGGTTTCCTCGCGATGTTTTCCTTCACCGGTGAGCGAACGATGGTCTCGTGTGCACTTAGAAATTTAGAAAAACCCATTTCAAGGCACACACGGACGGGTCAGGATCGAACCCGGAACCCCTCGCGTAAGAAACCAAGTCCGACCACCACTGGACCACCGTCGCTCGTCATCATCTTTATCGGGGACATTTTTGTCACTGTCGTTGTCATGATTATCGTTATCGTGCGCTTGATGAACATAATGGTATTCTATCAATGCTATCATTGCAATGTTTGATGCTAAATAAATAATAAAGACCACAGATTTATCAATAGAGACAGATGGTCCAGCATGCCGAACACCCGAGTGACGCTTCAAAGCGAATACAAATTCAAAAGCGGACACAATCTAATAGACCTTTAGACTTTAGAGCGCGACGCAATGTAAAGCACTTGAAAGCGCTTTTGAATTTCTATTCGCTTTGAAGCATCTGTAAGAGGTAGTGCCATGCTGCTTTGCAGCCGAATTGGGCCGGCACGACCGGGGTGGTACCTCTCGCTCACATAATACAGACGTAAACTGGCAGTTATGCAGTCGCGTTTCGTGCGGTTTGTGAGTTTCTGGTGGCCCATTGGGGTGGAAGGGAAAAGGAGGGAAACGCATATCTGCATAACCTTTGGTTATGGGGATGTTTATGGGCGTCGATAGTCACCAAAAGGCTTCGACTGTATGTTTGCCCTCCTTTGCTATAAAAAAAGCACAACTCGGTTGCTCGTCATTCTCCATCTGTCTTTAGTTAAAAATCTGCGACTAAATATATTAATAATCATTATATCTATTACTATTAAATACAGTATCGCCAACGTACGGCGCTGCTGGCGTGGACTTTCACCTTACACTTGACGTAGGTGCTTGCCGGAGAATATTTAGGTGCGTACTTATGTCGCCAGCCTGCCACAAATGTGGCGCTGTAGAGGACACGCTCCAGCACACCTTAACGGTGTGAGATAAATGGGCCGTACAGCATGATGATCTCGAAGGCGCTTGTGGCGGTCCTTGAGGGGAACTCTCTCGGGCTCGAGTGTTTGAGAGAGATGAGGTCTGGTAGGCGGCGGTCTTCTTCTGATACCGTTATTTCACAGAATATGGCCGCGGAGCAATTTTTTACAAAACAACATCGACTAGTATCCTAGTATAGTACATCCCATCACTAAGCACGTCTATGCTTTTACGTTATACGCATAGTAATTTGCTTAATCATTTTTCTTTCCATTTGATTTTATTTGGAGACTATCACATTCTGGTTGGGTTTGATTTTAATTACCACAGTAATTGGCGATCTACTTACTATTTTATGAATGAGCTATTAATAAAATACTTAATTATTTTTTTTAATCGTGGCATGTTTTCGGAGTAAAACGTAATGTTACTGGAACTGTGAACACGCATCATGCCACAGCGCACGGAGTATAACATAGATTGTGTATAATACATTCATACATCTGTAAAGACCGTTCGACTCGATACATTTCAATGCAATCCATCCGTTAAGCTTGACATTTTTGTACTTATGCAATTGTGTATCACAAGAAAATTGTGATCGAGACGCTATTAGCTTTCAACTCTATTGAGCGATTTTCAATATCATCCCTAGGACGTATGAACCCCTTTGTTATATTATACTAGTTGATTGTGATGTATAACAAAGAATAGCTTTTATTTCGGTTCGATAAGCTATAATACTAGCAGACAGCCACGTTATAAGTTTTTTTTGACGTGACAACGTCTTATAATTTGATATCTAAGCCGGCTGTATTAAGATGTTAATTCTCAGTGACAGTAATTGCCTGACATGCTCTTCTCCCCGAAACAGCAAAGTTGTTTAACGGGAGAAATAAGCAAAATGCAACCTATGCAGATATAGACCCAACGGCAGATATTTATAGAATTTACGTATTCAACAACTTTAAAGCTGGTTAACTGCATTTTATTATAATTATCATTCCCGGTAAAATTAAATAACACACTTTTAAGATAAAATACATTCGAAGTTTAAAAGATATTTTAATCATTTTCACAATTACTTTTATATTGGAAAAAACGTTTGTGAAGCTCGATCTACTGGATTAAAAGACAAAAAGTTTTATTCTAGGAAGGAACTTATAAATTACTCACAAATAAATTTTAACTAATCAAGCACTTATCCTTAGGATAAACTACGATACAAAAAGATAAGATTAATTTTATCCATCCTAAAGCTTTTTAAACAAAGATAAGATGAATTTTATCTATCTTAAAGCTTTTTTTTATGAAGTACCTAATTCGCATAGTGGAGCATCAACTTATTGCTACTGGATTCCAGAGGCAACACATCGTCATTCGTCTAAGATCGAAGTTTAATAGTGGCGAGTTCAGCACTGAACGAAGTCTGATGATAATAAGAAATATTCTAGAGTTGTGTTGATAATATTCACTTTCTCAATAGAGAAATTATGATGAGAACATGAGTGTGCTTGTGTGGCTTGCTTCCTCTGGATGATATATCTTTCTAAGAGAATCTTCGCTGCGTTTCCTCGTTTGACTTCTCGGTTCAGGTATGTGGTAACAAGTGAAGTTCTCCTGAAACATCAATGATCATGAATTAAGAGGTGACCATGCTGCTTTGCAGCCAAATTGGGCTGGCTCGATAGGTGCCTCTCATTTACATGAAATCGGCGTAAAGTGTCAGCTATGCTGTTGCGATTCATGTGGTTTGTGAGTTTCTGGTGGCCCATTGGGGGGCATAGGAAAAAGGAGAGCATCGCATCTGCAAAACCCCTGGTTTGTGGATGTTAATGGGCGTAGATTGTCGCAAGACTTCGTCTCGTTGTATACTATAAAAAAAAATGTTTATACACGAATAAAGCGAAAATAACTATGGCAATGTAATATTTTAAACTGACATAATTTCTATTCATTATTTGTTGTGTGGTTGTCATTGATTACCAGTGAGCGGCAGTGCAGTGGGCACATCATTTGATTTTGATATTGAAATAGGGTTCGGAGTGGACGCCGATTCAGGGTGACGGAGATCCAGACGACGTCCAACTAGATTTTCGACGGTGATGACTTTAAAGCAGTTACTTTTCCTAGTTGAATAAATGATTACCCAGATAGATGATATATGATCGATTTCCATGCAGTAGCCAGTCCGTGTTGGATGTGACTAGCTAGGAATCGCTTGTCTTGGTGTTTATTGAAAAAGGCCCTGTTCAGCAGCGGACGGATAAAGGCTGATGATGATAATGATAAAAGAGACAAAGTTATGATAAATGAGAAATGCAAACTGGGGAGTCGGTAATTCGGAGTTGTTTCAATATCCACCTAAATCAAACTACAGCTGATTGGTGCAATATTGAAAGCAGGAAGTTTCCAGAACACTCCCAGGACTTATGAAGGCTTAGTTACTTAGTCTAGACCTGCGATTGGCTTTGAAATATAGTTGAGTATCAAAGTATCTAATGCGAAGGTTTAAAGGCATTTGAAAATTCTATTGTTTTATTCTTATTTTTGTGTCCTTAGTAATAGACTTCTCCATCCTGTAATTTTATATTAATTGTTAGATTTATTTTGTAACTGTTTTATTTTAGTATGTGAATTAGGGCTATCCAATCTTTCAAAAGCTAGGAATAGCAATTTAAAAGTAACAAATATGTTAATTGTAAATGTGGTGACAATCTCTCAGCTATCATCCAAACGTTTTAATGCAGCAAATCGTCCGAAACACATCGATCATGCAAAACATATGGAAGAGCCGTATCAAAAATTTCGTTATATAATATGTAGTCCGGCTGTCATTGCCGACATGGTGCTGACCATTGTGTTGCAGCCACTTACTTCGGTGAAATATTTGCTCGTTTAGAAGCACCTTAAATAGCTAAGGTTTTGTGGTAACTAACCTAAGGTGCACCAATTTCCCTATTTCTTGTATAATGCAAATTGAAGTTTCCAAATAATTACAAATCATAATAATCAAGAAGGAAATAAATGATAAAGGAAATTAATAATTTTAATTTCATTTATTAATTATAACATTATGATAAAAGAGCGGACGCTGAGTCCTCACTGAAAAAAGGTGCTTAACGCGGGGTCAAGCAGTGGACGGACAATACAAATAATACCGACGCAAAAGATGTTTTTTAAAATAGCTCGACAAGCCAAGAAAATTTCGTTATTTGTCACCCAAAACAAACACGAACCCACAAACTAATCCAATAAGTATACTGTTTTATAATTTACACGAGCTGTAAAATATATTATAATCTTTATTACGACGGGAAGTGAATGGGCCGCAGCCTTACTTGATCTACGTACGTAACTATTTGGAGAGCTTCAGATGCGTTCCGCACCGAAATACAAAACGTATTGAGTATCAATTGATTATTTTGAGCTAAAACAACACAATAAACAAAAGCGGTTGGATTTACGTTATTGTGAATTTTAGTAGGCATGATTATTATTCTTGTCCTAACACTGCTACTGGTTCTGGTTTTAATTCTAATTTTGATTCTGAATCTGATTATGATAATGATTCTGATTTTATTTGAATTCTCCTTGTTATTATGACACCTTTTCAATGATAAAAATTAAAATTGCAATTTAAGTACTTGTTGAATTTATTTTTTATATTTAAATTGCTAACACAAACATGTCTGTAGGTTTAAGCTTGTACTTTTAATGCAAAAAAAGAGTTTCGCCACAAACATTAAATAATTTTGAGCCGTAATAGTTTTTAAATTTCGTTTAAAGATGTTTAGATAAATTCTGCTGCTGCTGATGATGATGATGATGATGATGATGATTATGATGATAATTCACTAGTTCTTTTCAGTTGAATAGGTACAAAACTGTTTATAGTCAATACAAAGTTCAAAAGAATTAGTGCCCACAATATAGACATGAATGAAAAAATGGCACAAAAACTTTGTCTACCGCTATAGTTCCCAAAGTCGAATATCCTTAATATTGCGAAACTAAAATTAGAAAATTGAAATTTCAATAGGACTAGGTTTCATTTAAAATCGCAAAATGAACGGCTGCATTTTTAAATGTAATTTCATACGGAAAGGATTGATAGAGATAATTGACAAGAATGCGGGGAACGGTAGCGCCGGGCGAAATCGCGCGAATTACTCAGGTGACAGTGACAGATGGGCGAGCGTAAGGGCCTTCTCACATTGTTGTAAAATGACGTCACAATGATGCGACAATAATACGACAACTCCGAAAATGAAGCAGAGAAGGTAGCTTAGAATTCGATTATTAATAAGGTAAAATGAGAGAAAGCACATAATTATAATAGTTCCGAACTTAAACCCAGTAATACATTAGCTAGTTTTAAAGTAATTTAAGTGTTTTTAAACGTCGGTAATCATTTAGAATCAAACATTTACAGACAATACCACAGAGTAAAGTAATACAACGGAAAGACAGTACATAATATCTACTCACTCATGCAACGTCAATTAAATCTATCAAAAAGCGCTCACTGAGAATATCTTAAGAATTTATGACGTAACATTACTTACACATAATTGACGAAGCTTATGGCCAAAGGCTTTAGTTTTATTGGGATATTTTAAGGATAATATGATATTTTAATTACTTTCCGATTCTTATATGAATTTCGCCGAAATTAATTATTCCTTTTCTCCTTTCTCATTTTAAACTTTGCCAAACCAATGGTATATTCTTTAGTAGTAGATAGTTTTTCTGCATTACTAGCCAAATGAGGTTCAACCCTAACGTTTAAAAAAAAACACTCATCGCTTCATGCCAGTTCAAGTTCTGGCTTGAAATGTATTGGGAAATTCAATTTTAGTGGTATTGAAATATTCGTTAAACATTAATAGTAGAGAAGCTGACATAACTGGGACGTTTGCTTGAAGGACTAAAGCGAATGAAAATTGTGTTATGTAAAATGCAGTTACCGTTTTCTGTGTTGTCGGTCTTTATAATATTATAGCAGAGTCAAAGTCAAAGTCAAAAAAATTATTCAAAATTGTACTATCGAAGTATCTTTTTGAAGGTCAATTGAGTCTACCACCAGTCTCAAAGCAAGTCCACTGAGAAGAACCGGCGATAGAGGTAGGTGATACGAAATTCACCGGGTCGTCCTCTCCTCTTGTTGCTGGCATGATTAGCTTTGCTGTCCAATTGCCTTCACATGGTACAACAATCATAAAAATAAAATACAGCCTTGTGAAAGGAATGATACCTATAATAGATTGCATAAATAACGATCTGATCAAAAAATTTGAACTATTGAGCTCAATTTCGAATATAGCAACCAAGTGCTAAATAACATTCAAAGGCAATTTAGTATCTAAATTTGTTATGAACTTACACAACCCACGCTGCTTTAGCAATTCCTCGAATGGTTTGAAGCAGTTTATTAGTAGTTTTATATTGAAAATATTTTACAAGAGAGTAGGGTGTACCATTAAAATCTTCCTGTCTTTATATTGTCGTTTGATAAAATCAATAAACGCTTGAAAAGGTCAAACCTAAATATGAATTTCTAAAAATTATTTCCAAGACAGTATTTGCTTTAGATATTGTTTTCCAATGTTTAAGTTTATGATCATCATCATCAAACGTTATAATTATTATAATTTTAATAATCTATCACGAGGATTTCCATCTTATTTTCTCCCGTAAAGCAGTTTTGCTGCGTTTCAGAGAATAGAACAAGGCAGGCGTGTAATTACTGACAACAAGACTTAACGTTTTATGTCTCAGGGTAGGCGACACATGAATAAGTTTCTTAGCTTACAGTATCAACCCTTATAATGTCCCACTGCTGGGTCTCCTCCTCGAAATCAGGCGAGGAGGGTTAATGGGCCATAGTTCACCGATGCGCTGGCCCAATGCGGGTTGGTGAACTTCACATACCTTCAAAGACTTTTAATCTTATCAGGCATGCAGGTTTCCTCACGATGTTTTCCTTTACCGTTACTTAGCTTATCGTCAGGTTAAACTCTGCTAGTTTACCTTTTCAACTACCTAATATAAAAGAAAAATCCTTTTTACAAACCCTAAAAACCCCGGGATTACAAAATTGTTTATGAAGAGTGACAATCCACTGAGTATGGACTATACCTCTCTAGCAAGAGGATCGGCTTCGATTCTGAAAACTTAGGGTGCTTATAAATGAGTTTTTCTAAATTTGTAAGTGCACTCTTAGCACGAGACCATCCATCGCTCAACGGTAAGGAAAATAACGTAAGGAAACCTGCATCTGTCTGATGATATTGAAAATTCTTTAAGGATCGTTTAGATTTAAAGAATCGCATTAAAATTCGTAAAAACCGGTTGAATTGTAATTCCAGAACTTTAAAGAATCAGCGAGATGAGGATAATTGTATTGGTTTGTACTAAAATTATAAAGTGGTAATGTTTTTGAGCTCGACAGGTATTAGGAAAGTAATTTCTGGCTCTACTGAACCGATTTTCTTTTTACCAATGGTAGGCTACATCATTCGTTAGTGATATTTAATTAAATATGATAAATACAAATATCGTATTTTTGTCCTATGTTCATTGGTACTGTTTGCTTAACATATTTTTTTGTTCCGGTTTGTACTAAAAACGACTCTGTCTGATGTCTGAGTTGTCAGACTATAATATTATATTGTATAATATGTATTATAGTTACCATTGATAGATGTAGGTGATACGAAATTGACCGGGTCATCTAGTAATATATCTATTGATACTGAGGAAGCAAAGAAAAAAAAACAGATAAGAAATATCATGACGTGTTTTGTCTGAATCGTTAAATATAATCGAAAGTCATGTAGATAAATGGAGTTAACCAATCATAAATCGAATAAAAATCAATCTTTTAAAAAAAAATGTAGCCATAAATTACGTACTTTTCCGGACACAGTTAATACGTCACGAATCGCGGGACGTCAATAATAATATTAATAATCATGTGCGGAATTTTAAAGCATTATAATCTGGAATTGGCCGAATGCCAATATATGCCAGTTGCGTTCCAAAAATGCACAAAGCTGCGGTACGGAATTTATTACTGGAAAAATCATGAAATATAACGCCCCAGGTAAAACTGGGGGTTAGGAATTATATGGAAAATATAATAAAGTCTAATACTGAAACGGATAGAAGATTTCCCACTAGCTGGAAATTTTCTAGGCTTCTTGACAGGGAGTGGCGAAAGATCAACTTGACAATGCTAGGTAAAATATAAAAGTTACATGTTGTGAATTTAAAGTAGATTGATATAATATTATTATTATTATTATTATAACGAAACAAATTTTCCGGATTTATCGCAGTTTATCGAGTTTTTTACAAGCCCAACGTTTCGGGTACTTTACAGCAATCATGGTCACGGGAGGAACATATCCAGTTAAAGCGAGTCCAGCGATAAAACCGTAAAAGTTGTTTGATTATAATACATATAAGAAAAAAAATATTTGCATCTTTTTTTTTAATTTAAGTAAAACAGACACAAGGCAAACATGCCTGGCTGCAAGAGGTCAATTCAGACCAGACCACCTGGACTCAAATCTTAGCGATTCATGATACTCTTAATAATTATTGTCATTATTTTAGGAACACATGAAAGGTGTTTGTTGGGAGAAATAAATTAGTAGAAATAGGAAGAAAATATTATTTTTTACAAAAGTATTAAAACCAGAGAAAATGCTCGTATTTTAAAGATTTATAAATGTACAAGTGCAAACCAAAGGAAATGCAAAAATTTCGAATTGCTTGCTGCACTTCAAATTATCCGCGAGAACTAAATAATTGAACTTGGGAAGCGATTGAATATTTACACTGCACTCGATGAAGCCAATCGCGGCGGATAAATACGTATATTATTCAGTGAAATATGTTCTTGATGTAAGACGTTTATTGGCATGTCTTGGCATAAAAATTCCTTGAATTCCGTAACGGTATGGCATGGCTGTGTTATTTACTTCAATATTCATTTTAGATGTGTTTATGAATTTTTCGATTTTAAATCTGCCAGGTATTCTGTAACGGCCTACTTATTAACGTCCATTAAGCAACTAGGAAGAGGAAACTGGAGACGATCTACCTACTTTTTTTATAGCATAGAAGGGCAAACGAACAGTCGCAGCCTTGCGACTATCGACGCCAATTAACATCCACATAAACAAAGGTTATGCAGATGTTTTGCCCTCCTTTTCCCTATCCTCCCTAATGGGCCACCGGAAACTCACAAACCGCACGCGACAGTTTAGCTGTCACTTTACGGTGATTTTATGTGAGCGAGAGGTTTTTCATGTGAGGTTTCTCCCCGGTTGTGCCGGCCCAATTTGTCTGCAAAGCAGCATGGCACTACCTCTCCCTTTACTGATTATGAATGGTGAGCGTTTGCAAAATCAACATAACTATTATATAAATGAATTAACCCGGCTCTAGTCCAGGCAATTTTTTTTATAGTATAGGCGGAAAACGAGCACTTGAAACCTTCTAGCTACATAACTAGAGGTTATGCAGATGCGTTGCCCTCCTTTTCCCTATCCCTCCCAATGAACAATTCCAACTCTTCAAAGATAGTCTATCTGGTTGCAATAGGTATACGGCTATCTTACGCACCGGTAAAGTGGTGAAGTATATTATTATGATATGAAAAAGTAACACATCAGGGCACGGGTCTCCTCTTCGAAATCAAGTGAGGAGGGTATCTGGCCATAATTCACTGATGCGCTGGCCTAATGCACCTCAAGTAAGTTTTACACTCCTTCAGACTTTTAATCTCCTCACCGGTGAGCAAGCTGGTCTCGAGTTTATACTAAGAAATTTAGTATCCAATTTATTTATTATCTTATTCAATATTAATATATTTAATTATCTATCTTTAAATTACGGAGTATACCACAATTTTACAAGGTTTTGCTGGAAGAAATTTCTGATAGAGATAAGTACACCTTGTCAACAATGTCTCCAATACAATTGTTATATTAATTTGTAAACTAAAGAATAAAATATAAATAAATAAATAAAACCCATTTCAATGCTCTACCGGGGGTCAGGATACAGCCCAGACGGTCCCATTCAAGAGGCCGACTCCATACTCTCAGGACCATTGTCGCTTTTGATAATATGATGCATATATATAACGATGCTGGAGAAGGATGGAGGGGATAAAATGGATAGACATGGTGACAAACGCAAAAGTTTTGGAGATAGTGAAAGAAGAAAGAAATTTGATTGGTCACCTGATACGACATGACTTGTTTATAAAAAATATCATAGAGAAAAAGATTGATGGAAAAAGAGGAAGAGGTAGACCGAGAAGGAGTTATATGGAACAAATAAAGGAGCCAACACCTTAACCTCCTGATACGACATAACCTGTACTTTGGTTATGTCGTATCAGGAGGTTAAAGCGTTGGCAGAGAAGAGAAGTGAGTGGCGAATACTCCACCGACAAGAGCAAAGCTCTTAAATAGAGAGAGAGAGAGAGAGATGTATATAACGATATAGTAATATCGTAATTACTCATCACACGATAGGTAATTCGGCCAACGCTTCTCGTCTAATATTGATTTTATTACCTTATGCACAACTTATCAAGCGTATGATTGTAGCAGGCGTCTAGACTTAATCATACAAGTCTAGGGTTTAGATCAAGCTCTATAATATTATTATAGAAACTCTGGAGGTTTCATCATCATTATCATCTTTTTTACACAGTTAGAAATAGACCTCTTAGTGAACACCAAGGAGACAGCTACCCCGTATGTCCCGTACAACTCTGTCAAAGCTAAAATAGATAGCATTAAAAAGAAATAAAGTTAATGATAATATTAATGCCAAAAGAAACTTATTTTCACTTAAATTGACTCGGTACGAATACTTTTAATGACGCCCATATTTCCTGAAAATATTTGATTCTATCCCCTGGCATGTATTACTGAATCTTTAAATTGAAGGTTTTGAATGACGTCGCGTTTTTTCGCATTCATTAGTTGCCTCTGTCAAGCGGTAGATGGCATTGTTATTTTTTCCAAACGTGTGGGATTGTACGAGCTACGCACATTTTAATGATACTGTCGAATTCATCAAATCGATAACATACCAAGAAATTAAACTATTGCGACAACGATTCTTTAATAATCGTCTCCTGAATGATCTCACTAATGGTAACAAATCTAATAATGGACACGGATAGTTAGTAGATACTTAGACTACTATGCAAATACTTCGACTACTTATATATATATCTCTGATGAAGTAAGGAACCCCTTCATTTCTATCCTGAAACAACTCATTATAGCCTCGATTATAACATCAATCAATAAATTTAAAAAAGTTATTAAAGAGCGTTTGTGTGGTAACGGATATAACAAAGTAAAAGACTTTATTGAAGATACCACACCTTGGGAATAGGGCGTTCCTCCCAGGCATGCAGATAAAAAAGTGTATTATAATACTAATTCACTTTTTTATCATATACATTAAAATTCAAGGATAAGCTATAGGTTTGTGTGTCTTTAAATATTTATCTCAAAAAACCTCATAATCATTATCAGCCTCTATCCATCAACTCCCCTCAAATATCTCCAATAAATTTTCTTAAATAATCCATACTAATATTATAACAAAGCTTTATACTAAATTTAAAGAGCGCTTGTCTCCAGAAAAAACATGTTTTATTTGAATGCGAAACATATTTGCATTATTTTGTTAGCCTCAAAGTATAACGTTATTTTAATGAAAATAAAAGATTTTTTTAAACTTTTGGGAGCTAGGAGTTAATTAGTGCGAGTTTATTAATAGGAGTTAATTAATAGCACGCTATCTACGCTACGCTAGCTTTTATTGCCAAGTTTATAGTGTTGTCTAAGTTTAAATGATAAAAATAAACTAGACAGCCCTGTTTGAATTAGGTCAGTGGTTTGCTGTGGTTCATTCACCTGACTACACGACTAAATATATAGAGGGCATCGATTACATGTTTGTACGTCTGTAGACAACATGAGGCCGATCTGTTGACCAGGCGTGACCTGGGTGTGATGCAATCCAGCTTTAGTTGATCCGGGAAATCTTAGTGTTTGTTAAGCCTCATCAAATATGTGTCTAACACCTCAATAATTAATGTATATTTTACATTAACGTAGTTATTTTTATCTCTAAAGTGTTTCAATACAATAATATACCATGTTTATGTGTACAATAGTATAACTATGTTTTATTTACTTGGCGAATCTCGATATTTTAATATCGCCTACGAATGAAAATATTTTATCAGTTTTTAATTGTAAATATTTTGAATTTCATTCAGCATCGTTTAATCCTCTTTCAATGGCCGACCAACGCATCGTCTACCTCAACGCGCTATGAGTTAAATTTAATCAATTGTAAGTTAAGGCTAAGTTTGTTTTTTTTTCTAGAATCTTAACTACTTACCTTTCTTATTGTAGAAGGTTATATTATAGGTTATAGAACATTTATTTCATAGGACCTTTATGAAGGCATTGGACTAGCTCCTGATTAAGGGTTGGATCGGGGCACGTGGCAAGTTCGTGGAAAGACACCATTTTTTTTTTACTAAATGTGTAATAATAAATGTTGGGAGTTGGAATTCTCCTCCTACCGGGGGCCCTTTTCAGCTGGGGGCCCGTGGCATTTTGCCGACTTGCCATCCTGCAGTTACGCCACTGGATCGGGGATGGCTCTACGAATTTATAATGATTATTCTAATATTCCAGCTTACACCTTGTTACATTAGCTATCTGCCAGTGAAAGATCGGCCAACATCGGTCCAGCCGTTTCAGAGATTGACCAGAACATACAGACATACAAGAATTATAAAACGATCGGTCCTGCGCTGTCCGCATCCAGCGGCTTCCCGCGATCTTTACCAGATCATCGGTCCACCTTGTAGAGGGCCTGCCCACGGAACATTTTCCGGTATGCGGTCGCCATTCTAAAACCTTTCCGCCCCAACGGCCATCGGTTCTCTGCGCTACGTGTTTCGCCCATATGTGGTAGGTATGCGTTTAATATAATAAAAGATACTCCAATTTTATATTTTATCTGTTTATATAAAATTGGATATCTAGTAAATTAATACTTACATGATAAACAAAACAATCATGATAGCAGACTCGACTCTGAGTTATTTCATCGAAACGTCTCCTCCGTTTTCGATCTTCTTTGTCCGGGGGACCGTATTTTGGTGAACTTTTGAATATTCCAACTAGATTCTGAAATTGATACAATATTGATCTGTATTACAACTTAATAAATATCATTTTTATTTATTGTATACGAATGCCTTGCTTACAAATTAGATTTAGCTTAGATGGCAAAACTCTAAGTCCTAAAAGTGACTCCTATTTCATTATCATCATCAACAGCCTTTTCCGTCAACAGCTGAACATTGGCCTCCTTCAATGAACGTCAACACAGCCGATCCATTCCCATTTATTCTTTTTCCAACCCGATATGACTTATGGACCTTCAAGAAAATGATAATATGAGTATGGTACTCATATCTTGAAGGAAGAGCAGAAGGATGTCGCTATCACTTACCAACAGGTGAACCGACTTTCCCTTTGCCCCTCTCCTTTTAATGAATAAAAAATATTAAGACAAAAAGGATGTCTAAGGATATAATTAAAAAATTGCATCACAATATTTTAAAGGACTTACGTTACTTGAGATATATTTGACTATAGTTTGAACATGGAATACTAGCATGACTGCAAACGTTAATCCGAGCCAGACGCTTATCCAAATATACTCTTCGACATATTCGGATATAAACAAAACATATGACGCCAAAAATTGCAGCTGAAAAATTGTGTATTGATTGTAGTTTAGACACAACGAGCGTTGGGTATGGACTCGGTCTTTTGAGCAAGAGAGTCCGGGTTCAATCCTGACCCCTAGTGGTGACTTGCGATGGGTTTCCTAAATTTCTAAATGAATACCAAGCAGTAAGCACGAGACCATCGCTCGCTTACCAGTAAAAGAAAACATCGTAACTAACATTTCTGGTGACAGGTTGAAAGCCTTTCAAGGTGTGTAAACTGTAAATTTCGCCATTGCATTTAAGCCAACGAACTATGGCCCTCCTCACCTGATTTCGTGGAGGAGACCCGTGCCCAACAGTGGGACTATACTACTTTTCTTTTCTTTTTTTCAACAAAACGCTAGACCGAACGGTACGTCTTAATTAGCCAGACTTGGTTAGGTCGAACTTAAGCACACAGAAATAATTCATGGCTAACAAGAGAGCTATCTAGTTCCTGAAGGCTTTTTTCCTACCAATGTTTTTCCCATCAGTACAGTAAAATAATATACACAGAATGTATATGACTCAGTGTAGACATCAGATTATAAACATTTCACTATTCGAACCAAAGACCCCTGCTAGTTGTAAGAGCTAGCTGTAAGTGCTACCAGACCTACGTAAGACGAGAAAAGTAGAAAAAAAAAAATACGTTTAAATTAAATAAAAAATAATTTTCGCAACTATTCTAAATACTCTAGATTCTACATTCATTTTTATCTACAACAAAAGTACCAGGATTTCATAAGCACTCAAGAGATGGGAGGTAAATTAAAATTGGAAGTGTTTGTACTGCCCTCATATAAATGCGGTATACGCCTATAGAAGGCTCCTCAAATGTAGAGCACTGCATCAGTGCAGAGTATTTTCGAAATTGCCTTTTAAATGCATATCGCAATTTGTATGCTTAGTTTTTTTATAAGTGTCAAGTTAATATTAGCTAGCGATTACTAAGCTTATTTTGAATTACCTTTATCTTATATATAAAATTCTTGGGTTGCGTAATTGAACTACTCTCAAACGGCTCGATCGATTTTTATGAAATTTATATAGACAGAGTACAGATGGATATAATATAGAATAGAATATCCTTTATATTGTCTTCAATCGCGCATAAAGATTAAACAAGCACTTCTATTTGTTAGTACCATATTATTATATAAATGTTCTAGCAGCTTGGAGAAACAGACTTCTTTACAAAACGTTTAATAATATATTCTTGAATCAATTATTATAATGAAATAACTTTAACAGATTTTATGGTTAGTTTAGTTTTTTATGAGCCCTTTAGCACTTTTTGCGTAGATAGGACTAAATAAAATATTGATGTATTATAGTTTAATTTCGAATAATTCTGTAACAGTATTGTGCAACACCCTCCTCGCCTGATTTCGAGGAGGACTACCCTCCTCGTTTGATTTCGAAAAGGAGACCCTTGTTCAATAGAGGCATAACATATGGATATCAACCCATACTTTACTACTTTGATACATAATAATATTATAGATTTACTTTACACCATTTTTTGTCTAAAAACCCCTATATTTCTGGTCTGTATTGGATCATTAAGTGGTCAATATTTGGGGTGCAGATAAGAAAAGGCTCGCATTACTCGAAGGATAAGGACGCTGTATCGGCAACGATAAAGAATACTAGACCCGATGTGCCATCGGTGAGATTTCCGTTAAAATATTTTTATACTCCTCGTTAACCTAGTCCCGGGGTCGGATTGAGGTTACGGGTTCTGGGAGGTTGAAATGTGTATATTTATGTTGGTTCGTTGTTCCAACGAGGTCAGGGAAACTGACAGAAAAGCCACCTGAGCGATTAGACAAAGTAACATCGTTTCGTAGCGGAAAGATATCGAAATTCCTCATCGTCTCTGAGTTATCAACCACAAAGTCCTAGCCAATAAGATATTGACAATAACGATCGATTTAGACAGTTGGTGAATTTGTTACGAGAACGATTGACCACGTGATTTAGCGCGGCTTAGGTCAATCCTCTACATTTAATTCCATTCGAACTTCGTCATCGTTTTTTAATGTTACTTTGTCTAAGCCCCCTGGTGACCGTCCATATATAATAACAAACATCCATACAATTTTCTGCGATTTTAATACTAGTAGGATAAAGCGAACATAGCAATGATTACATGTGTTGACGACCTCTGTGGCTCAATGGTTAGCGAGTTTCCGCTCAAGTCGGAGGTAGTGGGTTCGAATCCCGAAAAGAAACAAAAAGTTTGCTGTATTCCTGGGTCATGGATGTATATTAAATATGTGTATTGTGTAATAAAAATAATAATATGTATATTATAAAAGTAGGAACTAATTATATTTCCGTAGTATGGCACCGTAACACAAGTTCTTCGAGAACATACCACGAGCCCCGATTAAGGACCAGATTGATGTACAAGTGTCCATTAATAATATTATTATGTCTTAGTAATTACACTGTCTGTCCTGCCCTTTTTACATAGCAAAGCTGTTTATTCAATTTTATAATAAACAGATTCAAAAATGCAAAAAAAAAAAAAACCCTCCACTGATACATAATATAGGCTAAGTTTCAAAAAGACAATAAATAAATACCACATCAGTTAGAATCCATCCAAGGCTCTAAATTTATAAGATAATATAATAAAATGTAAATTATATCTGCACTGGGTCATGTATCTATGTGAATTAATTGCCTTAAATTTATACGTTCCTAGTACCAATATAATATAATCATTAATTTTATCATTGCTACTTGATCGTCTTCATCATTATCCGATCCCCTGCCACTCGGATCCACCACAGACCGGCCACTGCATGGAAATCGTCTTCCCACCTTATAGATGATCAACCACATGGTCTACCTAAATGCTACTACATCATATTGATATTTATTTTCCAAATTATACGTTTACTTACAAATAAAAAAACCGGCAACGTCGCCCACAAAACTCTCCAACACTTGGTCGGCTTGAAGCCAAGCCAGAAATGCACGTCATCACAGAAGCTCTTGACTCCATATATCCACATCACTATTCCCATCCTAAGACTTCCCAATGATATAGAGCTCATGTTCAGGCTTTGCATTATGATTGTGACTTTACTTGAAGCAATCTATAAAAATAAAAGTTTTACTTAAATTTAAAATAAATCACTTTATACAATAAGGGCCTGTTTCACAATCTCCAGTTAAGTTCCCAATAGGCTATCGGCAACATATTTGACAGATAGAGTATGGAGTATCTGTCAAATATCTGTCAAAAATGTTGCCAATAGCCTATTGGGCACTTAACTGGAGATTGTGAAACAGGCCCTAAATATAATAATGTAAGCACTATCTATCGTTTGACAAATGAAATAATAATGTATCGTGTTTATATTGTTGATATGCCGAAATAAATAAATACAGCCACCATGTTTTTTTCGAAGTAAACACTTCTTTAGCCGCATAAGGCACTTTTATTTCACTTAAAAATAACTCTTAGACTAATTAGAAGAATCTAACGACACCTTAATTAAAGGAATCCATGTTGTGGTTCAGAAGAAAGCATTTGAATTGGGCTGGCACAATCGGAGCGATGCCTCTCGCTCACATAATACCTATGTAAAGTGACAGATAAGCTGTCGCATTCCATGCAATAAGTTTCCGTTGAGGAGGACAGGGAAAAAGCGGACCATAAGGCTGCGCACTGCTCGGTCGCATGCTTATGGCATAAGAAAGTAGACCACAATATTGCACACAAGGCAAAAGAAATGTTTTTTTAAATGGGTGTTCTCCTTGTGTATTATTTATTTTATTATGTTTTAAATATTTTAACTATACGGGAAACAAATAATTATGATATGTGAAAATTCCAAATGCCTATCATGGTTCTGACGCTGACTGTCTGTCCGTCTCCAGTATCTTTATACTGGAGACGGACAGACAGTCAGCGGGGTCTTAGTAATAGGGGAACTTGAAAAAGCAAACGACGATATTATTCTCATTACTCCTGTATAACAAAACATGAAAATAATACGAAGAGCTATGTGAAGGCTTCTCGAAAAGAGGGTCGGACTTCCAAATATAAACTAAATTGGACGACGATCTCTATTGTCCAAGTCAGGTACGAGTGGTGAGATTGCTCATTTTAGTGTCCATTGAGAGAGCTGTCCAGTATTATTCAGGAAGCCGTAATAAATATTATTATTTTTTAAAGTGACCTTGGAACACTTTATAAATATGTGCTGTGTACCACGTTCGGTACGAAGGGTCGACCTACGACATGTGACGATCTCCTAAGCCGGTCCTAGAGGTATGCCAGCCGGAATCTTAGCGTTCATTAGACCTATCAATCTATATCTGACAGTGAATAGAAAAAGATTATGATGAAATTATACAATGTGGTCTGATAATAATGATGATTGACGCTCTTTTCTTTACACGTGATTAGTCTGCGAGCTGTAAACGTGAACCCAAATAAAACGTTTTCTTTGACACGTTGCAAGGACGGTGGTAATAATTTCACGTTTCATTATCAGCTTTTTGTTTATCTGTGTATTATACTGTTTTTCTTGCCCTTACTTTATTAAATTAAAGCCGTATTGAGATCATGGATTTATAGCCTACTAGCTGTTGACCGTGGCTTCGCCCACGTTAGCAAAAAAAAACCTTTATTTTTAAATGTTAAATCAAATTAAATTAAATCTTATGTTACTTCTAGTACCTCCGAGAATATTATGTTTACAAAGTTTCACGATGCTCGGCTTAGTAGTTTTAGCGTAAAAGCGTAACAATCATCCATACTTTCACATTTAATTTTATATGAGTAAGGATGTCGTCTATATCATCATCATCATCATCATTAATATTGCATTTAAATCATGAATATAATTGGGTTTCACATTTACTTAGGACGTGTAAAATCCATTTGTACTATTCCTCTGCTTTGGCAGTTTGGAATGTGTATGCCAGTCTTTCACCTTCTAAAAGTACCCCGGTGTACCACGTATGATTTTTAAACGGGGTAGGGATTAACCATAGTTTACCCGCCTGCAGTTCTGATATGTCAATGGAAGATGAAATAAGAAAGAAAGAAGTAAAAATAATTGCCACTGTATTACACCTGTCACATAAAAAAATCAAGTTACAAGATCAATCTAATCATTGTTAAAGTCATCTTCTTGTCTAGTCAAAATAGCTGAAACTCTAGTGAGTTTAATTAATGTGCTATTAGTCCAGTAGGGAGGTCGGGGTTCGAAGTGCCGATTTTTAGAGTAAACGAAATATTAACGTGATAAAAAGATTTATCGTTCTTGATTACTATCTGAATAGATGCAGAATTTATCCTAGTTTCATATTCTATAGTTAAATCTATCAAAATATTATTACATTTTCGTTCATGATACTTTTTGTGTAGAAAATCGGAAAGGAACAAGTAGCCCCACGATGGGGCTGGTTGTTCCGCAGTTGAGGTAAGTTGTTCCGATGACGATTAGATACAAAAACATTGTAATATTAGCTGAAAAGGCATGTTTAAAATAAACAAGGCACGTGATATTGAATATTTATAAAAGTTTTTCATCTTTGAAAATACAAAATCTTAGTGTTTTTCACAAATTTCATTTTTAAAATATCTAGTAAAAACAAAACTAAAAAATAATAATTACAAGACATATAAAAATAGTAATAATGTTATAAAACCTAGTTAAAAGGCTTAAGACTAATAATAAATTATATTATAATCGACTTTTACATATGGATATTTGTCCAAAAAGCATAATTACATATTTTATCTAAAGCATAACGTAAAATTTTAACTTTTGCAACTATAATTACTGGATTCAGTCTCTTGACATTCATTTAAGTGATATTATTAAAGGTTTACTTTAATTATGTAATACGATTAGGTAATAGATAGTTTTATTTCAGTCTTTCAGAAATAAAATAAAATATTTCCAAATAAATAAATAAATTACGATTTTTCGTCACATTACAATTTCTACAAAATAGATAGAAACGAACTTCTATAAATTTAAGGCATTTTGAATGAACCCAATTCTTACACGTGATACATTAGAAATATTGTGTATGTATGTATGAATATATATTATATTAGTATGAATATATTTTTATAATATATAATTATAGATTTTCTGAAAATTTGTCTTTGTATTGTTTGTTAGTGTTTTTATAATTTTATCTTTTAATTAATGTACACCCTATTATTAAATTATTATTCTTCTTCTCCTGTATTAGGTCAGCTGGAAGAAATTTCAGTGTGGAATAAGCTGTACCTTTGTACTGTTCTCTTTTAATTTAACTGTTATATGTTGTAAGTTTCCTGTGTACATAAATAAATAATTAAATATAAAATATTTCTTTTCCAGGTTGTCTTCTCTGCCAAATTTATCTTCTTGCGGGATTTTTCGTTTTCGATTTTCTTTAGCATTTGCAAATTTAAGCGATATTTAATTTCCCTTGTGTTTTTTCGTGACTCCCTTTCCCCCGATTCCTTTTTATGTACCTGTTCCTTTATTTTATTTTTCTTGCCTTTTCTTCAGCCAAATTGTTCTTCCCAGGCGTATCTGTCAGTATTGATGATTTTCTAATTCGTCATATAGTTCTTATATACGATTTCGTTGGTGCTTTTGGTAAGAGTTTGATAGCTCTACGTAAAAATGTGCTAGATATTGGTTGAACTGCTAAATTATTTGAGGAATTAGAAATTTTCAAGTTCGTGGTTGCTAGTCCAATCACTATGAGGCACATTGTTCCGCGGAACAACTACCACCATATTCCAGGAACTTTGAGCCCCAAATTTCATTTTTGAAGTAACCTCCAATTATAATACATATGGTTATAGAAACCTAGTAATAGTATGAAAACTAAAATCACTATAGTTTTCCCTACTGATAATAGCAATCCACTTACAAATAACTACCAAATTGATTGAGATAGACCAAAAAGTTTAAGGACGAAAATAGTTACAAAAGTGATCTTTATGTGGCACTAGTCTATTACCACTATGAAACGCCAACTCACCGTCACTAAAATTGCTGACGAATTAGCAGAATGGTATGACGTTTCATGACGTACTTCATACGTATCGCTATCTCTTTTACTTTCGGAGCTATTTCCATCGGAACAACCTACCCCCGGCACTTTGAACCCCGACCTCCCCTATGTTTGAATTTGTTTAAGTAACCGAACACACTTTATCCTTTATGCTATATTGAAAGATATGGGACTGTCAGGGCATTGTATGAGATGAACGATTGAACAGCATCGCAGTCACAGTTATTGTTGCTGGAGGAATCCCATCCCATGTTTATAAAAATTCTTAACTATATTTTAAGAAGAGCAACCCAACAGAGTTTCTTACTATACTAATATAGTAGTATGTATTTCATTTTTTGTAACAGAATATCTGAAAAGATTAGTTCCACTGAGTTTGTTTCGCCGGCTCTTCTCAGTGGGCTTGCTTTGGAACCGGCGCGGCGGTAGACTCAATTGACTTTCAAAAAGATACTTTGATGTACTATTTTGAATAAAAATTTTGACTTTGACATCTAACCCGGGTCTCTTGGCCTCTTCCAACACCAGCCCCCTGATTCTGTAAGAGTCATTTTCTAGGCTGTGCGCCGAGACGAGCTCGTCGTTGACGTTGCTAGGGTGTTTGATATGGTTTGACAAGCTTAGTGAATACCAAGTTGAATTCACAGCGCTGTCACAGCTTTGCGACAGCGCTGCGCTTCTTACAGAATAGCACTGCTGCTCGGAGTATATACAAGGACTTCGAGACTGCCAAGGAAAGTTCATCAAGGCAGTTTTTTAGCAAATGTAATGAAGTCATATAAAAAAGCTTTCCACAAATAGCTCTCCACCGATACTGAAACTCATTGATCTGACAATAAGGTAAGTCTTGAGGTAGTCCTCCCAATTATGAGACATTAAAGGCGAAGAAGAACAATCACCTCGATAAAATTAAACCAGAACAACCGTTTGAACTTTCATGATGAAAATCCGTGTATTTTCGGTGCTAAGATAAAACAACACAACATTTCATAGACTGCTAAAACCCGTTTTGAATTTTATCCAGCAAAACGGACAATACTCAACGAGGTATATAAAAAGTGTAACAAAGTTTTTAGTAACAGTGTTGCCTCGGCAATAATGTGATTCCCAGACAGAGTTCGGACCGGTAGGAATGAATTAGTTTTATAATTGAGTTTAACTTGTTATTCAATAAACGGTACGGTAATAACGGGAAGCTTTTTACATTTAATACCAGCTATTAATTATGCGAACGTAGTAGACATATTTGGGAATACGAGAAGTATCATAGGCTATGCCACATAGTGATAACAGCATTGAACACTGAGCATTATTCTTATGAGATAGTTGAAAGAAACAACGCGCGTTGTTGAAAAGAGCGTGCAATGAGCGCGTTGGCAGTGAAATCGACCCGAATGCCGTGACGTAAAATGACATTATGTTCTTTTATATTTTATTACATATTTTATAATAATATGTTGGCACAACTCATGCACGGCCTACTGGTTCCAAACAAACAAAAAAAAAATTGTAGATAAATTACACCCAAACACAAAAAAAATATCATGCTCATCTCACAAACATTTGTCCTGGATGGGAATCGAACCTACGACCTTCTGGTTTAGCAGTCAGAGTCACTAACCGCTAGACCAAAAGGCCAGTCGGTATTTCGTTTTATTAATTATTAATTCTGATATTAACACGGATCGCCCAATGGTATTGCGTCTCGGGAGAGTCAACATGTTGAAAAGGGGGATATAGTTTGTATCATTATACAACATTCTCCAAGTATTATACAACATACATACTGTCTAACCGCTATTTTTTATACTTATATCAAAACACAATAAGTAAAATCTCTAAACTTATTATAATATATGGAATCTGATAAAAGCTGACGATGATGATGATAAAACAAATAGGACTTTGCGACGGATCCGGCCTACTGGACAAAATATTGTGCTAGTCTCTTGAGCGAGAGATCTGGACTCGATTCGGATCCTTGTGCCCTGAAATGGGTCCCTCAAAGTTTCTACGTACCTACACCCGAACATGAGAACAGCTTGTGGACTTGGTGGACATTTCATAATACATGCCGAGATTAACTCTTTGATGATGTGTGAAGTCAACCAAGCCATATTGGGTTAGACTTTTCCCAACACTCTCCTCGCCTCATTTTGAGGAGAAGACCCGTGCCCAGCAGTGGAACATATTATATTACATTATAATTATATACAAATAGGAAAATATTGTAATACAAGTATTCAAACAAGAAGAAATAGAAAGAGTTGAATACCTAACTATTACAGTGTTATCGGATTAAATGTTCTATTTTTTTCTCACCGTTAGATAGGCTAGGCAGAGTAGCCACATGAGGGTAGGTGGTCAGCGTCACCCAAAAAAATTACAAAGTTCAGCTGGGACAAATTATACAAGCATACCCTGAGACTCTAGATTTTAGGTTTTGTAAAGTTCTAAGACGCTTTATCACCACCACAAAGACAAAGCCACGTGCAGGATAACTAGAATTACCTTTCTAGCCTGTCTCGAAACCTATTGACACATTTCTTTTTTTGGAAATTTAAAACCAATTTTGAAAATACTCATTCTCTAATTAATATATCAATCTAATACTCATATCATAATAATGTAGTCTCTGTTACAAAAACAATTGTATAAAACATTTACCGACAGTTTGTGTTAACATCGAAGTACCATACAAGTCACGGTATTAACAATTCAGTAGCTGCCGAAAAATTCAGCGCCGGGGCTACATGCTAACATCGGAAGTTTTACATGAAACATCCACTGAATATGGAGAGGTTAAATTTTCTGGTGCATTTTTTAATGTTAGGCAAACTGGCCAGAAATGTCATCTGGTAAGTGGATCACGTCAACCTAGGCAACTCATTTATGTTTTAGTATTACTTCGCATACTCAATATACGAGTACTTAACTAAAACATTCGGTGCGTGTCCGCCAACACGCACAGACCTATTGTCCCTACGCTCTCTGCGCAGGTACAAGTTCTCGCGCTCCATTGTTCTCGTAGACAAAGGCTGTGCCCCAGTACTGTCCTTTGTCTATTGTTAGAGTCAGTGTTGCGTCATCCTCGTGCGTTTCGTACAGTTTACAAGTGCTCTTAGATATTGAGGCCGTCAGACGACTCAATCGCGTTTAAACCCGTCCGTTATATCGCGCGCTTAGAACCGCGTTCGTAATTAAGTGGTGTTCCGGTGCCACATAGTCGCGTTCGTTGAGATAGTGCCGCGTTATTAATCGCTCGCATAGCGAAAAGTGTGTTCCCGAAGCCGAACACGTAAGTTGTTTTCGTTATTTACACACCTACTTGGGTTGCGTCCCGGTACCTGCCCAGGTAGACGACCGTTTTATTTCCTTTGTTACACACCTCCCGCCAGGCGGGAGGGTAGGAACACAATGGCGTCTTAATGACGACCGGTTTTTGTTTAACATCGACAAACAATAAAACAATGGCGGAACTTAATGACATCCCCAAAGAGGCCCTTATGGCTCTCCTGCGGGAATACGTGCCCGACTTCGAAGAGAAATTAAAAGCCTACGCGCAAAAATCAGGCAGTAGCCACAGAAAACAAGTAAGGAGGTTCTCGACTGACTCACCCGCGCCCCCCGCCGCGTCAACCGACGACGGCGCGATAGGAACCGAGTCCGGCACGACCGATGCCGGATCGGAAAACACGCGGACTTCCCGCTCGTCGACTCCGTCAGAGGAGGAGATGTCGGTAGCCGGCAGCTCCTCCGAGGAGGAGACCACCAACAGCGGATTCACGGAGGTCCGCAATAAAAAGAAGAGGCGGCGCCCGGACACCGGGTCCGCGCCGTCCTCCGCGCCATCCCCCCCGCCTAAGGCTCCGAAGGTAGGGACCCCGCCCCCTCAGGGCAACAAGATTAAAGCGGCATCATCATCATCGCCGCAGGTCACCAGGCGCGACCAAGTCGCGTCCCCCGCGCCCGGTACATCGGCGTCCACCCCAAACGAGGGCATGGACACCGAAACGCGCACGAAAGCGCCCCCCCCGATAGTCGTCCAGGACACAAAAAGCTGGACTATAGTCTCGAAGGCTATTTACGCGAAGCAGATATTATACAAATCTGCACGTTCGTGCGCAGACGGCATAAGAGTCCAAGTGGCGGACTCTAATGACCACCGTAGGTTGACCGCTTTCTTAAGCGCCAACAAAATAGGATACCACACGTACGCGCTCGAAGATGAGCGCGTACTGCGTGTTGTCATCGGCGGTGTCCCCCGGGATATGGACCCGTCCGAAATCAAGGAGGACTTGATCCTCCAGGGATACCCTGTGGAGGAGGTACATAGGATGTACCACCCCCGCAACAAATTCAACTACAAGATGGTACTTGTCATCCTGCCGCTAACGCCGGCGGCGAAAGCAATATTTAATGTCCGGGCCGTGTGTAACATGACCGGGCTAAAGGTAGAGTCCCCCCGTAAAAGGGGCATCATAGGGCAATGTCATCGTTGCCAATTATATGGTCATTCGGCAAGAAATTGCCAGGCGCACCCCAGGTGCGTTAAGTGTCTCGGCGACCACGGGACCCCCGACTGTCCCCGCGATAGGGCCACAGCTACGGAACCACCTAGCTGTGTCATCTGCAGAGGCCAAGGGCACCCGGCTAACTACCGCGGCTGCCCGAAAGCCCCCGCGGTGGTAAGGAAAGGGAGGAGAGCCGGGAAAAAACCTGGTCCTGCTCCCAGATCCACCACCCGACCCAGGGAGGAGAAGTATGTCCCCGCTCCGCCCCCTAAGACGAACGCGTGGCATGACAGAGCGGCTTCCCAGCCGTCTGCACCCGCAAAACCCGCTCCGGGCCCTCCAAGCCCCCCAGCGGCAGTAAGCAGGCAGCAAGCCCCCCCTGCAAGTACGAAGGTACGAGCAGCCCCCAGCTGTCCCGCTTCCCCCACCGACGAATTCGGGATAAACCTAGCGTTTGTCTCTCAGGCTCTCTGCGATATAGATCCAGAAGAGCTAGCCGTCCTGGCCCGCAAACTACGCGCCGCCACCACCCTACAGCAGACATGCCAGGCATATAGTGAACATGCCACCCTGGTCGCCAAGATTAGGTCCCCCCCCTCTCAAAGCCCTTAAATGGCTACCACGGCTAGGACAAAACCGCGTTCGCTCCGACTAGTGTCGTTCAACGCGAACGGCATTAGCGCGAATTTAGAGGAAATTCGCATTTTCGTAAAAAAAAACGATGTTGACGTCCTCCTTGTGCAGGAAACGTTTCTAAAACCATGTAATAGCAATCCGCGTATCCCTAATTATAACATCGTTAGGAATGATAGGTTGCGATCCCGACTCGGAGGTACACTAATTTATTACAAAAGAACACTCCATTGCATCCCATTAGACACACCGCCTCTAGCTTCACTGGAGGCGTCCGTCTGCCAGGTGAGCATGACCGGCCATCAGTCGATCATCATCGCCTCGGTATATCAATCGTGCAATAAAACATTACTCTTCAGCGATCTCAAATCGCTATTAGAACTAGGCAACGCCGTCTTTATAGCCGGCGACCTAAACAGTAAAAATCAGGCATGGGGCTGCAGAGAAAACAATAAAAATGGTATAATTCTCTGCCGCGCCGTCGATGATCTAGCCTGTACAGTAGTCGCCCCAGATGAGCCAACACGCTACGACTTCGCAAACAGCGATAGGAGTAATGTGCGGCCATCCATATTAGACATATGTATAATACGCAATGTATCCCTTCTGGTGCATTCTATTCAAACAGTACACGAGCTTAACTCAGACCACAGACCAGTATTAATTCAATTAGGTAACCCCGAGAATAATACTAAAAATCAAAAGAAAAAGATCATCGACTTTAAATTACTAAATGAAAATTTAAATTCACTTCGCTCGAGTCAACTCGACAACATCCCGGACACTATAGAGAGTCCCGAGGCGGCCATTGCGGCCAGTTCCAACCTTACCGACCATCTGGTAGCGACGATGGAAAAGTCATCTAGGGAGATCTCAACGTCCAGCGATGGACACTGGGAGCTCCCGGATGACATTAAAGCACTCATACGCGCCAAAAACACCGCAAGGCGCAGATACGCTCGCTACCCGGCGGACGAGTATCGTCGTGACCTCCGTAACCTCGAAAGAGACGTTAAAACACGCATCTTAGAGCACAAAGCCGAAAAGTGGGATCGCCTCCTTAGTGAAATCTCACCCTCCCATGTGGCTTACTGGCCACTCGCTCGTTCATTTAGAAAGAAAACGGAGGCATCTATGCCGCCATTAAAAAGACCTAATCGCGCGCCTGCACTAGAGGACGCCGACAAGGCGGAACTATTAGCCGATACACTAGAGAGCCAGTGTACCCCAAACATCACTACCCCCTCACCCTCCATTTTTTTTTTTTTTTTTTTTTTTTTTCGGTTGGATCTATGCTAATGGTCCTAGTGACCGTTATGCGTCATCGGAAATGGGGTGATCCGGTTGGATCATCCTATGACGTTAAAAATTTGGGGGGTTGCCCCCCGCCATGTTCATGGCGTCGGGTTTGTACCTAACTTGGTCAGCTACGGTCGACTGGTTTGGAACGGGTGACGTTAGAAACCTATCGTGAGGGCCGGCCCTCCCCTCCCCCGGTAGCGGGGGAGGCGGGTCAAGCGCGGGACCCGAGCAAGCTGCCGATAGCAGAGTGCTATCGGTGATTACACGGTCTATATTGGTGTCGACTCGTAGCTGATCTGAGCCTATGCTGTCGCGGTTGATCCGGATCAACTGGTCAACGGAGTGTAGGGTTCGACGTCGCATACGACCCCGGGGCCCATGCGGTGTGAATGTGTGCCTAACACCGGCTGTGTTATGTCTGAGTGTGTGTTGTAGCTTACGTCGCGCTTCAGCGTCGCGCTTTAACAGTTCTGTGATTTTATCAACAGGATCGGTTATGACATTCTTAGGTAACCTAGACTTATTAGGTGCTAAGCTATCGGGGGTGTAGTTTGCCGCACTCACGACGAGTGGGTTCGGGTGGAGAAGTGCCTTTTCGAAGTGACGTTCTGCCATCGCTTTGAAATGGCCCCTAATCGAATCTAGTCTGAGGTCGCGGTGTAGGTCGATGTTTCTTACGTACCACGGGCAACCGGTTGCCACACGTAAGAATTTATTTTGGATCGTTTGGAGGCCTCTGAGTCTATGCTGAGGCACATGCGCGAATGCCACACAGGAGTATGACATGATGGGGCGGATACATGATTTATAGAGGGTGAGCTTGTGCCTGAGGGGCATTTTGCTCTTTTTGTTTATGAGGAAGTACAGTCTACTACTGACGAAACGGGCTTTTTTAGAAATCGCGGCGATGTGTGGTCTAAACGACATCGACCTGTCAAGGGTGACCCCCAGGTACTTGACCTGTCTAACTCTGGGAATAACGACGTTATTTAGTAAGATTGGTTTCATCGTGAACCATGTTTGTCTGCGTTTAGGTAAGCGTGTCTTTCTCTTACGAGAGAAATGAATCGACGCGCTTTTATCGGGGTTAATAGCTATTCTCCATTTTGCGAACCAGTTGCCTAGTTCGGTGACGGCACGTTGGAGAAATAGCGATGCTCTATTAGCATTAGGGTGGGTAACGTATAGAGCTGTATCGTCAGCGAAGAGAGCCAGTTTGACGTCCGGAGGTCTGGGGATATCTGATGTGTACAGATTGTATAGAGTTGGGGACAGCACGGAGCCCTGGGGGACTCCGGCCCTCAGAGGTCTCAGGGAAGAGAGGGTGCCTTCGACCCTATACCTAAATGACCGGTTTGACAGATAGTCGCGGATGATGATGACTAGCCTATCCGGTATTCCTAGCTTGTACAGTTTGTACACGAGGCCTTCGTGCCATATCCTATCGAAGGCCTTAGCTACATCGAAAAATACGGCGCACGTATCGCGGGAGTTCTTTTTATTGAAACCTCTGAGTATGTCTTCGGTCATACGGTGGACTTGCCTTGGACAGCAGTGGTTTTCGCGGAAGGCGAATTGCTCGTCTATGAACAGGTTCTTTTCGCCTATAACGGCTTTGAGCCGCTTAAGCAGAACCCGTTCGTAGATTTTGCCAATCGAGCTTAGTAGACTGATGGGCCGATAGCTAGACGGTTCCGTGCCCGGTTTGCCGGGCTTAGGTATGCCGATAACCGTAGCTTCTTTCCATTGGTCTGGGAACCTACAGCCCTTTAGGAGGGCGTTGAAAATGCTAACCAGGAGGTAAACAAGAGCGGGTGGGAGTATTTTAATGACTTTGTTGGAAATCCCGTCCGGCCCGGGGGCCTTCTTGGAGTGAAGTCGTTTGATAATGTCTTGGACTTCTTCTACATCCGTCGGAGGGATAGGATCCCCCTCCGGCGGCGCAGAAGTCTTCGACTCTACTACCCTAATTACCTCCTCTACGTGGGAGCCTATGGAGGGTGAGGGGGTAGTGATGTTGGGGGTACACTGGCTTTCTAGTGTGTCGGCTAATAGTTCCGCCTTGTCGGCGTCCTCTAGTGCAGGCGCGCGATTTGGTCTTTTTAATGGCGGCATAGATGCCTCCGTTTTCTTTTTAAAAGAACGAGCGAGTGGCCAGTAGGCCACATGGGAGGGTGAGATTTCACTAAGGAGACGATCCCACTTTTCGGCTTTGTGCTCTAAGATGCGTGTTTTAACGTCTCTTTCGAGGTTACGGAGGTCACGACGATACTCGTCCGCCGGGTAGCGAGCGTATCTGCGCCTTGCGGTGTTTTTGGCGCGTATGAGTGCTTTAATGTCATCCGGGAGCTCCCAGTGTCCATCGCTGGACGTTGAGATCTCCCTAGATGACTTTTCCATCGTCGCTACCAGATGGTCGGTAAGGTCGGAACTGGCCGCAATGGCCGCCTCGGGACTCTCTATAGTGTCCGGGATGTTGTCGAGTTGACTCGAGCGAAGTGAATTTAAGTTTTCATTTAGTAATTTAAAGTCGATGATCTTTTTCTTTAGATTTTTAGTATTATTCTCGGGGTTACCTAATTGAATTAATACTGGTCTGTGGTCTGAGTTAAGCTCGTGTATTGTTTGAATAGAATGCACCAGAAGGGATACATTGCGTATTATACATATGTCTAATATGGATGGCCGCACATTACTCCTATCGCTGTTTGCGAAGTCGTAGCGTGTTGGCTCATCTGGGGCGACTACTGTACAGGCTAGATCATCAACGGCGCGGCAGAGAATTATACCATTTTTATTGTTTTCTCTGCAGCCCCATGCCTGATTTTTACTGTTTAGGTCGCCGGCTATAAAGACGGCGTTGCCTAGTTCTAATAGCGATTTGAGATCGCTGAAGAGTAATGTTTTATTACACGATTGATATACCGAGGCGATGATGATCGACTGATGGCCAGTCATGCTCACCTGGCAGACGGACGCCTCCAGTGAAGCTAGAGGCGGTGTGTCTAATGGGATACAATGGAGTGTTCTTTTGTAATAAATTAGTGTACCTCCGAGTCGGGATCGCAACCTATCATTCCTAACGATGTTATAATTAGGGATACGCGGATTGCTATTACATGGTTTTAGAAACGTTTCCTGCACAAGGAGGACGTCAACATCGTATTTTTTTACGAAAATGCGAATTTCCTCTAAATTCGCGCTAATGCCGTTCGCGTTGAACGACACTAGTCGGAGAGAACGCGGTTTTGTCCTAGCCGTGGTAGCCATTTAAGGGCTTTGAGAGGGGGGGGACCTAATCTTGGCGACCAGGGTGGCATGTTCACTATATGCCTGGTATGTCTGCTGTAGGGTGGTGGCGACGCGTAGTTTGCGGGCCAGGACGGCTAGCTCTTCTGGATCTATATCGCAGAGAGCCTGAAAGACAAACGCTAGGTTTATCCCGAATTCATCAGTGGGGGAAGCGGGACAGCTGGGGGCTGCTCGTACCTTCGTACTTGCAGGGGGGGCTTGCTGCCTGCTTACTGCCGCTGGGGGGCTTGGAGGTTTTGCGGGTGCAGACGGCTGGGAAGCCGCTCTGTCATGCCACGCATTCGTCTTAGGGGGCGGAGCGGGGACAAACTTCTCCTCCCTGGGTCGGGTGGTGGATCTGGGAGCAGGACCAGGTTTTTTCCCGGCTCTCCTCCCTTTCCTTACCACCGCGGGGGCTTTCGGGCAGCCGCGGTAGTTAGCCGGGTGCCCTTGGCCTCTGCAGATAACACAGCTAGGTGGTTCCGTAGCTGTGGCCCTATCGCGGGGACAGTCGGGGGTCCCGTGGTCGCCGAGACACTTAACGCACCTGGGGTGCGCCTGGCAATTTCTTGCCGAATGACCATATAATTGGCAACGATGACATTGCCCTATGATGCCCCTTTTACGGGGGGACTCTACCTTTAGCCCGGTCATGTTACACACGGCCCGGACATTAAATATGGCTTTCGCCGCCGGCGTTAGCGGCAGGATAACAAGTACCATCTTGTACTTGTATTTATTGCGGGGGTGGTACATTCTATGTACCTCCTCCACAGGGTAACCCTGGAGGATCAAGTCCTCCTTGATTTCGGACGGGTCTATATCCCGGGGGACACCGCCGATGACAACACGCAGTACGCGCTCATCTTCGAGCGCGTACGTGTGGTATCCTATTTTGTTGGCGCTTAAGAAAGCGGTCAACCTACGGTGGTCATTAGAGTCCGCCACTTGGACTCTTATGCCGTCTGCGCACGAACGTGCAGATTTGTATAAAATCTGCTTCGCGTATATAGCCTTTGAGACTACTGTCCAGCTTTTGGTATCCTGGACGACTATCGGGGGGGGCGCTTTCGTGCGCGTTTCGGTGTCCATGCCCTCGTTTGGGGTGGACGCCGAAGTACCGGGCGCGGGGGACGCGACTTGGTCGCGCCTAGTGACCTGCAGCGATGATGATAATGCCGCTGTCTTGCCCTGAGGGGGCGGGGTCCCTACCTTAGGAGCCTTAGGCGGGGGGGATGGCGCGGAGGACGGCGCGGACCCGGTGTCCGGGCGCCGCCTCTTCTTTTTATTGCGGACCTCCGTGAATCCGCTGTTGGTGGTCTCCTCCTCGGAGGAGCTGCCGGCTACCGACATCTCCTCCTCTGACGGAGTTGACGAGCGGGAAGTCCGCGTGTTTTCCGATCCGGCATCGGTTGTGCCGGACTCGGTTCCTAGCGGGCCGTCGTCCGTTGACGCGGCGGGGGGCGCGGGTGAGTCGGTCGAGAACCTCCTCACTTGTTTGCTGTGGCTACTGCCTGATTTTTTTGCGTAGGCTTTTATTTTTACCTCGAAGTCGGGGACGTATTCCCGCAGGAAGGCCATAAGGGCCTCTTTGGGGATGTCATTAAGTTCCGCCATTGTTTTATTGTTTGTCGATGTTAAACAAAAACCGGTCGTCATTAAGACGCCATTGTGTTCCTACCCTCCCGCCTGGCGGGAGGTGTGTAACAAAGGAATTAAAACGGTCGACTACCTGGGCAGGTACCGGGACGCAACCCAAGTAGGTGTGTAAATAACGAAAACAACTTACGTGTTCGGCTTCGGGAACACACTTTTCGCTATGCGAGCGATTAATAACGCGGCACTATCACAACGAACGCGACTATGTGGCACCGGAACACCACTTAATTACGAACGCGGTTCTAAGCGCGCGATAAAACGGACGGGTTTAAACGCGATTGAGTCGTCTGACGGCCTCAATATCTAGGAGCACTTGTAACCTGTACGAAACGCACTAGGATGACGCAACACTGACTCTAACAATAGACAAAGGACAGTACTGGGGCACAGCCTTTGTCTACGAGAACAATGGAGCGCGAGAACTTGTACCTGCGCAGAGAGCGTAGGACGGTAGGTCTGTGCGTGTTGGCGGACACGCACCGAATGACCCTCACCCTCCATAGGCTCCCACGTAGAGGAGGTAATTAGGGTAGTAGAGTCGAAGACTTCTGCGCCGCCGGAGGGGGATCCTATCCCTCCGACGGATGTAGAAGAAGTCCAAGACATTATCAAACGACTTCACTCCAAGAAGGCCCCCGGGCCGGACGGGATTTCCAACAAAGTCATTAAAATACTCCCACCCGCTCTTGTTTACCTCCTGGTTAGCATTTTCAACGCCCTCCTAAAGGGCTGTAGGTTCCCAGACCAATGGAAAGAAGCTACGGTTATCGGCATACCTAAGCCCGGCAAACCGGGCACGGAACCGTCTAGCTATCGGCCCATCAGTCTACTAAGCTCGATTGGCAAAATCTACGAACGGGTTCTGCTTAAGCGGCTCAAAGCCGTTATAGGCGAAAAGAACCTGTTCATAGACGAGCAATTCGCCTTCCGCGAAAACCACTGCTGTCCAAGGCAAGTCCACCGTATGACCGAAGACATACTCAGAGGTTTCAATAAAAAGAACTCCCGCGATACGTGCGCCGTATTTTTCGATGTAGCTAAGGCCTTCGATAGGATATGGCACGAAGGCCTCGTGTACAAACTGTACAAGCTAGGAATACCGGATAGGCTAGTCATCATCATCCGCGACTATCTGTCAAACCGGTCATTTAGGTATAGGGTCGAAGGCACCCTCTCTTCCCTGAGACCTCTGAGGGCCGGAGTCCCCCAGGGCTCCGTGCTGTCCCCAACTCTATACAATCTGTACACATCAGATATCCCCAGACCTCCGGACGTCAAACTGGCTCTCTTCGCTGACGATACAGCTCTATACGTTACCCACCCTAATGCTAATAGAGCATCGCTATTTCTCCAACGTGCCGTCACCGAACTAGGCAACTGGTTCGCAAAATGGAGAATAGCTATTAACCCCGATAAAAGCGCGTCGATTCATTTCTCTCGTAAGAGAAAGACACGCTTACCTAAACGCAGACAAACATGGTTCACGATGAAACCAATCTTACTAAATAACGTCGTTATTCCCAGAGTTAGACAGGTCAAGTACCTGGGGGTCACCCTCGACAGGTCGATGTCGTTTAGACCACACATCGCCGCGATTTCTAAAAAAGCCCGTTTCGTCAGTAGTAGACTGTACTTCCTCATAAACAAAAAGAGCAAAATGCCCCTCAGGCACAAGCTCACCCTCTATAAATCATGTATCCGCCCCATCATGTCATACTCCTGTGTGGCATTCGCGCATGTGCCTCAGCATAGACTCAGAGGCCTCCAAACGATCCAAAATAAATTCTTACGTGTGGCAACCGGTTGCCCGTGGTACGTAAGAAACATCGACCTACACCGTGACCTCAGACTAGATTCGATTAGGGGCCATTTCAAAGCGATGTCAGAACGTCACTTCGAAAAGGCACTTCTCCACCCGAACCCACTCGTCGTGAGTGCGGCAAACTACACCCCAGATAGCTTAGCACCTAATAAGTCTAGGTTACCTAAGAATGTCATAACCGATCCTGTTGATAAAATCACAGAACTGTTAAAGCGCGACGCTGAAGCGCGACGTAAGCTACAACACACACTCAGACATAACACAGCCGGTGTTAGGCACACATTCACACCGCATGGGCCCCGGGGTCGTATGCGACGTCGAACCCTACACTCCGTTGACCAGTTGATCCGGATCAACCGCGACAGCATAGGCTCAGATCAGCTACGAGTCGACACCAATATAGACCGTGTAATCACCGATAGCACTCTGCTATCGGCAGCTTGCTCGGGTCCCGCGCTTGACCCGCCTCCCCCGCTACCGGGGGAGGGGAGGGCCGGCCCTCACGATAGGTTTCTAACGTCACCCGTTCCAAACCAGTCGACCGTAGCTGACCAAGTTAGGTACAAACCCGACGCCATGAACATGGCGGGGGGCAACCCCCCAAATTTTTAACGTCATAGGATGATCCAACCGGATCACCCCATTTCCGATGACGCATAACGGTCACTAGGACCATTAGCATAGATCCAACCGAAAAAAAAAAAAAAAAAAAAAAAAAAAAAAAACTTAACTAAAAACTTCGGTTAGTCAATATCTTAACGAATACTTTCGCTTACTCAATTTAAATAACCGATAACTTTGCCTAGACAATATTCTCAACTACTAACTTCACTTACTCAAAATGCTTAACTGATAACTTCGCTTACTCAATATACTTAATTAATAGCTTCGCCTTTTCAATATTCTTAATAAATAACTTCGCTCATTCAAAACTAAATATAATTAACTGATAACTTCGCTTATTTAACATCCAGTATAACTAATAACTTCGTTTACTCAATATACTTAACAAATATATTCGTTTACTCAATACACTTAGCTAATAACTTCGCTTACTCAATATACTCAACTAATAACTTCGCTTACTCAGTATAGTCAACTATTAACTTCGCTTACTCAGTATAGTCAACTATTAACTTCGCTCAGTCATTAAAGGTACTTAACTAATAACTTCGCTTGCTATAATATAATACTTAACGAGTAATTTCGTTTACTCAATATATTTAACAATTATATTCGCTTACTCAATACACTTAGCTAATAACTTCGCTTACTCAATATACTCAACTAATAACTTCGCTTACTCAGTATAGTCAACTATTAACTTCGCTCAGTCATTATAAGTACTTAACTAATAACTTCGCTTGCTATAATATAATACTTAACGAGTAATTTCGTTTACTCAATATATTTAACAAATAACTTCGCTTGCTATATATACTTAACTAATAATTTCGCTTACTCAATATACTTAACTAAAACCTTCGCTTACGCAATACTCTTAACTAAAAATTTGAAATTTTGATTAATCAATATAATTAACATATAACTTCCTCTATTCAATATTCTTAACGAATACTTTCGCTCACTCAATATGCTTAGCTGATAACTTCGCTCACTTAATACATCTTACCGACAACTTCGTCTATATATCTACTTTAATAATATCAACCCGTTTACATCAACTGTCGACTTCTTTTTATTGAACGATTATTTAGTTTGGACACGGCTATTCGTATCCGGAGTACCTAATATTTTCATATTAAAAACGATTACTTGTAATACATTTGTTTTATTTGTATAGACCGAGGGTCAGATGGTCTAACGCGGTGAAGAGAGATCAGATTCAGAGACGAAGTAACTTGTTCTATAAGACTATACAAGACTTTCAGTGCCAGCTATCACCTATTGTAGGGCGACGCTGACAACGTTCAAGCTTAACACCTCTACCAATTTTTCAAAGGTACTTTGTTTGTGAGCGACGGTGGTCCAGTGGTGGACGGACTCGGCCTCTTATGCGTGGGGTTCCGGGTTCGATCCTGACCCGTCCGAGCGTGCCTTGAAATGGGTTTTTCTAAATTTCTAAGTGCACACGAGACCATCGTTCGCTCACCGGTGAAGGAAAACATCGTGAGGAAACCTGCATGCCTGATGAGATTTAAAGTCTTTGAAGGTATTTGAAGTTCACCAACACGCATTGGGCCAGCGCATCGGTGCACGATGGTCCATAACCCTCCTCGCCTAATTTCGAAGAAGAGACCCGTGCCCAGCAGTGGGACACAATAAAAGGGTTGATACTTTACTTTTTTTTACGTTGTTTATTCAACACAAAAGGAATCCACAGGGCGAAGGTCATATTGGAATTGAATTTGAGCTCAGGTTGGCTTTTGTTTTTACAAAAAAGTTTGACATGAGTATTTGGCGATGTAACAAAAAAAGAGAAAACAGACCCATGACTTTTATTACGAACTAGCGTGGCTTGTATTGTCGATATGACTACGCTGTTCACACACAAACCGAAATTAAAAGTTGTCCGTCGGTGAATAAATAGTAAATATTTTTAGTTTTTAGTTATTAGTGTCCGCCTGTCTGTTTCCGAACCGAAGCCTATAGAACAGAATTAAGAACGGAACAAACATTTTTAACACAAAGAAAATCAATACAACGCGAAATAAAATATTCAATGTCCCTACAAGTAGAACGAATTTTTTCCTAAAACCTTCTCTGTCGAGAATATGTACTGAGTACTAACTTATTGTATACTTACTTACTTATGCTATTGCTGTGATTGTTTGTGTTCATTACTGTTGGTGATGAATAAATAAATAAATAAATATAACTTTAATATTTTAGGATAGGTACCCCTAAGTGCGTGAGCCTGACTTTAGGTACATTTCAAACGATCATTTAAACAAAAACTTGTTTAGTTATGATCCTATGGTATGATATGATTACCGCTCACAAACACAATTTTCATGACAACGAAACCTATTAGTATGTTTTTTTAATAGCATACGAGGGCAAACGAACAGTTGAAGCCTTTTGGCGACTATCAACGCCCATAAACATCCACATTTCCCTATCCCTCCTTTTCCCCATCCCCCCAATGGACCACCGGGAACTCACAAACCGCACCTAACGCGACAGCATAACTGCCACTTTACACCGATATTATGTGAGCGAGAAGTAGCACCTCGGTCGTGCGGGTCCAATTCGGCTGCAAAGCAGCATGCCACTACCTCTTACAAAGAGGAGAGAGGTAGTGTCAATTGCAGCTGGATTGGTCTCACACTACCCGATTTGTTTCTTACGGTTTGTTAATTGCCATTGGTCATTGGTGGGTTATGCAAAAGGGAGGTAATCGATCTGCATAAACTTCGAAAGAGAAAAGGTGAAAGAAAGAAACAAACAGGATGGTGGTACCGAATCAAAATGGAGTGCGGCATTACCCAAACCTCCTAGCGGTGAGTTCAAATTCCCTTCAACTTCCAGCCTTAGTTATTGATGTTGAATATTCGGATTGCATATTGAATGTTGTTAAAAAATACATAGTGTGCAACTTGCACTTAGTAAGAATTGATCTCTAATATCAACTGAAATTTAAGCTTATTACAAACTATACTTCACTCACCGTATTAATATATAAGGACACCGCAAACCCGACGAAACAGAATATACCAACGATGTAAATTATTTTGACGGACTGACACTCGCTGTGAATTTGGCGAGAAACCGTCGCAGTGAAGATCGTCTGGAAAAATGACAATACACATGAAGTTGTCGTTAAAAAAGGGCGAAATTTACGTCGGCTGGTGTGACATTAGCTGCTGCGAATAGCGTCACTAAATTATCAGTTGCATTCAAGTTCATCATTTGTCAGAGAAGTCATTCATCTGATTGTACAGTATCAGAACAATCGCTATCAGATCCTATACAACTGTGAAAAGAGGATGTAACTTTGGGCAATCGATAATCATTGTTTTTCTGGATTAGGGTATAAATTAGTTTAAATATGCGCGTAAATATTATGTCACACAAGACAAGACTATTTAAACATGTAATAATTAGGCTTTTATCGATTACATCTTGTATCTAGCAGCTTCTAACATCTTAGGAATGCACATAGAAAAATACTCTGGCCCGTTTTTCCCACGGGGAACTATAGGCATTATTTATTTTAGAATATTATGATCAAACGATAGTTAAAAGAAAATGAAACAATAATTTCTGATTCAAATATCTAATAATATTATGTGCTTTAATTACTAGGTAAATTCTACTCTTTTCCAAAAATAGGGCACCTATATCTTAAGACTTTTCAATTAGGAGTGAGGGACTTTTTTGATTAGGGGTGCATGAATTTATGGCATAGTTTTTTCCGCTAATTTCCGTTGCAAATATCAAGCATTTAATATCATCATTATAAACTTCTTCTCCTCTTTTGACATTGCCCTTGTTAAGCCTCGATGCCTATAAACGTATATACTATAATGATTTAAATAATATTATGGTGTCTTTTTTTTTGTTTGTTAGATTTGGCAGGACATTGGCAGGCAGTAAACGGATCGCTCATTTACATAAACGAGTTTACCTGCAACTAAGCCTTGTGATAACTTAAACTCTGAGACAATATAAGACATTAAACCTTTATGCCAGTAATTAAACAGCGCAGCAGCTAACAAAAGAAACAAGCAGGACTATGTGCATATTAATTCAAATCTTTTCAGACAGTTCAAAATTATTCGCTCTTCTATTGCGTTGTTTTAAAAATATTTTTCAATTTCGCAAACGAATTTCACAATGAAATATTGATTTGACAGTGAAATTCCGCCCAATATTTGGCGCAGGTAACATTGAAAGTTCAATGTCATTCCTCATAAGCGTGTGGGGAATTTAATCCTATTTGCGCCACAATACCATTGTTTTCGGTTTAAGCCATTCCAACATGCATTGTTTGATGTTTCGGATAATAGTTTACTCTATACCGGGAACACTGGGCATCAATCAAAGATCAGAAAGCGAAAGGCCGTCTATCAACAGGAGCATTTATATCATCATCATCATCATTATTGTCATTATCAGCATCGTCGTTATTATCATTAACATCGTGGTCGTTATTGTCATCATCATTATCATCGTCCTCATTATTATCGTTATCATCATGGTCGTTATTATCATTATCATCGTCCTCGTTATTTCTATTATTATCTTTATAGTTATTATCATTATCATTCTCATCATTGTCATTTTTACTATCGCTTCCAATGCTTAGCAAGGATAGAACGTGGAGATAGTCCTCTCATCCAATCGAAGATATCTGAAGTATGCGACCATCACTCAATACTATTAGCCTTCGGTTCTCTATTAGCCACTCGATCGGATTAATTATTATTATTTGTCGCGTGCAAACAAAAAACGACTTAATACCTATTACTGAGTAGAGTCCCCATATTAAAATTTGTAAGAATGTTACTGTCATATTTAGTCTTCACACTGACCAACGCGTGATAATGCTCATGACACATGCACATTTATACAAGCTCACATATTCACGGTCAAGGTGTTCTATATCCACCGAACAAAAGGGATTTCAATCAACGTTAATTAAATTCAGAAAATGAAATCGAAGAATCGAGCTGTGAACTAGTCATTTGATAATTAATTAAAATTTACCTCAGCTTTTAACTTAATTAAACTTTACTAAGGTAAAGGTCATGAATACTATCAAGTTAACTATCAAGTCTATGGATATTAGTAATTACTTAGCGTCAGGTAAACCATTCGATTCACTTGACCTTGGCCTTTGAGAGAGTGGGCGGTACGTTTGTCCAATCTATCAAAGGATATTTGATGCATCTATGCAGAGCCGAATTTAGAGGTCTAGATGCCTCAGGACAACGAAGGAATGGAGGCCCCTTGGACCAAAATTATTTTCTAAATAAAATAGACAATTTCCGCAGTCGGGTTTTTTTCAATAAACGATTTATTGTGAAACCAAGTAGATTTTTTTAAATTTGAGAAGTTGATATTTTACTGACCGCCTATTTAGAGTGAACAAATATAGATATAGATCGATTTCTGTTGATATTTAAGAACAATATAATAATGTTTGCACAAAATACTGTAGGCAAAGGTAAGACGGCGGAAAAACATAATATCAAAGGATTTTTTTTACTGGTGCTTACTAGTCGGGATTTGAAAAATAAAACCCGAAATCCTTTTATGGAGGCCCCTCGTGTGTGTAGGCCCGGGGACGGCCGCTCCGGTTGCCGTCCCCTAAATCCGGTCCAGCGTCTATGTTAGTATTGCAATTCACAATAATATATATATATATATATATATGACAAAATGATGCCCTTTTATACCACGCCTTTATTAGATTTTTTTTTTACCTATTGCTTGTAAAATATTGACTTTTAATATTCATTAGACATAAAAAAAAGTAAAGTTTCAACCCTTATATGTCCCACTACTGGGCACGGGTCTCCTTCCTCGAAATCAGGCGAGGAGGGTAATGGGCCAATTGTCCACCGCGCTGGCCCAGTGCGGATTGGTGAACTTCACATACCTTCAAAGACTTTCAATCTCATCAGGCATGCAGGTTTCCTCACGATGTTTTCCTTCACCGGTGAGCGAACGATGGTCTCGTGTGCACTTAGAAATTTAGAAAAATCCATTTCAAGGCACACACGGACGGGTCAGGATCGAACCCGGAACCCCTATTTATTAGACATAATCACACTTTATTACTTTAATACTTTTTATTAGACATAATCACACTTTAATTAATATTTCCGTAGAGCCTCATAAAGCCGGCCAAGGTAAGATACTACTTAACTAACTTCTCGACGTAAGATAAAAAATAACTCGCGCTATCTGCCGTCAGTTTGTCAAAGGCTTTTTACAACTTTGACTTTGAAATGAGTTTTTTAAAACTTATTGACTTCCAAAGTATTTCCTACAGTTGGCCGGTCTTGTGGAAAATCTATTAAATTTGTTTCATTATAAAATCAATTGGTTTTTGATATTAAATGTGTTTAAAATGAGACACATGAAGGGTGATGAGAAGATAATAATCATATATAAGAGAATATATAACCACAAAAAAACTTTCAAATTCGACGTAACGGACATCGCTTTAAGTAAATACACATAAAGCTTAAAGCTAAAATGTGAGCGACGATGGTCCTGTGGATAACGGGCTCGGTTTGTCAAGGGAGAGGGTTCGATCCTGACCGGGTGTGAAGAGTTTTACTAAATTTCCAAGAGCACCTAATCAAATCAAATCAAATAATATTTATTTCGTAGGCAAATTACATAGCACTTGAAACATGTCAATTTTTTATATAAGCTAATGCTAGATTCGCAAAGTAGCAGTTTTCCTCAGAGAAGAATCTAGCAAGAAGCTCTGTAGGATTGCTCTTTTTAAAATATAGTTTTACAATTTTTGTAAATACATCTAAATAACAACATACTAATATACATATAAATAATAACAACATGCTAGTTACATAAATTAATTCACATTTGCCTAAAATAAATAAGTAAATAAATTTGGACCCTGCAATATCAAAACAAACAAGAGGATGTTAATAAAAAGAAAACAAAAAACCAAGCGAGGTAGAAACTGCATAACACGACCAGCCACCACAGCGGCACCTTCACATAGGCCAGGACGCGTGTGCCAGCGTCAACCTCTTCCACATATTAGAGGGAAGTGGAGGACCCATCACACAACGAGAAAAATTAACACGAGATCATCGCTCGCTCAGCGGTGAAGGAAAACGCGAGGAAACCTTCATGCCAGGTGACATTGTAAGTCTTTAAAGGCATGTGAAGTTCACCAACTCGCATTTGGCCAGCGCACGGAGAACTATGGTCCAATACTCTCCTCGTCTGATTTTAAGGAGACCCGTGCCCAGCAGTAGGACATAATATTAGTATGTGGGTTCATATCATTTCGAACCATCGCTATTATATTTTAAGTGACTTTTAAAAATATAAAATACTTACCAAGCATGCTGTGGTGCCAGCGGTCAGATTCAAATATATATATAATACATATATCTTGTTGGCCAACATAAACTCGGCGCTCAGAGGCAGCACCGCGAAGTATAGGTAATGAGGGCTGGAGGAAGACAGGTTGTCCACACACAAATCCAAGTGGCATACCATCATCTGGACTATCAGGGACCTCGCCAACGCTGTGACGGTGAGCACCAGTGTAAAAATCACCACAGCGTTGTCAACCATGGTGTACGGTGACATGGTTTCGAAGTCGTACACCCCCACCAAACCAACGCCGTATATCTCTGATGTGAATTTTAGTTGGATACCCTGTAAAATTATTGAGACACGTATAATAATATTGTCTATGGACGTTTTACACCACGTCAATGTGGTCCGTGGGAAGTTTCTGGAGAACTAAATG
Organism: Lycaena phlaeas; assembly: GCA_905333005.2. Classification (NCBI taxonomy): domain Eukaryota; kingdom Metazoa; phylum Arthropoda; class Insecta; order Lepidoptera; family Lycaenidae; genus Lycaena; species Lycaena phlaeas. Next base: position 19,104,964 of record HG995168.1, on the reverse strand, counting down.
TTACGCGTACCAGACTCCGGAAATATATAATAATAGTATGTTTAAATTATTTTTTTAATATTTTATTAAGTTTATTTATAATACACCGCGTTGGATACGAGTAGGATTGGTCGTCTTGGAGTACATTGAGGGAGGCCCTTGTTCAGCAGTGGACGGATAAAGGCTGATGATGATGATGATGATGATGCCACACATATTTAATAATTAATACACATGACCCAGGATCCCTGACGGGATTCGAATCCGCTACCCCTGACTTGAGCGCCAACGCGTTAACCACAGTGGCTCAACCACAGAGGTCATCATTTTAGTAAGAATATGAGAAATGCTTGCTCACCAGTGAAAACATCAAGAGAAAACCTGCATGCTTGATGAAATAAAATATTTGGAATGTCTAAAGGCACTATGACCTCACCAAATATGATTACTTACCTTATGTCGAAGAGAAGACCCGCACCTAGTCCAGGAAATTAATTGTTGATAATAATCGGTGAATGAAAACATCGGGAGATAAAGCTTTATGAGAAAACTATGAGGACATTTTGTAATTGTGTATAGGTTGACTATGGCTTAACTCCTCGCCTAAAAGAGATTCCTGCCAGCAGCTCCCTTACATCTATCTATCTCACATACATGGGTCATTGATGATATTAATATGTGTATTTACTATCGATTTTTCGTAATAAATTTATATTGCGAAACAAAGTCCTCCGCCGCGTATGTCTCCCTGTCTGTACGCGATAAACTCAAAAACTACTAAATGGATTTTCGTTCTGTTTTCCTCAATGCATAAAATGTGTCTCGGGAAAAGTCACAGTATATATTTTAATAAATTTTCATATACATTGGCTAAAATACAAAGATATTTGTTGGATGTGTCGGAAAAAAATCTGAAGCTTTCTACGAAAGCGACAAAACATGCGAGCAACAGTTAGTTTATGATATAAACTTTCCACTCTTATTTCTTGTAATAAATGTACTTACGAAAATTATAAACAAACTATATAAATGTGATCTTTAAATAAATGCATTGTTGTATTATCTTTAATCCTGAACAAATGAAGGAAATTTCAATTTAATACACCCTTTTGAAGCTTAAATGCGCGAGCAAATATTCCAATAAAGTTGAAAACAGTAAAACCTCGTTGAATCAATATTGAACTTGACATTGAAAATACAACCTTCGCATTATTTAATGAAAATACAATATAAAATATAGAATAGTGAGAAACGGTAAATAAAATTATAAAAGAAATGTTGTTCTAATAGAATATCTATCATTACCGGGAAAATTGAATTTCATTGTCACTGCCTAAGAAACTAGAGGTTGCGAATAACTTAAGACTTGTAACAAATATTGACGTTACTTTATATAAGTAGGAATCTCGACTCAGAGTCACGATCTTCTTTAATAAGCTAGTGAAAATAACATCGAAATGTAAGTTATTGTAATTTTTTGTTCCTATGTAAAAAGGTGTTATATTATTGTACGTCCATATAATAGTATGGATCAATAAGGTTCGAGAACGGAGACCGCGTTTAGGTAGACAAAGTGTTGTCTGGCTATCAAGAAGATGGAAAGACGATCTCCGTGCAGCTCCGGCCCGCCTTTGATGCTTTGATTTAACAAATTTTTGGTTTCGAAACCGTAATTATAGTAAGTAATAATACAATATTATCAGTCTTTAACTTTCTTCTTTAGCTATGTAGTCTTTTTAAATACACCTCAGCCCTGTTGCAGTTACATCTTAGCTACGATTCGACTATCGAACCTAGATTCGATAGTTTGTTTAATAATCGAGATAAATATAAGAGGCATATTAATGTTAGTAAATTTACTTATAATATTCGTTAAAATAATGGTATGATAGTAATATACTATACTATTATACTAATTAAATATATTAAAACTTACAGAATCGTATCTTATGGACATGATTTCGTAGAAGGCTGTCTTTACGAATTTACTTTCGTATAACTGGACCACGATTATTAGTACGGTGGTATAAAGCCCCAGTAGAAAAGTAATTTTAAAGAACTGAAAAAGAGATTTGGCATAAGAAACTCTCTGGGGATCTAAGATCTTTCGTAAGTATAAAATAAAATTCAAGTATAAGTATAAAACTAAATTCATTTAGGCGATACGCGTTCAGCGTTCATGGGCTTGCGTCAAGCGTTCCGCAACCCAGCGCTTTGCGTTTATGTACTTCGTGTATAAGCGCTCCAGTGTCGAGCGTTTAACGTTCAAGCGTTCCTTTTAGAAGTTATAATTTACTTTACCAGCTTCTAGACATTTTTATAATTTACCTTTAACCTGTTAGAGCTTGTTATTGTCGTGATAAAAAAGTTTCCAAGCCACACCAGCGCGGTCACAAATGTCCGCGTCGATATATTGTTTTCATCCAAATGTGTGAATGACTTGCTAAAAAAAAGGTATTAATAATAAAATAGTAAAACTTATTTTTACACAAATTTAAATTGAATCCTAAGATATAAGATAAACTAGCTATACAGAAATAAAACTGTGTTTCAGAAAGAGACATACATACATACTGATATAGATGTACTTTTAATTTAATTTGAAAATAATGCTATTCACGTATTAATTTTTACTGTATAATCGCAGAAAGATCGGGTTTTTTAGATAATATATTATGTTACCACCGGTGTCAGAAACTTGTTCAGTTTTATGTGTCTCGGGTGTTTAATCATAAATACTGTTGTGTTACCTGTTGGTGAGTATAATACTAAGGGTGAGTTGCATCGACCGATTTTAACGAATATGTAATCGTTAAAGATGGCGGTAACGAACGTTAGTGAACATAGAGCGTTGTTTTTAACAGACGTCAAAATTTAACGAAGTCTCTTACGTTAACACATGATTTGAAACAACCGACCCTAAGGTGACTTGTGTCAAAAAATCTGATATCCTTGAATCTTTAACCTAAACTTAAAGTTACTGTGGTGTTCCAAAGCTATGAATGACTTTACTCAGAGTTTATAGATTGTATTAGAGCTGAGCGAAGCAACTCGTCGTTGAAAAAGTAAGGTAGTAGCTCTTCGTGCAAGTGTTCTGCCTGTCCTATTCTGCTTTCCAAAACACAGGATTCTCATATGTATAGTTAGTACATAGATATAATCTATGTACTAACAACAAACCATTTTGCGTTTCTTTAAATGTTGCATTATTATGCTAATTGTATTATTGTAAATACAATACAATGGCTGTCAACACGCCACTGAAAATTGCAGACATCGTTTACAAAACAGTCCATTATTATTTAAAATATTTAAATTTATTTTATAACAAGCTGTCCGCGAATACTGAAGTCTGAATAATGAAATAATATTTTAAACATTGTCTGCAGTAGATTTACAGTGGAATAATATTGTGGTTGGTTTGACCTTCAATAGAGATGACCATCATCTTGTAGTTGCTAGTCTAATTTGGCTGCGAGTATAAATCGTTTTGGCGTTCATTGTAAAGGCAAGTTGGACATAGCTAACATGAGACGTACAGGTTGATGATGATAATGATGTCGTGCTAGTGGTAGGTGGCGGCAATCCATTAGAATCTCATCAGCCGTTGAAGATCGTATCAAAGGGACATTTGGTGATTGCCGCTGTCGATCCTGGCTATACAGGAGTTGCAGCGGTGGGAACGAGTAGTGGTGCCAAGCCCAAAAGCCGTTGAAGATTCAGAAAATGTGACAATTTTCCAACTCATTCCTACACTTTTATATATATCGGATGGACCGACCCAAATCAGCTGCAATATAGTAAGTACTACCTGAATACAACTAGGAACACCTAAATTAAATTTTAATATAAATAATGTCTGTCTATCAATCTAACACCGAAAATATCGATCTGTAAATTGCCCTTTAAACAGCGTTATGTAAATCAGAAGTAATAATTAATCAAAGCAAGACGAAATAAGACACAATCATGAACATTAAAGGTTATACAATTCTTTGTGGCAGTGTTAGGTTTGCACTTTTGATCACAGAAATAGAAATCACAATTTGCGTGTCGCAACTTTTCCTTTTGATGGAATAACCTTACCTAAAGGGCGGTCATTTAATTTGGTAACAGGTTTATTGCGTCGTAACTGGACATGGGAGAACAATTATAATTGATGTACTTCGCCCACATTGATGCTTGGCAGTTATTTTTGACTAGATGATTTTGAGATTTAATTGTATTTTTTAAATATAATTATTATTGAACTTCTAATATGAGAACCTGCATCTTTACTAACATAATAAAGCTAAAAACTATAATTATTTGAAGAAACAAACAAATAATGCTCGAAATTAACGAATGTATTACGTAAGAAAATTTCTTTTGGACTTAAAGACTAATAATTATCAAGTATACTATTTATATGTTTTTCTTTCAATTTTGGAGTATTACATTGCGAAACCAATCTTATATAATATGATAATATAACATATTTTAGAAAGTGTCAAAGACAAAGTTTTCAGTTTCAGTTTCAAATAGAGATCGATCTAGCCCTAAAGCCACGTTTGTGAGCGCTTTTTTATCTTGCATTAAAAAAGGATCAGTTCGCACGAAAGCGTTATAAAGCGCAGCGTAATAATAGAGCACTGTTGGATTTTCCACGTTGAGCACTGGACGTTGAGTCGAATTTAGCATGCAGGGCAACTCGCGCCAACGTCGCATTTAATGCGACGCATTTAAAGCGCGAACCTAAGCTGTATTGCCAACGCCATTTTGTCATTGCGACAGACGTCTCCAAGTACTTACTTGTAATATACGTGTACTGAGGTAGCATGCAAGTCAGTCAGGACTTTGTTCCTGCATCTCCGTATCACGTCCTCGGACGAGTAGCATGTGTGGTTGATATCAACCTTCTGACATCTGGACCAAGTGGGAACGGAGTAGAAGCTTCCCATTAAGTACCTGATGGAGTCTGCCAAGTCGCGAGCATGCTGAAAAACCCGGATAATCATTACACTGTGACTGGACTGAGATGACACGGGTTCAAATACGATAGCAGATATAGTATTATAATATACAAAACTGATTGGTGTACTACTGATTGGTATACTAGCTCTTGCAAGCGGCTTCGTCTGCGATAGCAAAATAAAACCTTTTTTTTAATGTATCCTATGTTACTACTGTACTGGAGAGTATGTGTACAAAGTTTAATGATGATCGGTTTTTGAGTTTTCACGTGAAATCATAACAAACATCGACTATATTAGATAAGTGTAGGAATTTTGCATACGTAGTAACATTTTAAACTCTAGTAGTTAGAATCAATTCAATTTAATAATTTTACATAAAATTAAATATTATTTCCATCTTTATCTATTTGTAAATAAACTTACATAAATATGAACGTTGAAAGCTATATCACTGTCGAGAATGTTTCAATGAAAAATAACATTTATTTGCGTACGAGAGTGTCGGAAATGGAAAATAGAAATGTTTGCATATTCAAGCTTCGTGGAACGCCACTAACATTGACACCTGGGCTAGTATTACTTTATTGGCTACATTATTTAATATTGACTTTAGTTCTACGTAACCATCAACTACGCAGTTACTAGGTTATAAATATGATGTAAAATAATAATGGAGGCCGCGTTTAGGTAGACGAAGTGTTGGTCGACCAGTGACTAGGCGAGAAGACGATCTCTGTGCAGTGGCCGGTCCGTGTTGAATGCGAGTGAAGGGATCGGCCGTCTTGGCGTTCATTGAAGGAGGTCTATCTTCAGTGGATGGATTAAGGCTGATGATGATGATGAATAGTAAACTGGAGGGTTTTAATAGAAAATTCTTATACTCAAAATTCATCTCCCAATTATTATATGCGAGTAATAAATTATGCTTAAATTTCGTAATGCATCAATAATATCCCGATGTAACATTCACACCACGTAAACCTAGGCCCGTGGTAACTTCGTAAGGACTTATGTCACGGGCACCAGAAATGAAAATAAATTTAAGTCATTTTTTTATAAATAAGTACTTTTTTATTATTATATCAAATAAACACGATCCGTTGCAGACACATATTATTAAATTCACCATACAATTAATAAATAAATATATTAAAGTTAATTAATTAATTTAATTCCTTAATTAATTAATAAAAAATAATAATATGTCTACTTGGTGGGATTCTAAGCCGCGACCGCTGCGTAACGTGTCTAGGGACCGATGGAATGGCAATCGTTACAATTACGCAGTATTATAAGAGCTTTATTAGCTTTTGTCTAAACTTAGTCTACGTAATTTATAAATTTATAGTTTTTATTTGCTCTTGCCTTATCTTTGAACTTAAGCTGTGCTTGTGTAAGAACCAGTTTTCAAAGCATGAGGTTCATCTTGATTTTTTTCTATATTTATAATACCGGAATCAAGTGCCAGATTTCGCATTAAATCTGTGTAGTTTATTAATTATCTAATGCCAAAATTGATGCATTACTTTCTTTTAATAAATATTCAAACGATCGCTACACTAATTTATTTACTTGGTAAATTTGCCTACATGAACGCGTTATTTATGTTAGACTATCTGTTGCCCGCGTCTTCGCCCGCGTTAACAAAAACAAATCTCTTTTTTTTTTTGCTAACGTATAGGAAGAGGAAGGTTTATATGCACAATACATGCACAATTCACTATCCCGCTCAGATCCCGTTCTAAATCTTAGTTAACGCAAGCTAGGGGTAATAGCTAGTAAAAAATATTACTCATTAATATGGGCATACTTGTGTCTGAAATAAAGATTTTCTATTCTATTCTATTCTATTATTATTTTACTCACAATTAAAGTCCAAACAGCAGTTTGTAACATAATTCCCACCGAGACGCCGCGCAAAAGTGGATTCATGTTGGCGTTGTAGTCCAATTTCCTCGTGTACAGTTTTATGAAGAAGTCCATAAACATATACGCCATACCTGGCCATATACCAAATAGGATGGACAAGGGGAAACATACTGAAACAAGATAGAAATGTGAAGAATGTTATGTGCGTACACGTTTCATAAAGAACATAGGCCTCCCTCAATGAACGCCAAGACGACCGATCCCTTGACACTCGCATCCAACGGACCTGCCACTGCCCTATGCTCAACAGTGGACGGATAAGGGCTGATGATGATGATGATTCGAAAGCATTTGAAAATAGTCTTATAGTTCTTAATTTTGTTATAGATACACTAAAGACACAGCTGATTAGAATGAAACAATGTTAATATATTTTTCTTCGGCTTATTATAGTACAGTGGGGTATGGGCTGGATTTCTTATGCGAGAGGGTCCGGGTTTGATCCTGCCCTCCCCGGCGGTGCTCTGAAATGGAATTTACTAAATTTCTAAGTGCATCCTGAACTCGAGAACATCGCTCGCTCAATGGCGAAGGAAAACATCGTGAGGAAACCTGCATACCTGATGAGATTAAAAGTCTTTTAAGGGTGTGAGAAGTTCACCAACCAGCATTGGGCCAACGCATCAGTGAACCATGACCCTTCCGTGTCATTTCGAAGATTTTTTTTTTTTGAAAGGTCTAGACTTTTAGGCCAGATGGCCTTTAAGTTCAATCGGTAGGTAGGTGAGCAGATGGCTCACCTAGTAAAATTCGAAAGGGGGCGCCCCCCTCCGTGCCCCGCAGGGGGCGCGGTATATCGCGCGCGCTACTCTGGAGAGTAGGTGTTTGGCTAGTCAAATCCAATACGGTCGACGAGTCATTATCGGATGAAGTTAAACTATTAGTCGGAGGGCCGGCCCTCCTCTCCCCCTCTGACGGGGGAGATGGGTCGTGCGCGGAACCCGTGCAATCGACCGATAGCAAAGTGCTATCGGTGTTTTCGCGGTTTTGATTAGTGTAGACTCGTATCGGATTCGAACCTAATCTTACCCGATCGATCCGGATCGATGTATTTACCATGTGTAGGGATCGACGTCGCTCACGACCCCGAGGCCCAAGCGGTGTGACTGAGTACCTAACCCCGGATGTTGTATTGTTATGTGTGTGTATTCCATCTTGAATCATTTCGAAGAGGACACCCGTGCCCAGGAGCAACAGTGGGACGTATACCCGTTGCTACTTTACTTTTTTTACTTCTTATAACGGATATGCGCGGTTAATACTTTACAGCAATCATGTTCGCGGAATAATTAAAGGGAAATGTAAAGTATCTGAAACATCGGGCGTGTAAACGCGATAAAATCCGTAACAGTTGTAACATTGTAATGAGCGAAATTCGTGTTAACATTAAAATACAATATACAAGCTGGTTAGATCTCCGAGCAAGACACAAATCGGATAAACTGAAACTACCATGAACTATTGTTTCGTCATTTGAATAAGATCAAGCCGAATACTATTACCCTATCACATAATTCTTGATCATGTGTATCTGAACACAGATCTTTAAAAGTTGGACATAATCTAAAATATGACTGACCAACAGGTCTAGTGGTCAGTGACCCTGACTGATAAACCAGAAGGTCGTGGGTTCGATTCCCACCCAGGACAAATGTGTATGGGATGAGCATGATCATTTTTCGGTGTCTGGGTGTAATTTAGTGTATCAGCTGTCTGGTTACCATAAGAACAGGTTTTGCCTAGTTTGGGATCAGATGGCCGTGTGTGAGTTGTCCCTACATATTATTATTATAATCATTCCCCTTAAAACCCTTTACAAAAAAACTATATTACAACTAGGTTTCACCGCTCTTGAAAATAAGTCGAAGTGGTTCGTCGAAGATGTGAAAGCGTTCGCCAAATATATAAACTTCTTGATGCTTCCCCATCTGAAATGTCTTTCAGCGTTGAAATCCTGAAAAAATAAAATCTATATAATTACGAATTAATTAATAGCGAGCGACAATGGTCCAGTGGTGGGTGGACTCGGCCTCTTATGCGAGAGGTTCCGGGTTCGATCCTGACTCCCCGTGTGTGCCTTGAAATGGGTTTTACTAAATTTCCAAGTGCACCCCAAACACGAGACCATAGTTCGCTCACCGGTGAAAGAAAACGTCGTGAGAATACCTGCTTGCCTGATGAGATTAAAAGTCTTTGAAAGTATGTGAAGTTCACCAACACGCATCGGTGAACTATGGCCCATTACCCTCCTCGCCTGATTTCGAGGAAGGATTTTATACCTTTTTATTTTTTTATACATTTAGGCCAACGGGTCTACGAGCTGCGTGATGGTAATACGATATGGTAACTACTGATGGGTGTGGGTAAGTATGGATGGAAGCTTGCATAATATGGTCACTTATATTAATCTGAAATCCATCTGAAACTAGTCCAGGTAGGTAGTTCATGATAGAGATATAATAAGTTATGGCGCCAGTAATTATATGGATAGTCCTTCTTTTTGAATAACATTACATTTCTCGGAAGAAAGGTGCAATATATTGGAACCAACGACGAGGGAGTCCCACCAGTAATTAAGCTTTTAAAGCTATATATTGAAGCTTGTTACTTCATACATCGTATCAAATCATAAACTATACTACCTTCATAAAATAGGATATTCTCTATTCGTCTGTCTGTTTTATCGGTTTGTCTTAGCTCAGTTATGAAATATTAGATTTAAAAGAAAGATTAAAAAATAGTAGTAGGCATCCGTAGTTTACGCGTTTATCGGTAGAGGCCAAGGTAAAGCAGTGAAGGAACAAGACTCATTTAATTAATAATATAAAGAACAGTCAAGACATCATCATCATCATCATCAAACTCATCTACACTTGTCGGGATACTAACGAGGATCACTGCGTAGTATGTACCGATTTTCCATCACTATTGCACTTATGAAATGCCTTATGACAAAGAATAATGAAAATAACTTACGTATTTATCGGATATAGATTGTGATGTACTTCTTTTAAGTTCTAATATAGAACGCATTGTAGATAATATCAAACACTGAAACATTAAGATAGGTTTTATATTTTGTGCAGTTTCATGCTCTTAGCAGCCGAATTGAGCTGCTGGTACTTCATGCTTATATAACGCTGCTGTAAACTGCTATGCTGTCGCGTTTTGTGCGGTTCGTGAATTTTCGACGAGGGGAGGGGAATATAGGAGTGGAGGGCATCTACGTAACACTAAGATGTTCGGATGCCTATTATAGGTGCTGGTAGTTACCAAAAGGGTAAGGAGGATAACAGACATACTTACTTTACTTTTTGTTACTTTTCTTATTTTAAATATTATGAAGAACTAATTAATAGAGAATCTCTAGCAAAATATAGATCAAAATCGAACTGTAAATTAAGGCAGCACGCGCTTAGCTAACTTTCTGGTTCGGAAACTTTAGCTATCAAGTTAATGGTGAAGATCGATTGAGATATACATTATTTGTGCATAATATTCACAAGGGAAGCCTCACCTGATGAATAGGTTAAAGGCAACCCTCAACTATATTTCCAACGGACCACCTACGCAAAGTGAAACTAAATATGATGTTGTGCTTTAGGGTGCGACAAGACGGAGAGCGGTCTTGCGTTTTTGAGTATTTAAAGAAGCGACGCGCTCAGAACGCTTTTTCTGTGAATGTAAAAGGTATAATTAATTTCATATCGATATGGTTTTGGATTTAAACATTACGTTCAATTAAAATCATAAATTATATAATTAAAATATATTTTAATTAACATTAATCTTTTAGACATAGGACTGTTTATATTAGGGATCCAACAGACAGTTGTGATAAGCAACATTAATAGGCACTCGCCATAGTAGAAGTTGATGGTCTCGATATTATTATGCGTTTTTCTTCATTTTTTTAACATTGTTAATGCGAAGCGTCTATGCAGTGATGGTCGTTAGGGCCGCTCTAATATAGGCATGTCACTCTATCCGTGCTAAACGTTTGATTTTATGCATGGCACTATATTTTATGTACATAATATTGTTATTTATAATATAGGTGTGCCTGACCTTGCTATCTCACTTTCAGTCATGTCAGTGTGCGGATCTCTAGCGCTTTATCTACTACCAGTTACTCTGAAATATCCGTATGGATTTGCTTTATCCTTTATATCTTAGTATTCAGGCGTCCCTAGGCCATTATTTTTAAATAAATTATCATCACGAGTAAGTATAGTTGGTGTTATACTAATTTCCTGATTAATCAGCAACAACAATTTTCCTTACGTTTCATTTTTAATAGTTACTTCAATTTTTTCTATTTTATTATATTTGGCAACTCAAAACAAATATATAAATTTTATATTAATATTTAAAGTCAGATTGTAATATTCAGAATTTACAAATTATATAAATTGTTGACCCCCATTTGTTTTATATAAGTACATAATATTAATCTTGTTTCCCCATTTTAATCTCACATAATATCATCTACATTTTACTGTATAGGTATGTTTTGTTGCGACAAATATTTTAATACTATTTAAATATTTCTAAAGATTAGCATTGATTTTAGTAGCATATCTGTTTGACGTCATAAAATCCTCCATCGCAATAGAAGAAGCTTAGAAAACGCCACGGAAAAACGCCGCGTGACCGCGCAACGTCTGCGTCTGCTCTTTCAACAGGCACGTGGTTTTGCTTTTCTTTGCAGCTTGTAACATGAATATCCATTAATTGCCAACATAAGCATCCTGACCTTACTTCACACGTGTTGTGCTTATAAAGTCTTACCTGTGACGCATCTAGGAATATATTTCACGGTATAATGTACCAACAAATTAATTATTCTAGATAGTTTAATTTTCACTAAATAAAATTTAGTCCTCAAGTTCGTTTTTTTTTAATTAGGAGATATTTTTTTTAATTTTAATTTTTATCATGGCAACTCTTTATTAAGGGAATAAATGAGTACTTTCTTGAAGGTCTCGAAGTCTTATCGATTTAGAAATTGCGTAGTTAGCCTGCGTCATTAAAAAGGACTTTCGCCATTGGACAGAAGAATGGCGATAATTAGTAGATGACCGTAATGAAGAAAAATGTCGTTTATTTTTACCTATCTGCGTCAGAACATCTGTTATATTTTCCTAATGTATATACGTACTTTTTTAAATATAATATGTATAAGTACCTTATTATAAATGTATAATATCTCATTTCATATTTGTTTAATATTAATACTGAACAAAAGTATATATTTTCGTTTTAGTTATCTTATTTAACAAAAAAGCGAGATGAGAGCGACGATAGTCTAATGGGTATGGGCTTGAGCTCTTGAGCGAGAGGATCCGGGTTCGATCCTGACCCTGTAGTGCTTTGAAATAGATTTTTCTAAATTTATAAGTGCATCATTAGTATGACACCATTGCTCACTTTTGTCTTTGAAGGTGTGTAAAGTTCACCAACCCGCAGTTGGCCAGCGCGGGTGAACTATGGCCCGATACCCTCCTCGCCTTATTTCGAGGAGTACCCGTGCCCAGCAGTGGGATATACATAATAATATAATATCTATGGACGCTTTTACACCATGTCAATCTGGTCCCGTGGTAACTTCTTAAAGAGACTCGTGTTACGACTTACGAGTACTAGACAACGGAAATACATAATATATTTAATACTTTTTACATTAATACTTGTATTTAAGATTTTTATTAAATTATACACATATTTAATACACATCCATGACCCAGGAACACAGAAAACTTTTTTGTTCCCCGGTGGGATTCGAACCCGCTACCTCCGGCTTGAGCGCCAACGCGCTAACCACTGAGCCACAGATGTCGTTTATGTATAGGTTACCATTATACTTTTATAAACAAAAATGGTTGTACCGACTGCTACTTTACGCTGTAACATATTTCTTTCTTACTTATGATTGCCTGGTAGAGATTGGTTGAAGCGGTGAGACCGGCATTTTTGTGCATGATCCTAGGCCTAAGATCATGTTGATACCTGTCATCTAAGATAACAACACCTTATGGTAGGAAAAAAAATCGCATATAGCGTGAACGACTAAATCGCTTTAAACTAGCAAGATTTGGTCAGATTCAAGATTTGGTCAGATTCAAGATTTGGTCCGACTCAAGATTTGGTCAGATTCAAGATTTGGTCTGATTCTAGATTTGGTCCGACTCAAGATTTGGTCAGATTCATGATTTGTTCCGACTCAAGATTTGGTCAGATTCAAGATTTAGTCCGACTCAAGATTTTGTCAGATTCAAGATTTGGTCAGATACAGTCTTGATCCGGACACCCGGTGTCATAATTACGATCGAACGATCAAGATAAAACAAAGAATGGTCAGCTTAAATCTCCAAATCATAGCCATTTAATTCATAATGTATTAATCGTTAAATAATTTTAATCGACTCTCAAAGTCAAATAAATATAACATAAATATTGAGACAACATTAAATGCATTTAAACTGTTACTGAGTTCAAGGTCAAGCTGATCATTTACCGGAGAATATTCCCTCGACGCTCAAGGCACGTGTAGGAGTGGAAGGGTTCCTGGAAACAGGAGCGTGCAATTTGAAGCGATACAAAATCATAGACGCGCGTAACTCAAGGAACATTCATTGTAGGTCAATCGATAACAATCTTGTTTTCTATATATTTATAGGTTAAATAATTTCAAACAATCAATCAAATAATATTTATTTCGTAGGCAAATTACATAGCACTTGAAACATGTAAACTTTTTTTATAACCTAATGCTAGATTCGCAAAGTAGCAGTTTTCCTCAGAGAAGAATCTAGCAAGAAACTCTGTAGAATACTTAAACAAGACGAGAACAGGCGCGTCACAATACAATATTTGCAAACGTAGTGTGGTTTGACGACCCCTGTGGCTCAGTGGTTAGCGCGATGGCGCTCAATCCCGGAGGTAGCGGGTTCGAATCTCGGCAGGGAACAAAAAAAAAGTTTCTGTGTTCCTGGGTCATGGATGTGTATTAATTAATATGTGTAATATATAATAAAAATCTTATATAAGGGCCTGTTTCACAAAATTTATTTTATAGGTCGTCTTGGCGTTCATTGAGGGAGGCTTATGTTCAGCAGTGGACGGATAAAGGCTGATGATGATGATGATTGGAAAAACAAATGAACAGACGAGACATATGATGGTAAGAATTCAGATGACATGGCAGTTTTTATCTCTCCACTGCTGGACATAAGCCTCCCTCAATGAACGCCAAGACGACCGATCACTTGCCATACGTACCCAACACGGCCACTGTTCGGCGATTGTCTTTCAACCTGGCCGAACAATACTTCGTCTATCTAAACGTGGCCTATAAATTACCTATGACCACGAACAACTAAATCCGAACCTAGGTCAGGAAACTTACTCACATTTGAAACGTGGGTCATATATTTAATTGTCAGTAGACTAGTAGGTACTTTTCTTCCGGAAACAAGGCATAGCTTTTTAACAGAAGAAACAATGGCGGTAGCCATGCAGAAGGAAGCGTGACACAAAAGCATTCCACGCGTAAGATATATTATGTTAATATTGTAATAATAAAAAATAAGCCGTTTTCTTATGTTTACGCGAATTTCACTCATTATAATGAAACAAAGGAGACGGTCCAAAATTGCATGGGACGTTGGTGTACTTTTGTACACATAATGATATAAAGGAAAATAAATATTCAAACAGTTTTAATATGTTCATATCCATTAAATTCTTTTCAATTTCAGCGTAAGCATAATTTAATATTTCCAAGATATGCAACACTACATGATATAACAATGGCGTATGAACATTTTCTTTGGCGTTTATGCCTATAAATCTATGTCCAAATAAAAGGTCCAAGTCGTTAAAATATCCACAAAATGCAAAAAACACATTCACGAGTGAACAACTCCATAACAAAGCTTGAAATAGATACAAATAGTTACGAAAGTACCATGAGTGACGCCATTTTTCAATAATGATAAGCTGATATTTGAAAAACTTGATAATTTTTTAATTTTTTTGCACGCAACTTATTACGATAAACTAATTTATTTAATTTTTAATGAAATCTATGTATTTTTATTTATTTATAGTATACTGTACAAGACTACACCAGAAATGGACCGTCTCCTTTACGAATTTTATCGCGGTTTATTAAGTTTATTTTATTCGCAGTCCCCCCGCGACCATGTAAGCTTTAAAGAATCCGAAACGTCGGGCTTGTAAAAAACTTAATATTGTTTGTTTCATTATAAAAAAAAAATAAGGCGTATGTTATTTATGTTTAGTGTTAAATATTAAACGTACACGTGTAAAATACATGAAAGGCTTATCCTCAATAGGTGCTAGTTGAACTTTACGCCTAACTTTGAGGAGTTCAACTGAGCTTGAACGAAGCCAAGTATGCAATATGATCTCCCTTAGTACTAATAAAACGATGTAATATTACTTTCACTACACAGATTTTATCATACATTATAATTATGAAGGGTAAGAGGTAAGTTTTTTTTTTTTTTTTTTTCGGTTGGATCTATGCTAATGGTCCTAGTGACCGTTATGCGTCATCGGAAATGGGGTGATCCGGTTGGATCATCCTATGACGTTATAAGGTAAGAGGTAAGGAGTACCATATTATAATATGGGGAAATAGTATAAAAAGTGTCCAGCTGTATGCTATAAATAACAGTTCAAAAACCGTCCGCAATGGCGCTGGTGTAGGAAAATCGTATTGGTATATTACATTGTAATATAATACATATTTATGTGTGTGTGCGTGATTTCTTGGCGCACACATGTTTAAAAGTTTACCCTTTGCAACTGTGGCGCCACCCTTATTTAACGCTTTTCGACGGACAATTCTCATACACAGAGATGACACTCCTTACCTCTACCCTCCATAATTTTAATGTGAACTGTATAACAAATATTGGAGAACAAAACGAAATCTCTATAATCTATGATAGATGGAAAAAGATCTCGAATAGCACGTTTGTCATGTTCCATAAACAATTCCGTCTTAGACGTTGATCCCAAGTTTGTCGAAGATCAACCTAAGATGGATGGTTTGACTATTATAGGCAAAGAGACCGCGGCATTTCGACCTGCACCCATCTAATAACCAGATTAAACATTTTAAAATATTTTTATCAAAATGGTACCACAAAAGAATATTTTTGAACGTCAATTGTATATACCGCCAATTCAAAGGTTTACCTTTCCGGGTGAGAAGAATTGGAGAAGCAAACAAAAATTATAATGCGAAAATTATGGATTCATAAACACTTCTATGATAGTTTTTTACATAATATACTCATCGAATAGTGTTCTTAGCAATTATGGAAGAAAGAAAGAAATATTAATTTGTGAATTACTTAGGAACATACATAATTAGGTACTATAAAAGTAATTAATTGAAATTTCACAAATTGGTAATCCCTGCACTGGTCCGTTGAGGCCATCCAGTGAAGCCACGAAACGAATATACGTCACAAAATAAGACAAAGAAACATAAACAAATAAATAAAAAACAATAAATCGCACAATATCTTATTTATTAAGAACGCACAATCAAAAAGTAGAAAAAGAACATGGACAGAATAAAGATAAAAGAAGGAGACAACAAAACTAACGTGAAGGACCAACATCAATTTGATCAATTACATATATAACCAGATTACTGTATTCACGATTATTCCATTAATTAAATAATCCCAATACATCAAAATATATTAAAGAGTACGTTAGCGTGAATTTTAGCTGGTACAATTCTGTAAATACCGACAAAAAATCGAATAGGTACATAGAATAGTGCAAACATTAAAAACCTCGCTCGTATGCCAAACAAATAGGATAACAGGTTGTTTTTAACGTAGAGAAATATGCTTTTGAAGGCTTGCCTACTGATTTCTGTTCATATTGATCTGGTGGAATTTGGAATTTTCGTGCGATATCCGGTGGTAAGGTCACTGCAGATATATTATAACATAATTCTGTAGATCATGACATATCTGCGTGACGTCATCATCAAGCCGGTCTGAGAGGACCTGAAGGTAAGTGGCACAAACGCTAAAGGAGTAGAATAGAATATATTTCGTATCGTATAGGAATGACACTAGCTTACGACATGCAATTTGCTCTCAAAAATGCTCATCTAAGAAACACGATACGTATTACTGTATCGTATGGTATGGGAATGTGACACTAGCTTACGACAAGTAATTTGACATTTCATACAATAAGTAAAGTGTCAACCCTTTATGACCCACTGCTGGGCACGGGTCTCCTCCTCTAAATCAGGCGAAGAGGGTAATGGGCCAATAGTTCACCGCGCTGGCCCAGTGCGGGTGCGGGAGCTTCACACACCTTCAAAGACTTTCAATCTCATCAGTCATGCAGGTTTCCTCACGATGTTTTCCTTCACCGGTGAGCGAGCGACACTCGTGTTTGAGGTGCACTTAGAAATTAGAAAAACCCATTTCAAGGCACACACGGCGGGGGTCAGGATCGAACCCGGACCTCTCGCATAACAGGCCGAGTCCATCCACCACTGGACCATCGTCGCTCGCAATACAATAAGTATTCTATTCTATTTATTTAACGTTTGTGGCACTTGTCTGAGGGGGGGGGGGGGGGGGCATCAACCATATGCAAGGCGTTGAACGTGATCAAATGGGAGGAGCTAGTCATGACCCAGCCCCATATGAGCGCTAATAAATAATAAATCAGAATGAAAATCGTACTGTAGATGTAGTAACCAATCACTCTATAACACAAATGTTTGCGATGCGGTCCGATGTAATCACTAAAGGTGGCGCTGTTATGTGCAGACACGTCTGTCGGGGCCGCTGTATAATATACACAAAAGCGTATGTAAGATCGATATATCCCGACACTGAACTTTGACCGTGAAATTTCCACACATTTATGCATTCACTATATATGGTCCTGGATTTACAAATAGGCCGTATAGGTTATTTACAAATAGGTCATTACTGATCCTTGGGTAAGCCATCTGCCCACCCACTGCTCCGATTTCGCTCAAAGGCTTTCGGGCCATAGCATAGGACATTTAAAAAAAAAGAATAAAAGTTCATTTCTGGAGATCACCATCCAGTTGTGCACGGATAGAGACTGTAAAGTGTCAACCCTTTATGTCCTACTGCTGGGCACAGGTCTGCCTCCTCGAAATCAGGCAAGGAGGGTGATAGAGACTGATGATGACGTATTTACTCATTCTATCCCATCATCATCTCCTAGACTTTTAATTAATATAGTTGATATTTTTGGGTCACACCGGACTAAACGGATTCAGCTGAATACCAGTATTTTAAATAGAGCGACTGCTTATCAGAACTCCACAACCAAGTAACTTGGTGATACGGTACGTGGTAAGACTGGTTGTCAGATTCTCGGGCTTCTGACAGCCCGTAACGGCTGTCAAAGATCCACGAATGACAGCCGGGACCAACGGCTTAACGTACTTCCCGAGTCACGGAATCGCGATATGTAAAGATGGTCACCCATCCAGGGACCAACATCGGAAAGTGTTGCTTAACCTAGTAGATTGAACCGCGCAGCTATTACCACTAAGCCACGAGCTCCTCCGAGGTGAATTATACCCCGTATTATGTTACAAAATAGTAGTTGGCATTGAAGAGATAAGGGGTGAAGCTACAGCTAGTGTATATAAAGTAGTAGAAGCGCTTTAACTATAATATTTTCTAGACAAACTTTCGTAGAATTTATATAACTATAGCTGAAAATCTGTGAAAAATTTAAAAGAAATATTAAAAACTTATTGGGGTACCGAACGCAAAAAATTAAGTTCGAACGGTAGATTTGAAAATTCGCGCGTCAAACCGTAAATCTCCGAAGACACGTGACAAAGAGATATAAGAGAGAGAGAAACAAATTTTTATCATAATTTTTTGAGTAATTTCAGTCGGTTCTCCTTACAACGGCATTCATAGACCTACCTACTATAACCTACACTAACAGCATAGCAAAGGTCGAGAAAGCGTCTTATACCAAATCCCAATCGAGCTGAAAACCCAATAGTATAAGTGAAAAAAGGTTTTAAGATGGCCCTCAATCAAAATCCAAACTCAACTTTATCTACCAACAAATCAAAACTAGTATAAAACACGTGCTTTCCTTCACGCTTTCAGGGTCATGTAGTTTTATCAACGTTCACTTTCTACCTATCGATCCTGACTTGCATCCGCCGTGTAGCGTCGGGCGCGTTCGGGTGTGTTCGGCTGTTCTCGTGAGTTCCGATAGAGGTCGTTGTCGCGTGACGTAATGTTTTGACCGGCATTTCCGTATTTAGTTTTTGAGGGCGGATTTGTACTACCGTACTACAGTTACTAATAACTGGAACAGGGATGAAATAACTTGAAGAGACACATAATATTAATTTTAGCGTACTGATATGACGTGATCTCAAGCTGTTATTGTGCGTCTCTCTTGTATCCTACTATAACTATAAGCCCGAAAGCTTGTCATAATGTATGTATGGATATATTATATTTGTTTCTATTTCAGACAAAAACAACTAAATGGATTTAAATGAATCTTTACAATAACTTATTCCACGGGAATAGTAAGTACGGGTGTGAAATCACAGGGCGCTGCTAGTTGTATGAGAAAGCATACTCTATTGGTATCGTCGTAAGGGGTATAAGAACGTTCTCGAAGATCATCGAAAGAAGTTGCTGAAGCAATTGAAGATTTGATCATATACAAATAGAAGATTTTCGACCGTAAGCTGAAGAACGCTAGGTACAATTTTTAATCTAACAAAAACAGTTACCAGTCTTTCCCTTCTCTCTAAAATAGAGCTGATTGCTAATAGATCGTTTGTTTGAAGTTTGTAGGAAGAAACGAGCAAGATCGTAGTATCCGTGTATGACAAAACGAACACGAACACACGTTAAGTACTTCGGTAGATATTAGTTTTTCTACGATTAGTATTTTGTTCCACCGAGTTACCAATGGGAAGAGCCCTTTTTTTTCTTTTGCTGTGCTTCTTTTGCTGAATGCTTTGCGCATTCACCCGAGGGTGGGTCGTCCCCGGGGATATGTGGGACTCCCGGCGCCCTCGTGACTACTACCGGCGACCGGTTTACCGCACTAAAACCACTGCGGGTTGCCATCAGCCGCTTGAAGGGGAGTATCCCGAATCTGACTAACACAGGACACCCCCCGCGACCGGCTGGTTCGCTCAAGACTAACCGGGCTTCTTCCTAGTATGGGGTTGCTCCGCACCTGAACGACGCCGGAACATTTCTACCGGGGTAGGTTCCCAGCCTTACCCCGAGTTCCGTTAGACGGGAGGCAGAAGGTGCGCATAGCGCCTCCTTCGTGCTCCCGTCCTACGTCGACGGAGCGGGACGGAGGTGACGTCGACTTCTCTATCCTACTCCGCGGCCTCTTTCTGCGAAATAACGGTTTCGCAGAAGGTGACCGCCGTCTGTCAGGCCTCATCGCTCTCGAGCATGCAGCGCACCATACTCAATAGTGAGAGGTCCCCTGCAAGCACTGCCATGAGATCATGCCGCTGTGCGGCCCACCTATCGCATACCTCTAGGGTGTGCTGGGCTGAGTCCTCCACAGGAGGAGAGGAGCCCTACTTATTCTAGCACAGATTATTTTGCGTTCGTAGCTACTGGAACGTTGAGCGTCCGAGATCAAAGAGTATAGATATAAGGAGTCCGACCGTAATGTTGAACGAACACACAATGTCACAATTTAGGGGACAGAATTTAGTTCGGCAAATTGCCGATAGAACACATCTTCTTTAATAAGTACTCGTTTAAATTTTTACGCGGAAAGTTTTGTGGCGCTGATTGGCCCGCTTGCGGGAAGTACTGTGGCGCTGATTGGTCAGCTACATGCATGTATACTAGCGCAGATAGCGGCAGAAAAAAGAACTAAGATCTAGATTTATTTTTGTGTACGTGAATACTACCTAAAAGCCCAAATTGTCGTTCGGACTCCTTATATTTATACTCCGTGTAGGTGACGTTCCACAAATCAACGTGAGCATGGCTGACGATTTTCCTGTTTTTATGAGAATGCCTTATAAGCAGTATCAGTAACTTTTGCAAGCTGGTGATCATTCGTGACTGGTGAGGACTCTGCGTTCGTACTTCGTACAGTCAAAGATCCTTATCGTGGATACTGGTCACCATAAATGCGGCCTGATGATATATAATAAAAATAGAGATAGGAATGTCGTAATTGCATTTTATTATAATTATTATGTAAACCTATATTAGAAAGTTTCCTATTCTGGCAACATATGTAAGAATCGGACCAATCTGATTGGCCGTTGAATGATGCTACAGATGAGCGGTTGGGAGAAAAAAGGAAGACGGAAGGAATTAGAAATAGGAATAATATATTGTTGGGATTAAGACAATTGATTTAAGAATAAAACATATTTGTAATATTACGCTGGAAGTTTTAATTCTATAATATTATGAATAAAAACTACAACAGTTTTGGTAACTCTTTGTGCACCTTTCAATATTAGGAAAATACTAATAATTTATAGTGACCTTTCAATCTGTAGTTAGAATAAGTTGTATAATTGTATACGTTAGATTTTTATAAATTTTAAAGTGGTTGTGTCTTATACACCAAGGATCGCTGTGACAATCTCAATTTAAAGCTAGAGTCCGCGCCACTTAAGAAGTCCGATAGACGCGGGGCTGCGGTCTCATAACTCAATGTTGCCAATTTCTAGTGTAATGATTTTCCACTAAGTCTAGTACAATAAAGAAATTAAATAATTATAGGGCCTATGTTCAGTAGCGGATTGATAAAGACTGATGATGATAATAAAGACAAAAAAAAAATATAGCAGCAAAATAAAAATCTCCCTGCCAGGTTTTAGTAAAATATTTTTTTTTTAAATATTGCGTTTGTATTTTTTACGTATAACCGATTAGTAGAATTCATCTAAAACAAGCTTCTTCGGTTGTGTTCGGCTTTTGCCAGGGATGACGATTTTCTCAGAAGTAATTGCTGCCATTGTTATTTCTTTTGTTATTCGACCTTTTTTTACAGAAACACCTGAAAATATAATTCATCTGAGCAAGGTTTTAATTATTTTACCTTGTATTTATATTCATGTAAAATATCATAAGATAAATGTAGGTATAGAGCTAATGATAATATTTTAACCATAAATTAGGCAAAAATGAGTGACTCTCATCATCATCATCATCATCATGTCAGCCAATCGACGCCCACTGCTGGGTATAGGCCTCCCCCAAGGATCTCCACAACGATCGGTCCTGCGCTGTCCGCATCCAGCGGCTTCCCGCGACCTTTACCAGATCGTCGGTCCACCTTGTAGAGGGCCTGCCCACGGAGCGTCGTCCGGTACGCGGTCGCCATTCGAGGACCTTTCCGCCCCAACGGCCATCGGTTCTCCGCGCTATGTGTCCCGCCCACTGCCACTTCAACGATGCAATCCTTCGAGCGATGTCGGTCGTTTTGATTCTCCTGCGGATCTCATCATTTCTGATTCGATCGTGCAGGGAAATACCAAGCATCGCTCTCTCCATTGCTCGCTGGGTGACCTTGAGCCTTCTTATGAGACCCATAGTAAGCGACCACGTCTCACTCCCATAGGTCATCACTGGCAACACACACTGGTCAAAGACTTTCGTCTTGAGACACTGAGGTATTTCGGACGCGAATATATGCCGGAGCTTCCCGAATGCTGCCCATCCGAGCTGGATTCGACGAGAGATCTCTTTGTCAAAGTTGGCCTTACCTAACTGGACTGTCTGTCCCAGGTACACATAGTGGTCAACAACTTCGAGTGTAATGTTCCCGACGTTAACTGGAGCGGGTGCAACATGGACATTTGACATGATCTTCGTCTTGTCCATGTTCATCTTAAGCCCCACTCTTTGGGAAACATTATGGAGATCTTCGAGCATTGTGTTCAGGTCTTCCAAGGTCTCAGCCATAAGAACTACATCATCGGCAAATCGCAGGTGTGTTAGGTACTCGCCATTGATGTTGATGCCGAGTCCTTTCCAGTCCAGAAGCTTGAAAATATCCTCCAACGCAGCTGTGAACAGTTTCGGAGAAATAACGTCTCCTTGTAATAACGATCATTATACGGCCTTAAATTTTTACACCTTACTTTATATTATATGCTCCATATTTCACGTAAAACGATTTAAAATATCACAACTTCTTCCTCAGACAGATGTCAAGATGTCAATCTTGTCAAATTTAGTTCGGGCATTAGTCGCAGGACTTCATAAGTGGCGCGGACCCTAGTATAATTCTAGACGCATGAAGACTGATGATGATAAAAATGATGGGGAGAGTGTAGATTAAGGATACTAAGAGTCAAATCAGCTGTACACATACATCTATATGTATTTACTATCTATAGGTACTACAAAATTCGAATCAAAATGACGACACTCCCGACATATGTGATTTAAATTAACATATACCTAAATCCGCGGCACTGGTGATATAAAAAATGTACGTGATAGTAAATCGGTGGTAATAGGTAAGATTTATAGGAAAGATAACCAAAATAAATAAAGAATAAATAAAAATAAATACGAATAACACAATGTCAAGATAACACAGATCAATTCTGTGATTGATTCGTGACTATGGTGTTATTGCCAAAATCAATTCTGGATGTGTATTGGGCATTGATCTGAACAAAGCTACTCAAAATCCTATCTTTGTTACGCATTAAAATATCATCAATTTTATATTTCACATATACTTACACGTTACAAACCTCATGCGAACAAACGGCAAGCAACTAATACATTGTAGAACCCTCACTGTTTGTATAAAAAGCATGTGCACTGAATTATAGCGATTTAATTATTAAATTACATCTAATACTTCAAACGAAAATTAATTTGACACATCAAGATGAAGCATAAGAATAAAAATGTTATGCCAAACAGCCGATTATTATTTATAAATTTATGAAATTAATCGCTGAAATGTAATTAAATTCAGAACTACGTAAATTAAAACTATCCATTAGAATAACTGTAAATTATGACATTCTGTATAATTGTAAAATGGATGCTTTTATATTATCTACCTATCAGATTTTTAAGATGATATTGGGTAAGTCAGCTTATTCGTGATAACAAATGAATCTAAGTTGAATAAACATAATATTATATCCTAATACTATAAACGTGAAAGTTTGTAAGTATGGATGTTTGTTACTCTTTCAAGTAAAAACTATAGAATGGATTTTAATGAAACTTTAACAATAATATAGCTAACACATTAGAATAACACATAGGCTATAATTTATCCCCATACTCCCACAACAACGGGAATCACGCGGGTGAAAACGCAGGGTGCTCATAGTAATGTATATTTATAAAGCTCTATGCTTCGGAGACCTATCGTTACAAGGTTGACAAGCGGTGCCTTGACCATATGAAATATGTTCGAACAATTATTTGGGTGTGATAGCAGCGACGTGTGCGCAACTCTGAGATACTACTTTGGACGTACTACGTACACAATATATTTTCGGAGGAAAAAAAAAGAGATTTTTTTTCCTAACACGAGCGAAGTCACAGGCAATAGGTACAAATATCTAGAAGTATACGTCATAATATATTTTTGTAGAGCAACGCACGATTTTATACCTAAGATATAATAATATATTAAGTAAACTAAGGAATTCGGTCGACTTGGTGAATTGGGGGCGTATGTTCAGCAGTGGACGGATAAAGGCTGATGATGATGATGATGATGATGATGAAACTGAAAAGAAAGATATCTCCACACTGGTAATCACAGGTTATATTTATCAGGATGAATTATTTCTAACAAATTGAATTTAAGAATGTTAAGAAATTAAAAAATATAAGGGCTGATGATGATGATGAAACTGAAAAGAAATATATTATCTCCACACCGGTAATCACAGGTTAAATTTAATAGGATGAATTATTTCTAATAAATTTAATTTAAGAATTTTAAGAAATTAAAAAAAAATACAACATTATTAGTTTTAATGTACTTACCAATATAAATATATCACACACTTTTAAGTTACGCTATACGAATACCAAAATTAGAATATTTATGAAAATCAACGAAAAAATAAAAGAGCTACTAATTAAGACGTCATCAATGGACCAACGACAAAAGGTGAAATAAAGTTTCTACGTCTCTGGCCATTAAAAGGTGACGAAAATACATTTTTCATCTTAAAATTAGATCTTTTTTTCTTTGCGCTAATTAAGGTATACCTCTACAATCACTAACGGTCTAAGCAAGAAAATTTAGAAAATAATATATATATATATATATATATATATATATATATATATATATATATATATATATATATATATATATATATATATATATATATATATATATTACAATTAAAATTAAAAGAATGATAGGAACCCAGCAGAGTTTCTTGTGGGTATCTTCTCTGACATGGGCGCGTTGCGAACCCTCATTATAAACTTAGCCGTTAAGACGATCATAAATAATTAAATAAAAAATAAATAAATAAAATTTTAATAAAATTATGTAAAAAAAAAGTCTGTTTGCTACAAACAGACTAATTCACCCGAGAGTCGGGTATCACCAGAGTCCGGACTAGTCAAGCATAAAGCAATGTGTTGTCTACCTAAAGATGTTAAGGTCTTGAATTCATCAAACTGCAGACGTAGATCCTATTATCATAGCCGATGTAGCACGACAGATCCTTTTTCCGTAGGGTATTGCTAATGTGAACTGCACTAGCTACAATACGAAACTATGGTGTAGACTCTACGGCTCTACTCTATAGAGTCTAGATTCAAGTGGGCTTAAGATCTAAGTAAGCCTCGGGTATGTATGTGTATTCCAAGTATCTATGACCTGTGGACAGGTATTCCTAAATTATGTATGCATTTAATAAACTTATGATATATAAGAGAAAATAATCCTGAAGATTTATGTATGTCTTATAAAAAGTATTCAAGTATTTTTGTGGTTGAAAATATGTGTATTATGGGATTGAATATAGTTTACTTGCTAGTATTTATAATTGCTCAAGTAGTAAAATAACTATCACAATTATTTATTTAATAAATAATTTATTAATTAAGTTTTATTTAATAAAATATAACTAATTAATTTATAGATATACAATACAGTTTATCAGTGGGAGAGATGAATCTGTGTGTTGTTAAATGGATACTACCATCTCGCTTGTTCCAAGAAACTGCTTTACTGTGTTTATGAGGGAAGAGTAAGAGAGACAGTGAAACTACTGGCATTGAGACTTAACATTTTATGTCTTAGGAAAGGTAAAAAGAAAAGGATAGAAGGTTTTGGGTAACTATTTTATGTACATGGCCGACGTTGACCACACCGCTGATCTGCCTATTATTGTCATATAAAAAGGATAAATAATTTATTCAATACTAAGTATATATGGAGCTTAAAAGTTATTAAATAAAAATGGTTTCGACGTACAATCGTTTATTTGACACAAATAGTTTTTTTACACAAATTTAATAAGAAACATTTTTTTCATGAGATCGGCTTACAGTCGATTATCATTATAATATTCTAATTATAGTATACATTTATTATTATGATATGTTAAACATATAAATAATAATCGCTATTTAAAATTATTCCTTAAAAGTATCTTTGGCGTAGTTTCTTATCATTACACATATAAAACTTATAAATACACACTTTTCAGCAAAATATTGTAAGTCTGTTTGAGTAGAATGTGTATTCAAATCGTCTTTTTATACATGAAAAGAACAATGCTACGATTTAAAGTAACTGAATGAAAAGTAACTGAATAATCATCAATATCTACCAAAAATTATAATAACATTAATTATATTTGCATCATGTATAGTAATCAAGTTTAAATCAATTCAAAATTTTACGCATAAATTTTTTTTCATAACAATAAGCAAGGAATAACTTATTTACAAAAATACTAACCCTGGTTACCAACAATAATCTAATTTACAAGAATACTAACATTATAAACTATAATTCTAATCTACGTTACAAAAATATGAAACGAAGAAAAAACACGACAAAATATATGTTTCACATACATTTGACATAAAATAATATTCCACATTAATTGGAGTGGTTTCTAAAATACAGAGGATTTCTAATATTAGGACGTCTATAATTGATGTTATTGTCATATCGATATATCTCATACTCTTCTATATACCAGTCATTATGATACCCTTCGTCATAATCCTCATCATCGTCCTCATCACCTATATCGTCGTCATCATCCTCAAGAGCATGGTCCACAAAGTCATTGTTGGCAATTGCGACTTCATTGAAATGTCGTCCAACCGCATCTTGATTATGAAATGGAAAATCGTCTCCCCGCGGATTGTTTTCAATCGCATCACGAGGAATAGTTTCCGTCATCACTGTCATTATTGTTGTTGTTATCTCAGACTTAGTGGTTGTTGTTGTCAGAGTTACGGTAGTTAAGGTTGGGGTCGAGCTGGTTGTTGCAGTTGTTGTTGTTGACAGCATCGTTGTAGTCTTGGTTGTTGTAATTGTTGTTTTTTGCAGGCCGTTGTTTTCCGACGTCTCGGAGGACGATTCCGTCATCGTCCTATTCGCAGTCGATGTTGAGGTGGCCATCGCAGCAGCGGTTGGTCTAACGGCTTTACAATGCAGACCTGAAAATGAGATTGGAATGATCACTCCAAAATATAAATTGATTTTATGATGAGTGAATCGTAAAATTACTTTTTCTCTAAATCCGGAAAGCTGCGATCAGCAACCTTCACTCTTAAGCAACTTTTAGCACTAGCGTCACTTGTGCTGCTTTATACAAATTGGACCTACAAATACGCCTTAGACCCTGGATTTCCTGAAAAAAACTGTCACCACCGTCACCACCATCTACCCATTTCACCGCTGAGTCTAAACTCTCTAAATAACAACGAAATGCTAATTTTACTGGATTCGAACCCTCAATCGAAAAGAAAAAAAAAATACCAAAATATTAATCAAATAATTAAAAACTAGCCACGTTCTTTCATTAAAAGCGGTGTAAAATAGAACAAAAAATTAACGGGTTGATGATAGTTACGGTGGTGAACCTTTTAGAAACTTTTACTATCACTTGGAATTTAAAATTCCCACAAAATCAGACTTTGGACACAATTGTTCCCTTCGAAGGCTAGTCGAGGACTGACGAAAATCCCTTATTAGCCACGCTATTTATAATCTCGATTTCAGTTAAAAACAAAGAACGTACTTTCAGGTGACAATGGAAAATGATTTTCCGAAGCCGCAAGAAAAGATTTTTGTTTGTGGTCTCAGTAACTTCAGAGCTTTGATATATTTTTTCTCGGAATCGTGATCATTGAAAGGGTTTCTTTGCGTCAATTGATAATTAACGCGTGCTAAGTGGCGTTTTTAACTAGATAAAGGCCTGCTTAAAATCACATTTCTACCGTTACTTTATTATAAGATACATATTTGTAAATTTTGATGTAAGAAATAATTTTTGAAACTACTTGACTATATAAATTCTAAACAATATAAAGTATGCAGTATAAAAAAAAATCTCAAATTAGACGCTCGAATGAATGATAGACTATATATATATAATAATCATCATCATTAACATGACGTAGATAGGATTAAGGGGTAGTAACAGTACGCGAAACGATGCGATTTTATCCGATCCATTGACTCCGCCTCGCAAATGGATAAGTGCATACCGCAATCGGCAACGCATGAATAAATTACCTGATCGTCCACCATTACCATAAGGCACATGTCTGTCAATTTACCTATCCAGCTAACATTGATTTCTAAAGTATCTACTATCATAGACTAATACTTAAAGAGAACTATTGAGTTATAGTTCACCGATGTACTGGCGGAATGCGGGTTTGTGGTTTGATGGGGGGGGGGGGGGACACAACAAAACAAAATGATTAAAAAACAAAAATATAATTACAAGCTATTTATTAAAAATAAATTCCCTAAAACATAAGATCACTGTAAAAAAACGTTTGTTTGATACAAATGGATGAACGAACAAACCCCTGTATCAATTCACACTAAGCGTTATTAAAGCGTAACGCTTTTTGTCGAGTATTGTTGGATATTCGACGTTAAGCGTTTGACATTAAATCGAATTTAGCATGCGAAGCTAGCAACTCGCGCCAACGTCGGGACTTTACGCGACGCTAAAAAAGCGATCGTGTGAACGGGGTCTAAAGATGCAAATATAATTCAGTCATTAGAAAAATGAATGCTTATGTTTCAACCAGCATTGTGTTTTTGATAGTTAAAAGAAATATTTTACAAAAAAAAATGTTTAAATTAAATAATATTGTACATTATTTTTTTATTGTCTGTTTTACATAGAAGCTTGTATATCAAGGGTCTACGATTGTCTCGAAGTGAAATCGGCTACGAAGGGTCTTGCAGATGATAGTAGGCCGATGACAGGTTCATCCGAAGGTAGGACCCCGTTGCAGCAGCTTATCCTGAACTTCTGCATGATGCCAACGAAGGTGATGAACACAAACGACCGCGCCAGAGAGTCTCCGGGACATCTTCTGCGACCTGCAGAATAGGAAGGGTAAAACTGAGTTTATAACCTATAAGGCCATCTTTTTTTTTTTAAGTCGAGCAAAATGTAGACTATATTTGACTTATTTATATATTTTTTCATTAACGAAATTTAAATCGAGTAATTCATTTGATCGTGATAAAAATAGAACGAATTGACTTGGCCAATTACGAGTAGTTTATATAAAGTTAATTTAAAATATAGATAGGCGAAATTCAAGAACAAGACCAAACAGGTAAGGTTCTTGATTTTATCATCATCATCATCATCATCAGCCGTTGTCCGTCCGCTACGGATCATAAAGCTTTTTCGCCTTTACTTAATACCAATAAAAAAATTGTCGTAAGAAATAGTATTTTTTAGGATAAAAGATCAAATGGCTAGTCAGTTTACCTGGTGCAAGCGAATTTCATGAACACGGAGACACCTGTTGCACCAGGGTCAATTACGCAATTTGTCAGTGGGATTTGAACCCACTCTTCGATAGTCAACATTTTTGTATGGTTGGACAGAAATATATTAAGCTTCTACCAGCAACTCACTATTATATTATTATATATTAATATAAAACCTAAAATACTAAAAACCTTACCTAACCCAAACGGGTATATTTGTTCTGTTCTTATCAATTCCCCTTTATCATTAAGAAATCTCTCCGGATTGAATGTATCAGGTTCGTCCCAGGTTCGTGGGTCGAAATGGACATCACCGATGCTCATGAGGATAGTCGTGCCTTCAGACAGTAAGTACCCATCTAGTATATAGTCACTCAACATTCTCCTTGGACCTATAAGAGGCGCTATGACGAAATACCTTTGGATCTCGTACAAAAACGCCATGGTGTATATTAACCTGTAAAAATCAATATTATAATTAATGGTGGACAATGGCGAATCTTCAAGACGATCTCCGTGCAGTGGCAGGTCCGTATTGGATGTGAGTGGAAGGGGATTGGTCGTCTTGGCGTTCATTGAGGGAGGCTTATATTCAGCAGTGGACGGATTAAGGCTGATGATGATGATGATGTATGGCCAAAAAGGTTTGAGAGTGATTGTCAGCCATTAACCAGGTGGCAAGGCGATCTCCGAGCAGTGTCCGTGTTGGATGCGAATAGCAAGGGATCGGTCATCTTTGCTTTCATTAATTCAATGTGTTCAGCAGTGGACAGATAAAGGCTGATGATGATGATGATGATGATGATGATATTTAATGTAAGAAAACGCCTATTTATATGAAAAATATTGTTACTTATATAAAATACTGGCAGATATAGATATCAGCAGGCACAGATATCCGTCACTCAGTCATATGGTCGTTTGTTTAATTTAATTTTACTTATTTTAATTTTAAAAGTGGCATATAAGCCATCTAAGGCATCCACGCATCGCCATACAGTGAACAACGCTTTCCTGAAAAACACATATTCACCCGCTGAGCATGTCTTATCAGCGTGGTACGAATTCCCTATGAAATATGAAAGACATATAGGTATGTATGTAGGTACATACCTACATACATACCTATATGTCTTTCATACATGTCATGTACATACATTCGAAAAACAAAACTGTTCTATCGCAATATAGTAATCAACGTCAAGCTAACAATCTTTTTACCAGTATATAAGGCATTTCAAGTGCGCAAAATAGTATATGAGAGATATTTTTACCCTCGCGCCACTCTCGAAGTATATAAGGCGTTTCAGTCCTTAGAAAAAAGGTATATAAGAGATATTTTTATCCTCACGCCATTGCCGAATCACAAGAAAAACCAAACTAATTAGTTAGCAATTAACACGGTAGACCGTTTGTTTGTACATAAGAAATTACTTCGTTTGGAATTTGCGTCACAAACGATTGTGGGTGGAAATAGGTGTTTTAAAAATTACGCATAATTTGATCTTGAAACGAAGAGTTGTTTTTTTTTTTTATGTAGGGTAAACTACCCTACTATTTAAGCAAAGCTTTTTAAGCAATACCTAAACTTAAACATTTCCAATGTTTAAGTGAAAAGTATCAACCCTTATACGTCCCACTGCTGGGCACGGGACTCCTTCCTCGAAATCAGTCGAGGAGGGTAATGGGCCAATGGTCCACCGCGCTGGCCCAATGCGGGTTGGTGAACTTCACATATCTTCAAAGACTTTCAATCTCATCAGGCATGCAGGTTTCCTCACGATGTTTTCCTTCACCGGTGAGCGAACGATGGTCTCGTGTGCACTTAGAAATTTAGAAAAACCCATTTCAAGGCACACACGGGCGGGTCAGGATCGAACCCGGAACCCCTCGCATAAGAGGCCGAGTCCATCCACCACTGGACCACCTTCGCAAATGTTTAAGTACTTACTCTAATCTGTTATTAATTATTGATATAAATGTTTGATTTAAACTATTGCCTAATCTGTTAATATATATTTTCAATAGACACATTGTTCAATCTATTTTGTTTTTTCCCTATCTCAGACAAAAATACATAAGAAAATATTTTTCTACCATTTACTAAGGATGGGCGCCAAGTTGTTGGTGCGAATCTCTTTTGTCTTATGCACATTAATATGCAGACCGTACTTCGAAGATACATTGGACATTGGTTGACTTTCTTTTGCAGATTATCTCGGTCCGAAGACATAATATATAGATCGTCCTCATAGTCGATATCCTGAAATCCTCCAAGTCTAAGTCCTTACTCCAGGGGATCCTGTGACGTTCTTAGCTTACTACCCTGCACATAGTGTCATCCATAACCAAGAGGAACAAAAACGTCAACAAAACATAGTTCGGTTTCACCCCGGCTGTAACAGATTTTTTCCGATAGCTGCCCTCGATGTATCACTCGACACGGGAGCCTATATATAATTTTTGGATTGAGGACATGATCTGTTTCGGTACTCCTTTCTGTCTAAGCACCTTCCAGAGTTTCACTGCACAGGATTGAGCGCTTTCTCGAAGTCAACAAAGATCACGTACAACTCGTTTTGCATTTCGTTGCACTGCTCGAGAATTATGCGCAGTAGATTTATATGTTCTGTGCAACATTGTGTTGGTTCGATCTCTTTGTTCATCGGTAATTCTTGATTCCATCACTCTAGCCATACGATTTAAACTAAATCAAGTTTCAATAATTAGAGGAGTTCCGAAAATGGGATTTTTTACCCTAATTGAAGAATCAATCTATTTCAAGATCATTGTCGACTTGAACAAGCGATGTACATCAATTGTCACAAAAATAAAATTTTCCATTTGAGAGCGAAACATCAAAGTTCAGCTGGTATTTCAAAGTTTTGCTTGTTAAAATCCTATTCTATTTAAAGATTTTGCATCAAATGGTATAAGATTCTTAATTGTACTACAGTATTATATATGAAAATATAACATAATAAAAAAATAAGGAAAAAAATAAAAAAAACGGTTTCTTTTTAGTATTAAATTCGTGTATAAATAAGCTGTGTGCGTTCGTTTATGAATAAGTGAATAAACTGAATAATAAAATGAATAAACAAAACAACTCGTGAGTGAAAATAAATACGGCACCAATTAATCTCAATACTTTAAAATATCGAGATATGTATTATTTTATGCTTACGTCTTTCTGGATTTTTGTGTTACTAATGGATTTTTATATTTTTCGCCACTTTTATTAGAAAACGTGTAATGAAGTTTTGAAACGCAATTATATTTTCTGTGTACCTTTTAGTATCGTAAGCAAAGTAGAATAATTGCGTGAGTGATATTGTGTTATTTTCTATTAAAATATTATGCTCTAAAGATCTAGGATAGGAAAACAAGATAAGTGAAACTTTCCTGATAAATTTTCATTCTAAGGTGTCCTTTTCTTCTATTTTTGCTCATAATTACAGAAATAATGAATACAATATATTCATACTTCGATATTATAAGAACTGATAGTAACCAGTGGCGTAACTATACCGTTCGGGGCCCGTGGCAAAATTCATCGGATGCTAGGAAAGACAACATTTTTTTACTAAATGTGTAATAATAAATATTGGGAGTTGGAATTCTCCTCCGACCGGTGGCCCCTTTCAGCTGGGGGCCCGTGGTATTTTGCTGACTTGCCAGCCTGTAGTTACGCCACTGATAGTAACGGCACTTATTCTTGCGAATTGGAAAAAAAACATGTTTTTTTAGGTTAGTACATTTTTTTCTGAAATATTTTATACTTTCACGGCTTATGCCACATACGCCTTCGTGCTCATTAGTGACGCCAGTGTCTTTCATCATCATCATCATCATCATCAGCCTTTATCCGTCCACTGCTGAACATAGATCTCCTCAATGAACGCCAAGAAGACCGATCCCGTGCCACTCGCATCCAACGCGGACCTGCCCCTGTCTTTAGTATCTTTTTTGCTTACGGATGTAAATGCTATCTCATTTAATTACTTTTTATTCTTTCGTGCCTCGCTATAATAAGAATGGATGAAGATTATTTACATAACAAAAAATTAACTTTTTAGTAGTGGTAGTTTTTTATGCGCTACACATTCTTTAGGAATTTCCCTTTTAAAATGATTTAATATAGTACATAAATAAGAAACTGCGTTCGTCGGCCGGTAAATACTTGAATCATCATCATCCTCATCATAATCATTATCATCATCATCATCATCATAATCATAATCATCATAATCATCATCATCATCATCATTATCATCAGATAGGAATACAGCTAGCTAGAATTCTTCCTTACCTAGAAGTGTCCCCCCAACATGGCATGTCATCACCGAGGACAGTTCTGATCTCATCATAGATTTTGTTCTGCACAGACGGATTCCTCAGTGCCATCAGTAACGCGAACTCTAGCGTACTACTCGTAGTTTGTGCCCCAGCTATTAAAATATCCAGGCATATTATCTCTAATTGGTCCTCTGAAATTTAACAAATTATTAGTAAGAGATAATAATATTGATTTCCTAGCTTCGCCCACGTTATGTTATGATTACGGACGTATCGGGGCTGGCTTTGATAGGTTTTTAATTAACTTTTATTCTATCTCTAAAGGAATTTTGGCAGCGTTTTAAATGTTGCCAAGCGGCGTAAATTTTCCCGACTCTTATCATAGTTACCCTTACATTATTCACCAATTTACATAAAATCTTGGTATATATTATTGGTATATATACAGGTTATAGTATATTATATACTATATAATATATTATAACCTGCCTTGGTATTTGCTGTATCTTATTTGAAAGCAACATGAAGATCCGTTTAGTAGTTTTTAAGTTTATCACGTACAGACAGACAGACGAGAATGACGCGGTGTGGACTTTGTAATATAACTGTTGTTAAAATTGTGACTTTGTGTATGTGTTTTTATATAAGAGTTTTACTACTATTTTGTAAGAGGTAGGGTCCTGCTGCTTTGCACCTGAATTGGGCCGGCACGAAAGCGGTGGTACCTTTCGCTCGTATAATACCCGCGTTAAGTGTCAGCTATGCCATCACGTTTCGTGCGATTTCTGAGTTTCCAGTGGCCCACTTGATGGGGAAAAATGGGCATATGTGGATACGTTGCCCACTTTTTATTACCGTTTATGGGCGTATAGTCGCAAGGCTTCGACTGTTCGTTTATCGTATTATGCTATAAAAACGGCATGTTTTATATAATGGTATGAGTTCACAAGGTATCTTATTGAACGTAATTTTGAAACTTCTGCCGGTTATAAAACTAATCCACTTAATGTGAGGTACAACAATTTCAGTGGAACCAACAAAAAAAAAGCACAAGAAACAAATCTACATAGAGATAATAAAGAAAGCTACTTTTACGGATTTTATCGCGATGTGTTTTTTACATTCCCGGCGTTTCGTATACTGTATAAGAAAGTCAAGGGTCAGACCATGTGACTATAGTTCGTGGTTTGAGACCTCAAATGGAAAACCATGATAAATTCCGTAAATATTTTTTGCTCTTTAAATTATAACAATGAAAGCAGTGAGAATAAAGCGTGTGTAGATTGTGGTTGTGTGATGATTAAATTCCATCATCATCATGTGAATTCCATCACCTGGTACAACAAAATTATGATTTGTGTTAATTAATTACTCATAATATTAAAATAAAGTATCAATCCTTATATCCAACTGCTGGGCACGGGTCTCCTCCTCGAAATCAGGCGAGGATGGTACCGGGCTATAGTTCACCGATGCGCTAGCCCAATGCGGGTTGGTGAACTTAACATACCTTCAGGTTTCCTCACGATGTTTACCTTCACCTGTGAGCACGATGGTCTCGAGGTCAGAGTGCTATTAGAAATTTAGAAAAACCATTTGAAGGCACCACGAGAGCTAGGGACGGGGTCACGATCGAACCCGGGCCTGATTGATGATGATGATGATGGTGATGATGAAGATGATGATGATGCTGGTGGTGGTGGTGATAGTAATGATAATTCATAATATGACATAATATAAAAAAGGCTCATTTACCTGTAAATGTGCTTCTGCCCTGTTGCATTTCGTTCAGAAACAAGTAAATAAAATCGTTATCCTTTACAACGCCTTTCTTGTGTTTGTCGATTGCTTCCTAAAAACAATATTTGCATTATACATATTGTAAAATTAGTCTATATTGAAACAATTTTTACGGATTTTATCGTGGTTTATTTAGTTTTTTATGAGCCCGACTCCCACGGGAGAAGTTGCTGTAAAGCCCACCATGGTTAAATCCATATCATGGTTATATCCGTAAAAGTTGTTTCATTATAATGAATGAAATTCGCGTAAATATAAGATAACAAATATTATATATTTTTAGACTTTTCATTACGTTTGGACAAAACAGACTTTACAGGATAACCAGTAGCGACAGATCAATATTGATAATAAAATTGATATCAATCAAAATCTTAATACAAAATATTTTTTTAGAGAAATTGGCAGATGTGCTATTTCATGAAAGTGGTCATTGCCCATGAACATAAGTCTCTGAGCCAGTAATTACACTGCCTGTTGCTCTTCTCTCGGAAACAGCAAAGCTGTTTCACGCGAGAAACCAGATACAACAAGCAAGATAGTGGTACCGCTCATCATCACGTTGTTTGGCGTCAAGGTCTTCAAGCCAATTTTACAGCCAAGACGCGCTAATAGATGTTTCATATTAATAAATAGATATAGTTTGTGAGTTTATATTACATTAAGATGTTTATAGTATTAAAATGTAAAAGAGTTAAAACTAAAATAAATATTTTATACTACTCAAACGAATGAAATAAGATGTTTCTTCATCAAACTTAATAAAATAACTTTCAGCGTGGAGACAGCTGTAAGTCTGTGTTAACTGGAACGAAGCCGCGGGAAACAGTTAGCGCATAGGTACGAGAACGTCAGTGGTAAAAAATAGCAATCCCTACTTTACATCAAGTTAAGTAAGAAATATACAGCGTTTAAGCTTAAGTAAATTACAATAATATATTAAAGGCCTGTTACACAATCTCCAGTTTAGTTTCCAATAGGCTATCGGCAACATATTTGACAGATAGAGTATGGAGTATCTGTCAAATATGTTGCCGATAGCCTATTGGCAGCTTAACTGGAGATTGTGAAACAGGCCCTAAGTTAAATGTAACATATCCCATACCTAAATCCATAAAAAAATATATTATACTATAGTAACCATAGATTTGAGAACACCTTTTACTGCACATTAAATAAAAACTAGATCAAAATGTTCGCTGTCATAATATAATAATGCATTTCTTTGTTACGTTTGCACAGTATAATTAGTTCTGAAACTCGCTCAGTGTAAATAAGAGCTCGATTCGAAAATTAGTTTTCTCTTTCGAATCAGAACACCTTCGCCGGATTTTATTTCCGTGGATTTTTAAACAAAACTAATTTTAATGTTGAAATATCCAAATTAATTTACAAACATTATAATATTTTGTTTGATTATGAGTGTTGGGGTTTTATTTTAGTAAAAATGGCGTGGTCATACTTAGGTTGACGTGGTGTGACTATTCGTATCTTTTTAAACGAATACGGCAAGGCTATAAGTTTCATATGAAAAAAGATGGCATTATATTTAGTAGTAAGGGTTTAAAGACGAATAAACATATTTTTTAGTTTCAAAGCATAACTTACATTTTATCCACAACTACTCTTACTATCTAGTGATAATTTTTATAACTTGCATAGGGCAGATGATGGTACGTGGCTAGCGTCATTAACATAAATTGGTGCTGCATTGCCACTTTCCTACCAAGTATATGTGTCAGTAGAATGGTTAAACTGTATATCCCGCCTTCTCACTAACACAAAGAACATCAGTTTTACGTAAGCAGAATGGTGGCAAACATCAATATCATCATCATCAGCCTCCATCTACTCATACATGGGCCTCCTTTAATGCGCTTTAATGCAGTTCGGTTAATGACCGACCAAAAGTTTGCCTCGATGCGGCCGCTACATCCGACCAGAATTAATTAATTTATAAAATCGACTGTGCGAAAATTACACGCATCATAATATTGATAAATAAATTTTTCATCAAAAGCCTGAAATGTAAATTTTAAAGTGCCGTTGAATATAAATGTTGATGAAGAATTATATTCGTTTTATTTCGCGTTTTATCTGAAAATTGTCTCGGCTGAATAACGGAAATCTATAGTGGTGACAGGAACAGTAATTGCCAAGAAACTTGCACCACTAATTATTTTACATAATATTATTATTTTTAATATATTATAAATTATAATTATCATGTAAGTTTGTAAGATTCACTTTCTTTTTTTCTTTTCTTTTCGTTTTTTTTTTTAATTTCCTTCTAATTGTGCGATGTTGATGATCCTACTGTGTATTATTTTAAAATCTACTCTACTCCAAGGTTGTCTGGTAGAAATCGCAACCCCAGCGATAAGACCACCTTTGTCAATATTATTTATTGTAAACTTTATTTTTAAGATACCAATTGTATTATGTTAAGTTGTATGCACAATAAAGTATATTTCTTCTTCATCATTATTATAAAAAGTATAGATATTAGATAGTTCATCTCAAGTTTTTGAGCACGATGCTGTGTGCGTCCGCTTGTCATTACAAGGCTTAATTTTACTGTGTGGCAGTGGGCGTACAAAGTGCCGTGCGCAAAGTTGAGTTCAACTACCTATATTGGCTTTGCCACTTTGATTCTACCAAAAAATAATTTCTAGAAAACATATCATTATTACCCGTATTATATCGGACATCTCCTTGTTCATCTTAGTGACGAGATTATAACCCGTCAGTTCGGGGAACACGTGTCTCAGCCATGGCCACTGATTTAGCTTCCCGCCAGACATCGTGAAGGCTTTCGACCGCCTTGCCATGATGTCCAGAAGATGGGCAAGTTTGTCCTCTTTTATTTTCTCACCTGGAAAGGTTATTTTATTTAATATTAGTGTGAATTTCTATATATGAGACGATGAAGGCCAATTAGTGTTCATGTGATACCCAGCGGTTGCGGATTCAAATTTCACTTGGTGTAAATAAACGTTTATATTTTGTTTATATTATAAATGGTAAAAGTTCCTCTGGTACCAAAATAAAAATGGGGGTGCCTCAAGGATCCATTCTTGGTCCATTTCTCTTCCTTGTTTATATAAATGACTTGGCTTCACTCATGAAGGATAAACATGAAATTGTATTGTTTGCTGATGATACATCTGTAATTTTTAAAATTAAACGACAGCAAATGGTCTTTGACGAGGTAAACAATGCTCTTTCGAACATGGTGCATTGGTTTAGCGCCAATAACTTATTGCTTAACTCAAATAAAACAAAACTGATAAAATTTACGCTCCCTAATGTTAAGCAGGTGCAAACTAGTGTATCACTTAACGGAGAGGTGATGGACTTGGTGGATTCAACCAAATTTCTCGGAATTACCATAGATACTAAGCTACAGTGGGCGCCACATATAGCCACGTTGGCAAGTAGGCTCGGTACTGCAGCTTTTGCAGTTAAGAAAATAAGAATCATAACGGATGAAAATACGGCGCGATTAGTATATCATGCATATTTCCACAGTATTATGTCTTACGGCATTCTACTGTGGGGGAATGCCGCGGATATTAATACGATCTTCTTGTTGCAGAAGCGAGCTATTCGAGCCATATATTGTTTAGGCCCCCGTGTATCATTGAGAGATAAATTTAAAGAAATTGCCATCTTGACTGTCGCTTCTCAATACATATTTGCTAATGTGATGTATGTCCGTAAAAATATTAATGAATTTGTAAAAAAATGCGACAACCACAATATAAATACTAGAAACAAAAATAAATTAAATGTTCCATTCTTTAGACTGAATAAAGTTAGCACTTCGTTTATGGGACAATGTATACGTTTTTACAATAGGATCCCAGAAAACGTTCAAAATCTTTCCATTAATAAATTTAAGAAAATTGTTAAGGAACGTTTGTGTGGTAAAGCCTATTACGAAATAAAAGATTTTATTGAAGATACCACACCTTGGGAATAAGACACTCACTCTTAAGATATGATGTTACATGTTGTATTTATAAAATATTATGTACTCATTTTATTGACAAAAGAGCAACCCCTAAGTTTTTTTCTCGTTTTTCTTAGGGGAACCTGCATCTCAAACGAGTTTTTTTTTTTTTTTTTTTTTTTATACTATTACTACTTATTGACTACTTATGTTTTGACTTATTTCAAGTGTACAAGTTGTACCTACGTAATAAAGATATTTTTGATTTGATTTGATTTGTATGACTCGAGGTCGACATATTAAATACCAAAAATGATGAGGTTCTCAATTCGATATGATTATTATTATGTCGTGACGACGGTCCAGTGGCGGGTGGACTCGGCCTCTTATGCGAGGGGTTCCGGGTTCGATCCTGACCCGTCCGTGTGTGCCTTGAAATGGGTTTTTCTAAAAAGTGCACACATGAGACCATCGTTCGCTCACCGGTGAAGGAAAACATCGTGAGGAAACCTGCATGCCTGATGAGATTGAAAGTCTTTGAAGGTATGTGAAGTGCACCAACCCGCATTGGGCCAGCGCATCGGTGAACTATGGCCCGTCAACCCTCCTCGCCTGATTTAGAGGTAAAGGAAATAAGCGCAGTAGAAAAGTCATATTTATTTTTTATAATGCAGGGAAGTGTATTTGCATATAGCCAGGATCAAGTCAAAGTCAAAGTCATTTTTTTAATTCTAAATAGTACAATCAAAAAATATAAAAAAAATTGACGTTCAAAAAGATACTCTTTTTGAACGTCAATTCAGTCTACCACCGGTTTCAAAGCAAGCCCACTGAGAAGAACCAACGAAAAAAACTCAGTAGAGAGATCCTCAGACACCTAAGCTAAATCCTCTGCGAGCGCCTACAGCAGCATTTTGAGGAATTGGATCTGTTGCCACAGGATTATCTCAGCGACTGGGACGCTAAAAGTCCGCGGGGTCGTGTTTTTTTTTTTTTGGTTTGACCTATGCTGTCGGCCGGTTAGCCTTTAGCTTCATCGGAACAGTAGATACGCTGATAGCTCATCTAAGAACTTTCATTAAGAGGTGCTCGTATTGGAGATTGTGCTATGCCCTGCCCTGGTTATTGGAGGTGCATTAAAATGAATATAATTCCTAATGGAATGTTTAGCCTTGGTATCAGTAATTACACTGCCCGTCTAGCCTGTATTTCTGAAAGACAGCAAAGCTGTTTCTCGACAACAAGAAACAAGATGGTGGTCCCTATGCAGCCGGGAGTGTGGCACAGTGCATATCCCTCTCACCAGGAGTCCATCAATAATTATCGTCATTTTCTATGTAATATAAAATAATGAGTACAAAGTCGCTTCTAGGGTTAATTGAAAGAATCCTACGTTCATTAGTGAGCGTAAAAATAATGATATTTAACGTCAAAATAGATGAAATAATCATCAAACTAAAAAATAAAATAATAAATAAATAAAAATTTCCTTCTGATATTATTATTTTTAGTTGCGTTAATTTTATATATAAACTATTCAAATTAGCAGGGAATTGGACAAAAACGATGTCAATTAAAACACTATTTGTTAATTTGCGACGTTTCGGTCTTTTATTGCATTCCTGAGGCACACGATAGTTTTTTTTCTTTAATTGTAAGAGTGAATTAATTGTGTAACTGTATGTAATTAATGTAAGCTATTTTGTTGTTGTCTGGTGTTTGTGAACCAATAAAGTGTTTTCTTTCTTTCTTTTATTGGACCTTCTCTTCAGGCGTCTAAAATAAACAAAAATAACAAAACGGTAAAGGCCCTCTTGATGAATAAATAAAAAGATGTAATTGTCAATAAGCCAAAACATATTTGTACGCCCCATATAGCTAACAAAATAATAACCAACAAAGCACCTTAAGCACATACACTCGAGAGAATAAGAAAGTGCACCGACAATGCGCTTTGTAGATCTACTAAATACCCTTCAAGTGTGTAGAGAAAACGGTTTGTGAATTATGAAGTTCTCTCTAACATAAATTTACAAATAGAACTAAATCTTATACTTTTAAACGAGCAATTCTTGTATATATTATCAGCACTATCATCATCAGCCTTTATCCGTCCACTGCTGAACATGGTCTATGCTATGTCCCTCAATGAACGCCAAGACGACCGATCTTATATATATTTATGTACAATTTGAATCTCGCAAACAGCTCCAACGATTTTCATGAAATTTTGTATACACGGATTAAAAATAGCGATAAATCGATCTAGCTAGGATACATTTTAATAAAATTTAGTCTTATCCGTGTTTTGAGGCCTTGATCAACCACTACAATATCATTAGAATACGACCACAAAAACAGTGACACGAGATTTTAACTTAAATATTTTTTAT
This sequence comes from Lycaena phlaeas, assembly GCA_905333005.2. NCBI lineage: Eukaryota > Metazoa > Arthropoda > Insecta > Lepidoptera > Lycaenidae > Lycaena > Lycaena phlaeas. The sequence goes on along the minus strand of HG995168.1, from coordinate 19,062,617 downwards.
GGAAGTGCTTTTGGAAAAACCGAATATTCAATTATCCAAACATTACGATATACTTTATTTCATTGGTATACATAAAGCCTACGCCAGGGGACTAAAGATATCGATAAGTGGTAATGAGCTTATCACACACTCAGGCCGGTCGGCCGATGGGCCAATAATGTGTTGGTCAGCTATTAATCAGGCAGGAAGATCTCTGGGCAGTGACCGATTCGTGTTGGATGCGAGTAGCAAGTGAGCGGTCGTCTTGGCGTTAATTGAGGAATTGAGGAATCACTGACCAACACAGGCCATGTTCAGTATGATGTTAATAATTCATTTCCATTGAAAGCAAGGTGGCTGGTTGCTGATACAGTTTCTCGATGTGATCTGGTATAAAAGACAGAATCTATATATCATCATAGCACTAGGACTCGCGTGAGCTTCATTCTCTTGACACAAATAAAACTCCTGTTCATGGACGGCGTTGGCTTACTTTACTTATCTAAGATTATTTGTACAATCGTGGCACCGATTTCGTAAACGATTGGAGTTGATCAAATAATGTGGTAAGATATTCATTCAGAATACAAACTTATGTGGAGTGGGACAATTCTTATTTTATATCGTTTTTGCGGTGGAAGGGGCGCCTTTGCATAGATATCATCCTGAGTATTTTTATTAGTTTTTTACCAGCTGCGCTGTTTCAGAAATGCAGGACAGGCAAGTGTTACTATGGGCGGGACTTACCGTTTTACATCTCAAGGGGCTTAGATAACATTTAAAAAAAAAACAATAACGAAGTTCGAAAAGAATAAAATATATGGGATTAACATAATATTATATTGCGCTATATCACGTCAATCGTTATCGTAACAAAACCACAAACTGTCTATTGGTTTTCGATTGTTATTGTCAATATGTTGTCGGCTAGAAAATTGTCATTGATAACTCAGAGACGAAGACGAATATCGGTATCTTTCCGTTACAAAACGATGTTGCTTTGGATAGGCCCTCAGGATTGACAATGCATGAATCTCGTTCACTTCAAGCGCATAGGCGTCGTTTACAACTTACTATGCCACGTCTGCCACATAAAAATATTTTTCTCTCTGAACCTGGACTCCTTTTCTAATTTCAATCATTTTTTTCTACTGTTTGCGCGAGAGACTTCAACATTATCATCATCAGCCTTTACCCGTCCACTGCTGAACATAAGCCTCCCTCAATGAACGCGAAGACGACCGATCCCTTGCGAGAGACTTAGTAAGTGGCAAATTCAACCCCCTCCCCCCCGTTAAACTTCTAAAATAAATGAATGATAAAACTAAAAAAATATATGACCTACTTTATTTACCATTCAAACTTTCACCGAAAATTGGTTTTAACGAGACCTAGTCAGTAGTTTTTTTAATACGTCATAAATCGTAAACCGCATTTTACATTTCATTCAATCAACTCAAATATTATGTTTTTTATATTATGTCACTTGCTGCTACGAAACCCATCGTAGACGAGTCCGACTCTAGTGGGCCGCTTTTTTGACGAACCTATGTTATAGAAGTTTTAAAGAAAATGGTTAATATCACTCTCCTGGTGTGAAGGTGTTTGTGGTAACGGGAGACTTCTCATTTTTAAAGAAACAAAAAGAAGGAGAGATGTATCAAGTAGAGACGATCATCTTAGAGTAGGTAGTTAATATCAAAGAGGATAGAGTGCAAAAATGCAACATTTTAAAAGAAGAAAATCCTTAGCAATCTGTACTAATATTATAAAGAAAGATTTGATTTTTTGTTTGTTTGTTTGAATTGAATAGAATTGAAAACTACTGAACCGATTTAAAAAATGTTTTACAACCCCCGCCGAACATAGGCGATTAAATTTTCAAAAATGTTAGTAAATTAAATCTCCAATAAGGTGTAAAAAATTACCAAAAAACTTCCGTACATCTAAAACTATTAATTATAGCATTATTATAAATGTGAAAGTTGGGATGTTTGTTACGCTTTCACGCGAAAACTACTCAACCGATCATCATGAAACGTCGTACACATATTTTCTGAGGTACTAGAAGTAACTTAGAATACATTAAAAAAAACATTTTCTTTTCCTTAAAAAACGCGGTCGTAGCCGTGGGCAATAGCTAGTAATGTAATAAAAATAACGCCTCTTCTCAAGCGCTAAAAATAAAATAAGACGGTATTCCTTATAAATAATATAACGTAGAATATAACGTTAAATATTATTTTACATTTACCTGCTGTAAACTTCCATAGAATATTCATGACTGACATAGCCAATAAAATCTTGGGATTAATAGGTTTACTCTTGTTCTTATCAATATAATCTATTATATTTAAGAGCTCTTTCTGTATTTCTGTCTCCATTGTGGTTTTACCGAAGCCAACATTCTTCAAATGTTTGACTGTAAAGGCTCTATGCTCCTTCCATAGTGGACCGTCCGTGAATGTTATTCCTGAAATGAGACAACATATAATTTAATATCTCCAAATAATATATTAACAATCAATAATTTATATACGATAGCAAGCTTAAAATCCTTCTAATATTATAAACTAAAAAATATAATATGTATCTTTCACGAAAAAACCAGTGAATAGTGCTTAGACAATAATATATTTTTAATCTTTAATACTTAATTCTTACTAATATTATGAATGTGAAAGTTGGGATGTTTGTTACGCTTTCACGCGAAACTAACAATCAGATGATTTAAAAATGATTCAACTGATTTTGATAAATATAAGAACATTCTCAAGAAAAGCTGTTTTAAATGGCGCAATTAAATAAAAATATTATCAATGAAATAAGTTTTTATTTCACCTTTACAAGACCTTTATTATAAATAAATATTATTTTCGCATAAATACTTTTATGTAAATTATGTACGCAATAAACATAAAAAATTAATTGATATAATTAAGAATAATTACGCTTATTTATAGATTACATTTATATACAAAATAAGTTATTTAAAATATATTTAAATTGTAGGCACTATGCACTAGTAGTAAGTATAAAATTAAAACAAGAAATAAAAAAATATACATATAATATTATTATATAATATAATAATATACCGTAAGATGAGTTAAAAGTAAAGTACTTCATAAGTAAATCAATTTATAGCATTTAGAACTGCATAAGAGGTAACTCTAAAAACGGCAAAGCTTAGCATTGTTTTAAGCTGTTTTATTTTCTCTGGCTGTTATTTAAATCTGTTTAGCTAAGTTAGTAGTTCAGTTTTAATTATCATTATTTTAATGAAACTAATAATTGCAAGAAATAAAACCTGTAAAAGAGAGGCTCAAGCGCAGACATCGGCACCGAGGCCACAAAAATTGGATCAGAACGAAATTATCAATAGCAATTATTATAAAAGCCTACATCATATGAAGAAGGCTCAGGTAGCATATTGATTACATACGCAGAAAAACCTACGGCCTAACCTAATAGTGTCCTGAGAGTGGAGGTTTGCGAGAACGGGCCTTCAATAATTGATCAAGATGTGAGGACGATCTCCATGTGGTACTGTTGATAATGATGATTATTGAAAGAGTACCTAGCAATTTACGTAAAAAGTAACGTAAAAAGGAAGAAATGAATGTAAGAATGACATAGTGTGCAATAGGTGTGTTTAAGTCTTTTTTTATACTTTAATTATAATTTTATATTATAATGGGCAGTAATAAAGTATAAGCTTATGTTTAGCAGTGAACGGATAAAATTTAAAAATAATGATGATGATGGTAATAAAATGAGTATAAGATATTATTGAACGATTATCTTGAGAATTGTGAAATCACCTTTATTATTATAATAATTTATATATAAATAACGTATCAAATATAAAAGAGACTGTACAGTTTAAGTATTAAATAAATATCAAAAGAAATCTTGTACCGACACCAAAGCTCAACTGTTTGAAAGAAATATTCAGAAGATCAATCCACCATCAATCCACCTTCAATTTGTCAGTAAAAAATTAAACTTAAAAGTTTTTCTCCCATCCCTAAATTGATGATTTTAGTTAGTATAAAAAATTGTAAGATTAATTTTACTGGCTTCAATTAAAATTATATTTATTATTGTTTTATTCTACTAGGATGTATTGTCTACGTAGATTTGAGAAATGTTTAGAAAATTTACAAACTGATGTTATTCACACCAAAAAAAAACATACAAACACGATAATGTGTTTTTTAATTCCGTAGAGTAGATTTTTTCTTTAATGAAAAATACAAAATAAAACTAATTCTATTTTATTACATGAGATACTCTAAAATGGTGTAAGTATGTAAGTAATGTAAGTGGCATTTCGTGGTACTAATAGTGCCAAATTTCATCGTGAAAAAAGCGCCATCTGTTAACGAATGTCTGTGATGGTAATTGTGATTAGGTAGCTGAACAAAATCCCTCCACAAAATAATAAAAGGTTACTTAAAAAGAATCAAGAGGGAGGTAACGCGTAAGAGTGGTTTTCGAAGAACTTTTATAATTCTTTAACATTTACAAAGATTAATCCTATATCACCAAAAGTTTAGGTACACATAACATGATTGATTATTACTATATTTATAAAATTTGTAAACAATATTTTGAAAAGAGCAACCCAACAGAGTTTCTTGCCAGATTCTTCTTATATACAATAATAGTATTGTAGTATTTCATGAAATTTGTCGGCACTGCTGTGCCCCAAATAGAATATTTGAAAATATGAGCCACTGAGTTGGTTTCGCCAGTTCTTCTCAGTGGGCTTGCTTTGGAACCGATGGTAGACTCAATTGACGTTCAAAAATATACTTTGGTGGTACTATTTTGAATAAACATTTTGACTTTGATTTTGACTATTGTGTTAAAGCTATGCTGATACGTGAAACTTACCCAATCTCTTGCCCAAGCATCTTAGTCTCAGGAAAAACGTGTCTGGTCGTCCGTCGAAGGCTTGGTGGGTGAAATCATTTTTGAGGATTCTCTCACCAAACAGCACTATCACTTTTTCGGAGCCCAGTTTCAGGCCCAGTATATCAGTAGAGTACTGCTTCGCTAAGTGTGATACCGCCTTCCATTGCGAACCGTATTCCAGGGTCAGTTTCTGAACGATGGCACTGCTACCGAAAAATGGATACCATTTTGGACCTATAAGAGAAATTTTGTATTGATAGAAATTGTGTGAATTAAAGCATTCAAAATAACAATAGTAACTGCCTGATTAACTCTCTCACTTATTTTAATAGCAGACATGTGGCAATGTGTATTAAAGTTGACTGCCAAGTAATAAGTACATAATAAAGGAAAAATGATGTGCACGCAACGAAGTGATGACTTTAAACAGTGGTTCTATAATTCTATTATTGCTTAATTCGCAAAATACAAATCCTATGAAATGGATAAATGCTTCAAGTACTGACGTTTTGTATTAAGTCTCCGTACGCAAGAGCGATTTAATTGATATGATTAATAATACAATATCAAATAATATTTTAGTTGAAAAAAAAATCTATAATAATGGCAGGTCTAAAATATTGAAATTATATTGTACCAGCAGTTGCACGCAGCTTCGCCCGCGTCAACTAATATGTAAAACGGGTCCCTAACTCTTTGAAAATTTAATGTAGCTTATGTTCACCGGGGAAATGTAGCTCCCAACAGTGAAAGAATTTTTCAAATCGGTCAAGTAGTTCCGAAGCCTATTCAATACAAACAAACAATCAAATCTTTCCTCTTTATAATATTAGTATAGAAAAGTAATATGCAGAAAATAATAGATTTTAGACAGGAACTAAATACAGCATGATAATAAATGAAATATTACGATTTTTCCCAAAAAATAATTATTGTTTTTTTCATGAACATTTATTTTCATTAAATACAAAAATTAAAAAATATGTAAATTATACATAATATAGACTGTATATTTATACTAATAAAAATAGTGACATAGGCGTCGCCATTTTCTCATTTATATAAAAAATAACAGCGTACTTTATCGGGCTGTACATATAGGTTTCTAAAAATTGTATGTGAAAATCACGCAGAAAAATAGCATAATATAACATTTAGTATAATATGGGTAATATTAACTTTTTAATGTTTTTGACGACAATGAAGTTAGTATCAAAGAGTTTTCAGCATCAGACAATGGGGAGGTACAGAAACATAACAATTCTCTTAGCTAATTTCCATGCGTCCAAATTAGTTTTACTGAGAAATCCTATTCTTTCCACCGGTAAATAAGTCTTTATTCAATAATTATGCTTCTTTTAATTTCAGTATTACAAAGACGTTATGTTCATGACTGTGTTGTGGACTTAGTAGATAACTGGCATATTGGTTTCATGGTTAACATAATATTGTATACATTGGTAATGATTATATTGTAAACAAATACAAGCACCAAAATAGCATTAAAAATGTCTGTACGTCTGTTCTGGCTAATCTCTGAAACACCTGGACTGTTTTTGACTAGAATTACACTAACATAACTGGTGTTCCAAAGAGTAATTTAGGCTATAGAAGTAATCATGATCAACCCGAATACGTCCGTAAATCAATGTTAGACAGGTAAGGCCGCGGGCAATAGCTATTTTCTTTATAAATTATTTCTAGATATAAAAATTCGCTGTGCAATTAATATTCGGAACTCGCAAGCACTTGTACTTAAATAAGAAATAAACTGACGTTAAATACTATGTCTATAATTTCGCTAAGCGTGTACGCTTCTATCTCGTATCTGTAGATAATCATACACGATTTATCAATTGTTGATGATCATGATGAAGATTATTTTATGGTTATCTGGGATCAAAGCCCGAAGTTACTAAGCTTCTAAGGTAAATATATCAAAATATACTTAAAAAAAAATTATAAAATGTAATTGGCTACTTTTTAGTTAGTTACATTGAAGTAAGTGACTCTGATAATATGCTAAAACTTTCATTTTATAATATAATATTGTAAACCAAATTTATTAATTTATAATATTATATGGTTTCTTTTGTGGAGAGCGACGGTGGTCCAGTGGTGGACGGACTTGGTCTCTTATGCGAGGGGTTCCGGGTTCGATCCTGACCCGTCCGTGTGTGCTTTGAAATGGGTTTTTCTAAATTTCTAAGTGCACACGAGACCATCGTTCGCTCACCGGTGAAGGAAAACATCGTGAGGAAACCTGCATGCCTGATGAGATTGAAAGTCTTTGAAGGTATGTGAAGTTCACCAACCCGCACTGGGCCAGTGCGGTGGACTATTGGCCCATTACCCTCCTCGCCTGATTTCGAGGAAGGAGACCCGTGCCCAGCAGTGGGACATATAAGAGTTGATACTTTACTTTTTTATGGTTTCTTTTACTTCTATCTTCATCTGGACAGGCGCCTTATAATAAATACCATGATTATTCCTTTTGTTTCAAATTTCGCGAGCATAATATACAATATGGCGGATATGACAGACGTCCTGTACCCACAAAACATGTGGTGAATTTAAATGGAATTCCATTGAACGAAAAATAAAACATACACAACAAATAAAAAATAAATTTAAATATATCATTAAAATATATAGTATCAAATCAGATTATTGTGTAAGCAGTGAATTTAAATACGAATACACTGTGCTTTATTCATGGTTCAATAGTTTAAAAAGGGGGATTACATAAAGGTTTTTTCCAGATAAAAGATAAATGATATACTAAACTTAGGTATTAGTTTGTACTTTCATAATAGTTCACCATTCAAGCGTTTAACTTTAAGGCTTCGCCGATTAACGAGATATTAAAAATGTATGAATAGAATATACGTATGACTGTTTTCTGTGTAATTGAAAAATTGATATCAAAGACAACCAAAAACGCCTTTACAAACAGGTATCAATTGCATTGTAATTTTCTTGCAATGATGTTTTCTTGGTATAAGAACAATAGGTGTTTCTGGTACTGTACATTGGTTTGTCTACCAATCGCTAGATGGCACTATTTCGTAATTCGCATTCAAAAAACGAACGATTTTTAATGATCCCAAAAATATTAATAAATCCTCTAAAGCTTATTAAAAATTTCGCACTTACCACCGGTTTGAAAGCTCATAGAAAAGAAGGTCGCTTGGTAGTTTTTTTTGGCCCACCACTGAGCTTCAGGTCAGATGTATGAATCACATAACATACCAGAGCCTAATCTAATTTTGAATGTTTGCCATACTTAAAGCTTAAGTGACGGTATACTACACGGACGGCTAATCAGACAGTAATTATATTTCCTTCTCTTCTTTGTAGGACGCTGTCATGACAATAGAATATACTAAACATGGATGTGGTATTCATGCAAAAAGGAAAACATATTTTCGTAAATGTTTGCTTCGAGGATTTAATTTCGTTCTTTTTAAATATTATATTGTTTCATATAGTTTCATAATATTTTTGCTAAAGCTATTTTCGTAATAAGAAAGAATCATAACATTAATGATAGCCTCAAAACTTTAACATAGTAAATTGGTTCATTTTCAATTGAATTTCGAGGGTTGGGCTTATAAAAGTTAAAAATCAAATTTAAAAGTGTGATGTTTTTAAAAATTTGATATTAAAAATCTAATTAATAAGTTTTAAAGTTTTAAAAAATCTAATTATTTAACGATCCTCAGTATCAAGTTAATATTTGCAACGTGCAATCAAAGATGCATTATCATAAATCAATGGAATCTTGGGCTAACTCCAGATGAGATGCCAATGTGTCTAACGACATGTCAGTACGGCAATCATAACATCTTAACAATAATTACTTATTACTATTCATTTTAACTTTACATAACACAATACATGACAAAAGTCTTCAAAATGTCAAAGAAATATATAATAAACTAAGTACTTAAAAAAAACATTAATGCACATGAGTAACCAACGCTAAATACAAGAAAATAAACTTTTAAAAATACTAAAAGCTTCAAAATCACAGAAAAATCTCACAAAACTAACCAGAATAACGTATAAAACTCACCCGGAGGAAATCTTTTCGGTTTAATGATAGATTTGAGTATGCATGCAGTTACAGCGAGCACTACACATACAATAGTCACATACATCGTTCAAGTCATGCGGTTGCTTTACAACTGTACCGAATCACAACATGTATTTATCATATTGCGTTACGTAAATTCAAATTTGAAGAGACATTGCTTTGGAATGTTATCACTATGGTTCGGACGGTGACACTCGGTCCGACAGCACGTCTAAATATAAAGATTTAAAATAAGTCGATCTATGCAGCGCTAGTCTAAAATCAATTACTTTTGTTTGATCTTAATAATATATTATTGTTGTAAGTTATGATAGCGTGAATGTGAAATAAAAATACGCGATAAAAATGATAGTTTTAGCTTTTAAAAAATATTAAATGTATAACTGATTATAATTCTAAATAATATAGGGAGATACACTATTATTATGTAAAGTTACTTGACGAAAAAAAAATGTTAAAGCAAAAAAAAATCTTTTTTTTTATTTGGCCTCCTTGTTCATATCTTTTAGGTTAGATTTTTTTAGAAGTAGTACCAGTGATAAACAGTTAAAAAAATGTTATTAATGAGACATGCATTACGGAGAGTCAAATATAATATAATTAATAAATAAGTAAACTATAATAACGAGACTGGAGTTTGTTACTCTTAGGACCTGTTTCACCACTTCCAGATAAGTTCCGAATAGGCTATTCACAACATATTTGACAGATAGAGTATGGAGTATCTGTCAAATATGTTGCGGATAGCCTATCCGGCACTTATCTGGAGTTTGTGAAACAATCCCTTATGGTGATTATAAACAAACTACAAGTTTGGAGATTTAATTAATTGGAGTGATGTTATTTGTATGCCATTGGTATATAAATACTAGCTGAACGATGTATAAAATATTTCTATAAGAATAGGGATACTCTAAACCTATAACTTTGCTGTAGGTAAAAAACCAAAATGAATATACATACAATTTATGGAAATTCGTCGTGCTGTTTTGGAGTGTGACCACAAACACCGTGATACGAGATTTATTTTTGACATCTATATACATATAACTAGCTGCCCCGATAGACTTTCCGTCATTAAGGAAAAACAAATATAAACTTTAGTTTTTGTTTTAATGTAATAAGCAACGACTATTAATTACAAATAAAAGAAAAAAATATAAGATTTCTATTTCTTACATTTAGTTTTGGTATCAATGTCATAATATTTTCATTTCAATGCTTTATGATAAGCTATTTTTTTTCCAAAGAAGTGACCGTTTTAATTTGTTTTTAGCTACTTATTTTAAAACTATATGTATTCATACTTTGAAATTTTTAGAGATGATAGTGATGCTAATTATCTAGCGAATTGGGATAAATTATGTTATTTACTTGTGTAGTTTATTTTATATGATTTATTATATTAATTCGCCGCATAGGCGTTGCATGCGCGCGCAAATTTAAGCTATCTCTATCATTGAAACTGTTTCAAATGTTGTGTATATTAGTTGGTATCATTAAGATGCGCGGGATCAACACATCATGTACCTCGGCCCTTATAAGTCTTTGCTTTGAATTTTGATCACAATATTCAGTTATGTTTTTACAGCTTACCCTGTGCCGTGACAAATACACGGGTAGATTATATTTCGCAACATTGTCACCACTGATACTTATTATTGTAGATTTTAACTGAAATCCTGTAAAATGCATAAAGTAAAAAAATTCTGGTATAAAATAAAATTAGAAACAAATAATAGTAGTAAATTCATTTGCACCCGTGTTTCAGTATTCAAAAAACTCCTTCGCTCAACTACAATTATCACTAGAAGCAAGCGGCTATTAAATGAATGATATGAAAAAATAGACAGTCGTCAAGCAAGTAATTATCAACGAATTTGGAGATTCAATTATATTTAATAGATGTAGATAAAACGATTGTAAATAGGTATATCTTGGTATTTATACAATCATACCTACCAACGCATTTGTGAAAGTTATTAAATTCTTGAATGAATAATCTGGCAACAGTTGCTGTCGATTTTACATCGTTTGTGTTAGCATATTTAACAAGTGCCAGAAAGTGCAGTAATCACTTCGACATACATATCTAAAAATGGAATGAAAAAACCACGATCAATGCGAATCTGGCTCGCATGCTGAGGGTTCCGTAAACAGTTTTCAGATTTACGCCCGGCTTCTGAAACTTTTGTCAAAATGTATGTCAACTAACGTTTGTTAACTGTTAATGGCGGTTAAAATGCGATTCTAGAGTCAAATTTGACAGCTTTTGATTGCCGTGTCAACTGACATGATCAAATTAAGTAATTTAACCATCATTCTAGGATCTCATTTGACACTCATAAGATATTTGACAGTTGATTTGTTAATTTTTGCGTACTTAAAAGTACTGATAGTTTTTGCTTTGATAGACCGACAGTCACACATACATTGAGATACACAGAATGACAACGGAGTCAATCCTATAAGGGATCACTTTCGATATTTTAAACAATGGAACCCTAAATCAGAATAAATCGAGTAGATAGATAGATCGATAGATAGATAGATAGATAGATAAACTTTTTATTCACATTTCCACATTACACATACAGATTAAAAGAAGAAAACAAAATACACGGAATACACGGGTACAAGCAAAATACACGGAAAAATAAAAGCAAAAATGATTTTAGCAATATAAATTAATAATTACATATTTTATTTCGTTCTAGAATTATCCATTATATTATTTTATTACTGCGACGCACCTGTAGCTTGGCGTTTCATATTTTTTTTTGTGTTTTTTCTATTAATTATAATTTAATTATTTCTTTTCGTAGATTCGCTTTTGAATTGTAACTGCATACCACCTTCATCTTTACAACCAAAGAGATGGCCGCAGACTTTACTCACTAGGCCCCGGTGTTCTCTTCACCGTCTGGCCTGTCCTGTAGGACTGTGAACAACCGCGGGGCTTTACATGCAGACCGGCACTATCTAAAGGTAGAGGGGGCGGCGTTCTCTCCTTCTACTCTACTTTGAGCTCCCTCTTCCACTCCACCTCTTCCCTCTACGATATCCCACTCTCAAAGAAGATAAGGGCCACCTCCCATACGCTTTCACTGATGATCATCCGAGCGACTGCAAGGAGTAACAGGTCCGCGCTAACCTCAGCGTTGCAGTGTCTTCATTGCTGTCAAAGTGATGAAAACCTGGTGAGTCCTACGCCACTGCTACCTTCCACAGATACCTTTCGTGTCTCGTCAGTATCTGAGCAAGGTGGAAAGTCATGATGGTGTACCGCCCGTCAATCCTTCCTACCTCGCCTTCGCCTTCGAGGTTTCCTCTTTTTCATCTCTTACATGTCAGCGCTAGGGCCCTTGTGACTAGGTCGCACGTTTCATTTCGCAGCAGTGTCAATTTCTCTCCCTTCAAAGCGGCTGCCCAAATCAGCGCGCCACACTGTAAGATGTTCACAAAGAGGTGACAGCTGCCCTCTGTCCATTCTAATTGGAGAGGAGATGATACTTCAGGCTGGACCCTGTGAATCTAAGTTACAAATTCAACTTGCATGAAACTTGCACTATTAATCAACATGATGCATACAATTATAATTAGAATATTAAACTTTATTACACACGTAATATTATTATATTATAATAAGTCTTACTTTACAAATTTTTTACATGAAACGTAAAACAATTTATAGTACAATTGGTAGATTTATAGCTTTTTTTTCTTATTAAATTCTTATTAAAAATTAATTTAATAGAGTTGTTATTGTGTATCATTGTCCGAAGATAAAGAAAAGTAAGCTAGGTTATTAAGAATAAATTAATTATAATTTCACTTTGATCAGTGTTCTGAAATCAACAACAAATGTTTTGAGTTTTTTCATAAAGCTTATAATATTTATTATAGTATAAATATTTCTCATAATTCTCACGTACATTTAATTTAATTTTACGTATCAAAACTGGCTGTTTCACGCGGTAAGCCCGCCCAAAAATTGGTTTATTTATTTTCATCATAATGCAGCGAATTTAAAACAATATTTTAATTTAATATCATCATAATTTTATTTCATCATTATAAATTATAAATTAAGAATTTAAAACGCTAACAAAATTTAAATTGATATGGAAACCTTTTTCTGCAATAGAGATTTATTATTGATATTATTATTATAGTGAAATAAATAGCATTTTCTGATCATAGGACATAAATTCGGAAATATGTTTTAAGGAATTAGCGCTATCATTCAAATATGTTCCACCATCATCTAATTATGTCAGCAGTTAGCAGAGGACGGATAGAATGCTTAGATGGCCGATCAAGGGATGGATTTGATTCGCATCAACAAGGACGGTCGGTCCTTGTTGGATGGAGATTGTCTTCTCCCCTAGTAATATTACACTTTGTCTACCTATCTATGGATTATATAGGCAAAAATTTTGTTAAGTAAAATATCTATAAGCGTTTTGAATTTGTTTCTCTGATCTTTATAAATAATAAAATATATTTAACGTTGTGTCCTTGACGATCTTCTAAGCTAGTAAACCTATTTCAATTAAGTTTTATACAGAGGCTTAAATTTAGATATTTTAGATATTCTTTACTGATATCGTGTATAGGCACGATATGTAGAATAATTATTTAAGATTTCTTAATTACATTACATACCGTATGTCCAAATTATTATTATAGATTTTTTGTTTTACACATAGGTAAATAGGCAAAGGAGCCGCCAGATCTTAGTTTATCGTTTTATAAATTATAAAAATCGTATAACCCTGTCAGGATAAGAATTGTGTGAGGTATCAACTATTCTATCGTAAACTCTAAATGCCACGTAGATAAGGGAACTATTTCGTGATAATTGTCATATTTTGGACAAGTTCTTTGAGGGAGTCTTATGTTCAGCAGTGGACGATGATGATGATGATGATGATAACAATGATGATGATGATGAGATAAGTTAAAAAAACATGCAACTGTAAGGAACACAGCACTGTCGCAACACTGTGATAGCGCTGTGAATTCAACTTGGTATTCACTAAGCTTGTCAAATTATGTCAAACCTTAGCGCCGTCAACGCTGTGGGCGCGACGAGCTCGTCGCGGCGCACAGCCTAGAAAATAACTCTTAGAGAATAGCACTGCTGGATACTGGGATTTATCATGTTAACAAATGGATTCGAAATTTGAATACTAATTTCAAATTGCGGCCGGCCAAAGTATTTGACCTCATATCTCATATTATCTTCTTTTCTTTGTAATTGTTTTACAATATTATCTACTATTAAAAAGTTGACTGGTCGTTTTAACTTTACATTTAAACCAGTTTTTATATAAAGAAGCGGTATAAGCAGCTTATCTGGTTAGAGGAGATTATCAACACCGCAGCGTTTGCCGGTGGATTTTTTAAAATCTAAACAATATAAGCATGCTCTTTTCAGGAGTTTCATGTAAAATTGATTATACTTTATGTATTTTTAGTGGTTGTTTCGTTTTTAAAATCTGTTACGTATAATAAGATAAATTAAGTCTGTTTTTAGAATTTACTGTCCGGACAATATTTGATATTATCAACCATTGGGCATAATATGTAAAATAAGGAGAATATTATGTAAAATTAAAGAAAAGAAAGAAATATATATAATGTATATTTTATTCACGTTTTTTACTCTTTCACAATAAACTACTGAAATGATTTGGATGAAAATTTACAATAATATAACTTACACTTTAAAACAAGTTAGTGCCGTTTTATTTTCCATCTTAAGAAGATTGTATGGTATTGAGGTACTAGGCACCTTTTTTGTATTTATTTATATTCTACCACTTGCTAACCGCCGCAAAATTGCAGATGTTACTTTTTTAATTAAAATGATGAGTAATGAAATTAATTGCTCGGATCTGTTGAATAAACTAAAATTTAATGTCCCTATGAAGAGTATCAGGTATAAACCCCCATAATATATTCCAAGTGCTACTTCCACCTATAGACAAAACTCATACATGGTGCGATCAATGGGAGATTTTAACGATGCTTGTAAATAGTACTCATTTGATCCATTCTGTGTAAGCGTGTCGCTAGCCAGGAACTGAGCAATAGTTTTTTCAAAAGTTGAATTTGTAATTAATGT
Source organism: Lycaena phlaeas (assembly GCA_905333005.2). NCBI lineage: Eukaryota > Metazoa > Arthropoda > Insecta > Lepidoptera > Lycaenidae > Lycaena > Lycaena phlaeas. The sequence goes on along the minus strand of HG995168.1, from coordinate 19,047,483 downwards.
ACATAGTAAGTTTTACAAACACTAACAAAACAAATAACATTAACACTTTACAAATAAGAAATCATTATAACGTGACGTCATGATGCTGATGTCAGTGCTTTAAAGAAAAAAAAAACTGTTACTAATGTTAAACTTAAAACTAACTGTGATAATGTGATTGGATTTTTTTTAGCCTAAACTGTTACTTATAACCTTTATGTATACCATTGGTTGTCCTTAACATAAATCAATATTTATTTTCTATTTATATTCATTAAATTATTCCTATACTATATGAATGTATGACCCCTCAACCAACAAACTATTTCCATTGAGGAAATATTATTTAATATCGAATAACATTGTGTAATATCAGAATTATATGCTGTCTCATATTAATAGATATCATAGATTGATCTTAATCAAACGGTAAAGAGCATTATTTATGATTTCAATATCTAACACCCACATAATAGAGTATAGAGTGAAATATCATTCGATAATCACTGATATTGAAGGACTGTATTTGAAGAATTGATAATATAGGGAATTTCTGTTAATGGCTTACATGATCTAACAAGTGTGAAGAATTTTGACGGCTGATTTAGTGATTAGGAGACTGAACAGTAGTTTCAATTTGGAGCTGTTCCAACGCAGAAATTGCATCCAAATGAGTGCATTTTTTTACTTGAACACAGGTTTCTTAGCAGTGATGATTGTGGAAACATAACAATAAAAATAATATTTACACCACATCCAAAGAACTCAATATAATTATTACGGGTACCAGACAACGGAGACAAATTAATGCTGTTAAGATATTTCATTTTTTAGTCTTTATTTTACAATTTTTAATGTGTATGTGTAACTAGCAGCGCCTTGCGGTTTCACCCGCGTACTTTCCATTCCCGTAGGAGTACAGGGATAAATTATAGCCTATGTGTTATTTGGATGTATAAGCTATATTATTGCAAAGTTTCATTAAAATCTATTCAGTAGTTTTTACGTGAAATAGTAACAAACATCCATACCTACAAACTTTCAAGTTTATAATATTAGTAAGAAGTTGTGAATGAAAAGTTTATGTCTCTATCTATATAAAGCTTTATATCACATTAAAAGATAAAAATATTCTTTCTTTTTCATTTAATAACAACGCTCTCCTTAAAGAGTACAATAAAGAGGTGTGATTTCAAGTAAAAAGTGCATAATGAACCCTTTACTTAAAAACTTATAGACGTATAAAACTCTAGCTTGCATAAGTTGGTAAGTGATCGCACGCAACTGCGTTACAATGGAACATGCGACGGCTAAGGAAATTGAATGCTTCATGTTATGGGAACCCTAGAAAGGCTAGGCAATTAGCATAAGAGCCGGGCCTGCGCTTTGAAGTTTCCAGGCCATAAAGTTACATTCTGACCTCGAAATAAAGCCATAGATCTATGTTAGAGCGCTTTAAAAACTTTATATTTATTATTTGTTAGCGTATTCATCCGACGGTGGTGAGGCAGAGACCCGCTACAGGAACAAACCCGACGCCATGAAGCCGTGGAAGTCACACACCACGGCTGACGGGAGCAACCCCCCACTTACTATATAAAGGGTAAGCCAACCAGCTCACCGATGAAGCATTAGGGCCATTACGGCCATTAGCATAGCTCATAAAAAATGGCATAAAAACTACAAGAACCACCACCGACGAAAGCGTTTTTTAAGCGCGGCACTTTTTAATCAAGCGCTGTTGGATTTTTGACGTTGAGCGTTGGAAATTAAATCGAATTGAGCTTGCGGAATTAGAATCTCACTAACGTGCGGTTTCAACGCGACGCTTTTTAAACTCTAGTGTGAACGGACCTTATTATTATATTTTTATTTATTTGAATTTTGAAGTAAAACTTCTTTAGAATCGTTGTGATTTCAAACCGGATGCAACAGAAAATACGACAGGTAAAAGACACAAATACAAAAGAGCGAGAGAGCAATGTTGGTGTGTATGTATATTGCACACTGTTTAATACTTGATTGTATTTGAGCATTTAACGTGTGTTTCACTTCTATCGTGTGTGAATCGCACACACACCTTTTTTGTAAAGGAACTCCGCAGTAGAGAAGAAATATTTTAATGATCCATATAAATATTATAAATAAACGGATGCGAACTTGTTTATGACGCTTTCTCGCCTAAGCCGCTTACGATATGAAAAGCAACATTTATAGCAAGAATCTTACAAAGGCTATATTTTATATCAGTATTCCTACGGGATCGAGAGCTGCGCAAATACGCATATTGTAATTTATATACGCATTGGTAATGTGCTACTTGTATTGAAAAATTATGAAATACGAAAAAAGGTTTGTTAAATCTAGTTCACTCAAGCTGAGTGATATTTTTTATAAGCTTTGCTATGTTAAGGGCCTGTTTCACAATCTCCAGTTAAGTTCCCAATAGGCTATCGGCAACATATTTGACAGATATTTGACAGATACTCCATACTCTATCTGTCAAATATGTTGCCGATAGCCTATTGGGAACTTAATTGGAGATTGTGAAACAGGCCCTTAATAACTTTAATAACTGGAAGAGATGAGCTCTGCTGCGCTCGCGTGCATGGACACCTCTTTACGGCTCTTTTGAAGAAAAAACGGCAAAAAGGCAGGACAAACGTTAGACGTAGACTTATGTTTTTTTTAATAGGATAGGAGGGCAAAAGAATTCCCACCATGTTTCAAACCTAATCGTGGCGGCGGGGCTCAGTATCCTACGGTGAGCCCAGCACCTTGGGCGAAGCTAATTGAGCCGAGGGACTCAGGGAGAGCAGGGCCTAAGCGCATTTCTCAGTGTTAAAGGGGAAAAAATAGCAAAAGAATAGTCGAAGCCTTTCAGCGACTATCAACGACGATGATTATTATCCACATAACCAGATACGTTGCTGCCTTTTCCCTGTCCCATTGGGCAGCTCATTTCTAATCACGGTGATGAATGAACTGCCTGGTCTAGTCCTGGGTGAACTCGACTACATAAGCGACATTGACTATTAATTATAAGAACCTGGTTGACCGAGCATTTGCTCGGTACCCTTAGTGATTAAAAAATTTCCCCAAAAAAAAAAATGATCTTAAAAAAGGAAAAAAATCGGACTCAATATTCGAACCAGGCTCGTTCGGATTTAACTGCCTAATTCCACCACTAAGCTACCATGACATAATATTTGACAGCGAAATTTACGTTCGTATTCTAATCATATTTTATCGATGCCTCGAAACACGGATACAAAAAGTTTTCTAAAAATTTTTCCTAGCTAGATCGATTTATCGCCGTTTTTAGCCCATGTATACAAAATTCCATGAAAATTGTTGGAGTCGTTTCCGAGATTCAGATTCTATATATATATACAAGAATTGCTCGTTTAAAGGTATAAGATTTAGATGATAAATTATAATCTATACAAATGAAATAGAAAAACCCCATATTGGGCAGCGCATAAGTGAGCAACAGAGCCCTAACACCCTACTCGCTTGATTTCGGGAAGGATCCGTGCCCAACCGTGGTTTTCAGTTCGCTGATGATGATGACATACAAAAATCTGGGAATACATAAAGTGAAGACTAAGACGTAAGTAAAAAAATTGAAATCCAAACTTAATACTTAGTATACAATTAAATTTAATTGGATACTTGACACCGATGCATTTTAACTGAATCTTATCGTCAAATCGTCAAATACGTCAATCCATTGAATAGAAATTTAAAGCGCTATAAGAATTGCAGTGGACACAAATATCTACTCTGAGCTTCCAATCAGCGTAATAACGAGAAGAACCCAGTTGAAACCGAACTGCGGTAATGAACGGCACAGCTCGTAATGCCATGATTACACCGCTTGCGCTATTCACAAGCTATTCTCGCAATGGGCCAATCACGGCCTGCTAGTTTTTAATATTGATATCTTTAGGCCTAGTTAAAAGTAAGCATTTAGGACATTTTATGATTTATTTTATTTTACTTTACTTAGAAAATAAATAGTGAGGTAATTTCGTTCATCACTAATCATGAAATTCCATCCCCTAGGAATAGAATTGTTTTATGGAGCCACCACGAATTGGCGAAACGGGAAACTCCTTTTTTATTTGGAAAATCCATGAATATTCAAATCCACTCGTTATAAAAGATAGTTCGGGACAATTCATAAATTGTGTATTCCCGAAACGAATATTTCGTATCAGATTCTGATGTACCTTCATTTTATTTTTAATCATGAGCTAGGCCAACAACTTACCCTCTACTCCAGTAACCACCATCAGCGATAACTAATTCATTTGAAATTGTCTCAGAAACACGTTAAAACTGCCGTAAGGTTGCACAGATTTGCAGAAGAATCACTTTTTGATCACTAGTCGCTTCGAAAGTGTACAATGGTCAATTTTATTAGAGGACTTATTAATGAGAAGCGGATTATGACCAGACTATCCATAAAGTGGTTTTATCAATATTACACCCGACCATGTCAATTGTTTCGACAGTAGTGAAAGAAAACGAAGACATTCTTCTTCAAACAAAATTTCGAGAAGAATTATTTATGAATATGGCATAATTTTTTTCATATTGATATATGAAAAAAAAATCTATAAAATAAAATTGGTGAGTTTGTTTGTAATATAAAAACTCCCTTCGTGTTTGATGAGGAATGCATCATCGCATGTGACCATTATAATAAACGGGATACGTCGTATAGTAAGAAAAATTATTTAATAATTGATAATCATCATCATCAGCCTTTATCCGTCCACGCTGAACATCGGCCTCCCTCGATGAATGCCAAGACGACCGATAGTAATAATAATAATAATAATAATTGATAATAATTAATAACAATAGCATAATATAAACATTGTAACATAACATAAACAGTGACGTAAAAAGCAGCCGAGTGTACATTCGCTCGGGTACGAGTTCACCCGGTCGAACCTTTCACCACAGAGCGTGACGTATCAGCCTCACTCACAGCCTACAAATAAACCTGTGTGCGATGCGTCAAAAAAGTTTTCACTCCAAAAAGTTGGTAAGTTACATAGTGTCTTAGATGATCCTAATTCTAACGCAGTTAAAGGTAGCATAGCATACTTATTGCAATTTTTAGTAACTATTTTGCAATATCGCTATAATAATATAATAATATAACAATATCAATATAACATTAAACCCTATGATTAACTTAAAACATATTCACTTAAATCATATACAGCCAATTAAATAAAATAAAGCTGTCAGACTTTCATTAAAATATTATTAAAGTATTTGAAACTTATTCAATTTCATTTCTGTTGTCATAATTTTTGCTTTAGTTAGTCTTGCGTCATCTTGTAACAAAAAATATACCTACCGTGATTCTGATCAACCAGACAGTTCAACTACTCACGTATAGATAGCACTAATACAAGCGAATACTAAATACTCAATGTGCCTATTATTGTGATATTTTTTTTATGTTTTACTTAATTTGCCTTTTTTTGTAAAATACAAAATACGATTAAATTTATTTCAGCAGCTTTTTGACATAATTAGCAGTTGCAAAGATAATAATAATATAATATACTTTACACTCGCTAGCGGCATCAGCTTATTTTCGGATTTCTCAATTATTGCGAATGAAACAAATAATATTATGTACGTATAAATAACGTGGTTTTTGGCTTCTAAAGTAGGAACGTTTATTAAATGTGTTTCGAATCTTTTTAAAATGACAACTAGTCCAGCTACTCACGTAGAGATGGCGTTTTAATATTGTAAAGCATTTTGAAATCACTATAATGGAATGGAATTAAATACATAAAAAAATACATGTTTTACACATGGGAAATAGTTCTAGAAGTTTTTCAGATACTTTTTTTGCTTGGAGCTGATTTGGGAATGTTTTTTGGCATTACCTTATCTCATAGCCAAGACTGCGTTTCGGCACGTATGTATTATGTTTTCATCCGACGGTGCAGTGGTGAGGCAGAGACCCGCCACGGAAACAAACCCGACGCCATGAAGCCGTGGAAGTCACACTCCACGGCTGGCGGGGGGCAACCCCCACTTACTATATCACTGGGTGATTCCAACCGGCTCACCCTACTTCCGACGAAGCATTAGGGTCATTAGGGCCATTAGCATAGCTCCATCCGAAAAAAAAAGTACTTAATATTATGCACGTGAGCACCAAGGTTGCTTATTATATTATATGCCATAAACTCTAATCGATCCCTAACCTCTTCACCTTAAGCTGTATTCGGTCAACTGGTGGACATAGGTCTCTTTTATAGAGCATAACCGATATGCGAGAATACCAAGTCGCTCGCAATACTTTATATATTTTTATCATTAATCCTTCGCTGAGCGACGATGGTCCAGCGGTGGATGGACTTGGCCTCTTATGCGGGGGGTTCCGGGTTCGACCCTGACCCGTCCGTGTGCAGTGGGACATATTATAAGGGTTGAGACTTATTTACTTACTTGATCCTTCGCTATTCCAAGGCTAAGAAAGTAGTTACGTCCGTTTTTTTCTTCTATTTTTTTTTTAGAATTAGAGGATCGCAAGCAAATGAATCACCATTAACTTAAAAAAACACCTCTTCAGTCCCACATATTACATTTTAATGTCTTATACAACATTGTCAAATACGCTATTAGAGGAATGGAAAAATAAATAACCTTTTTTTAACCTCTTCGTTTATGTCACAGCGTAAATTTGCTTTGTTGACAGTTAACATGGTGGAAATATTTACAATATTCGCCTTCTCACAATGTCCAAAATCGAATAAGGTTAATCTATTCTAAAAAAATCACCACACGTCCAATCGCACGAATAAGCGCGTCTGATTGTCTGCGCGCTGAAAAATGCGCTAAAAGTTTATAACATTCAGACATTACAACAGAAATGTAGGTACTTAGTATGTAAAACAATGCTTATTATTTTTTCAAAATCAATTCTAATATCATGGTAATTAGGTACCTTTCTAATATCACAGTTAAAAAAAAAACAGGGAAACTACATGATATAATTTATCTTTCGGTAATATTATTGCCATTAATATTGTGCTATAATATTATATTAACCTTTAGGTATGTTATTTGAGCGTTTTTTTAAACAAAAATAAATTAATTTTGAACATTGTAAAAAAGGCATCAGATTACATTAATCGTGCGATTTTCTAACAAAAAATTTAAAAAACTTTGTTTCATATTTATAGTCTTGTCACTAATTCTGTAGATATATTTAATAATATATTTCATTACTTAATGAATCTTTAACAATTTATTTGTTTCTAAAGTACAATAGCCAAGTCTTAAAAGTATCTATGATTATTGCTGATGAATAATTCTCATAATCTTTAAAAAAAACTGTGTCCTGTGTCCAAAAAAGGAGGTACCATAGGTACCATACAAAATAAGTATAAACATAACATTTCAAAACCAATTCGGAAGATTGAAAGTGATGGAAAATGATTCTTATATTTGGAAAAAAATACAGAGACAGACGTAATTGAGCGTATTTTATGTTTATGCATGCATATTCTACATTTATGCATGCATATTTCATATTTCTGCATGAATATTTTACATTTTACATTATGTATTCATGTTTTACATATATGTTTTTAGCTCTGATTACAAAAATTTAGCCCAGGTCTATTAATAGCCTATATCAATTTGGGTTTTATTTACACGAGTTGTATTACATTTATACAATTGCATATTTTATAGTTAATTCTGCATAAATATTTTACATTTATGTATCCATGTTTTACACGTAGGTTTTAGCTCTTATTACAAATTAGCCCAGGTCTATTAATTTGGGTTGTATTTACACGATGTTAGTTTTATGTGGCATATCAACACCTTTTTGTTTAACGTATGGACTGTACCATAATAATAAAATAATAAATTTAAAATATACAGGCTGATTTTTTGAAGAACGGACTCAATCAGGGAAGTGATAGAACTTGGTTTTACCAATCTAAGAAAATTATATTCACAATTTAAACAGAACACATAAATAACAAACAACAACAAAATATGGACAAATGTAAATAACGCATTGTTGGGTTTAGAATATGGTCACCCTATTGTGGTCTTAGGTATGGCTCGCGCTGGAACGTCGGCGTATTTGATGCATCGTATTTTACCTATTTCATAATACTGTGTTTACTTTAATTTAAGTGTGATGGATAGTTTTGAAAAAATTAAGACCCCACTTGTGATATATTTTTGGAATGAGGGTCGTTTACTGTTTACGCTACATGAATATGTCCATTCTTCAAAAAATTATACTTTACAGATATAAACCTTTAGACGCACAACGTTAAAAGTTTTGTTGAGATTCTCATATTTAGTATGTTACAATCGCCATGATCACGGGAGACGGTGCTGGTAGATGGCGACAGTTCAGAAAGTTCCACATGCTCGATTCGACTGAATTTTCAACGTAAAAAACGTAAGACCTAGAAACGTAGAAACCCAACAGCACTTGATAAAAATGCGCTTAAGCGCGCTTTCGTGTAAAAATTACATGGATATACATTTGTCTCATTTAAACGATTTTTGACGCTCACAATTTATAGTCCAAAAAAATAGGCCCCGTTCGCACGAGCGCATTTAATAGTCCGAGAAAACATGTCCTTAAATACGAATTTGTCACTAAGCCTTGATTTTTGTTATTTGTTTTAATCCCCCGAGAAAGGGTTGAGTTTTTTGAAATTTTGGGGAAACTGTAAACGTTACCGCTTCAAGTTGTTGAGCATAAAGTTACATAAAAAAATTCCCACAACTTTTTTCCTAAAATTGAATTTATCCGAGATGGTTGGGTTTAAAATATGGGATGATAACAGCAACAAAAAAGACTTTCAATCACATAAGGCAAGCAGGTTTCCTCACGATGTAAGAGGTGTACCTGCCTGCGAGTAACCGATGGTCTAGTGCTTAGGGCGCACTACAAAGTTTAAAAAAAAACCAAAACACCATAGTAGAGTCCCTCTCGAAACCTCTGAGTTAGTTGGCCGAGCCCAAGGTCCATACCCACTAGTGACTCGTCACTCCAGTTGATTTCATTTCAAACTAAAAGTTTTTAATTCTTATAACTTTGTTTTAAATAATATTATATCTCTAGAATTACAGTTTATATTTATGTAATTGAAAAAAAAACTATTTAGTTTTTTCAATTTTCCAACAATTAAGGATTTTTTTAAAGTTGCTGTTATAGTCCCCTAGCTTCTAGATAACATATCTCTGCTAATTTCAATTTTAGCAAAAAGTTATGGGAACATTTTTTAGGTATTAGAAGGTAGATATTAAAAAGTTACCATTTTTAAAAGATTAGCGTTTCACCAAAATTTCAAAAAGCCCACTTTATTCATTTTTGGATTTCTTGGGGACAAATATAAAAAAATGCAGTTCGTTTTTGAATCCTATAAGTTGCTATAAAAAATTCAAGGTTTGATCTCAAATTCGTATTTTAAGGACCTATTCTTGGACTGTGAGAAGCGCTCGTACGGGCCTTAGTGTCTCGAAAAATGTAACATTTAAAATCGCACTATGAATGTAATTATAAAAAATACTATTTACAGAATCTATTAATAAAAAAAATGTATAGACGGTGCGATCTATATTCACAGTTTCTTTAGTAAAAAAAAGGTATAACATGACAGATAACATGACAGATGTTATTCAAATTTTAATACTTGATATTCAAATATATATTCGGGTGCTTCCGTGTATTCCCGTGATCATGGCAATTGTAATATTTCCGAAATTATAAGAAAGAAAAGAAAAGAAAAGAAAGAAAAATCAGATTTTTAAGACTAGACTAGATTATTAAGAAAAAATAAAATTACAATCGCGGTAAGCACCGGAACAAATATATATTTAAATATAAATAGTAATCGCGTCACTTTAAAACAATGTTTAATACTTGAGAATTAACTTTCATTTATATTGACCGTAAGTCAGACTTTAATTTATTATAAGGAAGGTATACATTTTTTGTAAAACTTATGATTTTCAAAAATATTCATAGATGAATCTGTGATTGATATAATATTGTCTATTTCGCGAACTTATCGTTATTTTATATGTTAAATATGAGTAAAATAAACAATACATTTTTTGTATATAACAATACACTAATCATCATCAATCAAATATGGTACGTAGCAGTACGTATCAATCTAAGAATAAATAATTCATAAACGGTTAAAAATTATTAGTTTTTTTTTAAATTATGAAACGTTTGTTCTATACTAATTATTGATATGATAAAACTGGAGTTTCTTTCTATGGAGCTTCTAATTTCGTACTAGCTGTTTAATTTTTGGAGTATTTTTTTGTAACCCGTTGAACATATTTTGGGTGAACAAAAATCATTGAAACCTGGTCAGCGTAACCGAGCGCTTTCGCTTTCGAGGTGTACCTAATACTTATTATATACTGGATAATATGATAAAATATTTGCGTACATTTTGGATGTGCAAAAAGTGTGAAACTCATGTCATTGACAAAAAGATATTGACGTCTTGACATTAAAAAAATTGTTGCTGTCGAAATTATTTTACCCGACTGATATTATATGAATGTAAGTTTGTTTGTAACGCTTTCATACGGAACCTAACCGATTGTCATGAAATTTGTACACATTTTTGGAGCTATTAGAAGAAATACAGAATACTTTTTTAGGAGGGCGAAGCCACAGGCTAGTAATAGGAAAATAATTATTCTAAGTATTCACTTCTATCGGAAGTCCCTATTTTATTCAATTTTAAACTGAACATAAAAAAAATGTTTTTTTTGTTTTTATTTTTCCTCGCTGGCTGAAACTGTGATTTAAAATCTTATAATCTTATAAACTACCCTGTATATATTATAACAAAGCTTCAATTTATGTAATACAGCGAGTTTATTCCATAATATTTTTTATTTAGTTAGTAGGCGAACGATTTAAAGGGTCGGCGTCACATCTGTGACTAGCAAAGTCCTAGGATGTAATAACTAAAAGGGTAAATATAGGTGCCGCCCAGCCTGACTTACCCTTATTTTCCGAAACACAGCAGATTTTAAACGAAAGAAAAAAAAACAGGATTGAATTTATGGGACAGCATATACCTCTCAGTGCTTATTATTAATGAATAATATATATTTATGATTTAAAAATTATATAATATGTATAAAGTTCGCGAAATATATCACAGTAGGTATTTGAGATTGTGTTCAATGAGATACCTAATTTTTATTTGTGTTTTTTATTGAAAAAGTGTTTATTTGTGTAATATTTAAAGAACAATAATGTATAGTAATAACCAATTCAGTAACATGTTTATATTCTTAACTTGTTTTGATTTCATGTTTATGAATAATTTTATTGCGTGGTTTTATTATACTTATAATATAATATTCTAATATTAAAGCAAGGCGCAAGGCAAGGTGTTTTTGAATACATGTCTCGGATACTGTCTCGTGTAAACGACCTATGCTTAAGAAATCATTATTTTTTACCTTGTTGAGAAAATATTTACCTTGATTTTCACTTTTCGCGATATGTCGAGCGACAAAATCAAAGTGGAAAGCATGATAAAACATGGTAAAGAACGAACTATCCCGATTTATTTATATACTTTCATAATTTACTTTATTTTGAAATCTGAGCTAATTTTATTGGATTTTTGCTTACCATTTTAATTTATTACAATATGTTCTGACTATACTGAATATATTTCAATGTAATTAGTTATATTTATTTCTATCATTTTAAGGAAAGACTAGAAATCATACCATAGTTGTGACGGTATAGCTAAGTATTCTCTTATCAAACATCTTGTAGTCCAGAAGCTTATATATCATAAAAGAGAGATATATTTTAAAGCCTGCAAGGTACAATCTTAGCATTTAATAGTCGTGTTGGGAGACATTTTGCAGCGCTGAAGCTAAAATCTTAGGATTTCATAATCTTATTCCAGATACAAGAGAGCAAACGAGCTTCGTCAACACTAAGACAGTAACAGACGGTTTAGCCAGACACAAATAGCGCACATTGTTCGGCGTTACGATTACATGAATATGACTAGACGAGTTGGGGAAGAGCAAAACGTTAATCAGGCTTTACGTAAGTCCATGTTCAATATTTCTAGCAACATTTTCTATAATAATCTTCATTGTAAAGTAATGCATATACACAATATGCGCCGGCAAGATCTTGCTTGACATGACAAAGATGTATTATACTCAGATATACAGCTGCTAAACATAGAATATTGCTGACAAATATTTAACATTGAACAATTTAAATTCGTAAAATATACAAAAATAATACTATATCGTTATTTATTTACACAGATTGGTACTTATTGACTAAATAAAATATTAATTTATCTATGAGTTTTTGCGAAATTAATACAGTATCAACGCCATCTATGAGTGCACAGAAGTATTAAAAATGGCGCATTGAGATTCATAAACTTTTATATTCAAACAAGTAAGCATTTTTGAGCTTGTCACCTCATGTTCGCACAATCGTATCTATTCTTGCTTGTATATAAAAATAATAATGTTTTATTGTTACATACTACATTGTTAAGGCCCTAGTTGAGTTAAAAATATATTGAATTTTATATTAAGTACGCTCCGTAGATTTTGAACAGCTAGAAGTTCATAGTCTCTTAGCGTTGTTTGAGCGATATGGCTTTTGATGGATGGAAGAGGTCTCAAAAAAAGAAATGTCGCGTTTTTATGCTCCTTCTTGGCGTTATAGCCTAATGACTGGGTTTTCTTTCAATCTTAGCTTTATAGCTCAATGATTGATTCTAATGTTAACATAGACGTTTTACATCTTCCGCGCGTTCCTTGACAGCCATTTTCATTCCGATGAAACTAAATAAATAATACCTCGGAATTCCTAAAAATGAAACAGAGCTTAAATAAAATAAATCCAAGCATCTGAAAAATTGACACGATTATTAAAGTTGAACGCTAAGGGACTATGAGGGGTAAAGCTTACACCTAGTGATTGAGAATTTATTGCTTTATTCTATATAAATGTCCTCTATGGGATATGCCGTTTCGATAAACTTCTGATAGAACCTCTGGAAAGCTCTCCTGAAACCAAAAAGAATTGTATTATACTTCTGTCAATTTGATGATGTCTAGTCTTATATACATATATATTATACAGGGTAATATTTTGAATAAAAAATATAAACTAATTGTTATTTGTATTTTGTCCTAAGCTGATTGTTTAAAAATATGTGTACATAGTACATAGCGATTGGTTGGTGAAAATTGTGGTGGATGCTAGTAGAGGGACCGAAAGGGCGTAGTCAAACGCCTTGGCTTTCTCACCGTTTCCCTATATTACAGATTAAATTTTAATATTTTGCAATTTCTAGAATACACGTACCGTAGTATTTACTCATAACACTAAAGCATACATTTAAAAAAATCAATCGAATTGAAAATAAAATCACTAATTAATATCAAAAGTGAAAAACATTGTTATTTATGATATGAGTAATTTACTTCTGCAAGGATTCTGTGTTTTTAAATAAAATATTATAGTCCTGTCTATTGAAGAAGATCATGATCGTGCTATGTATTTTTCAAAGTATCACTTATAACTAATACCGCGTAATACTCACCCTACTGCCTCTGCTACAGGTCGGGTAGATTCTTGACCCCGGAAAACATGACAGGCAAATCTTTGCAACGTAGGATGTTTTGTGATAAAGCCAAGATACCGATGGTCTCGCGGGTGGAACGCGCAGAATGAGACATTCTTTAACGAGTAGAAATAATCGATGCATGGTCCAGATCGACTCCGCTGCAATAAAAACCAAATCGATACTATTTAACGTAATTGAGAATTGAAGAAGTAATTGGATACACAGTTATTGCATTTTTTTAGTTTGATAGGCTCACTAGCAGATGAGCTACCTGCTAGAACTAGTCCAGGCAAGTCTTATGCGCTACAGGACTAGTAACTAGTCCTGAGACGTAAGATAATAATTTGCAGCACTAAAAAAATGCAATATATTATGTTCTATGAATTATATTTTTTCTTTGAAACACAACATCGAGCAAACCAAAATAATAAGCAAAATGGTACCCACAAACGGATTCCACTGTTAAAAAAGTGTCGTAGAGAACAAACATATCGATAAAAATCCCACACAAGATTAATCGACATTATCTTCCACGAAGTCTCTGGAACGCATTTGCTTTACTTTTTGGCCTTATTGGGTAAAATTTCATTTCAAGAATTACAAAATTTTAAAGCTACTTTTTGGTCTGGTGCTCGACCATTCACTGCAATTCATCTAACTAATTAGATAGCAGCTTCATTCGCAATAATTTAGATTTTACTTTTGCCTATTGGCTAGCTAGATTCGTAGGTCCGTAGTATCGACGAATCGGGCAAATAGTTCTTAAAATATTGATGACATGCTTTGGTAGCACTGTAGCCCTGTAGCTGATACAGCGGTATTTTTTAAATTCAAAATGAGGCAAACGAGTAGTCAAGCCCTATTACAGTACGCATACATATTATATAGACATTGGTACAAACCAATATATAAATAAAGTCACACAATAGAGAGTTTCAGCCATTTCGGCTCGACAAGAATAAGAAGTACAACCAAAACATATGCAGATGCGGGGCCCTCGTTCTCACTTTATGCCGTTATGTAAGCAAGAGGTACTTCCCCAGTGGTAGCAGCAGAATTAGCTGATAGGCTGCTCAGTAGCAATGTACAGTTATATCTGGATTAATTATATTTTATAGCCTCACTCAGTGTTAACGTACCAATATACATAATATATAAATACCAACTCCTTTTCCTCTTTATAATAATATTAGCTCATTATCATCGGCACCATGACCGTCCACTGTTGAACATAGGCATCCCTCAAATAACGGCAAAAGGACCGATATTATGCCTCTTGCATCCAACACGCACATAGGTAGAATTAGCATAGACTACATCTCCACAATTTAAAGGTTTAAATTAAAAAACAAACTTACGTCAGGTTTCGATCTGTCCACCATACGAAGGCCTTGGTCCGACACTTCTAGTATACAAGCTTGAGCTCCAGGATCTCCATTACTTTCTCCAACTATTTTCTTTACAGCTTGGCACACGACTCCCGTGCCTTTATGTGCTAAGGTCTCTACAGAACCCATGTATCTACGAAAGTGAAGTTTTTTATTTTAATTGGCGTGGCTATTTTTGATAAAAATAAGGTATTCAGTTTAAAGTCTAGGTTTTGCATAAATTATAAATCAGCAGTATTTCAATTTCGCTATGAATCCATATTTACAATAGTTGTTCTAAATAAACGTACCCTAATAAATAACGTTCTCTCTTCACTTTGGCATTTGCTGGATCAAAATCATTGTAGTCCATGTCCACCGCATATGCTGATGGAAATATACCTTGCTGTCCGGTGCGAAGATTTACACCTACAAAATTATTATCATCTGTTATTCTTAATTCTTTTATTATTATTATCATCATCAAAAAAAAAACATTCATTAAAGGGACAGATTTACCCTATCTAGTTGAAAATCGACTGACCATCACACCATCACGACACAAAAACTTTTCGATCTCAAAATTATACGCCTGATGTTTATACCGGATTATATGAAAATCAAATCATCAGGAGTGAATTCATAAAACATATTTAATGGCCAATATTAAAAAATACTTTAATTTTATCTATAACATAAAATAAGTGATAATATTGTTTGATCCCTTTACGATTTTATTTACAGAATTGCAAAATTGCAAGATCCGCAATTTTCCAATTGAGAGCATTATCGTTGTTGGGGATTGCCGCTGAAGGTGCAATACTTAGTAAAAGTAATATTACAGCTTATATAAGCGGTTTTTATTAATAATATTATTTATGCAATAGAAGATAATATTATAATATTTTAGAAATATCAATAAGCTTTTTGGTATAAATAATTTACAAACATAAACCCAATTTAAGATGAACAAATTTTATTCAGCTTCGAAGTAGAATCGGTTCTTCTCTAATATTTGCGTATTTTTTTATAATATATAATAAGGCCTTTGCCCAGTAGTGGGACAGCATAGGCTTATAAAAAATGAATAAAAAATATATATTTTTTTATTATTAAAACTTCCGAGCGCTATTTTAATGGAAGTATTTTCATTGCTATTGCGTTTATCCAACTAATTTATAATCATCCGATTTTTGTATAGTCAGTCGATTTTGCAATGAGATTTTATATTTCTTCCATACCTTCACACCACAAATCCTCTGCTTCTTTCTGAACGTAAATAGGATCTCCTATTTCAACTTCGATTTCATCATGATGCCTAGGATTAAACTTGTGTAGTCCTCTGTGTGTTGCTTCAAGCATTTCCAGTTGACTGTGTGGTACTGTTGTAATGTTACCAGCCAAATTGATTCCACTGATACTGCAGCTTGAGGAAGGTGAAACTAAAGACGATATTTTAAATTAATATATTTAATGTTCTATTTTGTACATATTAAAATGTGCATATTAAAAGGGCAAGGAAAGTTGAAAAGAGAAACAAACATCGCATGTCACAGCAATATTACGTATTTTAATCACACGCGATACTTAAAGATGAGCATTAATTTAAGTTACTCGGTTTCTTCTTTCAAGTTATATGTGATTTAAATCTTTACTTTGATGAAATAAATGAGCTGATACAAAAATACTTATAGTTTTAGATGAGAGAAATAGAAACGAAAGTTAGCGAGTGACTAGCCAAAACCAGAGAGATCATCAATTAGATTTTTATCCTACAGGTAGCTTATACAAATATAAAAAACAGAGGAAGTCACAACATGAAATAACTCTTCAAATATTTCGGAAGAATCAGGTAATGAACAAATAACACTCATAGAGCTAGAAAAGCTAAGCTGTCCTAAAATAGTGTCACAGCGCTAATATAATCAATAAATCGGATATCGGCACACCCTCCAGAGATTTGCTAAATCTAAATCTGTCGTAGCGCTGAAATAGTTTAGAAAATTTTGCTCATATATAATTCTTTTATTTATACTATTTTAAATTGATTGTATTCCAAATATTTTCTCTAGACATTGCATATATTATTTTAAATTGATGCCTTCTAATCAATCTCCCTTATTCACTTCATTTTCCTGTTACCTACTTTGCCTTTAATCGTATACATTCAAAATATCTAACAGGAAATAAGACATGAGAAAAGACTTACCATTTTGCTGTAATGGGGTTGGTGATAAGCTTTTTGGTCCTGTGTCAATTGGAGAGTGCGCTGTGCTGTGACCACTGTCCACATCGCCTAGGCTTTGCAGTCTTTCGGAATCAGGGCTGGAGTCTTCGTCGAGGAGGTACCCACACTTGAGTACAAGCAGCGGTCGTCCTTGGCATGCTGGTCGTATGAGCACACCGGATAGTGATCCTAATTCATCAGCTAAAGATGCTGGGTGACTTGGGCCCATCGTTGCTGAAAAGCATTGCAATGATGATGATACTGATAGATCTGTTCAGCTGATATGACCCTAAGAATTTTTGCTTATAAAATCATCTGTGTTAAAACATTTCAATATGTCCGACTGCGTTGACTTCAATTGTCACCACTTGGGTGTTTTTTTCAAGCTAATTAAATAAAATGTTGATATTGGTTATGAGATGAGAGATGTTTAAAGTAGCGTTATCCGAATTTAATTCGGAACTAAAGAATTAAACCGACATCTAACTAAAAAGTAAAAACTTGATTTCTTGTTTTTTTTTCATTATTGTAGTTATTACTTACAGTCTATTTTTTCTATATTCCAGTATGATAAAAAATTCAAGCCATAGAGTACAGAAATAAAACGGAAAATACAAGCTTTCAAATAAAAAATGGCATTCGTAGGGACTGGCTATTGAAGAAAAAATTCTAGACTCAGAATTATGACATTAGGTGTTTTTTATACCTATTTTAAATTCCATAATGACGTCTAATATCACATTAGCATGTCAGTGACGCGACCTTTAGAGATTTTCCCCCACGGAAAAATTGCTCAACATGGTTAAAGAGATTTCCACTTAAAAAAGTCATCAAAATCTCTTCAAAATTTACGGCATAATCTCGTAACAAACATACGAAAAATAAACAGTTTTTTTTTAATTCTTTTTGAACTTAATTCAAAATAAATCTTTTTGTAATTGTAGTATTTTATGCCCTAATAGACCGGTGCCAATGCCTTCAAAAAAGGTAAAAAAAGAAAGAAAAAAGGGGAATATGATAAAAATAAAAAGAAAAATAAATTACGGGCGATCCGAGTTCGGGAAGAGGGAAGGGGTGTGTTTTAAGGGGGGAAAATGGTTTATCTCGATTTCCGGCAAAACTACAAGACCTATGGAAAAGAGTTACATGGCAAAGTTATAGGTAATAAAAAGATCTACAACTTTTGTTTTCACAATTTTTTTACATAACCTCAAAATCATGTGAAAAATTCGAATAACCAAGTTTTTGGTTTTTTATTTTAATCTATTTCAAAAAAAATATTTTTTATAGAAAATTTGGTAAAAATTCACCTTATTATGTTTTAAGTACACTGTAATTTATTTTATTTAAAAGATTTATTTTTTCACCTTATTTCGACCTAATATCAGAAAAGGAAGACTGGTTTTCAATCGAAAATTCTCGTGTCAAAATATTAGCTTATTTAAAAAAATCGGTGGCCTTTTAGTTCGTTAAAATCTCTACTTTCTGGTGGCGTAAAAAAATATATACATTACCATAGGGAATCTCGAATACTGGCTAACGGTTATTACAGCTATGACGAATAACAGGTATGTAGGCCCAGACCCTCCTAGGTCAATCCCCAAAATTTACCGTAGGTCACTTAGGTATATAAATTATCTTAAAAGAGCAATAAATAGGCATCTACAAATATTATGCAAGGTTAGATACCTTGCATAATATTGCAACTTTTACATACCTGTTATTTTGTAGCAGCTGTAAAAATCTTTAGCCAGTATTCGAATACTGGCTATGATTTACTATGATAATGTATATATTTTTTACACCATCAGAAAATAGAGATTTTATTTAACCAAAAAACCACCGATTTAAAAAAAAACTGATATTTTAACACGAGAATTTTCCGAGAAAACCAGTCTTCCTTTCCTGATATTAGGTCGAAATAAGGCGAAAAAATAAATATTTTAAATCAAATAAATTACAGTGTATTTATAACATAATAAGGTGAGTTTTTACCAAATTTCAAATATTTTTTTTTTTATCAAAAAGATAAAAATAAAAAACCAAAAAATTGGTTATTTGAATTTTTCACATCAATTTTGAGGTTATGTAAAAAAAATGTGAAAACAAAGGCTGTAGATCTTTTTATTACCTACAACTTTGCCATGTAACTTTTTTTCATAGGACTTGTAGTTTTGCCGGAAATCGAGATAAACCGTTTTCCCCACCCCCTGCCTCTTCCCGAACTCGGATCGCCCGTAATTTATTTTTCCTTACATTTTTGTCATATTCTCCCCTCATTTTCGAATGAGTTTCATCCTACTGTAATTTTTTTTTGTTTCAAAAATTATCGACACTGGACTATAAATCCAAATCCCTTGAATTAATTGATATCTATTATTGATTATTTAAATGATATCTATTATTGACCGAGCTTTTTAGCCGATTGATATAGCCGATGCAGGCCTTTTTATTTGTACGAACAGACTAATAGATAGGACAGTTTTCAGATCCAACTAATTTGGATCAGATACAATTTGAAACCGCCCTTAGAGACCTCTCGTAACCATGTTACAATAGTCATGGAAGTTATGTTTTTTTCGAATTAAATTCGATCGAACGGAATATTTTTTCAATTAATTTAACAATACAAAGAAAAATATGAATTGTTTTAAAGAAATATACTTCAAACTCTAAAAACTGGGGCTCGTACAACAAAAGGTACAATCAATTGTAATAAAAAACAATACCCGAAGAATTTTTATAGAGGTCATTCCAATAAACACGTGCCTTGGAAAGTAATAAATATTAGACGAGAAAGTAATTGAAATATGTGGAATATTGGATACGGTAGTTTAGTTGGATGAGTCAAGAAGGATTGACTATTCGTTCATGTATAAAAAAGTCCCTTTTAAAATTTTGCTAGAAACATTATAAATAATTAATTGAAAATAAATAATTCTTATTTATCATGGTTTTTGCCACTAGATGGCGTATGTTTCAAAAAGCCTGGAGTATATGACTTAAACTCACGACCAATGTAAGTTGCTTTTTTTGAATAATGTATAATACTAAGACTTTTGTCAAAAAAACTATGCCTATTTACCTAGTCTACCTAGTCTCTCCTAAAGAAGTTTTACTTTTAAAAGTCCATTTCAGAGAAATCTAAACCTTCCAAAAGTATAAGCCGTATAAATTATCATTTAGATTTTTGAAAAATCCTTCCTTAGTGGATATCTTTATCAAAAGAACTAAAAACGTGTGTGAAATCTCGTTGATACATCCATGATAAGTCAATAATTTTTGCCTAATATTAATTTATGTATTATATTTTTGTATGTATACTGGAAAGTTAGAGCATACTATAATAATTAATCAATGAAGATAATAATATCAACTCTTGAAATTAACAATTTAAAAAATAGATTGATTTTTAAAAACAATATAGTTATGCCTAGGCTGAAACTTGCTATGATTTAGTCCTAATAATGGTTTGGATTATTTACAAACATAATTTCTTAAACATAACTTCATTCCATCTTTAAGTCAACAGTGCTTCTCAAACTTTTCATATAACTACATCTTTTATAAAACACAAAATGAAGTGCTATATTCTTAAAGTAAATTTTACTGATGGAGTATTTTGAAATTGGTGCAAAAGGAATAAGGATTTTTCTTGTGTATCATAAGCTTGGCACAGAACGACCACCTAGCTGGAGGAGATGTCCAACTTGCAAATTAACCTCTGTAAGTCGAAAGTCAATCAAAGTTTTCAAGATGGTAACTGCAAATCTGTCACTTGGTAGATAGAAAAATTATTGGGCTCAAATCTGCCTGCGTCAAAGAGCTTTCTAAACAGAAGAGCTACCAATATGTTTGGATTAAATTTTTTCACATAAGAAGGAACGTCAAAGTCCCGGTTCAAATTCTGAAGAAGTGGATTTAAAGAAAAAAGTATGTAGTCTGCCCTGTTTCATTACATAAAAGATTTTATATTTATATTTTGAACCTGGAGAATATAATTATTTAATTGTACATAATTTTTCAATATTATTGTTTGTCATCAAGTAATTTTTATGTTATACTCATTATTAACCTAAACATAATACTTTATTTATCACAGTTTGAGAACCGCATGCCTAGTTGTTTACCGGATGCACGGCTATTATTGAACCCTTTCGTTAAGGACGACCGCGACGTCGCAAATCATACAACGACCTTATTCGCACTTAGTGAAACGCATAATTTACTTTATGTAATCAATTTACTTCCCGCCATAATATGAACTTGTCAACATAATAAAGACCGAATATTTTATTCCCATTATTTATTTTCGTCTACCTACATATCACCGTATAATAATAATATGAGTGTATCAAATCAATATATTTTTTTATACAATTACTATGACTTTATACTATTTGTCGTACTTCGCTTAGTATTTTTAGGGTGATTTGCAGTTATCGTACTACTAATACATATTATTATTAACACGAAAGTTTGTAAGTATGTATGGATGTTTTGTTACTCTTCCACACAAAAATCATTGTATGGATTTGTATGAAACCCTTTAATAATGTTGTAAATAAAAATATATTGTGTAAAAGGTCAAAAAATTATTCGACGAAATCGCGAGTAGCACCTAATTTTTATAATATTATATTTCTGGTATAGCATACTTTACAGCGAATCTGGTTTTTACTAGCAGATACCCGTGGCTTTACACGCCCTACATACAATCTTCTACATCATACAAATAAAACCTATAATTTCTCAATAATTAGGTTAACACAGATTTTTTTCATATTCACGATATTATCCGGAAATTAGCGGCTTAAAACGTTGATAAATTCTTTAGCTAAATGGATTAGTGCAGATTTCGCAGATGTGAAACATTAGTAAATAAAATAAATAAATTAATAAAGCGATACGAATGCAGCATTTAAGATATAAAATACAAGTCTGAAATCCCGGTGAATGCTAACAACAAAATATATTGAGATCTATTATACAACATATAATCTGATAGAATTGTATATATACAAGTATGCAAGAATATTTTGATTTATTAAATTGAATGTTTTTTTTTATTGTTCGGAAAAAAAAAATTACATTTCGGGAATTCAGGGTTTTTCCCATACTTAGATATTAATAGATAGGTAGGCAAACACACAAACAACAAACAATCGAAATTGGAAATTCGCACAGCTAATAGAAAATTCGCTTTTCATTCGCCGAGTTTATACATAGAGTACAAAATTGACCTCACATTTTCTTGTCTTTGGTATCTCCGGTAGTTTTCGCCGTCTTCGTTCGCCATTTGTAAAATTTTGATGTCTAGGACTGCGTTGTTCGCCTGTTTCCTGAGTCAGTTCCTGCCCTGCCTGCTCCATATCACCACCATCTTCTTCGGGCGTTCCATCACTTTTCGATGAAGGCGATTCATCTTCCAAACCCACATTTGGCACTAATCTGCAATTTAATTTATTATGATAAGTATATATAAATGGCTGTGGGTGTATAAATAAAATATTACATTCTCATCAATATGCATATGTATATGTCTAAAACTTTCAAGTTGTATGTAGTTTTTATTTTTTCTATGTTAGTGTACTTACGAGTAAAACGGCGTTGGGGCTTTTATGTGTTGTGGCAGTTTGTCGAACACTCTGCGAAATTCTTCAAATTCACTATCCGCCATGATGCCAGTGTTCGACTGTTGAACACGGAACGTAGTGGATATTATCGACCGATTTTAATGGCGACTACGCACGCGCAGACGGATTCCTCTGCCCCTACAGTGTAAAGGCCCCTCTTCACATTGGGCCGATGAGTCACGATGGCCCAACTATGATCGTCCAACATCGGTCCATTATCGGGAATTCATTCAATTACTGATTGTCTAAATTATATTATTACGCCTGTCGTCGATGGATATCTAAGACATTGCGGTTGCTGCAATACACTCATGGTACAGCGACATACGTTAGCAGACAAGAACTTAAAAAACCTAAGGGTAATATGGAAGAAAAAGTCTTCGCTCTACATATTCGTCGAGTTGAGAACGCAGGGCTGCGGTTCGTTCAACGAAGGGGACGTGTATACAGACAAAGTCAGTAAACTTGTTCGGTGGGTTGAAAACTAACACCGCTATCCCTTGAATGACCTACAGGAGTCGCCAGTTAATCGCCTGTTTTAGAATAGATTGATAGATAGATTACAATATACGAAATTTATATTTCAGTAGATTGAGGTTAATAATAATAATAAAAATAATAATAAATCTTTATTTTCAGGTATCATAGATCCATATAATATAATTATATTTATTGTTTATTAATTTATTTATTTATCGGTTTGTTAAAAAAAATCAATATTCTTTTCTAAGCAGGGATTCAGTAATAATTAACATATGTAAAATTAAATTATATTAAATTAAAATTACTAATTATTAATTACTTAATTAAATTATCCAGCTAATTAGTAAGTTTTGTGTATGTATTAGTTACAAGAATAATATGAAAGATTAGGTTGGAGGTATAATATAATAATATGTTGTTAGTTAGTAATTGTATGTCTGTAATAACATTCCATAGTTTGTATTCTACCTACTAATGTCTTAAATTTTATGGTACATTTATAGGGGAGTAGGTATGCTAGAGAATGTCACCCTTATAATAATTGTATGAATGAGCCGGAATGTTTTAATTTCTAAGTAAGCCGTCTGCTCACCGACCTATCGATTGAGTTTAAAGGCCATCAGGCAAAGTCTAGACCTTTAAAAAAATGCGGGAATGTATGATTAAATTGGCGCGTCATGCCAGAATCAAGAGTGCCGTGACGGCGTGACGCTCACCATTTTTCGTTAATGATTTTTGTTGATTATGAATTTTGCCGAATATCTATTAGCATATCTACTACATAATATATCATGGAAATCCATTTTTTCATTCGACGTTTTTCAAGCGCTTAAAAAGCGCTCGTGCGAACGGGTCCTAGCGATAAAACTACCATAGATTTGGAATTCAAAATAGTGATTTAGATTCATGTCTAGACGTGTTATATATTTTTAATAATATGAATTTTGAATGGCCTCTTGTTAGTGTACCTACTATTAACGCTGTGTGTGTTTTTACTGTTATTAAAAATACCGTTACTGTCGTCATAGCCCATAGGCATAAACAAAAATTAAAAATACCTTGCGAGCCATTGATTAATTATAAAAGGTTGCGACTTGCGACCCCTCGGAATACTACGTTTTTGCATGTGAACTAAAATGCGCCCTCTAGCGAACTCTGCTAGGTTTAATATAATTTTAAGGTTCCCTTAGAATCTATTCGTTTAACAGCTTACACGTCTGCGGCATGGGTGGCGCTGTACTTCTTTTTTCAAAAATGATACGTTTATTTAACAAAACATATATTTTCAAAAGACCTTGTTACCATTAAGACATTGTAAATATAATATCATTATCTCTATACTTACTTGTAGCATAAAAAAGAATAAATTGACCATCACATACTTTTTCATCACATTTCGAAGTAGGAAAAAAATAGTAAAATCTACTTTTTTATGAAGCCTAATCAAAAATTCACACTTCCAAAAATTTCTGTATGTTATTCGAAGTAGTCCACTGCAATTTTCATTAATTTATAAAATATAAAAAAATATTAAGGAGATATTTAAAAATACTGATTGAAACTTCGTGTGTATTTTATAACGATGAGGCACGGTTCAAAAGTTATTTTTGAGTTACAAGTAACTACTAATGTTACATAATATATTATTTCTTCTTTCCGAAAAAAGTGCAATATTAATATTTTCCGAAAGCGGAAAAAGTTGGCTGGTGGTTTATATTAATTCAAGCGCGTGAATCCAATCTGTTACAAGTATTTATAAACACATGTTTATGTCATCATTGGCCTATTACATCTTTGAAAGATGATTTAAACAGCTTCAAATACTTATTTTAGAAATCACTGGAGTTATTGACCTATGAGAACGATATTATGTTGTACTCTGCTGCAGTGGTATTCTGTACTGTGTCGCAGTGATACGCTGTGCCGCTTCTTTGGGCGTGCCTCTTCATTATCATCCTTTATCCGGCCACTGATTAACATAGGCCTCCCTCAATGAACGCCAAGACGACCGATCCCTACTCGCATCCAACGCGGACCTGCCACTGCACGGAGATGGACGTGCCTCTTATCCGCTTATATTTTATGCGACAAAGCTTTGGTGTGTTCCGGAGAAACTGCATCTCTATCTAGATGCAGTTTCCGAGCTATAAGCAACTTGCAGTAGTTAAAGTGCGGTTAACCGGCGCGAGGGTCGCGTGGGGGAGGGCGGAGGGGTTGTTATAGGGGAGTCCCGTATATCCTCGGGGACGACTCATCCCCGGGTGAATGTGCACAGAAATTCCACTGCGTCACTATGGTTACGCATGTTTACTTGCGAACTGAACTCAATTGCATTCATAAGCGACGTATACCACTCACTTTCTTACAGGCTTATAATAAGCAAGCTTATACAATTTTCATATCTTTACACTCATTTTTTTAAATCAATAAATCAATTTGCGTTCATAATAAATAAACGATACTGACGATGTATATCTATACTAATATTATAAAGAGGAAAACTTTGTTTGTTTGTAATGAATAAGCTCAAAAAGTACTGGACCGATTTCAAAAATTCTTTCACCATTTTAAAGCTACGTTATCCACAAAAAACATAAGCTAAATTTTATTCAGAAAAAATAGGGTTCCGTAAGATATTTGGGTTTTTCGGACACAAGGTGTAAAAAATCAACCAGAAAAATTACTTATTTTGCGTACTAAGATCCCGTTGTAAATCTTAGTTAACGCAGGCGAAGCTGCGGGCAACAGCAAGTATATAATAATAGTTGCGAAGATTGATCATTGACTCCACGTACTTGTAGTATTTTACTACAGTTACCAAATTATAATTTCAATGAAATATGCATTTTTATTGCATTTGTTATTGCCATTAACCAGGTGGGAAGACGATCTCTGTGCAGTGGCAGGTCCGCGTTGGATGCGAGTGGCTAGAGATCCCTCGTCTTGGGGTTTATTGACGGAGGCTTATGTTCAGCAGTGAACGGATGAAGGCTGATGATGATGCATATTTTTAATTTTGACAAAAACGAATATTTCCAATATCTTGCGCATGTCTATTATCAAAACATTTCTTATTTTATTATAATTTTTTGATGATTTATTAATGAGTGTATAATATAGAAACTTTTTACCGTTTAAAAGTTCATGAGTAGTGATTTATCTGAAGTGAGTCCAGTCGAGTCGGCGGCATGGAGTGTTTGCTGTCGACTCAAGACGTGCGCTGTGCAGGGTCTACGGGATAAAGGGACTATTTGATCTGGTCTAGATCTTTCTTTTGACATGGTGTTTCTTATATTCTAAAAATAGACTTTAAGGATAATAATAACTGTTTACGCTTAATTCACTCATAACATGCTATGAGAGATATTTCCATCAAGTTAAAATAATTTTTAAATATGTTTTGCATATTTCACAGACTTTATTAATTATTTTATGTTAGTTAGAAAATATGGAGTACGTGCTAGAGTTAGTATGTGGTCATATCGGATATGAGCATCGAAGAATATCGTTATGAGCCTGGTCTAGCTCCAGCAAGCTATCTCATTAGGTTATTTCACTTATACCTATCCTGAGACATTCGTTTCTGTGTCTTTTCTTCAGTCCAAAATACATCAAAACCGTTTAGTGGAATAAAACATCATGGTGGTTGTACCTAATACATGTTCATGCACACACATCCATCGCAGTGCTAAAAAAAGTTAAAATGGTCCAGTTGATAATAGGCTCGGCTACTTGAGCAAGAGGATTCGGGTTCAATCCTGTGCATTGAAATGGATTTTTCTAAATTTCTAAGTGATGCCAAGCGCAATACCTTCGTTTGCTTACTATTCTTTCACCGATGGAGAAAAACTTCGCGAGGGAACCTGATTAGATTGAAAGTTTTTTAAGGTGTGTGAAGTTCACCAACCCGCATCAGTTTACCATGGCTAGGTTTTCTCTTCGCCTTAAAGGAGATTGATTTTTTTATAAATAAGGGGAATTCAGTCTATACTTTGTTTTATTATTTATGTTTTTAAACGATAAACAAACAAATAGATATCTTTTACTGCATAATCTTCATATAAAATACAAAAGATTAAAGAAATTGATACAATGTCATAGATAAAAGCTGGTTTGAAATCATAACCTATTGTGTAGTAAATGTTTTACTTGTATCTCGAAGCGCCTCTGTGGAAATCAAATCAAAACCATCAATAGAGGCTTGATGGGACTTTATACAATCTCGTGCTCGTGAAAGGAATCCTCCTAAGATTTGTGTACTAATATTATAAAACGGTAATGTTTGAATTAGTTATAAGAAAAAATGGTATTAGACTTGAAGTCATGGTCAAGGTCACGACTCAGGTCCAGACACAGACTATGGTAGCAAGACCAAGAACAAGACTCAGGCCAAGTCTAAGTCAGAAAACTAAGACCAAGACCCATCCCCAGACTAGGTCAGCAAGATCAAGACCAGGCCCAGATCAAGACCCAGACGGAGTCACCAAGACTCAAACCCAGACTGTGGTAACAAGACTCAAACCCAGACTGTGGTAACAAGACCATTCGTGTACATTTCTCATAGATAAGTGAATAAAATTGTAACTTATCAACCCTTAAAAATCAGGACATTACTGAGGGAAATTAATTATGACCCGCCTAACGAGCCATGGGAAGTGACGTCAAAGGACTGATACGCTTTTGTTCCTTACCGATGTGGGCTGTCATGTACTATATTATGTGGACATTAATGTCGTAAAACTACTTTCATGGCACTAACTTTTAATCTTATTGCTGTTAAAAATAATCTGAATCTATTACAATTTTTTTTATAAAAATCCTTAATGTCTAAAGTATACTATTAAATATACATTGTATGGTACACGTAACACAAGTTCTTCAAGAACTTACCATTGGACCAGAATGACGCGGTGTGAAAAAGTGTCTATAGCTGTTATTATTATTATTTGGTTCTTTTCACAGTTACATATAGTACCTACACAAACAACTTGGCGTTCATTGAGGAAGGCTGAACATAGGTTCAGCAGTGAACGGATAAAGGCTGATGATGATGATGACGCTAACAACTTTCTGTAATGAAAAATAGCTACTTTAATATATATGGACTACCAATCGGTCGTGAAAAACGTGATGCAGACGTCACATTTCGTGTCCAAAAAGTCACAAGTTCAGGCAGAGTAGAAACTGCAGCGTCAAAATTTAGATCAAAATCGGTATATTATTGAAAATAGAACTACGAATTGATTACAAGTCGTCCAGACAGACATGCTGATACTTGCCACAGAAGGCTTTGGCATCCAAATATCCTCAAGTTGGACCAAAGGTGAATAGTAAGTGTCATGCTGCTTTGCTGGGTCGCCAGGACCGGGGTAGTACCTCTCGCTCACATAATACCGGCGTAATGTGGCAGTTATGCTGTCGCGTTTCATGCTGTTTGTGAGTTTCCGCTGGCCCATTGGGGGGATAGGGAAAAGGAGGGCAACGCATCTGCATAGCCTATATGGTTGCGTGGATGTCTGTGGGCGACGATAGTCGCCAAAAGGCTTCGACTGTTCGTTTGCATTCCTATGCTATAAAAAAAAAGAAAAAAAGGTAAACATTTCATTAAAATTGGCCCAATAACGTACAAACATGTCTTTTTTAATTGATTATTTTATGTAAAAGGGGTCAAATTAAAATTCAATTCACCCAGTAGCAACTAATAGTAGATTCTATATTTTTAGATACCTCCACTCTCGAGTCCCTAAATAACCTTCACTTTGTGACTTAACCTTTACCTAAGGCTGCATAAAAGGGAAAAACTATCGAGATAACGAACGGGAACACTTTCCGCTAAACAATGGTAATAAATACAGTGACTGGTGCGTTTAACTCGGGAGATGTGTGGGCCAGGGGAGGGACATACTAGCATTTGGTCTTTTTTCGAGTGCCTTTACACTTGGCCTTTTATATTTGTAGACCGGCCTTTTTATGAAGCGGATAGGCCATTTGATGGTATAATGATACACAAGTTCATCCGGGACCTTATGTAATTCATATAGGAATATCCTGAGCCGTGAGATTGTCTCTTGTGTATTGTATCATGGTGTCATAAAGTTGCAGAGGTATGAAAATGACTGAGATTGGTGTGATCTAGTAGTCATTATATGAATATATTTTAATAATATCATAATTTGATTATTCAAAATTAAATGCTGTCAATAAAATCCAAACCAAACCACTAAAAAAACTATACTTTCAATATGGCGATATCAAATTAAAAAGTATATTAATTTTTAATTTGATATCTCCATATTATAAAACGCAAATACAAAAGGGTTACATAAATTGAAATAAAATATCAGATATCCTAAAATCGGCCGAAGTGTGTTCGTGACTTAACCGAAGGAAAGATTTTCCAAGTTACTGTGAACACTTGATTCAGCCAATCAAATATACCCATCCTCCAACCATTCACCCTCCCCTGTTCTCTTTATAAGCGAGCAGAGGACCCACTGACGCACAGTATATCTTCGACAGTGTACCAGTAGGTACCTAATTACCAAAAGACCTAAATAAAATCTTATTCAATATACAACACACTAAAACCCAACATTTTCAATTACAATAACAGAATTTCTTTTTTCAATAACTTAATTTCTGATAACAATAAATAAATAACCGTTAACAATATAAATAAAAACATTTGAATTACAATAATTAAATTACAATGAGTGGGTCAGGTAAAGGCCTTTTGGGGTTATGGTTGTACAGGAACGGGTCTGATTGGCAAGTGAAAAATGAATCTCCCCACCATCCAAAACTTGCTGAGATCCAGGCGGCTCAGCAACACGCCCAAGAGGGGGAGAGGATCTCCGTAATTTTCACGGTCAAGAACCAAGTGGGAGGACTGGTTCGGGTCCTATCAGTATTCCAAGACCTGGGCATCAATGTCCTTCACATCGAATCCAGAAAGTCGGCAATGGAAGCATCGGCAGTAAGTTAAAAGGCTTTGCGTTTAATCTTACTCGTTGACTTAAACCTTACAATACAACCTTGTCTAACTGGATCTCAAACCAAAACCTATATGCTATTCAAATATGCTATTCCACCAATACAATTTTAGGTAAAAAGCTAGTTTTCCTAAAAAATAAGAAAAATAATAAAATAATTCAATTTTCCTAACATATAGGAAAAAGGAATCAGTAAGGTTAAATTGCATAAAATACTTGTTTTTAGTCCGACATACTTGTGGACGTTGAGTGTGACTCCAGAAGAATGGAACAGCTCAAGCGAATGATGAAGCGGGAGGTGCCAGATTTTGAGGTGGTCTCATCTCAAATTGGGGAGGAATTTCCTCCTCCCACTCCGCTTTCAGCTGCGGCTAGCTTTGGTAATTTTTTTTAATATTGAGTGAAATATTCTAAAATGTAATACAGATGTACTAATACTAATACAATTACCAGTAATTTATGCGATTGTCTATAATATTGTGGAGTGCTTGCAACATGACTTGAACTACGTGTACCTACTAATTTTAAACTGCGACATATTAGTTTTTCGCTAGATTGTGTTAAAATACCACTTGACTATTACCGCTGCTTAGTCTGTAATTTTAAATTCTTTATCTAACTCCATGCATTATTATAATAATATTATCATTATAACATTTCATATTATAATATCTTCTTCAGCTTTTATTAAAAAAAATGAGTACAATGATTTACCAATTATGACTATAAATTATCTTGCCTTTTTAAATAAATTAATTGTAATTTTCCAATTAACATAACATCATTAAGACTTCGGTGAGATGCACTGGTTTCCGCGGAAGATCGCTGACCTGGACCGGGCTCAAAACGTCCTGATGTACGGCTCTGAGTTGGACGCTGATCATCCTGGATTCAAGGATCCCGTGTATCGCAAGAGACGGGAGCAATTTGCAGCTATCGCCAATAATTACAAGTAGTGAGTGTTAATATAGTTAACTGGTGTCCGCTAGCGTTAACTTAGATTTATAACCGTGAACGGATTGATGATCATTATTATTAAGGTCTTTGCCACTTATTGTTAACGTAGCGTTCTATTTTTGAGTGAAATCACAACAACAAAAATTCCAATTTTAAAAAAACATTTTTTTATTACACTATTGGCCACGGCTTCGCCAGCGCGAAGTTCATACAAGCAGCTTATATATTTTCTTGCTGGAATGAAAAAAAAACAATTTAACTATTAGTACATAATACAACATAGTGTTTCTGATAGTTTTACATACTTATACCTTTATATAATCCGAACGCGTGTTAATTTAATATAATATTTTAAATTATATTTAAATTCTTGTTGCGTTTTTGTGCGTTTGAGAAACATTGTCGTATTTGTCGTTTTAAGACAAACATTTCATTTGATTGAAATTATGAACAACTTGCTACTGATAATAAGGCGAACGTAATTCTCTTAGGAGCATTGTATTTTATGGGACAAAATCATCCCCATCATCATTTAAATTTCAACCAAATCTTTTCAGCTGTTTTGCTATGAAATAGCAACTTGTAAACTTTCGCTCTTAGAATATTAGTAAGATTAATACAGTTTTCATACTCTGTTGTAATGTTAACGCGATTTTCATTCATTATAATAATACAACTTATAGGTAAGGGACTCTGTCCCGTGAGCTTCGTCCCATAGCTGCTGTGTAGTATCCGAAACATCCGTTAAAAGCTTTACAAGCCGCTAGCTTACCGCTTACGAGATATAAAATTAATGTACTGAGTATGAGTTGTACAAAAATCGATATTTATCTATCTATATCCGGGGATAAGACACAGTAACTATTTTATTAGAGCCGTTTTTCCGTGAAACATACGGCAGAAGCAAGCAAGAGGGTCTTACAAAAGCAGACAGTGCAGCATAAGCGCTTATCTCTCTATGCAACTGAGTTAGAAAATAATGCTACTTTCACGTTTACAGCGGCCACCCTATACCAAAAGTACAATATACGGAAGTGGAAATAAAGACTTGGTAAGTTTTTGTTCGTGTCTTTCAGTTTTGGTCTTGCATAAATGTGATTTTGATGTATTTTTGCTGCGATTTCGTTGAATAAATTTTGTGGGTGTTATACCATAAATTGACATAATTTTTGTATTGTAAGTGTACTGCATTTAGTTTTTTTTAATTAAAATTTGCAACACCAGAAATAACTCTAAAATTCAAATATGTATTAACCTACAGTAAAACTTAAGAAAAAACGTCTCTCCAAGACTTATTGCCTTCGTCCTTCGGGTCGATTTTGAAATGAAGTCGATTTTGATGTATTTAACTTTACAAGTCATAAATATTCATATTTAGTATTGATGAACTGTTACGGGTCTGTGACGTTTTTAATCCATTATAAATTAAAATTATTAGATAATTTAAAAGAGGAAATATTCGTAACAAGTGTTTTTATTGAGTTCAAATAGTACCTGGATAAGGTTATGCTTTTCAATTTAGTTACTAACGAAAAGTAGTCATTTTGGGTTGTTTTGCCATAATCGCCACACTTGGCAGGCGGGTTAGCGATCGCAGTTTGGCCTGCTGTTATATGGAGATGCTGCTTCCCACCTCCTAATGGCAGTTTTCCCACAGTCGGATCTTACGACACCCACGGGAAGAGAGGGGGTAGTGCTATTCTTTTTATGTGCCGGCACTACACGGCACAGCGATGCGGACAGCGCAGGACCGATCGTTGTGGAGATCCTTGGGGGAGGCATATTCCCAGCAGTGGGCGTCGATTGGCTCACATGATGATGATGATGATGATTAACGAAACGTAAAGCTATTAATTAGGAAAATTACATTTTATAGATATTGCGCTTTAACTTTCAACTATTCATAACTTTTTAATCGAATTGGGCCAGCACGTACGGAGTGATACCGTTTGCTCATATGACACCAACGTCAAGTGACAGCTACACGTTTCGTGCTATTTGTAAATTTCCAGTAGCCCATTATTGGGAAAAGGCAATGCATCTTCATAACCTCTGCGTATGTGTTTGACTTCAGTTACCTTCTTAGGACATAAGAAAAAATAGATATAAGATTTTAATGTATTAGTATTACAATGTAGGTAAGTATTTAACTTAATATTTCATATCAATGTTGAGTCCACATTCCTGAGTATCAACGGGTCTTCTTAGTGGTAGATGGTGATAGCAAATTTATGTTCAATGAAAACGGCAACCTTTTTTTCTGTTTTCCTTAAGATATGCTTGCGTTCTAAATTAGATTTTTTCTTTTAGCAACTATTTTATGTCTTTTTTATTTGCCATTTCAAGCGCTCAAGCTCCCTAGCATGTTTTTGACATCGTTTCATTTTCGAAAAAAGTACCTAATTATTTTAAGGAAAAAAGCGATATTTACATTGTTAATTTATTATATTATTAAAAAAAAAGTGTTGAACCTGCATAAGTAGGTAAGCTTAAAAATAGTCCTATAGACTTTGTTGTGTGTAATCCTATAATACTATAGGAAACGTATACACGTTTTCCAGCACTTAGATAAAATTTTAACAAGATACATCGTTTTTCTTTAGGTATCTATGATTGATAGTAACTTATTAGTCATTATGGTTTTGTAATGTTCACGCGAATATCACTTATTATAATAAAACGAATTTTACGGATTTTATCGCGTCGCGGGAGGGCAACCGTGAATTACTGTAAAGTATCCGAAACGTCGGGCATGTAAAACATTTAATAAATCGCAATAAAATCTGTAAAAATTGTTTTCATTACCATTATAATATTATGTTATTTACTTTTATGACGACCTGTGTGACTCAATGGTTAATGCGTTGGCGCTCAAGCCGGAGGTAGCGGGTTCGAATCCCGTCAGGGAACAAAAAAGTTTCTGTGTTCCTGGATCATGGTTGTGTATTAAATATGTGTATTATTTAGTAAAAATATTAAATATATGCATAGTATGAGAGTATTAAATAGGTTTCCACTGTCTGGTTCAGGTACTTAACATAAATTCTTCAGGAACTTACCACGGGACCAGACTTACGTGGTGTAAAAGCGTCTATGGTTAATATTATTATTTATGATGACTTAGCGCTTAAATAACTTATTGTGCAAAAAATAATAATTTAACGTAATTATTTCCATCCCTAAAATTATTCAAAACATGTCCGTAAAAAATAAGAGTAACATCTTATTTTTTGTGCGATTATTACAAAATGTTAATGTACATAATATACAATATATCTATAATATTTTATGAAAATGACGTAGTAAATAATTTCACAGGGGTATTGTGTTTCGTGAGCTACACAAATTGTATCAGAAGCACGCTTGTGATGAGTACTTGGAGAACTGGCCGCAACTTGTCAAATACTGCGGCTACAGGGAAGATAACTTGCCACAGGTAATATACTTGTATAATGTGAGCGTGTATGTAGTATACAGGTGGAATTTTGCTTCATAAGTCTTATACAAAGGACTTTAGAAATTAATATATTTTGTCCGTCTTTTTGCATGGGCATTTTCTGGCTGATGATGAATAAATTAACAACCTATGTAATACTTGCCTGTAAGCTTAGGAATAATTAATATTTCATAATATTATGTCTATGAGGTAGGTTTAGGTAAAACTTATTTAGTACCCAAAACTCCGAACCTTACAAAAAATCACATTTACAATTAAATTCCTGCCTATAAGAATTTTAGTTTTTGTCTTTGTTCATACAAACAAATAATAAAAATTACTATTATTTTTATTATTTGTTATTAATAAAATGCAAAAAGCTAATTTTTAAACAAAATTTTACTTTTACAAATAAATAAAGATAAATACATAATATTATATTACAATATTATTATGCCATCTTTGTGCCATCTATTATTTAGGTCAAGAAGTGTAGAGATAAGGACTCAACAGGGTGTCTGGTCTTAATTTAGGGGACAGATTTATTTTACCGTTAGAGCGCGTCTCTTTTAAGAAGTACTCACTTAATAATAGCGGGACGTATTATTGGTCCGCTACATTAGCATCAGTGCGTATTAGATTCTAGCGCAGCCAGTGGCAGAAAAGAGAACTAAGATCTGGAATTATTATTGTGTACATAATATCACGTACATGAATACTATGGAAAAGTGTCCTAGTATTCGTATACCGTTACCATACCATACCGATCGGACTCCTACCGCGGTTTAGGTACTCGAAATCTTTCAATCCGCATGTTTAAATTTGGAAACGTGCCATCTGTCGGAATTTTTTTAAACTATCATGGAAGTACTAAGTGTTACCATTTCTTAACGTTGCATGGTGTAAGTCATATGAGACGTCAGGTGAATTTGTTTTGTATAAAATATTACTTAATTAACTTGTATAATGTACCATGTAGTATGATTCAAATTTAATAATTTCCTTTCAACTCACTTGTGAAATCATCGATAACAGATGGCATTAAACTAAATGTTAGACGTAAACTACTTGTTCAAATATAGACTATAGATGACGTTTTAATGAATCGAGTCTCTAATGAAGGAAACGCCTAGCGCCACCTAGAATCGAATTATTCGACTGTAGGTGGCGCTAGACGTTTCTTCAATCTGATTTCATAAAGCCGGTACCGCAAGCCTTCACAAATTCAAACGTGCGGATACAGAGTTTGTCTTTGCTTGCTCGAGTGTCGGTATTGTGCACAAGCCAAAGGGAACCAAAGAGAATTTGCCGCAAGCGCTTGCGAGGCGTCCGCATGTTTGTGACTTGTGAAGGCTTGGGACTTGCGGCAAGTCACAAACGTGCGGTTCCGGCTTAATAATATTATTAATTAATATGTAGTTTGAGTTTTAAATTATTATTTAACATAATGTATATAAGTAAATATTAATTTAAATTATGTGAGATAAAGTATGTTTTTGTTGTTATAAAGCTTTTATAGACTATCTGTTGCCGTCGATATTACTTACGACTTATGACAATTTAGTTTACATGTTGTAATAATTACTTTCGTAGCTTTGAAAGTTATTATTTTAAGAACGCGTCATTAACATCATTAGTAAGAAACAAACTTTTGAATTTCTTATTTTAATAAGATTTATATTACCACTGAGCAACGGTGGTCCAGTGGTGGACGGACTCGGCCTCTTATGCGAGGGGTTCCGGGTTCGATCCTGACCCGTCCGTGTGTGCCTTGAAATGGGTTTTTGTAAATTTCTAAGTGCACACGAGACCATCGTTCGCTCACCGGTGAAGGAAAACATCGTGAGGAAACCTGTATGCCTGATGAGCTTGAAAGTCTTTGAAGGTATGTGAAGTTCACCAATCCGCACTGGGCCAGCGCGGTAGACTCTTGGCCCATTACCCTCCTCGCCTGATTTCGAGGAAGGAGACCCGTGCCCAGCAGTGGGACATATAAGGGTTGATACTTTACTTTTTTTTTATATTACCATAGTTAAAGCAATGAGCTGGTCATCTCATAGAAGTTTTTAAGCAGTAATCACGTCTAGGGAAGTATGACAAATGCGATCATAAATAAAAAAATTAATATAGACTTTTCATATTATTATTATTGCAAGAAAATAAATCGTGTTGCCGTGATTTGAATGGGTATCGTAATAATAGAATCTAAATCTACACTAATATTATAAAGAGGAAAACTTTGTTTGTTTGTTTGGTTGTAATGAATAGGCTCAAAAAGTACGGTACCGGTTTCAAAATTTCTTTCGACATTCGAAAGCTACATTATCCACGAGTAACATAGGCTAAATTATATTCTGAAAAAAAGGGGTTACGTAAGATATTTATTTATTTATATATTTTTAGCCGAAGGAACTTCGTTCCTACTGGTGTCCCACGACACCACATTTCTTTTTTCTTCTTATAATTTATTATTAATATTATGGTAGGATGATGTCGTGAATAAACTTTGCAAACAAGCGTTGGGTTACTTATTAATATGAGAAATATTATGGTTTAATGATGAATGGGATCATTGAATTTCCTAAGGGGTTTTACAAAGGGTTGGCTGTTGGGGTCACATTTACATAGATGAATAACGAACAAGTAAACCTTTATTTTCCCAGTATATTTACCATTCTTTTAGGTGATATTCAAAAGATTTTTTGAGTCTTAGCAATCATTATTAATTTGCGTGATGAATTCAAAAATATTCTTTGATTCGATATGGTAATGATATTAATAACTATTTTTTTATAGCATAGAAGGGCAAACGAACAGTCGAAGCCTTGCGACTATCGACGCCCATTAACATCCACATATGCATAGGTTATGCATATGCGTTGCCCTTCTTTTCCCTATCCCCCCGATGGGACACTAGAAACTTACAAACTACCCAAAACGCGACAGCTTAGCTGTCACTTTACGCCGATTTCATTTAAGCAAGAGGTTCCCACCCGGTCATGCTGGCCCAATTTGGCTGCAAAGCATGGCACTATGTCTTACCAAATTGCGACAGTCTAGCAATGTCTTAGAGAGTAATTAATATCCCGTTAAAATAGTTATCTACACTAATATTATAAAGAGGAAAACTTTGTTTGTTTGTTTGGTTGTAATGAATAGGCTCAAAAAGTACTGGACCGATTTTAAAAATTCTTTCACCATTCGAAAGCTACATTATCCACGAGTAACATAGGCTAAAATTTATTCTGGAAAAAATTAGGGTTCCGTAAGATATTTGGGTTTTTCGGGCACAAGGTGTAAAAAATCAACCAGAAAAGTTACTTATATTGCGTACTAAGATCCTTTTTTAAAATAAAAATAGAAATAATAATTCAAATTCTAGATGATAATAATTACTGAAAAAGTAAGCTTAAAAGCATCTACGAGTATTTTTCCTTTATCTAGAAAAACGAATGCGATTTAGTTGAGAAGACGTCTTTGTGGATTTATGTCATGCAAACAATTTTGCTGTGTGCCGTAAGAAAGATAAGACGGCCGGATTTACCTTCGAGACGAGCTATGCATCATTAGGGCTAGTCTTGTATGGTCAACGTATAGTACATTTATTACTTGCAGCGCCCCGCGGTTGCACCCGTACTTCCCATTCCCGTGGGAAAACGGAGATAAATAAAAGCCTCTGTTATTCTGATGTGATAGCTGCTATAATAAAAGATAAGCTGCTCGAAATCCATTAAGTAGTTTTTGCGTGAAAGAGTAACAGACATACATCCATAAATTCTTACAAACTTTCTCGTTGATGACCTACCCTCGCCTCATTACCCTCCTCGCCTTATTTCGAGAAGGAGACCCGTGCCTGGATTTTTTTTCCTTTTTCATTCTGTCAACCGTCCTTTCTAAAGAACAATTGTGAAAAACGGGTAAAGTCCTGGCACTTTAAGAGCTTTGATATATCCGAAGTAGAATGTTTTATTTTGCTAGAACAAACGTCATTTATATAGTCTTTATGACTATTTTAGGGTGAGCTTTGCTATATTATAATTTGTTCTGTTTGTAGGATTTCAGGTTTTTATAACAAAAATGGAAGGCTGGCATTTTTTGTAAAACAAAGTGTGTAAAAAACATGCGGTCATTTATCCTTTTAAAGGATGGTAGGATAGACGTTTAAATATTGGGTATTTACATATCATCATCATCAGCATTTAACCATCAACATTTACATTTCCTCAAATTTAATTCAGTTCATAGTAACCGGTAACACCTAACGAGCTTATCACGGGAGAGGTTTGACGTGGTGTGATTTTTTTTCAGTTGGAAGACGTGAACGCTTTCCTGAAGAGGAAGACGGGTTTCCAGCTCCGCCCGGTGGCTGGGTATCTGTCGCCGAGGGACTTTCTCTCGGGCTTAGCGTTTAGAGTATTCCACTGTACCCAGTACATACGACATTCGTCCGATCCTTTTTATACGCCCGAGCCGTAAGTATATGTTTTGCGTATCAGAATAATTATTATTCTTCCTATTCTATACTAGTTGTATGTTACCAACATTATCATGCCACTTACTATCAGGTGATACGTCTACTAGTTCGCCTGTTTAACTAACATAAAAATTAAAGTCAATTAGAATGGTGAATACTTATGGCTGTAAAGTATTCGAAATGTGAAAAAAGAAAAAAAACCTACTTATAGATTGAAATTAGTGGAAGTATCATCGTCGTCATCAGCCTTTATCCGTCCACTGCTGAACATGGGCCTCCCTTAATGAACAAGTATGCTTATACTTGTTCATTGATACTAAACCTTATTCATAGAAACAACTTGGACCGGAGCTGCAAATAGTGGCGATCACAATAGATCAACCCTGGTCGCAGTGACACAAAGGCAGGCCTTCCCTGGATCAGCCACTCATGGAATAATAATAATGGTAAACCTTATGATACATTTCCTTTTAACAGTGATTGCTGCCATGAACTTCTCGGCCACATGCCACTCCTCGCAAATCCGAGTTTCGCGCAGTTCTCTCAAGAGCTAGGCCTGGCATCTCTCGGCGCTTCAGATGATGATATCGATAAACTGGCAACGGTAAAGTATTATTGCATTTATTGAAAACAGTTACGTTATGATTGCAACTGGCAACGGTAAACTCCATTATAGCATTTATTGAAAACATCTTTCGTCACGCTTTGGAGAATGACGTGATGTTTTCATGGCGTGATGCCCAAACTCTGCTCTCAACGACTTCAAGAGGCATTCTTGATTATATTAGCAGCAATCAACATCTGATGCTGCAAAGTTTAATAAAGTGGTTATAGTTTTTCATCAATGATTTTCAACCTTTCGGACCTGTGTTTAAATAATTAATAGGTATATTATTGTAAGTAATTAAGCTTAGGCAACACTGTGGCTATGGCCTAGACGAGAAAAAAAAGAACTTGTCTTTTCGCACGTGTATTTTATTTAATTTTTTTATAAAAAACATCAACCCCTGTATCCCCCAGAGCTAGGCACAGGTTTCCTCCTCGAAATCAGGTGAACAGGGCATTGGGCCATAGTTCGCGCGATGGTTTCGTGTTTAGTTGCACTTAGAAATACAGAAAAACCTATTTGAAGGCACCACACTCTAACCACTAATCATCAGACCTCTTCCAGTTTGACTATCAACTAATATAAAAAAATGATGCCTTAACGCTTAAATATAATTAAAAGTGATATAATTTTTCATTTTACAATTAATTTTACTTTTCGGCAATATTGCATGCTCATTTCGAAAAATTACTGAAGCAAGTAATTGAGGAAAATTATATCATATTGTTTCTTTGTGCTCAAATATTCAGAATTT
Source organism: Lycaena phlaeas (assembly GCA_905333005.2). Classification (NCBI taxonomy): domain Eukaryota; kingdom Metazoa; phylum Arthropoda; class Insecta; order Lepidoptera; family Lycaenidae; genus Lycaena; species Lycaena phlaeas. Next base: position 19,006,889 of record HG995168.1, on the reverse strand, counting down.
ATTTAATAGACATTCAATTTGAAATATTTTTGTAATATAAAATAATAAAATAACAGATGAAAAGTCATGAATGTTATTTCAATTTATATTTTTGATAAAACATTTGCTTTTTTGTGTTCGTATTGACTTGAAATTTCAAACTTTGAGTTGAACTTTGATAGACATCTTTATAATAGACTTTTGGCCTTTATTTAGTACATAATAGCATTGCTACAAAACTTGTTGGCTTTAAGTTAAAGTTGGTATATGACTTACATCTATCATCATCATAATATATATTATCATCATTTACCTTACCTTAGGCTTTTTACATACCGCGACAAACGATCCCAAGCACTTGGTTAGTGACGGACCAAGTACCAGGTGAAATTAAAATCTTCGTCTACCTAAACGCGGCCTCCACTCTTTAACCTTATTAGCCCCTCGGCTATCCACTTTCCTGAGTTAAAATGAAATAGATAATGAAATTTCAGGTATTAGTAAAACTACATACCTAAGAGACGATTCTAGTATTGAAATTTAAATTTTGTGAATGAAATACACACGCATTTGGGGTAGCGCAGAGGTGAACTATGGTGCAGCTCCTCGCTTGATTTCGAGGAGACCCACATACAAATCCACTTTTGAAATTTTTCAGATTTCCAATTTTGAAATTTTACCTGTCACTAAGTTTAAAATGTACTTACTTACTTTTGCGACTCAGCGACCCAAAGTGGCTCTTGGCCTCCGAAACGAGTGACTTTCACCGTTCATTATCCTGCGCAGCCTCTAGTCATAGACCATAATATCTGGGATGACAGAGTGGACCCAGTCGGTCGTCCTAGACATCGCTGGAAGGATATGGTGGAGGCTGACTTGCGTGAGCTCGGGGTTTAAAATGTAGTTTTAAATTAATTTGAACTCAAATGAAACTCAATTTCTTTTCCAGCTGTACTTTTTCACAGTCGAATTTGGTTTATGTCGTCAAGAGGATGGCTCTTTCCGCGTCTACGGAGCTGGTCTGCTCTCTTCTGTCGCTGAATTGCAGCATGCTCTGGCCACACCGGAGAAGATAAAGAGATTCGATCCTGATGTGACTGTTAACGAGGAGTGCATCATCACATCTTACCAGAACGCGTATTATTATACTGACTCGTTTGAAGAGGCCAAGGAAAAAATGAGGTATGTTGAACGTTGAAAAATTTATCTATTGATGCTTTTGTAATATTAACGTTAGTTTTTTCACGATCATCATCCTTTTCGTAATCATTAGCCTTTATCCGTCCACTGCTAAATGTAGGCCTGTCTTAATAAACGCCAAGATGATCGATCCCTCGCAACTCGCCTCCCACAGACCGGCCACTGCGTGTAGATCTTCTTCACATCTGATTGTCGTACCAATACTTTGTCTACCTAGACGCGGCTAAATCTTTTTCATATTTAGGTAAAATATGTATGAGAAGGAATAACGTATGATGTCAATGTATCTTATGAACTGTGTATACCATCATTTTAAATTAAGCAAAAAATCTCAGTGAGCACTATGTTAGCCAATCTCTTACGCATAAATGTTAATAACACTTTATGTTAAAATGGCTTAGAAAACCGCTTTTATTATAAAATTTACAAACTTACTATAAAGAAATAAGCTTTACTATTTACTGAAACCTTAAATTAAATCAAATCGTTATCGGCCAGACTCTGGTTGACTGCCACTGGAAGGCCATTTGCCCTTTGAGAAAGACTTCGCCTCTTTCGATTCAATTTTATATTTATTTTTATTAAAACGTAATCTACAGCTTGCATTTGTTTTCTGATTTCTGTATCATTTATTAATATCTATATATTAATTTATAATTATGACTCAGTGATTCCCAAAGTGGTCCATGTGGACCCCCAGGGGTCCACGGAAGACTCGAAGGGGGTCCACAATCGTAAGTGGGGGTCCATGATAATTAATTTGGTTTCGATAGCGACGAACCAAAATGATGTCTTGACTTCTCCTATCAATATTGTTGAATTTTACTATTATAATGTAATATTATCTTTAAACGAGCAATTCCAATTCTTGAAAAAAAAAAAACTCAGCAAGGGGTCCACCTGATGCAGAAATATTTTAAAAGTAGTCTATGAAACAAAAGAGTTTTGGAACCTCTGAATTTATTAAGTAATAATTACTTAAAATCTTGCGTTGGTTACTATTTACGTACGCCTTCTTACAAAAGAAGTTCCAATTATATACATAGTATCCGAAGTGTTACAGTTTTCTTAACAAAGGATAATATTAGAAACAGTCAATTTGAACAACTAAGTTGTTTTATGATAACTTTATTACGCTACGTGTTTGCGGGCGCCAGGCGGCCGCTCGTAAAATGTTGATCGTTTACAGGAGGTAATATTTTACAGACTGCTATTAATACAGATGTGTATCAGACTATACAGTACAACACAATTTCAGCCTTCTTAGTTATACCCAGGAACGGCAGCTTTCTTTTTGTTCGATCGATAGCAAAACTTTGCTAGACCTTGCAAGGTTAGGTTTTGCAACACAACGATTCGTTGTTTATCCTAAATTATAAGATACTTTTCTGTCTTTCGGTTAAAATTAAAGTTATTCTATTTGCCTAAAGATATAAGTGCAAGTAACTAAGTATAAGAGACATCGCTATACTATTAGTAAGAGGTAGGTGCCATGTTGCTTTGCAGCCCAATTGGGCCGGTAGGACCCCCTAGTACCTTCTTAGCTTCCGGTGAGAGAGAGAGATAAAGAGAGAGAAAGAGAGAGAGTCATATCAGAAAGATACCAATAATGATGATGATTCATATATTGAATATCTATAGATAAGTAAATCAGAGCAAATTCTTAATTAAACATTGACGAAGTTTTAAATGAAAGTGTAAGTTTCAGGGATGAAAGCAGTAAGTTTTCACTAATGTACATTGAACCGTGTTGGAGCTTATTCAAGACAAACTTCCTGATGTATCCATAACATGATAGCCAATAGTAGCCAAGTAGAATAATATTTTTTAATTAAATTCCTGTATTATGATTTTATTGTATTCCTGTTTTTAAAAGAATCATGCTATCGATAGAGGGCCTGTTTCACAATCTCCAGTTAAGTTCCCAATAGGCTATCGGCAACATATTTGACAGATACTCCATACTCTATCCGTCCGCTCACTTTTTATCAATTTCAATGACGCCGTGTTCTAGAATTTGTCGTTTTGAGGAACGAAACCCAAAAACCTAATATTTTTATCATTAATATTTCAGAGCATTCGCTGACAGTATCCAGCGTCCGTTCGGAGTAAGATACAACCCCTACACCCAGAGCGTAGAGGTATTGAGCAATGCTCAGAAGATCACCGCTCTAGTCAGGGAGCTGAGAGGAGACATATGCATAGTTTCCTCAGCAATAAAGAAGATATCAGCCCAGGACTCAACACTGGATGTGGAAACTATCGCGAATATGCTGCATACTGGATTACAGGTAAATATACAACAGAACTAGCGGATCCTTATAATTGTTGAGCTGACGGCTTAAAATTCATCTTCCTTAATTGATAATATCTTAGCGGTAGTCTATTGGGTAGGTATTTTTAGGTCTGCCATCTGCTCACCTACCTACTGATTGAGCTTAAAGGACATTAGGACCTTTCGGAAAAAATGGGTGCTCGGCCCCTTGAATGTGAGGGTCCAAGTTTGATTCTGACCCTCTGTCCCTTGAAATGGGGTTTTCTTAGTGTTCTAAGTGCTCCGAAAAACCAGACTTACGCACCGGTGAAGGAAAAACTTCGTGAGGGAAGTTATAAAAGTGAAAGTTATAAAATAAACTCCTCGTTTGATTTCGCGCCCTGCAGTGCTATATACTTTATTGAAATATATATTAAATACTTACAAATAAAATATGTCCAATAAAAATAATATATAATATACTAGCGAACCTGACAAATATCCTGTGCTCAAAAATAAATTCTATTCGACAGAAATGGCAGCTTTTTGCTTTTATGTTCGACGTAATCTTTCAAACTTTTAATTAGATTTCAAAAATATTTCACTAGTAAAATTATACTTTATCACTTAGTAATACAGACTACAGAAATTATCTAAATCAGTCTGAATAAAACTGTAAGGTTAACGCGAATAATAGACAATATCCCAATTTAATCTAGATTTATTTGTATAACCTATTTGTAACATAGCAAAGCTATTTAGTATTTTATTATCAAGTTTTATTGCTAAGCTTGTTTAAAAAGAAAACACATTAACTCCAAAGGTCAATTTTATCTGCGATCCTTGATTGTATTAAAGAATAAATCTGTTTACTTAGCAAATTGTCAATTTAACGAAGTTTATCTATATACTATAGATAAATATATCTATCTATGATCTACATATTAATTAGAGACATATTGTAACAATAATTTACAATAATATATATTTAAATCATAATAAATATTTATATTTTTTGGAACGAAGTTCCTTACGGCAGGCTTGGAGGGGATAGGGATTTTGCTGCGCAACCGAACTGAAAAAAAAATGTGACGGTAAAACCGTAAGAAAAAATGCGTGGAATAAAACCGTTAAATGAGACGTGCGTAGGCGCGACAGTCGCATACACAAGCGAGTAGTGTATAATACCTTTCTCTTTCTCTCTCTTTCTTTTCGTTCTCTCATCCCTTCTCTTTCTTAACTTCGTTCCTACCTGGGGTCCCACGACACCACATAATTTTTTTTCCTTAAAATACTTAAATCGAGGAGACAGTGTTCTTAAAAATATTCTTGACTTCATACTAATCGTTTACAAAAATCGATTATTATGAAGAATATATTATGCGGTGTTACAAGAATATTCTGATGAGTTTGATGATTAAACCTCTTCACGTTTTAGAAGAAGTTGTTGAGTACCTTGTACGTTTTAGTTTGTGTTGAAGAAGTAGCTTTTAACTTGTGTTCTTCTGACGCAAGTATTTAAAAGTTAAATGTTGCTATTGATATTGACAATCAATATTTTTATTGTGGATCGTAATAATAATAATTTATTCTCAGGCATTATGTCCCAAAGACGTAGGCCTTACAGACTAGTACCTATAATTTTAAATATTATTATGTAACATTCATTCTAATATGACCTTTAAATTATGTTACTTACCTTTATAGCGCATTGCATACCTAATCTAGTTAGTAAATAAATTCGTTCTTAAAAAGTATACTTCAATTATTATGCGTCAGAGTTTTGACTCTGTCATACCATGTCATCTGCCAACATGTCTTTGTATTACTGTAGGTTAATATTATTATGAGAATTAAAAAAGAATATATTCATAAATATTCACTTTGAAATATACGTAGTAAATTCCTTTAAGCCTAAGTGAACACATCTCTCTATGCACTTGACAAGCGCTTTATCCGTTTGTTCAATATTGATATTTTCAAAGTATAAAAATTGCTTTTGTGCATGTGCAACTTTATTTTATGATGAATATTTTTTAAGCGATCGGTAAATGTTAACGTTTTTAAAATATGAATTTTGGAGACAAAATCGTTTTATCAATCATTATATTTCATTAGAATTACAATGATGGCTTGATCATAAATAATGTAAAATGAATAACTGTATGCAAAAGCTATATTGGTGCAATAAAAATAAAAAAAATACGAAAAATGCCTTGAAATAGTTTTCTAAATTTCTAACTGCACTAGGCAAGGCCATCGCTCGGTCATCGGTGAAGGAAAACATCTAAAACCTGATTGCCTGATGACATTAAAAGTGTTTGAAGTGTGTGTAAAGTTCACCAACGTGCATTCGGTTAGCGCATCGGTGACTCTGGCCCAAAACCTACTCGCATGATTTAGAGGAGGAAAGCCTCAGCAGTGGGGGATAATCTAAATGATTTTATTATTTAATTATTCATTAATTCATTATTTAATTGTTTTGACAGAACGAAGTCTGTCGGGTCTGCTAGTAATGTATGTTAATACTATTTATAGATGATAGAATTTTGAAACCAGTATAAATAGAATCTATTTGTATGACACATAAAAAACAATATTTATCATCTATTCTAAACACCGACGTTCCTTAACCCAGTTCAGTGACTGAAATAAAACACACTTGGTCAAAAACTATAATCTAGTTTATTTTATCACTAACGATATTATTAAAGTTTATTCTGGGTTTCATATAGAATTGTTTGGAAATAGTCTTACATTCTGTCAATGACCCATTGGTGGGTGGACTGGACCTCTTATGCGAGGTTCCGGTTTCTACCCTGACACGTGCCTTGAAATGGGTTTTTCTACATTTCTAAGTGCACCCTAAACACGAGACCATTGCCCGCTCACCAGTGAAGGAAAACATCGTGTAGAAACTGCATGCCTGATGAGATTAAAGTCTTTGAAGGTATGTGAAGTTCACCAACACGCATTGGGCCAGCGCATCGGTGAACTATCATATGGCTCATTACCCTAATCTGATTTCAAGGAGGAGACTCTTGCCCAGCAGTAGGACATAATATAAGGACCTACCCAATAGTATTTTGGAATGGGGTCAACGAGGTTAATCGGGGCTTGCCCAGGCATCGAACTCGTTGCCTATTCTGAGGTAAAAGAGTCCGAAATTCATTTTCACGAAACAAACATGCTGTCTTTATCAAAACACGCTGTTGTTAATCGGGAAAAAATAAGATTTTTGGTACTTTGGAGTGCCGATCAAGTGAATTCCTTCTACTGATAAATTGTGGTAGTAATATCAGAATAGTTAAAGTGAAAAAAAAACATGAAACCTTAAATATCCAACCCCCCTAGACAAGTGGCACAAATGCTAAACGAATGGAAAAGAATACTTATTGTATGGCAATACACTAGCTAACGACTGTGATTTGAAAACTAGTGTCATTCCCAGTTCCTAGCTAGTGCTTAGCCCCTTGCCAAAGAGCTCCAGTTTTTCTCCCCCGTGTGTCTTCCACTGGCTTTCTTATTCTCACGCCACACTCCATTCTCTCTTGACTCCATCCAGCTTCTTTGGTCTTCTATTTCCCCTATACCCTTGTTATGACCGGCCATATTATCGTAGTGACTTAAATCAACGTTTAGGTCAGTCAATGACCTTCTAACATGTGTTCTATGTCAGTGACATGTGATACGGGAAGCCATAATAACGTGAAATAAACTGAAATACTTTGAAGGTCCTACGGTCATACCATCATCATCATCAGCTTTATCCGTCCACTATTGAACATAGGTCTGCTACAATGGATACCAAGACGTATTCATGTATTTCTTTATTTAGATAAACATTTATTTCTTAGAAAAAAATAACAAAAAATATAATATAACTTTTATACATAAAAGTTAAATTATATTCGTTGCTTTTTTTTCAAAGAAATAAATGTTAATTTGTTGTTGCAATACATTTCACAAGAATGTTTAATTTTTAAATTGTTCTTTATGTAAATATTATTATTCAAATTAGTTTTATATATTTTGTTATTTTTCTTATAAAATGTGACAATGACTGGCTGAGATAAAGCATCGGAAATTACTCGACAAACCACCTTCAAGATTAAGGCTATGTGGATATTATTTCTGCTGACAAGAAGCTTTACTGTGTAACGGATTAAAGGACAGAACAGCCGGTGTAATTGCTGGTACAAAGATACCGACCAAATTGCATGTCTGCGTCTAGTGCCTTAGGTAACTAAATCTAATATTGCATTAGATTTAGTTACCTAAGGCACTAGACGCAGGACATAGAATGGACAATGTTATATGTGTTAGTACATACAATTATGTACTAACACATAGACATAATATTATGTTGTCTGAACTAATTGCTTGTGAGCATGTTATGAGAGCTGTTCAGATACGATATGATGCTTATCATTGTCGTTATTATCAACAATTGAACGTTAACTGGTGGTCAAATGAACGTCAAAATGGCGGCTTGGATTTAATCAATGATAAATCTTAGTGTTGTTAACATAACATTATTCACAGGTTATTGTGGTAGGGTCGACTTGTGCCGCCACCGCATGGGTAACACGATCCTGGTTGTTTTTTCCTTGGAACAGCTTTGCTGTGTTTTGAAATGGACAGCACCGGGATTCATACTTATTTCTTATAGTATAAGTACTAAGTACAGTAGTAGGTCTTAGAATAAGTAATGCTTGTTTGACATGGGGTACCATTTATAACCAAGCTAGCATGTCCGTTTGCCCATCCAAATAAAATAAAAATCTGCTACTATGCCATCTAAATAAGTTTTCTTTTACATGTTGTTTAGGTGAACGAGAGAAGCCCTCAAAGTACTTCTGGCGGCAGTTCACCAAATTCTGAACGCGGACAATCCCCGAGATTGGAGACAACGAAATAGATGAAAATTTAGCTTACCTTACAATTGACTTATCTTTTAAAAAAAATGTATCTTATCTTATAAGCTTACATTTGTATAATTTCCAAGTGTATTAATAATATTAAGGATTCTTTGCTGTAATATTCATCTTGTTATAAATATACATCTTCTATAGATTTCCTTTTCAGATACGAATACTTGGATAAAGTCCGCAAAAAGTTTTTTCATTATGAGCGATAATCTCTCTTCGGCCTTTGGACTTATTCTTTAATCCTGCCAATTCTTGTTACTTTAACATAGAAATAGTACATAAAATATGTACCTTATATATTTCAATAGAAATACTTTTTGTGCTAATGTTTTTTTTTGTACTATTGTATTATATATAACTAATATCATTTCTTTTTTACTACTTTATTTTTAGATTCAATATTTTACCAATCTTTATGAACCATCCTCATCAACATCTTTATGAAGCCATGACTCTTTTGTGTGGTGTTATACTCAGCTTGGACCTTTCCCAAATGTATCAGATAATTAATGGTTGCCCCCTTATATTCGTACTTTTCACGCTTATACTAAGTAGATTTCTTTATCTATATTTTTCTACTTCTTGCTCGCTTTTATTCATTCAAGGATATCTAATAAAAGGAGACATCCATTATAAACGTAAACATACGTGGCACTTACGATAAGTCCCCTCAGCTTGTATTATGTACTTAAATCTTGTTTTGGCCACCTCATAAAGGTCTTAGATAATTAACATAATACTCTTAAAATAGTCTTGAACAATATACTTCTAATATAAAACCTAATATATTTCAAAGATAGTTACAAAGAAGATACCATTTTAAATATACATATATATACAAGTAAAGTAAGAAATTTAATAAACCAATCTATTCTATATAAACATAATAAATCAATATCATTATAAACGTATGTCTATTTAATATTATAATATAAAGAAATTCTGGTTAATATTATATCAGACAATATATGTATTATGATAAGGCTATTGAGAATTTTCATTAAATAAACCTGATTGTATTCTATGAAATGTTGAATGAACAATAATAATGAGAATATTTTAATAGAAAATTATATCATGCTCGTGTGTTATTTAATTAAATGTATGTGCATAGCATGAATAGTTTTATTATTTACCTCACTTCATCAACTGAATATCATAACTGATCCTGGATACCATCGGCATGCCTATATTTGGACGATCCGTGTTGAGAGCAGGAAAGGGTTGAAAGCGTTAAAAATGTAATAGGATGGACCACGTGATTAAGCGCGGCCTTATGTCAATCCCATACATTCTATCATTTTCGAACTTCGCTAACGCTTTCTTCATGGCATTTTGGCTAGGCCCACAGGCGAGGTCGTACGTCTTAGCGTTCTTTAGATAAGGATTCTCCCGTAGTGGATAGACAAAGGCTGATAATGATGTTTAAGGATATTGCCTAATTTATTAGGAAACCATTTTGATTCACAGTTGATGATTTACCAATCATCCCACATCTCAAATTTACATTAGTCATTGACGTCATGAACTGTCTTTCGTCGGGTACAATTAAGATATAATTTTGGTACGGGTATTTATACAATTTCCTCAAAAAATAATCGTTTTCATTAAAAATCATTTCGCAGTTTTTACGTGATGAGAAACATACATTTTACATATTTTCGTATTTATAATATTAGTAGAACTTTAATAAATCTTACCTTCAACACTACTAAGGTCAAATATCCGTTAAAAAATTATTAAATTATTGTGGTCATTTTGTTGAAATTCTAATAACTTTTGTTTATTAGAACTAACATACTACAATTTTTCATTATATAGCATTTTTATGTCAAAGCTTTGAAAATAAATTTAATCAAACACCTCCTCGGAATGCTGCGATTCATTTCATTACGCGTTTGAACTACAATAAGGCATTTCATAGACGCCAAAGAATGCGCTTATGAAGCTGCCTGGGCGTTAGTTAACAGATTAATAAAGTAAGGCGCAAATTAACTTATCTTTTACTAGTCAGTATTATTATAGAATTAGCTTAGCACTTTCTAATTAGATTCTACCTATCTACTTACTATTTTCATCTAGCCAAGCCTCACGTTCTTACCGTTTTTACTTCGCTTCTTCTTTTTTAGCCAGGTTCAACCGCTATTAATTTGATACTATTTCAGGCCTAGAGATGACAAAACTGCATAGGACATGGGAGCGGTAATGAATTTAATAAGACGAATTCGTCTGTCGAGTAGGACATATTCACGTTAAGCGGTGGATAGAACAATATTACTTTTACATAATTCAAGAACTAGACAGGAGACACAGGTAGAACAGCTGCTAGGAGAATACCTGCGACAATGAACGACAAAGATATTTATTAAGCGATAATAATAGAAATAATAATAAATCTTTATTTCAGAATTAGTTTTCATATTAATAACATGAAAAATTTAATCAATCTGACTAACAAAATAAATTTCTCAAAAAAAAAATAGCACGTCTTTATTATAAGGAATAATAAACACAAAGAAATATTATTTTATTAGTTTTAGGGCTGCTAACGCGGTGTTATTTTTGAATAATATTTATTTATTAATAATAATTTGGAAGATACGAAGCGTGTGTATTGATTTGAATATATTTTTGGGATTAATACAGTCGTTTCCAATTCAATCACGGTGGTATTTCATTTCAATAACTATAATTCTGAGAATTATATTCAATGCATACTAGTAATATAGCTAATAAGTAATATTATATTATATCTACGTAAAAATATTAACAATAAACAACAATATCAAACTAAAAACTTATAATTAAAAATTAACTCTAAAATATTCATATAGATATTCACAAAAATATAATGGTTTATATAAATATAAAAAATAACTATAATGGTTTCGAATATATTATGAAACGTCGAATATATAACGTAAAGAATGAAATAAAATATTCGCCAACGCAAAAAGGAGTTGGAAAATGGAAATACCAGCGCTTCAATACAAAAAAATTATCATCGATGTCCATTCGCAGTTAATGACGGAGTAATTACGACACAAACACACATAAAAAACATACAGACGTATAGAGAATATTTTCCTTTAAAAAAAAACTGTTGAATTTATTGGGATATGAAAAGATAAAGATGAATGTTAAATGCTATCTATTCTGAATCCTTATATCGGCTTCCCTGCAGATATTATGCCGACCTGCAATGTATGCTGAAGATAGCCACAATGTTGTACAATTTCGAAGGTTGTGCCATCGGCGTTAGTCTGCTTAGAACGTGCTCGTTGAACATGACTTTCGTCTTTTCCAAGTTCATCCTAATCCTAGGTTTTTTATGATTTAGAGGATTAATTTAGACTGTGTAGCATCGCCTGCAAGCCCTCCAGCGACTCGATCAATATAACGATATCGTCGGCGAAACGAAGGTGTGAGAGATACTCGCCATTAAAGCTCATGCTACAGTGTCGAGTCTAAAGTCTTAAAGATATTCTATAAAGCGAAATCAATGGTTTCGGAGAGAACATACCCTGTCGTTCTTCTTGATGCAATTGGATTGGTCCTGTTTGATTTACTGTAATCAGAAAGGACGTAAGAATATAATCCTCTCATAAACTCGACATATCGTCTATTGACAGTTTCCCGAAAAGCCCAGATTTCAACCAAATCAAAAGCTTTCTCCCCAGTTGATTAATCGAAAAAGACTAGGATCTTCCATTTTTTTCAAATGAACATTCGTAAATATCAACATCTAAGGTACACGATGACGTAATAAGCCCGTCCAGTGACCTTATTCTGTATTATTTTAGATTAAAAAATTAATGGCTTTGATATTATATTGGCAGCGCGCCCACAGCAATGAGAGCCGCTGATAAAAAATCTCAACGTGGTAAATGTTTTAGTTTCGACTTCAAAGCTGTTATTATTACTAGAATAATCAAACGAAAATTTAGTCAATCATTCTATGAAGTTGGCGTCTGCCGAATCTGATTTTAATCCTGAATTTCGTAGATTGGATATTTTAATAAATTTAGCAAAATATTGAATATTTTGAAAGTTACGATCGCAGATGTTTACATTTAAAATAGCTTTGCAATTTTCGAAATGTTTTCGCTTACCACACGACTATAAAGATTATGAGTAACAAATTTATTTTGATTTTAAGACTTGCGTTTATAGAGGAAACCCTGTGGCTTTGTTTATGGTTTATTGGTGTATGTTTGGGATTTCATAGCCAGTGTGGGTGTCTGTAATTTGTTGGGACAAAATGTAGCGTTCACTTCAAAGGAAACGCCGCTTTTAGAAATCTGTATTGTAAACATGGTTGCAATTATATTTTGCGACTTTTTTTTTCGCTGGCAGCATACTATATAATATAGGTTATCATGCATTATGGTATTATTTAATTTCTATGACATAATATTTATTAAAATGTCAGATATAAAGTGTATTTTTTGAAATCGCATAAATGTTGATAATTATTAATTGATTTAAAATTAATGTTATTAATATATACATGTGTATAATATATATTTCTCACTATTAGTAATCTATTGACATTGAAATTAGTTCCTAAAGCAAGCAGAAGTTTTACGTAATTAGTAGTATACATAAAAATCCTACTAATATTATAAACGTGAAATTTTGTAAGTATGGATGTTTGTTACTCTATCACGTAAAAACTACTGTATGGATTTTAATGAAACTTTACAATAATATAGCTAATACATCAGAATTACACATAGGCTATAATTTATCACCGTACTCCCACGGGAATGGGAAATACGCGAATGAAACCTTAAAGCGCTGCTAGTAAGAAATAATTCAAACGAATCTTTATATTTAGTAACATGAAAATTGTTAAAAAATTTAATGCTTTTTATGCTTTAGCTTATAAAAGTTTATGTATTTATAAATACATACAAATTATGGATAAATTACTCCCAGACACAGAACAAATGATCATGCTCATCACACAAACATTTGTCCTGAATAATCGAACCCAGTTATTTTATGACAGTTAATTTTATTAATCATTAATCATAACAGAGTTTCTTTGTTGTCTGGCAAGAAGGTGTGACGTCACGTTCGCATAATCAGAATTTGGCTGTGGTCCCGAAAGGTTGTCACTACATTTTCATACGTAAACTGTTTGTGTTAATAATTATTGTCTATTATTATCAACACCGCCTTTGTCAGTCTCACACAACAATCTCAACACCACGATTCTTCGTCACTCGCGATAGATAAGCTTCAGGAAGCTGTAATATCTGTACAAGTGTTTTTTTTTTGTTGTTAATACGTTATTATGTACTTCAGTACTATACTATAAAAATAACTGCCATTAACATTTCACTTCTGAATTATCATTATCTTCCTAGTCATTATTATTCCCATTCATTTTGGTTCGACTTTATATGTCTTGTCTCCACTATGGCCTCATACTTGTTAGTTCCCGCGTCACTCCACACTCCTCCACATCTCTTCTAATCCCCTCCAGCCATCTCTTCTTCTGGATACAGGCCTTTCAATGAACGCCAACGACAGCTGCTTCCGGCCGGCCACTGCACGGGGATCGATTTACCATTTAGTTGGAGCCTGACCCTCTGTCTTTCCGAATCAGGCCTCCTTTCTACAACCTTATAAGCCCATTTAGAAATACATCCTTCAAATACTCTACTTTTTACTTTCTTAAAATATATACTTTAAAAATACCAAAATTATTATATGCTATATAATCTGTAAATAAGCAAACTGTGGGCGTGCACTAGTCAACTTAAAGTTAACAAAGTTATTTTAAAGCATCGTTGAAGGCTTTTCAATGTTGGAAACTAGAGGCTAACTCCTGTTGTATAATTATATTAATTCACTCGTAAGAACTTTACAGAAAAATTTCATGATAAATTACCGTCTTCTTACAATTATACTCTTAACCGCATTAGGAATTTAAACCTACGTTTAGTATTTTATCGATGGCTAAGGAAATTTTAAATTGTGTTATTTTATATTGAAAGCAAGCAAAATAATAGACCAGTTATCAATGTTGCCATACATAATAGATAAGTTGTCAATGACGTCCAAAACTGAAGCTGGGACTTATTTTTGACGCCGTAAAATGCATGTATGCATTTTAACCGGCGAGGCTACTAGACCCTATAATATGTCATTCACACTTGGGAGTACATTACCCTTCAAAATCTACCTGTGAGCGTAACAACCAATTTTTAAGTCACATGGATATGAGGGTATTAGGATTATCTTCGCGAAAGTGCAGCAAAGGCCAGTCTACTCGTAAGGCGCACTACCCGGCCGCCACTCAGCAGGTCTACTTCTAGCCCGACATAAACATAGGGGCGTTACGGAAGGCGCGTGTACTAGCGCCTCCTACGCACCTTGTTAGTCTTGTCTTTTGCTTCTTCTCTAACCCTCTCATTAGCTTCCTTCTGGGACATTTCTGACCAAAGACCATTGCTGTCCAGGATCGCGGTAATCACTAATCTGAGACCTGCCTATATGAGCGACAGGCTTTTTCAGGCACAGACGATAATCAGTTACTTATTGCTGTTTTGACGTGACGACGTCTAATAACTCGTTTTTACGGGAAGCATGCGCGAAAAAGATGACGTCATGTCGCGTTCCGCCAGCGAGAGCGCGGCACGAATGAGAGAGAGGCACGATCGGCTTGAGCGATCGGCTCAGTTTGGTCGTGCTGCATGTAATGTTTGACGTTGTCACGTCAAACTACCGTCCGTAAACTGACTTTACAGACAACCATTTTTATTGGTATTTTGTAAACCCTGATTATTGGAAAACAAGTATGATTATTATCAATGTAAATAATAACACCAAAACTGACTCTCATTTCCATTAGTAGATACTTTATAAGTTTTATTGTATTGCATCTCGTTCTTTACGTAACAATTCACAGAATAATAAGGATAGCGTAAGTCTGTGTTTACCTTAGCTGAACTGATCTGAACTTTGCTCGAAAATGTCGCCCCAAGACGCGGGCTCAGTTAGTCCAATCTAATTATAAACCCAGTAGTGCGCTGCGCTTGCCAACCGACGTTTTTGAGTGATACGTGTGTAGTTATAATTAAATTAAAGAAGCATTGCCAAGGACTCGACTTTCATGTGCCGTTTTTGTATAGTCACGTGAAACAGGGCTTAGCACCGGCATATAGCTTACCTAGTGGCTTTAATTAGATAAAACTATAATTATCAATCATTATAATTATCATCATTATGAGTGTACATTCCTTGCGAGCTCCAATCCCATGTTTAATTTGAATTATTACTAAGAAAAGAGAACTAAATATAAAAAATATTTTAAAATCTTCAGGTTCTTAATAATAATATTATTTATATTATAAATGTGAAAGTATTGTGTAAAGTGTTACGCTTTCACGCGAAATCTACTTAACCGATCATCATGAAACTTTGTACTCATAATATTGATATTGTCTTTTTTTGATAACGCGGGTAAGGCCGCGGGCAACAACTAGTATTATTATTAATGTATATAGGTATTAATATGTCCATGCAGATATTCATCATACAAAAACATTTTGCGGGATTAGAGTTCGTGACCGAAGCTTGTGGCACCTATCATTCGACCTATCATAAAAACATAATATTAATAGCATGCGAAAGAAGAAAATCAGTATTTAAAATTATTACGAGCTCCACTTAAACAACAGTTTTACTAATTTTATTTCAGTCGTATCTATTCTAAGGCTAGCCAACGCTATTGTTCATTAATAAAATATATTTGTCTGGAAGTCAAAAATCCATTGCTATGACTACCACATGACAACTGTCATTTATTATTACGCTAGCGGGATTGCATGATATTAATCGTTTTTGATTAGGTTTAAGAAAACTGTTTTTTGGTTTAAAATCTGTTATTTTTGACGTGACAATACAGTATAATAACTTGATATATCGGGCAGCATGCATGAAAAAGATGACGTCATGATTGACAAATTTTAAGGAACTTAAGTATTACAAATACTGAAAGTTCTTTTAACACTCGACGCAAAAATAGGGATGGTAAAAGTTTGTTTGTGTTTGTTGTTCATGGTACCGTAGCTCTGAAACGGATGAACCAATTTTGATGGGGGTTTTTATATGTAAAGGGGTTTTCTATCAAAGGTTCTAAAAATGTTTTATCAAGATCCGATTCAGGCTATCATCTCTTTCTGTAGGTGCTGAATCAATCTTATACGCATATTAGTTATTTACTATTTTCTTTAAATACATATTATGTCTTAAAACGTTGAGTGAAATTTAGTTTAAAAACCAAAATTTATACGAATGACCAAATATTACAAAACTTGTAAACTCCTATATATTAATATTTTTAGTGTATTAAAGACAATGGACCTCAAAGGTATAGGATTAAATGCGAAAGGGTCACTAAAAATAAACACATACGTTTTATTAAAAAGGTTCGCAAAGGCTCGAGGACCCTTGTTTCAAGGGTCGGGAGCGATTTATCAGTTTTTAACAATAAACGTTGTTCCATTTTTGATTCTTTCGAATATTTTTTTAAGGTTCATTTATTATTGAGTATAACGCTGCCTCTTTGATTAGAAGATATTTTTTTATATCTGGTAGTGGTAGTAGATTATTATTTGGTAGTGGATGAAAAATAATAGTGATGATTAGCAATAAAGCCGTTTGTTCAAGAAGGGAAAGGGGGGTAAATATAATCATTAAGTAGGACATGCATCAAATTATGTTGGCATATTATTTTGATGAAGATCTCCGCTTAGCAGCAGCGGAAGATCCGCCATCTTGTCATAAATCGAATATCCTTCCAATTATCTCGAAATGTAAAGATGAAAGTTATTAAAGCTATTTTCAAAACAAACACCAATTAGACATCGCCGTTGCACCTAATGAATTCATTGTTTTGTGAATAGCCTCCATGACTACTGCTCGTCCAAAGATGGCTACCAGCAGTGGATATAGATGATTATGATCCATGTAGTAATATCGCAACCGTTTTCATGTATCCAACGAGATACGCAAACGTGCTACTGTTTAGTCTAATATTTAATGTCTAGTATTATCTAGCCCTTACCCCAGGATCTAGCAAAACTTTTTCGTTGGAGAAAGACGTATTTTTTTTATTTAGCTAGTTGTAAATTCCGAAATAAATTTCATATGATTTTTCTCATAATATGATTCTCTTACAAACAAATCTTCAAATCAAATATGGCGTCTAACTAGACGAAGGTTCGCCCGCATATGCTTTGAGTAGATGAGATACAATAATATATACTAGAGGTCGCCAAGTGATTGAATTTTGATTTCAATAAAAAAAAATCTTTTTAAATACAGTACGATACCTAAAAAAGTAAAGCATTATTTTTAGGTACTACCAAACCGTATTTGAACTTCTTTGTAAAAATTGAGTCATTTTGACATTGTCATTATACATCTTTAAACATGTATGTATTGTAGAGTGTATATATTTGTACTAAATTAATTAAATGTGTACTAATTGTATATTTAAGGAATAAAATAGTTTTCTGCACTCCCTCTCAATTTAATCTTTAACTGTACCAAATTTTCAAATTGTCTGTTTGTGCAAGCCTTTTGAAAGGAGTTGCTATTTTTTTGCTACACGTATTTTTATAGATAATCCTTCTGTGTGTGCAAGGTTTGCAATATTCCGGAAATATTACTGGAAACAACAGAACAGGAATTATAGTTACTGATACCGACTAGGTTCTTTTGTCTTAGGTCTTAGTGAACTATATTATTAAACTATAATAAATTTGTTGTCTCATATTGTTCACGAGAACACCTACTAATTATAATGAAACAACTTTTATGCACTATCTCAGATTAGCTCGCAAAAATGTATTCCAAATAAAGTCATAGATCTATCAAGTTACTTGTAAGTTTTTATTATGTTTTGTTTTGTATTTATTATTCTCTACCACGACATGTTCGCGTAAGCAACAAAGCTCTTGTTTTCTTATGATTAAAAAAAACATAATAATTTTGTTAAAGTTGCCTATGTAACATGGGCATAAAATACATTTTACCATAATACATTTTGTAAGCGAATAAAAGCGTTTGAGTAGACACTTAAGTTTAGACATAATAGTATTACCTGTCCTGTACGTAACCTTAGAGCGCCAGACAAACCCTATTATAATAACGTGAAGGTCATCGCATTTATCACATTCGTAGCAAATGGGAGAATCATTCTTCCGAATTATGAAAGCGATTTGGATCTAGGCCAAACATGCATAACAACTTAACTAGTTGTTGCCCGCAGCTTCACCTGCGTTAACTAAGATTTACGACGGGATCTTAGTGCGATAGTATAAAGGCAATAACCTTTACTGACAAATGGGCTATCTTAGGCAGGAAGTATCTTCCAAATCCGATTAGTAATTCCTGAAATTAAAGTGTTCAAACAAACAAACTCTTTAGCTTTATATATAAGAATATATATATATATATATATATATATATATATATATATATATATATATATTTATTTATTTATTTATTTATTTATTAAAGAATATACACTGTTCTCTCTTTCTATTTAAGAGCTTTGCCCTGTCAGTGGAGTATTCGCCACTCACTTCTCCTCTCCGCCAACACCTTCACCAACACCGCTACACGTACTTAAACTAATATAATATACACTCACACGGCACATAAAGTAAATGTAGTTACAAAAATAAAGTTGACAATTTATACATAAATATGAGCCGGAAAATGCACTACAGTGCATTACAAACATTCCTCAAAAGGTAATTCAGTTGTGTGACTGTGGTGTCCCGAGAAGCCACGATCCTGATTTTATGTGGTCCCTAATAAGTCTAGCGCTGTCGAGACAGTTGGACAACTACAATTAAACATATAATTTAAACACAAAGTTAATAAATAAAGTTTCTTAATAAGTATGTATAACAGAGTGAATTTAAAATTGAAACGAGTTTACACGGTCTACATAGCAATAAGTATTAGATAGACATAACTAAGAAAGTTTTAGTAATAAAATTGTATAAATATAAAGAAAAATCAAACATGGTATTTGGCAGATGTCTCATCAGAAATCAAAAACCGGCATAAGTTGGTAGAGATTGTTTAATTTCAAACAAAACATGATACATCACTAAACGTGACTATTTCAATGTATCAAATGAAATACTGATAATATTGTAAGCGTATTCCGATATTGCAGGCGACCAATTAGGAAAGCCATTTCCGTGTCCGGCTATACACCTACTTTCAATGCATGTGTAAAAGATTTGTTGGGCATTAATTTTAACATTTGTCGATCGTACAATGGTAAGTGATTACCCGTCACCGACATTCATTGGTCTAAGAGCCGTGGAAGATCGTCCTTCACCGATCTGATAACCAGATGAGACATGAAAAGATAATAGCCATTAGCATAGAGCATTTCGGATAGGCAAGTAATATAGGCATATTTGTTTATCCAAAATACTCGTATTTGATCAAAAAATATGTCTCATCTGGTTATCAACCCGTGAAGGACGAACTTCCACGTCTCGCCTACTACATCAGCTACCTTCCAGTTGAAAACAAGCTTATGGCCTAAAGTGCATTGTCTTCTAAATATGAATATTTTGTTTTTATACTGAAACATCTCGCTCACGGGTGAAAGAAAACATCGTCAGATCTGAATATTTGAATAAAAGACGTTGAAAGTAGGTCACTATCCAAAGGGACATTACGAGAACTATAGACTATTCCTGGCCTGGTTTTGAGAGCAACATTTCCCAGCGGTGGGATGTTTATGGATTGTAGGTCACCATTAGTGATGGGCAAAGCAAAAATAACCTAGACCTAGAAGACCTAGGAGAAGCCTGCATTGGTATGAGTTTTGAAGAAGAAAAAGAATAAAGAAAGTTTATTAGGTACACAGACATTTATGACAAAAATTCAGTATATTTCCATTTTTGGCCCTTTTTTATCCATTATTGAACTTGCTTATTGAGTATTGGTATTGTTTATTGGGTTGAGGGTATTTTGTGTTTGGGCTTATATTAAGTGCCGATCTTACTCGTTTCAATAATAATTATTAATAATCTTGTAAACATTTTGTGTCGAAAAATATGAACTCATAATTTTAACGGAACATTTTTTGTTTCTTAGAATATGGTCTTGGTGTCAAATATTCTGACTTGATTTTACTTTTAATCTTGGTCTTATCGTAAGACCAAGAAGAATACTGTAAGGCCTATTATTATTTTGATCATCACTAGTCATAATGTATTCACGCTAATTATTACTGGAACTACCAGTTGAACGGGAAAAAATATTCCATCAACCAAAAAGTCTAAACCTTTCGATATAAAAGGAAAAAAATATTTATGCATTAATAATTATTGTTAGTCTAATTAATGTAGTATAGTAATTCATGCTATTTCTTTTAACCATTATATTCTTCTACTGAGTTTATTACGAATCTTTGAATGTTTGAACATTCAAAGATTCGTAATAAACTCATTTTTTATCACACACTCAATTTTTTATCTAAAGTTCTAAAATTTACGAACATAATTTCATACCTACATTACATAAAAAACTTTTTTGGACTGTTGAATTATAGAAGAAGACTTTTGCTTTAATTTAATAAAATCAAAGGAATATTTAGCCAACATTGATATGGAGGAAAGAAAATTAATATTAATGCTCATCTTGGCGTTGAAACTAATTTGAATTTCGAAATCGGGTGCCAAGGACTTTGCAAGTTTCTGGACATTTATGACAACTTGTCAGGTGATGGAGAGCGAATCTAATAGACAATTTGTTATTAGTATTAAAATATCGGATGAATTTACGCTTCTAATTTATAACTAGCGGACTTGATAGACGTTTTTGGATTTTAGACCACAAAATAACAAAACAGAACACTTATAGGGTCGTCCACAGTCTGATTGTCAGTCTGTTAAACAAAAACCTATAGGTTGCTCCCATCGACATAGAATTACGTTTGGTAAGAAGTTATAATGTTATATTACGTTAATGCAAGCAATAATCTGAAAACAGTTGTAAATTAAGTACATCGAAAAATTCCGATCTCACATGCCAGTCTTAACTATAATAATATACTTAAGTATTTAAATTTAATGATTTTTTTTGCGTATTTGTACATCGGACATTATTTCTATTGCAAGATAGAAATAATATGATGAAATAGAGTAAGAAATTAATATTTTCATGATTTGTTTTGTTTTCATATTTGACGATATCTAATTATACGCCGTGAATTTTTTTTACTTTTGACACCCTTACCCTTACCCGTGACAGAACGAGTTGAACGATAAGGGGTACTTTTGATGCTAGTAAGGGTAAAAAAAGAATAATGTTTATGTTTTAAAATATTTAAAAAAAATGTATTTATAAAGTAAAAACACTAAACGTTACTTATAACATGTAACGAAAGTAACACTTCACGCAACTTGCTGGTACTACTAGGGTCGCACAATCCACCGTCTATGATAAGCTATGCATAAACCAAAATAAGCTGTCCTCCGTGTTGATACGGCATAAAATAGCTTACATATCGGGATGTATGACTATTGATTCGTGGACGTTTTCGAATTTTATTTTTCAGAATATTAAATCTGCCATTTTATGTTTCTAAGGGCCTGTTTCACAATCTCCCGTTAAGTTCCCTATAGGCTATAGGCAACATATTTGACAGATGTTTGACAGATACTCCATACTCTATCTGTCAAATATGTTCCCTATAGCCTATAGGGAACTTAACGGGAGATTGTGAAACAGGCCCTAATTATATTTTATTATTCATCAAACGATTGTTTTATCAAGACAAAACAATTTGAGAAAACAACCATTAAAATTTCACGTTGAATTGTTTTGTTTATCGTATTTTTACCCCATCTTTGTTATTGTGTTTGAGGTATTATGTTTTCGTTGCGTTAGAGGTTTTACTTGAATCGTTTAACATTAAAAAAATATTTTTATTGCTATTTTTTATTACATATTAGTTTATAATATATTATAATTATTTTGTCTATTTACAATGATAGAAAGATGTTTTCAGCTATGCGTTCCTATAATGATAATGACGACCTCTGTGGCTCAACGGTTAGCGTGTTGACGCTCAAGCCGGAGGTTGCGGGTTCGAATCCCGCCAGGGAACAAAAAAGTTTCTGTGTTCCTGGGTCATGGATGTGTATTAAATATGTGTATTATATAATAAAAATCTTAAATATAAGTATTAATATAAAACATATTAAATATATGTATTTCCGTTGTCTGGTACCCGCAACACAAGTCTCTTCGAGTACTTAGCACGGGACCAGATTGACGTGGTGTAAAAAGCGTCCATAGATATTATTATTATTATTATTATTATTATAATATTATTCTATTATTATAGATTAAAATATCTACTGCATTGATAATAGCACTAATATTTTTTTCACTCCCTTCAATTACTGGATCCCTCCAATTATTATGGAGGCGCTTGTATAGCGCACCCGGCTGCGTGGGTCTTGCTTATATAATATTATCCCCTGAAAGAGCTTTGCTGTTTATTGAAGAGAAGGGCAGGTAATGTAACTAGTGGCACAAGACTTTTCATATTATTATCATAATATCTAAGGCTAAGGGACACGTCATCATCATCATCATCATCATCAGTCTGTGTTTATCACTAGGCCTCCTTCAAAAATGAAAAGGCAACACATCAATGAGTTCAATAAGTCTTTTTTGGCAACATGGCACCATATTCAGTTGGCATATCTGCCAGTTTATCTATCCTACTTACAAAAAAAAGTAAGTCACATACCTAAAATTAATGAAGGTATTATAACTATTTGATATCTCCTGTTTCGGATATGTAATTAAGATCAATCACTTAGGCGTATAAAATGTAATCAATCAATATAATTGAATACATACACGGGTTAATAGGGTTCTCATACATCTGTTTCACGCGTATTTGCCCGTCGTTAGCTCCTGATTATCATCAGAATGAGAATTAATATTTTCAAAATACGTAATCCATTCTAATTCAATGGCAGATAGCTTAATTTTATTTCTTATAGTGGAGGGGGAAGGGACACCCGAAAATTACCTTTGCATTTCAAATATAAGTATACTTTTTTCTTGAAGGTCCTTTAATTGTATACGTTTGGAAATGCTGTGGGCAGCTGATTCCAGGTATGGAGTCGGAAAGTGCCGTATAATAATATAACCTTATTGATGTTCAATGACAATGATGATTTTCTGCACATGGAAACTTTAGAAAATTAAAAGACGAAAGCATTGAACACCTTTGAAAAATGCACTAAAATATTAATTAAAGATTACACAATCATTCCAGTGAAATAATAATCACTAGACCCGCAAAAATAGTAACACTTTTTTGTACCAAACCGTATTTTGGTGGCCTCGTTTAAAAATAGCTATTCTTTTACATAACAATCGCGACCCTTTAAATCCCTTGCGAGTTTCGGCGAAATTAAATGATGGACATTTTAATTAAAAATAATGTAAGTGTTAAATGAATGTCACGTATGTTTGTACGAGATGGGATCTGTGGGATCAGGCTTACATATTGCCTGTCTGTGTGTGTCTGTGGTTTTGTCTACGTATTTTTTTTAATAAATTTTAAACAATGCAATCTATTAAAATAGCTTCACAAATTCTGATTTTTAAGGTAAATTACTGAGCTCTACTCTGTTCAAATCCGATAAAGAACCAGAGTAAAAGAAGAAGAATAATCTTATTATCAAATAAGATAACGAATGCAACGAATAAGCAATTTAATGATTTGGCAGTATAGCCCAAAATGCGATCTTATGCTAAAAATAAAAGAATAATTGATTATGGAAAATGTACTGAAAAATGTACAAAAATGTCAAAAAATGAAGAAAAGAAAGCATATTGTAAAGAACGGGCGTAACCATTTTACTGGAAATTCTTATTAAAAACGAACGAAAAATTGTGATTCGTAGTGAAATAATATTATAATGAATGAAACTTTTGTATCGAAATCTTATCTGCAGCTTAGGCAGGATAAAATGAGAGGATATAGGTTTTGTAGTAGGAACCTTTTAGAAAAATTAATGAATAAGTGAAGAAATACAAGTAATTTTTGTTTAGTCGGGTATCAGTATTTACTGTTAACAATGTACTTAAATAGTTTGACATGCTTCACTATTTATTCTTACATTTCATAATTAATTGCTTGGACATAATGATTTTCAATTCCACAATTCGAAATATTTTAATTAATACATTAAAAAAATTGGAAACGTTTGTTTAGATAATACTTTTTTGGAATAAATGATTTTATTTTAAATCAGGAAAAAAAAAACTCTTCTCATGATGTATGTTAAAACTATGTGTTTTATTTTGTTGACAATAGAGCAAGGCCTTAAGTTTTTCTAGTATCTCTTTCTAGTTTATGGGTGCCTGCATTTCTATTGAATACTTTTTATTGAATACTACTTTTGACGTACTTCAAGTGTTCAAAATATGATTTAGAGTCCGCGCCACTTAAGAAGTCCGATAGACGCGGCGCTGCGATCCCATAACTCAATGTTGCCAATTTCTAGTGTAATGATTTTCCACTAAGTCTAGTACAATAAAAAAATTAAATAATTATAGGGCCTATGGTAAGTAGTGGACTGATAAAGACTGATGATGATAATAATGACAAAAATAATTATAACAGCAAAATAAAAGTCTCCCTACCAGGTTTTAGTAAAATAAAACATTTTATTGTAAATATTTCGTTTGTATTTTTTACGTATAACTGATTAGTAGAATTCATCTAAAACAAGCTTCTTCGGGTGTGTTCGGCTTTTGCCAGGGGTGACGATTTTCTTTTCTTATTCGAACTTTTTTACAGAAACACCTGAAAATATAATTCATCTGAGCAAGGTTTTAATTCTTTTACCTTTTATTAATATTTATATAAAATATCATAAGATAAATGTAGGTATAGATTTTAACCATAAATTAGGCAAAAATGAGTGACTCTGGTATCTCCAAAATTTACCTGTCATGGCAGTGACATTTATAAACATATTATTCAACGGGGTTAATTGTTGTTTATTTTTACTTTCTAATTCACAAAATTATTTCACTTTTCACATCATTATACGGCCTTCACTTTTTACACCTCACTTTATATTATATGCTTCATATTTCACGTAAAACAATTTAAAATATCACAACTTCTTACTCCAGACAGATGTCAAGATGTCAATCTTGTCAAATTTAGTTCGGGCATTAGTCGTAGGACTTCGTAAGTGGTGCGGACTATAATTTGAAGATATTATCTTCTAATATAATATAAAATTCTCGTCTCACAGTGTTAGTTAACATAGTTAAATGAAAATGAATAGTGGTGACCCACCCCAAATTTTATTTTTATGACAATTTTTTTTAAATTTATTATTTTATGATACAGTATACATAAATACACATAATCTTAAATTTCTACGATCAACGCCTATTTTTTAATCCCAATTTTAATTTTGGCAGAACGAAGTCTGTCGCGGCAGTTATTATAAAACAATATTAGTAAAATTCTTCAAAATTCTCAAACAATCATAAAGTTATGAGCAAACGTATTCACAAATCAATAAGAGGTTATATTGTTTCGTAAAAAGGTACATGAATTAGGTCAGTAGGGCACGAGCCTGTTACTTGTCGGGTATGAATGGGCACGAAATTAGAGGGTCCAAGGTATGCGTACGGCGTCCGCATGCGAATTAAGTTCTGAATTGTACACATACGAGAATATATTTCCTATGTCATGGTGCTCTGGTAGATATTAATTTATAGTTAGTAATAATAAATTATATATCCTTACTATAATATTATAAATGCGAAAGTAACTCTGTCTGTCTGTCTGTTACGCTTTCACGCCTAAGCCACTGAACCGATTTTAATGAAATTTGGAAGATAGATTAGAGCTTGGGAAAGGACATAGGCTACTTTTTGTTGCGAAGAAAAGCTTAGGGGGTAAAATAAGGGATGAAAGTTTGTATGGAAGTTCGTCATTATACATAGAAGATGACGCCATGAAACTTTGCATTTAGGCACTTGATAAGAATTAAATAACTATTAACATCTGTTCAAAATAATCTTTCTGTGTTTACTATACGTACGTACGGAACTGCGCTACTTCGAAATTAACGCGAGCGAAGCCGCGGGCAACAGCTAGTCTTATATATTTAAACGAGCAATTCTTGTGTACATAATATAATCGGAATCTCGGAAATGGCTCAAACGATTTTCATGAAGTTCAAGTATGGGGCGGCGGTAAATAAATTTTCGGGGGCGATAAATTTATCTATCTTGGATTCGTTTTAAAAAAATGTCATTTTATCCGTGTTATCGATCAATGAAAACCGCTACAATATCATTAGCATACGAATGTGAATTTCGCTGTCATTTACTATATCATAATAACTTAACTAGGAAATGGATTCGAAGTTTCCAAGCTCATGATTTTTAATTTATGTTCCAAATTTTGTGAATTTTTATTAGATTCGTTCATGAGAAAATCATTATTAGGTGTGTCTGATTCGTATCTAAATACATTTAAAAATACACTAGAGTGTTTGGTTTAAGGTTAGAGGAAAAAATAAATTGGATTTATCAAAAACAAAAAAAAAAAACGAGCAAATTCTCGGTCAAAAAGGTAATGTAAATATTATGTTAATAAAGAGTTTTTTTTTATTATTATATTTATCTTTGTAGGGTAAACTATCTATTATAAATTAAATATATTTAAGTACACACTCTAGGAAATTTGTCAATATAAATCGTTAAATTTTCGGAACGACACTTTCATTTAGTTCAAATACATTTCACACGCCAAGTTATGTGTCAATATAGAAAACAATAGAAAGAGTTGTCTGGGCTAGTCTCAGGTTAATAGTTTGTGTTTATGGGTGACGCTAACCGCTTCCCATCGTATCATATCGTATGACTCGTCTTCCATTCACCTATCATAAAAACATACTAGCTTACACGCTCCAAAACCCTCCTAATATTTTCCTTTTATTGAGTTAATTTTTAATTATTAGTTTTTAGTTTGATATTGTTGTTTATTGTTAATATTGTTACGTAGATCATCATCATCCTAGCCTTTTCCCAACTATATATTGGGGTCGGCTTCCAGTCTAACCGGGTTCAGCTGAATGACTGCTGTCGGACCTCCACAACCCAGTGACTGGGTGATACGGTACCCCGCGGTTAGACTGGTTGTCAGATTCTCGGGCTTCTGACGACCCGTAACGACTGTCAAATATCCACGAATGACAGCCGGGACCCAACGGCTTAACGTGCTTTCCGAGGCACGAAGGAGTCTCGGTATGTAAAGATGGTCACCCATCCACGGACCAACCTCGGCCAGCGTTGCTTAACCTGGTGGATCGATCCGCGCGGCTGTTACGACTGCGCCACGAGCTCCTCCCGCCACGAGCTCCTCAATATTGTTACGTAGATATAATATAATATTACTTATTAGCTATATTACTAATATATCAAATTTATATAACTTCCATTAGTATAGAAAATTAATATTAGTTACAATGGTACTATAATAAAGCAACGAATGCATAATATTATAATATGAGCAGAAAATTTTGAAATAACTTAACTTCACATGCAGAGCTTGAAGTAAAACTTAAAGTAAGAAACTAAGTAAGTAGATCTTTGCCTCGTTCTTATTAAATACACTTATGCAGTACTGAAATATTTAACTTAATTAATTATTTAATATTACCAAATGGGAAGACCATCTCTATGTAGTTTCCGGTCCATGTTGGATGCTAGTGGCAAGCATCAATTGTCTTGGCGTTCATTGAGAGAGGCCTATGTTCAGCACCTTGTCGTTGCGGTGGGGCTTACTAACCCAGGGTGGGCCCAAAACTTTGGGCGAAGCGAATAGAGCCGAGAGGGCTCTTTGTACCCGTCTATAAGAAGAGGGGACAAAAGAGCAAGGGATGAGGACGTGAACCTGACCTCATTGTACTGTCCTGACGTTGGGAGGGGTTGTTCTCTGGTGCGAGGCAACTCATCTGTGGAGGTGGCGTCGGTCCCCTGAGGGGTTGACTAGCCGTTGAGGTGCCCTGTTACTAACGGATCCGGGGCACTTCACCAAAGGCGGCGTTGATGGCACTGGCCGGGTTTTAGTGGGTAGAGCTGTGTGCACTTACCATCTTTCGAGCGCAGCAAGTCCAACTTACCCGCCTGGGACGATCCACTCCCTCGCGGGATGATCAGCATATTTCATGGCGTTAAAGAAAAAAAATCAGCAGTGGACGGATAAGGGCTGATGATGATGATGCTGATTCAATACTATGTAATATATTATAATCCTTTTTTAAACCAGGGCCAGGCAAACTTTCGCCATCTGGCATAGATAATATAACAATTACAGATGATGGATATTAAAAAATTGCTAAGGCTAAAAGCCATGCCGTATCATGCCTGTAATTAATACTTTGTCCTTGGCTGAGCTTTTGTCCAATTCAAAGCTTTGTTGTAAATAGGCCGAGAGCTTTTGACTCATTGTTAATGTTGTATTTTGGTTCTATGGTAAGTTACTGTTGTAGTTCGACAAGCAATTTCAGTTGGAGCCTCGAAAGCTTTTAGCCAAGCTTTAAAGACTTTAAAGCTTAAACTCAATAAATAATAAATCAATGTTCAACTCGTCGACTGACAAATTATTCACACTATATAAGCCCTAAATAAGGTGTAGGAGTTAAAGATTTTCTCTTTATGGAAGACGAAGAGAACAGGGAGTCTGCTCAGCTATTGATCAGTGATCATCGACATAAGATATCTAGATATATCGTATAAAGATAACCGATATATCGAAGTGATTTTAGATTCTAGGCTAGTTACATACATCCTATCCATATCTCATGATGCATTTTTGTTAATTAGTTATTTAGCTAAATTGCGGCCAAAAATTCCGACTTACTAATATAATTATCAATGACTATTATATAGGTATTTATTTATTTATATACTATGCGCTGGAGCAGCAAGTCTCACTTGTTACCCGCGTCTCCTTCATATTGACAATAAATGACTATAATAATAATAATAATATGTTGGAACAACTCACACACGGCCATCTGATCCCAAACTAGGCAAAGCTTTATTACTCATATATTTCTAAATAATATATACATATTTTAGATAAATTACGCTTAGACATTGAACAAATGATCATGCTCATCACACAAACATTTGTCTTGGGTGGGTCGAACCCACAACGATCTGGCTTAGCATTCAGGGTCACTAACCACTAGACCAACAGGTCAGTTAACGTAAAAGTCAGGTAAAAGCCAACTATATTATTGCAGTTCCCTTGTTGTGCTTTCGTAACGGAAGTGTGATACCACCCTTATAAAATCATTCTCTGAGTCTAATATTATAAGGCGCTCTGAAGAGACTACTTCTAAATGTATTTGAAGAGGTGCAATCGAAGAGCGGGACGATTCGTTTGCCGAAGTTACTGTCCTACGCTACGTTACGTACAAATGAAATAAAAGCAAAAAGACGCCACGATGCTACGGTTCCTTCGAATAGATCAAGTTATCATTTATTATTCCTCACAAAAATCTTATATCAATCGACAAAAGAAGTAACAATGGCAGCAATTACTTCTGAGAAAATCGTCACCCCTGGCAAAAGCCGAACACATCCGAAGAAGCTTGTTTTAGATATATATCATCTCCTTACTAATGAATGGATATTGATTTCTTGTAATATTTACGCGTATTTCACTTGCAATGGAAATGTAATTTATTAAAAAAAATAGTAATTGATTAATCTAACACAAAACATAAGACAAAAATATACTAAAACTACTTAAAATAAACTATACAAAACAACTAAACAAACTATAACAAATAAAAACCACAATTCCCCTTATTCCCCTTCATTTTATCACTGTTATTAATTTCATCAACGTTTGCTTAAAAATAAATAATAAATGTGCAATTGCTAGAATGCATACTTAAATGGTTACTTTATGATTTTTTATACTCGTTATACAGAAAAAAAATCTAAATGTGTTTTAAACACAACAGTCGACCCATAAATATGATCAAGATTAACACAATATTTTAGGAGTAGATCTGATAATATAACTACGTAACAATATTAACAATAACAACAATATCAAACCAAAAACTTATCATTAAAAATTAACCCTCAAATATTATTTAATAAATAATAATTATAAATATTCTCAAAAAGAATATGTCACCCAAAACAATATAATATAATATTATTATGCTCTATTTATATGTTAATAAAACTGTTTAATTAAGCCTATTTTCACTATAGCCTCAAGGCTCACACCTATAAAACCATTAAGTAAATTGAAAGCAGTTTGTACGTGAACAGCGGACATTGTAAGCAATATTTCAATATTGTAGTTTCATTTGTTACAATACCGCAGAACATTTTCTTCATAAATTTGCTTTTAATTGCAATGGCAATTTGATTATGGTTTAGTTTAGGATCGTTGCTACATGCTGGTTATAATTATTTCGACGGTCAATGGATATCCCGACGTCTGTACTGATTCATTATTAATTTTAGAATATTAATACTTCTGTGAATTGAGAAACACCTAATATATAAGTTCCAATAGTTTTCGGTATGAATTACCGAATTATTTGGCCCCTTAATAACGGGAAGCGAAACGGTATTTCACTGATCCAGGTTCCTATGTGTGCGCGAGCGTATATTATACCATACTAGCTGCCCCGACAGACGTTCTGCCAAAATTCAAATTAAATTAAAAAATAGGGGTTGATCGTAGAGGGGTGAAAATTTAGGCTTGTATGGATTTGTGTATGCTGTATCATAAAAAAATAAAAACAAAATATTTAGTTAAAAAAAAACAATTTAGGGGTGGGCATTTAAGGGGGTGAAAAATATATGTTGTCCGATTTTCAGACCTACCTGATAAGCACACCAATTTTAATAAAATCGGTTCAGCCGTTTCGGAGGTGTTCAATAACGTACAACGTGACACGAGAATTTTTAATTTTTATATTATATAAGATTAATGTAGCTCAAAATGCAATAGAGCGTGCGAGGTGCGAGTATTTTTTCGATACCTAGATAGGATTTGAAACGTAGACATCCGCCAGAAATTATTCAGTCCACTGAGTTTATTTCGCCGGCTTTTCTCAGTGGGCTAACCTTGGAACCAATAGATAAAAAATACTTTGTTAGTTCTATTTTGAATCGAAAAAAAAAATATTATAACTAAAGCTACCTACCGATTGAGCAGTGCGATGATGCGAGTGACAAACTTAAATGTACGTGTATAATATTTTTTATTTGATGTTTAAATATATTAAATGTGTGAATGTGTGTGTGTGTGTGTGTGTGTGTGTGTGTGTGTGTGTGTGTGTGTGTGTGTGTGTGCGTGCTTGCATGCGTGGCTGCGTAATATGTGAGTGACGTAACACTCTTAGGAAATGCATGGAAAAGGTCGACAATTTACTAGCTATAATGAAATATTATAAACAATAATGAGCTAGCTCACATAACACGATAAAAATAAATATACTCGGGAACGATATTTACTTTAGAACTGTTTGTTTTGTCCCAAGGTTGTACAAACATGCATAGAAATATTTTATTTTCAAAGCTCGAATTCATAATGTTCCGCCAGAAATAATTTCGGCGTGTCTTATGTTTTTTATCGCTTCAGGTATTTAGTGACAATATGGACGTAGCCAAAAAATCCTGGGTATGGGCTCAGCCTCTTATATAAGAGCTGCTAGGATCGATCCTGACCCCTTTTGATGCCTTAAAATAAGTTTTTCAAAATATCTAAGTGCAAAACGAGAGTGTAGTATGTATGTGAAGTTCAGCAAGCCACATTGAACAATCGCATCGCACCAAACCCCCCCCCCCACCTGATTTCAAGGAGGAGACCCGTACACAGGAGTGGGACATAGTATAAGGGTTGATATTTTACTTTTACTTTTTAGTGTTGATGTTCATTGTGAGAGGCCTAACAGTGAACCCCACCACGGTTTTGGCCTTGTCGTGGCAGTGGGGCTTAGTGGCCCAGGGTGACCTCAACACCTTGGATGAAGCGAATTGACCCAATTGGGCTCTTTATACCCCTCTTATAAGCAGAGGGGACAAAAGAGCAGGGAGCAAAGGGCGAGAACGGGAACCTCGCCTCGTTGTACTGTCCCAACGTTGAGGGGATTGTTTTGTGGTGCGGGGCAACCCCGTGACGTCGGTCCCCCGAGGGAATGACTAGCCGTCGAGGTGCCCTGTTGCTTGTAGATCCGGGACACTTCACCAATGGCGGCATTGGTGGCACTCGCCGGGTTTTAGTGGGTAGAACTGCGTCCACTTACCAGCTTTCGGGAGCAGCGAATCCCACACACCCTCCTGGGGAGACCCACTCCCCCGCGAGATGCTTAAGCGCATTTCCCGATGTTAAAGGAAAAAAAAAAGAAAAAAGGCCTATCAGTGAATAGTTACCCCCTATATACCCCTGATGACGATAATGACATAGACATGACAAATTAGAAACCAATGTACGATATTAAGACGGACTATATACACATTTTTTCTTAGATCGGAGCGTTCACTGCAAAATTACAATTAAGTTCAGCACGTTAATAAAATCTTTCGGGAAACTGAAATGAAAAAGAGACTATTTTCTTTATAAACAAAGAGCTTCTTTTAATTGAGGATTCGTATGCCTTCAAGAGTTCGTATCTTGGAATATAATGATGCCAATTCTTAACTATTAAGAATAACCTGTACTGTAGCCATTCATATTATTGTTATATTATTATGTCTATGCTAGCTGTTGCGAATAGCTTTGCCCATGTTGACTTATATTTAGGTGATTATTTTTTTAGTCTAATTTTCTGTTTATAACATCAGCAATCTTGAGTTAAAGTCTAAAACCAATCGGCACAACCGTTTTAGAAGTAAGCCGGAAAAATCAGATATACAAATAAATTAACAATATAAAAATTCATGTACATAGTAACGTTTCATAATATGTATAATAAATTACATAGAGACACATACACAAATAAGATACTTTTTCAATACACACATATTATTATAATATGACTTTTACATCTTACGAACTCACCTTTCTCTAGGTTTGTCTACTTGTCAATTTTCATTCGGTCTGGTAAAGCGATAAAAAGGGTTACGCATCATTCGAGGAAATCGATCCCTAAAAATATATTAAAATATTTCGCGTAACTCGATGGGACCAAAATTTGCGACTTCAAAAGGTTCACTTATTTTCTTTCAATTTCAAAGACCCTACGTGTAGAATAATAAAATTTCAAACGTGCGGTGTTGTTTTAGGAATCAAATATCGAATACCGTTTTATAAAGTGCCTTGTATTTTACACTAGTTTTTGTTTTCGCTGAAAAATCGATTGCGCTAACAAAACGAAATTTTTAATTAATCCGAATAGAATAAACTTCGGATTTATTGTATTACTATTGAAAAATAGGTAACGAAAAATCCATTTCAATCCAATTTGATAAAAAAGTAGTCCAGCTAGTAGTCCTGATATGACGAAGTTTATTTTATTAAAAAAATTGAACCTAACGCGTTGCTGTTAATTGTATTTTCGTGATATTCATAAGCTGTAGTTGGATTTAAACTATTTGGCTACTAGTTTTTCTAGAAAATATTATGTAAAGAAAATTATACACAATTGATAATAATAGTAAGAATATCAATTATGTATAAAGATAATAATAATAATAAATACACAGACTTGAAAGAAGAAATAGCCCGGATATGGAAATTAAATAAAGTTTACACCGTGCCTTTGGTGCTGTCCAGTACAGGAGTCACCCCTAAATACCTCCTACAAGCACTGAAAACAATAGACCTACATGAAAATCCATACATGACAATGCAAAAAGCTGCAATTCTTAACACTTGTCGGACTGATAGAAACTTTTACAAGAAGATTAGCCAACCACAATCGATGGTTCTCAATTGGCTTAGGCCCGTTAGTTTTATGATATACCAGAGATCTAATTCAATCTCTGACAGAAACAAAACCATCACAAAATAATAATAATAATAATAATGCTTTATTATTCTAGTGTTTGATACCTAAAATTTCTAAATTACTGTGCATCTGAACCATTAACTGTCATAAAGAAAAATATAACGGGGAAACACGCCTGCCCCTCTAGACAAGTGGCAAACGCTCGCTTCTATTCTTTTGCGTTTACTCGCTAACTCCATAGGGTTGCTGCAAAATTTTTGAAGAACGTTTATTAAGATACATAATGAATATGGTTTAGTTTTTTAAAACGTTTAACAACCTCTGTACTTCGTTTAAAGCAAATACTTTTGTTATAATATTTCTTGATTTTTTTTTAATGTCGTAAGCTAGTTAATTCCCATACAATAAGTATTCTTTTCTATTATATTAGTTTAGCATTTATGCCACTCTTCTAGGGGAAACGAATTACATACGCTTTTAGACGTTTTTACAAACAAAACCATACACTCTATGTGTCTTAATAAACGTTCTTAAAAAATTTTGCAGCAACCCTATGGAGTTAGCGAGTAAACGCAAAAGAATAGAATTGAGCGTTTGCCACTCGTCTAGGGGTGCTGATGAGATTAAAATTCTTTGAGCGTAGGCGAACTTTACCACCACATATTACGCATAGAAGAGTGGTAACTTGCATTGAGCTATCCGCCTCTCCTCGCTTAATTTCGAGGAGATGCCAAATAGATAATATTAGTCTATGGCGATCATCATCATCATTTATCCACTGCTGGACATAGGCCTCCCTAAATGAACGTCAAGACGACCGATCCCGTGCCACTTGTATCCTATAATGACGATAATCAACGATCAATGATGATAATGATTAATAATTTTCAAGCGTCACATTAAAATGTTTTATGATATGTAACTACAGTTTGAAGTAGCTAAATAACTCACTCACTCACTCACAAAGTCACCTGTAAGATTCAGTAAGCAGCTTACAAATTGTACTGTCGTGATTCTAGCTTCAGTATATGTTACTTTTCATGTGCTTTCATTGAATGTGTATTTATCAAGTTATATTTTCTCTTTTCAAAATGAATAGAAGTGAGAAAAATCTACTTTAACTATAGAAAATCCGCGCTATGATGTTATAGATGTATATGTATGTATTTATGTAGAGTTTTATATATTTTATTCTTCCAAAATCTAAAAATTTTTTATTTTTCCAAAATCCGCCCATAAATATGATCTAGATTGTCATTTTTTTATGCTCTAAAATGAACATAAAAACTGTTTAATTAAACCTACTTTGCCTACGCACAGCGCCTTAAATATAACATATATTATTTTATATCTTCACTTGCTGTTGTCCGCGGCATTGCCCGCATTAGTAATATCATTTTTTTAAATGTATCATATTATATTACTTCTAGTACCTCCGAGAATATATTATGTAAAAAGTTTCATGATAATCGGTTGAGTAGTTTTCGCGTGAAAGCGAAACAAACATACCTTCACATTTATAATATTAGTAAGGATATCTTTTTTCAATGTCACATTCACGAATACGCCAACTTAACGACGACTACAAGACGACCACTTAATTACTTTTCTCCAAAAGCCTTTTGATCGGGATTTTAACGAGATTTCTAAATGGAAAATTCTGGATTCAATTTGGTGATAATTTTAAACGTGGAACGTCGATAATAGAATTCACAATTTGAGTGAGAGAAATGTCGATGTTTATGTGTGACGTTGAACTGATAAATATTCAAATAATTATAAATAACTAAAACATAGCATAATTATGGAGATTGGTCGTCTTGGCTTTCATTGAAGGGGGCATATGTTTAGCAGTGGACAGATAAAGGCTGGTGATTATGATGATAATAGATAATTCAATGACTAAGTAGCCAATCCCTAATCAGCTGAATTTTAGACAGGCATAATATGTCCAGCAGTGCATGGAAGAAAAAGATAATAATGACAATGATGAAGATCGATAAAAAATAAGGCAGGTCTCTCTAGCAATGACAGATAATAAATTAAGATTAAAAACTCGTTACTAACTAATTAGGAATATTATGAAACCTCAGCTAAGACGAAAATGTACTAAGCACACAACAAAGGAGAGATTAATGAGAAAGCTTTTTAGCCTCACTTGTATTTAATGAAATATCTTTAGAGATGGTCTCCTAATGAAAGAAACATCAAAGTATTACGCTCTGTTCGTTTATTGTTTATACAGCTGATGAAATTTCGTGAAAATCAATGTTATCAACGATGCTATTATTATTGACCGACTGGTATTGCAAGGGACGATGGCAAGAGACTGGACGGCATGGTTTGATTCCATGAAAGATGGGCAGGTTGCTGGTATGGGATGCAACCTGTTCAGACACGCTGGCCCCTTACCATTTACATGGAACCAACAACAGTGCTGGTGCGGCTAGTGAAAAAACTAAAGCATGCAAATATAGGGGTCTAGGCGCTGAATATGATTTTGTCCCATTCGGTGTCGAGACCATTGGTCCGTGGGGTCCTAACGCTATGAGGCTCTTCAAGAAAACAGTGAAAAGGTTAGTTAACATTACAGGAGACCAAATAGCTGGCAGCTACCTCGGGCAAAGAATAATTAGTCTAGCTATTCAAAGGGGGAAACGTTGCCAGTATATTCGGAACCTTGCCTAAAGGGACTACTTTTAATAATATATTTTAGTTATTATATATTTTTTTAAGGTATAGAGCTTAGATTCACTGAAACGTAGAATAAATAATAAATATTTAAAGCTATTATTTAGATTTGACTGTTTTTTTAACTTATACTCATTTCAATCATCTTTTCATCGGAATGACATTTTGAGCCCTTTGCTAATAGTAGGAGAGTATTATCGGCTAGTACCTAAAAATATTTTTTAGCCTTAAACGCAAAGAAATAAATAAGTTAACTAAAAATCATTTTAATTAACATATGCAGTAAGTTCTCCTTTTTCTTGCCCTCATTACCTTCATCAAATATACTTTTGACGGTGTCTTGTAAATCATCGACGTTTTGTTTTTATTCTCGAATATCTGGTAATGAAAATGGGCAGCCGTAATTACTTTCCTCGTTAGATTTCGAGCAAATTGGAAGCCGGAGTTGATTTGGTTCTCCATTCAACGTATAATTTGGGTTTAAGTATTTGTGTTGGATTTGGATCTGGCAATGTTTATTTATTTATTTAACAATTTATGTACCCAGTAGAAATTAACACATAATATACTGGTACAAAGTTACTACTTATTCCATGATGGAATCTCTTCCAGTAGTCCCGCCACAGGAAAATTATAAAACAGCTGCAAGATTAGCAGTTTTACAATTTGTATAATATATAAAAGAATAACGGACCAGACAGACTTGGCTGTGCCAAAAAGTTTTGGTATGTAGCAGTTTTTTGTTCCTATCTATTTTATCTCAAATTCAAGAAATAAACTATCCTATCTTTCAAGTTGGAGAAAAGCACACATTTTAGAAGAAGAAACGTTAAAATCGGTTCAGTAGTTTCGGAGTCCCGGACAAACATCTTGACACTGGAATTATATTATAATATTATAATAGATTATGACATTATGACAACATCCAAATGGTAGTATTATTGTACGTTATAACAATAAACTGTACCTATACAATTTCTTCAGTACATAGAAATAATGTATGTATGTACATTTTTTATTTTATACATTCTACATTATTATGCGAGATTTAAATTCTCTGAGATTTTGCTTCATCAAATATACCTTTGATATACGACGAACATAGTATCTCGTATGTGAATGGAACATTGATTGTCGTTACGAAGGACAGGCAAGGGACTTAGGGACCTTCAAGAATAGCCCTTCTCGTTCCAATTGGCCCTTTTCCATAAAAATCATCCATTTTCATGTTTTTCCTGGTTTTATGATTAGAATTGCTTTTTAACCTACGACGCAAAATACAGGTGTTATAAATTGCACAGCAAGTGAATCTGTGTGTCTGTCCGTTATACCGTAGCTGTTAATCATGGAAAAGGTTCTATAACCATTTTTTTTAATTTGAAAGTAGGATTTAGCGTGAGGTCCTACTTGGAAGTAGGAAGGATATTATTCTGTATGTAAATCGATTCATCAGCTAGTTTGTTAATGTTTTTGAGATTTTGTTTAAAATTCAATATTTCGATATTTTTGTTTAATTATGTTTTTCATGTCCTTGCATCAGTTAAAATATTATTAAAATTAGCTTAAATACAACTTTCCTAAAAAAAGCATAGGCATTAAAATAGATTAGTGCGTTTAAATAAATAATAAAATATACAAATGTACAAACAAATATATAATAAAAATAAAATATATAAATATACAAATATATAATCAAAAATATTAATAATACTACGAAAAGCAAACCAAATTTTTCTATCGAAATCTAATCATGGAAATAAAAGTGTTGACGCCATGAAACAGCGTCAAATAAAAATGGCGTCTGTACATTTTAACGTCAGTGAAGACATCAATTTAGGTTCCAATATTTGTTAAATTGCCGAAACTTCTACGAACATTAGGATGTAACATATATATACGACCTTATAACCGTAACAAGGACAAAAAGACGCGAAGAGCGATTGAAGATATCCCATACTTTTGTTTTCTTATGTTTACGCGAATTTCACTCATTATAATTAAACAACTTTTATGGATTTTATCGCGGCTTATTAAGTTTATTATGCGCCCTACGTTTCGGATACTTTACAGCAACCATGGTCGCGGGAGGACGAGTAGCCGAAACGTCGGGCTCATAAAAAACAAAATAAGTCGCGATAAAATCTGTTAAAGTTGTTTCATTATCCCTTACTATACAAAATTATTATAATTATTTATTTCAAAATAAAATATTTTACCATAGGCGTTGATGCTGTACATGTTGAAATATGCGTTGTCATACTGTAATTAAATGAAGAATCCAGACTAATTAGTGGCACAGACGCTTACCTCAGGATTGTATAACACGTGAATAAGTTGCCTCAGCACATCCCACGTAAACTTGTGTTGATTGTAAAGAAGGATTTAAGCATTTTTGAATAAAGAAAAACAAGAAATTCATGATGTCTTTTTTGAAATGGAAAGATAAGAAAAATAGGGATATGAAGGCAGATTGATTTCGATCGGACGAGAAATAAGACGCAATAGATACTGGTGATACAAGGCTTAAATAATTAATTACAGTACTGGCGTTTTAGTTAATACTTGCTTGTTTACATAGGACATTATAATATATTGAAAGTTTTAGTTGTATGAGTTTTATTTTAATATAAATTATATAATATAGTAAGGCATTTCACAATAGTCTGTGAAATATTTTTACGGGTTGTACAATAAATATAGTGTTTCACTATGCTTTAATATATCTTTCGTCTAATCAAGCGTTAAATATAATTACTGATTTGAAGGCCTGCTAAAATCTAGCGTACCTTAATTATTTTACTGAAACTCTATTACGCGTCTATTGAAAATAGGATGGCAAACGGAAACGATGAAATGACTGAAAATGACATCGTGTTTCAGTCGGTTTAGAATGTTAACGGATGTTTTTCATGTCATTTACCAAATGCTGGATTCACTGACGTTCAGTTAAATTTCGTTAGTAGAAGAATGAATATTTTATGCTTGATTAATAATATTATATTGGTAAAATCGGGCCTATTATAATATTGTCTTTGGTCTTTATGTTTTCTTTGCAGACGATTGTAGCTTTGAAAGTTTTAGACAGTTGCGATGGACTGTAATTTATAGGATCAACAATTTATGGAATTTTCTTTGACATAAAATACAAGAGAGTGAATGCAAAATAGTCCATAAATATGAAAATATCTACAAGAGTTAAATTATCCACTGAATTTGCATATTTCAGTACAGCTTTGAGATCGTTCGTATTCTCAATTTGACGTACTGTGATTTTTTTATGTTAGTTGGACAGTCAAACTTGCAGCAAAAAACTATTCTCTTAGTGTATTCAAAGAAAAAAAAAACACTAAACAAAAAAAAAGTTCCCTTTACTCGGTGAGTTAAATCGTTTAAGAATATTTTTCAACATATTGTATAAGTATTTAATCGGAAACTTTCCGCGGTCTCCCGTAATCGTTTCCATTGAAACGTTGCCAACATATAAAGTCCAAAACTATATTGTATAAGCTTTTAGTTATTATATGATAGATTTTTACCTGCATCAGACATGTTATATACAGATATATAACAGACAGACATGTTATATACGTATTTAGAAATATAAAGACCTTGTGTCTCCGTTGACGTCATCAAAACTGAACTGTTTTGTGTTTTGGGCACCTTTTTTACCAATGCCAATAGATACAGCCATATATTTAAACTCAACGATGTTACCCCACTCCACAATCAATGGAGTGAGGATATTCATAGCTCACTTTGTCCTGCCTTACCTGGCGCAAGGCTATCTATTGCCTTGAGCGCTCAAGAACATTTATAAAGAAGCCACAAACTACTAAGGAATACTACCGCAAAAGGAGCCTTCTAGCTGATCCCAGTACATGCGACATCGCCTGACATAACCAGCGATGTCAGCTCGCAGTCAGGCGCCTGATACCTCGGTGAGCTGAAACCACTGCAGCTTAAAATTATGTAAATCATTTTGAGCTGCATACATATTAAATAGCACAATGTATGTCCCAGCTTTCCTACAATGACTCGTTACGAACTAATTCGATTGTTTTGAGTTTTCGTGTAAATTACTCTGAGTTCGTAATTACTTTTAAAATAAGTATCACGAAATTGAATATAGAATGGGACAAATATTATATATTTGGACACGTTAGTTTTTATTAATACGACTTTAAAAACTTAAATGATAAATTACTGTTACCCGCGGATTCGCCCGCGTTACTAAAAAAAATCCTTTTTTAAATGTATTCTTTATTACTTATAGTATCTCAGTGAATATGTGTACAAAGTTTCATGATGATCGTTCGAGTAGTACCGTAAGAACGTTACAAACATCTCACCTTTCACATTTATAATATTACATATTTTACGGTAATCGATCGTCCAGAAAGGAAGGCATTAAGGAAAAACTGTGTATTTACATTCTAACTCTGTCC
Organism: Lycaena phlaeas; assembly: GCA_905333005.2. Lineage (NCBI taxonomy): Eukaryota > Metazoa > Arthropoda > Insecta > Lepidoptera > Lycaenidae > Lycaena > Lycaena phlaeas. The sequence continues at coordinate 18,965,338 of HG995168.1, read as the reverse complement.
CTTGCAGGCTTATAGATATTTATGAATAGCTCTACTTAGCTTTTACGTTTTATCAAACTTTAAAATTACAAAAGCAAGACGAAAAATCTATACAAATTAAAAGTGAAATCCTGAAGTGTATGTACGCACATAACTTCAGAACTGTGGCGCCAGATTATTTTTTTTTCAGTTGTTGTTTTGTTTATCATTTAGGCAAGGTTTGTATAAGAAAATAATTTTGAGCCTTAGCTTCTATGGGTGAGGGCAGAACAACATTCAACTTGAACACTATAATTATCATATAATAGCATTTAAATAATTTTGTACTAAAATTGTTAAATAGTTAAGCACTAGATATTTGTTTTTGCTTTTGCAGATATTTGAAAAGCCGTATTTTTTTTAAATCATATTAAGATCACTCTTATAACTCACATTGTTTCTACTTCGCTTCTTTCTCGCATAAAATACATTACAATATTATCTTGACAAAATTCCGCGCTCATATTATTAACACAATATTTTTGATCAGTTATAAAGTTTCTGTGGTATTGATAAATCGATTCTGGCAAATAGCCAGGGTTTCATAATAGTGAATTATGTTTCCCATAATGATGATAATCTGCCATTTTTTCATATTCAATTTATTATACAGTTGATATGTGGCAATATTGTTAATACATAATATTATAAACGATAACAATTCTTATTGTTTTGTGTGTGCCAGAATTTTATAAAAACTGCGGATGATTAAAAATATAGCTAAAAGAAAGACGACGGTAAAAAATATCTCGCCTTTCTATATGTAACCATTGTAAACTATTTTGAGCATCACTAAGGTTTTTGTTTAATTGAGTTCAGATATTAAACGTTATTTTATCATGATATACGCATTCAGTATTGGGAAAGGAAATTTATATAAATACATACATACACGTTCATACTTGGTGCAGAGATCTATACCCATCGTACTGATTATCTGCACTAGATGGGATTCGAACCCTCGACCGCAGAGTGAAGTATCTCAAACCACTCGAACAGCCGGCCTTCAAATCAATAGAATCACGTTTTGCCTTTATAAGGCCCAGTTCGCGTAAGCTTGTAATAAGCGTTAGCGTTAGCGCTATTTGCGAGCTCCGCATGCTAAATAAAATGTTGAAAATCGAACAGTGTTCGATAAAAAACACGTTGCGTTGTGAATAGATAGATACATAGAATTTGTCTCATCCAAACGCTTTTTTAACGCTCGATAAAAAAACGCTTGTGCGAACGGGGCCTTACTGTCAATGGAAAGTACTTTAAATACATATATACATATTTTGATTGGAATGACGGACAGATTGACAAACATACGCGCAGATAGACAAACACATAAACATACTGAGTGTTAATCGCTCTGTTTTCATTTCGCTTATTGAGTGCACTGTAAAATATTAAACGAATACCTCCATACAAATATACGAATTTTATTTTCCTCTACAGTTCAATGTACTGGAGTCTTGTATGATTGGTCACAACATTTTTATCGACGGGTAAATAAGAACAGCTTACTATCAGATATTTTTATAATTACATGGTTATATTGGTAGTCTTCTGTGATCTAAAGTGGTCGAACAAAATATCATGATCAAAAGTGATCAAATATGACACCTCTCATCTGAAAGAGTCGTGAAAAAGCCTCGAAAAGTGTCAATTTGATAGTTCATTAACACTCTCTCGACTCATTAATACTGTCCATTAGACAAGTTTTTATTAGTTAACAGAAAGCTTAATGATTACATAATAATATAAAAAGTCTTATTTAAAACCAGATTAAATACTAAATAATGAGAAATAAAAAAAAATGTTAAAATAATTATTTTAAAACAAATATTAAAAAAATTACAAAACAGTATTTACATTGAGACCTTATGTTTGAGAACACAGAGTAGATACCTTAGACAAACTTGAGTTAGAGAATATTTAAAATATCGGAAAAATAACCATTGATATTTTTTCTAAGAGGATTTTAAACATATTTTGATTTTATTTGAGCGAAATTTGCAAAATACTTTTTTGGAATTTGGGATTTGAAACGCAAGGAGTCCTGATGACTCTTTTAGCGGTTCGCAACTATTACTTTTATAAGATGATTTGTTAGTATTTTGCGGAATTTGATATTATCATTTTCAACTTTATCTTTCCACTGCTGAACATAGACCTTCCTCCATGAACGAGAACACGACCTTCCATGTTAGATATTCGTATCTAACATGGATCGGCCACTGCACAGACATTTTTTCTTGGATCGTTATTTGATAGTAATTGTTAAATCGATAAACATATTTGTTGACACAATATCATTTTAAAACCCGCTGTTTAATAATTCAACTCCTCAATTATAGTTTTATCGTACAAGGGAATCGATATCGCATCGACATCCCCCTATAATTTTCATCGAAATAGCATGATTATATCAGTCGTGAAAATGTAGACAGGTGTTGATCAATATTTGCATAACATGCATTCAATATTGCAATGCTATCAGGTAATATGAACTGGCTAATACATGGCTATTACTACTATATTACTCTTCTTTATTTCTCAACTACATAGGCCTCCTTTAACGAACTTCAAGACTAACGATCCCTTGCCACTCGCATCCAACACAACAAACTGATAAACAACAGTGGATGATAAAGGCTGATGATGATGACGATAATCATCAAACCAAGATAATTTTCATGTTAATATTCTGATTAATTTTAAAATTATTTACAGGCATGTTCTGTTGTAACAAACTAACAGACAAAATCCTTGAAAATATTAAACTCAACTTTAGCTCGAAAATACAAAGCATATAAAATACAAATAAAAAATTCTTTAGGAGCCAACGAGAAGGAATTTAAAAAGAAATAAGTAGGCGGATACAAACTAACGAACTAAAAATTCATACTAGTACAGTAAGGCAAACTAACAAACTAAAAATCTAACAAACTAAACCGCTTGGTTGTTCGTTAGCGATACGACACATCGCGGGATGGTAGAGGATTGGAATTCGAATTTCGACTTGTGGAGTCCGCGTCCTAAGCGCGGGAAAGTCAGTCTGAGCCAGAGTTCGTGGCGGGCCGTCGCGTCGCTCCCGTCCGATCGATACGTAAACTTTTACACTTTGGCTGGGGAACTTTTCACACTTTGGCTGGGACTTTTATAATGTTGTCGTTTGAGCCAAGGTCGCGGCGTGCGTAGACGTTGGCACATTGGCACATTGGTCACAATCGGTGCGAGTCTGGCGAGGGATATGTCCGTGTTATGGATTACCAATGTGTGGTCGTGTATACCGTCATCAACATCTCACCGCCCCGCCTCTCGGCGCAAACGGCTATCTCCAATGGCTGCGTCGATTGGATCAAGAATAAAATCAAGAGGTCAGTTGGAAAAATATTTTTTTTGTTTTTTTTTATTATTTTTTCAATCACTTTTTTTTCATAAAATGTAATCATATTTAATTTAAGATATTTTTTAGTAATATATATGTATTTTAAATATTTTTAATGTAGCTACTCAAATATGTATTTGGTAAAGCTTTTGTCTTTAAAAATGTATGATGTACACTCTCAATATTTTAAAAATTCATGCGCAATATTATTTCAGTATCCATTTATAAAACGCAAAATTCTCTAATTGCAATAAATAATAAATATAGACATTTTTATTTTTAAAATGCTACTACATATTTTAAAATATAATATTACTCCAATTTATTTATTTTTTTGTAACTGGTTTTGATATATTTTATTATTGACTATTCCTTTCCTAGTAAAATATACAATCCAATAAAATGATATTAACAAAAACATTTCTTTGCAATTCCAATCGAATGGAAGTCATTTACATGTATTATTTATATATCTTTCCATTTCGCCTAGCCTGCTTACACTGTCAGATAAAGAGCTATCAGAGAATAATTAAATTATCCAGTATGACTGTTTTTCAAGTAGTCAACATAGTCCATAAACAAAAGCGAATTCACCGATAAATTATAGCCTGTCTCACAGCGGTAATTATTCTTATAATTACACTGTTCCTTCCAAGCGTCTGTAATTTGTCTTAGTTTGTGCACTGTTCTAAGAAAATATTGTCTATAATTTTACATGAGACTATCATATGCTCGGCGATTTTTCACAAGTTTTTGCTAATTTTTAATGATTGATAATGAAATGAATTGCCAATTTCGTTGTATCTGCCGCGCGATAGTAATCAATTATACAAGTGAGAGGAGTATGCTGTACAGCGCTAGTCTATATCCCATATTTTGATTGATACCATCATTCTTCTTTTTATCCGACGGTGGTGAAGCTGAGACCTGCCACAGGTACAAACCCGACTCCATGAATCCGTGGAAGTCACACTCCACGCTGGCGGGGGGCAACTCCCCACTTACTATATCACTGGGTGATACCAACCGGCTCACCCCACTTCCGACGAAGCATTAGGGCCATTAGCGCCATTAGCATAGCTCCACCCGAAAAAATATATGTTTCTTATATTTTACAGCATTTAAACAGCTTTGCTGTGTTTCGGAAATAGGTAATGCCGGCGATTGAGTGATTTTTTACTATCAACGAAACTTATCCCCTAGTGTTATATTTTGAGTTGTGAATGTTGTCTGTATTAGTCACGGGTGAAATTGATTATGGGTGACGGTGTCTATCCAATATGAAGTTTAAATAAGTCATTATTTTACCTTAACTGCGTAATTATGCAGCAGTCTGTCCGAGCTGGTCAGGGACATTTGTATAAACGTCGCTAATGAATTACATTTATACATATCGTAAATGTATTTTCGTATTGATGTACCCGCAATAGTTGTCCTGGTAAGACTACTGCTAGGTTGACGTGGTGTATTTTTTATCTTACACGGATAGATAGACAGATGATCCACTGAAGTGGTGAAACGTATGAACCTTAATGAGTTCTAAGGTCTAAATTCAATATTTGAATCGGTTTTAGCTCAGTTATATCTTCAGATGAATGAAATATTTCTTACTCCTCTTGAAATCTTCTGATTAATTTCGTTGCGGGTCTAAGACAGTTTTAATGTATCCCCCGGGCTCCCTGAGATCGTATTTTAGGGTCATTGGGTTACCAACGGTATAGGAGTTGCTGTGTAGGATTTGCAGCGGTAGGAACGAGTGGTTGGTAACCCTTAAAAAATATTAGTTTTGGTGATCGGAATTACAAAGAATCCATTTTCACTGTGTCTATAACAAAACAATTACACATAATAATTATACATACAATACATCTAACTTTATCGCGACTTCAACCGTGTAACTTATATTTACGAATGTATCCGGTTTGATGATGATTATTTTTTAGCCTAAGCTACTCCTTGTTACCAATCTATCTGTCATTGAAAGTCCCGTCACAATCGGTCAAGCCGTTTTTAGTCTTTTACTAGTAAATGTTTTATCACAATACACACACCTACAATCGAAACAAAAAGACCAGGCCAACATTTTCAAAGATGTATTCGTGAACAGTGATAACAGGTACTACAGTTCTCCCATAATCATCCTTTTTAATCTCGTTACACATCAACACAAACCTTCATTATAAATAAAAACAATAATGCGTAACAATTCATGCGTATTCTATGACAGCGGGACGGATACTAAACACGGAGAAAGCATTTAGAGGCTAACGGTTGGACGCTATTTTTTTGGTCGTGTTTTCCGCGCGACACTCTATCTAGATATATTATTAATTTAAGCATAACATGTCGTTTGTAATCTAAACACGTTAAAAGTAGGTATTAAAGCTTAAACTCGACGCGAATTACCATGGACCGTAACAAAACATCGTTTGACACCTCATTCATCAAACGTAGTTAAGGCGCTACGGTGGAATATGTTTACAAACATATTACAAATGCGAAAGTTTGTGAGGATGTTTGTTACTCTATCACGCAAAAACTACTGAATGGATTTTGATGAAACTTCATAATAATATAGCTTATACATCAGATTGACACATAGGCTATTATTCATACCCGTATTTCCACGGGAACGCGGAGCGCTATACTATATAATATAAATGCGAAAGTAAAGTACGTAAGTAAGCCAAGATGCCGTTGTAAATCTTAGTTAACGCAGGCGAAGCTGCGGGCATCAGCTAGTATTCTATAAATCAGATCCATTTTAGACTTGCTGTTGGGTAAAAACAAAAATAAAAGGTAAATTAAGGTAACGCACAAAACATAGATCTAGTCAACGTTATTGAAATGCTAATTGAAGTAATAAAGCATTTAAATTTAGTTCTAGTAAATAGTATAAAATAGAAGAAAAAAAACATGTCTTGGAACTCATCCAAATCTGTGAATGGAAAATTACTTCGGTATTTCATTGCAAACTTTAGATGTCGTCATCAAGGACCCTGGGCTAGTCAGCTGAAAGTCTCAGGTATTTAAATATGTATATATATACTATTCTAAGCTGGTTTAATTATACCGTCTATGTACTGTCTATGCACTATCTAAATCTAAAAACTTTTCGATAAAATCGTTGAAGTAGTTTTGGAAACATTTAATATTCGCTATATTTAAGTATAAAAAAAAAACGAAGCAAGAATACATGAAAATATTTATAAAAATCTTTTGCAGTATCTCAGTAGATAAATAAATGCTGTAAAATATATGAAAATATAAAGGAACATGAAAAAATAACTTGTTTGTTTCGTTCACTGCAGATAGATTTAAATATTAAATGTAGAGCATAAGTCAGGGAGATAATTCTGTAGAAAAAAGTCTTTCATCTGAATATCTTTTATAAATATACTAGCTGTTGCCCGTGGCTTGGCCCGCGTTAGCAAAAAAATACCATTTTTAATAAAAAGTATCCTATGTTACTTCTAGTACCTCCCAGAATATGTGTACAAAGTTTCATAATGAATCGTCCAGTAGTTTTTGCGTGAAAGCGTAACAAATATTCACGCTTTTACATTTATAATATTAGTAAGGGTTATAATCTTGTACCGTTCTGGCTGCCGAGCTGTTCGAGGCTGCCGGCGCGGCCTTTCCCGTAGACGAGGAACGGGGGCACGTCGGAGGCGCTACTCTTAATGCGCTTCTAATAACGCCCCTGTGCTCGTGTCGAGCTCGGGATAGATACCCAGGCCCCATCAGGCACGATGTCATGGGGACTGATAAGTAGCGGGCGGAAAGTCCACCTATATCTAATAAATCCTGCCTTGCCGGTGATGGTCCCAACGAGATTTCCACTGTGACATAAAAAAAAAAATATGGCGCATATAATATATACGTACATCACTTGTCTTCCGTAAAATAGTTTTGTTTTGTTTAAGGAATTGCCTAAGATGGTTATAGATTTACTTGTATGTACATATCGTGTGTGTGGCCACTCACTACTATGCAGCTCATCTGCCTATTTTTATGATCAAGTGATACGAAAACTGTCTCATTTAATTCTGCCTTTACTGATTTTGTTTCACAATTAAACTTAATGTCACTATGGAACTTACATTTAAGTGTTTCTAAAGCTCGAATAAAATAAGAATAAAAAGTCTTGAGACAAAGTTTATTCTTAGGTTCGTCCAACCATTCCATTTAAATCTCCATTTTCAAGAAGTAGAATTATTTTATCTATACTTATTTGATAAAGATGTAAAGTTTATAAGTTTGTGAGGTTGTAGGGTGTAATCTCAGTATACACTATATAGCGATTTTGGAGATTCTTTTAATAGAAGCTACGTCATTTGTGAGTGACATAGCTATAATTTACTCCTGTAATCCCATGAGAATAATATAATCCCAACAAGAACGTTGGTAAAACGCGAACTATATAAAAAATGAGAAAAGATTTTTGCGATACTTAAGAATTGTGTATCTTTTATGTTATTGATAAAGGTTATCGTCAGTTGTGAATGTCAATGAATCTTCTAGATCCTTTCTCTTATTGCACTAAATCTTGTACACTTTCATTGTATTTTCTGAATTGTGTTAGGTTAAGACCTAACAGTGCTGTGAATACTTTACCTGTCTCTCTGAAACACATCAAAAGGCCAGCAGCGTAGGAGCCCTTTTGTGTTTCGGATGCCACATATCGGTGAATTGCCTCTCAATTTACCACATCAGAACAGTTTTAGAGACGAATTAACAGGTTTGTGATACCTTTATAAATAGATGACCAATAAGAAAGTTTCTTACTTTGCTGAATAATTTTAAAAATGTCCTTCTGCTTGAATGTCCTAGGAGGCTGACGAGCTTTGAGTGACAGTGGGTGATATAGGTATAATAGTGGGTGGTATAGAGAGTCGACAGTGGGTGATATAGGTGGGCAATAGGGGGGCAACTTACCGCGCCTCGTAATGCTTCTTTGCTCGTTTTGGGTATCAGGATGGGAACCTAGGCTCAGTATGGCATGACGACGCGGGTACTACTTAGTAGCGCACCCTCATACTAAGCGTAGTCTGTAGGCCTTTGATGTCTATATGATTTCCATTCGTCCAAAATGATTATTTTTACCTAAATACCACTCAAATAGACTAGAGGGAATCCTTGATAATGATGATTAATATTATTATTATTACTATTATATAACAAATTTGACACAGATACTAAGTAAGTAATAAAAAATATAATATATTTTCAACGCAACAGCTTAATACACTTGTAACTATCAGCTCTATTATAATACCAATAATAATTACAAAATAATAATGATAATAATAATCATATTAATGTTACGAAATAATCACACATTATTAACGCAATAATAAAACTTGTCCATAATAAAAGCAATCAATTGTTCCTGTATATAAAGCCTTTTCACGTGATCCTGTGGTATTATTACAAATCATTAATTTATATGTATACATTTTCAACATAATACGATATGGAGTCTAAAACAAGTAATCAAATACAGATTGGAAAGCGTTTAGCTGAGATACAGGATATCCGGCTGCACCCGGCAATTACCGGCACACTATTGATTAAAATACCCTGATTTTATCTGCAGCTATCGGCAATCGTTTGAATATGTAGTTGAAATAAAAACCGTATCGAATGGGAGCAGTTAATATTTTTAACGAGTCCTCAATACTGGTACAAACATTGTATCGAAGTCTTGTGTTACATCTGATTTCCTACTTGATTAGCAATAGCTGTTAATTTTACATTCATACTATGGCCGACAATGGACTGTTAATCGTGAATTTTAAATTCTCTTAGCAGCAAGAAGTATATTCATACATCAAAATACAAAATGGTACTCCTCTGAGGACTTATGTTCGCCTCTTTGGTACCAGTGTATATAGCTTCAGTAAAAAACACAAATAATATAAAATGTAAGCAGCAATTTAACATTGGTTTCTTATTGTATGCAAAAATAGCTTTACCAAGACGGCGAGTAAATGTAATTCTTTATAGATTTTTTGCATCATTAGCAAAATGTTTTACATCTCGTTATAAAAGTGAAGGTACGTATAGTAAAACTTCAGTGTATCCAATTTACGTACACGTCACGAAAAAAGAGATATGTAACGGGCAGGGATGTGCTTTACGTTTTTACTTTTTAGGGTTCCATACTTAAATGTACGAATTTTTTTTTCAAGTTTATTCGTTAGTGCCAACCCTGTCAATGAGAATACCCTTTTTCAGTACTAATATAATCATCTTTATAATGGATTATATAAAAAAAATAAAAAATATAAAGTTGGAATATTGTTTTCTTATGTTTACGCGAGTTTCACTCATTATAATGAAACAACATTTACGGATTTGCTGAGACTGAGGTATCTGAAACGTCAGTCATATAAAAAACTTAATAAACCGCGATAAAACACATAAAAGTTTCAACTTAGGGTTAAATTTCATCTTAGGGTTGACAGTTAAACACACAATAAATATTTTTTTTGATTTTAGCTATAATCTTTCGGAAATTTAAAATTTCCTTATCATGTACTACTTTTATATAAAATATACTATAAAATAAAACGTTAAAATAACTTAATTTAAAAATATGTTTTATACAGAATTCCTTGTATTAAAATCTCAACCGCACTTGTCAAATTTTTTACCATAGTAAACTTGAATGCTAAATTACAAATTTCTTTTTATAACTAAATAGGGAAATTCGTACCGAATGAGGCACGGGGCGATAATATTGCATAAGAATGTTGTGCTTTATCATTTTTAGGGTTCCTTACCCAAAGGGTGCTAAACATGCTGCTTAGTAACAGGGTACTGTAATTAAGCCTTTGCTGTCCGTACGTCCGTCTGCCGGTCGATACGCCAAGATACCCGATAGACGGGTAGAGGTTGATGATGATTAGAAGATGATATGTGGCAGTGGGCGCATTACATAAGGCTAATACAGTTCTAGTGAGACCTCCAATCTTGTTCGGGAAGACGTTTTACCCTCGACCAAATATGAGAATGACGTCCGAGTAGATTCTTGCTGTAGGAGTGAGAATCGGCCATCATGGCGCTTATTGAATTGTCTGACGTGAATGTATTTTTTAATGGATCCATATTTGCCTGTTAGTCACTTATGCTCTACAGCCTTTTTCTATTTTGTCAAAATTGGACGAAACAGTGTTGGCAAAAATGTCTTTATATCACAAAATAATCACGGCCAAACTTCACACGGACGTGTCAGCTTGATGACTCAGTCATGTGCGGGATTGGAAAACTAGGCAAGCGCGAATATGTGAATTTGAATTTAGAAATTCTGGTTGGAATTTGAATTGAAGATAGTGCAGTAACCTAACCTAACCTATCTAGTCTATACCAGACTAGGTAATCGATTTATGAAAACAAGACAGAAAATTTCCATAATGGAACAAGAAGAAGACAGCTTAATAATTATTATATCTATTTTATTCCTATCCACGGCTGAATCAATTTCCATAAACAATTCTGAACACTTACAAACAGGTGATACGTGTGTCTGTTCATTAATCCAACTAATATTACAAAACACTAATTACATGGACTGTTTATATTGAGCGACGGTGGTCCAGTGGTGGACGGACTCGGCCTCTTACGCGAGGGGTTCCGGGTTCGATCCTGACCCATCCGTGTGTGCCTTGAAATGGGTTTTTCTAAATTTCTTCACGAGACCATCGTTTGCTCACCGGTGAAGGAAAACATCGTGAGGAAACCTGCATGCCTGATGAGATTGAAAGTCTTTGAAGGTATGTGAAGTTCACCAACCCGCACTGGGCCAGCGCGGTGGACTATTGGCCCATTACCCTCCTCACCTGATTTCGAGGAAGGAGACCCGTGCCCAGCAGTGGGACATATAAGGGTTGATACTTTACTTTTTTTTTTTATACTTATTGATGTCTCAAAAAGCCAGGAACGTAACCACTTACGCGACGTAAGCTCACAAACATAAAGTTTTATAAATCGTACATTTCTTTACACATTCAAATATACATCATACTTATTAAAAAAAAATCTGCTGCAATCTAAATTTAACGCGGGAGGAGCGTTACACAAATAAATTTCATAACTCATAATGCGCTTAGTGAAATGGTAGTACTTGTTAGTATTTTAAGACATCGAACTGAAGTACCGCATTAAACATATTTAAATGCTTCTCATCTGAAGTGTTGGACTTAATTCAGATATGACTTACAACATCTGTGTAATGTTAGCATCAGGATTTTCTGACTTGATATTAAATACTGAGATGCGTATTGTCCCCGAAATGGGGTGGTCCAAAAAGGATGGTGTTAGGCACAGTTTAACTATTTGCTGGTCCAAAGTAAATTGGTCAAATTCTAATGTCATCAGTCAGGACGTTTCCTCGATGTTTTCCTTCACCGGTGAGTGAAATATTTCAACATGGTCATTTGCCTTTGACATATGCTACTAGGCGAACACAATATTATTTATACCTAGTAGGCTTAAGCTTATAAAGATATTAAATCGCTAAAACATTTTCTATTCAACAAAACTTTAATACAAGTATACGTCTCGGAGGCGGCCCGGTCGCGATTTGACAATACCCGTGTCACAAAAGACAAAGCAAATTGTGTTCTCGCTTCCGACACATGAAACATTTCCACTCTTTTCTCTCAATTTTATGTCTGGTGGTTTCACGTTTCCGCGCCACAAATTATAGAACTTTTATTTATGTGCCCGTGAAAGCTTTTTAAAAGCTAAGCTTTTACAGCTTTTGTTTGCTATAGGTAATTGTTGGAATAAAAACTCCCTTTGACTCCTTTTGTTTATTCAATTTCAATAAAATTCTCAATATACTGAATTACGTAAATATTTGTCATTACTGCAAAAGTATAAGTTTTTTCAATAAATTATAAAAGATATTTATTTTTAAATTTTTCAACATCGAAACAAGCAACAACTTACTAGTTGAGTAATAATTTAATTTTGTTAAAATAGCAATTATTTTAACAATCATTTGATTTACATTGTTGGTTTTCACTCGCGCCTTGCGGTCTTTAGCAAACACGCATTTTGATTAGCCCACTGATTTATTATGACAGTATAAACTATTATTTTACGCGTGAAATTGTTTTGTTTCATTATCAGTTGATTGAAAATTGCTGGATTTATTTGAAAGTTATTATATACATACATTGGGGGAGGCCTATGTTCAGCAGTGGATGGATAAAGGCTGATGAAGATGATGATATCATACTCGTAACATACAGATAAACCAACAAGGAATGGAAGAAAGGAAACAACGATTTTTTTTATTTTGAAATGCCTATAAAATTAAATATGTATTTAGATTTGATTGAGTACAAAATCTGGGCGTCTGACATGTAGCGGATATCCAATTAGATCATCATTCAGTGACCTGACAAGCAAGCTGATTTTGGTTATACTGACATAACTTTTTACGAAATATAACGCGGTTTAAGATTTTACATGCTCAACTACACAAAAGCAGTATCAACCAGAATGCAAACTACACACACACTCCACGACCACGCGGCACATACTACTTGCAGCACTGCGAGGTTCGCTTAGACGTCTCGTTGATGCGCGTGTTCATTTTAGTGTGCCTTTTCAAACGTTTCCTTGTAGTTTGAATTCTGGTGCTATATTTATACTGAGTTAACGTTTCAGATACTTTACAGCAGCCATTGTCGGAGGACTGAAGTGACAGATGTCTTAACCTTACAAAGTCAATACTAATTATGAAGATAATATTTCAAGACCTATTTCTGTAAATAGATTTAGTTTGAGCGGTATTAATTTCATAAGCAAGCTGTTAGTGACTCAGCGTTTCCTTTGTAACGTATATTCGTATCGTAGCAAACTCCAACGAAGATTAGTTCAATAAATCGTTAACATTGGTGTTTAGAATAATATTAGTGCAGCAAGTAATTATTGAGCGACGATGGTTCATTGGGTATGAACTTGACCCCTTATACGAGAGGTTCCGGATTTGATCCTATGGTTTTCCTACATTTCTAAGTACACCCAAGCACTAGACCATCGTTTACTTACCGGTGAAGGAAAACATCGTGAGGAATCCTGCGTGCCTGATGCGATTAAAAGTATTTAAAGGTATGTGAATTTCACCAACACGCATTGGGCCAGCGCATCGGTGAACTATGGCATATTACCCTCTTGGCCTGATTCCGAAGACCCGTGCCTAGCAGAGAAACATGATATAGGGGTTGACACTTTTCTTTTTTTAAAGTTATTATTAGCTATTTTTGTATATAGCATATTGCGAAACAGTATTGAAATCAAATATGTAAGAACAATTTAAGTTTAGGATAAATCAAGATGTGGGCTGGTCACAGACTCAAGGCAGTGGATGCTGGATTTTCGATTGGTGAATGAAGGTGAGGCCGCGTTAGGCAAATGAATTAGTTTTGGTCAGGCATTAACCACGTTTTTATGGTGTTAGTGGCAACGGGTCGTTTGATTTGACGTTCACAAAAAAGCATTCTTTCGGCAGTGAAAGACTAATTATGATGATGAATATGAAGTTCGCAAATTATTCTGTAGAAATAGCAGACATGTTTTACTAATCAACTTGCAAAACAATCAGCGGTTATGAAACATCTGGAATATTTAAAGTGTTCTGTGTTTTCCTGACAACTATAAAGCCTGACGGGCAGTTTAGTCGCTAGGTTATATTTAAATAGACTATTTGTTCTTATTTCGAGTATAACCGGATTAGTAATGTAATACATAAAATACGAATCAATAGAGTGATTTGTCTGCTGATGTAATAGCAATTCAACCAACCAGTGATCTGTGTGACATCTCATCGGCCAATTATCCGTCAATGGCCGTCAGTTGGTCCAATTAGAGCGCAGCGTAGTGTCGGAGACGTAGCGCAGCATATATACATAATTGGTTAAAATTTTAATTAATATGCTTACATCTCAGGAATTGAAAAAGAAACATAAAATGACATTTCTTATACATAAGATAATTGTACTTATAGAGAAGGCAGATGGCGGTCAGATGCTAAGTAATAAGCATTGCCCACATAAACAAGATCACCTCTGACCAACCCAGGTAACCCCTTCTGAGAGGAGAGAGAGAAGAGGAGAGAAGGAGAATCAGATGACTCCTATCATAATAATAATAATATCTATGGACACTTTAACACCACATTAATCTGGTCCCGAGCTAAGTTTCCGAAGAACTTGTGTTACGGGTACCAGACAACGGAAATACATATATTTAATACTTTTATATTAATACATATATTAAAGATTTTTATTATAATATAATACACATAATATTGAATACACATCCATGACCCAGGAACACAGAAACTTTTTTGTTTCCTGGCAAGATTCGAACCCGCTACCTCCGGGTTGAGTGCCAACGCGCTAACCACTGAGCTACAGAGGTCATCTGATCGTCTATTTTAATATCCAAATTAATGAAGTATCAAGCCAGAAATTTCATAAACATGTTCACCCGTACGTTGTCAAAGTCAAAGTCAACATTTTTTAATCAAAATAGTACTACCAAAGTATATTTTTGAACGTCAATTGAGCCTACCACCGGTTCCAAAGGTTTAACTAATATTTTCAAATATTCAAGTATAGTATAATATGAGTAGAATCTAGCAAGAAACTGTTGGGTTGCTCTTTTCAAAATATAGTTTACAATTTTTTGTCTATCGTATAAGTCTCGGTGCTAATAAGACTGGATATTTACCCTACCTCAATGGTAAATGCTTCGTGCAAAGTTAATTCCAGCTGGAATACTATTCGAATATACATTAAATGAAAAATCGATTTCGGCGCTTCACTCTGTTCATTACTATTTCAACATGTATTCCCTTCGATAAAGGTCTTATCAATTATTAGTTCTAATTTGAATTCGATTCAAACTATTTTCTGTTTATATATTATTTATTTGACACACTTTTTCAAACTTGACGCTAAGCTTGCGCACTCTGAAAAAGTCATAATTTTATTTTTGTTCAATAAATCCTCCGATCCAATAATCCACAAAGTATATTTTTGAACGTTGTTGAATCACTCTCCGGTTCAAAGGCGAGCCGAATAAGAAGAACTGGCGAAACAAACTCAGAGAAACTAGTAAAAAAAACCATGGGTTGCACTCCGGGAGTGCCGGCAGAAGTGAGAACTTGAATATTAACGTTGTGCATTTTTTATTCTTTCTCGTTCGTTCTTTGCTCTTGCTGGCGGAACGTTACATGACGTCATCTTTTTCATGCATGCTGCCCGTAATATCAAGTGATTATACGTTGTCACGTCAAAAATTTCGATTTACACTCTTATTTTTTTAAATCGGATTAGTAATTTCGAAGATTGGCTTACATATGTACGTATATTACTTCTTTATTGTAATAACTTAGTTCACTTCACATTACTCACAATTTCACGAGAAGGCTGTAGTTTGCCTATGCTCCAAATGCGGGCAAACTTTACATACAAACAATTCTAGTCTTATGCATGCGGGTTTGCGATGTTCCCCTTCAATTAAACTTGAATTTCTATAATATGGAACAAAATTATAAAAACCTGTTCTTGAGGGCAATTCTTGGAGATGGGACCAACTATAGGGTATTGAAGTAAATTTGTTTGAACTAGAATTTAACTTTTTTTCTCATTGTTATATTATATGTTGTTCTATTGTTTATATAATATGAAGAGGGCATAATAAGTGTTCTATATACGGAGACTTGAAAAGCAAGGATTTTTTTAGACGTCCAGAATATTCAGATGAAAGATTAGTACTTTTACTTGATCCTGTTCGCTGTTTCGCTTGTTCTAGGGTTTTTGTTTTCTTTTCTTTTTGGCTTTCTTCTTTATTTAATAAGTTTATTTTACTTAGTTGATCATCACAAACGACATGCTAGTAAAAAAATGTAAATCATCTTTATAAATAAATCAAATTGCAGCGTTTGTTTGCAATTTTAAATCAACAGTGTTTCACTTAACACATGTTATGACAGTACATGTAGTGTATACTTCATCTAGCATAGCGTCTGTGATGATCAACGTTACTATACTCATATCAGTATTTTAAAAAGAAAGAAAAATACTTTTATTTTTAACAACAACACACCAAAAATATACAGCTTACAGTTTTAATAATGTGAACAATAAAGGCAGCCACTCAGCATTTGTCACACCATTACAGCAATTTCATTTTTTATTTTTTTTCTGCTAACCTCTGTAACAGCTGCGTCAATTTTGATGCGACGCTTACCGGAAAATAGTAGATATTATAAGGAGTGACATAAACTATGAAAATAAACATCATCAATCCAGACACGGCTGTTAGTCTATGTTAATGCGGGCGAAGCTGCGGACAACAGCTAGTATTTTATTCACAATGTATAAACTTAAAATAGAAAATGGAATAAAATGAAGTAATATACGTGTTTATGCGCAAAAAAAAACAAGAAAAGTCCAGAATGACGGCGTATTGTGGGAACGAAGATGTCAAGCGCAGCGACACGGCATCACACGCATCAAATCGTCATGACGCTGTCATAAAATGATGTCGGCATGCCATTTGCCGTTGCAATATTCGATTTTACTGACGCAGCGCACCAATACATGTTTCTCATATAAATAACGTCCTCTTGTAAGAGGTGATGCTGCATTGCAGCCAAATTGCATGACGCCGTCATAAAATGATGTCATGACGATGACGGCATGCCATTTGCCGTTGCAATATTCGATTTTACTGACGCAGCGCACCAATACATCGCGGGCTTCAAGCCAGAGGGGCGTATAAAAAAAATGCGTTTTTTTTTTATTACGTCAATAAATTGTAAGTTTATCGATACACCACCTCTGTTTTTTTCTTAACTGTACGTGAATTACTTTAGAAGATATTAATTAAACACTTTAAGGCGTATAACTGAGGACGGATATTATTTTCGAGCCAGAAAGTCGTACCGCGGTCGTAACCACGAATTACGAATTGTGTATCGGACCACAAAGACGTATGTACATACGTTTCAAATCTATTATCAATTTTCATATGACAGTATCAATATAATGTCGTGCCATATAGGCGTATGTTCATACGACTTTTGAATTTGTTATACGAATACGAAGGCAACCGCGGATCAAACGAAGTATCAATATTATGTCTCTACAATTTACATCTCAAATCTCTCCAACGTTGATCACCTAATTTTATTTTCTGACTGCTGTCCGGGGCAGAATAGAAATTCTGTGCTTGTTGCTATGCTCAATTATATCATTACATCACCTACCAATAATAATATTAGAATCATTGACTATAAATTCCTGGAACCCGGTCACACCTACATGGAGTGTGACAACATGCACTCGACAATTGAACGTGCCTCTGGGTATGCCAAAATCTACACGCCTGATGACTGGCAAAATGTAAAGACAATCCATATAATGTTGAAGTTATGGAACACACAGATTTTTTGGATTAAAAATCACTGCGAAGTACTATTATTCCAAATACATTGAAAGCCACTGATGGAACTGTTTTGAAATGGGCTAACGTAAGATGGTCACGATTTAATAAAGACATTCCACATTCGTTTTTTTTTTTCAAATTTGATTACTGGGAAGAATTTAAAGAAGTTAAATTAAAGGAGAACAAGATCAGAACGTAATTCCCATCTTGCAAAACTGTACCCTGAACAAATTTTGTTAAAAAAAGTAAAACATACAGATCTGGTGGCAATGTGTCAGGATGGAACGATACCTAAGAATCATCACTATTACTACGAAAAGCTACCTGTTCAATCCGTATCAGTATCGTTGCCTCAGACTAGCTCTCATCAAAATGATGACGAACTGGAATTATCTGCAACACGAGCCTCCTATTTAAAACGTCGGTCAGGGAAAAAGAATTAATAAGTACTTACAAGTACTTACTTAGAAGTTTGAACTTCTTACCTTTGTTTGCTCAAGGTTAGATTTAAATAGATTAAGTCGTTTGCCTGTAGGTAACTGCTCTAAATGTTAATGGCATTGCATGCAACTAAAGGTAATCATCATCATCATCATCATCAGCCTTTATCCGTCCACTGCTGAACATAGGCCTCCCTCAATGAACGCCAAGACGACCGATCTCTTGCTACTCGCATCCAACGCGGACCTGCCACTGCACGGAGATCGTCTTTCCATCTGGTTAATGGCCGACCAACACTTCATCTACCTAAACGCGGCCTCCACTCTTGAACCTTAATGGCTCATCGGCCATCCGTTTTTCTGAGTGCGTGACCAGCCCATTGCCACCTCAACGTGCTTATTATTCGCATGATATCGGTAACTTTAGTTCTCTGGCGGAGGTCTTCGTTTCGAATCCTATCTGCCAAAGAACCACCCAGCATAGCACGCTCCATAGCACGTTGAGCTACGGCAAACTTGCGGACCAGTCGTAAATTAAGAGGCCACGTTTCGGCCCCGTAGGTCGTCACGGGGAGAACGCATTGGTTGAAGACTTTCGTCTTCAAACTCTGCGGTATAGACGACGTGAGAATATGGCGAAGCTTCCTAAATGCTGTCCATCCTAATTGAATCCTCCTATCGGCTTCCCTTATCGAAGTTATGTCGACCTAGCTGCAAAGTATGCCCAAGGTAGACATACTCTTGCACGACTTCGAGAGTTTTGCCATCGACGTTAACAGGCCTAGGGAGAACGTGCTCATTGAATATGACTTTCGTCTTGTCCAAGTTCATCCTAAGGCCCACCCGTCGGGAGGATAACTAAAGGTAAATACTTACTAAATGCAGCGGTATTTTTAGTTTTGAATATTCTTCATATTTTTAAGTTTTGATTTTAGAAGTGGATATTCATTTTTTATATTATATAGCAGTTTATGCTATATAGGTAAACTACTTTTTTCTAATTTTAATTTATTCTTTAGAATCTTTAGATTGTCAAGATCTCAGCAATTCGCGAATACTTATAAAGACCAAAAAACAATAGTTATGATTGTAGTACTAGAGTGTGAAAGAAGCTAAGTTTTTGTTTGTTTTTAAAAGTTTATTTGTTAAGAAAGTTCCTTTTAAAACAGTAATATTTTCAACAATTTTTGTGTCTTGTTTTATTTAATTACCTTCGAAATTAACCTTAAACAGACTTTACGTCTGTCTTTGAATAAAACTACTTTTATATTTTCGACAAGCCAGATGGACGTATAGTCTTCAAAAGTGGTAGAAATACTGCATTTAATTATTGAAAAAATATTTATTAATGACATTTCACGATACTTGTACTAAGTTTAGATGTTTTTTTAAATTTTTCATTGCATATAAAAGTTTTGAATTATACGTCCATCCGATGAAAGCATATTCTGAAAAAAATTACATACGGTTCGCCTAAAACTGTCGAGCCAAATAGAAATAAGTGCAATATTGCGAGTTTTTAAATACTTACAAAAAAAATGAACATTTCATGTAATTAAAGAAGTACTTTCATAGACATATGCAAATTTTCAGTTAAAGAGATACAATGAAAAAGAACTTATTAAGTTTTTTTTGTTTCCTGAAAAGTAGAGGTATTGCTTATACGACCCTCTGGCTTGAAGCCCGCGACATGTTTCTCATATAAATAACGTCCTCTTGTAAGAGGTGATGCTGCATTGCAGCCAAATTGCATGACGCCGTCATAAAATGATGTCATGACGATGACGGCATGCCATGTGCTGTTGCAATATTCGGTTTCACTAACGCAGCGCGCCTGTAAGAGGCTCAAAAATAACCTCTTGTAATAATTCTATGCTGCTTTGCAGCCAAATTGCCAGCACGACTGGGGAGGTACCTCACGCTCACATGAAATCGGCGTTAAGTGACAGCAATGCTGTCGAGTTGCGGTTTGTGAGAGTTTCCGTTGGCATCTGCATAACCTCTGGTTGTGTGAATGTTTTAACATTCACGACACGCAAGGCTTCGATTGTTCGATTGCCCTTCTATGGTATGAAAAAAAAACAGCGCAATGTCCGTTTCTATATAACAACAAATTAACTGGGTTCATTATTTTTCCCTTATTATATTGAGCACTTGAACGTATTGAGTTGAATTTCTTACCAAATGTAGTGATAATATTATTATACCAAAGAAAATCCTATGGGTCAATGGTTAGACAGACATCATACCTGTTTTTCATCCGATGGTGGTGAGACATAGAGAGAGAGAGAAAATATTATTTATTTATTTATTTCAATTACACAATTCTCTGAACTTACAAATAATTTTAAATTTAGAATTATTAAAAGTTAGTTGATTTTTCCTACTCCACAGGCATATATTGTCTATGTCACTTTGTAATGCCAGGCAATCCGATTGATTCTCAACTTTTAAAAATAATTTTAAATCATCTGCGAACATAAGGCATTTGGCCCTAGTTAGTGTATCGGGTAGATCGTTGATCATAATAAGGAACTGGGTAGGTCCCAAAATACTACCTTGACTGACTCCAGAGTATTTAGAATACGGATCGGAACCAACTCATCCTAACTGTACGTACTGAATGCGTCCTGATAAATAACTGGAAAAGTATTTTATTAATTTGGGCGTAAAACCTATTTTCCAAAACTTTGACAAAAGTATTTCAAAAGGCTTTTTGAAAATCAAAATAGGCAACGTCAACCTGTTTTCTTTGATCTAACGCTTTGGCCGTGTAGTCAACAAAGTTGGTAAGATTAGTCGCAGTCGAGCGACAGGCGCGAAAGCCATGCTGCGAGTCGCATAGTCGTGAGCGTATTTGCGTTGTGATATAATAATTCAAGATACTCTCTAAAACCTTACCGAAACCTGAGATAATAGCAATATGGCGGTGATTGTCAATACTAGATTTACAGCCGCTCTTGGGTATTGGTGTAACGCGTGATTTTCTCCATATATTCGGATATGTACCATTTGAAAGCGACTGATTATATATAAAATAAAGTGGTTCTAAGAATACTGAGATACAGTCCTTAATAAGGTAGGGAGGGATACCGTCCGGTCCTACTGCGGAGAGAGCTTTGCGACGCTTAACCGATGTTTTTATGTCCGACCTAGTTATATGTTTTATAGATACACTCGAAGAAGATAACATATCCGGCTCTGAGCAAATACTATTTATGATTATACATATATTAGAAGGGTATGAAAATTAAACTAAACTAAGTAGTCATTGTTTTTGCAAGTTGAATATTATTAATTAATTTTTAAACATATTGACATATCACCAACATAGTGATCCTATAAGATGTTTCATCATTTTGAGGAACGGAACCCTAAAAACACAAGCGATTTAATTAATAAAAAAATATTGTGGGTGTGTAATAATGACGCATTCGAACCTATCCTTCGTTCAATAAATACGGTTCACATGGGGACAGGCCGGGCGAGGCTGTAATAAACAAGGTACTGTAATAAAATTTTTATTTGAAGTTAAGTTTATATGAGCGATATAAGTCGATAAAAGTTATTAAAAGATTTTAAAAATCTAGTTTTAAGTTTAACGAAACTACTAAGCCGTATACTAACTGTGTTGGACGCGAGGGGTAAGAGATCGGTCATCTTGGCGTTCATTTAGGGAGGCTTATGTTCAGCAGTGACGGATAAAGTGATGATGATGACGATTATGATGTTAATGAATCTACTACACTAAGGGCCTGTTTCACAAACTCCAGTTAAGTGCCCAATAGGCTATCGGCAACATATTTGGCAGATAGAGTATGGAGTATCTGTCAAATATGTTGCCGATAGCCTATTGGGCACTTAACTGGAGATTGTGAAACAGGCCCTAAAGCTAAAAACTATTTCACACCTATCTAACGGCGGCTTTCAATATCCTATCTATCTTAAAATTTTCTTATCTATCTTGAAGTTTTGACACATTTTCTTACAAAATCTGACAAAATTTTAAGATCGATAAGAAAATTTTAAGATAGGATATTGAAATACGCCGTAAATTGATATAAAGCTAACAAATTGTCTGCCTAACGCGCTAAACTACAGTATTATAAGTGGGAATCAAAAATTGTATCTATAATTATAGGACAATTATTGATAAAAATTGGCTCTTTATTTAAGAGTTTGAGTCAATCGGTGGAAAACAGCAAGTACCCAAAAAATAGCAATAATAATAAACTGAACAGCGATCCCAAATAAAACAAGCGATTGACCGCCCCAGGCAGAAACAAAAACGGATCAAAACCGTTTGATATTACACCTACGTGTTTTTCACTTCTTTTTATTTCTGTTATTGACTATTAGACCGATCTATGAATTCGCAATTGACTTTTGAATGTGAATTGTTTCAACTGAATTCAATTTGATCGTTTATGTTTTCTACGTCGAAATTCAGTTACACAATAAATACAATAAATTCGATCACTGAAAATTGAATTACTTTTAATGATCATAATAATATAACGATCCAATTTCTCATATTATCATTTACTAGTGTCACTATTTCAAAAAGTTTTATTGTATTTTATACTAGCTATTGCAAGCAGCTTCGCCTGCGTCAACTAAGATTTAAAAGGAGATCATAACTTTTTTTAAATTTTATATAGCCTCTGGTCATCGGAGATAGTGTAGCTTTCTAACAGTGAAAGAATTTTTCAAATCGGTCAAGTAGTTTCGGAGCCTATTTAATACGAATAAACAGTCAAATCTTTCCTTTTTATAATATTAGTATAGATGGATAGTAGAGGCAGATACTCTTTGTGCAGTATCCGTGTTGCGATGGGAGATGCGAATGGCAACGATTTGG
Organism: Lycaena phlaeas; assembly: GCA_905333005.2. Taxonomy (NCBI): domain Eukaryota; kingdom Metazoa; phylum Arthropoda; class Insecta; order Lepidoptera; family Lycaenidae; genus Lycaena; species Lycaena phlaeas. Next base: position 18,942,168 of record HG995168.1, on the reverse strand, counting down.
CCATCTTGACGTTCATTGAAGGAAGGCTCTGTTCAGCAGCGGACGAGCATGACAATCTTGAGAAAACCTGAGAATACGCAATAAAAATACGCACTCTGGAGTCAGGATTTATTTATTTATTTATTTTATTGGTTTACCAACCATTGATAACACAGATACAATATTTTGATGTATACATAGGTTTTTCAGATGATAATAATATGTGGTATTTTGAGCTCTTGAGGCAAACGCTATCGGTAGCATGTGGCTCTCGAGAATTGCTCGAGTTACGAGTACTTGACAGTTACCATCTCATAGCAAGTGGTTTCTCTAAACTCAATTAGATATTGCCTGCTCTGTCACATAACTTACATAATAATGTAACATATGTCAGTAACATGCAATGAGTGTTACTGACTTAGTACTTAGAAGATCCTTTTATTTCTTAAACGCATACGATCCTTCGCTTTTAAAGCGTCGCGATAAAATTCGACGTTGGCTCGAGTTGCAAGTTTGGCATGCTAAATTCGATTTAACGTGAACCACTTAACGTCGAAAATCACTCAACAGCATTTGACTAAAAAGCGCCGTGCTTTAGAAACACTTTCATGTAGACACCTGATTTACATTTGTCTCATTCGAAAGCTTTTTTAACGCTCGTTTTAAAAGCGCTCGTCTGAACGGGGCCTTATCACTACATATTATAAAACAAAGTCGCTTTTTCTGTCCCTATATCCCTTTGTACGCTTAAATCTTTAAAATTATGCTACAGATTTTGATGCGGTTTTTTTTAATAGATAGGACAATTCAAGAGGAAGGTTTATGTACATAATTTATTAAGTTTTTATATACATTGGCTAAGATATAACAATAATTGTTGGAGGAGTCGGAAAAAAATAGGCCGTCTGGGAGTTTTCAACGAAAACGCTGCCTAAACCCTTTGAGATATAACAAAATAATGTATGGTGGAATTGTATATCTTAAATAGGTCTACAAAAAAGTCCGCGATGGCATATCTATCTCTTAAGGATATCATAAGGATATCATACTATATCCATTTAATACTTTAAAAAAATGGGCAGTTAAAACGTGATAATTTGAAAGTTATTTACACAAATACGGTATGAATCCTTATTATTTTTAATCAGTTAATTAGCTTAAGCACTTCATGATGATAATTTTTCCCCTTTACATCATGCAAATTAAATGAATACTTTGGGAGATATGGCAAAATCAAAAATAATACGCAAGAAAATAAATCGTGTTGCCGTGATTCGAACGGCAGATCTAAGTTCACGCGGGCGAAGCTGCGGGTAACAGCTAGTTCTCTATAAAACACAGCAGTTAATACAATAATAAAAGCGTAAAAACGTCAAACACTTTATGCACTCTATAACATTTTTTTCGATTTCGTTGATGAGTAAAAAATCTCCACATTTGCAAATCTGAAAACTGCACGTAGATATTTCTTTTATTTGGTCTGAGTGAGAAAGGTTTTTATTACGTTTTTCCCCAACGAGTAAAATGGGAGTTAAAGCTTGGATGTTCCAGCGTTTTTAATATATCCCTGCAATGGCAGTGCCACGGGCATTAAAGTAGATTATTTATTCACGAAAGTGAAAGGACAAGTGTTAAAATTATTTCTGCTTCAGTTAGTATAATTGTAATAATAGGTATATACTATAATATAGTATATATAATATAGAGCGACGATGGTCCAGTGGCAGATGGACTCAGCTTATGCGAGAGGCCCGGGTTCGATCCTGACCCCCCGTGTGTGCCTTGAAATGGGTTTTTCTAATTTCTAAGTACACTCCAAACACGAGACGATCGCTCGCTCACCAGTGAAGGAAAACATCGTGAGGAAACCAGCATGCCTGATGAGATTGAAAGTCTTTGAAGGTATGTGAAGTTCACCAACTCGCACTGGGCCAGCGCGGTGAACTATTGGTACAATGACCCTCCTCGCCTGATTTCGAGGAGGAGACCCGTGCCCAGTAGTGGGACATAAAGGGTTGATACTTTACTTTTTTTACTATAATATTATAATAAAGAAGATATTATGTACTTATTTATACTAACTGTTATATATAATATCGTTATATCTTCTTAGTCTTCCTTGTCTTAGCTTTAGTAAGTTTTTCTTTACATAACATGATATACTAAAAGTATAGTTAATTTATATGAGTAGAAACTGTACTTATATAAATATAAAGAATAGTATAAAAATAAATTCCTTTTTAAACGACTTTGAAAAACGTGGCGTTTCTTAATATTTTTTGATGCCTATTCTAGCCTAGTTTTTTTGGTCAAAAAAGTATATTCATAATTTTATTGTACAATATGATGTCGGTTAATAAAGGTAAAAAATTGTCAATAATAATCAATCATTAATGCTACTAATATTATTAACGCGCAAATACGTATGAATGCTTCCACGCTTTCTACTCTTAAATAAATAACTTAATAGATTTTTATGGAACTTAACAATACTAGAGCTTATACATTAGAATAGCACATAGATTTGAATTTATCAGCCTACTCCCACGGGAACGCAAGAAGTCCGTGGGACGCTACTAGTTATATAAACTTACTTGGGATTAGAGGCATACAGTCGATCAATAAGGCCCTGGAGTGCAAGCCATCGTAGCTTACCTCCGACTAGATGGAAAGCTGCCTTGACTAATTAATGACTGACCAGTTTTTCCATTCATCAAATGTCCATACATTTTTTTCCCTTATTACAATATCTTATTTCCTTATTTTTAATATAAAGAAACGGTACTTCGTCATATCTCCAAGCCCGGCATCATTTGTTACAAGTTTTTCCTTTTCAGATAAATTCTTTGATCATAAATTATATTCGCAACAAATGGATAAGTGTGATATATTTTATTTATTGTCTAGATACAGTTCAAATAACAATGTTCTTCTATAATTCTGTGAAGGAATTTCATGAAAAAATCTCTTAGTATACAAAAAGTAATATTGAAAATTCTGAGTCACAGACTTGTTTTGCCCGAGCATGTATTAGCAATGGAGTCCTCCTTAGCCTTCGTCTTTTTTTGTTTTATTAGCTTAGGCTTGTAATTGTTTCTTGTGAGGAGTTGGCATAAGAAATACACATTTTGTATTAAAACTTTAATATAAGAATCATCTTAATCTGGCGTAAGATATGTTTAAGACATGACTTAAACAAAATCTAAGCTTTTATATAGTGACAGTATCTCAATTTACGAGTTTTCAACAATTGTGTGAACGTGCGAAATATAAATGAGCCTAATATTGTACGGCTTTATATGGCATTAATAGGATATTCACGTTTTCGTGAGGTGTCAAATCGTCGCAGACTAAAGCTTAACGAAATATGTGGTATTTTTATAATAGTTGATAGGCAAATTGGCAAAGCCACCTAACACTAGAACGTGGTATACATCGCCAACAACAAAATCCCGGGTGAACTCAGGTTCACCCGGGATTTATCAAGGCCATTCATTCATTCTAAACATTAAATAATCCATACATTATATTCGTTATTCCGTTATATTCATTCCTTCATTCATTCCTTCATTCATTAATTTACTCTGTTCATTAATTCATGCTTATATGGTAAGTTTCAGTGCTAATACTGTCCTGATCTCTTCCAAAGCACACGTGTGAATTAATCAACACGTTGATTAGCTATTGTGATTCACCGGTAAATTATCACCTAAAATTAATTCATATTTGAAATTCTATTATCATTGCTTCGAATAAATTTAGTAACGTTTAATATTCATTAAATTCTAAATTAATCCACTCCATTTCAATATAATTCACTCCACTAATGCGTAGTATGCTTATTATAACGTGGATAGCACATAGTTTAATAACTAATTTGAATAACAAATTCGAAACAGGACTGATCACTTCACAAATACAATTTTGCGCTATTGAAACGTGATGTCAGTCGAGTCAGTGAACGGGCTTATTGCGAATGTTGCCATAGTACAAATCTTAGAGCTAGTACATACTAGGCGCTCAGAGTTGCGTCGAGCGCGCGTTAGTCACATACACACACCGCGCTTGGCACGGCGTTCGAAGTGCGTTAGTAGGATGAATATACTTTTGGCTCACTTCGAAAATGGACGTCGGAATCATGTCAAATGTGATGCGCCCTTATAGTGGAAAACAACTCACACACATAAAAAAGTTTTCAATTACAGACTATCGAGAGCAAGGCACTATATCGAATGCACAGCAACAAACGGCGAATATTTCCTATTCATACTTTATTTTTATAATCGGGACTTTCCATATTCCAAATAGCTGGTCGCTTTTGGATTTCATCTATAAAGAAATCAGTATCGAAATATTCGATCTCTATTTTCGTAACGTGCGTCCACTCTACACAAAAGCGCGCAATCAAATGTACAACAAAATGGCGGCTCATGTATCCCCAAGAGCGCAGCTGACGCCACAACAACGCGCGTTAGAGCGGGTACACATTGGACGTTTTGAAACGCGCGCTTTGTTAACGCGCGTTTTGAGAACCCTGAATTCTTTTAAAGTGTACACATGTATAGGCGGGTTGCTGGTCAAGCGCGCGTTTGACGCGCGCTTACATTTTTACGTTCGAACGCGCGTTGCTATGGCGTCAGCTGCGCGCTTGGGGATACATGAGCCTCCATTTTGTTGTACATTTGATCGCGCGCTTTTGTGTAGAGTGGACGCACGTTACGAAAATGGAGATCGAGCATTTTGAAACTGATTTCTTTATAGATGAAATCCAAAAGCGACCAGCTATTTGGGATATGAAAAGTCCCGATTATAAAAATAAGGTAATTAAAAAAAGTAATTGGGAGGAGATGGTAAATATGTAATTTTTTGTGACGCTGAAGATGATAGATAATTTGGAGAAAAAGAAATTGTTCGGTGGGTAATTATTTGTTCTGATTTTTTGTTTACAATAATGTGTTATTTATATCGTATTGTCTTGCTATTGAAGTTTTCCCTCGTTTACAAAATAATTGGCAAATTTGTCTCTAGCAGTCCTAGCTGTCAAGCTGCCGCGTGGTATATTTTCTGGACTTATGGATTGTAAGGATAAAAGATAAAGTGTATCTTCATATCTATAACCGTCGCGTATACGCACATAATTATGTAATACGGTGCATGCTTTGATTATAATATTTTCTGCGGACTCAATGTTTACACCTATTGGTCTATGAAATATTCGCCATTTGTTGCTCAATATTCCGAAAGTGCAATGAATATAGCGACTTGCCCTCGATACTCGATAGTCTGTAATTTTAACTTATTTTATGTGTGTGAGTTGTTTTCCACTATAAGGCATCACATTTGACATGATTCCGACGTCTATTTTCGAACTGAGCCAAAAGTATATTCACCCTACTAAAGCACTTCGAACGCCGAGCTAAACGCGGTGTGTGTATGCGACTCACGCGCGCTTAACGCAACTCTGAGCGCCTAGTATGTACTGGCTCTTAGAACTAAAAAATGTAAGCGCGCGTCAAACGCGCGCTTGGCCAGCAGCCCGCGTTTACATGATTCGGGGTTCTGAAAACGCGCGTTAGCAAAGCGCGCGTTTGAAAACGTCCAATCTGTACCCGCTCTAAAAGAATTCGAGGTTCTCAAAACGCGCCTTAACAAAGCGCGCCTTTCAAAACGTCCAATGTGTACCCGCTTTTATGAGGAGCCTACAGGAGATGAATACATGAATATCAGGAATTGCGAAGTCAAATAAATAACGCAAAATTCATTTTAATATTATAGGTATTAGAACTTTTTGAAATAATTATCGCATATGTACGTGTTATTTCATGGAGTGTCAAGGGATTGGTCGTCTGGGCGTTCATTGAAGGCCTATGTTTAGTAGTAGATTGATAAAATGATAAAGATGATTTCAATGAATCTCTTCTATAAATTAAATTTTTACTAGTATTCCGTCCCGGATTTGCACGGTAAATATTTTGTAACTCAGAAACAGAAACGTCCGATAGGATGTTAAAGATAATAAATTGGTAGGAAAGTGAAAACTGGCAATCATAAAGCGCTTATAATAAAATAGATATTTACAAAAATTATCATCATCAGCCCGCATACAGTTGTACATCTAAACTAACACAGGCAAAGCTGCGGGGAAATCAGCCAGAATGGACACAGTTTTCCTACCAATTTATTCGATAAAAAAACATTTTGTGTTTCTGTATAAAGGTACCTATAGATTATATAAAACCTATAGATTATATAAAACTCATCATATCAATGATTTTTTACTTGTAAGCTTATTTGAGCAATTTTAGAGTGAACAAAAATCGCAGTTCGATCTTACGAAGAAACAAAAAAGATTCTGTGATTTTTTTAAATATTAGTATTAATATAAAAAGTATTAAATATTATATGTATGTATGTTGTCTAGTACCTATAACACAAGTTTTTCGAAAAGTTACCACGAGACCAGATTGACGTGGTGTAAAAAGCGACCATATATTATTATAAAAAAATGATATTCTTATCATATTTTTATTATTAGTTAGACCTTATGATTATGTTGATGTTATTTTCTTTGTCTAAAATCTAAATAATCAAGAATATAATATTATGCAGATTTTGTAGTTTAGGTCTATTCAGAACCCAACGTGCCTGGAATTCTGATTCAATGGCTATTGCGGTTGACGTTGAGTTAGATATTTCGAGCATCAGTCGGCCAGAGCGAACCGCAATGGCTTGGAAATCACTGGGATTAATATGAAAGGACTACGTTATAATAGACTGTAAAGTGTGCTAGATTTTATGTTTTGGTTTTTGCAGTGGCAAAAAAGTAAATACTTAGAGTTATATAAAGTTTAACGGCACATGAAATGGTTTATGAAATTGAGAACTGACTTTTTCATCGAAAAGAAGTTACATAGTTATTAAAATGTCCACTGCTCCCGCGCCGGGACGACCAGATGAGATTAGCTTTCTTTTTCATGAAATTTTGTATACATGTGTTAAAAACGGCGATAAATCGGTCTAGCTAGGATACATTTTTAGAAAACTTTTTTTTATCCGTGTTTTGAGGCATCGATAAAATATGGTTAGAATACGAACGTCAATTTCGCTGTCAAATAATATGTCATGGTAGCTTAGTGGTGAAATTATATAGGCAGTTAAGTTCGAACGAGCCTGGTTGAATCTCCAGTCCAAATTTTTTTTAAGATAATTTTTTTTGGAAGAAAAATTTTATCGTATTTTATCACTTAGGGTACCGAGCAAGTGCTCGGTCAACCAGGTACTAACACATAAAATGACTATAAAAATAAACTATATATACACTTATTAATAAAGATCAAACAACTGAACACAATAAAAAAGCAAGAGAGAGAAAATGGAAACAAAATATTACAAAAAAAAAACTTCGAATTTAAAAGCCTGTACGGATATTATGTCTCTGAGTTTTTTCTTATAGACACCTAGTGAGCATCTGAACGGGTCGACTTCAAAGAAATGATTATTATAGTGCCTCAGTGCTCGGGGAATAAAATATGTGTTGCCAGCTAATTTGATATAATATATATTTTTGTCTGTTTTTTGTATTTGTTATTTTGATTATAATGAAACAACTTTTACGGATTTTATCGCGGATTATTTAGTTTTTTACAATCCCGACGTTTCGGATACTTTACAGCAACCATAGTCACGGGAGGACTGGTTGCTGTAAAGTATCCGAAACGTCGGGATTGTAAAAAACTAAATAAACCGCGATAAAATCCGTAAAAGTTGTGTCATTATAATTAGTGAAATTCGCGTGAACATAAGAAAGCAATATTTGTCATTTTGAATTAGTATATTATATTTTATTTATTTATTGTTTTGTGGCAAATATATTTAATACTATCTGACTGCGTCACTAGTATGGCGCAGCAATTTGGAGGCGACTTAGTAATCTCTGAGATTACCAAAGCGCCTCTAACTGAAAATTACGAGCTTTTATAATATAATTTGGATTTCATCAGAGGGCTAATCCTGTTATTTAGCCGTGATGATGAAGAAGCAAATACCCTTGGTTATACCAAAAATAACAAAACATAAAGTATTTTTAAATTTTATTGATTTTAGATCTTAAAAGCGATAAATACGCGGCCCTGGGGTTTTATCGTGCTAACAGACGTAGTCATCAAGTAACATGCTGTTTATTGTTTCAGAACGGTAGCAGTATACCTTCAATCATTGAAACTCGCGCCAAACAACGGTGTCATACACGGAAACTTGGCATGTTTATATTATAAACAGGGCTTCATAGATCTAGCTATAGACACGTACAGGCGAGCTATTGAACTTCAACCGAATTTCCCGGATGCGTATTGTAACCTTGCCAATGCGCTAAAAGAAAAGGGCCTTGTCAATGAAGCGGAAGATTGCTATAATAAGGCGTTATATCTATGCCCGTCACATGTCGACACACTCAATAATCTTGGTAATGTTAAAAGGGAGCAAGGTAAAATTGAAGAGGCAACCAAATTATATTTGCAAGCGCTGGAGGTTTTCCCCAATTTTGCCGCAACACACAGTAATCTGGCTTCTCTCTTACAACAACAAGGTATTCTTTGTTTTCAGACACAGTTTCATTCTGAAATTATAGGTTTTAATATGCAATCTTATGTTTTTGTTTGTTAAAAACATCTAGCTGATGGCCTGGGATTTTTGACTAGTAATATTTTATTTTCACATCAGTACCACTATGAATAGAAGCAATAATTACATCAACAAGGAATGCTACCGTAACGATCGTGATAAATGTTTTTACAACAAATAGCTAATAGGTTAAGAGCATTGAGTTAGAATTCACATTAATTAACGTTGTAACTAAGTTAATTAATACTCCATTCAATGAGCCATGCATTTAAATGCTGTTTCTTTCTGTTCATATAAGTGATTTAAAATGCAACAACATTAAAATTAAAATTGCCGACAATTATATCGATCGAACCACACATGCAGCAGACATAAATTACACGTAATTTATTACGTATCGATTGGCTATATTTTTATGACCGCATTGTATTTGTTAATTAATAATTATCTTTTACTGTAAAAATATATTATAAAAAATTCAAATCAAGGAAATCGATTCAGATTAAAAACGATTTAGCACTTAATAATTAAGATTCTCATTAATCTGCACACAAAAGGGGCTTAAACTCTTTCAGGTGAGGCGGCGTAATACCTCTTTTAATTTAAGCTTTACATGTTTACAGGGAAGCTTGAAAGAGCCTTACTGCATTATAAACAAGCCATTAAAATTCAACCTAAGTTCGCCGATGCGTATAGTAACATGGGAAATACGTTAAGGGAAATGCAAGATATCGAAGGTGCTTTAATTTGTTTTAAGAAAGCAATAGAAATAAATCCTAATTTCGCAGATGCGTATTGCAATTTGGCGAGTATTTACAAAGATGTTGGTAGTATTAATGAGGCCATCGAATCTTATAACAATGCTTTGAAAATAAAACCTGATTTTCCTGACGCATATTGTAATTTAACACATTGTTTGCAAATAATTTGCAACTGGGATGAATATGAAGAACGAATGAATAATGTTGTGTCTATTGTCGAAGAACAATTACATGGAGAAAAATTAGCATCAGTCCACCCACATCATTCCATTTTATATCCATTGTCAAATCGAGCAAGACGAGAAATCGCAGCGAGACATGCAACCTTATATACAGAGAAAGTTACAATGTTACAAAAAACAAATTTTGTTCATAATAAAAAATGTAACGGCAGATTAAGAATAGGTTACGTCAGCAGTGATTTCGGTAACCATCCAACTTCTCATCTCATGCAATCTATACCAGGATTGCATGATCGAACGAACGTTGAAGTTTATTGTTATGCTCTGAATCCAGACGATGGGACAACATTCCGTAGTAAGATAGTTAAAGAAGCAGAACATTTTGTAGATTTGTCAGTTTATAAGTGTAATATTGAAGCTGCCAAAAAAATATATAGTGATGACATACATATATTGGTAAACATGAATGGTTATACTAAAGGTGCTAGAAATGAATTATTTGCTATTAACTCCGCACCAATACAAGTAATGTGGCTAGGTTATCCTGGTACTAGTGGAGCTAATTATATGGATTACGTTATAACCGATGAAACATCGAGCCCAATATCTACTGTAGATGATTTTAGTGAGAAATTTGCGTATATGCCATATACGTATTTTATTGGGGATCATAGTAACATGTTTCCACACTTAAAAATAAGATATAATGTTAGGATATGCGATGAACATAAATATATAGCTATATTAAATGTGTCAGATAATATTGACATAGATGAATACTTTAAAGTGAGAAGAGAGAAAAAAACTTATTCTTATAAAGAATTGGAACCAATAGATGTAGTTATTCAAGAAATAGACATTCCTAAATATGTAATCGAAAAGACCATTAATTCTAGACAAGAACAGGTTAGTATTTATGCGTACAGTAATGATCAAATTATAACAGTTATAATTAATTTATATCTGTGATTACAGGTATGTGTAGATGGTGTTATGATAACTAATGGTACATCAGTAAATAATATAAATATTAAGATTGGTTCGGGTGAAATTATGTTTAAAAATATTGTTTTCACTTCGAGGCAACAGTACGGTCTCCCCGACGACGCAGTGGTATTTTGCAATTTTAATCAATTATACAAAACAGACCCTTCAGTTTTGAGTATGTGGGTCACAATTTTAGAAAAAGTACCAAATAGTGTCCTATGGCTGTTAAGTTTTCCTACTCTGGGAGAGCCAAATCTACTACGATACGTGAAAACCTTAGGTGAGGATCATAATAATATTCGTTTACATTTTATTAGACTCTATCGTTGATAAACCCCTTGCAAAAGATTTATCACTTGATCGCTATATTATCTGTCTGTGTATGTCTAAGACGCTATAGGGCTAAAGAATATAATGCCTTGGTAGGTAAGCCTACATGCTGATTTCTATTTATAGCCGCTATCTGCAGCAGCAAACAAACAATGCCTTCTAACAAACTAACTCTTCGAGTTTATTAAATTAGTATAGAACATTTTAATTTTTAGGTATGTCGACCAATCGAATAATATTTTCCATGATTGCGTGTAAAGAGGAACATGTCAGACGGGGACAGTTAGCAGATGTATGTTTGGACACACCGCTGTGCAACGGTCACACCACTACCATGGACGTCTTATGGGCTGGTACTCCTGTGGTATCTCTTCCTGGAGATACCTTGGCATCTAGGTGATTATGCCCTCCTTTACAATTTAAGAATTCTGACGGAAACTGCTATTTTTGTCTTTGGGTGATCGACGTTAGTTGAACGTCAGCTTTTGTGTTTGTATTTATTCTTGCAATGCGATTGTTTTGAAATTATTATTTGACATGTGCTACTAACTGCGAAAATAAAATTATGTTTAAAATATTAGGTATGTTTCCGTGATGGATTTATTTTATGGTTGATTTTAAACATCAACATGTTGAACCATCATTCAGTCAACAATTATAAATATTTAGAACATTTTGAACCATTTCTTATACGTCTTAAAGCCCTTTATAAATGTATATGAAAAAAATTGTAATAAGTATTAGATGTTTCTACATCATCATCATCAGCCTTTATCTGTCCACTGCTATCGATGTTTCTTACTAAGTATTAATTGTAAGCTGTTTTTAATGTTTATATTTTATTTAAGTATGTTTCATTAATGTGTATGAATTAATGATCTACTGCGAATTTATAATTTTATCGAATTGAAAATATTTACCCAAAGTATGTTTTCGTTTTATTAATACTCAATCGTCCGGGCGACTATAATAGTCGCCCAAAACTTTTTAACGTCAAACGTTCAGGGCGACTATAGTCCGAGAAATATCAAATATGAGCGTGTGCTAAGTAACTAGATTTATTTATAATTTATGTAAAAATATATTAGAAATAGTAACGCGAAATGTTCATAAAGCAAGTCAGTTTGGACAATAAATTTCTTTCGCATTTATTGCGTGTACATTTTTATTATAATATTATAGTATTGTATCATGATAAAACCAATTTTCAGGGTCGCCGCTTCACAACTACAAGCCCTGAACTGTCCAGAGCTCATAGCGAAAAATAGAAGTGACTATGAAAATATAGCCGTGAAACTTGGAAACGACGCAGACTAGTATGTATTTGTATTTGTTTTTAGCCCATAGGTGTTAGGGATTTGACTGTTACGTGCGTCTGTCTGTGGCTCTGAGCTGTTAAACGGATTAACCGATTTGGATGTGGCTTTTATCAAACAGATTTCCTAACGGTTATATCCGAACTAGTCTCGCAGATTAAAGTACAATAACTCTTTTGTTTGCGTTGCTTAAACATGCAGTATATATAATTTTAATGTCTGTAATGTTTTATTTATTTATTTATTTATTTGGTTCATCAACGACTTACTACACGTAATAAAATTCCACAAAATACACCCACTAAAGAATTGGTTAAGCGCATAGCAATCACTTACAGATGAACTCCGCATACTAATAATAATAATAAGTAAGTAAGTAATTACATAACACAAGAAATGGCTCATTATAGCATTCAGTGACAGGTCGAATAACAAACATTAAAATGAACTATGAAGAAAATAACAGAATAATCTGACACAAAACAGTTAAAATACACCTATGCAACAATATTATGTCCATTTAGATCAAAACCACAGTGAATAGTAAAAATATAAATTAGCTTGAGATACTTTTTAGTTGTAATTAAAATAATTACTCGTGTATGAAATACCTTTTATAATGTTTAGAGTCTTCATGTAATTAATAATGTGATGATGGAATTAATTTAACGTGAAACGAAATGATTCAGTTTGAGTGCTTTTATAAAATCAAATTGTAAAACATTTTGGACTTGAGCTCATTTTGCTGGTCACATTCGTAAGAGTACTTCATTTATGAGTTTACACTACTTTAACGTAATATCAACATGGGCTTATGGAATTTTTTATACCCAATACTATATACATAATATAACGTGTATTGTATACTGTATTATATACTTTTATACTTCCCATGGTGTGTATACGATTTTTCTGCTCGACGACAGTAGAAAGAGGCAACTTATTCTCTCGCATTTGTGATTATCATCAAATGTCGTCATCTTGATCCTTTATTAGTAATAACCGTTATCCTTCATGTTTGACCAAATTAATTTGTCAATGCATTTGGAACAATATATTGCCGGAACCCGGGCCCAGCTTAAGACACGACGTCGTGGGGACTGCCAAGTAGTAGCCGGGCAGTCCCCCTATTGTGGAGAACACACGCCAGCGCGCCTACCCAGGCCCTGGTGTGGTATAAGGATTTCCGCTGCGTCAAAAAAAAAAAAAGAAAGAGGTAGTGTCATGCTGCATTCCAGCCAAATAGGGCCGGCATTGGGGCGGTACCTTTCACTCACACGATACGGGCGTGTAATGACAGCTGTCGCATTACATGTGGTTTGTGAGTTTTCCGTTGCTCATTGGAAATAGGAATAAATAATAGTTTAAAAACTAAAATAAGAAACGCTTTACAAGTTTTTCCGAGTTCGTGCACTAGCTCTATCTCTCTTACTCGCATGCAAAGGATGCGGTAAAGAAATAATTAATCCTGGCGAATTTAATTGGGATAATCAGATTATGTAATCGAATTATTGCATTGTCATCGGTCTTTGACAGGTGTGCACAGTTTGAATTAAATCTAATCGTTTAAAGTAGGACAAAATCGAGCTCAAAGGAGTCGGTTACAAACATACATACATACAGGTGAAGCTAATAAAAGCCTGTTAATAAAAAGTAGAGTAACGCATCTGCATTATCTTATTTTATGTGGATGCTTATGGACGTTGATAATCATCAATAGTTTCGTCCTTTTTAATGCAAAAAAAATGATAATGCTATAATTTTCATTTCAGTCGAAATTACATTCAAGCAAAGGTATCTCGCGCCCGTTTGGAGTCTTCGCTATTCGATTGCAAGCACTACGCCGCTGGATTAGAGGTACTTTATAAGAAAATGTGGGACAGATACGAAAACGGAAAACCTCCCGCTCATATAAGAGTATGAAAGTTGAGCTAGTAATTGTAATTAATCAAAATAATAGATAAATATGTCATGGATACCTTCCATTTCATATAGATAAAATCTTTACCTTTTATTGTAAAATAAAAATACAAGGTTATATTCCAAAGTTTAAATTATTGAAATATTAAAAATACATTATATTATGTAAGTTTCAAAAAGTGAGATGTTACCTAGTCAGTAATGTAGACGTAAAATATTTATGTTACACATATAATTTAGATAATAATATTTATTATATAAAATTATATTATATAATATAATTATAAAATGTTTTAATGAAATAAGATAATAATTTTGGTACACTTTATTTTTTTTTAATAAATGCATGAGCAAGGGGAAAGAGCTTTATAAGTGCCAATAATTGAACTAAATGTAAAAAAAAAAAATAATTTGAAAATAGGATTAATAATTGAATTATAAATTTAATAATAATTGGCAACAATTTTAAACCAGCATGTGTGTAAGTTATCATCGTTTGTATTACATGTTTTTTTTTTCTTGTCCATTATAATATACACTATTACTCAATAACTAATACTGCCAAAATAAAAACTTATATTATGAATTTAATGTTGAGGTAATAAAAATAATACCATGATGTTGAATTTTCGTGTTCAAATTTAATATTTCATTATTTAATTGATTTTGTCAATGCATAAAAAAAGTTCTAGTAAATAGTTATAATTTGTAGTTCACATTAGAAGTTTTTATGTAGAACTAACTGAATTGAACACTTTTTTATTGGCATAGAAAATTTGGCTTACGTTTTTTGTTTTGTTTTTTGTTTTATATCATCAAATAGAAGTTAAAAGGAATATTGTTTTATATGTTCCATATTTTTTTATTTTCCGTCCAAGATAAATATATATGTATTTTATTAATAAGTATTTTTATTAAATGTTTTGTGCGTTGTGGTTTGATTAAAATAATATTATACCTTATTTCCTATCCCCTTAGAAATTTACGTAACGTACTTATTTTTGTATAATATTATTATGTAATTAAATGTTTTTTTTTTGTTTTGCAATACTGTAACTTTATTTTTTATAAAATGATGCCGGTATTAGATTACCGATGTGTCGTTTTTTTCACAAGTCATTTTTATTCACTACGTCCTTTAGGCTAAGATTTAGTATATGTATAGTATGTATATATACTGTTAAAGACACTTGGTGTATTTTCTCAATGTAAATTTGGTGTATTTAATCTAAAAATGTATTTAAAAGACATTATTTAATAAGACAATTAAATATAAAATACAATGTATAATATATAAATTACTTATATTATATTTAAATTTTTTGTCAAAATGAAAATGTTGTTTTACAACTTGTATAGGAATAAATATTTTTACTTTAATTGCAAATTGTTAAAAACATGAAAAGCTACTTTTGTTAAAAGAAATTTACGTATTTGATGAAATGTATAATAATGGGAATGTATTGAGTGACAAAAAACGATGTATTTTTTTATTTTGTATTCAATGATGTTATACTTCACGTGTAGCTTTTGCCATAATGTCTGTTTAAATTTACAATTATGATGTTTAAAATGTAAAAAACTATGATGTTTAAAATGTAAAAAAAAATTTGAGAAAAATGTAAAAATTTCTGTAATGCAAATGTTATGTAATGTAAATGTTTCCATGTGCATCTCAATACTGAATTGTGGGGAACTTTTCACAGTGGGAGATTTGATCTCACTTGAGGATTATTATAATAAGCAACGACAGAGGAAAAGGCGGGAATATGTGCCTATTTAAAAGGTTCATTATTTTCCAAAACCATTTTACTAGTACTTTATTTTAGGTTTTAAACCTATTTTACTTTTTTCTGTTTCCTTACTCTAGGAACTTACTTAGAAAAGTAATTATTCGGGGAGCTCAATCAAATGTAAAAGTAAAAAAAAAGTAAAGTATCAACCCTTATATTATGTCCCACTGCTGGGCACGGGTCTCCTTCCTCGAAATCAGGCGAGGAGGGCAAGGTGCCAATAGTCCACCGCGCTGGCCCAGTGCGGGTTGGTGAACTTCACATACCTTCAAAGACTTTCAATCTCATCAAGCATGCAGGTTTCCTCGCGATGTTTTCCTTCACCGGTGAGCGAACGATGGTTTGGACCACTTAGAAATTTAGAAAAACTCATTTCAAGGCACACACGGACGGGTCAGGATCGATCAAATGTATTAAAATATAATTTGACAAAAATACTTTTCAACAGCAATATGTGTGATCTCACTATGCCACATCTACCAATGAGATAGGTAATCTAAATCTAAACTAGGTAATCAATGAAACAAGTTGTGATTAAAAAAAACAATTTATTTTCGTTCTTTTCAAATTATATCAATTATACAAATTATCAAAGTATTGCGATTGATGATTAAAAAAATAATTACAGGGTTATTATTAAATATAATCTACCGTGTATTTACAAGGAACAGCAAAACTTATGGAGAGTACATACAAATAAACGTCTTAATAATTTAGTAAAGCGTAAATACATCTCATCCATTGAGATCTTTTATTGCTTAAATTTCATAAGCACTTTATATTTGTGAACATTTCATTACAAAACCTTTTTATTTTTATTGCGTCTTTATCAATCACTGCACCGATAGTATGATTTTTTATTTCGCCTTAACATAATATTGCTTGGAAACATCGACCACATAACCCATAGACTCCTAATAACAGGGAACGGCTTCTGGCGACACATCTGACTTATAGTTCCGATTCCGATTTGCGCGCCTATCTTACTCTCTCTTATTTAATTAGAACTTGAAATACATCAGTAACGCTATGCAACTAGAGATAGTTGCATAGCGTTACTGATGTATTAGAGTGAGAACTCTATTTTGTTTTATTAAAATAGGATAGCCACTATTTTCACAACCAGCTACGATTTGTGTGGCAGGTGCAATTTTACTTACGTTCTCGATTTTTACTTTTTTAATTTCAACTGTTTCTCTGTCACCTTTAATGATATATTCTGCTATAATATTACGTTAAGGCGATATAAAATTCAGCATTTCATTACCATCAACTATAGTCGCGGCACGATAAGAAGGCCGTTTTGACGTTTGTCCGCTCATGAAGTTTCGTAATTATAATAATCAAATATGAAGGATAAAATTAGTGTTATTTATTGTCAATAGTGACGTGCGGCTAATCGTAAAATTTATCGAATGTATAATTTTAGGAAACAAAATGTATGTATTTAATATCTTTATAAACTATAATATGTATTAGGATCCCACGAACATTTATTTTTTATTTTTATATGATTATAATTAATGGGTAGCTTGTTTACCACAAATCTCGGCATTTGTTTTTCGAGAATCAAAATTAAAAAAAATTGAATCCAATCCGATCGTCACATAGAAGATTTAATAGGATCGCTGGCCAACACAACTACTACCTTCGGCAAACTTGCGTCAATGTTCAATGCAAAACAAAACAGTTTCGACCTGACGTTGCATCGAAAAGTACAGTAGTAGTAGTAGGTACTGTGAGTGCATTGCGATTGTGATATAGTTTTATTAAAAGTATTTAACCAGATACTACTTGCAATAAAAAATTACAGAATTGATTATATTTTTTCGAGAATAAATTGACATTTACATTACTATTTTAATGTGTCAAAACGGCCATCATATCGTGCGAGTATATATTATAATCATAATCATAATCATCTAGTTACAACTACAACTATATTGATTTATGTTCTACCTGCTTATTTTACTTATATCTATTAATGCAACATTATTGCGTTCCATTTACACTTTAGGTTATTCATTAACAAGTCTTTAAATGTTTGATATTTATTTAGTAAATATTTATTTGAACATTACTTTCTAATATGACTGGCAATAGTATTTGTTATAAGAATTATTCTCACTAAATTTTTCTAATGTAACCAACCCTCTTGTAAATAATACTATTTCTGGTATTGAAATATATTATGTATGTATTAAAATAATCAAATACATTTCAGCTACACTAAGAGATGATCGATATAAAAAGAAATTTCAACAAAGAAGACTAAGGAAGTAAAAAGAAGTTTCAGCTCCTACGTCTAATATTATATAGGTCCTTATAAAATATCGACGTAAAAAATATGTCGTGAAGAAATCAATATTGTCCACATAATCCGAGTCTATTAAAAACTACGAAAAGAGCTGTATTTCCGTATTTTCGACGATTGTTTCGCGGAATTCCACATTCCGATATTATCTACGAATGTCTTGTTTGTATATTTGACGCATCGACCACATAACCCATAGACTCCTAATAACAGGGGAACGGTTCTGGCGACACATCTGACTTATAGTTCCGATGTAAGTTATAAACAATGTACTCAAACTATCGTGTCGTCTCATTCTTTCCCGTTGCGAAATATATCCATTTCTTTTTAACGTTCCGTGATTGGTAATGTATGACATTGAATTAGCTAATTACAGCATTGCAACCCCTTTCATCTGACCTCAGCTAGTTGCCAGAATGCATTTAATACGAAAAATCAAACATCAGGAGTCTATAGGTTGTGTGGTCGATGATTTGACGGTTTGCACTTCCGAAGTGTTCGTATCCCATTTTAACTACTATAATATTAAATATAACCATGCTAATTAAAAAATCTTATTTCCATGTATCTGTATAAATATAATAATATAAAAATTAGATAATCTAGCAAATATCCACGAATATGTTACGTTCTTAGAATTCTGAAGGCATTTGCGAACTTTCTTCGTTTATCATATAGGCGTCATTTGGAAATATATTAGATCCTCTTATTATATACTAAGATGAATCAAGACATCCATTGAGGTAAAATTTATCCATGCTATCCAAATGCCTATACCTGGAGCAACAATTATGTTAATATGTTGAGGTAATTCCGGTATCATCATTGCGTTTATTTCTTATTTTTATTTTATATAATTTAATAATTGAATAAGACGTTATAGAATAAAATATTATAGATATCAAATAATAAGACAATTATATAAAGAAATGGAGATTTAATAGAAGAATGTATTCTTCTTCAGTTATTAAATTAATTGGAGAGGCTTCGTTAGCAAGGAGTAAGAGGAAGTACAGTAAGTATATAATAACCAAATTAATACAGATGTAGACGGTATAGTATGTAAAACCTTGGAAGTTCCAAAAGGAGAAAGTTAATACGGTGAATGTTGATAAAAAACCGTGGAAATATTCAATAATTTGCTAAGGCAAAATGAAGAATATATTTGAATTAGAATTATTATCCTAAGGGCCGATTTCACCAACACTGAATTTATACGAGAGTAGCTATCCCAGTATAACTTTACTCTGTCGATTAATTCTAAGATTAACTTCAATTACATTACACTACGTTATGCTAGAGATATCTTACTCTTGCATAGTTACTCCGTGACGTTAACCGAAAGAATTGATAAATACGTAATGCACCCAAGTAAAATAGACCGTTCGACTTGCGCAAATGCGTTGGCCGCTGCGTATTCTTTTATTTGTTCGGATAATAAGCTAGTTTGACATTTGAATTTTATTTTATTAGGGAAACAGCCAGCTATATAATATTACAAAACATTACACAAAATCAACAGAACAAGTGGAAACTTTACTCGCATAATTTTCCACTTAAGTTTATAATTACAGGAGTGAGTATAGGTACGTAGGTCTTCTTTTAACAAAAACGCACATAATAATATTGTTTTATACAAATCATGGCAATCAATGAAAAACAAAAGCGATAGTGACAGAGACTGACACTACTAATCTCGGAATAGCAGCTTATACGGCCGAAATCGACGGTATAAGGTTTTACTCTAGTATAGAGATTTTATACGTAGGTCAAGTGTTGGTGAAATGTAAAATTAGCTTTCTCACGAGTAAGGAACATCTTAATCCGGGAATAATATTTATATGACGTTGATGAAATCGGCCCTTATAGACCTAAACTACAATCATTCATCAGTCTAAATATTCAGATTGAGAATTTATTTGTTGACTTATTTTATTGCTAATTTAATGACTGGCATAAATTAAAAAGTAAAAGTTAAGTAAACAAAAATATGTTCAAGAATTTAAAGTAATATAAATTTTAACTTTTAATCACTGTATCAATCGAATATGATTTATATTGATAATTATTTAAATCATTCTATAAGGCCTACATTTGCAGTACGTCAGAGCTATACCTACTCTATATTTCTAGCGATCTGTGTTTTCTACATTTATCTATTATATATTTTTTTTCATATATTCAACTATGTATATAAATATGAATACAACTTTTTCTCTATCTTATCACTGGAAACATTTGAAGTCCCGATTTTGTTTAAAATGTTGCCGCATTATCTCTTGTCATTAGTTCAATAATATTTAGGTAGAAAACGGAATAAATGTTATTATAATATTATATTGTATAAAGTTTTTTTTTTCATTTCTATTACGTTAAAAATAAATCACTAATAAGGTGATTCTCAATAAAATATAATACTTATTTGTTAATTTCACTTTTTTTATTACGTTACATACATTTTCTACTAAACAAATACTTTTGCTTGGATTTTTTTCTGGAATTTTCTTCCCTGATTTGTTTAAGCGCTGCATCACTTCTTACAACTTGCTTTGGTTACTCCAATGCAGCACACAATATGATTTCGTTGAAATGATTAATAACATACTACGCCTAAGATACCATATCATCTTTATATGTTTCGAGTAACACGTGGTAAAATACCTTTTTTTTAATTTTATCTAGGTATATCATAATATTGAAATTCTATTGCTCACTCTAAGGTATACATTAGGTAAAATTGCTTAGATTGGTGTTAAATGTTGTTATTGCACAATATAATACATTTAAAATATTGATATAAATATTTTTCCAAATTACATTTAAGTGGTATTAAAGATGACATTAATGTGCTTGAAGATATTAAACAGTATCTAAAGTTATCTAAGTCTTAGATTTAGTTTCCGTACTTATAATCTAATATCTAAACATATATTTTAGAATTTCGTTCCGGAGAGACAATGTCATATAAAGAACCTACATTAGAACAATCTACATTAGATACCTAGAGTTTTCCTAGTTTTAGAACAATCGTTACGAAATGTGGGTAAACATAAAGTGGTTTACATTGATTACATAGTGCCCTTATCTGTGCATGATTATAGTTCATAATGTGGCGTAAGTCACGATATTAGTATTTTGAATTTTAACATCAGCTATAGCGCTCACGTGAATATATATTCTACATAGGAAAATAAATTCAAGATTTCATTATTTACTTACGTGAAAACAAAATATATATTTCACGCTAACAATATTTAGTGCAACGACGATAAATTCAATTAAAAAATTACAACATACATAGATATTTTAATACAACCACATGTACAATATTCATTTATCCGCCACACATCGAATGCCAACTTATATGCAATAAAAATATATTCACACTGTAACAACTAATAACATTTATACTATAAAAAACAATCAATAAACCCTTAACACCCTAAAAACATGGCGTCGTTCTATTTAAAAGGCATTTTGACTTATGAAAACATCCTAACGTTGGTGTCTTATAAATGGCAGTGTGATGTGACGTAGGTCATATGAACGCAATTGCGCATGTGTGAAACTAGATCAGCTATAATATTCGTATCTTTTAAACATTGTTATTAGTCGTAGCTGAAGACAGGAGCCCTGCTTTTCAGATAACGGAGGGAATTAATTGTTATCACGGGGAGTTTTGTTTAAGTCAAACATATTTTTGAATAACAAAAATATGCTACTTGAAAACTATGCTCCCCGTAAAAACAATTCGTTGTCAAATGTAATGCCCAATTTCAACTACAAGAACTTTGATTGATAGGAGCTAGCAAAAAAGCGCTTCTAGAACTAATTCAGGTAAGCGTTGACTACTGTGCAGGACTATTGAATACAAAAGTGGCGTATAATTCAAATCTCCCAAGCCTGTGATGTCCACTACTTTGTACGAAAGATCCAGTTGTTGAGATGATACAGAAATATTTTCATTAAATACAGCAATAGCTTAATTTTTTTAATTATTCGAATTTCTGGCACTCATAATTGAATTACATTTAAATTTAAAAACATCAATATGAACAGCAATAGCAAATATTGTGTGTGAAATTTCCTAAATATAGGATGGAATGTCTAATAAAGGAAGCAATGTTTTTTTTTCAAATAATATAACCTATCTAAGCTAATTATGATACAGTCGGAGAATTAAAACTTGATGACATAATCTATTTCATACGTAAAAATAGAAATCATGCTTAAAGCATTAGAATTAATAAAAGACGCATGCATGCTACAGGTGATAAATTTTCAGATAGTTAACCCATAGCAAATTCTTCATATAATTGATAAGACCCTAAATGTTATGAATTAAATAATAGTAATGATCGTACATTTAATAAACAATTATTTAGTTATTAACATAATAATGATTTGGATAGAAATTAATAAGAATTTACATGCAAATTCCAATTAAAAGCAATAATATTACTTAATCAAGACACTTAATCCGTTTGAAATTACGTTACATAAAGCTAAGATAGTAAAATTAAATCTTTAAGTATAAACTTCAAATGATTAGCCACTACATTAAAATAAAATACCTAGTGTTATTATCACAATGATATAAAACTGCAAAACAATAAAATAATTATTAACATAATATAAGTATAATTTCTACAACTAATTAATAATAAAAGCATTTTTGAGCATCAGATTTATATTACAATAAGTAGAACTATACCACTTATTTTGTCGCATTCATAATAATTTGAAACTCCTTTACACTAACATCGAGTTCTAAAATCATAGCTATTAATGTCCGTAGGAACTTTCTTCGATACTTATGAAAATGTTTTAAATTCATGGTCACGCTAGAAAGGTACTTCGTTTAGGTGAATATAATATTATGACGATGATTTATGTATATGATTCAATATTTCTAGTTATCATAATTATATTTACAATTATCATAACGATAAGTTCAATGTAAAAATTTTGTCCCTACCCCTAAAATCGCCCTATGGACGTACGACCCTCTGCAAGGAAGTAAATGACATTAATTCAGTCGAATTGTTACTACTTCAGACTCCAAGACTAGACATTTAAATATTAATAGCCTACCATAAAATTAACGACAGTTATTACTCACCATTTCTTAATCCTTGCAGTATTTTCATAACAGCAAACGCAGTAAATCTTATATTCACAGATTTTTGTTGTATATAATTTAAGACTTTCTTCCCGCGAGTAAAAATTTAGTAACTTTGCTTTCAATTGTTACGCTACTGCTAGTTTCAAATTATTATTTCACTAATTCTAGTGGACAAAATAAGTGGATTCTTTGAACACCCTCTATTTATCTTCTTCCAGAAGAACCAGATCATCAGCCACGACGTCAGAAACGTGAAGATATATAATCCAATACATGAGATTAAAGCAGACGAAGCAAACTGGGAATACGATGCGAGAGTACTTGTCGATATCTGATGGTGTCATACCCAACAGCTTGCTTATATCCTGAAAACATTACAGAATTATTATCACAAAATTAATTTTATTTGTACATCTAACCCAAAAAACGCGCAGCTCATGCATTTGCTTCGCTATACACAACACACAAAACAAAAATTTTATAGGAATCGCATTGCAGAACACATATTTCATCGCTTCCGTGGCAAATAGGGTTGTATCTTTTATTACCTTTCCAGGATGTAGAATGTGTGGTGGTGGGCCTGGATTATCATCTTCTGCGCCTCTGCCACCGTTTATCGTATTTTCTAAAGTACCACCTTTCGAGTGTACTTTCGGATCATGCACTTTAAACCTAACTTCCTAAAATTAAAATTAAAATTAACTTAAATGGCACCAATTATTAATATTTAAATCGTAGTTTTTTAGTAAACGTACTGATGGTCTGCCAGGAGGACACCTTCCAATTGTTCCCATTTTGGACAAGGTATGAGAATCCCCAACTGGAGGACAGTCTGGCATTTTCTTTTCTGATGCTATTTTCTGGATTGCCACAAACCTTTGTTTCCTCATTTGTATTCTTTTAGCCATATATCCCACTGTAGCATATTCTGAAAAGACATATACCGTAATTCACTGATTCTCTGGATCATCTGCTTCGCTACCAACAAGCTTCTTGCAGCAGTGCTATTCTGTAAGAAAAGCAGCGTTGTCGCAATGCTGTGACAATGCTGTGAAATGAACTTGGTATTCACTAAGCTTGTCAAACCATATCAAACACCCTAGCAACGAAAACGCTGTGGGCGCGACGAGCTCGTTGCGGCTCACAGCCTAGAAAATGACTCTTACAGAATAGCACTGCAAATATAAGTAAGTGAAAAGTCGCAATTGCAACATAAATATTAGAATACACATCGCATAGCGAGAATTCGCATATATTATCAAGCTTATAGATAAAGATTAAGTAGCTGCTAGAAATACTATAGAACACACATAAGAAACATTATAGGAAAACGAAAAACATAATTTTATTATAAATGTAAAATAATAATTACCTAATAAACTTGCGAAGACCATTACGAAGCAGGTTCCTAAATAAACGTCAATCGATTTCACGTACGATATCTTAGGTAAAGCTGCATTTGTGGATGACATGAGAGTAGTCATTGTCAACACGGTAGTTACACCGAGGGCCACTCGAGCGGGGGTAGCATTTCTATTAAGCCAGAATGATACCCAGGATATGATGACGATAAGACCCGACGGTATATAAATTTGGATGAGATAATAGCCCATGGACCGAACGAACTGAATCTCACACGCCAGTCTTGAATAATTTCCTGAAAAATGTTCACTTACAAAATATTATAAATGTAAAAAAAAAGCAGATGTTCACATGCAAACTGTTAGTTTTATTAAATGTTAACACCCCCATTAGACTCGGAAACTTGAAATAAGAAGTCATTTTGATAAATATCAAAGTCAAATGCTTTACTTAAATCCAGATGCTTTACTTAAATCCAAATATTAATTCTATTACACACCACTTAGTGTTCAAAGTGCAAGAATACAAAAGCAGGACGTGAAAAGAAACGTGACAGTATATATAATATGTCCAGTGTTAAATTTAATAGTTGTAGTTTGTACTGTTTATTCACTGTATCCCCATATTAGTACCTGTTGTAAGGGAGATTTCCATTGCGCGTTGACGATGCCCAAGAACCTTGAACTGCGGGAGGGACACTTCGCTCGACACGCCTACAGAGTTGGGTCCCTCGTTCCATTTGTATCGGATGTCTCGCATGGTGTAGCCGACTGTGCGCAGCGGATAAATAAATGAAATAACCCAAGACCCATCACAATGGGTTTTGCCTCGAGTTGCTCGATCGGGGCAAGAGCGGGAAGTCGCGAAATCCGCTTCGCGTCTTGTGCGGTCGTGTTGTTATTAGCATGTGTGCTAGTGTCGCGGTATTGATAATCTGCACACGGGCTGAGGGAGACGGGGTTTGTGATAGGCTATGGATGGAAAATGCTTTTGGTAGCCGGCTTAGAAATTTTGTTACCTGTTGTCAGCGCTACGACAGTGGCACGTTGACGATGCCCCAGCACTCTGAATTGCGGCAGTTGCACTTCGTTGCTCATCCCAACACTCGCTAGGCCATCTTTCCAATGATACCGAATATCTCTCATCGTGTACCCGACTCCGGAGACATGCCAAACACACAAAACGCTATCACTTACGCTGCGAAGCATCGCGTATCCCTCACGCGGCTGTTGTTGGTGAAACTCACGGACGTACAGCGAGACTAATCCGAACTGAGTTGAGATAGATGAAAATTTACTAATCTCAGATCGGTTTTATGGATGATAGAAAAATATATAAAATCTACTATTACTAGAAGTGATGTGGCATAAGTAAAGAGTGCTAAAGCGTACCCATGCAAGTGCAGTAAAAAGATGCTAAAGTGTTATTAACGTGCATAAAGCGGGCGAGTGCTAGGTGGCTAGGTGGGGGGCGCACCCTTCCACGTATTGTAATGAAATGCAGTAGGGTGCGCGGTGGTATGGGTTTGGGCGCATTAGCCCGCGTCTGCGGCACGGCATTCGGTGGTTGTGCAGACTCCGGCCTTGCCCCGCCTCCGTCGGCCCGCTCAGCTTTCTCAGCGATGTCTCAATATCATTTTGTTCGCTTAATGCACGTGAGGACAAGGCTTACTATACGTGTCTGCCTTCTGCGGGTGCTGTATGCGAGAAGGAGACATTCCAATTTATGAACACGAGGAAAATCACAGCACGTGTCGACGATAAGGTTGTACGCTTGTGCTCAGGGTATCCCTGATATCTGTGATACAAGAAAGTGGTCACAACACAATATTTGTAAGCCTAGTGAAAATTTTGCACTGTGATAATTAAATAAATGATTGCTTAAGTGAACACACGTATGTATTTTTATACAAATTATTTCTCTATCATCATTCATGTCGTACACTTACTTTTTAATTCAAACAAATTGTTTTGACGTTGAAATAAATACATTTATACTCACAATCCATTTGTTAATTATTATACCAAGCGTGTTATGTTTCACAAATATTTTAAGGTTAAACATAACTACTATCACATTATTTACTTATGGAATTAATTTGCAATTAGTGTACAGTAACGTTCAAAAGTCCAGTAGCAATCGAACGCAGCTATTGCGTCAACACTTAACGTTACTTGTGACCTTTTTCTATAAAGACAATTCACACACACGTACACTTTGTTTGTCTGTATATTCATATCGAAAATTTCGTCTCAACGTGTAAGCGATGCCGTGGCCCAGTGGTTAAGCAAGTGCATATATTTTACTCTACGAACACCTGTTAAATTGCAGGATCAAATCCATCCCACATTGGGTCTGCGTCGATTCTACATTTTTAAATTGTAATGTTTTAAATTTTGAAATATTTATAAATTATTACGAATATTTTTAACTAAAAGTAACTTAAGTATCTTTTAGTTAGAAACGTAACATTTTAGTAAGAACATAGAATGTGAGGGTAGATTTAAAATAAAATGGAATGATTACTGGCTTGAAGAAAACAAAATATTAAACTGTTGTTGGTTTGTGAACTCAGCTATGAGTGTTTGTGTGCTTACTGTTTCAATTTAAAATAATAATTAGGTGTCCAATACGCAAGCAAATATTAATATCGAACCAAGAGCTAATATTGTGGCCCTATATTCGAATGGCCTGAATATTTTTCAAATTTCTAACGAAATTGGCTTCTCTGTAAGTAGAAATTAATTATTTTATTGTAATGCATATTTTTTCAATGGTTAAAATGGTCTTTTACAATTTGTTATTTTTTTTAGAGAAATACTGTAAGTCGATGGGTGAAAAGATTCGAGGAAGAAGGTGGCTTGCAGAATCGTAAACAAAGTGGAAGGCCACTTCTTAATAACCAGACTCAGCGGCGTTACATGGCAGCGGAGTATGAAACGTGTGGTTTCATACCAACAAGACGTTGTGCCGATGATAAATAATTAAAAATATGTTTCTGTGTCGCACTAAGTATTAATTGTTATAATATTTATATTTCGTTAGTTTCAATTGGGCATTCTTGTTTCTACCTAGGGACGTGCTGGCCAATAATTAGAAGGTTTAATATTTTAAGGTTGAGGTTAAGTTTTAATCCTCTTTTCCTCGAGAAAATGAATAATTAAACTATAACCTCAATAATAATATGAAATATTGGTAACACAATAGATATAATATTATTATTTTGATAGATCTGTGGATCAAAGATTTTAACGTCAATCAATTCAATTGTTAAATTGTTAGGTCATTAAAATAAATATAATATATTTTATTTTTTGAAAGTGTTGTTTTATTTATATTACTTAATATATATATTTTAAAATTATTATATACTACTTTATATAATATATTATATTATATAATATAATATGTCATATATATTAATAATAATATATTATATGATATTGTCTAACTAAATTATAATATTCATTTATAATTTCTTATCACTATTTTATAATTTAATATTATTCTTACTTAAAAAAAAGCTTTAAAAAAAGTAATTTCACTAAAAAATATGACTTTATAAAAACGCTAAGATAAAGACTTTGCATAACTGAGGTTTGAACCGTAACCCACTTCCACCTAGCGTCGATGCGACGCCAACTATTTACCGATGGAGCTACGAGCTATCTTACGTGGCTTGTGAAATTTTTGCATTATTATTGACACAGGGCAATAAATGCAGAATAATAAATGAAGAAGACAAACAATATAATGTTATCTTGGTCTTGCATCCACTACACGTTTATACTTTCTGGTATTGATATTGTACGACTTTTAAGTGTGGGTAAAGTTTACATGGTAACATGGCGCACACATTCAGAATACGCACTATACCGGCAAGCGAATATGATCGTTACGATGCTACTGGACTTTTGAACGTTGACTTTTGAACGTTGTTGACATAAAGTAAATATCATAAAATTATCATTAAGATACTTACAACTCTCGATTTCGATGTGACATAGCTGCCGATCCATTGGGAAGTATTGAAGATTCATTGGACAAGAAGCAGTGATAGTCAATCTATAAAACAACATAAAACATTAGAATCATAAAGAACATTCTAGAAACTTCATCATATCAGTGACTACGGTACTAGCAAGATTACAATTTTTATACCTTATACTCCTAGTTATAGAGCCAGAATAATGGATACGTATGAATTCGTTGCTTGTGGTGGCTATATGAAAATATGATTGTTTTTCATTTACAAAAAATGTGTCCGGTACCCAAATGTTCTTTATAAATTCAGAACCAACTGATAATGTTTCAACACCGGGTCTTTTTTTGTATGCCAATCTTGGGTCCGTCCAAAATTGTCTAAAGTAGAAATCAAGTGTAAAGTCCTGAAAAAAAAATCAAATGTGAGTATCAAATATCATAAAGTAACAAAACTGCTTAAAAAGTCGGAAAGTGGACAGTAGTTCCCAAAATTTTAATACTTTTAATATATAAAATGGAAGTTTCGGCTAAGCTGTTATGATATTAAAATGTTTCAATGCTATTTAATCTTTAGTAAGTCATAATATATTATAAGGTTATTGGAGAGTTTAAAATTTTATTTAAGTCATAATATATTTCAACAAATTACCACAATATTTTTTTCTATAACGACTATTCGCAATTCGCATGCTTATTTGGTCTGCATCAAAGGAGCCTACGAAGTTCAGAATGTCACTTATTCTAACAATGATCCATAAGCTTAGGATTGTTTAGAACTAAAACAATGCGATAATTGAATACATAGAATACAACATACATTACCATTGAGCGAAGCTTTACAAAAAAAAAAATGTGCAAATAGTGTTTTGTGGTAGTCTACTTAACAAAGTGAGGTCTAAAAACAGGTAGGTGCTAGGTACTGGAAGGGCAGGGTGGGTGGCGTAAGGTACCCACGGCTCGATAAAGGCGATTTGTAAGCTGAAGCCGCCACTTGTACTTTGCCACGATTTAAAATTGAGACAGTACCAATCAGATTTGATTCGTACAAAGATCGCGAGCTCAATACTCGTTAAAAGATAAGGTAACCTCCACGGCATTGGGCCACGTCATATTGTGACCTTCTAACCTTGATTTGGTTTCCACTTTAGAGTGTTTTACCCCAAAGCCTCGCGGTTTCGATACACACTTTGGAAGACCGGATTATTATAACGTAACTTTAGTTCTACAATATACGAATAGATTTAAAGCAATATCAAATAGCAACGGACAAAAACACCGGTGTTCCAAGTTGGTCCAAGAGCTTGGAAAAAAACGATGGCAATTTCAGTCGATACACAGATACATACACATCAAACTACGAATGAGATACCATAAGAATTTTACAGTCGTCGCAAATCCATAGAGAATGATAGGCGGCAAACTCGCCTTTGAATATCCTACAATAACGAATCACGCATTTACATTAACTAGGTGCTCTGCTACCAAAAAAGCGATACCGCGCTTTATATTATCAAATCCGTTCTACGCGCAACTTCATTTGCGTAAATCTTTGTCTTTGGAGTTACGAAAACTGCTGGACACACAACCTGATAATTTTAAGATCACAACGAATTGCCTTTCTTATTATGATGCGAAAATTTTAAATTTTGATCTACAAACGTATCAGTAATACTCATAATAAGAAAACAATTATGCGGACAAAGTGCGTTCTGTTTCACAAAACGCGGACATGCTCGCAGCCTCGTATCTGGGGCTGCTCGGTCGCAGCGGCACAGGGCCGGGGGACCGAGTCAAGCGTGAGTTGACAGTGGCGAGTACCATGAGCACTTCGGAGACGGAGCTGATAGAGAGCACATACATGGTGACGCCCACCTCCACTGGCGGACCTGCAATCAAGCCCAATCGTGAGTCGCGCGCCCCTCGCGCTGTGAAAACCAAACCAACGAGGTGATATGCCCCAAGCCGGAGCGGGGACGCAAGAGGCGCGGGGTGCGTGCGGGGAATTAACGAGTACGAATCTTCACAAGCGCATCGCATCGCGCCTTTTGCGATCGAACCGTGGACACGGGTGCTACAATGAACGGTTATGCTGGTGATCATACTAAAGGAGAAGTTCTTGCTATGTATGCGCTGTGTCTTTAAAATTGCTTTGAAAAGAAGGTACCATTTTCACTTCAGACAGAGAGCTGATGGAGAGCACGTACATGGTAACCCCCACTTCCACGGGTGGTCCTGAAAATGATACAATACACATGACACATAATAGAGACCTAGCTACGGTTTGCTGTTAATCGTTATTAGATAACAAAAGTATATCATAATTACGAATCATTAATAAGTAGATAAATTGAGTAGTTTATCTTCTAAATACTATAATAGCAACATAATTGCCTGTTCATTTACATGTTGCTATAATTATTATTTTACGTTGTAGACCAAATGGTCTATCCTTTCCAAGAATGTATGTTTTCTACAATAATTTATCCTTTTTAAAAATTTCTGTATTATTTTAAAAAGAAAAATGCTAGTGTCTATAAAGAATATAAAAGCAAATTACATTTACAATATTACACTATCACAGAAATGGCCACAATAATGTTCACGCTAACTAACTCTCTAGAATTTCCAGCCAGCAATTCGAATCGCTTAAATTAAATTGAAACCGATATCTAATCTGTCGATCTCTATTATTCAATTTCTCTACCAAGTATGCATTTCTGTGGAAATAAATTGAATTGCGCAGTATCAATATACAAATCTCGTTTCTAACTGTGCATTTAGTCTGACAATTTCTTTACCAATGAAAAGGTAAAAATGTAAAGTATCTACAATTTCATTTCATTTTTATTTGTAACGTACAAATGGGTATTGTGAATTTACAAAGAGTATGAGTTTGCTATTTTAATTTGCTAGTGTAGGTATATTATATTAATCCCCGTACTAAAAAATCTCTTTAGATTGGAATTATACTTTCGTCTTTGAATACGTTGATATCGAAATTTTATAGATTGAGTTTTATACTATTCTAGAGTTTGAATCTATTGTATTGTTAACTTCTGTGACACGAGAAGACGATGAAAAAGTTGATAGTTTTATTGTTTAAGGTACATAATGTTATAATATGTGACTTTATTAGTTCTATGTACTTCTCCATCTCATCAATTAGTAAAGTAGTAGCTCATATAATATGTTCCACTTCTGGGCACAGGTCTCCTCCTCAAAATCAGGCGAGCAAAAAAAAAGGAAATTGGATAGTTCACCGAGGCGCTAGGATAAAGCGGTTAGGTGAACTTGACACACCCTCAAAGACTTTTGATCATATCAGGCATGCAGGTTTCCTCACGATGTTTTCACACACATACGAGCGAGCGAAGATCTTTTGTTTGGGATGTAGTTAGAAATTTTAGAAAAAAACATTTCAAGGCAACACGCTTGTCATTATCATCAGCCTTTTTCAGCTAACTGCTGAACATAGAGCCTCATTGAACGCAAAAACGATCGATCCCTTGACACTAACCACGAACCGGCTATCGCACGAAGTTATGTATTAAATATGTTAAAAAAAATCCCCTAAAAAATCCCATAAAAATGTAAGTTTAATCTAAATACTGCAAATTTACTTCTAAAATACAAATTTTAAATAAAACGAAAAAAATTATGATGATGAATAAAATTTATGATTACGATGATGAATGATTTTGTAAAGCTCTGTGTTAAATGCGGGGCTTAATCTTTCTGAATAATAGGTATACTCACTTAAACACTATTATATAATACTACACAATGTAGTCTGAAAGCGCTTAGCCATGTGAATGGTTATTGTTGAACGTTAAGTATGTAACTCTACACCTTTCTATTCATAAAACAAGAGCCGTTTATCGCAGTCGATAAATTTCTTTGTTGTCGTAATCGTTAGAAACAATTTATTTACTTTCGTCGTTATTTTTATCAGTGCCGTCTATGCCTGCTAGATCTAGGCTTTTTTTATGTTCATCATCAACAATAAGTTCCACTTTATTTAAATCATCATCAGCATGATATATAACATCATAATTACCTAATAATTATTATATCTTCTGTAAGACATAAAACTCTTTCAATGAATAGATTAGTTACTTTGTCCAACGTTCGTGCTTATGGAAATTCCATGCAGTAGTCCAAGCATAAGACATCCGATTTAAGATGGTGGGTATAATATTTTATATTTTGGGATGCGTCGAATTAAAATTATATTGCTCAATAACGCAATGGAGTCACGAATTCTAGTATCTCTTAATTATTTCAAAGTGTTCATCCTTTACATTGGCATTTCTCTGTAGTGCTTTAATATTTGTTTGTTAAAGGTTATTAGTTATATTACTGTATTGCAAGTGTTAGTAATTTTTCGATTGATTGTTCTGTAGTGTTTGAAAAAAAATTAGCTCTAGAAATCAGCGTTTATTTAGATGGATGCTTGTATTTATTTTTGAACTCAAAGTTAATTTGAGTTTTGATACCTTCGGTCGGAGGTTGACCTCAGGGTAAGTAGGATGACCACCTCTGTGCAATCGCTGGTTTTAATTGGATGTGAGTGGCAGGTATAAGCCCTATGGTAATATTTGGTGGATGGAAAATTATTGAAAGAATTATAATTAAGTGAATAGTAGTCGTGCAAAGGTAAATCTGTAAAATCAATATAGGTGTGGAGGTCGCAATCCTACTGAGGGGAGATAATCTGTAGGTTAGAAGCTTTATAAAATGTTAATTTTATTAAGAAACTAATAATATAGTTTAATATAGTATAGTATAATCTAGTAATACCAGCTAACTCTTTCAATTTTCCAATAAAAATATATCACGTCATGTCACATCTCGCTATTCCAATTAAAGCAGAGTTAAAAAAGTATTCCAACAAAACGTCGTGTCAGTGGAAAATTCTGAAAGATTAACAGACGTGTTCAAATTGGAAAGAGAAAAGCTAACTTAATCCCGGACACGGGGTTTAATATCCCATTTTTCGCAGCTCGGTCTCAGTTGAATAATGGATTCACCGAGATATTACATAACAGAGCGCTTGCGTGAAACTTTGTATTGCTTTGAAATTTAAATACAGAGTAAAAAATAATATTTACGTAAGTACTCATGTTTTTACTATTATGGGTAATTGTATGGAAATTGTATGTACTAGTATGTCCCTATATCTTTAATACGGATATGTGTATGAAAAAAAATCATATTGGAATTTTAATTTTTGGTTCAAGTACGTCAGCGCTTTAAAATGTCAATTCCATATTTTGATTACTATTATTAGATGTTCTTTATGATTGTAGAAACAGTTATTAATTTTTTGTCTATTGTATAATATATTGTACAAAATAATAAACGCTTGTATATAATATTATAATGACTCAAAACTAAACGATTACTTAGACTGGTGCTGCCTAAAATTCAAATGAACGAAATTAAGGAAATTTAATTTGTATTCCCAGCAACTAGCTAACAAAGCAACTGTCACTGACGTTAATTACAAAATCGTCAGAGTTCAAATAACATTCAATTATCCCAAGCGATCATTGCTTTCGAGCTCAATCTTTTCTATTTCTTTTAGATGAGTGAAATTTTAGAATAAATAATTAATCTTTTTATTATTATTTATTTACTATCTATGATTTGCTGATAGGATTTGATTCGATATGACTTGAATTATTCGAAAGTGTTATACGGGTCTAAAAGTATGACTAATGAATTTTGTAAGTTGGTATAA
The DNA here is from genome assembly GCA_905333005.2 of Lycaena phlaeas. Lineage (NCBI taxonomy): Eukaryota > Metazoa > Arthropoda > Insecta > Lepidoptera > Lycaenidae > Lycaena > Lycaena phlaeas. Next base: position 18,907,753 of record HG995168.1, on the reverse strand, counting down.
AACAATTACAAGCCTTTTTTCTTTTCAGCTTTTCTTAAAAAAAAATATACACAATATTATCATATTATATACATCAAAACAAGATGTGAAGTTCAGAAAAGTGACCTTTATCATTATTGATTACTATGTATATATTGTTACTAACTATTATTTACTATCAAAGGGTGCATATAATTTTAATTAGGCGTTTAAGAACTTTATGAAAAAACTTTTACTTTTTAAAGTTAAGTTTTTTTTTACATTTTTTTTGTACTTTGATCTATCTGTGACATGAGAGATCGATTTTAGTAACCTTTTTTTTTTAAGTAAGCTATTGACTTTTATATATACTAGCTACCCAGTGGTGTTATCTATCCCGAAATTTAATGAGTAAAGTGTTATTTTTGTATGTTCAAGTGAATTTGAAAATGGATTCAATTCACAATCTGGTCCGCTATAAAATGTTTTATACACGATAAGGTCTGTTAAGATCGCTTGTATTAGTATAGACAACACATTAATAATATTATGTGGTGTTATATCACCGTCATCATCATCATTATCATCATCATCATTATCATGATCACAGTGAAATAAAGGTAAAGAATGGGTTTTTTATGTTAGTTTGACGGGTAAACGGCAACTGGTCAGCTTAGTTTACCTGAAACTAGCCCAGACGACTCATTCATGTGTTGTCTATCCTGATATATTATTATTTTTTAAGTTTATTTGCCAGTAATTACACTGCCCTTCCTCTCTTCCAAAGAGAGGAATCTCTTCCAAATTGTGGAAGAAATAAACAAAAAAAAACTACTTCCCATGTAGCAGGTATTCACGTATATTTAAAGAACGATACGTTGTGTAGATGCGTTAAGAGCCCCTTCACGATTTTACGCTCATCAAGTTTAGGTAAATTTGGTCGCAGCGCGTGAGTCACCCGAGGAGCGAGGCCTCTGCCGCTATTCGGTATAGAGTAAAAACCAAAAACATATCTTGATCCTTTTCAAATATAATAAAAATTAATAATTATTTTACATTTTTTTTTACCTAATTCTATAAGTAAAACCAATATACTATAACTAATATATAAGAACTATAAATTCATATTATGATGCTCTCCCGCTTCGTAGACGCAGTTCAGGCAATAAAATATATGAAATAAATGAATCAATTTTATGAAAAATATTTAATTTCCAGAAAGTTACAAAATATATCAGTTTTTGGTGTTCGTTTTAATTTTGATGGATGTTTTGATAATAGTTTATTATTTTAAATTAAGTTATTGACAAGTAAACACATTATAAGTAATTACCTTTAATAATTAGGTGAGTTATATACTTAACCTAAGTGATAGGAATTAGATCTAATTATTTTCGGAGGAAGTTTGTAGTTCACTAAATACAATATGTACTAACCAAATTTCAAAAGTATAATTCTTATAGTTTCGGAAAAAAGTAGCCGTGACATACGGACGGAACCTTATATGTGGAAAATGTCAGGACTAATAAGATTTTTATGCGATACCTTAGAAACACTTTAAAATTAAAAAAAAATATACTCATTAATCTCTGGGTTACCCTTTAATATAATCTGAATTTTAATTTATAAAAAAAACAATAACTTCATTTCGTTAATTAAAGGCAAAGTGAACTATATATTGCCTATATTTGCCTGTTGGGATAGTGTTTGCGCGCTCGATAATAAGGTTATTTCAACATTTTTTTTATGTTATATTTTATATCAAAATCAATATTTTTTTTCATTTTAGTTACGAGTAGACATATTTTAGTAATGATATTATATATATTTTTTTAATTTTTAGAATATTTCGTAGTTCTTTGTTCAGGAACCACAACTATATCCATTTAATACTTAAAAAAATGGGAAATTGTAACGCGATAATTTGAAAGTTATTTACACAAATACAGAATGAATCTTCATTATTTTAAATCAGTTAATTTGCTTGAGCACTTCATGAAGATTATTTTTCCCATTTACATCATGCAAATTTAAATGAATACTTTAGGAGATATGGCAAATCACTATCATCATCACTACATATTATAAAACAATGTCGCTTTCTCTGTCCCTATATCCCTTTGTACGCTTAAATCTTTAAAACTACGCAACGGATTTTGATGCGGTTTCTTTAAAAGGATAGGGCCATTCAAGTGGAAGGTTTTTGTATGTAATAAATTAAGTTTTTATATACATTGGCTAAGATATAACAATAATTGTTGGACGTGTCGGAAAAAAATAGGCCGCCTGGGAATTTTCAACGAAAACGCTGCATAAACCCTTATAGATATAACAAAATAATGTATGGTAGCATTATGTATCTTAAATAGGTCTACAAAAATGTCTGCGCTGGCATATGTCTCTATATCTCTTGGGGATATCATAATAATTCATACTATATCCATTTAATACTTTAAAAAATGGGCAATTGTAACGCGATAATTTAAAAGATATTTACACAAGTACGGTATGAATATGAAAATCGATTGAAACATCCCTCCCACATAGGTATACATATTAAAGATTTCTAGATCATTCCAGAAATTTTTAGATCGTCCCAGAAATTTCTAGAAGAATCCAAACATTTGATACAAATTGATACCAATATTAGTATTACATTTGTAAAGTTAATTTAAAGTTAACATGTTTTTACCCCGTATGCGGAGGAGCATACCAAGGGAGACGTGCTGTAGCTGTTGTCACGTTTAATAATAGGCTACCCAGACACATACTTATTACAAAAAAGATTTCTAGAAAGAAGTCCTAGAAGTAGTTTAAAAAAATTAAACAGAAACGCGAAACCAAAAGGTCGTGGAATCGCAGGAATCCTCATAAAAGCTAGATATCTTAATAAAACCGTTTCTAACAACGATTATGGTGAGGCCTGTGCTGCTCCTGACATTGCGTCAGATGATTTAGAGACAGCCAAACAAGCATTTCTCCACAATTTAAAAGTGCTTACGGCAGAAAGAGATCGTATTGAACAAGAATCGAAGTTGCTGAGATATTATAGTGATTGGCTGGTAATAAGAAAAATTATAATAACTGCATCTAATTTCGACCGAATCGTCAAAAGACGTAAAAATACAAGTTGCGTGATCGGTCGTCTTGGCGTTCATTAGGGCCTATGTTCAGCAGTGGGCGGATAAAGGCTGATGATGATGATGATGGTATATTGTTCTTGTAGTATGCGAGTGGAAAGAGATCGGTAGATCGATCGTCTTGGCGTTCATTAGGGCCTAGGTTCAGAAGTGGGCGGATAAAGGCTGATGATGATGATGATGATGATGGTATATTGTTCTTGAATCTTGTAGTATGCGAGTGGCAAAAGATCGGTAGGTCTTGTCGTTCATTAGGGCCTAAATTCAGCAGTGGACGGATAAAGGCTGCTGATGATGATGGTATATTGTTCTTGTTTTATGCGAATGGCAAGAGATCGGTGGATCGGTCGTCTTTGCGTTATATATATACACATACAAGGATTGCTCGTTTAAAGGTATAAGATATGAGAAAAAAAAACAACATAGTGTGATCGTAAGTAATATTAGTTAGATAAAGGTTGATGATGATGATGATGATGAAGTTGACGACAGACGACACTTGATAGGTAAGTATTAAAATAAATATAAGAATTATGTATTCAATACGAAATAATTTTAACAATCTTAATAAATAACGAACTTCATAAAATACTAACTGGATCAAAATGTGGTAGTTTTCGCAAATCTCAATAATTATTTTTACGTAAAATTTTTGAGCGCTCGACCTTGAACGCGGAGCAAAGTGATACGTGTTAGCGCTAGAGCGGCACACAGCCGACTAGCTAAAGCAGAATGCGCGCACGATAATATAGGCAATATATGGTTCATTTTGCCCTTAATTTACGAAATGAAGTTATTGTTTTTTTATAAATTAAAATTCAGATTATATTAAAGGGTAACCCAGAGATTAATGAGTATTTTTTTTTCAAATTTTAAAGTGTTTCTAAGGTATCGCAAAAAAATCTTATTTGTCCTGACATTTTCCACATATAAGGTTATTTCAACATTTTTTTTATGCTATATTTCATATCAAAATCAATATTTTTTTCATTTTAGTTACGAGTAGACTATATAATAATATTATATATATTTTTTTAATTTTCAGAATATTTCGTAGTTCTTTGTTCAGGAACCACAAACATCACTCGCTCGTTACTTTTGCGGAAAAGGGGTTTTGAATATGGGTGATTGCCATTAATATATTCATTATTTCTTTTTAAAAATTATCTAGTCGACAAGAATAAGAACTCTTCTCATAAAATAATGAAATAGAATGTTCGAATCTTTCTCACCGTGCGTACAAAAGATAATCAAAATTGTTCAAAATGAGTTAAAAAGGTGAAGGGGCTCTTAATTAGTTTGATAAAAAAAATAGTTTAAAAGGTACTGTTTGCATTTTATACTCCAGTGAGTTATCAGCATTTTTAGAAGCATGTACAGGTAGTTTAAATATAAAATGAACTAGAAAGTCACGCCAGATGTAGTCACGAAACATTTTAAAATATGCAAATTGTGTTGTAACTTTCCAAGTTAGCTTCAGACATCAATTTATTTTAGACTAAAATAGTAAAGCACATTTTCAAATCGTAAATATTTTTTCTAAATACTTTAATTTGTACTACATGTCAAAGGATGGTATAATGAAGGAAATTATATAATTATAATCTGCAGCTAGATGCAATACGCCAAACAAAATGCCTATAATATTCGAATCAATAATGCTTGTGTAGAAAATTGTCGGTCGTCTTAGCGTTCATAGTTGGATAAGCAGTGCTCTAAGCTGGCCAGATCCAGGAAACCTCCTTTCAAGCGTTTTTAGTGCAATATACCGGCAATGGGAGTCGGGAGCCCTCATGTTCCTGGGCACGACCCATCCCGGGTGAATACGCAAAGCATTTTCACTCTGAGCATAGGCCTACGTTCAGCAGTGGACAGACAAAGGCTGGTAATGATAATGATAACGAAGCACCTACAACTACTACTAGATATGTCAACGATAGCGGTGACCTACCGTCTGTCATTTATAGGCACCTAGTAGACATAAACCTAAATCTAAAAACACTTGATGGAAAAACGTTAATACTGATGATGATGATGATGGTGATGATGATGATGATGATGATGATGATGATGATGATGATGATTATGTACTAAAGTTTAGTAAATTACAGGATGGTATTACAAGCAGAATAGAGTGCGACACAGTGCATCCCGTCTAGCGATATATATATATATATATATATATATATATATATATATATATATATATATATATATATATATATATATATATATATATATATATATATATGTGTGTATATGAGCTATATTCGTGCCTGGTCTGGACCAATCACTTTAAATTGATAAATCGTACTAAACCTAAAAAAAAATAATGAACAAAGTTTAAAGTTATGAAAGAATTCAAAAGCAAAAACTCATGTAGGCCACGGATAAAACTTATATATAGCAAATAGCAAAAGGAATGTAAAATTTAGTGTCAAAAGGCATTGAGAACATCAGTTAGTGCTGGTAAATGGAACTTGAAAGCTACTCCAGATACATCTAACGTCTATGAATTATTTATATTGTGTTCGTAGTGGATGCAAATGTTATTTATACACCTAAAATATTTTCTTGAGTTATATTTTTGAAGTAGTAAAATCTCAGAAAGATAATCAGCTATAGATAATGTATTAGCTTTTTTTAAAACTGAACTTTCCTTTATAAAGTTGATCTGTAATTAGATATATCAATTGATTTCATCAAAAATTATATATTTTAACTGCTAAAATCAATTTTTGAGATCAATTTTTGAGAAAGAACTTCATAACTATTATATACTTATATACAAAATTAATTTTGGTTATATTATTTTTTTGCAAATTTCCATAATAATATAAAGGACCATCTCTGAAACATGATCTAAATCACAAAAAGAATCATTAATCCATTTTCATTTGGCGAAGTAATACAAAGAACATGTGAACCACATCTTCTTTGAAGTTGTTTAAAAAATATATAAAATGTAACAAGTTTTAATGTGCGACTTTAATTATATTTCTTCTTATTCACAGTTAGAACAGTTAATTGAAGCAATAACAATGAATGCTACAGTCTACAATTGCTTTCATTTACGAGAAAATAAGAGAAAGCAACTGAAGCTTGATTTTGAATTGAAATCAAATATTTAATGTTGCATTATTCACTATTGTGCAGTTGTAAGAGATCTATTCGTAGGTTTTGTAATACGTCGAACCGTTTCAAAAGCATTTTGTTTATGAATCCTATACGCGAATCATAAAGAATATCATTACCAACATGGAAAAAGTTTTTAAAAATTGGTCGTATCATATTGTTTTTAAACGATTTTTATGAAATGTAGTACACGAATATAATGTAGGCTATAAATCGATCTAGCTAGGATATATTTTTATAAAACGTATTGTCAGAAAATGATAAACCACTACAATATCATTAGAATATGAACGTAAATTTCGCTGTTAAGTAATTTATTATAAAAACTCAGTTAGAAAATCAGACAGTTTAGAAATCCAAAAGTGTCTTATAATATCGTCTATAAGGGTGTCCAAAACAAAACAAAAAAACCCGAGCAAATGCTCAGACACGTACTATATAGGTTTGACAAAATGTGAAATGAAATAAGGAGCAGGAACAGGGGTGTCATATCACGACTTGTCGGCGTCATGCCGAATGCCGTCATCACATTTGCATCGATTTGACTGAAAAATCACGCCATGGGTTTTTTACATGAAAGGAATTAAAAACCATTTGATTAGTATTTGGAAATCCTCTGTTGATGCCACCACAGCTAGTTGATAAAAAATATAAAGAAACAAAAAAGCAAAGAAGCAGAAAAGGAACGAAACAAATAAGCAAGTTAATGGTACCTATAGGTGCAGAAAGGCGCAACTCAATCGCATCGCTTGTTCATTGCGAAAGCGTGGCACAAAAATTTTATATAAATCTATGAAAATATGGACTTAATTCATACAAGCCTAATACATAAACAAGTCCTTAGTAAAATTATACTAAGTATCTAACCAAAAAGACATACGATAAAATATTTCACCAATCGTTATAAGGTCCAATTCTAATCCTGATGAATCGTCGTGCATCTATTTGATATTTTGTAAGTCTATCTTAAAGCTTTAGTTACCTACTTAAAACCAAAATAAAGTTATCGCAGATTTGGTCTTATGGTAAAAAACCCTTTGATTTGAATAACCACCATTATTAGCTAAAAACCTGCTAAAGACATTAAATGCTAAAGACTCATTTCAATGAAGAGAAAATTTCCCAATTGTAATGTCCCCTTTAAATCCCAGCCTTTAGGTTTCAGTTTGATAAAGCAAAGTAATTAGTTCGCTTCACACTGTGAATACTCTAGCCGTCATTCAGCTTACAATTAGTACTGGTCTTGAGCTGAATTATTAGCCGTTGCTGGTTTCACTAATTTAGTCTAGATTCATTGTAGTCTATGACGTTTAAGTCCATTGAAATTCAATGCTGTATAATACAATCTTGGTCAATGTTCCACTTTGAAATCATTTGAAGTTTAATCAACTACTTCTGAACTTGTAAAAAAATCCTGGAGTACCCTAGCTTCAGAATGAGTTTGGGATTCGTAAAAAATATATATGTTGAGTTCATTCATCAATGTGGCATCCGTGTGGCATCTGGATACTAGAGCGCAATTGCTTCTAATAAGTGAACTTTATCAAAATCTGTTTAGTAGTTTTCCTCTGATGAATTCATTTGTTTTTTCGTTTCATCCTGACATGGTGTTCTTATGCTGATATAAAAGTATAATAATAAATTTCACTAACCTCCATAATTAGGTCTTACTCTTTTATCATAACTTATGCTAAATGAGTCCAAAATTGCTGATATATTGACGTCCCCGAACATGCCACCCCCACCGGCACACCTGAAAAGAAATAAATGATTAACATACGGATTTTTTACTCCTAAAATTTTAAAGGAGAAGATAATAACTTGTTATACTAGTGGCACGTGCAGATATATCTCTGCTACACATAAGCGCTATCTAACGGGTCTTCCAATAGGCATGTCCGAACTTTGAAAGTTGGTAGCGGCCATCTTGTTGAAGATACATCCGTCAAATTGGTGGTCATTTATTCATTCTGTTTTGCCAAATTATCAGGGATAGCTATTGCATTCAACAACACATGCAAATGATAAAATTGTTTTATCATAATTAGTGTTCCGTTGGGGCAACGCACGGCGGCGTCATCGGGCCATATTTCTTTACAACGTTCAACGTTGGCCAGGCCATCTGCACTGTCAATGGCGAGCGCTATAGGTCGATGATTACCAACTTTTTTTGGCATGAAATGGATCACTTGAACACCAACGACATGTGGTTTCAACAAGACGACGCTACGTGCCACACAGCTCATGTCACACTGAATATTCTGCATGAGAGATTTGAGGGCATGGTCATCTCACGTGGAGCTGATGTGAACTGGCCACCGAGATCGTGTGACGTAACCCCGCTAGACTTTTTCTTGTGGGGTTTTCTTAAGTCGCAGATCTATGCGAATTAACCACAAACCACAGCGGCCCTCAAAACCAACATAACCTATGCCATAGGTCAAATTCTGCCTGATTTATGCGCAAAAGTCATGGGAAATTGGATATCTCGAATGCGCTCCACCCAGAGAAGCCGTGACGGATATTTGAGTGATATCATATGCCACAAAAAATGGCTTCACTACATCTTTCAAATAAATTAATAATTTTGATAATATCTCACACAAACTTTGTCTTATTTAAATTTAAAGATAGGACACGCTTAATGAAAGACCCTATATAATTCCAAAATGCTACGTATTGAAGGCTTTAGTTTCCGTGTCCGCGTGTACTTTAGTTATCAGGTCGTACGTTTTAATTATCTCCGTTATAACTATGATATAATGCTACTACGAGTACAATATTGTTAATATTTGCCTAATGTGATAATTTTTATCTGTAATCAGAACTCTATACACCAACTTTTATATTGCGAAGTCGAGTAATAAAAAAAATTCCCACACAAATTTTAAGCACCTATTTTACTTCTTTTTTTACCTTTTTACCGAGCGTTAAAAACATTTGAACGAGATAAATGGATACCCACGTATCTGTTCACACGAAGGCGTCTTCAAAGCGCAGGACTTTTTTATCGAGCACTTTATTTTTGACGTTAAGCTTTGGACGTTAAATCGAATTTAGCAAGGGAGCTCGCAATTCACGGCAACGTTTTTATTGACTTATATACCTATTTTCACATTTCCAGAAATGAGAAAATTCCACATTAACTTTAATATTTTAGTACTTTTGACAGAACTTGCAGAGACTTGCATTTTATATTAACTATCTGTTCAATATAAACTAGCTGTTGCCGGTGGTTTCGCCCGCGTTAACTTACATTTACGGACGTATCCGGTTTGATGATGCTTATTTTATATCATTAGTTACTACTTATTATAACAGCTACCTGCCAGTAAAAGCCCCTTAAAATTGATCCAGCAACATCAGAGATTTACCGAGACAAGCAGACAGACAGACAGACGGAAAAAAATTGTAAAAAATGTTATTTTGGTATATGTACCGTATATAATGTATTCATATGCATGTATTAAAAAGCAGTTTTTTATATATAATAAACAGACATTCCAATTTTATTAATATTTAAAGATTACGTAGATGTACGAAATTTCGCTGAAATTAGTACTAGCATAACGCAGTTCACAAAAAAAATTATGTATGTTTTATATCTTAAAATGAAATAAAATATGTAGATAATATCTTTCGTATTCAATGTGATGGTGCGTTCAAAAAGCTTAGCTATTTCTCACGTCGTCTATACCGCAGGTTTTTGATGCGAGTGGCCAAGGATCGGTTGTCTTGGAGCTCATTTAAGGGGACCTATGTTCAGTGTGGACAGATAAAGGCAGATAATGACGCTAATGCCCCGTATTCGTCTCAGCAGTCGTTTAAGGAGGCCAACGTCCAGAAATCGGTAAATTTCTATTGCTACGGTGACTCATTAAACTAACGACTTAACTGGATGAAAACTATTGATGATAATGACTCATCCTTACTAAAACTGATATTATATTAAATAAGTACTTCCACTAAATTTCAAGTTGCACGAGATAGTATTAAGCGGGTGAATCGTCGACAACTTGAACCAAACTTAGTTTAAGTTAAGCATATGTACTTAATACATGCTTATGTGTAACTATATATTTATACAGTGTAATTCTAAGCTTAGTATTATTAAGCAAAATATATTATGTTAAGAGATAGAAAACTTGCCTTATGTTATAATACCTACTTTTTTATAATAGTTTAAGTGGCCAATTTCACAACTTAAATTGCTTACTTTGAATAAATATAAAATCAAATCAGTTCCTATACTATCTTACAGTTTTTAACCTTTTTTTTACGTCGGGAAATGCGCTGAAGCATCTCGCGGGGAAGTGGGCCCGATAGCTGGTAAGTGAACGTACCTCTACCCACTAAAACCCGGCGAGTGCCACCAATCTATAATCTATAATGTCTATGGACGCTTTTTACACTACGTCAATCTGGTCCCGTGCTAAGTTCTCGAAGAGACTTGTGTTACGGGTACCAGACAACGGAAATACATATATTTAATACTTTTTATATTAATATTTATATTTAAGATTTTTATTATATAATACACATTTAATACACATCCATGACCCAGGAACACAGAAACTTTTTTGTGTTCCCTGGCGAGATTCGAACCCGCTACCTCCGGCTTGTGCGCCAACGCGCTAACCACTGAGCCACAGAGGTCGTCAATGCCGCCTTTGATGAGGTGCCGCGGATCTACAAGCAACAGGGCACCTCGAGGGCTAGTCAGTCCCTTAGGCAACCGACGCCACCTCAACAGAGGCGTTGCTCCGCATCACAGAACAACCCCTCCCAACGTCTCCCAATAAAAAGAGGCGAGGTTCTCGTCCTCACTTGCCCCCTGCTCCTTTGCCCCCCTCTTCTTATAAGAGGGGTACAAAGAGCACCATCGGCTCTATTAGTTTATTATAGTGTCCAACCAAATAATTCAGTTCTATAAATTTTCTTAAGCAATATTTTACAAGACATTAATCAATGTAGAACATGCAAAAGTGTCATCATCATCATCAGCCTCTATCCGTCCACTGCTGAACATAGGACTCCCTCAATGAACGCCAAGACGACCGATCTCTTGCTACTCGCATCCAACGCGGACCTGCCACTGCACGGAGATCGTCTTCCCATCTGGTTAGAAATACGTATCATTAAATCGTTTTCAATATAAAAAAACCATTTGACTTCAAATACAGTTAGAAAACGACAGCTTCAAAACTACTTTGTAAAAAAAACTTTACGTCATATATAGTCAACTATTACACAATTACACTACTAAACAACTATAACAAAATTGTATAATGATAATGCAAGCCAAGTCATTATTCAATTTTGATTGGGTTGCAAAGTTTTCATATTAATAACGCCTTATATTAACTAGGTATGTAAAGTGTCAGGTCGTCGTATAATATTTTCCAGCGTTCCAGTTTGTTCATATTTCATAATCGGTGACTATTTCTGTTTTCTAAAAAGAGTTGAGCGCGGGGCTTTATCGGTCGGAATTTTTGGCAGTAAAATTTTTGGTGGAAATTCAGTGTTGAATTTCAGTCGTTTTTTATCACTAAAATTTAGATTTCACCTACAAAGCCTTTTGATGTTAGCCGTTTTAAAGTTTGAGTAATATGAGACACCAAATGGGTTTTAGTAAAGCTTCTTTCTATCAAAATTTGTAATTAATAAGAATAACAAAAGCTAATATAAAATTTGACTGCGTTATGCAATATTCCGTCACGACTTTCGATATTTTACTACCAGAACACGTCAACATGGTATAGCCTAGCAAAAATGAGAGTCCAAGACAATTATATCTGTGAGTTCGGTCTGGATGTCATTGGATAACATTTTCTTCTCTGGCCCCAAAAACGAATCTCTATTCGATCATCTTCCTCCATCTATTCCCTGACCTATCGATTTTAAATCAATACTATCCCTTGTAAATACACCTTTAATAGATATTTTGTGAACATTTTACACACATTTACAACTAACACTATTAAATTGTGAAGTCTTATTATGACACTAAAATTTATTTTGTGTTTGTATTTATACGAATGAACAGTCTGCAGCAAACCGTAAAAAACCTTGTAGGACTACAATGCTAATGTAATGAGCAGAGTCTTCAGTGGTCATTGAGAAAACACTTTGACATTGGCAATTCCTATTGGAGTCCATTTATAAAAGAAGAAGAAGTTTTTAATTCCATACTAGCATTTCGAAACCTTCGAAAATTCTAGCCAGTAATAGGTAGGTAAGTATCTACTACCTCAAATTAAGTATTAAAATTTTAAATATCATATTTGAAATAGGTAAGTAATATTAATTGTTATTAATTAGCTATACCATATCGTGTTTATAATAATATTATGGACTATGACAGATCATTACTTAATATTGTTACAATTTAATTGAAATAACCTTTTATATAAAATCAATTTTCATTGTTGGCGTCAATATGATTGTCATCATTAATTTCAACAAATTGTATACGGCAAATTTGAAAATTAATTTTGACTAAAAATAATTTAATATAATAAATTCTTTCAGTTTAATGGTTTTGTTAATTTATTAAATTTAATATTGCATTTTTCGATAATATTCTCGCGTACACTCGCCGCTGACTCACAATATTCCCTAGGTGCTGTGCTCAACTTGGCTTAAGAAGTTTTCACTTCAAATAATTCAGATTTCACACAGGCAGACAGGCACATCAGGTTATATTTGTAGTTGTAATGTCAGCGTCAATAAACACTTTGACATTGGCAATTCCTATGGGAGTTTCCTACTCCCATTTATAAAAGAAAGAGAAGAAGATGCGTGACAGTAATGCAGTCCGACATCTGGAGGTAATGTCCATCTACGTCGACGGCCTTGTGTGATACCTATATTCACCCATTTTATTTATGCTGTAGGTAACACATTTGTTATTCTTTATGAATTTACACGTTTGTTAGTCTTTATTAATTCCTGCGTTTGTTATTCTTTGTAAATTCATACGTTTGTGTTGTAATTGTTATTTTTCAGCAATTAGTACCGATACCTATTTGTAATGGTTTGTTTCGATTTAAGGTTTATTGAATACTGCCGTTTCACAGACAGCCGCCTTTGTGACGACCTGGTTAGGAGGAGAACAGTTTGTTGCGGTAACTACACGCAGGAGAGGTAGTGACGATATCTGGTTTGGTAGTCTGGATAGTAATAAATGTATGAAACTAAGTATGTTTATAAAAATTGTAAACTATATTTTGGAAAGAGCAACCCAACAGAGTTTCTCGCTAGATTCTTCTTATATACTATACCAGTATTAAACCTACCTAAACCTACCTAAAACTGTATGAATTTAATTTTTGATTATTTCTACTGAGTTTGTTTTGCCGGTTCTTCTCAGTGTGCTTGCTTTTGAACCGGTGGTAGACTCAATTGACGTTCAAAAAGATACTTTGATGGTACTATTTTGAATAAAATTTTTCACTTTGACTTTGACTTTATATATGTTTATATTTATTTTTATAAAAAAAACCTGCCTTTAATGTATAAAATGTTAATACATGAACTCACTTAATTGCATCTCGTTATTTATATTGCTCTGCATAAACCTCATATTATTTCTTAAGAGAATTTTATAAACTAAGCTGTGTTATGAGACCACTTTTATTTTAATAATAAAAGTATTTTTAGTACACGCTGGATATTAAAATGTTTATGTTGCCGTCTATGTGGTGTTTTCATAACGTTTTTATTGCTTTCCTTTGTTCCACGTTTATGAAAAATACCCTTTAAGATATACTCGAGTTATCCTAGATCGTATCTTTTTTGTAACGGTATACGGGTTTTTATAAATGTATTTATAGCTTTATTTTTTTTAAAGATAAAGAACCTACAGCGAAAACCGTCTTTGCCAATTACAGCCTTTTTTCCTGGGGATTCGGCTAGGTTTTTCGATAGAATTCTGCCATGGCTTCGCCAATACGACTTTACGACTTTAGTTTACACATGATACACAGCGGTACGTTTCTACCGTCGCGGTGCGGAAGCTCGTAACCAGCGAAACAGCCGCGACCAACGATTCTCTTACATTAGTTGAGAACTACGGCACCGCACAGTCATTACCGCAGCATCAAGCCTCGCCGCCTCCACAGTGACGTCATAATGTGCGATTTCCCTGCGGCGCCATGTCGTCTAAACAACCACAACATAATATTATAATGAGAATAGTTGTATGGCAAATGAGTGACTAAGAGGGTGAACATAATAATATTATGAGTAGTAAAAAACTAGTAGCAAAGAACTTGAAACCCATCCAGCATTAAATTAGAATAGAAAAGAATAAACATGTATTAAGGAATAATATTAATATAGCACAAAATCAAGTTTACTTAAAATTGAAAATAAATGTAGTTACAAAAATAATGTTGATAAATTAGACATTAATATGCGCCGGAAAATGCACAACATTATATTAATTCCTCAAAAGATAATAGTGAATAGTTCAAAAAACTAAACCATTTTGCTTTTGGAACTTTAAAATCGCGGGCTAAGAACCAGAGTAGCGTAAGCGCAAAAATTCAAAAAAAAAATTTTTTTTACCATTCGCATTATAAACTTGTATTTTTATGTGCCAAAAAACTGGAATGATGTATTGTGTAAATTGCTTAGTACCAAAATAACATTTGAATAAAAATGATGTAGAGTCCTCGCCACTTTTGAAGTCCTGCGACTAATGCCCGAACTAAATTTGACAACATTGACATCTTGACGTCTGTCTGGAGTAAGAAGTTGTGATATTTTAAATTGTTTTACGTGAAATATGGAGCATATAATATAAAGTGAGGTGTAAAAAGTGAAGGCCGTATAATGATCATTAAACTGAAATAATTTTGTGAATTAGAAAGTAAAAATAAACAATAATTAACCCCGTTGAATAATATGTTTATAAATGTCACTGACATGACAGGTAAATTTTAGAAATGCATTCACTTATTTTCGCCTAATTTATGGTTAAAATATTACCATTAACTCTATACATACATTTATCTTATGATATTTTATATGAATATAAATACAAGGTAAAAGAATTAAATCCTTGCTCAGAGGAATTATATTTTCAGGTGTTTCTGTAAAAAAGGTCGAATAACAAAAGAAGTAACAATGGCAGCAATTACTTGTGAGAAAATTGTCACTCCTGGCAAAAGCCGAACACATCCGAAGAAGCTTGTTTTAGATGAATTCTACTAATCGGTTATACTAAAAAATACGAACGAAATATTTACAAAAAAATGTTTTATTTTACTAAAACCTGGCAGGGAGATTTTTATTTTGCTGCTATAATTATTTTTGTACTACTGACCATAGGCCCTATAATTATTTAAATTTTTTATTGTACTCTAGTAAAATTGGTGGAAAATCATTACACTAGAAATTGGCAACATTGAGTTATGAGACCGAAGCGCCGCGTCTATCGGACTTCTAAAGTGGCGAGGACTATATGTTTACTGCCAGAATAAAGTATGTCTACTTTACAACGATCTTGACATTACTTTGTCTAAAAAGTTAAGAGTACAACGATCGAAACGCCATTTACAGGGCGAATAGGACGGCAGATGCGCCTAACTAACAATATTTGATTAGGTAGCCTAAGTTTGTTTCTTGCTAAATAAGCGTAAAGTATTGTTTCAGCTTAAAGGACCTTTTTTCGTGCGCTTCCGAAATTTCTCTCCCTGCCAATAAAGGGTAAGGTGTGTAATACGCTATTATGGCACTAAAAATTAGAATAATTAAGAGCCAAAATGTCGTATGTCAACTTTTTTTTAAAATTAGTTTTTATTAAAATAAAAACGTTATTTAACTGTCCAAAAAGTTAAACTATTCTATAGCCAATAAACAAAGCTTTATTACAAGTAAAAATCACATTTCTAATTATTGCACATTTTGCTATTTTAGTAGTATTAGGTGACAATAGGTAAATTTGAATTGTTTTTCGGCTCTCCTGTAAAGTTTTCATTTTGCCCTTACGCTTCTCTAGTAATTCTTAACCCGCGAAATAGAATAATATTTTCGAATCAGCGTATTGTCATCGGTCATAGATAAATCTACACAGTTTGAACGAAATCTAGACTTCGTTTATAGTCTAACAAAATCACACCAAATTGAGTCGGTTACGAAAATACATACAGGTGAGGGTGTCAAAATAAGTATAATAAATTAGTAAGATAATATTATCCGATGTTATTAAGGGAAGCGTAAATGATTGAATATTCCATACATTAGTCGCCTCATTTAATAATACACGGCTCGTGGGACTAATTATGTCTCCTTCGATACTTGTCCAATTCATTGAGCGTGGTAAATATTATGAGCGACGATAGTCCAGTGGTCGATGGACTCGGCCTCTTATGCGAGGGTTCCGGGTTCAACCCTGACCCCCCGTGTGTGCCTTGAAATGGGTTTTTCTAAATTTCTTAAAGTGCACCCCAAAAACGAGACCATCGCTTGCTCGCCGGCGAAGGAAAACATCGTGAGGAAACCTGCATGCCTGATGAGATTGAAAGTCTTTGAAGGTATGTGAAGTTCACCAACCCGTACTGGGCCAGTACATCGAGGAGGAGACACGTGCCCAGC
The DNA here is from genome assembly GCA_905333005.2 of Lycaena phlaeas. Taxonomy (NCBI): domain Eukaryota; kingdom Metazoa; phylum Arthropoda; class Insecta; order Lepidoptera; family Lycaenidae; genus Lycaena; species Lycaena phlaeas. Next base: position 18,890,918 of record HG995168.1, on the reverse strand, counting down.
AGTGGGACATAAAGGGTTGATACTTTACTTTTTTTTATACTTTAAATATTACGATACTTATAACGAACTTTGAAATTCACTGTCATAGGCACTTTCCTGCCGCACTAGACAAGTGGCCTACCGCACTAGACTAGGGGGGACGAAGTACATACGTTTTTAGACAATTTTACAAACAAAACCATAATATATTTTCAGTATGTGTCTGAATAAACGTTGGTAAAAGATTTTGTAAGAACCTTATGACGTTATATTTTTAGCGTTTATCGCACCTGAGCTTTTGAGCGTTTGCCACTTGTCTAGATTTTGCCATTTGACTACGGGAACTGCTATTGACAAATCAGGTCTGGAGGCGGGATCTGGAGAATGCGATAATGCGTATCCCCTTCCCCGCTTATAGATCACAGGAAGGAAACCAGGGTGTTTTCAGCAGGTTCAAGTCCTGCTGAAAGCGGAGGGATAGTCTCTAGATGGAGATAGTCTCTAGATAGGGATAGACAAATAAAAAGTTTTTGCTCTTACAAAATTAAATAAAGAACACCAATAAAACGAATAAGGTTCAAGAGTGGAAGACGATCTCCGAGGCCGCCAATTTTTGTTTTATCTCATTATTATATTCACTAATTAATCTTTTTTATGAGAATACTTGGATTCTCTAAAAAACCTCACGTTGGTTCTAATTAACTACATAATTAGAGAGCTTTTAACTTAATCATAGCCTCTCCAAGCTTACCGCCTTCAACAATGCGTACTTAATTCCGGAATTACCGGAATATATTATGCTTTAATATGCTCATATTTATTTTTTGTATATCTTAATTTGATTAATGCGGCTTAATCAATATCAGCCCGTTATCATTCATTTCTCGATTTGTTCAAGAATATTAAAATCCTGGATCGTTCTCTGTGGGAGGTTTTAGCATCCGACACTGTACTCACCTCACCACGTCATCAGTTCTTGTTGTGTGTTAATTCACATGCATCAAAAATGAAAAATAAATACGCACAACCAAAGGCTATGCAGATTAGCCTTCTTTCCCTCTCCCCCAATGTGCTACTGGAATCACGAGTCGTACGAATAGCGACAACATAGCTATCACTTTACGCCGGTGTCATGTAATTCCCAATGATAAGTCCTACATACATATAATCATAAATATTTTGAAGACTTTTGACATCAAGAGATTTGAGGTATCCGCCGTGCGGTAGCCGAGCAGTTCCTCTATTGTGGAAAATCTGGTATTGCCGGGACCAGTCTGTCGCCGTGCTAGCCTGCAGATCTGGGTCCCTCAGATAGCGGCTAAAGGCTTACGCAGCGGTTTAGCTGCGGTTTAAGCACATACGCCAGCGCGCCTACCCAAGCCCCTGATATGGTCCGAAAGGGATTTCCGCTGCATAATAAAAATAAAAAAAGGTATCTGCCGTGCACGTATCGAAAATCTCGTGTGAGAAGCAAGATAAATAAAAAAATAAGCTACAGTTTTTTGCTAGAGTATTTCACATTAATATTTGTTTATTTGCCAGTTAATTGGAACGGAAAATTCACCATTTCTCCTATTTATATTTCTTTCCGCCAATAAATTACGACGCGAAAACAGCGATGTGTTTTTCAAGCCAAAATGGAATAATCTGTAATTAATGTCCATTTTGTGTTGGTTTCTATCAATGTTAATATTTTTACGAATAAGTAATCTGTTTTATTTGTATTTTTAATTTTTTGTTTGTATATTCAGACTATATGACGAATCACGTGATGAGTGGCTAACGTCGCACATATGAATGAATGGATCTGGCATTATTCCAGCCGAAGTAAGTAATAATAATAGTATAGCTAGTAATAATAGTAACAAATACATTAATTTTGTAAGTTTGGATATTTTGGTTACGGCTTTGGATTCCGATTTGGTTCAAAGTGAAATTGGCTTATAAATTGGATTAAAACATAGACTACATTATATTTACCACTACCGTATCATAAATGTGAAAAATTTAATATTATAATTAAATGTATCTACTGTAATGTATGTTTGTTACCTATTCACTCACAAACTACTGAATGTCTGTTTGTAACACAAATTAACTGCTTTTTAATAAATTTAATCATCAATTAATAAATCATCAATTTTTTTTATTTTTATACGAAACTTTTATAGACTGATAGTTGCTAATTCTATAAGGAGTAACTTAAGAAACATAATCATTTATCGGGATAAAAGTGTAAATCTAAGTTAATGCGGGCGAAGATGCGGGCAACAGCTAGTCGAATGATGATTATGATAATTATCATTATTATTATAATTATGATGATGATAATGTTATTATATATTAAAAAAATAACATACAAAACATACACCTAAATAATAATCAGACAAATTTATAACCTTCTGTATAAAGTTAATTATATAAAATCTTTATGAGAAATTTCATTAAACCGAAAGTTGTTTCAGTATAATGAGCAAACGAAATCTATCGATATTAATAGCCTACAATACATTTATAAGCATGGTTTTACAGCATGCGATTCGAACGTAGTTGTAGATAGCTAAAGGTATGCAAGGTAAGGCTGATTTGCATATATACGAGGCCGAATAAACACGCGAATACATACTTAAGTTTCTATTGTAAAACTAGCACGGGTTAATGCTTTTAGTAATTATGTAAATTCAAATTCGATTCGTTGGGATGTTTTGAGCTTTTTGAGTTACTATGCGCTTTAAAAACGCTTCCGTGTGAACAAATACATGGGCATCCGTGTGTGCCATTTTAGCGTTTTTAACACGCGTGTGAAGGGGCCTAAAATTTTTCTAACGCTCGTTGAAAAAGTGCTCGTTTGTACGAGGCCTAAGACCTTGCGAAATTAAGGGCCTGTTTCACAATCTCCAGTTAAGTTCCCAATAGGCTATCGGCAACATATTTGACAGATATTTGACAAGAAAATATAAAATTAATTTTGGCCCTAAGAAAATATAAAATTTTCTGGAATATAATCAGCTGGTAATTACCTAACGCTAATGGTAATACAACATTGTGCAAGCCAAGTAATCTTACTATTCTTAAGCTTGCCTCTTTTTATTTTTATGAGTTAATTACGACTGATGGAATGAGAAATAAAAAAAAATAAAAAAAAACAAAATAAATATTTCAAGAAAAGCTCATGGATTGATGGTAATACCCTCGCCGATCGACTCACCAGGCTAAGCAACGTTTGCCGAGGTTGGTCCGTGAATGGGTGACCATCTTTACATACCGAGATTCCACCCCTCGGAAAGCACGTTAAGCCGTTGGTCCCGGCTGTCATTCGAGAATCTTCGTCAGTCTTTATGGGTCGTCAGAAGCCCGAGAGTCTGTCAACCAGTCATACCCAGTACCGTATCACCGAGTTACTGGGCTGTAGTGGTCAAATAAGCAGTCGCTTCATTTAAAATACTAGTATTTAGCTGGATCCAGTTAGACTGGAAGCCACCCCAAAATATAGTTGGGAAAAGGCTAGGCAGATGATGACAAATACAAGAAAAATAAAATACAAGAAGCGCTCATATCGCAACTGATATTTAGTAAGGCGTACATCCCAGCAGCTCAAAGTAGCAGTCATAACCTCCATATGCACAGAGCAACCTCCTATATTAACTTGGCGGATTGCCAAGCTCGTGATTGAGAGAATGCTATTATCTCAAGTGGCTAACGGGCTAACACTGATTTAACTATTTTAACTGTTGTAAGCGCGTTTAATTTTCGCCAAAATCTAAACGAATTTATAAAATAGAATACTTGATATGCGATTTTTCAGCCTACATACAGGTCAGTAATTCTTTTTTACTTTATGAATCATAGTACGTTCTTACAATAGGATCCCTGAAAATTATCAATAATTTTAGTAAATAAATTTAAAAAACTGATAAACAATGTTTGTGTGATAAGCGACCCACTGGAATGATACTACGAGCAGTACAATTATGTTATATTATGTATACCTACTGTCAAATATTTAAAAGGGTAGTGTCACTGAGTTTGTTTCGCAGATTCTTCTCAGTGAACTAGTATTGGAACCGATAGTGGAGTCCGAGCCCGGAACGTTTAATAGTAAATGTATAACAATGAATAGTTATTTTATTTTTATTTAACTAACTTCAAACAAGAGATTATAGATTTGTCTAATTATTATTTAGGTGTATGTATTTTTGTATGTTATATTTTTATTACATGTACAGTTTTATTGTTGTTTACCATAAAAAAGATATCTTTTCTTTTTTTATCTTAATATTGATATTATGTATATCATAACGATATTATGTTTCTTGCAAACAATCGTTAAACATAAAAACAGATGATTACAAAAGGTTATAATAATAATAATACTATGTCAAAAATTTATTGGGACAACTCGAGGGACTCGTCCGCACCTGAACATAGGCCTCCCTCAATAAACGCCAAGACGACCGATCCTTTTTATAATAATGTAACAGTATCTCAATATCTTAATTTATATGGTTTTCTTGGTAATTTCACATATTCTTATAATATTTTCTCCCTTAAGCCCTTGTATTTTTTATTATTATTAGGGTATCGAATAAAAAAAAGATTTTATAGAGTTTTAAAACAGTTCAAACAAACAACTTTACTTTTATTAAGAGGCGGCGCCATGCTACTTTGCGGCTATACAAAATGTATGAAAAAGGTTGTGTTCGGTGACCCGGTTACGCCGAGCCGTGGCCGAACGCCGTCGGCCGCGGAACGAACAGCCGTATTTGATGAAATGCTTGCGTTAACAGATTTATGGACGCAAATATTATGTTTTAATAAAAAGTATCAAAAATTAAGGTAACTTTTGATACTACCTACTAATACCTCCGAAAATATGTTTGCAACGTTAAATGATGATCGGTTAAATAGTTATTGCATGAAAACGTAAAAAAAAAAACAAAAGTAGTTTTTTTATAAGTATCAATTTTTTTAAATAATATATTTTAGTTATTATAATATGTATTTCTTTTAAGGATTTTAGTTTAAGATTAGTACATATATTATTTAATAATAATTGTTATATATGCAAAAAACAAATAATGAGTAATATATATGTATAATTTAATGGGATAAGGATTAATACAGAGATAATATTATTATGAACAATATGGTTTGATTATTGTCGGCTCTTTTATCAACTTTTTCAATGTAATAAAGTAGTAGTGGAATAACTATAGTGGTTGGACATAATGATATGGTATCGCGGACTTACTGATACGTTCGTTGACTGTCTTTATTAATACGTCTATAATACTACATTATTATAGAACGTATCAATATTATCTACAAAATAAGGTTCTACAGAACATTTTTATTGTCATATCGTCAATAGTTTTCGCAGCGCACGCGATGACTTATTTTATAATGACTTTTTTTTTACTTATTTTTTTTACACCTTGGGTTATATTATTGCATTTTCTATTAGGAATCCTTATTTTTTTTTTAAAGATAATATAGCCATATTGTCGTATTACTGTATTATCACATATGGCTGGCATACACAGTGTAACTAAATGAAACCTGCATTTTCATTTAGTGACATAATATCACTAAATGATAATGCAGGTTTCTAATCCTGAAAGAATTTTTTAAATATGTCCAGCAGTTTTCGTTTGAAAACATTACAAACATACATACAATAACACAAATGTTTCCTCTGTAAAATATTTGCTTTGATTCGCATTAAAAGTGCCCACATATTTATAAAATATCTTTATTTGCCGTACAATACAAACTTTAACTTCCATTTTATAAGTAATTTATAATAAGAACGTTATTCACTTGCAACGGGAAAAGGCAAAAGATGTTAATATTTTTCAGTCTAAAGAGCTCGTTACGATAAAAATAAAACCGAACAATATAAAAATGAGAAGAGTGAATTGCAAATAAAGTTCTTGGATACTTTTGTACCATCATTAAATAAATATTTTTCTCAATGCAAAAGTTGAGCGTAATGGAAAAAAAGGAAAGCATAGCGGTATTTCCTTATACAATGTACACCATTAAAATTATTGTTGAGTGGTTTAAATACTAAACAATTCTACAATTGAATTTATTTCTTTTTGAGTCATTGACTCCAGTCTTTATCATCATCATCTACAGATCATTCAATTATGAAGACTGATGATCTTGGCTGATAAGTAAGAACATATCTAGAGGGTAATCAAATTTAGGCAAAGTTTAGTAATGAGATAGTCATATTACCAGTATTTTATTTCCATTACATCCTACTTAAGTACGAGTTATCCCCAAATGAATTCGTATATTATGTCAAAGGGAGATGCTAATCACGCTGGTCGCACATCTTCTATAATTATTTGATTAAAACTTTGAGTACAAATTCTAAACATCTTAGTCGTCGAAAGTGAAGTAAAAACGTGCTTTTTTAAAAACAACGTGATTATATTTTGATTAAGTGTATTTCATACTTTCGCAAAGCTATTTCGAGCATGATATTATATCGAAAATCTTTTCGATACTTGAAGGGAATTTTGGCTCTTGGGAAAAGTCAGTTCATTCTCGGATAACTTATTTATAAGTAAAACCAAATTACAATTCGCCCTCGAGGACTTTAGGTGGTTCTTTAAAAGCTCTAATCAATTTATACTAATATAATATAACTTTGAACGTGCTTATATTATTTTATATTTCGCTTATCTTCGCTTATTTCAGTCGAATTAGAAAATCATTTTTTTAAGAATAGACCAATTGTATTATTGAAAAATATTTCGGATATTTATTTGAAATCGAGGAGATCAATCTGAGTACGTTATATAAGTTGCATTTTACGAAATTAAAAAAAAAAACAGATAAGACTGCATTATATTTATCACATTATACTGCAGTCAAACTGACACAGAAAAACAGCTGAAGTTAATTATTATAACGATAGGTATCAAAACAAGCTCATATAAATATAAATCTGATATAAATATAAATTAAATTATATATGTAAACAATCTTCAAATTATTGTTAAGTTTTCAATTTGTCATTAAAGTAATCATTAATATCATAATAAACTCGATCTAATAGTAAATTAATCCATTTCTTCTTGAACAGATCTGCATTTAAATTCTGTCAGTAACACTAAGCCTAAATAATGACCCAATACATCTCTAGGTAGGTTCCCTAATACAAAACAGACTGTCAAAAGCAAAACTAAATTTCCATATCCGATCAACATCTAAATGTTGAGTACAACATGAATAGACTATAAATTTAACACGAGGAAAGCGACGATATTTAACATGAATATCTAATCTCAAATTGGATGTGCTGGAAACTTACACTAGCTTTAGAGTACATTTGAAACTTTAAGCTAGATTAGTTTAACCCTGTGGTGATAGCGTGGGTCTCAAAAGACCACGTATCATCCGAAAATACGATGGATTAGGTTTGAAATTTTTAAAAGTTTACGATTTTTTTCTTACATTAATATATAATACTTTACGTTCCCATGCTTGCTTCGCTCGTTTCACATAGTTTCAATGAGATAGCATAAAAATACGAAGTCTTTCTATCTAGTGGTGTCGCTTATGAGGTCCCGAAAATATAAAATAAATCAGTTAAAATGAACTACGCAAATAATTAATATGATTTTTCTCAATTTGCTAGTTAAGCGTTAAAATCATTTTTAAAAATTACAAAGTATGAATATAATAATATGTATATTCAAAATAATTAGAAAACAAAAAATGAAATGGATGCTTCATTTGAATTGAAAAGTGTTTTCCTATCCCATTTCTTTAGTATATGTGATGGAAAACAAATAAAACTTTATTTGCGTCGTTAACTTATATCGAAAGTAAGAAACGCTGCCAAAAATTGGAATGTAATGTTGAATTTACCATGATTTTTACTTAAACGACTGTATTCCAATTGCAAACTTGGAAACGGCTCCAACGATTTTCATGTATACGCGGGTTAAAAACGGCGATAAATCAATCTAGCTAGGATCAATTTTTAGAAAACTTTTTTTATCCGTGTTTTGAGGCATCGTAAAAATATGATTCGAATACGAACGTAAATTTCGCTGTCAAATAACATGTCATGGTAGCTTAGTGGTGTAATTAGGCAGTTTTATCCGATCGAGCCTGGTTCGAATCTCCAGTCCGAATCCTATTCTTTCCTTTTTTTAAGACCATTTTTTTAAGAAAAATTTTATCGTATTTTATCACTAAGGTTACCGAGCAAATGCTCGGTCAACCAGGTACTTATCTATTAATTAGCAATATCCCACGAACCATGCAGACTTTACAGTAAATGTGTGAGTGCACGCATATGCATGTATATAGCAATTCTATTAACTATCGTATGGAAAATGTCCCGCAATAAGTATTATTTAAAAAAACGCCAATTTAAATTTGCGTTTTTATTTAAATATCTATTTTAATAAATAGAACAGATTTTTTTTGTAGTAGTTAATTTTTGTATTATTTATTTGCTGCATATACTGCATGTATGATGAGGTTAAAAGTCTTTGAAGCTGTGTGAAATGCACGAATTAAAAAACGGCCCTTAGCCTCTTTACCTCATTTCAAGAACTAGTTCCCAGTAAAATATGGGTTGATACTTGATACTTTACTTTTTTCTTACTTTTTAATCAATAATTTGTTGTTCCCTTTAACCGTAGTAATATCATTAAGTAATGTACGAAATATTTAGCCAATGTAAAATGTAGGTAAACATTAATACCTTGTCTAAAACATTTTCATTGTTCATATTTTGGGTCGACCTTTGAGGGTTGAGTTTCAAACTGTTTAGTTATTTATGTGGTAAGAGCTTAGTCTGGTTTTAGTAAATTATTAAGTACATTTGGTGCTTTGTAAATAACGTAAATTCTTAATAAAGATATTGACTTGGGGAAAAATTGTAAGTTCACGACGAGGGGCCTATAAGAGCCTGCTTATTGGACCACTTGTCCACTTACGTAAACGTCTTTTTTTTATACCATAAGGTGGAAACCCAGCAGTCGGAGCTCCATGTTCACTACCAACGCCCATAAGCATCCGCACAACCAAAAAAAAATGAAAATAAACCCAAAGCTTACGCAGATTGTTGCCCTCTTTTTTCCTATTCCCCACCCTTAATGAGCCACCAGAAACTTATAAGCCACATGAAACGCGGCAACATTTCTGTCACTTTACGCCGGTATAATGTGAGCAAGCACCTCCTACTATTCTGGATGAACTTAGTCATGTTCAATGACTATATAAAATAAATTGTTACTTATCTATGTAATTAAAATAAATTCTATCTAAGTAAACCAAAAAGCGGGGCAATTTCAAGACTAACTTCGTCACACCCAGCAGTTTGAAACAGCTGTTTACAAATTCAAAAACTTGGTCCTGCAAATAGGCGACAGTCTGAAAAGCCATTTACTGTTTACTCGGAATATTTTTTGCTCTTGGACGAAACTTCTTAAATTACATTTGTTACTTTCTTGTTCTTAGAAAGTTAGTATAATATAAAAATAATTAAATTTCTAAACTTATTTTTTAAAGTACATCTACGAGGTCAGGCATGACTTAAAACGGAAGGACTGGATTCGAAGCCATTTTCAAAATTACTAAGTAACTCAATAAATGTACATCTTTATGAACACTGGCACCTGTAACTATATTTTGGCCTATCCTATGTCTGAAAAAGCTAAAGGTATAAAATAGTCGGTATTTGTAAAAATGGTTATGTACTTTATTCTATATAGTTATTATTGTAATAGTTGGGCGGACTAGTCAGTGTCGACTAAGCTATTTAAATAAAGATAAAAAACGAACGTCCATAGAATGTACCTACCACAGGTTTTAATGCGAGTCCTCTAATAATAACTTCCAAATCCTATTAGTACATTTGTGAAATGAGGAATAAAGGCTGAAAATGAATATCATTAATGATGATGATGATAGTAGTTTAATTAAATTTCCGAGCATCGATAGCAATGAATCAATTAACACAATCAGCCAATGAAAACAAAAATGATAAAATAATATTTTATTTTTCCTTCCATTCGTGCATTTCAAACGGACGTTTCCTTAAGGGCCTGTTTCACAATCTCCAGTTCAGTTCCCAATAGGCTATCGGCAACATATTTGACAGATAGAGTATAGAGTATCTGTCAAATATCTGTCAAATATATTGCCGATAGCCTATTGGGAACTTAACTGAAGATTGTGAAACAGGCCCTAAACCTCATATTTGTGTTCGAAACGTACATGGGAATTGTAAAAAAAATTGAACATACAAATATCGAAAGCAAACATCAAGAGCGTGAGATAAATAAGTTGGAACAACTTTGCATAGTTCAATATTTGAATTCGAAAAATCATTTTCATACACTGATAGTCTAGGATCCTGGATTCGAAAAATATACCCTCATCTGTTAATTAAAGGCAAATATATTTATAAATTAAATAAATCATGAACTTATAAAAACAACATGTGCCACCACACGCCTGCTGCAATTATTATTAATTAATTAACAACTAATTTCTTGGAACGCAGTTCCTTACGGCTGGCTTAGAGGGGATAGGGATTTTGCTGCGCGACCGAACTTAAAAAAAAATCTTATAGTAAAACCGTAAGAAAAAGTGCGTGGAATAAAAGCGTTAAATGAGACGAACGCAGGCGCGACAGTCGCATACACAAGCGAGTAGTGTATAATACCTTTCTTTTTAGCCAAAGGAACTTCGTTCCTACCTGGTGTCCCACGACACCACATTTCTTTATTTAATGTTTACTCTCTCATGTTAATTACATGTAGTAAGTTAAAACCGGCAATATTTATATTATATACTTACCTCAATGTACCTCAAAGTTCATGATATAGAAATCAGATTATAAAAAATTGTTTCATTTTATTAACATAATATGAGGGTATATTTTTCTTATCCTGGATCTTAGAGCAATTAAGAGAGCACAGAGGACGAATTTTTAAAGTATGCAGCTTCCGTTCATCCCGTTCCATTCAATATTAATATTGGCTAGGCTGTTGATTGAATGGCTAATTAAGCTAGTTGGCTGCAACATATACCTACAATATGTTCATTATACAAGTACATAGCCACGATTGCAGAGGCTGTAGTAGCCTGACAAACGGACAATTGCCTACAGCAGATACGCTTCAATACCTCAAATTACCGAGAATGGATGGCTTTTCAGATGAAGCGTTCGGTAATAGCCCAGGACATTTTGGACATTTACACGTTAAAGCAGCTTAATATTCAATACCAATTCTATACAAACATAAAATGAATATTATAATATATTTATTTTAATAGTATTGCCGTATGTTTTTTTTTAATTACAAATTCCAAATATAAATTAATTAATGAATTTATATGTTGTAACAGGTAACAAAATTTAGCGTAGTTCAAATAAAATAGTAAATAACACGTTAGCTTCCAGTTAACAGCTGTATTGTTTGTTAACTTTGTATTATTAATAAAAAATATAAATAATTATATTATATAAAAAATTCTGTATTATCTATACTGTAAATATAAATTAATTACCACTACGTATTTTTTTGTTACACTAGTAAGCTGGCAGACGATTTCTTCCTCGGGACTAGATTACGTAACTAACGCATTGCGCATTTATTCTGACGGTCTTTGTAAAGTTGCATTCGGATAGTGATGCTGTTATAATCATGTTCTGACTCTGTTCCGAGGAACTATTTGAACTAATAAAATAAAATTGGACTGGATATCGGGTTAAAATTACATATTTATACCACACCACCTCGATGTCCAGTAGTATACAACAATACGATTTCTACGGCATTACCTGAGTGGGAGCAATGATGGCCCATCAAGGGCTCGGAATCTTAAGCGATTCAGGGATCCTAATCAATCCATGTTATGTCTTGAAGCGGGTTTTCCTAAAATTTCTAAGTGCACCCTGAGACCATCGCTCGCTCACGGTGAAAGAAAACATCGCGAGAAAATCTGCATACCTGATGTAATGAAACGTCTTTGATGAAACGACCCTTATCGAGAAAGCGCACCGATAAACTATACCCTCCCCGCCTAATTTCGAGGAGAAGACCCGTGCCCAGCTGTGGTACATATATGGATACTTTTTACGACTACTATATTTAACCAGTTGCCACTTACTAAATTTCTGTGTCAATAAGACTTAGACCTTCAAGAATAGTAAAACACCTACTTATAATTAAAAAAATCAAACGGCAACGGATCTGATAATCTTCTGCTATAGCTGGTGTTTATGGTTGTCACTTATCACTCACAACTAGATAGAAAACGACAAAGACTTTTCGTTTGCCCTCACTTCTTTATTAAAAAATTGCTCATAAACCTCACGAAAATGGTCACTTTGATATTTTATTCGTGGTTAAATTCTGATTGTTACTAACATTAATATCTAAAACCTTGAAACAGCCTTGGAATAGTTTCGACTGAACAACACCAAATGCTTTCTTTCTTGCCTCCATGTTTGTGTTTTTGTGCCAAAACTATTTTGGCAGTCTCTTTTCTGAAATAGGAGCCAAGATTTGATTCATATAAATTGTGAACTCCGACAAAACCTAAACAGCAATGCGAACTTTACTTTTAGTATTAGAGATTTAATATAACTTGTATCATATTTAAAAAAAATTGGTTGTCTGTAAAGTCGATTTACGGACGCATGTTTGACATAACAACGTCAACGTAAAGCGTCGTCATGACGAACTGAGCCGATCGATCGAGATGATCATGCCTCTCTCCCGTTCGTGCCGCGCTCTCCCTTTCGCAACGTCATCTTTTTCGTGCATGCATGCATGATATTTTTTTTATAGTATCTAGTTTTATTTTTAGTTTGATATAAGTATACTATTATAGTTTATTTACTAGTTTAAAACTATTACTTATAGTTTTTATTGTATATTGCCTACTTATATTATAAATAAATTATCAATAACGAGGTATGTTTATTCGTAAGATTCTTTTTTTAAATCCTCAACAAAAGAATTTGCTGCTCTATAGTAGCGCGTATTTTACTCATTACCTCAAAGCAGTAATAAATCCAGTTGTTTTATTGTTACGTAGTAATTAAAAAACATAAAACGTAGCTCTTATCAAAGAACGTAAAGTAAGTTAAGTTTTTGTTCTGGTTTTCATAATAATTGATGAAAAAGCTTTCATGAAAGTCACCACGTTTTTTAAAAAGCCCATTAGCGTTTCGTTTGTTATAATTTTAAAGAATGACCTAATATGTTACATTTTGAGAATTTATAATAAATCCGTTTCGTAGTTTATAAAATAAGGGTTAAAATATTTTTTCAGTTTAATATGCTGTTCATGTAAAACATCTGTCATCGAATCTTAGCAGTAAAATCGACAGCAATGAGGGCTAACGACACGACGCTTATAAGCCTAGTTTTATTAATCATAAGTTTAATTAATCATAATGAACATGCTATTTGTCTAACGTCCCCTGAAATCTATTTTTTATATTTTGGTACTGCTGACATCTTTATACTATATCCTGTGTTACGACATTTTTTCATATAATATCAAGAAACCAACAGAAATACAAAGTCAAGTCGTAAAAACACCCTAACAACTTTTCATACCCAACTTTTATAGTAATAGGTAGCTTTCCTACAAATTGGCAACTTTCAATACAATTCAGTGAAATTTAATAATTGGTTAAAGCGAAATAATTATAGGAACTGAATAACATTTTCAACAAAGTTAGGTAGAATATGTAAGACCCACGACAAGTGAAGGCTGGTAGAAACAAGTAGTAGACAGAGAAGACTATCAGAAAAAGAAAGAAAAGGCTTTCGCTCTCTCTCTCTCTCTCTCTCTCTCTGCACATAGGTAGGAAGGTAATATTAAAATATTTACAGTCAGTATGATATTTAGTATACTAGCAGCGAGCTGCGGATTTACCCACCTCCCAATCCTTAGGGAGTGCGAGGACAAATATTAGGATAATCACTACATATTATAAAACAAAGTCGCTTTTTCTGTCCCTATATCCCTTTGTACGCTTAAATCTTTAAAACTACACAACGGATTGTAATGCGGTTTTTTTTAATGGATAGGACAATTCAAGAGGAAGGTTTATGTAAACAATTTATTAAGTTTTTATATACATTAGCTAAGATATAACAATAATTGTTGGAGGTGTCGGAAAAAAATAGGCCGTCTGGGAGTTTTCAACGAAAATGCTGCCTAAACCGTTTGAGATATAACAAAATAATGTATGGTGGAATTATGTATCTTAAATAGGTCTACAAAAAAGTCCGCGATGGCATATGTCTATCTCTTAGAGATATCATACCATATCCATTTAATACTTTAAAAAAATGGGCAATTATAACGCGATAGTTTCAAAGTTATTTACACATATACGATATGAATACTTATCATTTTTAATCAATTAATTAGCTTGAGCATTTCATGAAGATTATTTTTGCCCTTTACATCATGCAAATTAAATGAATACTTTAGGAGATATGGCAAAATCAAAATAATGCACAAGAAAATAAATCGTGTTGGCGTGATTCGCACGGGCGGTTGTCTGGTGTCTAAGGCCGTAGTGTATTAACTCTGGCAGACGTAATATGATCAACATAATATTATGGTGGAATAATATTAAAATAATAGTATCCTAAATATGCCTACAAAAATCTGCGAAGGGATATAAGTCTTTATTTTCAAGATAACATATTATATCCATTTTAATACAAAAACTTAGTATGTAATTATTATAAAATAGAAAATGATCATCATCAGACATGATAAATCCGTAAATCTTAGATTCACGCGGGCGAAGCTGCGGGTAACAGCTAGTATTTAATATAATAATGCATTATTGCGATATGTAGATTATTTTAAAGGTTTATCGAAATCAGTGCTGTAGTTTTTGCGTAAATGAGTTATAAATACGTTTGTTATTCTTTCGCAAATGCTTCAATAAAGCATCATTATAAATTTGTATTTTAAAACGAATTATATTAATAAAATAAAACTTATTCTTAAATCATTATTTATACATGTCTCACATTATATATAATAAAAGAAATCTAATTTTATAATCATCTCAGTGAAAAAGCTCCCATAAAAGCTCAAAAGTATGCGAGCACGAAATATTAAAACACCTCTCGAAGCTCGCAGCGGCTCACCGCTATCGATCCGACCCAGCCGCATTGTTCAGCGGAGGCGAGGAACAACGTGAAAAGCTCAATTTTAAGCTCGTAATCAAAGCTTTAAGTAATTATGTTTAAAAATACAGTTAGACTTTTAAATAAAGAATGTAATTTCGAAACAAAATAAGATTATGATTTTATTATTGAGAAGTTCAATATAAAAAAGTGAGATGATACACCACGTTAACCTGGGCCTGAAAACGAGCATTTGTGTACAATTGCTACCACGACATATATATGTTATCATCATCAGCCTTTATCCGTCTACTGCTTAATATAGTCTTCCCTTAATGAACGAAAAGACGACGGATCTCTTGCCACTCACATCCAACGCGGACCGGCCACTGCACGGAGATCATCTTCCCACCTGGTTAATGGCCGACTAACACTTCGTCTAACTAAAAGTGGCCTCTTGAATCTTATTGGCCCATCGGTTCTTTTGAGTGTGTGACCACCCATTGCCACTTCAACGTGCATATTCTTCGCGTGATATTACCATCCGATATTTAGCCAGCAAATAGATAAAGATTTATCATCGCTCACAAGTCCTCGCCAGATTTCGAGGAGCACGAGCAAGGAGTACTGACGATGACCATGACCACCAAAAGAGACTTGTAAGTAATTTTTAGAACTTGTGGTCTCTCAACTATTATTTATATCTTCTTCTATTTTTCATGGTATTCTTGATGACAAAGCATCGAGTCTATTCACCTTTTCTGTTGGATGTTGTATGCGCAAATTACTTTACAAATCCTTTTCTATATAGTCTAGTGCCATGGGGATCGCCAGTGTCGTTAGGAGTACTGGAAAGTATAAATAAAACTTTTCCGTTCTATATTGTCATCAGTACAAAAGAGTCCCTTGATAGACTTTTGAATGGCTTACTATTACTATCGAGTAAGCAAGGCCTTCTGTTTATTTAATTTGTAAATGTCCGTTTGTGTTACTCCTATAAAATGGCTCGATGTAATTTGATATATTATGTTTGATAGGGATTAAAATCGACTGAAAATTATATTTCATAAGCTAGTATTCCCTAACCAGAAATAATTTATATGCCAGCTCAGCTAATAATTAATAAACGTTTTGTGAACTAAGCGTTGCATATTGATTGATATTGATTTAAATAGAAGCCATATAATTATAGTGAAACAAACATAAGAAAACAATATAGAAGTTGTATTTAATTAGCGCCATACTTCGATCGACGTTTTATTAAATGCAAGAAGCCTTCACCTTTTTTATTACTATGATTTAGTACAAAATACTAGGAAGAGCTCGTGGCGCATCGGTAACAGCCGCGCGGATTGATCCACCAGGTTAAACCACGCTTGCCGAGGTTGGTCCATGGATGGGTGACCATCTTTACATACCGAGACTCCTTCGCGCCTCGGAAAGCACGTTAAGCCGTTGGTCCCGGCTGTCATTCGTGGATCTTTGACAGTCGTTACGGGTCGTCAGAAGCCCGAGAATCTGACAACCAGTCTAACCGCGGGGTACCGTATCACCCAGTTACTGGGTTGTGGAGGTCCGTCAGCAGTCGCTCCATGTAAAATACTGGTATTCAGCTGAATCCGGTTAGACTGGAAGCCGACCCCAATATATAGTTGAGAAAAGGCTAGACAGATGATGATGATTTAGTACAAAATACCTATCTATACGAAATTTATGCAATATTTGATCCTTATCTTCATGGGTTGTCCACTTACAGATGAAACTAAGATATTAATGCACGCCAGATAAAATTCAAAGTCTTTGAAGCTTCGTAAACTTAAACATATAGGTCACAATAGCAAATTAACTCTCGCTTAAGTTTAATGATTCATTATTTCTAAGTCACGAATTTAATTCTCCTATCTCAAGGTAAAAATAACAAAGAAAAGTAAAGTAAAGTAAGCCCTCATATTATGTCCCACTGCCGAGCACATCTCAAAGGTCTATCTTTAAATCAGGCAATCAACGCGCTGGCTTAATGCGGGTTTTTAATTATCACATAGCCTCAAAGACATTTAATCTCTTCAGGCATGCAGGTTTTATCTCGATGTTTTTAACGTTTTTTTTTACCTTGAAATTAGAAATTTTGAAAAAAAATGTCAAAGCACCACAGGGGATCAGGATCAAAATCGAAGCTCTCACTTAAGAGGCTTTGCCTCCTACACCATCGTCACTCACTAAATATAATGAAGGCATATTATTAAGCTATTGCATAGCTTCTATCGCGGGCCATGAGCGCGGGGACCGAATCCAGAAATTCCGTAACGAAAAAACCTCACGCTCCCCACTCCGACGGGCACGGAGGTATGGCTTGAAGGCCGTGCATTGTCTAACGTCGTTTCTTTTCGGCAGTCTTCGACACGGTGTTTGTGTGCGCGCAACTAGACGTATTGTACGACTCTACGAAACTCGCACGAATAACGATAAAATATAACACATGTATTGTAAAATAATAAAAATATTTTAAACAATATTAATAACTTTTTATTTATTTAATAAAAGAAAAAAAAATGTTTTCTTATCAATCACCACGCTCAAAAAGTGTAACTTGAATTAATATCAAAGAAAAATAAATACTGCATAAATAAAGTAAATAAATAATTATAATTGCATAAGTTGATACAAAATGTTATTTTTTTATATTACATAGTCGTAAAAGCACTAAATAAAAATCGGTCGTCTTGGCGTTCATTGAGGGAGGCCTATGTTCAGCAGTGGACGGATAAGGTTGATGATGATGATGATGATGATGATGAAAAGCACCAATTGAAGGTGGCGTAAACTCCTTATCATCATTGTCTCTACATCATATTCTGTCTGCATTAGAAAAGCGTTTTGACACTGCATACTGATTTTTTTTGCTTATAAGTGTATTATTTTTTTCAATTGATTTTTTTAATTCGGCTTGATTTATTAATTTGGCTACTCCGCATACAAGTCGAATCGAATCGGTGATGGTGATTTTGAGAAGTATAAGTGTAATACGTATTCATAAACAATACTTTGAAGTGTCACAGTACTCTCGAACGCATAGGGTCATTCAAACTAATTCAAAGACTTATGTGAAATCCATAACTTCGACATTCATTTCAGACCACGAAAACACCGTTAGCGCTTCGCTATCGGTCGATTGCTCGAGTTCCGCGCACAAGCCACCTCCCCTGTCAGATGGTGGAACAGCCGGCCCTCTGACAAATAGTATAATATCGTAATACCGTAAATGACTCGTCGACCGTATCGGATTTGACTAGCCATACTCCTACTATCCTGAGTAGCACGCGCAATACAGCGTGTCCCCTGCGGCGTGCAGAGGGGGGCGCCCCCCTTTCAAATAATTTCTTGGTGAGCCATCTGCTTGCCTAGATTGAGTTTAAAGGCCATCAGGCCTGTTAAAAAAACCGCATCTGTGTAGCTTTCAAACCCATAATAAAACCGACTATTGATACCAGGAGCGCATAGATAAAAGCGTTCTTCTCATAGTATTGTTTCATTACTTAAACAAGTACGCTTCATGAATACGGGCGTAAACATCATTGCAATGATACTTAAGGAAATGACATTGGTTATTCTGTATTTCGGGAAAGCATTCTTTATAGAATACAGAAAAGCTGTTCATGGGATAATAAAACAGGACCGCTGTATTACGGATACAGCGGTATCATACGGTATCAAACATTAATTTAGAAGAATTCAATTATGAACATTAGGACCATTTTGTGTTAAACTGGAAAGGTTAAGCGAATTACATTTTCTATGCTAATATATTCTGTAACGGCCCGTTAGTTCTCTCCCTCTATTATATCTGTCTCTTTCATCTTGATGGCTTATGTCCCAAAAGGGTAACCTTTTGCCGAGGTCGATCAATTTTATGTTCTGTGTATTCTGTGGGTTTTATGTTCAACTTTATATCACATTCATTTATTATATGTATGTGTGTATCTATACAATTTAGCTTTTTCATTTCGATGGAAGAGACGCGTTTGTATTGCGTATCTGTCTGCTGTGTACCATCACCGTGATATATATCCCGTGCGACAGCTTTACTGTATTTTCGAAAAAAAGCAGGACATAAGCATATTAATTACTGGCACCAAGACATCTTACTTCCTACCTTTTTTTTATTTATGAGTAAGAGAATAGGTATAAATTATAAAGAAACAAAAAATTTGTTTCATTTTGATGATTTGTATTCGGCATCAAATAAAAAAATGCAAGATTTGTTTAAAACAATTTTTGATTGGAAAAGACAAGATAACTAGTTAGTAGAGTAACCCCTCTATGGTAATATACTAACAAGGTAATGTTCCTCATTTTCTATGATGTCGATTAACTATAAATAAATATTATCGAATAATAATACCACGCCCCGTTAGTTTGAAGTTATATTAGGAACGGAAAAAAATTATAAATTCATATAGATACATATGAATTTATAAAACTAGTGCAATAATGATGTACATTACTGTATGAAAATTGATGTATTATGTACGTAGCGTCTTATCACATATAACGGGGGTTAATCAAAATTGATACCCTGATATGAAGTAACGAATAAAGGTAAATGTTGATAAAACATTTTACATTTAAATCCACTTAAACAAAGAACGTAAAGCCATTTGTGAAGCTTCAATGTTTGTAATTTAGGTAAATGCATGAAAAATTGTGACAATTCCAGGAATTTTAACGTTCCAGAGATATTTCCACGGGTGAAAGATATATTTGTATAAAATGGGAAGCGTTCGCGTGTGAAATGTTACAAAAATGTTGCATAAAAATCCACTAGAATTTTATGACTTGTGTTGAACGAATGACTATGAATTTTCTCTTTATAGGCCTTTATATGAACGAATAATGTAAATTTCTGGCATTTGATGAAGTATAGTTGATATTATATACTATATATGTGGATAGAACTAGAGTAGAGAAACGGATAAAAAAATACCTTATATATACTAATATAATTGGAAAGACGTAGTGTCATGCTGCTTTGCAGGCGAATCGGACCGGCATGACCGGGGTAGTACCTCTCGCTCACATAATGCCAAAGTAAAGTGACAATTGTGCTGTTGCGTTTCATGCGGTTTGTGAGTTTCCGGTGGTCCATTGGGGTGAAAGGGAAAAGTAGGTCAACGCTTCTGTATAATCTTTGATTGTGTGGATGGTTATTGATGTCGATAGTCGCCAAAAGGCTTCGACTGTTCGTTTCCCTTTCTGTGCTATAATATATATATATATATATATATATATATATATATATATATATATATATATATATATATATATATATATATATAAATATATATATATATATATATATATAATGCATCCTAGCTAGATCGATTTATCGCCGTTTTTAACACATGTATACAAAATTTCATGAAAATCGTTGGAGCCGTTTCCGAGATCCCGATTCTATATATATATACAAGAATTGCTCGTTTAAAGGTATAAGATATAATATGTATTTTTAAATATGAAAGAGTCATGTCATTTGCTGTCATAACTTTTGCTTCAATTTTAGTGGCAAAGCGCGCCAGTAAATATTTCACATAAAAATGATCAACATGAAAATGTAAATTCACAAAGGTGTGCAATAATCATGAAAGGAGCATCCAATTTAAGCGCAAGTGTTGAAAAACACCGATTTTTCAGAAGCTTTTTCCCGGTTTTTATCGGAAAATATGTTTTTTGTTTGAGTGAAGAGCCACTGATTCGAAGTGGTGCTTAACTGGCTTCGATAATAGCTTAAAGACGGTTAAGTCCTTTATAAGTATTCGAGATTTTAGAAGCTTAATAGGCACTTGATTGAAAATGGTATCAAATTAAATATTTTCCGATACACACGAATTTTTCATCGTTCTTATAATAAAATGTATGGCAATTTCACCATGGTTTACTTATGACATATCTGCAACTGATTATAATTATATTCATCGCCTACTAGCTGTGGATCGCAGCCTCATTCACTTATGTTTACAGACGTAACCGGATTGATGATTATTTTTATAGGCCAAGCTACTGTTACATCAGCTATATCAGCCGTCCTATCAAAATGAGTCTATCTGTTTCACATATTAGCCAAAACAGCCAGACGGAAATTAAAAAATGTTATTTTGGTGTGTCTACTATTTATATTTATCTAAATTTAGCAAAAAGTGGTTACATATTTCAATATTAAACATATACTCCAATTATAATAAAATATTTATTTATATAAAATGTCAGTATAAACAGCATCAAAGTGATATTCTTTACAAATGAAAGAATTTCATTAATCGTAATATATTTACTATTAGTTTCTAATAATATGTATTATAATCTCGTAAGTTCCACTTTTACAAACGGTACCAGTTATTTATATTACTGTCATTTATATTCATTCTATGAAGACGATCGCTCTATATTGTAGTTATTGTAAGATTGGGCATATGCCATGGAGTGGGTCAACAGAATAAGTAATTTTTTTATTAATTTTATTTAATAACTTTGTTTAACCGAATATGACTGAGATATTGAACGAGCTACTTTTTAACACATCTCATGTATACATGTTCATCCGGACTATTTTCAGGTTTCACATCAATACGAAAACTTCTATAAAGTTCTTCTAATAACAAATTCAAATAATTACTTAATTCACTTTAACAATGTGGAATATTGCAGTCAATAATTATTTTAAATACTCCACTTATACCTTTGTGGACTATAATTTAACAAACGTTTTATAGCCAATTAAAATGTTCAGTATTTTCTGAAGTATTTATTGTATTGTCAAACATTAAAGGAATATTATAAGGATCCTTCAAAGTGAATAAAACGTATTTTGCAGTAGGCTATAATTTATAATCAAATGATATTTCAATTGGAAATTATTAAAGAAATGTCTGGTATTTCTTTCATTATAGGTACACTATTGATCGTGAATGAACAAATTTTAGATTAAGATTGAAAAAGCTACAGTATTATCTATTTTTATCAAGATCTATTGAAAATTTTACTTAAAAAACAACGAGACTCTTACATTTAACTGATATAATAATATACAGTTTGTAACCCGCCTGCTGCCTTTCTTGGATGATATTTATTTTTAGGCTCCCTTTTTCGTTTAATGCTTCTTGTAACATCGTGTGACATTGATTTGTAATTTGATTTAACTCCCACAGATTTTCATACCGCATACTTTTATATGAAAATCAATTCTTAAGGAGTAAACTCCAAAAATGATCTTTTTTGCTAACGCTGTGGCAAAGCCGCAGTCAATATTTAATAATATAATAAATATTATTTATGGAATAATACACAGCACATTCGGAAAATATAAAAAAACATACAGTATATTATAAAGGAGAACCATCTCGAATAAAGGAAAAGGCTGAAAAAGTGTCCATCCATGTCTACTAACGCAATTTGTAAATCTTCATACCCAGATATGGTCCTTCTTACTTTTTATACTTCATAATTTTATTATATTATTGTTCCTTTTAAAGGGCATGTAAGTGTGTGGGCTAGCGAAGAAGGTTTTATTCTTTCTAGCTATTTATCAGAAGAAGGCTTTTGTTCACTTCCTTATCTATGTATCAAACAAAGATCTGTACATCTATAATGTGTAATGTAAAGATAAGATAAAAATTGTAAGTACTTATACAAAAATTTAAGAGCACCAAGTTAAAAATAAAGTAAAAAATATTATGCCGTTCCCAACTTTCCCGTCAAAAGCTCGCGTCCACAAACAAGTGTAATAAAAATATTTTGCATTTCACGCTTCAAGCCGTGTTTTACAACCGTGAGGTAATTTTATCGTCAAACGACTTACCACGGCTTAAGATTTTGAAACAATATTATTTTTAATATTAAAATGTTTAAAATAGAACAGCGACTCGACGTTTATTATTATTATCAAGTTTCGCGCAATAAAATACACTCTACTTTTTACTGCGCAAATATTCACTGTCATACATGTGCTACGCCGAAGGGTAGTCTCTTAAATTAAACATCGACTCAATCTCTTTCGTCTTAGTTAATTAAAAATTTATATCGTTTGATTCATTCTTTGAGTTTCATTCACTAAATTAAAGTATAACTAGGGCCACAAAATGACTGTTGACTTAAATTATTCAATTCTTATTAATTTTTAAACTATACAGTTACTATCCATATTTGTATTTCTCTTTGTATGTAAATTTTATTGTGGGCTTTGACCGATTTGAGCGAAAGCGTTATGCTTTACTACAACCATTTACTAAATAATAAAATAAATAGTCCTCGTGTATTAAGGCCATGAGGTATATCGCCCGGCTGTTATTTACAGTGAAAAGGTTCGGACGCAGCAGTTTGGAGTACCCCAACGCAGTCAGCGCTTCGTTTATTGTACTATTCATAGTATGTAAGCCTTCGATGATAATATTGATATTTAATATGTGTTTTTAATATTTGCTTTGTACCCTTTTCCATTTGTTAAATCATGATGTATGTATTAAGATTCCTGATAAATATTGTGCTTGTTTAAGTGTAGGTATATTAATTAGTTAAAATTAATTAATAATTGCATGGTATTCTCATATTATTGCTATTGTGTTTGCTCATTTGCTGTGAATTTTTGTAATATTGTATGTATACATTTTTTCGTTGTTGTATGCTTTGGTTATTACATAGTGTAAAAAAGTTAGCTGACATAAATAACTAAAAGTACGAATTACTTAAACATGGTCACTTTAAGAGTTCGTACGATTAGCATATTACGTAATACGATAAGACAGAAGGTTCTGTAAGTAGTTACTGAATAAATAAGCCTGATTGCTATTTATCTTACGTTAATCTCACAACTTTTAACGGTAGAAGAATTGAGTGGCGAGATTTGTTTTTTTTTATACGCTTTTTATTAGCTTCACTTGTATGTCAGTTTGTCAGTATGTCAGTATGTAACTCTCCGTGGGTAATCTGCGCGCCTGCGGCCTTCCTTGGTTCCGGTAGCCGTTTCTCAGGCTCCCTCTCCGAAATCGAACTCTGATTCCCCGTATTTATAATATTTATAAATAATTACTAAAAAGTAAAAAATAAATAATAGTTTAAAAAAACTAAAAACACGCTTTTTATAGAAACCCAAACTAAAAAATAGAAAATAAATTTTAATAAATTTAAATTAAGAATAGTGTTAAAAATTTCAATAACTATAAATTAATAATAGTGTAAATAAAAAAGAAATATTTTATTTTAAAAAAAGCGTGGGGTGCATGGTGTCAATATAGTTATAAATATTTTATTGACAGATATGAGTAGAGTGATTATCATTTTGATAATATCTTAAAAAGCACCCCACGCTTTTTTTTAAATAAAGTATTTTTTTTTTATTTACACTATTATTAATTTATAGTTATTGAAATTTTTAACACTATTCTTAATTTAAATTTATTAAAATTTATTTTCTATTTTTTAGTTTGGGTTTCTATAAAAAGCGTGTTTTTAGTTTTTTTTAACTATTATTTATTACAAATAATGTTTTGATGATAATATAGGCTTAGCTACAATATAGTTTAGAATTTTAATACAATTATAAAGCATCTATAAATCTGAACATGAAATAAAAAAGTATATTTTTTCCAATTAAACGGACAAAGAGCCATTCATTTGTGTAATTGCTTAGTAACAGTTCATATCTAATAGAGGGTGAATTTAAAACTCGACATTTTCCATTATAATTGCAAAATTATCTAGTTCACAAATCTTTCAATTTTTCGACATTTTTACTGCTAGTCACGAACTAATTTCTCGACTGCATTTGAAACAAAATTTAACGGATTGATTTTACTGAAAATTTTTCATTCACAAAATACGAACATTATAAAGTCAAAAATACCTTGAGCTATCAAATTTGATTCAGTAACATCTACTACAGGTATCTTTATAATATTGTGCATTTATAATCTATACGATAAATGATTTTTATTTTGATTCGAGAGCATAATATGTAATTTTTTCGTTAATTTATAATCATTATTGATACTTAAAAGATTTTTTTTAAATCAAAGAGACGACATGAAAATTGATCACTCGCAATATAAATTTTCCAAGCTCTGATATTTGTAATATTTATATTGCAGACTCATAGTTGAATATTTTCCTTTAAAAGTAAATTGAACTCGCGGAAAGCGAAATTGGTTTTATAGAAATCTTGCACAAAGTTTTCAATGCAGTTCAAGCGGAGAGTAGTTGTTGGGTTTATTTTGTATTGAAATGGATTTAACGGAAATTGTGATGTGTACAAAATATGATCACGTAACACTTTTTTACACATAATCATCATAATATCATCTTCTGAATATTCTTGTCTTGTCTGTACATCAAAGTCAAAAAGTCACCTTGTCATCAAATGTATTTTACAATAATTGCTATTATGCTCCCTAAAATAACATATACTATCAAAACCCCATGTGACTTGTGAAAATCATTTAAATTTATTATCAAAATCAATATACTCACTACTAATCTAATATACTTTACAATATGATAATATAAAACTACTTATTTCACTCAAAAAAAAAATGTGAGGAGATATGAACATTTATTATTTTATTTAATAGTTTTAGTTGTGAGAATTAAAACACTTTTCTTATTCATAAAGGTTCAAAAACAAAAGGGTGGACTAGCAAAGGCTTCTGGTTTTTCTTAATACTAAATCTGAATTCAAAATCTAATCTGAGCATTCTGAAAGGCTCAACATTGGACTACATAGAGAACTAAGTGAATAAATAGAGAAAGCAATTATATCCCTTTCAGAGTCGGAGAGTCGGAGCTTTACAATAGAAAATCACTAAGTTGCTTTAGTGAAAGGCCGCAGTTACCTACAGTGGCATTTAGATGAAAGCGAACGGTAACAGCTGTATATTTGAAGT
Source organism: Lycaena phlaeas (assembly GCA_905333005.2). Classification (NCBI taxonomy): domain Eukaryota; kingdom Metazoa; phylum Arthropoda; class Insecta; order Lepidoptera; family Lycaenidae; genus Lycaena; species Lycaena phlaeas. Next base: position 18,864,859 of record HG995168.1, on the reverse strand, counting down.
CTAAAAGCTTAACAAAGGCTATTCTACCCTATTTTCATTTATCGATACATAGAAATACTATATGTAAGGACTTGTACCGTTAGCTACAATTTTATCTTAGGTTAAAATTAAAATTGTATTTTATAAATCTCTCATTTACATTAGAAATTTATAAAATACAGTCACATTTCCGAAGAAGTTAATATGCCGAAATATTAGATAGTGTAAATCACCATGGTTATTTTAAAATCATAATAATATATTCAATATAAATATTAATATTTTTCTCTTTGGGGAGCTCGTGGCAGAGTGGTAACAGCCGTGCGGATCGATCAACCCGGTTAAGCAACGCTTGCCGAGGTTGGTCCGTGGATGGGTGACCATCTTTACATACCGAGACTCCTCCGTGCCTCGGAAAGCATGTTAAGCCGTTGGGCCAAGCTGTCATTCGTGGATATTTATTAGTCGTTACGAGTCGTTCAAAGCCCGAGAATCTGACAACCAGTCTTACCGCGGGGTACCCCACATCACTATCACCCAGGTACTGGGTTGTGGAGGTGCGATAAGCAGTTGCTCCATGTAAAATACTGTTATTTAGCTAAATACGGTTAGACTGGAAGCTGACCCCATTATATAGTTGAGAAATGTCTAGGCAAATGATGTTGATTTTTCTCTTTATCGGTATAAAGCCTTGCCTACTATTAACTGACATTATTTCCTAGATCTCGAAAAGAATAAAATAAATTAAAATACAACAGCTGATCTACTATAAAGAAAGATATTTCTTTTAATACAAAAACTTATTTGATGAAAGAAAATACTTTTATTCAAATAGAATTTCGAATAACTTGAGTTTAAAATTGAATTAATATACGATGCACGCGTACGAATAAGTACGTTGAAGTTTATTTAAGTTTTGTATGTAAGTACTGGTGATAGGTATTAAAACTGAACCTGACGTTAATTAGTTCAAAGCTCGAAGTTCGCTTTTGAGCTTTCATTAGACGGTACGTGTTCCAGAAGTTTCTAGATGCAGATCATTGAATAAGCATGTGTTGCTAAGTTTCTCTGTAAGATGTTCATAAATAATATATTGCAGCTTAGGGCCTGTTTCACCACTTCCTGATAAGCGCCGAATAGGCTATCCACCAGGTATCCAACAGATAGAGTATGGAGTATCTGTCAAATATGTTGTGGATAGCCTATCCGGCACTTATCAGGAAGTGGCGAAACAGGCCCTTACAAAAACACAAGGAAAATTTCTGTTATTTGAATCATAAAGTATCTTAATATTACTTTCAATGGAATAATACTGATTTCCCTAAATTAAGGTATATACACGTGAAACAAATCTTAAGAATACGTATACTATATGCAATATTTTTTGTCATTTCATGGGTCATTTTTTTCATCAAAATATTCAATGTGTCGAGATTTTCAAAATATGTTAAATTCTATAGCGAAGTATTGCAATCTTTGGGTGTTTGAATCGTATTGTTAAGCTTAATCTTTATACCCATATTTATACCTATCTCTTAGGTTATTCAAGCTAACATAAATGAATGGAATACTTACTGAGTAGTTACAATAAACTCTTACATCACATAAACATTTTCCCGTTATTAGAATAGCTTTTACCAGCGGGTTCACTCACATTGAAGCCATTATTGTTAAAAAGTATCCTAAGTTACTTTTAATATCTCCAAAAATGTATAATGTGTAAATAAATTCATTGCGAAAATGTCCACTTCGAATTAGTAAAGCGCGTACAACCAGACAGAAAAACTCTCGGGCCTTAGAATTTTTACTCGTAAAATTAAAAAGGCTGGAGAGACATATTAAGCCTTGAAAATAGGTATTTAAAAATTTCTAAGTCCGCTCACTGGTAGCAAAATCCGCATGGGGCCAGAGCATCGGTAATCTAAGACCCCATAACCCTCCTCGCCTGATTTTGTAGCCTAAGTTATAACATCAGCTATTTGCTAGTGAAGGTCTCTTCAAATTCGGTCCAGTCATTTAATTGTTCAGCCGGAACAAACTGACAGACAGACGTAAATTGTAAAAAAAAGTCACATTGTTATTAGTATCGTGTACATACTTCCATAAGCATTGAGCAAAAGACACTCCATCTTTTATCTGTATAGATTAATTCAATAAAAATTGTCGAAAGTAATTCAAATACAAAATCGTTTTTCTTAAGTCACTAATGAAATTGGCCCAGTGGATTTCTTTCCCGATTTAGCGACACTGAGAAGTTACTCTTAAATGTTCCTCTTATTTTTACCCAATCTTACAAATTTATAAATTCTCACTTGGAGAGATTAAATAAGACTTTTTAAAATGTCGATTCCGAAGTTCAAGGAAAATGTGACTAAAGAGTTTTAAGAACCTATTTTAAAAAGTAATTTCACTGAAAGGTTCACTGGATGGCAAAAATGCATTAAAGTTTATTAAGAGCAGACAACTAGACTAAGTCCGTGACGAATTTGAATGATGATGAAGGTGATGATGATGATTATGATGATGATGATGATAATGATGAAGGATGAGAAAATAGAAAGCTGGAACTAAGATTATGTTCTTCTAAAAGATTCTTGTTTTAAAATCCCTAAGATTAACGTAAATTCATTTAATAATTAAAATTACAAAAAAATTGATCAACTCCAATTATGATAATTTAAAACATTATCGTTATACAAGTGTTTTAATCGCCTGATCGAATAAAGACAAAAGAAAGCTGTCGACAAAAAAGCCATCACAAGATAATCATGATGAATGAAAAAAAATACAAGACATAATATAAAAAATATTGGCAGTGTCAAATACCGCAACACTGTACCCTGGCTTTAAGCTTCAAACCTATAGTAAAACAATAATCATATTATTACCAGAATTTTATCCGCATCCTTATAAATATAAAAAAATATCAGAAATAAAAACACAAAATAAAATTAATAAACATTTATTGTATCCATCTCTAAAAAATACAAATATTCTACATTTTAAGGAATTAATAACAATAAACTTAAATATAATAAAATAACAATTAATCTAATATTATATTCTCCTACAGAAAAGTATTAAATAAGTACCTTACGCACACAACGCACATCGTGTTATGTATTAAAAACTTTATTGAAACACGAGTAACAACTATAAACAAAAAATATTATAACATATTATTTATTATTAAAACAATGATAAAGAATAAATATGGCAATACGTAATAATAGCCAGTAATAATTGCCCTTATATCCGGTGTCTCGTACTTCCGCGAGAATTCAAATTTCGAAGTCGTGACGAAACGAAAACAATTAGAATAATCTTATAATAGATCGATAAAGACACAAAATTCACCTCAAAACATGAAATATAAATTTTGGTCCTTCATTTTATGCAGGCTCATAGTTATAAAAAGTATTTTTTAAAGTTATTATACTGACGCTGGGAGTCTTACTCTCATCGTACTTAAACTCGTCAAAAAACATACTAAAATAAGTAAAAAAAAATATTTCTCAACGTAGAAGTCTCGAAAATATAATATCTAGTATTATATTTAATATAAATTTTAAAGTTGACTTTTCAATTTAGTCAAAAATATTGTTTTGTTGCTCAAGTTAAAATATTAAATTTTCAAAAAAATATACATTTTAAAAATAAATGTTATATTCTTCTAATCATAAATAAATATTTTCTATCGATTCCAATAAAAATATTCATTCATCATAATCCGCAAGTAAAAAAGTTACTTTTAAAAAGTTTGCAAAAGCTACTCACGCGACATAGTTCACCTGCGGGAACAAGGTCGCTGCTATCGCAAGAAGAAGCGGCGCGCTGCGGGGACGGCGATTCATGTCGTGTGTGTTGTCATCTAGCCGAAAACGTTCTGCCGCCGCTGAAGTGTACGGCGGACTGACTGTCCCACCGTACCCTATCGATCTGAATTCTGTAGGTACAAATACGACTCTTTGCGCTACTACCAACTTTATATTTTCGCATTAAAACTTTATACGGATCCTGATCGACGAATCCTCCACATATTTCCAATTAAAATCTGTGTTAAGTATCGCAAGTCATCCATGTTTAGTTTTGGAAATATCCAAGATGGCGGCTATAGAAACTTCGTACCGGATGGAATATATTTTGATTACTGCTTAAAACTGTTTAAAAACTTTTAAAGTTATGGTTAAAAAATAAAATAAAATATAAATTATTTTTTCGAACCTGTATTTATATGTCAATGTGTGTTAAAAGAGTTTTCAATAACTTTTAAACTTAGTTTTAAACCACGTGGCTGTCAAACGAAAAAAAAAGATAGACGTTCCATGTATCACAGGATCCAATCATTGCAAGCTGTCACTTTAGCGCGCCAACTTCAAATGTTTTCCATACTGAGTGACTTGAGTTATTTTTATCAAACGACCTACAAGAATATTGGCTTTGATGAATTTTTGTTTGTTTTTGAATGAATATAATATGGATGTTAATTGATACACTTTTATTGAATTTTAGGCTGTTTTAAGCGTTCTTTGTAGTTTCTGAAAACAACTGTTGAATGCTAAATGTTTATTTTGTAATATGAACTAAATGGGTTTGGAAAAAAAAAGTAATTGTGTAATATTGAGTCTAGATAATAAAGACAGATTATATGTTATTTTTAGTTTCAATAAATTCTTTGCTTTGTACAAAATACCTTCTTTTGTTAAATGTATTAATTGTGCATAATTACAATATATTATGTGTTTTTCCAGAAATTGTTTTCATTGATAGATAGTTTTCGTTGACATTTATTTCTATTATTACAATAATAATTTCACTTGTTAACATAATTAATAATATATCGGAATTAATAGTATATTTTTACAGTTTATTATCCGTGTAAGTCTGTGTTGTTTGTGTTATTGTTTATATTGTAACCGGTGACAATTTTCTTTTTAATTTCAATCGACATTATACTTCTATAGTATCACTTTTTTTTTCGAAAGGACCTATGCTGTTGGCCTTAAGGCCTTAGGGCCTTAAGGCCTAAGGACTTACAATTATTGTTTATTCCATTATATGTAGAGAAATTTCAAGTTATAAGTAAAATATATTTTACTTATAACTTGAAATTTCTCTTCGTTCACTGGACACGTATCTCAGTCAATTTCCTCGCTATGATTTCGAGGACAAGACAAAAATTGAAATAAGTAATAAAAGTTTTTTTCAACAATAATTTAGAGTAGAGTTTTTTTTTTTAATTTTTACTCAATGGATATTAAAAATATAGTAAGAGGTATTTTTGGCGATCTTATTACATCCACTGCAATGCCTTGACTGTGCCTAAGACGATACCCTCTCTTAGGAATGGCCCTCCTTTTTCATGAATAAATATTTGATTATATAAATTACTAGCTACTTTACAACGGGATCTTATTACGCGAAATAACATTTTTACACCTTGTGTCCGAAAAACCAAAATATCTTACGGAACTCTATTTTTATTAGAATAAAATTTATATATAAATTTATAGCCTATGCTCGTGGATAATGTAGCTTCCGAATGGTGAAAGAATTTTTGAAATCGGTCCAGTACTTTTTGAGCCTATTCATTACAAACATACAAAAATAGGTACAAATCTTTCCTCTTTTAAATAATATTAGTATAGATATAGATATAATATACTTGAGGTTCGAAATTATAAAAAAAAAAACATTTAACTTCTAATACAGTTTCGACAGTACCTGAAAATTAATTATTTGTTTAGTGGTAGCATTATTATTCAGCTATAATACTTTTTTGTAAAAAAAATCATACGTCGTTTATGGTTTGACGTTGTCATTATTTAACTTCGAATGTGTGCGTATCGTAGTGTGTGTAAAAATATTTAATTAATTGAATGTACTTGTAATGTTCAAAACACACAAGTAATAGCTTACTGCATCTCTTCTATTTATTATTTAATTGTACTATATTTCAATATTCTCCTTTTGTGCAATCTCCTTATAAGGATATAGGGATGCAAAGGGATCGGGCGTCTTGGCGTTCATTGAGGGAGACCTATGATGATGATGATGAAAGGTCTTGCTTCACGTATTAATATATTTTATTTTTATAAACAGACATTACTAATCGAACTTATGTATTAATTTTTCTCGATGTCTCACTGGCAATATGGAAGAAGTAAAAAGATAATATTCCAAGCTTGCATTTGACACAATACTTGTATTTATGATCAATTACTAACTACAATTTTCCATAATGGCCGGTATCTTATTTTGAATTTATCTTATCCTACTAATATTATAGACGCAAAAGTTGTGTTGTGTGAGTATGGATGTTTGTTACTCTTTCACGTAAAAGCTATTGAATGGATTTTGATGAAACTTTACAATAATATAGCTTATAAATCAGAACAACATATAGGCTATAATTTATCCCCATCCTCCGACAGGAATGGATGAAACACGGATGAAGCCGCAGTTAGTGGTAACTTCGCTAATGCTTTCTTAATGGCATTTTGACTAGGCCCCCCAGAACACGCTCGAGGTGTGTCCAGCGTGTTACTCCAAGCGCTCTGATAAGTCGTGCTGTATGAGACCTTTCTCTACCGACTCAAATTGCAGCTATCCTGGAGAGACGGAAGGCGTGAAATGCTGTGGTTTGTTTTTGCAAGAGCGTCCTTGCAAATAAAAAACCTGCAGCGCGTGATCATGAGCGAGATGATTCCGCTCAAAAGTACAGGCGATTATTGATATAATATACAAGAGCTGCTAATAGACGAAGTTGGGCTGCAGCTTGCCTCATTGTATTAGCAGCATCGATGTGGGAATTTAAAACAGTATATTTAGCGCAGAATATACTGTGATGTGATAAGAACTATTTTTTGGAAAGCACTGGTAAATTTCCCCTGGAGATCCGAGAGTTTCTCACGTAACCGGTTGCCTACCGGGACATATTAGTCTGTAAAAATCTTGACGAGAAGAGCCTATGGTATGCTCTTCCCCTGAAGAATGATATTCAAAAATATTTTCCCACGAACATAAAAGGTAAAACATAATAGCCTTTGGAAAAATCTTCGGAAGTACTCCCTTCGTACTTCCCAAGATCATCGCGTACAAACAAACGTTAGTTTCATTAAATGATCACAGTATTATCACTATAAAAAAATCTACTACTGTCATGTTTTCTGCATCTATCTAATCCAATTTTGTGCAGGCAAGTTATGACAGGAATGTCTGTTACGAATAAATAACTTATCCCGCTAGACGAGATGGAAGCTCTAAATTTCATAACTTAATTACCCAGTCCAGACACAACAGTATGCAAATTGGTGTAGACTTCGTTATACTCTAGGTCTAGATGGACTTAGTTTGTTTAGGAGTTAATAATTATAAATGTTCATACACACTTTGCTCATCTCTTTATTTCTTTAGTGTGAGGCATTTATTACAAGAATTGAATTTGTCTTTTTTTACCTCCAATACCTTTAAGAAAATGTGTATTTTGATTATAAATTCGATTTTTTTAAGACATATTTTAATCGTAAATTTTATCGTAAAAATAAAAATAAATTAATAATTATAAATTAATTTTGGAAAGACAAAATTTAAATTTAACAAAAAAAAATCCTAAGTTGGAAGAAGTTAGCTTTCATTCCAACCTAAGTGCAAGTCCAAGAGAAACTCGTTAGAATGCAATTAGTATAAACAAAGGACACGAGTGACCTTTTCTCTCCGCTTACCTAAATTGAAAAAATCTAGTTGTCTTCGTACCCAAAGGAAACTAAATTTAAGTATTTATAAAGTACTTTATATCTTATAATACCAGATGGAGAGTTGTCAAAGCCCACAAAGTCTGTGGAAACCATCATCAGGAAACCCCCATAAGTCCCACTGCTGGGCGCGGGTCTATTGTCGTATCGGGCCATGGATAAATCAGGCAAGGAGCTTAGCTATGTGATGGCATAAGTAACATATGGCCTAATCTTTTCATAATATGTATTACAACAAAATTGATTTAGCCATTTATAAGACATTAACGCAGCGGCGTTGCTAGCGGATCCTACACTGTCTTTTCAAAACTTATTTAATGGAACGAACTATAAATCTAAACTAGGATCTAGAACCCACTTGAATACACTCAAAAATAATTCTTTATACTCATACTTCAACAGATTTTAGAAAAATCACAGTATAAATTTTTATTGAAGGTTGATTTTTATATTCAGTAGTGTTTGCATCTTCAAAGCTTTGAGAGGCTTCTCCATACGATTAGCATTTGAGAGACTCTTGATGCAAGCTCCAGACGTCTTTGTGATTTTATTAAAATTTTGCTTTATATAATATAGTAAATCGTAGAGTCTATAATATATAGCTAGGTAGTTCTATTTATCATATTTATGATATTTGATAAGGAAAATTTAAGAACACAGCGCTACTTCACACTTCCATTTCGAGATTTTTCTTGAATAATAAGTATAGATACTACAAGTAATATTAAAGGATCTAGGACCTAGGAACATAAGATTTTTAATCATCATCTTTATTGTTTTCTTATGTTTACGCGAATTTCACTCATTATAATGAAACAACTTTTACGGATTTTATCGCGGTTTATTTAGTTTTTTACAATCCCGACGTTTCGGACACTTTACAGCGACCATGGTCACGGGAGGACTGAGGTGTCAGATGTCCTACTGTTACAAAAGTTATTCGAAACTACCCTATGATACAACAATATTTTTATTTAGTCCTATCTATGCAAAAGGTGCTAACTGAGTCTTTAGTCTGTGACATATTATTATGCTTGGATTTAGATTTTATTATTTTTATTATGGGATCCCAAGCAGATGGTAGTGGCCAGCCATCTTCTCTATTGAAATTAGGATGTTTTTTAATTTCAATAGCCTCGCGAATCATCCTTGGTTGGAATCGGTGTTCTTTTGCGAGGACCTGTGGTTTATCAAATCTGATATAATGGCGGGCATTATCTAGGCTATGTTCACAGATTGCTGACTTAGTATAGCGACGGTGTTTTAAGTCAGATATATGTTCTTTAACGCGAGTTTTAATTGATCTTTTAGTTTGACCTATGTAAGAGAGACCACAGTCACAATCAAGCTTATAAACTCCTGCATCTTGTAAGGGTATATGACACTTGACGGATGGTAAGAATTGACCTATCTTTTTTGGCGGCTTGAAATAAGTTTTAATAGAAGCTCGCTTTAGGATGTAGCCAATCTTGTCAGTGACTCCCTTTATAAATGGCAGCACAGCAGGTACTCGCTCAACGGTGGTTGGTTTCACACGTTCACTGCGATGGAGCCGCGGTACCCGAAGCTTGTTGTCCCGCAGTACTTGCTTGACATGTTGAAGCTCGGTCTCCAAGTGCTGCTCATCACAGATCCCTTGTGCCCTCTGAAACAAAGATTTACCCACGGTAGCTAACTGTGTTGGATGGTGGTGTGATTCGCCGTTTAAGTACCTATCAGTATGGGTATGTTTCCTATATACTGTATGGCTTAAGGTATTATTGGGATTACGGATAACTAATACATCTAAGAAAGCCAGAGTATTATTGGCCTCTAATTCCATTGTGAATTGAATTTTATTATTGATGGAATTAAGATGGTCTAGGAATATGGTTACTTTATCAGATGGTAATATTGTGAAAGTATCATCTACGTACCGCTTGTAGAACCTGGGTGTAATGGGTGAAGTGTGCAGAGCAGTCTCCTCGAAGTCCTCCATAAATATGTCGGCAACAACAGGGGATACTGGTGAGCCCATCGCTACCCCATCTACTTGCTTGTAGAACTGACTATTCCACAACATGTAGCCAGATGTAAGGCAGTGTTTAAGAAGTTCAGCATATTCCATTGGCATGTTATTCTCTCTTAGCTTCCTTGATACAATATTGATGCAATCTTCAACAGGTAAGCATGTAAAAAGTGATTGCACATCAAAACTGACCATAGTTTCATTGTCGTTGAGATGTAGGTGTTTGATCTCACTGACAAAATGGTAGGAATCCCTTGTATGTGCTCTGGTTTGTCCACGCAATGGCGAAAGTACATGGGCCACATGTTTAGCCAGTCTGTAGGTTGGTGAGTCGATCTGGCTTACAATTGGGCGTAGTGGAGCGTTAGCCTTGTGTATTTTTGGCAACCCATACAGTTTAGGTGGTTTTGGGCAAGAAGGAATCAAAGATTTGACGTCCAGATTTAATGACTCGGAGTACTTTTTAATTAGGTCACAGGTGTTTTTCAAAACCTTGTTGGTTGGGTCGGTTTTGATATACTTATAAGTGCTTTCATCCGATTTTCCAAAAAAGGGGTTTTCCAAAACCCCTTTTTGGAAAAAGGATTAAATTTCGCTGTTACACCGTGCAAAATTCCATTCGAAGAAATAATTTGTAACGTTGAGGACTGCCTCTCGAAAAATAATATAAAGAAGGAAGATTCGGAGGCGATCAGACAAGACATATCGTCCGCACTGCGACGAAGTTCTGTGCCGAGACTAAATCTTCCTCGCGAACAATTAAAGGCCTTATTAAACCTCCGGAACAAACGTGAATTAACAGTTCTTCGTGCGGATAAAGGTAATGCAACGGTTGTGATGGATACGTCAGATTATAATGATAAAATTCAACAACTATTATCGGATGAAAGCACTTATAAGTATATCAAAACCGACCCAACCAACAAGGTTTTGAAAAACACCTGTGACCTAATTAAAAAGTACTCCGAGTCATTAAATCTGGACGTCAAATCTTTGATTCCTTCTTGCCCAAAACCACCTAAACTGTATGGGTTGCCAAAAATACACAAGGCTAACGCTCCACTACGCCCAATTGTAAGCCAGATCGACTCACCAACCTACAGACTGGCTAAACATGTGGCCCATGTACTTTCGCCATTGCGTGGACAAACCAGAGCACATACAAGGGATTCCTACCATTTTGTCAGTGAGATCAAACACCTACATCTCAACGACAATGAAACTATGGTCAGTTTTGATGTGCAATCACTTTTTACATGCTTACCTGTTGAAGATTGCATCAATATTGTATCAAGGAAGCTAAGAGAGAATAACATGCCAATGGAATATGCTGAACTTCTTAAACACTGCCTTACATCTGGCTACATGTTGTGGAATAGTCAGTTCTACAAGCAAGTAGATGGGGTAGCGATGGGCTCACCAGTATCCCCTGTTGTTGCCGACATATTTATGGAGGACTTCGAGGAGACTGCTCTGCACACTTCACCCATTACACCCAGGTTCTACAAGCGGTACGTAGATGATACTTTCACAATATTACCATCTGATAAAGTAACCATATTCCTAGACCATCTTAATTCCATCAATAATAAAATTCAATTCACAATGGAATTAGAGGCCAATAATACTCTGGCTTTCTTAGATGTATTAGTTATCCGTAATCCCAATAATACCTTAAGCCATACAGTATATAGGAAACATACCCATACTGATAGGTACTTAAACGGCGAATCACACCACCATCCAACACAGTTAGCTACCGTGGGTAAATCTTTGTTTCAGAGGGCACAAGGGATCTGTGATGAGCAGCACTTGGAGACCGAGCTTCAACATGTCAAGCAAGTACTGCGGGACAACAAGCTTCGGGTACCGCGGCTCCATCGCAGTGAACGTGTGAAACCAACCACCGTTGAGCGAGTACCTGCTGTGCTGCCATTTATAAAGGGAGTCACTGACAAGATTGGCTACATCCTAAAGCGAGCTTCTATTAAAACTTATTTCAAGCCGCCAAAAAAGATAGGTCAATTCTTACCATCCGTCAAGTGTCATATACCCTTACAAGATGCAGGAGTTTATAAGCTTGATTGTGACTGTGGTCTCTCTTACATAGGTCAAACTAAAAGATCAATTAAAACTCGCGTTAAAGAACATATAGCTGACTTAAAACACCGTCGCTATACTAAGTCAGCAATCTGTGAACATAGCCTAGATAATGCCCGCCATTATATCAGATTTGATAAACCACAGGTCCTCGCAAAAGAACACCGATTCCAACCAAGGATGATTCGCGAGGCTATTGAAATTAAAAAACATCCTAATTTCAATAGAGAAGATGGCTGGCCACTACCATCTGCTTGGGATCCCATAATAAAAATAATAAAATCTAAATCCAAGCATAATAATATGTCACAGACTAAAGACTCAGTTAGCACCTTTTGCATAGATAGGACTAAATAAAAATATTGTTGTATCATAGGGTAGTTTCGAATAACTTTTGTAACAGTAGGACATCTGACACCTCAGTCCTCCCGTGACCATGGTCGCTGTAAAGTGTCCGAAACGTCGGGATTGTAAAAAACTAAATAAACCGCGATAAAATCCGTAAAAGTTGTTTCATTACATCATCTTTATTTTCATCTGCCTAAAACAAAACATTTTCAAAAAGTTTCTTAAGCCAGATGTCGTATGTCAAAGTCTGAATATCTAAAAAAATGTGTAAAGTAATATCCCTATTGTCTATACAATTTATTTGTACCTGTACTTGTTTCCCTAAACCAGTTATTTTTTCGAAAGTTCTTGACTTTTAGCTCAATCGGTAGGTAGGTGGGCAGATGGCTCACCTAGTAAAATTCGAAAGGGGGGCTCCCCCCTCCGTGCCTCGCAGAGGGCGCGGTATATCGCGCGCGCTACTCTGGAGAGTAGGTGTAAACACCTACTCTCCAGAGTAGCGCGCGCGAGTAGCTAAAGCTAGTCAAATCCAATACGGTCGACGAGTCATTAGCGGATGAAGTTAAACTATAAGTCAGAGGCCTCCTATACCAGTATTATTATTTAAATGACAGGCAGAGGTGACCGCTATCTTCTACACTTCCGCGTTCCCCCTGCCTCAGATTGTCTTGGGGAGAATGTCTAGTCGTCATTAAAAAAGGATAATTTATGAGTTTCAACGCAAAAATATTTTTAACTCACCCGAATGAAAAAAACAGGCAGCACAAATACTGCAAATTTTTCTACTACATTATTAATAAGTGACGATGCATTACAAACATTATTAAAATAATCATCATTATGTAATAAGCTGACTTAATTACAAAACTTCACATAAACACACTCTATCCATATATATGTTGTATGTTTCTAGCTGATGGTCTGATGACTTTAAATATTCAACAACATTCGATTGGAAACCGGAATCTAATGGAGCAAAGGTTTCACGGGCTTATGTTCTCAATAAGGCTGAATTAGCTTGTACATTTTATATCGAGGCACGTTGGAGTGTATTTATATTATTGTGACAAAATTTAACTAGAATAATAATCCTCACAAATAATAAACGATAGTTTAAAAAAAACTGAAAAAATACGCTTTTATAGAAAACTAAAAAAATAGAAAATAAATATTAAACAATTTGAGTTAAAAATAGTGTAAGGAAAAAAAAATATTGTAAAAAAGCGTGGCGTTCTTTTCAGGATATTATCAAAATAATCCTTCTAATCATATCTGTGTGATAAAATCATTTTTTCTTATACTATTTTTAACTAAAATTGATTAAGATTTATTTTCTATTTATTTAGTGCGATTTTCTAAAATATAAACTAAAAAAAATAATTGGATTGTCATCAGACCTTAATAAGTATGCCAAACGAGTTAATCCGACATTTTGAAAGGTGTCAAAATCATGTTCAAAGATTCCGTTACATACTTACATACATTCGTCCGAAGCTAATAAAAGCGTATTAATAAGAATATGATAATAAGCTTCGAGAAAATCCGTGGATCATAAATATAATATATTGCAATTTCTTCACTAAATGTAAAATCAAAATCCTCATAAAATACATTTCCGTTATTTCGTATTTTTCAAGCCGATCCATTCTGCAATATTGCAGAAAGTCAAACATCAGATCGCCCGCAGCAAAAAGATAAGTGCCTCAGAAATGTTAACTGAGATGCATTCAAGCTGGATGTGAATAGGGATAATATAGATATGGAATTTTTAAAAAGGTCGTTTACCGATTCGAGTAAAAAAGCTAATCATAATAATATGAACAAGTGATCGTGATTTAGTCATTGTTTAGAGTCAGTGATCATTAGCGAGTTTATAAGAGACTGGACGAGGCAACACATACTACTGATGTGTGAAATTCTAGTTGCTGACAATTACACTTTTCTCTAGTTTATTCTGTGCCACGATAAAAATTATGAAAGAAATACACAGAGTACCAATGAAAGGCAGAGGAGTTTCATTTAAAAACATATAAAAATGCTTTTACAACTTTAATACAGACACATTTTTAAAAGTAAATAAAGCATTCATAATATGAATGCTTTATTTACTTAAAGCGAAGTTTCTAACGCCCGGTTTCCGAAAGGCTTAACAAGGCAAAAATTAACAAATCAACTGTCAAGTATCTTGTTAAGTGTCAAATGAGTTGCAAGAAGCATGGTTAAATTACTTAATTTGATCAGCCTGTCAGTTGACATAGTCACTACAATAATTGAAAGCAGTGAAATTTGACTCTGTAATCGTATGTTAACCACCATTAACAGCCATGTTAGTTGACAATTTACATACACTTTGATCAATGTTTCTGAAACCAGAAGTTAGTGTTTATCATTAAAATATTATAGACTAAAAATATAGGTTATTTTAGATTCAATTGTAGGGGGAATAGTATAAGTGAAATATTTTATATATATACTCAATACAATATTTAATGTATACGTATATTATTATAACAATGAAAAGGATTTTAGATCTGAATAATTGATGTTAATAATTCATTTGGAATCGCTTATAATTGGTAATATGATCTGAGAACCATAATAACCAAATCGACTGGTATTTCATTACAAATTGATTATATTCATGTTTAATAAAACAATAATATATATATTACAATATAATATAAAGTATCTCATTTAGATATAATAGCTGATAATAATCTGTCGTAGATAACAAGATATACATGTATGTAACAGCATAAATATTGTGGAAGCCTTGAATCTTTTTTGTTCACTTGGGATACAAAATATTATTTTGCAGATAACTTAAAGTATTTTTGCGTAGAAATAAGCAGCAGGTACCCAAGCTGTAAATGCACGGAAAATAAGAAGCCTAACGTGCATCCAGAAATAAGCCTAGTGGTGTGCTTGTAAAAAATAAGTACGACCGAAATTCATTTCCTAGAAGTTTATTACAGTTTTGGTTCAAAAATAACGAAACAACCCTGTAAAAATAACGAGTATCCGCTGTACCAACTTGTTTTTGTAAAAGCAATAAAAGTTTCCCTTAAATTTTGTAGCCTTGTTATTTGTGGAATAGAACTAAGCACCAGCAGATAACGCTTATTTTTTACAGGGAAATAAAAAGATCTAGTGTAAATAGAACTTTAAAATTTCGTAAGCGTATAGCGTGATTTATATCTCCTATGGGTACTCCTCGAAATAAGGCGAGGGTCATTATTTGCCTATATTGACCCCTTGGGCGGTGAATGGGTGGGTGGTAACTTCTACATCCTTACAATCTAAATAAGCATGCAGATTCTTTTTAGTCACTCATTTTAGGTTTTTAAAACAAATACATGGTTCTGAAAAAGGATTATTGCTACATAACTTTAAAATTAAAACTTACAAGATTTTCGAGTTTCTTTTATTTGTTAGTGAGATTGCTTTGATACTTTTTAATCACACTATAAGTTTGCTTCACTTTATAATTTTTAAGACGAGGAATAAAGAAAAACCAAAAAAAAAAAACATCCTTAATACAAATATTTTAAGAAAATAATATAATGTCTCAATAAACCTCATTTAGTAGTTATTAACCATTAAAATATTATAAAATTAAAAGACTTACATTATTAATATTGACTTAAAAACCATGGCTCAATTAAAGCCATAAAAAATAAAAAACAAAGCTATAAATAAAATCATACTATATTTTATAAAGATTTTTGGCACGAAGTTCCTTACGGCAGGCTTGAAGGAAATAGGGATTTTGCTGCGCGACCGAATTGAAAAAAATGTGATAGTAAAACCGTAAGAAAAAGTGCGTGGAATAAAAAGCGTTAGCACAAGCGAGTAGTGTATAATACCTTTCTTTTTAGCCGAAGGAACTTCGTTCCTACCTGGTGTCCCACGACACCACATTTCTTTTTCTAACAGACACTTTCTCTTCGAGCTAAAACTAGTCTTCGTCTTTAGACGCTTTTTCATATTATATGCTAAAATAACATCTAATTTTTATTCCGGCTGCTACTGTTGTGCGAAAATAACTGGAGGTTGTAAACTAGTTTATCTGGATCTAGCCCAGGCGTTTATCTCTTGTCTATCCTGAGTGATAAGATGTTAGGTCTTGGTGTCAGTAACTATTACACTGTCTATCCTGTCTGCCTTTCCGTAACACAGAAAAGTGTATTACGTGAGAAACAACCAAGATGGTGGTAGCTTACATAGGTACCCATTCGGTCGTGAGCACATAGCGCCAAATTATCCCACCAAATCCCCATATCCCACCAAATTAAGTACTAGAACGATTTTAATACACTAATTAGAGAGAAGATTGTTTTTGCTAAGATAGGTGGTATTGGTATTTGCGGCAGGATAAAATCTGCTCTGGATACTTGGTTCGCTTACGCCTATGTACCTATTTACCTAAGGTATAAAAAAAGCATATATTTTTTTATCGAATTGAGAAACGCCTCCTTCTTTGAAGTAATTTAAAAAAACGTGACATCGTCAATTTAATTTGCAAACGCTGCATATGTTTCCCAGATTAGTTTTCATAGATATTACTTATTAATTACTCCAGTTCAGATTTTTTCCATTTGAAAACCAAATACCGAATATTTTTCGTCCTACTTAAACCAGCAACACTCTCCAAATGTTACCTACCATATAAACACGTCCTTAAACACAAAGTACTTATTCCCTTACTTCCAACCTAAATAAATATGTCAAAGACTCGCACAGGAGTAGCTTATGCGAGGTAACTTTTATACTTAAGTCTTATAGTAAGTAAAGTGTAACAGGAATAACAACTACAGTTGGCTTTAAATAAGTCTGTTTCACTAGTAATAGTGAATGAGATGTTGTGCGCGTGTCTGCATTTAAATCTCCTTATGTGACTTGTACGTGATTTATAATAATAGCTGGCACCAACAGACTTCGTTCTGACAAACCTACTAATATTGCTATTAAAATAAGGATTGGTTATAGGAAAAATATAAATTATGGGGTGGACAACCCGTTAAATTAAGGGGGATGAAAAATATATGTTGACCGAGGTCTAGCCATTTCGGAGGAGTTTCATTACAAACACCGTGACACGAGAATTTTATATCTATACTAATATTATAAAGAGGAAAGATTTGTACCTATTTTTGTATGTTTGTAATGAATAGGCTCAAAAAGTACTGAACCGATTTCAAAAATTATTTCACCATTCGGAAGCTACATTACGCACGAGTAACATAGGTTAAATTTTATTCTGATAAAAATAGGGTTCCGTAAGATATTTTGGTTTTTCAGACACAAGGTGTAAAAAATGTTATTTCGTGTACTAAGATCCCGTTGTAAATTTTAGTTAACGCAGGCGAAGCTACGGGCAACAGCTAGTTAAGTATAAAGTTAAAAAAAAAAGAAGTTAAGTTTGTAAGTTTGTCTGATTGTGGTGGATAATATCAGGAACTACCGATTTTGAAAATTATTTTACCAATATAAGCGCTGCGTTATTTGTGAGTTACGTAGGCTATAATTTATCTCCGTACTCCCACCAAAATGTGAAGTACGCGAGTAAAACCGCGGCGCGCTGCTATTACTTAATTAATATAATAATAATTATATAGCCCTAAATTGTCTGGAAATAGGAAAATATTCCCGACTCCTCCTGAATTTTTACGATCAAATTTGTTTCAAGGCAGCTTAAACGCCCTTGAGTATTCCCCGAGATCGTTAAAAGAACCTTCTGGTTACTGCTATCGATCCTAGCCACATTGGGAGTCTGTAGTAGCTCTCGGAATTAATGTTGAGCGTAAACCTTTAAAAAAAATTTGTCTTCCTTAAAATATAATTTTACTCACGAGATTTCTCTCGATTTTTTTAAATAAATAATTGCGACTCCATAATTTTTGTGCCTACAATTTCAACTATTCTAAATGGGAATACCATCAGATGCTTTTAAACAAAAAACAATCAATCAAACATAACATTCACAATCGACGGACTAATTGTATCACAAGCTCAAAAAAAAACATAAACGAAGTCAGGAGCTCCTTTTGAGTTAAAATAAAAAAGAAATGTGGTGTCGTGGGACACCAGGTAGAAACGAAGTTCCTTCGGCTTGCGTATGCGACTGTCGCGCCTGTGCACGTCTCATTTAACGCTTTTTATTCCACGCACTTTTTCTTACGGTTTTACCATCACATTTTTTCAGTTCCGTCGCACAGCAAAATCCCTATCCCTATCCAAGCCTGGCGTAAGGAACTTCGTTCCAAAAAACATTTTAAAGTTATTAAAAGCTTGACGTAATAAATGGCGTAGCTTTTGTCAGCGTTCAAAAGTTGGGGCGTATTTTTAAGAAAGCTTATTGTGATGAAAATTTTAACACGGATTTCATCCTGGCTTATTAGGATTTTTTCGTTTCTGATACTTTGAAGTTGGAAATCGTAAAACGTATTTTTTATTATATTTCAATAATTAATTAATTTCTGTGGCTCAGCGACCCAAAGTGGGTCTTGCCCTCCGAAACGAGAGACTTCCACCGGTCTCTGTCCTGCGCAACCTCTGACCAGTCCCCAACCCCGGGCTCACGCAGGTCAGCCTCCACCATATCCTTCCAACGATATCTGGGACGACCGACTGGGCGCTGTCCACTCTGTATAAAGTGTTGGTATCCAAGCTTCTGAGTAGGCAGACGAAAGTGCGTATCTATAAGACCGTCCCCAGACCAACTCTTTTATTATATTATATTTTAGGTAGGTTTTTATTGTTTTTTAGGGAGGGCCCGGCAGAGTCCTTGTTATCTTATTAAACCGCTATAAAGTAATTTGTAAAAGCTGTTTCATATTAACATAAAGGAATTTAAAAAATGCGCAAATCACGGGTTGCTCCCAGTTATCTACTAATTGTTTCAATTTTTTTCATTTTCAATTATATTATGATATATAAGTTATATTATATTCTAGCAAATATAGTTTATAAGGATAGTGTTTGAAAAAAATAGAAACCTATTGTTAGACTGAGTATTATATTATTCATCTGTGTTTAAGCTATAGATAACGCCTTCGATTGAACAATTATATTTTAGTCTACATAGTTTAACTGTGTAACTTTATTGTGCAATTGTTTGTTTTCCTTAGGGCCTGTTCACAATCTCCAGTTTAGTTCCCAATGGGCTATTTGACAGATATTTGACAGATACTCCATACTCTATCTGTCAAATATGTTGCCGATAGCCTATTGGGAACTTATCTGGAGATTGTGAAACAGGCCCTTAATAAAATAAAATATATTCTAAGCTACCTGAGCTTGTAGTAGTAAATTTATCCTTATAAAAAATGTTAACATGTATGGATTTAGACTTCTCTAAGTGAACGTTAAGATGGCTTATTTCGTTAAACTAATAACGAAATAAGACTATAAATAAACTACTGCGTGAATCTTTCTTCGCTTTGTATAAAATAGCTCAAAGAAACAGCAGCATTTTCCAAACCTTTAAGATAAAACGAATCTTTTAAGCGATCCAATTCAGAGTTCTCTTTGATCGGCAATTCTCCGTTTATATAAGATATTTTGTTTCATTAATTAAAAAAAGATATTAAAAAATCTGCTTTGTACACAATAAAATCCGAAGAGAACAGACATTGTAAAATAATTAACGAAGAAAAGGACAACGATCTAAAGTTGAGAGAAGTCAATAACAATACCTCGTAAGAAAGCTTTGAGATACTTTTGGACATTTTCGTCCATTTTCCGTGTATTTTCCGTGGATAAATAAATTTGGTATGACTTGAAAAACTTTAAAACGTAGTTTTTTACCCAAATATTCCAGATTTATTCACAACTTAATATTAGTTTATTTTGAACACAAATTGAGTATGTATAAATATATTATATTGAATACAAGAATCGTAATACAATAACCCCTTTTTATTATTTCAGTCTAAGCCGGAACGATCAAAAGTATTGTTATATATGTATATTGAATCCGTTTGTTCTGTAGTTGGAAAGGATCAACGCGTTTAAATATGTAACGTTATTATATTACGCCAGTTGCATAATGTTTCCGCGAATCACGCTCATTATAATGATTTTGACGTGACAACGTCTTATAAATTGGTTTGCCGGGTGACACTTCAAGAAACTGCGTTACGCTCCGCTCACGTAATGCGCTCACAATGAGAGCGAGTGAGAGGCACGCGTCCCTTCCACTCGGGCATGGTTAGCCCACCTAAGAGCGAGAGAGACAGACATAAAAAATTTTGTTAATATGAAATTCAGTGCGAGATTCTTTGTATAAATTAATGTTTTAAATATAATTCTTTGTATAAATAAATGTTTTAAATTGTTACTATTATTTCATCCTTCTTCCTACTATACGAATGAATATTCACATTAAAATTATTTTACCACTCAAAGTCGTTGTCACGTAAAACTTTCGCCCGTATACGGACTTTACAGGCAACCAATTTTTTTTATAGATTTTATCGAGATTTACTAAGACATTCATTTCAGACCAGGGCCGCGACGCCCCTATGTGCAAAGTGTGCGGCGCACACAAGTGCCAAGGCAATAGGGGGGCCGTGCGAAAG
This sequence comes from Lycaena phlaeas, assembly GCA_905333005.2. Taxonomy (NCBI): domain Eukaryota; kingdom Metazoa; phylum Arthropoda; class Insecta; order Lepidoptera; family Lycaenidae; genus Lycaena; species Lycaena phlaeas. The sequence continues at coordinate 18,844,088 of HG995168.1, read as the reverse complement.
GCGCCTAACAAAGACTTTTTTTCAGAGCCTTGAATTAAAATAACATAAACCTAAGCTGACCGACCTAATTTTACCTACGAGTATTTAGCAAATAATAAAAATGAATAAGTTTAAGCATAAAGATTCGTTAAAAAAATAGGCGCTAGATAGGTTCGCACACAGGCGCTGTATGGGGTCAGCGCACCCCTGTATCTTATATATTTTTTTCATACTTTCTAGCAATCGTGGTCAGAACAGGGTTGTTCATTATTAAAGAAATCAAATATGAGAATAGGTTACTTATTAAATGAGAATCTTTTTAGTCATAGAATCATTTAAAGTAAGGAAAATCTAAAAATTCATTATTAGGAAGATCGCACGAGTATTATAATTAATTAAATAAAGCCCGCACCGGTTTTTTCTGTGGCACATTGCCATTTTTGCGGCACCGTCTCTAGCTTATTACACAGCTGACTGCCCGTTTATTACGTTGCAGCTTGTGGGTTTTCTAATAAAGAAAAATATAAACAATCCAATCTTGTTTCACAAAAACCACTTTTGTGTTTGTGTTTTGTGTTTTTTGCTGGATTTGATACAAATGTCAAATTTACAGAAGTTGCTCTTGAAATAAATGAGTTTTGGTTTACCCCATGAAATGAATAAGATAGCTTTATTAATACTGAGATTATATCAAACAAACGAAAATATAAATAGGCAATATACATTAAAAACTGTAAATAAAAGGTTAAAACTACTAAATAAACTATATTATACTTATATCAAACTAAAAATAAAACTAGATAATATGGGTAGGGTACCCAAGAGGTTGGCGGCATTTCCCATGAAATAGGGTGCTAGTAACTCTACAGGTCTAGCTTGTTCAACAGGTGTTAGCAACCGTAGCGCCATCTGGCGGCTATAAGTCGGAAACGGTGAACAGGTTCCAGTTTACCTGCGTGTGGCGTGACGTAGTAGTTGTCAAAGTGTGGGTAGGACGGCCGATTTGCCTTTAAATAGCGGGGTATAATTATTAGAGGGGTCATTCGCGTCTGTGAGTTTGAGGAGGATGAAGCTCTGCCCGAATTGTATTGTAAGGTCACGTAAGCCATTGTTTATTTTAATGTGTAAAGTGTAATATGGCGATAGTGTGTGTAAATGTATGGGCAGTGTGAGTAACGATGTATCTTAAAATATTATGTACCTGTGAACCTTAATATTGATATTTTTATGGATAATATAATAAATGTTTATATTTAAAACGCATTTTCACTTCTGATGTTTAAACAGGATGTTCCAGAATACACGAAGAGCTGCTACGTAGGAGAAATACTATTATGATGTTGTCTATCAGCATCATAGTAATGTTATAAAATATAGTAACTTATGCCTCGGCCAAAGTGGTCATTGCACTTGCGCTTGTAGTATTGTACGTATCGCGGCGCATTTGTATAAGTCTTAGCCTCTATATCGTTTAAGTGCTCTTGTGGTTATAGCATGGTTCAGTTCCAGCTCAGCGTAGTATTTTAATTGATTTCAAACAGGGAACAATTTTTCTAGTAGCGGAAAAAATTAAGCTAAGACTCATTTACGTCAAATTAGTACCTAATATTTTTGATGCGATATAAATTATCACAGGTTTTATACTTTAAAAACAACGTCAATGCTTACAAAAGTTTTGACTACCCCAAAACAACTGAACCAATTTAAAAAAAAAATGTCGCTAAATCTCTATAAGTCAGACTTCAAATAATTAAAACAGCACACGAATCGGATTCACCCTTTTGTCTATTAGTTGATGAAATCTTCTTTATCAATTGGGGCGTAATATTTGACCCTCATAATATTATGGCTCGCCATAGGACTTTAATACCCTCCTCAAAATCAGGAAATGAGGATATTTCGCAATATAATAGTTGACCACTGCTGCCAACTCTCGAAAATTTATGTCCCAACTCTAATCCCAAGCCCCTAAAATCCCCAGTGGCCGATTTGTAACACATTTTAAGGCTGAAAAGTCTTGCTGATCTTTTAATTAGTTTAAAGTATCATTTAGCAACATTTTTATTATTCCTTATTCATAAATCAGCTTAAACTTACTAAACAATAAAAATAAAAAGTAGTTGTGAAAATTCCTAAAAATACCCGTCCAAGCAAAATATAAAACCCCTAAAAATTCAATTTTACCTTTTCCCCCTAAAATTCAACTATCTAAGTTTCACCTACGTGCTGGCCTGATACGGGCATTGCATTTCACACATCTTTAATGAGTTCGAATCTTGTCGAGCATGTAGGTTTCAGTGGACGATAAAGGCTGATGATGATGATATCCCGATGCTTTCTTCACATCGGAGCAAGCGTTCTAATATTTAGAGGCACGGACGAATTTAGATAATCCTATTTTAGCAGCTGTCTCGATCGAACCCAGACAATCGAAGAGCCTTTACCAATCGACGCTCCGTCAAACTATATATAAATAAATAATACCTAACAATCAGTCCACGTAAGTCTGGGTCTATGATAAGTGTCTTATAGGTACTAGGAATGGAAATAAATATAATAAATATATATTATAGCGACGATGTTTTTGTGGGTGTTGGCTCGGCCTCTTGAGCGAGAGGATCTGGGTTCGATCCTAGCCTCGGTTGCCTTGAAATGGATTTTTCTAAATTTCTTAAGTACCCTCTGAACACAAGACCCTCGCTCGCTCCAAGTAAAGGAAAATATCGCAAGGAAACCTGCATGCCAGATGAGATGATTTTTTTGGAGCTATGCTAATGGCCCTAGTGCTTCGTCGGTAGTGGGGTGAGGCGGTTGGTTTCACCCTATAATATAGTAAGTGGGGGGTTGCTCTCCGCCAGCCGTGGAGTGTGACTTCCACGGCTTCATGGCGTCGGGTTTAATCCTGTGGCGGGTCTCTGCCTTACTACCGTCAGATGAAAGATGAGATGAAAACTTCAAAGGAAGTTGTGTGAAGTTCACGAACCAGTAATTGGGCAGCGCCTCAGTGAACCATAGCCCGATCGGGAGGAGGAGTGCCTCGCCTGACTTCGAGGAGAAGACCACCACGAAAGGTGTTCTCTTCACAAAAATAAACTACGTACGTATTTGAACCCGAGTCAAACTTACCCTAATATTTATGCCCTGATTCGCTGGCACGTGACTAGCTTCTGTGATGCGCCCGCAATGCGACTTTTGAATGTCCTAAACTTCATGTTTTAACTTTGTTAGGTCATCTTTATGATGTGCATAGTTAAATGCTAATAAGATCGTTGGGGTCACCAGTTTTAGCTGTGTAGCACCGAGCTGTCCGTGCGGTGAATGCGAATTACCTCAATAGCAAAATATAGAATTTTGGAACTTAATTGCGGTACAATATACCGCTACAATCATTTTCAAATAGAATTTATCACTAAATTTAAAATCCTTACTAAAATCCTTATTATAAATATGAAAAAAAGTAAAAAGCGTGGATGATTATTTGATTTGATTTGATTTGATGATTGTTACGATTTATTATTTAACTTAGTCATTTAATTAACCACGACTCATTATGAGGAATTATTTTTTGTTCTTTTATTTATTATTCATAATAAAGAATAGTTGGAGACTTGAAAAATATGCGTTTCAATAAAATATTGTCATCCAGCTGTATACTACTGCCGCGGCCGCAAGGAAAGGACAACTACAACAGCTATTTTATAGATATCGATAATATTATATTGAATAAACAAAAATTTCGTAATCCCCTGTTTTTTCCTCCCCAAAACGTTCCCGTTATTCCCCTCTCCTGATTTTGATTAGGAGACCCGTGCCTAGCGATGGGACATATTGAGTTGAGACTTTTTTACAACTAAAAAAACCTTTGACTATAATATGCTCTCATTTTTTGTGAACATTTATTTTCCAACAAGTCTGAAAATGTATTAAAAATGTGTAGTATTTCTAGTCTTTGAAGACTCAAACTTCCTACAGTAATAAGATTATCAGAATAACCATTGAGGTACGGTCACGGTTTCACGGTAGAAGTATTTTTCATATAAGTAGTATCATTATTCAAAGAAGTAACGAGTACGTTTGTACGGAGAGCGGGCTGGTAACCTATCCTCTTAATTCATTAATTCATATTCATTAATATGTTAATTCATTCATTCATTCATACAAATTAGCTGATGTCTTTGTATGGTGATTATTACGTCGGCGCCGGTTCACGTAAAATGACAATGACACCTGGCAATAGTGAGCTGTAATAAGTTATAAAATATTATCATAATATCCTTATTTTCCTCAATGAATAACCGGCGAATAAAATAGAGGAATAGTGACATGCCATATTTTGCTTTGGCATTCAAATTAATTTTACTGCAATGTCTTTAACCGCAATATAAAAAGTTTTATGTTATTTGGGTAAATTGGTGGTGGCAATTTAGTAGTCCAAGCAGCCTTATCTACGTCGCCTATACTGAGATAAAAGATCCTTCTCAACATATGAACTAAATCTATTTATTATACAAAAACGTGTACAGCAGGTACCTACTCTATACGATACCCAGTAGGTAATAGTATTTATAGGGTCTTACGTAGAGTATGAATAGACAATAATATTATTCATGACATTTCGCACATTGCCAGGATGCCGCAGTCATTGCATAATTAGGTAGGTATATAGTAACATTATCATCATCTTCATCAACCTTTATCCGTCCACTTCTAGACATAGGCCGCCCTCAATGAACGCCAAGACGACCGATACCTTGTCACTCGTAATTAGTGTTGTATAGAACACCTTAATTATTAACGCCAGTAAAATTAAATATTTAGAATTTTCACTTCATATTCATAAATATTAGAATTTATGATATAAACATTTTGTGTTCGATATTCAAATCTCCCAATTTCTTTCAATATATTTGTATCGGGATAAATCTTTTATATCGGACACTTTAATACATTTTTCCGCGTATTTGACTTTCCCTCCATTACTTTTTCGCCTTAAGAAAAGTGATGTTGTCAATCCAATGTGCAAAGAATTTTCAAACCACAGCTTCTCATAATTCATATTGACATCTCGAGCGTATCAAAGGAAAATAAAAATGGTTAAACACGAGTTCTAGATAGTACGGAGATATTTTTAAATATTTTCATAGTCTATATTATCATCCGCGCTAATGGTGCTATCATCATAGTTATGGTGTTTATTTAAACACATTTCGTGTATAAACAAGCTACCCTATGCTTCTGAATTCTTCTGATTAAATTCGTCAAAGGCCTCACAGAAATGGTTAATTAGACCTTGGGCAATAATTAGCAAGCCATTTATCCTAATTGGTCAAACCCTTACATAATGATAGCAAAGTAAAGTCTAGAAATAATGTCAGCTTTACGTGTCGGCTAACATCGAATGGAGCAAGTGGAGATTCTTACGACTTCATCGCAAAACGTAATCTGACTTTCTTGGAGAGAGAGACCATCCGGGATGAAACTTCAAGTCAATCATACATTAGTGTAGACGAAGTGTTGGTCGGCCATTAACCAGATGGGAATACGATCACCGTGCGAGGTCTGCGTTGGATGCGAGTAGTTAGGGATCGGTCGCCTTGGCGTTCATTGAGGGAGGCCTATGTTCAGCAGTGGACGGATAGAGGCTGATGATGATGATAATAGAAATAGAAGTATGACCTTTTTTTTTTTTTGATGACGATAGGCCTCCCCTATTTTCAGATGTGGACGAATAAAGGCGGATTATGATGATGATGATGATGACATATTCATGATCTTACGCTTATCGTCGAGATCTGTCATCCGAAGCACGGTAACGCAGTGTCTGCTGCTCCCGGCGTAAGCATCCTTTAAAGGCACGGTAAGAAGACCATACCTAACTATCCCATGAGTTGTGATTCGTATAGAAAAGCAGGATGTATATTATACAATGCATGAATAGTGGAGGACCAAATAAACCTATCTTTATAGATGATGATGATTGAAGTGGCTTGTATAAGATTTTCCATACACACTGCATGGCTTGTATAAGATTTTCCATACATACATTACACAATCAAAAATAAAGTCTTTTCATATTTTGACATTGCTTTTAATGTTTTGGCTACACAGCGAGCCCGGACGCATTGTCCCTATTGTCTTTGTTCCCCTCGAATAGTGATTGTGGAAACGTCACGGCAGAATTTAATTTACTCGTACCAGGGAAATATTAATTTAAAGATTAAATTGAATTCGAAATACTCTGGAGGGACAAAATGATCGATAAAGTTTAAGCATAATATAGTAGATGATGTGGTATAGATACCAACTAGGGATAAGTATACTACAACTAGGGATACCAAATAGGTGTAAAATATGGGTCAATATAGTAGACTATATGCTAAAACTTTATCGCCCCACGGTTTCACCCGCGTACTTCCCATTCCCGTGGAAATACGGGGATAAATTATAGCCTATTTTTCTGATGTATAAACTATATCAATGTAAGATTTCATTTAAATCCAATCAGTAATTTATACGTGAACGAGTAACGAACATCCATCCATCTATACATACTTACAAACTTGAGGGTTTATGATGTAGAATTATGAGCACCCTATGGGAGAAAAAGTGAACCTTTTGTTTATGCTACACATTTTACTTAGGCGCGTCAAAAATTTTTTGGATGAACAAAATTTATCGAACTTGCGTTATCATCACGAAATGTGATGGTAGCATCATGATCGACGAAATGTAACATTAAATATGCTGTCGTAATGTATTATTTTTCACTCCTCCTGCTGAACATAGGCCTCTCTGAAGGAACGGAAAGATGACTGATCCTTTGCCACTCGCATCCAATACGGCCACAGCTCGTAGATCGTCTTCCCACTCGGTTAATGGCCGATTATATTGGAAGCACAGCCAAGCTGTTTGACGGAACAAATAAATATAAGGAGAAGAGCTAAGTCATTATTGGAATAAAATGAGTTTATTCCAATAATGACTTAGATCTTCTCCAATTAACCATTCTTGTGAACATTCAATGAAATTTTAAGAAGAAATTAAAAGAAGAAAGGTTTTAAGAATTAATTTAATAATTAAAGCGCCCTACAATGTTCCCGATCCCGTGGAAATATGTCGATGAAATACATACAATGTTAAAATATATTATGTTCCGCGTTTATAATATTTATAGCTTTCCATTGGTAAACTATTAAAATAGGTTTAATGGCGTAAGGGAGAAAGACTAACAATCAAACTCACATTAGATTTTATGCATTAATAACATAGTTATATTATTAAGAGTATCCGTAATTTAATTTACGTAACTAGAAGTAGCGCTTAGTTAAGCAAACTATTAGTCACATACCACATAGGAAGACGATCTCCATGCAGTGGCCGGTCCGTGTATACGAATGACAGAGGTCGTCTTGGCGTTCATTGAGAGAGGCCTTCTGCAGTAGACAAATAAAGGATGATGATGATGGACGTAATTTAATACTAATGTAATTATTCAAAAGGCTATCACGATATAAATGGTGCGCGTGTTTGAATGCACAATGCAATGCTGAATTCAAATAATTGTTTCTTGTTTATGCGATATTTGTGCACGCTATTCAACTATAATTGTTATAAAACTAATTATAATTACCTTCATGGTATAGTAATGAAAGTTACAGTTTGATTATAATGGGTCAAATGTTAAAAGGTTTGTATGTTAGTAACACAAGTGATTGACCACGTACGGTTCACGTCGCTTATGAACATAAAAGGCACCTAGTATTAGTCGAAGCCTTTTAAACGTTAGCGATCCTAAGACGTAAGATCTGGACTCAGACAACCATAGGTCCTTACCATTATTTATTTAATATTAGAACTAAGTATATAATGAAATAATTTTTACGGATTTCATATTAGTAGTTTATTAAGTTCGTCACGGGAGGACTTAGGTGTCAGACGTTAATGCTATAAACTTATTCGAAACTATGGTACATCAATATTTTGTTAAGTCCTACTTATGCAGAAAGTATTGAGTCTAATAAGCCGCCATAAAATTCGTAATATTGTTTCATTATAATAAGTTAAATTCGCGTTTTAATATGGAAACAATATTCGAAGTATAGTTTCCCTTTTAGTTTCTGCTGACTCTGTGTCCGCCTATAGCCCTGGTATGTAAAATCGCGTATGGGAGTCCCCCTTAAATACTTATTTCATTATCATCATCATCAGCCCTTATCCATCCACTGCTGAACATAGGCCTCTCTCAAAGAACGCCAAGACGAGCGATCCCTTGCCACTCGCATCCAACGCAGGCCTGCCACTGCACAGAGATCGTCTTCCCATCTGGTTAATGGCTGACCAACACTTCGTCTACCTAAACGCGGCTAAAAGGCTGATGATGATGATAATGATAGCAAGGCAATAAACAAATCCTCAAAAATTACATCGCATGCTCGCGTGCTGATCGCGGTCTAACATTATGTGGGGTATATATTATTTTAATATTTTTCAAATGTGTAAACTCAATTTATACTCGTATCGGACTTAACATCTAGAATTTTTTAATTCGCGCTATAAATGCTAATTTTATTCATAAACTGGGTCAATAATTAACATTGTATCGTTATTCGAAATTAGCGATAACCATTAGGGAAATAGAAGTATGACCTTTTTTTTCTTTTTTTTTTTTTGATGACGCAGTGGAAAGCCTTTTTGGAGCATAGGTACCAGGGCCTTGGGTAGGCGCGCTAGCGTATGTGGGGACTCGCGCATTGGGTGCACTACCCCCTGCTGCGTGAGCCTTCAGCCGTTATTTAAAGGATCCGGATCTGCAGGCAGCGGGAAACCCTCAGTGACAGACTGGTCACGACAAGACCAGATTTTCCACAATAGGGGGACTGCCCGGCTACCACTTGACAGTCCCCACGACGTCGTGTTTTCAGCGGGGCCTGGGTTCCCATCCCGAGCACGATAAGCACAGGAGTGTTACTGGAAGCGCATTAAGTAGCACCTACGGCGCACCCCTGTTCGTCGTCTACGGGGGAGACCAAATCGGCGGCCTTCTCTCTCACCCGTTCGTCGGCCTCCTTCTGGGACATTACTGTCTCGCAGAAAGAGGCCATTGCAATAGAAGGTTGACCTCCGACCACATAGAATAACAACGTTATGTACCTTCTAGAAGAGAATACTTATATTTGCAAGGTCAGCAACACACATAACTTGATAAACAATTTCATCACCATCATCATAATCTATCCATGTTGTTTGGCTCGTTTGGAAAATATTATTATGAAAGTTAAAATTTTTGAGATACGCGCGCACACCGAAGATAAAAAACGACAGGATAAAGTTAGCTGATAAATGTTTATCAAATTGGATATTTAATGAATGGCCACATTGTAGAAAAGTTTTGCCTCAGTGAAGAGAGAAGAGATATTCATTTTTATAGTGATGCCTTAGCCGCGTAGCACTTTTTAGCAGAGGAAAATCTTACAGTTTCGCGTCACCGCTAATGTGACATTATAAAATACGAAATTTCTGCGACCTCCATTTTTTTTTACCGCCATTTTTTTAGATTTCATTGAATCAATATCCCTCGCTGTTTCTATTTAATATACTGATAAATTACATAAAAATAACTAATTCGATGTATTAGTTTTCTTAGTATTAGCTAAATTCAATATATCAAGTTAGGCTGTAATTGTTTGACTATGCTTTTACATAATATAAACACGTGTGTATGCCTTAATCAATATGTGCATATTAGTTGTGGTAATATGATAATTTAATCAAGTATACTCCTCTATTATCAACAGCCCGTACATATAGAGTAATATTTGAGCTTTTAATGACCTCTAGGGCGTTCAAGTAATAACCCATATGTGTCCCACTGCTGGGCATAGGTCGCCTCCTCGAAATCAGGCGAGGCGGGTATCGAGCCGTAGTTCACTGAGGATAATGCGGATCGGTGAACTTCACACATCTTCAAAGACTTCTAGTCGCAACACTCATGTAGGTTTGCTCACGATGTTTTCCTTCGCCGATGATCGAGCGATGGTCTCGTATTCAGGGTGCACTTAGAAATTTAGAAAAACCCATTTGACGGCACCAAAGAGGGGGGAGGTCAGGATCTAACCCAGATCCTCTCGTTCAAGAGGCTGAACGCTAGAAGCCAAAACGCTTCGATTGTCCATTTGAACAAAAAACAATTCAGTACTATCGAGCGCTTGTAATTAAAACTGCCAATTAAATTCCAAAATAAAATAATTTCCACAGAAAATTCCTGATTATAATTAAGTCATTTAAATATCAAAATGTAATTAGAGCGGAATTCAATGTAATTTTGCGCAGTGGTTAAAATGAGAGCATTTAATTTTCGCTTCATCAAATCGGATTAAAGAATGCGTCACTCTGTTAACAAGGTTCGTTATAAATGAAACATTTAAAAGCTACATTATGATATTATATTCTAGAGAATATAAAACAAATAATATTTGTATTTTCTATAAAATACAGCAGACAGACAATGGTAAGTAGTTGTGTAGGTAACTTGTGCTGTTTATCTTAAGAAGAAATATGGCAAGTCTCAATACCAGTATATTTCCGGGCTTATATTATATGAAGCCTAATTGAATTTCTATTCAATTGTATTTAAAAAAAATGAAATAACCAACATTGTCTCTTCGTTGAATTATTCTCAACTTTCGTTTCATTTATATTATTTTGTAACTTTGGTGAATACGTTTAAAACTTTCGTTAAAATGTGAATTTATTTTATTCGAAATACAATTGAGTGATTATTAATTTCAAGAAAGAAAAGTACAATATCGTTTAAGCAACTATAGTCTGGAGCGAAGGGCCTACATCTCCCCACTTACTAACAGTCCGCCTGCAGACTCTGGTCCTATCCGACGGCCTGCCGTCTTAGGTCAAAAGGCACACACTAAAACGATTTTTGCCTGCCGGCAGTTCCCTGCTACTACTTTTGAGGCTACACACTAGCAGTCGGGAGACGACAGTTTTTAACCGTACGATCGCCGGCCGGCCATTTTATGACATCGGTTTAAAATTAAACAAGTCGAAAAACTTAAAACTGACGGCGTAGAACTGACGTCGGCCGGTAGGCCGCCGGAAGATTACGCACTAGTATGTGTTCGTTTGCCCTTGAGGCCATGGACTGTCAGGCTGAGATCTGTCCACGCAGATCGGAATCGTTGAGCGGCCACACACTATCAGTTCGTATGAGTCCTTCGGCCAAAACCTTGAACAAAACTGTTAGAGTGTGGGCTGTTGCGATTAACTGACAGATTTTTATCGTCCGGCAAACTGTTAGTGAGTGGGACCCTTTAGAAACTCTCTGTGACCAGTTTTAGGAGGATATCAGTGGTATATGCGAGTGGTATTTTTAAAATAATTTTCAATATCTTTATTAATTGTATAAACTACCGGCACCTACGAATATAAACAAGTAAGCTCGGAAATAGTCCAGAACTCCAGACTATCATGATATAATGTTAAGTATCAATTCCAGTAATTAGACTGTCAGTCGTTTCTGAAGTCGTTTGAAGTCTTCAAATTTTCATCTATTGTAAGAAAATCACGGGTGAAAGAGAGGGAATTGGTTGACTCTCTCACACAATACAGGGGTCATGACGTCATCGTGACGTAACGAGTAAGGCTAGGCGCGCACGGGTTACTTTTGTCACCGTGACATTAAAGTTTTTGTGATTGTCACGTCCGTTTTTGTGATTGTAACGTGACAAGTGGGTGACATTTATGTACGCCGACCGGCGAACACGCCCGTGACGAAACTGTCACCGCGCCATTAGGTTTTTATGACAGTCGGCATATCGGCAAATGACGTTTCGATTTCAAAAAAGTGTTGTCACTGTCACCCTTCGTGAGCGCACCACTTTGGAAACGTGACGTGACAATGACAAAAACTTTAATGTCACGGTGACAAAAGTAACCCGTGCGCGCCTAGCCTTACCCGCGTAGTATCGGCAATACGGTGATAAAACATTGCCTGTTATCTTCTGATATACAGGTTTGAGTTCGTGATTTTTTTACGTGTTTGTAATTTTAAGCGCGATAGCATAACAAACAATCAAATTCACGTTCGCAATAATGATCCAAGTTAAGATAGTAACGTAAGCAAGTTAAGCTCCGGTCTTGTTTAAATATAAATAGATAAAAGACAGAACTCGATAGCAACAGTTACTGGAGATCAGATCTAATGTTACTTAAAATCAAGATTTTAATTAGTTCGTTTTTCTCTGTACTCTCTGGCGACCTAATTATTAGAACTTATAGTTAGTATTTGCATCATAAGGACACCCCATCACATAATTATTATCCTAAATTATAAATGCAGAAAAAATCTTAAAATATCACCAATAAAGTATATTTTTTAAAGCTTATTTAAATTTCTTTTTGGCTTGTGATTTAGGTAGACGAGGTGTTGGTTGGCCATTAACCAGATGGGCAGACGATCTTCGTACAGTGGCAGGTCCGCCTTGGTTGCGAGTAGCAAGGGATCAGTCCTCTTGGCGTTCATTGAGGGAGGCCTATGTTCGGCAGTGGACGGATAAATGCTGATAATAATAATATATCTATATCTATGGATCTTTTTACACCACATCAATCTAGTCCCGTGGTAAGTATTCGAAGAGACTTGTGTTACGGGTACCAGATAACGGAAAAACATAATATATTTAATACTTTTTATATTAATACTTATATTTAAGATTTTTATTATATAATACACATATTTAATATACATCCATGACCCAGGAACACAGAAATATTTTTGTTCCCTGGCGGGATTCGAACCCGCAACCTCCCGGCTTGAGCTCCAACGCGCTAACCATTGAGCCACAGAGGTCGTCAAGCTGATAATGATGATGATGATTTAAACTTCCACTACGTCGAAACATACGTCTGTGGGGACAGAGCATGTTAAGTACCTGTGCTGATTAGGCAAATAGCAAGAAGCTGCCTGTCCGCCACGGACAAGTAAGTTATTCAGGCAAAATTGATCGCCCAAGCTGCTGTATTTCACCTCAGGCTGAATAATCAAAGTCTGATAATGTTGCCGGTGGATTTAATTAAGCTAAAATCTCTATTTAGCTCTATAAATGGAAATATCGGTTACGTATTAGAAACCCTAGTTAAACCACTAAAGGATAATGTTACGAGTAATTCCATTCGATCGATCTTAATTGCCTTTATCGATTGGGCTTGAAACAATTGCGCAACGCAAACTAAGTGAAGGCGGTACGGATACTAGAATAATAATAAATTGCCGTATAAAAATAATATTTTAGATGCGCTACGTTAGCCAAATTCAAAGTCAAATTTTTTTATTCAAAATAGTATGATCAAAGTATCTTTTTGAAAGTCAATTGAGTCTACCACCGGTTCCAAAGCAAGCCCACTGAGAAGAACCGGCGAAACAAACGTAGTGGTAGTTCCACTACAATCTTTTCAGATATTCTGTTACAAAAAATGAAATACGTACTACTATATTAGTATAGTAAGAAACTCTGTTGAGTTGCTCTTTTTTTAAAATATAGTTAAGAAGCCTAACCCTTTATTTTAAAAGGACATTGATTAAAATATGTGAAGAAAAACATTGTAAAGAAATCCGCATGCTGGAGAGGAAGGAGGTTGAAAGTCTTTGAAGGTGTGTGAAGGTTACATGATTTTGATAAGGAGAGCATCGAGCCTTGTATGAATCTTTTAGAAACATTATTATCTATGTATTTTTATTTATTATACTAACTTTTATTGTACGTGTACTAAAATAAAAATAAATTTAATATTATGATGACCAGTTCAACATATTTTTTGGAGGGATTCGAAACTGCAAAATGTTGGCAAACATTGATTGCATGGGTGATTACTTCGATTAATACAAATAAAAAATACATGACAAAAATTCGTTTATTTTTTTTTATACAAAACGCAATTTCAAAGGTAAAGAACTAATATTATATTCTGGCATTAACGAATCGAAAAGAAGAGATCATTTAATACACCAATTTGAACGAATAATATACGTGCTTATTTTTATAGAGCAAGAGCCCACGACGTCTAGACATAGGTTATTTTATAAAAGTTGAAAGTTTATCTGTACATGTCTCCTATACAGGTAAGAACGACCAGCGACTATAGAGTTTGGGTTGTGGTTACTTGGGCAGGTAGAAAAGATGCATAAAAATGTACTAAAAATTCCTTAGAGAGCGAAATTCACTTCTGCACGGAGAAAATAACTATACTATAAATAATAGATGGTGCGCAGCATAGCTCCAACCGATAAAAAAGTAAAAGAACGCACTCGACTAAGCACTCTATCTCACTAGCACCTGCTTGAACAATTGATACCTCGCGCCGCACCAAAAATCCACTTACTTTCGATGTGTCTGGCAAGATGTAAAAACCATGAAAACTGTCCGGCTAATAAGGTAACATCTTTTTATAGGTCCCCAAGTAACATATATAAAATTTAGCTTTTATACTATAATGAAAGTATAATTGTAATTTATTCAAGTTTAGGGGTATCTGGCAGGGGGTAGCAACTGTCATAAGTGTCCGGCAATGGGTGACGAAATTTCTAAAGTTATCTCGAAGAAAATATGGAAAAATTGAGCTTTATACTCTAAGGAATTTTTAGTACATTTTTATGCATCTTTACTACCCGATACCCGCCCAAGTAACCACAACCCAAACTCTATAGTCGCTGGTCGTTCTTACCTGTATAGGAGACATGTACAGAGAAACTTTCAACTTTTATAAAATAACTTATGTCTGGCCGTCGTGGGCTCTTAGGCTATTACATTCAGTATACAGATGTTTTAACGAGTGATATAAAAATATATAACTAAAATTATTACTCTAAGAATTAGCCGGTTGAAACGGTAACAGGTGTGGTAAGATGACCGAGCCAATAAAGTGTTCGAGCTTGGACATTCAATTAAGGAAAACCTTGATATTACCTACTCTAAATTTACTCCGCTACTGGAGCGAGATCCTATGGTTCTAGGATCTTGGTCTATAAATTGGATGTGAAAATTAACAGTAGTTAGTTGAAATATTGTTTTTACTTCTATAACTAAAGTATTAAGTAAAATATAGTATATTTTTATACCATACAATTTTTTTTTTAAATTTAAGTAAATAATTTTTACTTAAATTATTAAAACCAAAGAAAATTGTAGGCATATGGTTGGCATCCGTGACTTGATTTTTTTTATTTTTGGTTCCTTGGTGGCCCTTTTGACCTACACGTGAGACACACACTTTATTTTTCAGTTTCAATTCAATTTGTCTCTTTCTCTCTCTATTTGTCGATGGAGTATTAGCCACTCATTCCTCCTCTTCGCCAACACCTTCACCTCCTAATACGACATAACCTAAATACAAATAATACAGATACAATAATATTTAGAATCTAAATTTCAATGACTACTATATTTTGATTTTGAATATCGAGTAATAAGTCATGATACAACTTCTGTTGAACTCTCGTTGAAGCCACAAAAATGTCGTAAAGCCGTGGAATGCAGCTGGTTAATAAATAAAGCGAAGTGTATATAAACTCTAACTTTATTGAAAATATTTCTTCCTTAGTTACCCTATGAATAATGGTTCAGTGTAAAGCTTTGCATGCGACAAAGTTATGTTTGTTCTTCACTTCCTATGGGTAAGTTTTTCAATACGTTTATTTTTATCAAAGTATAAAAATATTTTACCGCAGTGACAAAAATGATAAATATATACAAATATATTAAATTCTAATTACTATTTTTGTAATGTTACTCTATAAAAAAACAAATAATTAGTTTAAATAATATAATAATTATATGTGGGAGAGTTTGGGGCAGGCCCTTGCTTATCAGTAGAATACCATACGCTAGTGTAAGCAACCGTAGCGCCATCTGGCGGCTATAAGTCTGAAACGGGGAACAGGTTCCAGTTTACCTGCGTGTGGCGTGACGTAGTAGTTGTCAAAGTGTGGGTAGGACGACCGAGCGTTATGAAGGTCATTAAGTTTGCCTTTAAATAGCGGGGTATAATTATTAGAGGGGTCATTCGCGTCTGTGAGTTTGAGGAGGACGAAGCTCTGCCCGAATTGTATTGTAAGGTCACGTAAGCCATTGTTTATTTTAATGTGTAAAGTGTAATAATATTGCAGTAGTTCATGTGAGTAAATGTATGGGCAGAGTGAGTAAGAATGTATCTTAAAATATGTACTACCTGTGAACCTTAATATTGATATTTTATGGATAATATAATAAATGTTTATATTTAAAACGCATTTTCACTTCTGATGTAACTAGAAAACTAGTAAAAAAACGTTACGTTTGTGAGATCGAATATAGAAGATAATTTTCAAAATTACTCAACCGAAGTGTTGGTCGACCATTAACCAGATGGGAAGACAATCTCCGTGCAGTGGCAGGTCCGCGTTGGATGCGAGTAGCAAGGGATCGGTCGTCTTGGCGTTCGTTGAGGAAGGCCTATGTTCAGCAGTGGACGGATAAAGGCTGATGATGATGATGATGATAATGTCTCAACTGAATAAAAAAGAAGAAATCTTCGTTATCATTGAGATCATAAAAATAATAATCATCATACGGATAGCAGCCGTCTCAGTAAATCTAACGTAACAATGTAATAAAGATAAAGATAAAGATATTTTATTTGTAAACATGAGTATTATGTTAATGTTTCATTTACACGAATTACACTCATAATGAAACAACTTTTATGGATTTTATCGCGGTTTTATTAAGTTTTTTACATGCTCCACGTTACGGATGGTTTACAAAAACCAGAATGAGAACCATGAATTAATAAAAGTAAAAAAAAAGTAAAGTATCAACCCTTTATGTACCACTGAGCACTGGTCTCCTCCTCGAAATCAGGCGAGGCAATGAACTAATAAGCCGCGATATCCGTAAAAGTTGTTTCATTATAATAAGCGTAATATTTTAATGTTTTGTATTCAAACAATTCATCCGTATTCGTCTAGTTCTTCAAAACTCACAAAATGAAAAGAAAACATGTGTAGTTTATAAAATTGACCGCATTCTCATGTTGGACTAAAAATATATAAAGAATACCCACGTTCCGTTCCATTCTTTGCTTTGTCATGAGAGGTGTGTTTTCATTTCTCAAGTTCTCGTTGAGTTTGAAAAAAAAAGAAACGTGCTTTAGTGAAAATGTGTTTGTTATTTGCTGATGTGGTTTACTAAGGAAAGCGTTGTAAAGTCTAATTCAAATGACTCGCTCGATTACATCGCTAAGAGAATACGCTATCAAAATATTTCTTGAATATATATTTTCGTTTGTAATAGACGTCGTTTATAAACTTACAATAGTGAGTAAGCCAAAGGCTAAGTTAACGTGGTACAGTTGTTGGTTTATATTGTAGTGATGCGCTTTGCTGCTCACCTGCCGAATCGGGTCGGTATAACCGGGGTTACCACCCCGGTTATACCGACCCGATTCGGTTTATTATGTGTTTTATTAATCCTATTGTAAAGAAACGGTGCCATGAAGAAGTAAAAGCGAGTTGCAAAAGCAGTTTTTGTAAAGGGTATCGCCCATTTTGGTGTACGACGTCTTTCGTTTAGTGACTCCTCTTTTAAAATGACAGCTGTCCTGTGAAATTTAAGTATAGTGGATATTATGGAAATTTGTCTTACTCTCGAGATCAGACACAGTTTATACAAATCATTCGTGGGATACCAGATTGGTTTACTATTTGCGACTTTAAGAATATTACGTTGTGCACGTTCCAGTTTAATCATTATCGAGTTTCGGAAAGCTCCCCATGTAATTATGCAGTAGCTTAATAGAGACTCGCACAGAGAATTGTAAACTTGGTGGACTACTTCTTTACTTGCATATGATCTAAGCTTTCGGAATATATACGTAAGTTTCCTTAGTCGCGTGCATAAGGTTTCAACATGACCCGCCCACGAAAGTTTGCTGTCAAGTATAACTCCAAGATATTTTATAGTTTGAACTTCATCGAGTAAGGAGCAGTCGCAATTTCTGGACAGGTCATAGTCCTTACACAAGTGCAGCTTTATACAAAGTGGATCCTTGGGAGCACTATGATTAGTAATATTAAAATTAATATATTTAGTTTTGGCAGTATTCAGCGTTAGCAAGTTATGCTGTAACCACAGAGCTATTTGTTTCAGTCCAGCCTGAGCGACATTCGCCACCTGTTTCCATGTTTTCGCAGAGAAAATAATGGCAGTATCATCTGCGTAGGTAAATATTTTTGCCTGGTCGAGCCTTATTTGACACAAGTCATTGATGTATATCAGAAAGCGTTAGCATAGCGTTGGGCCTAAAACGCTTCCCTGTGGTACGCCAAAATCTACATTTGCACAGTCGCTGAGCAGGTCATCCACCTTCACTCGCTGTTTTTGAGATTGTTATTATATATTACACATATTTAATACACATCTATGACCCAGGAACACAGAAGCTTTTTGATCCCTGGCGAGATTCGAACCCGCTACCGTTAGTTAGTAGCGCGTTGGGGCTCAAGCCAGAGCTTGAGCCCCAACGCGCTATGCTCTGAGCCACAGAGGTCGTCTATATTAGACAATAATATTATGTTTATGATATACACTTTTTTTCGAAACGACCTATGCTATTGGCCTTAAGGCCTTTAAGCTTCATCGGAAGAGTAGATTAGCAGATGGCTCATCTAAGAATTATTAATGATATTCACGTAAATATAAAAACGAAGTTAGTCTATACGAAAAATCCACTTAAGTGGAAAACAATTTAAGAAATCGATTATATTTTATGAACCCGAAGCACGAAACTCAACTTTAAACAAAACGTCTGGAATTTTTATGATGTTATTGAAGGTAACGTAAAATGTAGCTTACGTAATAGGAAATAGAAATACAAGAATCCGAGAAATTATGATCACATTTTCGTTGTGCAAGGTCTTAACAAACGATTTCACTCAAATATATTTTAATACTAGCTGTTGCTCACGGCTTCGCCCGCGTTGGCAAAAAAAATTTAACGTATCCTATGTTACTTTTAGTAGCTCCAAGAATTATAGGTGTACCAAGTCTCATGATGATCGGTTGAGTATCTTTTTTACCCTTCTCGTTTGGTTTCGAGGAGGAGACCTGTGCCCAAAAGTGGAACATAATATAGCTTTTAGGTGTATACGTCTATAATATTATGTATTTAGTTAAAAGTTCTTATTTTAATAGTAAAAAAAGATTCCAATTCCAATTTTATTTATGTATAAGTAATTTAATTTTATAATGGATGACAACTTCAAAATCTTTATAGACAAACTTCCATAAGATGTTACCCCCGATGAGATGTTGACAAATATATCACTGGAAAGTCTTACAAAGTTTTGCATTAACTTTGTGAAATCGATTCGAAATATGAAACGACAAGCCCTCGTCCCTGTATACTCATGTTAAACCAACATGCATTGCAAATATTTAACTGTAAACTCGCGTTTCCGCGTGCTGTAGGCATAAGAAAGGTTTTCTTTAAGCGCTTTATTCACGATCCATCTTGCTGTACGTCCAGCCAAGGCCATACATGATATACATACAATGCATATTTATGATCGAACCGCGCTGTACGTCCGCACAAGAACTCAGCACTGGATGAGTGCGAATGCTGTACAGCAAATCTATACACGATCAAGCACGCATGATACAGATAGACAGTGAACAGGCGTCCAAAATCGGTCGAGTAGGTTTAGCGAACGATTAATAATTATTATTGGTTACGTCAAGACTGATACTTTTGCATCGTGTGTCTTAAATGCACTGACAAGACGTCTAAGATGGATAGTGAATAGAACGCTTTACTTTTTTTTGACGTGACAATATCTTATAATTCGAAGGAGCCGGCATCATGCACGAAAAAACGTGGCTCTTGTGGCGTTACCTCGCTATGAGGCGTTCCATTTAAGGCTTGAAGTGCAAGCGAGAGCGGGGAACGAGCGACAAAGAGGCACAATCGGCGCATCAGTATTTTTTTATTATGTTGTCACGTTCAACTATCGTCAGTAAACCGATTTTTTATAGGAATAATTTTAAAGTACTTAAAATAATGCCGTTGTTCATATTTATTAAATCTTATTGCATCAATACTTATTTAAAAAATGAGTATGATGATTCTAAGTTGCCAAACTTAGAGAAGTTTATGAATAAAAATTAAGAATTGGAAATAAAAAAACCTACCTAGTCATAAGGACGGCGGATAGAATTGAAAAATGAACTATCGTATTAGCGTGTCGAAATACAATTTTCGTCAAGTGCTAATGCATGCGTAAATATTTACAGGTACGATAAGTTCACACAATGAGAATTAAGGCGGAAACATACTTACGCGTCGTGGCGTGTCGTGATGCTTACTGTCGTGACGGTGAGTGTGCACGTTTACGTGTCGTGTCGTGGCGTACTCTGACGTTGTTTCTGAACAGTACTTACTGAACCTTTGCAGTGTTCAAACATATATAATGTGATAACGAGCCACGCGCCACTATAGAAACACATTTGCCTGTCGTGTCGTGTCGCGTCATAGCCCCCACCACTGCTCTGGCGCAATCGGCTCCGAGCTGTCGGCGCCACGACATAATGAGTTGCGACATGACACGACATGCAAATATGTCCCTAACCATATTAAATGTATGAAACCGATATGTTTCTGGCGCGTCACGACATGCCACGACACGTAAGTGTGTTTTTGCCTTTAACTGTTTACGTAATTATAATTCGTATTTCGGAACGCGTTCTAATTTATTTTGAAGACAGTGGGTTGTAATTGGTTTATTTTCGCGCTAAATTCTACAATAGCCAATGGACGAACTGAAATATTACGTACCAAATCAGACAGGCTTGACGTGTATACAATGAGTTATGAGAGATCCAATCAGACGCGAGTTGGGACGATTTCCCGTAATTAGTCCGGGTGACACAGTAACTTTTACGAATCGAATGACACCTCATTAATAAAAATCGGATGATTAGGTTAAATAAATAGAAAAAAGCGATCACTTTTTTTATTGGAGTTTACTCCTTAAGAATCGATTTTCATATATAAAGCGCCCGGTATGAGAAAAATCCGAGGGGTAAAACCAACTGAACTAACGAAAAAGTGTCACGTTTTTGGTGCGCACCTTTAGTGCGCAACTTTCTAATTTAGCTGTGAGTGTATTGAGACGTACATAGGGTATGCTGTATAGGCGACTATACCTATATACTATATGTTATTGGGCTTGTTTGTTTCTATTAGTGTCGATGTATTTATATTGCTATTTTTTTTGTTATAAATATCAATAATTAACATTGTAATTGTGAAGTTATAATTTTTTTTGCGTATGGTTAGATACTCGTACTTGAGGAGTAAACTCCAGTCGTGCGTCGGAGCTGACACACACACATTTTTTTACTATTATTAATATTTTCATCATCATCATCATCATCAGTCTTTATCCGTCCACTGCTGAACATAGGCCTTCCTCAATGAACGCCAAGACGACAGATCCCCCGCCACTCGCATCCAACACTTGCCACTAAACAGAGATCGTCTTCCCACCTGGCTACCTAAACGTGGCCTCCACTCTTGAACCTTAATGGCCCATCGCCCATTGCCACTTCAACGTGCTTATTTTTCGCGTGATATCGGTAACTTTAGTTCTCTAGCGAAGGTCTTCGTTTCGAATCCTATCTGCCAAAGAAACACCCAGCATAGCACGCTCCATAGCACATTGAGCTGCGGCAAACTTACGGACCAGTCGTAAATTAAGAGGCCACGTTTCCCCCCAAGATGAATTACAGACATTAATATTTTACTAGAATATTTGCTTCTTATTTTGTAAAAAAAGACAGAAGAAAATTGTTATTGAAAATATTAGCTGGTTTTAGTCACCACTATATTCTTTTCAAGTCAGGCAGGCGTGCCACCCGATGGTAAGTGATCGACGTAGCTTATAAACCAATTTACCGTGATCCCAGACAAACTCATTTATAACGTGTTGCCCATACTGACACGTAGGATGCTAAGTCAATTAACTCAGAAATTCAATCTACGATCAGCTATTTCACGAAGCTCACCCCATCTAGTTATTAAGATCGATAATCATCATCATCATCACCATCACCATAATCATCATCATCACCATCATCATCATCATCATCATCATTACTATCATCGTCATTATCTTCTTCAATCCCGCCAGGTCTCTGAATGCTAGCACGGTCGATTTCTTGTGCATCGATCGTCTTCCTCGGTTAATGCTCGACAAACACTTCGTCTACATTACAACGGCGTTCACTATTGTTTCTTATTGGTTCATCGGCCATCTGGCAATATGCCTTTAGAGATAATCTTTACATAATATAAAACAAAGTCGCTTCCTTTGTATGTATGCTTAAATCTTTAAAAGTACGCAACGATTTCGATGCGGTTTTCAAATTGTTTTCAATTGAATTCAAGAGGAAGGTTTATATGCATAATACACAATATATTATCCCGCTCAGATCCTGTTCTAAATCTTAGTTAACGCAGGCAAAGCTACGGGTAACACCTAGTATGATAAGTCCGATATACGTATCGCCATATTTAATTTAGAATTTCCACTATCATTAATATTGCAATAACTTTGACATTTCATCACGAAACCGTATTATCTTCATAGCTCCAATTCGTCAATATCTGGCAAATTTGAAATGGGGACATCGCTAAACCTGTTTCCCGGTCGTGGGGTGGTATTCCCTGATCTAATTTATTATTAGATCTTCTAGCATCGTGTTTGTGACGTAACATAATCTAACATACATATTTATGTACGTACCTACGTACGAGTATAAGCAATATATACTTAATAAGTTTATATTTTCGTCGGATTGGCAAAAGGGTATTGGTCTGGCGTTGGCATAAAATGTGACAGTTATACTGTCACGTTTCTTGCGATTTGTGAGGTTTCTCATACACTTTATATAAAAGAAGCACCTCTTGTACCGTATTTTTACCAAATAAACAACTTGATTATTTTTAATTTTTAATTTTGAAGACACATGATTGCCTATTCTAAGACGTGGTCAGTTCCTATGTCAGTAATGCTGCCTGTCCTTCTTTCTTACTTAAAAAAAAAAATCTTCTATATCCCTTGCATAATAGAGCAATAAACATATCTTCTCCACCAGTAGACAGTCAGACCGATTTCTTGATTCTGTTTAATAAATTATTTCAACGCTTATGATTTTATTAAGAATCGTTCGTCTAGGCGTTCATTAAGGGAGGCCTTTGTTGAGCAGTAGACTGAGAAAGGCTGATGATGATAATGATGATAATTTTATTGCGCTGTAAAATTGTGAAACGTCAAAAGGTATTTGTAATATTGGTCCGAATAAAGCTCTCTTTCATATAACTTTCGTAGACGAAATTCGTAGAACTACTCCGTACGTAGCATTCGTAGAGTTTCGTAGTATTTCGTAGAATATCGAAGCATATTTTATTCTTGAATAGCCAATAGAATGTTGAAAGTTTTGAATGAAAGGTTAACTTGAAATTAATATTAAAAGAGCTTAATATAATATTTATATGGAAGGAGAGCTAACTTTATGATACATTTATATTGTAGAATATTAAATATTATTCTTTATTGTTTTTTTATGTTTACGCGAATTTTACTCATTATGAAACAAATTAACGGATTTTATCGCTTTATTTCTATACTTTTTATTTCAAGTTGTCAGTTGTTATTAAAATTATATAAAGGGAAAAAAGTCGTTTTCTTATCATTTCAGTTATGGTAAGACGATCTCCATGCATTGGCCGGCCCGTGTTGGATGCGTATGGCAAGGGATCGGTCGTCTTGGCGTTCATTGAGGGAGGCCTATGTTCAACAGTGGATTGATAAATGAGAATAAAAGAAACAGTGGTTTAATATAGATACTACCAGGAAAAAGTCGATAGTCGAAAGGCATCGACTGTTCGTTTGCCCTTCTATGCTAAAAAATAAAAACCGATGCAGCCGGGAGCTTAGAGTATCCCTTCTTCTATACCATTCCACATTTTCTTTTGGGTGCTAGTATATTATATCAATCTAGGCCAAAGCCTGAAAAAGCCAACTCGTTAGCCGTGCCACGTGCAGGTGAAGCTGATTGATTGATGAAGTCATAGAACATTGCAGACAAGCCGGAGCTAGACCTAGATTTTAAGTCTTTCAAAATCTAGGTCTAGGATATGACTATAAAAAGCACTTGTTATTGTACTAGATAATTAGGGAGGAATATTTTGTTATTTTCAGAGTTAATCAGCCATTAATCCAAGAACTATCTCAGTCAAAGTCAATTTTTTTATTCAAATAGTACAATTAAAGTATCTTTTTGAACGTCAATTGAGTCTACTGCCGGTTCCAAAGAAAGTCCACTGAGAAGAACTGGCGAAACAAACTCAGTGGAATTTGGTGGCCATCTTGATATTCACTGAATGTGGCCTATGATCAGCAAACAGAATATAATAATGGTTTTATTTTTTAATTTCATTTATATTTTTTAATAATTACACTATCTATTTCAGATTTATAAATGCAATAAAAATGATAATTATTTTTAATAAATGCAATACTATTTTATGGTTATCACGAATAATACACAAGCTGTGTTTATTTTACTTTTTATTTAAAAAATGATTTTTTAATCTGTTATCATTACTTACATTATGAACCACTATTTTATTTTTCCATAAAGTTAGAACTCACTTTGAATTTTTAGATTCACAAACCAGGTATAAATTTCAGTGAAAATTGTTCAAATTGGACATTCGGTCGCAGGCCCTTTATATCGCTCGCTGCGGGCTGTAATTGGCGCCATAACTGGAGTTTATAGCACGTTATTTGTGCTCGCTACAGCCGGCGATATATTTGATGTAAATATTATTCAACTAAAACGTTATATAATATGATGATAAAGTAATAAAAGTTTATAAAAAATGACCAGCAAATGAGAGACATTGATTGTAATCTAAAGCGAAATATTTATAGACAAGGCCACGCTATTTTCTATCACAGCGCACTTGTCGCTTTTTGTAAATAAACATTTCATATTAGAAAACCCTTCATGCAAAATAAATGAACTGTAAACTTCCTTAATAAATATTCATAATAATGTTAAGGAAAAAAAAATCAAATCGGACTTTTACGAGAAATAAATATCTACGGAACGAAAAATATTATTATCATCACTACACGACGATATCAAAATATATTATATATTTGGCAATCATTATCATTATAATTATCCACCTAATCATAAACATTATCCTTATCATAATCATAATGCTAATCATAATCCTAATCATAATCATAATGCTAATCATAATCATAATCATAATCATAATCCTTATCGTTATCATCATCATTATTCAATTGAGTAGTATCTGTAAAAATGTTAAAATTATTGTGATAAACAGGTCAGATGAAGCAGACATGCTTTGACGCATTTTTGTATCTCAGTTATCTAGTTCAAATAAAACTATGCAGAACAAAAAATGCTAAACGTCCGCATGAAAATGTGTGCCAGCGAAAGTTTAAACTGAAAAAGTTCATTGAGGTGCTTTGAAAACGCTTTGTCGCCTCTGAATAATATGACCTGAATGTGAAAGTGGGGTCTGATGATGATGTTATCATCGTTTTCACAATCATCATCATCTTCCTCGTCTTATAAATCATCATCATCATTAACTTGAAACCAGCCACGGTCAAAATCAGCTTCTCAAGACGGTCGAATCCAACAATAAAAAAATCCACTTACTTAATACCCAAAAAATAACTAAAAACAATATATAGGTAAGTAAGTAGTCCCAGATCAGATACTTGATCATTTATTAGTCATGTTCATTCATATGTCCATTTTATATAATATTACTAGCTTCGCCCGAATTAGCAAAAATAACCCTTTTTAATAACAAATATCATAATATTTTCTGGGAGGTACTAGAAGTTACATAATGTGTACAAAGTTTCATGATGATTCGTCGAGTGTAAAGCAAAAATTGTGTTGATGATTTTGAAATGAAAAAAGTTTAGACAGATATTCAATTATTTTTAAATATTTTAGTATTCGATTTATTTCCATCAAGTTATACACATAATCTATATTATATAATATAAATTAATATTTCATTACAACAGGAACTATGCCAGCTACAATATGCTTCCATTGTGTCAATTATGAGAATTCAAAGGTTCTTCTAGAATCATCTATCTGACCAATGCCTCTGTAAAACCCCTTAGCCCGTAGTATTGACAAACTGTTTTTTTTTTGTTTTTGCAACAAAAAAATTTGCGCGATATTCCTCTCATCTAAGAATGCTAGTAAGCACTTACTTTCAGATGAGCCGATCAATTTTCTACAGTATAATTGCTATTAACGTTTACAAAAAATATAAACTCTGACATAGCGAGTATATAAACAGAAAACATTAATACCAGTAAAAAAGTGATTTGATAAACTAAAGCTCAAGGACTCGGAAATTTCAAATATATTGTTGTGGTTAGTCGTCTAACCCAGAGTACAGAGACATCTAGTTTTTCATTTTGTATACATTGGTGTGACTACAAACACTTTGAACATTCCAATAATAGAATATAGATGGTGCTGTAATGTTTATCTCCCTTCATCGTCATCATTATCATCCTGTCCCTTTACTGCTGAATAGATATCCAATGTATGCCAAGACGGTAGATCCTCATCCACATACCAGACCAGGAGATCTAGTTGAAGATCAACATATCCTCAGCCTTCTAGAACGTTACCATTACAGGCACTGCTATGCTTTTATGAATCTATATAATCCCGCATCCTTTGAGCATATTTTCATATTCTTACCATACAGAGTATCTGAATAGGTCTATGGGTAAAATAAGCCACCTACCATCAGATGATACGCTAACCAGATTTCATCTCCAACCAACAACACAAATATTATCTGTAGTTTACTAATTCATGGGAATGATCTACATCGAAGAGACGTCAACCTTTATTTCATGAAAAGTGTAATCCATTCCAATCATGGAATAGATGAGTGAGGTTGGATTTGTAACAGTCACACTTTTATTTATAAAGCAGCATCCCCTGTCTCCCCACTAACAAGCAATAATAATACACAAATTACACACACTAATGAAAAAATCAAACTTAGAACACAAGGCTTACATTAGTTCTCTCACCGTTCCGATAGTCGAAACCTTAAAAACACGCTCAACTAAAAATATGAAGGCGTGCTAGGTAAAGTATGATTATTTAATCATACTCGTGGCGTGCTAGCCAAATATCATTATACTATACTACATCATTGGCAGCGTAGTCCAACCTTATTTATCTAATCCGTGATTTTAATATAAGGTATACAAACATGACTTCGAATAGTAAACGTTTATTAAATTTTACATTACAATACAATATTGAGTGATTACAAACAATTAACTATAATAATTATACTAGTGTAAATACATATTAAGAGCATACGAAAATGATTAAAATGTAGTTTAAACGTAATCCCAGTTTACAAAATACGATTTTTTTGGTAGGACACTCAAATTACTGTAAATATATTACCTGCCTTAGGACATGTAAAGGCAAGGGCAAATCATACTAGTTGTTGAAGCATTGCCTTATTAAATAAGTCCATCAATCGTTCCCGCCGCTACTCCTATATAGCAAGAATTTACACTGGTAACCAAATAACCCTTTGATACAATCTCATACCATAGTTATTCACAAACAATACTTTGAGGTGTCACAGTACTCCCGAACGCATAGGGCCATTTAAACCAATTCATTGACATCCGCAAATGTGCGTCTGTAAAAGCTGCGTTGACACCAGGAGCGCATAGATGGAAGCGTTCTTTGCAAAGTATTGTTTCATAACTTACCCAAGTATCCTTCTTGAATATGGGTGAGCCCGAAAATCACTCTAATACCCGGGACGAGAAAAATATTTTTATAATGTATTAATTGCCATTACATTGCCTAACAATATTATGCTTGTATATGAATGTAAAAAATCTAGTGCTATAAAATGTATGAATATCATAATATTATGTCCTTTTGAGTACGTCATGTTTCTATGAGAACTTGTAGCTAGCGTTTACACCCTTTGAAGAAGACCAGAATATTGATAGTCTTAGGGCCTGTTTCACAATCTCCAGTTAAGTTCCCAATAGGCTATCGGCAACATATTTGACAGATAGAGTTTGGAGTATCTGTCAAATATCTGTCAAATATGTTGCCGATAGCCTATTGGGAACTTAACTGGAGATTGTGAAACAGGCCATTAAGCTATTGTTTTTGATGAAGCAACTCTTCCTACAGACTACGGCGATGGCTGCTGCTACTCCAGTTTAAGATAAGCGATGCGTTGGAGCAAAAGGATATTGGTAAAAGAGAGAGAATTCTGAAATAGTTTTTTTTTTTTGACTGTTCAAAGGCAAACTGATTTCATACATAATGTTGCGATTTTGGCAACATATTTTAATTAATACTTAGAAACGAGACAAGTTGATGTAACACACTCTTACACGCGACTTTTTTTAACTGGCGTTATAATTCATTAATATTTACGTATTTTAATAAAATTACGAATATTAAATATCGTATCGAAATACTGTAAGTGAACGTCGTAAATTGTAAAATTTGATAATTTTCTTAATTAGGACAAAGTCAGTAAAAAGTTTTTAGTTTAAATAAGAGAATGTCAATACGTTAATTTATTTCTAAAGTATTTCATTAGTAAAAATGTTTTTTTTTTTTACTTGTACTAATACGAGAAGTATATTTTATCTTCACAGTTGATGGTAATTCTTAGTTTGCTGATGATAAGAAAATATTTTAAAAAGTTTGTGCGTATTCAAAATAACATTCTCATATTGTCACTTCTCATGTTGTTTTTATACAATGGTTTAAACGGATCCAATTTTTACCCAGTCAATTACACCTAAATAAATAAATGACATTATTTTTTTCCTTAAACTATAATGATACTGAATATTGGCACTTTACAAATTAAAAACTAATCAATGGAATAACGTTAATATTACTATAAAATTAGGTAAAACATAATAATAATTCAAATACCACGTTTGACATAATAATATTTAACCATCTACAAAATGTATAAATTTTAAACGACTAATATGGTTTTCTTCGCACGACAATTATCATTATACAATGAAACAACTTCTATGGATTTAATCGCAGTAATTAAGGTTTTTACATGACCCATGGTTATATTTGATGTAACGAATCTAAAACATAAAATATGTAAGAGAATAATAGTAAATTGCAATAAAATACGTAAAATTTGTTTCATTTTTATTCATAATGTCATTATTATAACATGGACTTTTTGTCTTCAAAATTGATTTTACATATTTTATAAAAAAATCAACAAGTCAATACGGACTTCACGAATTCAATTTAAATTTCTTATTTTTTAAGTGAGCTACATGACTTAAGACATTTACTATTATTGCAATAAACATTATTACAATATGTATAAGTACTCAATGTATTTATGAATTCGTATTTTTTACTACTTTAATGAAATTGTGTATAATAAACACACCAATAAAACTTATTTCAATAAGTAGTAAAAGCTTCATCTCGAAAATGATTCGAGGAGTCTCACTAGAGCACGCTGAGAAGCGAGGTATTCAATATTTTTCAATATATCCGATCATGCTATTAGCAATTAGTCACTGATGAAGGATAACTTGTATGCTTGAGAAATTTGTAAGTTTTGGGAGGTATGGAAAACTCCCCCGACGCCTTATTATCCTAACGCCTAGACGTCCTATACGCCGAAATAAAGCGAGCAGAGGGCCGAGCCAAAATGCCATTAAGAAAGCGTTAGCGAAGTTCGAAAACGATAAAATGTATAGGATTGACATAAGGCCGCGCTTGTTCATGTGGTCCATCCTATACATTTTATCATTTCGAACTTCGCTAACGCTTTCTTAATGGCATTTTGGCTAGGCCCCCAGGTCTATTAAGTTATAGTTATATGACTTAATAAACCTGCTCGCCTAATTTCGAGTAGGAGACCCTTGCACACACATGGGATCTAATATAATACCTAGACGTCTACCATATTACAACACAACAACAACAATACAACAATTTTAAACTATTCAAAACGTGCATTATTTTCAAATTTTAAGTATTTTTAGTGTTTAATATAATTATTATTTTATGGATATTATTATAGCTTGCAATTCGTATTCGACATTGTTGTTTACTAATCACTGTCTCATTATTATCGTACAAATATTTCAATTATGATTACTGTTGGTCATTATTATTTTTATTATTAATATTCATGGATAATAATTTAAATAATATAACTAAAGTAATAGCCTTTTTTAAAATAAATGACAATGTTACTTTGTAACAATTTGTTTACGTACATTTTAAAATTGTTGTTTTAATATTTTTTTAAAATAATAATATTTGTTGAATTATTTATTTGTGTTCTGAATAATGTGACGTTTTGAACACAGTTTTGGAATTTATTACGTTTTTATTCTAAATCAACAAATTATAGGATTATTAATTTTTGTGTTATTAAAACAAGCTTTAACGTGTACTTTTTTCGTTCTTTTTTTACACGATGTTTTTACAAAAAGAAAATAGTAGACGCAAAGTTTTGTTTTTCTGAACGGTTTTAATTATTAGGGTGATAAGTTTTCAAAACATCGAATACTGATAGCAATAATGTTTTGTTTCAGAACCACATAATACAACTGAAAAGGCTTTCTACAAAGGTCTAACTTGCACGTAGCAATGTTATAAAATTCTGTTGTAAAACATTCATGAGCTTAAATGCGAAGTCTCTTATAAATTCTAAGATCACTAGACATATAAAACATGGAAACATTTAAAAGTTAAATTACACATAGAATTACGACAATGATTAAAATTTTGAAACATTTTTTTTTTAATTTCCGCTCTTTTATATGAAAACTTTTCTATAACCACTTCAATACCTCCAAAATGCAAATTTTAATTTTAACGTCCATGTAATAAAGTAACCGTCTTTATTACAAGGACGCGCACACACACACACACACACACACACACACACACACACACACACACACACACACACACACACACACACACACACACACACACACACACACACACACACACGCATATTCAAAATATTTGTAATTCATGAATCTTGAATTCGCCTGAATGAAGAGACAAGAAAGAGAAAAGTAGTTGGAATTATTAATTTCAACTCTTGATGTATAGCAATTAATAATATACTCGTACATATTTCTTGTAAATATAAAATGTATAATATTATTATAATTATAAGCACTGTAATATTGCTTTCGACAAACCGTTTATCGATTTTCTTTGCATATGCAAGTTGTACGCCATTTGTGGTGTATGCATATAAGAATTGCTTATGCATATGCACTCGCTCGAGACTTGTACTAGTGCTTGCTTATAGTAAATGTTTGTTATCTAACTATAGTTCACAAACAACATCAAAAATGTTAATATCTAACAGACATTATCGCAGATATTCTCACTGTGTTATTAAAAATGGTATTGTACATTTTGTGCTTTTATTGCTCATAATTATGACTGAATTTAACATCGATTACATACTATGGAAATACTGGAAGTGACAATATTGCTTAATGTTCTATACTAGTTTGTTACTTTATTACGTCTTAAAGGCTACTTGCGACATTGTTATTCTACATTTTAAACTAGATGGCGCTGATATCATAAATCTTAAATTTACTATGAGGCAGTGCAATGCTGAATTGCAGCCGAATGGGGCCATCCCGTTGGGGATGCTACCTCTCGCTCACATAATACCGACGTAAAATGTCTGAATGCTGGCGCATTTCTTGCGGTTGGTGATTTGCCGTGGCACAATTACGGGGGAAAAGAGGGTAACACCTCTATAATATAATATCTAGTTGTGCGAATTTATGTGATGTCGCCAAAAGGCTTCGGCTGTTTGTTTGCCCTCCTTCAAAAATTATCACTATTATCTACTTAACTATTTGGAGGATAGACTCATTGACTACAATCTCATATGAACTAAAAGGGTATAGTGTAAAATATACTGGATGTTCCGGTAAGTAAGGACCAAACGAAACAGAGTGCTTTGCTAGGCCATTCTAAAACTTTTTCTCTCTGGAACCTAATCTATCTCTAACCTAACCTTTAACCTTTTTCTATCTCGTAAAGAAAAAAAATATGGCCATTTTAATAATTTTTAGAAATTTTCATGAAAAAAATCTTCCCAAAACCATTTTTTTTTATTTTAAGTAAAAAGTTTAGAGACATACCATTACATAGTGTATGTAAGCAATTTCACATCTAATTGTAACGTAATGAGTGAAAGAAAAATAAATGCATTTAATTATTTTTTTCTTTACGAGATAGAGAGGTTCCTCAGAGAAAAAGTTTTGGAATGGCCTAGCACAACACTCTGTTTCGTTTGGTCCTTACTTTCCGGAATACTTTGTATATTAAGTGTGTGTGTTGCGTAATTTCTTGGCACACGTCATGTTTAAAAATTTGCCACTTGATGCTAATGTGGCATCCTTTTATCGACGGACACTTTTAACATTGTACTCCTTATCTATCCTCCATGCTTCCCTAGTCATTTTACTAGAGTGAAGTTAGCTAGGAGTGTCATTATTTAAGACTTCTGTAACTTACTTCACTCAACACTAAAAACATAATATAATATTAGAAATTATTGCTTCACGTGGAAGATATTCATTTTGGTTGAATAATTATAAAATGGTTTGAATAAAACCTTAAGCGTTTAGTTCACATAATATATAACACGCGCTATAGCTTAACCAGACTTAAAGTTAGTTTCTCAAATATCAACAAGGAAGTGAGCGAAGTTTGCGCTGTTACTTTAACTATCTTCAAACCAGCTAAGTTAAAACACGTAAACCAAAGAAATTATTTTGGGAAATACTCGAAGATTCAAAGTTGGTACAGATCCACGTTGTTGGGTGTCTTGGTGCTTGAAGAGCGGCTGATGCTGGAGCCACCCTTCTCCGAAGATCAGACGTGAGTGAAACTCGCGTGGACCGCGTCGTCTTGAGCGATTTGATTGCCCGCAGTGAAGTACTGGAAAGTGAGGATCAAATTTGTACATTCCCCCTATAATTTTAATGTGAAAACTGAATCAAAACTGGTTTTCTTTTTCACGTCGTTGTTTTAAAATAGTGTGAAAACAAGACGAAAACTGGGCAATATTAAATAAATAAAATGGATATGTGTCATGTGCGTTTAAATATTGAAGGGCTTGGTGCTGTTAATGTGAGAAAACACTGATGTATTAGGTAAGACTTTAGATATATTCATTTGGAAAATAAATTTGTAAATTCTGTTTCTGCATACTTTATTATTGATAATGAAAGTTATATTATGTGGCAAAGACAAGTGACACTAGTTTACGACATGTAATTTGAGCAGCTATTGTTATTCCCATACAATAGGTATTCTATTCTATTCTTATTCGTTTAGCGTTTGCCAATTATCTAGAGGGGCTGTTTATGCAG
The DNA here is from genome assembly GCA_905333005.2 of Lycaena phlaeas. NCBI lineage: Eukaryota > Metazoa > Arthropoda > Insecta > Lepidoptera > Lycaenidae > Lycaena > Lycaena phlaeas. The sequence goes on along the minus strand of HG995168.1, from coordinate 18,810,496 downwards.
ACTTTTTTATCTACCTAAAATATTTTTACAGTAAAATACGAAAGAACTTGATTGTGTTAATCAGAGAGTAACCAATTATTACATTATAATATTATGTTTCGCAAATTTTCAAACATTTTGTAATAATATTATACGTTGCTTTCTCACCACAACTCTTAATTGCATCGAATCGACGTATATTCTTGTAAAAAAATATTAACAAAAACAACACATTATACCTACACAGTCCCTAGAACGGAGGATAAAAAATGGACAATGGTAATACAATGTGAAGGATATGTGACATACACACAGACAATCGGAATGCACACGCATGTCACTTACTAGTTCTTCTAATAAATCTTCCGATGAGAATCTCCCACCATATCTCTTCCTAGGAGGAAGTCATTGTACTACGTGCAAAATAAGACAAAGTTAGATTCTAAAACGTTCGTAATAATATAATCACAATTTTGAAAGTTTTAAATATATGTTTACATATTATATTAAGCTATCATCCAGATAAACCACTCCACTGAAAGTGAAAAAAAAAATCGTGTTCGACTCACCAGCTGACGTACAATGTACAATGTACCAGCTGATTATTATTATTTTTTCGTTGAGATATTGGGTTAACTACAATTAACTACAAAAGCTGAGAGGAAATGACTGATTTTTTTTTCATGCGTGGGGGCTCCTACTGCTCATCCCCCCAACCGAGAGCAAGCTGACGTTCACGAGGCTTTATGATACTGTTCTCTGATACGTTTCACGAATTATCTTTTGAATTAACCAAATTTTCACCTGGCTCTCGGACCATAATATCATAATATTATATTCTGTCTACAGCTGAAGTCTGAATTTCATTATCCATTTCTAAGTAAACACTTTTATGAAATAAATTTACCCCGGTAAAAGCAGCGCCGTTCCAACCAAGGCGTTCCTGGTCGCGATGCAGTCGGTGTGGTGGCGTCTTCCGATCGGTGCGAGACGCGAGCCTCGCCTTGGCACGGAGCGCAGTTCGTAGTGGCACGTTCGATCTGGCAGCTTCAGCACGGCCGTGCTGGCAGAACTCTAACAGTGCCACACCCAATGCCACTGCCAGACCACCGACCAGGACGTAGAATATGCCGGCAACTTGGCTTAATGTCATCTCGGATATTGTTGTTTCCTAAAACACATACCATATGTACACGGACTTTATTGGATGATAGGACACACAAACAGGCAGAAGTGAATAGTAGTTGGTCAACGACACCTATGGGTATTAAAAAGTTGACTTTGGACAAAGGTATATCCTGACTGGAGACGTAAGCTGTTCCCCATCATAAATAGACAGGTGATAATTACGTCGATGTGCGCACGACATAGCGCATTCCTCGGTAAAATTGTATTCAGATTAAAAAAAAAAAGAAACCAAGCATTTCAAGTAATATAAAGAGCAATAAACAGTCAATTAATAAATTTTGGATATAAATACCTCTTCCCTGGCTAATTCGCAGTCCGCCTTGTTAGTTGTGGCGAGCCATTTCTTCCACAGTTTCTCGATTGTTCCATCATTCTTCATATTCACAATTGCCAGGTTTATCCCTTCCCTGGAATATATTTTAGCAATAAAATTAATAACAATATTCTTAAATAATATAACAGTTTGAGAGAAATAATTATAATATATAATATTATATAAGATAATATTTAAAACGATTTTTTTAAGAAAGTAGCATAAATTTATAAAAATTTTTTTTATGTACAATAACTTATATTACTATTTTGAAAAATATTTATCTAAATAAGTGAATATAAAATCTTTGTTTCTAGAAACAATATTACAGATATTTTAATGTGAAATGAAAATAATAAACATAATTATTATTATCTTCACATATACATTGGTCTGTATGCATATACATCATCATCATCATTTCCACTTTGCCCCCACTACTTCACATAGGTCTCTTTCAGAGGACGCAAAGACGGCGAACGCTTAGCATTTCAACATGAAGGACAAAGGCGAGTTAGTCAATCTTTTGGAGGTTATAAAAGTGTTGACGATTTCCTTCAGTAGCATCAACAATAGAAAATATTCATTATAAAGTGCACATTTGCACAACTAAACCAACCATTGAAGTAATGATTAAGGACCTTTATGCAAAAGAAGCCAAAAAGATAATAAATTCTATCGCTAAGATCCCGTTATTCTTTTTGCTAGCACCAGAATATTAAATACTAGCAGCCCGTCCCGGCTTCGCACGGGATAGACAATTATTTATTTTTGGAAATTTGGATATAAAACTCTTTTTTTACAAATATTTTTATTTATTAAAAAAATATTATTTATTAATTATATATTTAAAAAATCCCACAGTTATATTTGTATGTAAGTCTATTTATGTTCTACTTCTTTGATGGTTTAAGTGGCGAATGTTTAAAATGAAAAAAGTTGTTGTAGTGACATAGCTACAATAGTTGGACATATGCTACTGCGGAGTTTTTTGTAGACATTATGATGTTCTTCAATATTGTTGTACTTTATTTTGTTCTATCGCAAATAGTTTCGGCAGCGCATTCTACGAAAGACATTTTAAGACTCATTTTTCTACATATTTGGTTACATTGTTCAAATTTTACCAAGAATCCCTAACTTTTTTCAAAATGAAATGTAGCCTATGTCAAATTGGAAGAATGTAGCATTCTATTGGTGAAAGAATTTTTTAAATCGGCCCAGTACTTTTTGAGCCTATTCATTACAAACATACAAAAATAGGTACAAATCTTTGCTCTTTATAATATTAGTGTAGATTTTACATTGATTGTAAAGAATGAAAAAGTCATTGTTAGAAATAACCTCATTACCTTAAAATACACTACAAAATTTAGAATAATAAAAACAAATAATCACGCTATGAATTCAATATAATTCCAAAAAAAAAATATACCAGCATTCTTATATTCCACGCGGGTACCAAAATCGCCAAGCCAATAAACTCCCAACGATCTAGATAATAAAATGACAGTAAAATGCAAATTTTAACATGTTGTTAAAAATCCCGTTTCCCAAATCGTGCACCATAAAAGTGGGGACTCACTAGCGTGGATTTACGACAAGTATCCAAGTGGGAATTACCAGAGATTTACAGATAGTGGGCTTGCAAAGAGTATTGAGCGTATCATATTTGATTAAAATTCCGTTTTTTTATATAACATTTTGGCAAAATTCGCTTTATGCGCCCATACGTGGGAATACTACATTATACTTTATATATTGTACGGTAGGGTCCTAAAACTATATTTTATTATATTTTCGGATCTACTATGGTCAGCAGAAACTTCTCACCTCAGATATGAGGGTAGAGTTTTGGGGTGATGTTGACCATAACACCGTCTTGGCGTTCTTTAAAGGAGGCACTTCTTCAGTAGTGGATGGGTAAAGGCTGATGATAATTACTGACCATTTACCATCTGGTACCATTTTGACTTTCTAGCTAACGTAAAAATCCACCTAATGAAGCTTTTAATGGCACATGACGTAATTTTCTTTGTAAATTATTAAAGTCTCCATATCCCTCGGAGCCTTAAGACATCTTAATATTTTCGCGAAACAGCTACAGCGTTTTATAGAGAGAGGTAGAACAGGCAGAATAATAGGGATGTTGACTATTTTTTTTTTAATTGATTTTGTTTGATAGATATACTATAGATAAACACGAAAAAAAGGTTTTTGTAAAGAAATATGTCCAATTTTAATAAAAAATTAAATAACGAAAAATAGTTTTTAAAATTGCCGTTAAAACGCTCCAAGCGTCATTACGTCACACACCGTTTTCAGAGCTCGCGCTATGTTAAGTGAGTTTGTACTTAGCTCAATGTTCAGTGACGTCATCGCCTTATTGGCGTTTGCAGTCACGTGATAATGCATGCATAAATAACGCATTTTAAATTAATTTTCTAAATTTTAAGACAAATAAGAAGAATTTTTAAATGTTATTTTAGGTTTTCAAATACTGTATTTAATATGTAAAACATTACATGAATTTGTAACATGTGTCAACATCCCTATTATTGGTACCAATACTCCGTTATATATATTCGAATAATGCCTCGTCGATTCCCAAGTTAACTGTTCCCAAGTTCAAATCAAGGTGGGAATTTGATTGCCATTTTTTCACCTCAGCTTTACACAAGCAGTGCTTGTGCGGTTATTGTATAGGTATAGGTAAACGATCAAAGGTCGCTTTGTCACACACGAGTTGGCAGTTTTTGTTTAGAAAACGTTTTTAAATGATACCAGCGTGAAAAATGACGTTTTTAAAAAGTTTTTACTGGTTTGGTGATTTAGCTTAGAATTGATTAGCTGATACAGCAGACGTGAAACACCTAATGAAATTCATCATGACATGTAAGTAGAGATATCAGATAAACAAAAATAGAGTTAGATTAATAGAGTTCTAAGCTTATTAGCGTCAGAGACAACATCGAATATTAAAAGAATTGAACAGTCATAATTTAAAATAAATTTTAAAATTTTTGGTTTTTTAATTCAGTATAATGAAAATAAAATATGACTATTCTATTATTTATAAAATAAACATGATTTTATAGATGAAAAAAAAAATCATAATATTTTATTTTTACATTAGTTTCTGTCGTTATCTGTTCTTTTAAAAATATATTTGTACAAAATAATTTTGAAGTTTTAAATTTTCCATGCGTAAAATTACTGCTTAATTTTTTCGTCTGCTTTTGTTCCGATTTAATTCAAAAACTTTTTATTAAAGCTAAAACTCAAACGTCCGGGCATCAGCTAGTCTCGTAAGCCTTACCTCAATGGTGAAGATTTAGCTGTGGCGATACCAAAGTTGACATGTTTGAATTTGCAGGAGCGTCGAGAATTACAAGTGTCCTGACTGAAGTCGGAGATGGTTTCGTCGTTTTTCTCGAAACCTTTGAGTACGTCATCCTTGACCGAGAACATCTCCTGAAATGCACATATTTATATTTTGAAGCATCTTACTATAACTATAAACACAAGCTGTAGAAATTCATAAGTAGAAATCTATGTTTCATTATCATTATCGTCATCATCAGCCTTTATCCGTCCACCGCTGAATACAGGCTTCCCTCAATCAAATCTATGTTTATTAAAATATATAAAAACATACTTATCCATCATAAACGAATTCATACAAAAAGTAGACGACACAGAAAAACATGATAATAGTATGATGATAGTAAGTAATAAACATAAATAAATTATTAAATAAAGAAATGAGTCACTTTCGCATTGCTGTTGAGTTTCTAAAGGTCAATTAGTATTACTTATATTCAAAATACACAAATATTAAGCTCATTAATTGATTAATTTTCTAATTTAATTAGTTACAAAATGCTCCTAGAAATCTTTATAATTTTATGCAGTAGTACATAATGAAACATATTAACATGTTAATCTTAAAATAAAAGATTTTGTGGGAAATCAGTAAAGATTTTTTTCTACATTTTCCATTTTTCTCTAATTAAATAATGTATAATATACAAGACACCATAACTTATTTTATAATAAGATAAATCCTAAACGCGCAGCTGTAACAACGCATTATTATTATTATTATTAAGAATGTTTCGTTTTTTTTTTCGACTTCGCTAATTCGCTGCGCCATTGCATATTGCGGGGGTTTTTACCTGAAGCATAAGAGATCTCACTCACTTCGGTTTGTCTGTCATAGTGGAGGCCCTGTGGCTCAGAGATACGTTCCACGATAAGATACGCCGCCAGATTCGCTGTGTACGAACAAACGAGAATCAATGCGAAAAACCACCACACTGTACCAACTATTCTTCCTGATAGCGATCTGTGGATCAAATAAAACGGAACTTAAAGATTTATGGCTATTTTAATAAAACAGTTCCTTTAAATTTTGTATCAAAAAAACAAAGAAACTGTTGTAAGTAATGCTTTAGTAGTGCATTTTTATTTTATCATAATTAAGTTTGCTTTTCAAAAAATCATTAAATAAAAAAACGTGACGTAACATGTCTGATGATGATTATAATCATCATCATTAGACATGTTAACGAAACGCTCACAGCAACGAAACTGCAGAACTTAAGACTAGCTCAGGATTATTATTATATTAGCAGCGCCTTGTGGTATCATTGGGTAATTCTCGTTCCCGTGTGAGTACGGGGATAAATTATATCCCATGTATTATTCTGATGTATAAGCTATATTACTGTAAAGTTTCATTAAAATCCATTGATCCACAAAAGTGAAAGAGTAAAAAACATCCATCCATCCATACTTACAAACTTTCGCCTTTTTAATATTAGTAAGATTTTTTTTATTATAGTTATAATAATTATTATTATCTTTATTTAACAATAAAATCAATAATTACCTTGGCACCACATCGCTGCCCTGTTGCATGAACGAGCCCAAAGAAAACCAAAACGAATTCCAGATGCTGAACTCGTTGTGTAGAATTATCTGAAATTTGTAAAAGGTTAGCATATTTTCTTATCAACATTTCTTTTAATTTTAAAGGCGAGGATTTTACTTTAATGTAATTTGCGTTATATATGAGGACAATACTTGACAAGCGTTAATGTAAAAATAATAGCCTTCTTTGCCTTTTAAGAGTTATTATGGCAAATATATAATGTAATATGCGCTCTTTCGCCCGATTTTCGAAAGGCTGATCAACGCAAAAATTAACAAACCAAATCTCTTGTTAGGTGTCAATGAGTTGAGTATGAGTTGATAGAAGCAAGGTTAAATACATAATATCATCATCACCATCATCAACATCAGCCTTTATCCATCCACATTCTTTCAGTGAATATAATATAGAACAAAATAATCATGTGGATATCTAAATGTAATAATTTTATATTTAAACGTAAAACAAAGTACCAAATCGTACTGACTAATCCTTATAAAATAACAAAAATCGTTAGACATAAATAGATGCCATTTCTTTCTTTCTTATACCCATCAGGAGATTACTAAAAAGGATGTTATCCTTACCTCGTTGGTGCTACTTATAGGATGGTCTAAGTGGCTGTCAGAGATAGCGACAGATCTCCACTCGTGTGGTGAGAAACGTGACACCAGGAACAGAACAACGCTGACAGCGAAGAAACTGAAGATCACGCACAACTATGGAACAAGATCATAAATTAAAACTTATAAGCTATTTTCCATCTTACCGTTTATTGGAAGGGGCCTGTAAATAATTGATCTATGACATGGTCGTTTAGCTAAGGACGTGAAAGTCAATGCTGATTTATCCTCACTCATGCTAGGGCAGAGTTCTTTGAGAACGTGTGAAGTTCACTGCCACGCATTGGGTCAGAGCACAGGTGAATGACCCGATTTCCATGCTTGATTATTTAAGGAAGATCTGTGCCCAGTGACATATTATAAGCTTATATGATGCTGATAAGCTTTTCCTCCGAAATTTCCCAACTATATGAGTTATCAAACCATTCACACTAAAAGACGTTTATTCAAATGAGGTTTTGCCACGATGATTTCTTACGACGAACAAGCGACGTTCACCAATGTGTTGAAGAAGTAATTTACGTAGATTAATAGACGTATATATTTTAGTCCTTATTTCATGTCTAACACTGTATTTTATTAATCGTGAAAAACTAATTAAATGCAAAATTCTAAAACAAAAGATTCCTAGTAAAATACCTACTTAATAAAATGCTTCATCTAAAATAGCTTACAATTTAATCATGTTTTAAGTAAGCAATTTAATTACAAAATTGCATTCTCTGTACCAAAATCATGTCTTTGCGCTCGCCTGGTTCTGAGGGAAGCCTCTTTGAGAGATAATCTCGCTATTTTCCACGAATATTTCTTTTAAGGAAATAAGCATTTAGCTAGTAAGCTAAATACAAATACACACTATATATAAAGTTTCATTAAATTTGTTTCGCCGGTTGTTCTTAGTGGGATGTTGGTTCTTGGAGTGGGTTCTTGCATCGGAACCGGCGGTAGATTCAATTAACGTTAAAAAAAATAACTACTATTTTGAATTTATAAAATACAGTTAGGTATATTATATTTTCATATTCAACATGGTATATCTTGTTGTTTATTGAAATGGGTCAATGTTCTAGCACTAGAAAGAAATGTTGATTTCGTCAAGTGGAATTTTCTAACCAACTATATCAAATTAGTCTTATTTTTAAGACTCTTTCCGTATATTAAATACTGATTATCACGTAAAGATACTGTTTTCTTATGTTTACGCGAATTTCGCTCATTTTATAATTATACAAATTTATCGCGGTTATGATACTTTACAGCAACCATGGTCACGGGAGGAGTTCTATAAAAGATAGTGCTACTAATATTATTACCGCGTAAGTTTGTAAGAGAGTATGGATGTACGTTTGTTACTCGTTTATATGAAACTTTAGTATAACATAACTTACACATGAGGATAACACATAGGGTAACCTTTATCTCAAATAATATGCTATGACTTATCTCATTACTACCACGGAAATGCGAAGTACGCGGGTGAAACCGCAGGGCGCTGCTAGTAGGTATATAAACGTGAATCATTTTAATATTTACAGGACCTAACTCATGCTATATCCAGTATCCCCACTATCGATAAACTTAATATACAATCGCTCTTCAAGCTACATATTTTGACCTATTCGAAGACACTTTAATAAGTGGGCAAACGAGTGTATGCATATGCAAGAAAGTTTGTATATGCACGCGTCTATCTTAAGTACTCTTCATAGATTTTAAGCACCCTTCATCACTCGATTCTCTGATACACCGTTGATGAAGCTTATAAAACTTACACAGCTCTCAGAGCTTTGATAAAACTTTATAACTATCTTATTAAGACTTTATGTACTTTTCAGATTTAAGTAATAGAGAAAAATAGAAGTTTAATACTGTTTCTAGTTTAGTTATAAGATGCAATAATTTAAAATTTATTTTGTTCGTAGAATAATTACTTTTTTTTCTATGAGACAAATGAGAAAAATGGATGCCACTATATCTGTTCCCACGATGGTGTTTTTAAAGCGCAACACTTTAATCCGCAAATTGGATTTTCGACCTTGTGTGTATGACGTTGAATCGAATTGAGCATGCCAAACTCGCAATTGGAGCTGACGTCATGTTTTACCGCGCTTTTTAAGCGCACGTGCGTACGAGGGCTTTTATTTCATGATACTATTCACGCAGTGATAATTAAAGATCTTACCCAAATCTCCTTTGACAGTGGACGTAGAAAACTGAAGGTGTCTGACAGCTGTTTGGGTGGCTTCGTCAGGATGATCGGTGTCTTGATGGATAGAAATGGCTCACTGAAGTCAACGACACGTTCTCTTTCCGCAGTCACGGCTAAAGGTGCCACTGTTATGTCTGCCTCCTGCAAGAAAGGTTACATTAGCAAATATGTCTTATATTTTTATTTGTATGTGCTGTTAGCCCAGTATTTCTGGACTAGCTCACCCCTCCCCCCTTCGCGTGGTGCCTTGAAAAGGGTTTACCTGAACACGAGACTATAGCTTACTTAACGGTAAAGGAAAACATAATAAGGAAACTAGCATGCCTGATGAGATTAAAAAAGTCTTTGAAGGAAGTTCACCAACCCGCATTAGGCCAGCGCCTCAGTGAATGAGAAACCCTTGTCCAGATGCAGTATGGGTTACAATTTTTTTATATAAACTATTTAAAACGGACATTTACTATGTTTTTTTAATATTATTTCTCGATATTTCGAGCACTGCGAAACATTTTTTTTGTTTATTAGTTTGTTGAATATTTTCTTCCAAGTATCTATATAATATTTCTTTAACGGTCAATAATTTCGTAGATTCTAAAACTAAATACCAGTGTAATATTTTTAGAGTCTAAAGATTTCCAACGAAATTCGTATAAGGAATTTTGTGAGACGTATTTTATAGTAATAGTGGCTTAGCCGGATATTAGATCCACTGTAAAGTTAAAACAAACGAGCCAGCTCAAAGGGTTGAAGCCTCTTCAGAAGCATTGTTAGAGCTGCAAGCTTCGGTAATAATCATTTATATATTATTTTAATTAAATTTTATGTTAAAATAATAGTTTTCGTTAATTAAATTAGATGATTAACTACTTGCATGTCTTAGTTGGATGGGAGTGGAGAATAAGTAGACTTTGGTATTATTGAAGGCTAAGTGGGTAGAAAAAATGTTGGCCTTAATAATGGTGACATGTTTTAAATTTCACTTTGAATATTAATTTTAAAAAATCCCGTCCCAAAATGTGTCCCGCCTAATTTACCAGTAATAAATAATAGTTTAAAAAAACTAAAAACACGCTTTTTATAGAAACCCAAACTAAAAAATAGAAAAAAAATTTTAGTAAATTTAAATTAAGAATAGTGTTAAAAATTTCAATAACTATAAATTAATAATAGTGCAAATAAAAAAAAAAATATTTTATTTTAAAAAAAGCGTGGGGTGCTTTTTAAGATATTATCAAAATGATAATCACTCTACTCATATCTGTCAATAAAATATTTATAACTATATTGACACCATGCACCCCACGCTTTTTTTAAAATAAAATATTTTTTTTTTATTTACACTATTATTAATTTATAGTTATTGAAATTTTTAACACTATTCTTAATTTAAATTTACTAAAATTTTTTTTCTATTTTTTAGTTTGGGTTTCTATAAAAAGCGTGTTTTTAGTTTTTTTAAACTATTATTTATTTTTTACTTTTTAGTAATTATTTATAAATATTATAAATACGGGGAATCAGAGTTCGATTTCGGAGAGGGAGCCTGAGAAACGGCTACCAGAACCAAGGAAGGCCGCAAGCGCGCAGATTGCCCACGGAGAGTTACATACTGACATACTGACATACTGACAAACTGACAAACTGACAAACTGACAAACTGACAAACTGACAAACTGACAAACTGACAAACTGACAAACTGACATACAAGTGAAGCTAATAAAAAGCGTGTAAAAATATCTCCTTTTCTTCATAATATTATAGACAAACTAGTAGCTAAGCTATATGTTATCGTCTGATACTGAATGATTGACGCTTTGCTTTTTACGTCCTTTTTTCAGAGTGTCAAATCCTCATGGGCTATTCCTCCTCTTTGACTATACGATAGGAGTGTGGAGGACTTTAATCTGTTAAAACGACTCTGGTGTTCCACACCGGTTAAGCACTCTTTCATTCACCAGATCCACCGCCACTGATATGTCAGTGGCAGTCCCCTTTGAAGTCAGTACTTAGCAGCTATCAAACCCACCAGAGTGGCGCACGCGGAACACAGTACGCCACTCTTCGGGCCTGCTGATATAATATAATAATAATACCTATCTATTTTTCTCTAAAAAAAACGCCAAAAGAAATTACCAAACATGATTTTTTGCTGTTCGTTATTCTTTCGATTTTTTAAATTTTATTCCCTTTTATAATTTGTACAAATCACAATTCACAAACGCAGAAATTAGTTCAATTTTCGTCGTAGTTCACTAAACTTATTTAAAGATCTTTGTTAAGGGACAAAAGAAAAGTTTGGTTACGTGTCTAGCGTTCTAAGGCCCTAATGGTTCGAAGTTAACCAGCAGATTGGGTCAACACTGCCAACAATGATGGTCTGTCTACCGTACATACTAATATTGAAAAAATAAAATGGCTGTCTTTAGTTGGATAATAGGCTGGTAAGAGTAAGGCGTTGTCCTTGAACATGTTAGACATAAATGTGTTAGAAATGCAAGGCGAGCCTTTCTTAAATCTATTCGAATTCCGTGACGGCAAATGGCATGATGCTGCGATTCTTCGATATTTCGATGCTTTCGATCTTATTGTACCTTTATATAGATTTTGTATATAATATTAATAAAAAAATATTTTTTCTCTTTTTATTTGACAAACGCACACGTCTGTCAGGTGTCCTGTGACGGACAGCTTTTATCCAACCGATTGATTTATTGTAATTTACTTCATCATTATCAAATTATTAGTCCACGGTTGGGCGTTAACTTTTTTCAACGAAAGCCAAGACGGTTATATCTCCGCCAATCCTATACTTATTAATAATCAATAACGAGCTAGTACAACATTTAAGTCGTATTCCGGTCCGTATGAAATTTTTCATATTTCCTCTGAAGTCATCATCATCATCGTCATCATTAGCGCTTTTCCACCCGTGCTGGGCCCTTGTCAGTTGCCTCTCGCATTCCAACACGGACCGGTTGCTGCTCGGAGATCGCCTTCCCACCTGGTTAATGGCCGACCAACATTTTGACTACCTAAACGCGGCCACTCTTGAAATTCAGTGGCCGTGCAAGCAGAGCTATTTTATAATGCTTTTATTTCTTTATATCTACCACACTACACAAACTAAACGAACTTACAAGGTGTCTTTTGTTTCAAATAATATGCCTGGCATTTGTCTTACAGGTCTATTATAGACCTAGCTACGGGCGAGTCTTTAGACACGGTTTATACAAGCGTTCTTAGTCCTTATTTATTTGCGGTTCCCTTTTAGACTTCTATTTGAGCGTAGACTGTGTGAAGGGGAGTATTAAAATTTACAACTAGGAGGTGAGAAAAGGAAGTAGTACGTCTTGCTTAAGAGGTAGGTTGCAATATTTTAAAGAATGAACCCATATAATATGTCCCGATGCTGGACATGGGTCTCCTCCTCGAAAACAGGCGAGGTAATGGATCATAGTTCACAGCACTGGACCAATGCAGGTTGGTGAACTTCACATACCTTCAAAGAATTTCAACCTAATCAGGTATGGAGATTTCCTCACAATGTTTTCAACAAAAAACGTATAATATTGTAACACAGATCATTAAATATTATAAAAATACAGTATTTAGTTTTAATAAAAGTTGCAACGACCAAACGTAAATTAAAATTAATATAGTATAAATACACACTGTACAAGATAACATTATTATTCATAATACAATAACAAATTCAAAGGAAATCAATAAATTAATTTACTTTTTTGTCATTTTAAGTTTAGGTAACTATACATAGTTAAATTTTAGAAAGCAAAAGGAACTTACCTTTCTCAGTATCTCTCCAACCATTCCGGTCCAGCCATCATTTGTAATTGCGCCAAATTTACCATCTTTGACCAGCCGCATTTCATCTGGTAACAAACAAAAACATTGAAAATGGTTATATTATTCTTCAATTATATTATCATCATCACCCTTTGACAACACGGACTGGCTACTGAACAGTTAACAATTAACCGAAATTAAAAAAAAAAACTACTGATAAAATAAATCTGTGGGGAATAGATAGTAAAAAAATGGCAGCCAAAGGGACTGCTGATATAAGTGAATACTTGTAACTTCAAAATTTCATATTTCATAATTATAATGACGTCATACTATCAGATTAGGATGTCGGTGATGCAAATCTTTAAAATTTTTCCCAGCACACAAGTGTACGACGCGGCTTTAAAAGTAATCACTTTAAGAAAGTATACAAATATTATCACTTACACTTGATTCCCAGTTTCTTAGCGAGCAAATCAGCGAGGTCCTTCGAAAATCCGTGGTACTGATCTTCCCTCTGACCGTACTCAGCTGGCTTCAGCATCAAGAACGGTTCTTGTAGGATCGTCGTTATGATGTACGTCCTATTGGTCTCAAACGAGACGGGAGAATTGAGATGCACGTACTTCGGTGAGACCAACATCAATCCTTGCTTGTCGTTCCATGTTGCAACCTGATTAATATAGTTTCATATTATACACTCACTAATTGATTGGTTCGATCAAATATATTTGACATAACTGAGGTTTCATTATCATTGTCATCATCACCACCATCATCATCATCATCATCAGTTATCTAATTTGAGATTATTATACAAATGAGACTCTAGCCATATACGATAAGAAGCGATCTAGCTGCTGCAGCGGTAGGAACGAGTGGTGGTCTTACGCTGTCTGGCCTATACCGAAAATAACTTAGCCTTAGTTTTCATTAGATCCGAGTTATTTGGTAAATCTAACTTATCATAGACTTTATTTAATGAGGCCTTGCGATATTAACCTTATAAAGAGGCCGAGACTATACAACTAGACCAACCTCCAAATACTCTTATTTAAGTATAAGAAAACAGCTAATTAATCAGGCTTAGTCTTAGTAATCTAACAACATAGATAATGACGGATTACCCTTAAATACTGCATTCATGATTAAGAGTTCTGTATTTACTGATTAATAACGTAGTTTCTTATATTAGCAAAAAGTACCTGGATCACCGAGCTTCGCTCGGTAAAATTGATTATTGATAGCACGAATAAAATGACATTTTCTAAAAATAAATTCTAGCTAGATTGATTTATCGCCCCTGAAACTTCATGTATACTAAATTTCATGAAAATCGTTGGAGCCGTTTTCGAGATTCAGATTATATATATTATACAAGAATTGCTCGTTTAGAGGTTTGCGGTTCTTGTCATTAATTAAATAGTAATGCATACATAATACAAATATCTTTCACACCTAGCAAAAATACGCCATCATCCAAATACACCCCATAATAACCGTATAAATTATGATGGAGAACTAAAATTCTCACCTAGTATTAAATTTCCTTAACTATTAAGCCCTACAGCGCCCTGGAATACGCAATCTCCGGGGACCCAAGTTTGATCTATTAATAAAGTCCTGATTCAGAAGCGGCAATAGACATGGCGGATACATTGACTTGAATAATATATTGCTTTTACTTTTAATTGAGAAAATATTGTACTGTATTGTTACACATGTTTTTTTAATAGACTAGGGGCAAATGTTCCTTGTTTAATTTCATAATATGTAGGATCTTGATAATGATAATTCAAGTGATCATATTAAGATCGTCTCAGCGGAGATGCCTATGTCAGAGAAGATTCCCACAGAAACTCTGCTGGGTTCCGATCATGTGAATTTCAATATCAATGATATTGTCCTATTTCAATATCAATGAATAGACCTGATATTAAATGATAGAACCTTGGATCCTGTTGATCCTCTGGTGTAGCAGTGACTACAAGTGGCGACTAACATTTGCGTTGCTTTTCATATATGAGTATTTTAGCGTTACTATTTGACTGGCCTGTTGGTCTAGTGGTTAGCGAGTAGCGACCCTGACTGCTAAGCCCTAAAAGTCGTGGAGCCGATTCCCACCCAAGACAAATGTTTGTGTGATGAGCATGATCATTTTTGCTCTGTGTCTGGGCGTAATTTTTTACAGTAAATTAATATGTATACATTTAGAAACATCTAAGTAATGTATCAGTTGCCTGGTTACCATAAGAACAGACTTTGTCTAGTTTGTAAATGATGGCCGTGTATGAGTTAGGTTTAAAGAACTTTATTTCTCATAAGAATTTTACAATTCACTTAAAATGAGATACAGTAATAATATTTTTATACATTTACAAAACAAAACATCCGGGCCGTTGGATAGAGAAGGTTTTCTTAGTTACTTTAGTGAGGATAAAATATGATTCTTTAGTTTGTTTTTAAATATTCTTAAACTATCACATTGTTTTATTTCATCTGGCAATTTGTTATATAGCTGTACTCCTTCAAATAGTATTGTTTCTTTACCATAATTAGTTCTTACAGTATCAACATGAAGTTTATATTTATTTCTTAAATTCGAAATATGCGATCTTTCAGAAATTTTTATTTCTGATTGTATGGAACCTGATTTTTTTTTTTATTAGAATGCATGTATTGTATGTGTAAAGTTGTGATATATTCATTATTTTTGTGTTGTTATAAAGTTGTGTCGTTGGAGTGAAATAGTCATAATTATATAAAATTTTGATTATCCTATTTTGTATTTTTTGTAAAGGATTTAAATTTGAAGTATTGGCGGATCCCCAAACCTGTATTAGATATTCTAAATGTGATTTTACTAACGAATTATATAAAATGTTTCGGACTCTTTTTGGTATGCAATTGGAAATTCTGTTGATTGCTCCTAATGTTGATTGTAACTTTGTTTTAATGTGGTTAATATGTATATTGAAGTTTGTCGTCTAACCATAAGGTATTTTTCATGATGAGAACGTTGTAATTTATCGTTGTTTATTGTCAGGGGAGTGAAGTCAGGTATCTTTTTATTTTTAGCAGAGAAAATAATAAATGAAGTTTTAGCTGTATTGATCGTTAATAGATTGTGTTTTAGCCATTCGTTTATCAAGTCTAGATCATTTTGTGCCAGGGATTGACAGGGATCCCGTACGTGATGTTCTGAGAAATACTCGAATAGTTACTAATTTTAACTACTTGCTATCTATTTTCTAGATATGACCTAAACATCGCTGGGGCAGTTCCTGTTAGGCCAATGTTAGATAATTTGGATAAAAGCTTTTGATGACTTACCGTATCAAAGGCTTTTTTAAATCAATAAAGATACCTAATGCAATGTTCTTTTTGCCAATATTAGTTTTAATTTTAGTAATTAAGTCTACTACAGCTGAAAGAGTACTCGACTTTGGACGGAACCCATATTGATGTTTACTTAAAAACTGTTTTTCAGTCAAATACCCATTTAAACGATTATATAAAATACGCTCAAATATTTTCGACATAACTGGCAAAACAGATAATGGTCTATAATTACTGGGATCGGATCGGCTTCTAGATTTAAATATAGGACTGACCTTTGCAATCTTAAGTGTATCGGGGTAGATTCCTTGTGCGAGACATACATTTATACAATTTGTAAGTATTAAAAGTAAAATACTTTTTAAGCATTTAATCGCTTTTGTGCTAATCCCATCCAATCCCGTACTTGTATTACAGTCCAACTTATCAATAATTTTAGAAACTTCGTCCATAATGCAAGGTGTAAAGTTTGTTAGTGTAATGTTATGTGTGTAACTATCATCATACATGTAAATGTTCTCAGTCTTTTCATGATATGACTTCGGTATTTTAGAAGCTAACTCCGTGCCGATTGACGAGAAAAAAGTATTAAAAAGATCACATATTTCGTTACCGTTGAAAATAATTCCTGAATCTGACATCAGTTTAGGAGGAGCTGAACTATCCTTAGTCTTATTTAAAGCTAATTTATTTATTAGTTCCCATATATTTTTTGGATTATTATTTGCCTTATCGAATAGATTATTATAATATATTTTTTTTATGTATCTTAATGAGTTTTGCTACTCTGTCTCGTTCTGTGTTAAATTGATTATGTATGGTCTCATTACCAGGTGAGGCTTTCATTTGCTTTCATTTGAGTTGTCCCAACATATTATAATTATTATTACTAGTCACAGGATTATTAAAGGTTGGCCAGTCAGGGATGAATGTTTACCTAAGATTAGCCTCCCTCAACCTCCCTCAATGAACGCCAAGATGACCGATCTCTTACCACTAGCATTACTCAATAATATGAAAAATTATACTAATGAAATAAAACACAACTAAAATCAATTATAGCCGACAATTCGGTTACATCCAATTCTATCATACAATTTAAACTACCAACTCAAAACTCAACTAAAAATAATTAATCTTAAAATTTAATAACAATTTATATTCAAATTATTCTCGAAGGTCAGACGCCTATCATGGATAAACTTTTTAAGATTTGGAATAGAATTCGCAGGCTTAATAGAAACTCTTCCAATTCACAACTTAAATTCAATTATATTTTTAATGAAACCGCAATTCCGCTAAATAATATTGTTTCGTAAATTTTGGTCACTGGGGAACAATAATTATATGTAGGAAAAATAAGAAATACTGGGAATTCGAGGAGCAGATTTCAAAAGCTTTATGTTCAGACAGACATAATTATTAAATAACCTTCATAAAAATATGAACTACCGATAAATAATTATTTTGAAAAAAAAAGAAAATTTTAGACCGTATTTTAAGAGTGTGTAGTTTTTATAAAAATTTACGTACGTAACGTACAAAATATGCACTCCTAGTATAGGATTATTCTAGAATTTCCATCGAAAGTCAACGTTACGTTACGTTATCATAGTCAATTCAAATTCCATTGTAGGTTCAGAAGAGACAAGTCGTAGCTTTGGGGCATATATATTGTATTTGACAACTGAAACTGGGCTTTGCAATATGCATTAGACAATGTAGATTAAACAATAGCAATGTATTGTGCTACTGAATTATTGATTTTTACTTTAAAATCTACTAATATTATAAATGCGAATGTTTGTGAGGATGTTTGTAACTCTTTCACGCAAAAACTACTGAGTGGATTTTGATGAAACTTTACAGTAATGTAGCTTATCCATCAGAATAACACATAGGTTATAATTTATCCCCGTACTTCTACGGGAACAGGAAGTACGCAGATGAAACCGCGGGGCGCTGCTAGTTAAATAATAAAATTTAAGCAATATTCACGTTCTGATGAAGATGATATGCTTAATAAATAAGAACAAATCAAAATATCTTTATTTCGTAGCAACTAGTGCATTTGAAATACGTTAAAAGACGTAGTCAATGAGAAATAAAAAAGCAGAAAAAAAACATCAATACGAATTCTATTAGTACACAAGTCATATTTAAACACCAAACATTTATTTATCTAGACACGCGGGAGCGTGTCAAGCCAAGTTCAGCTGGCAAGCAATGAATAAATTGAATGTGCCCCCTGACTTTGCATGGCAAACTTCACTTATTAAACATATTATTCAGTTTTAGCACCAAGGGGTTTTAGGCATCATTTGCTGTAGGTACCTATATGTACGATAAGTTTCGGTGTCAATATATTATTATCTGTTCCCATCTACCTCAAAAACCATCGAATACGATTCACAGTACAAATAAGCATGTAATATAAAAAATATATTAAATTTCTTCTTACCTTTACCATGGCACTTTGTACAGTCATCTCGACGACATGAAGTGTGAAGTTGTATCGATGTCCCTCCTCGTTGAAAGATATGTTACCAGTTAGACCTTCGATATCCGTCTGAGAAAAATGGTAATTTGAAAAATACCTTCAAATGTAAAAAAATAGCCTAACATAATTAGACAAAATAGTTACTAATTAATTACAAAATATAATCACAATAGAAAAAAACTTACAGCATACTATAACTTTAGAGGGTTTGTAGCTATTTTTATAAGCCGCGGTGGCTTTTGTACATAAAACTTGCTTTCAAATAATAGCACCGAAACCAAATTGGCTCATCTGTTTAAGAGCAATCGTGACACAGACACACATAATACTGATAACATATAGTACTGTGTACTACAATATAGGGTCGAAGAACATAAGGAATAAGTCTTTCAGCTTTATTAACAATTATACATCAAGAAGAAAATCACATAACATAAAATTACTAATGGTTGTCAAAACGAAAAGAAAACAACTTGACTCTACTCTCGCGTCCCGTACTAGTAGTGACCCCCGAGCCTTGCGGTAAAACTATGTAGTCGGGACTGCCTCCTATGACATAAGGTCCATACGCTATAAACACTATTTTCGTCTAAAACTGTACCTTCTTTATCAATCTCGATATTTTATCACCATGTTCAAATGGCACCACCCAACTCTTCCCGGGATTGCAGTCAATGACCTTCGTGGAGTTGGCTTGGGCCGCAGCTCTACGGAGGGCACTTCTGAATGCGTCTGGCTTCTTCCTCCAGAGACGACTTAGGGCATCCATTAGCACTTGCACCCCATCAAACATCAAAGCGGTTTGCGCCTAGGAAAATATCGGCTATTTGATACACAGTAACTAACATAGGATTGCACTTTTAATGTTGGAGATTTAGTTGTTATTTGTCGTTGGTAGATATCATAATTGATATGAATTCGCTGAGCTACGCTTCTAGATGCATGGGTGCCGCCATTTTGCTTGTTAACTCCATAAAACAGCTTTGCTGTATTTCGAAGAGGAGGGCAAGACAGTTAGTGTAATTACAAAAACTGAGGCTGAACATCTTATGTCCCTAAAAAGCTATGATAGGCAACAAATAAATGAGTTGCCTAGACTAGTTCAAACTGTGTTAACCTCACCATCAAGTGGCACATCTCCCAGTTAACTACTAAACGAATACACGAACCAATAGCGTTGCTTCATGCTACGTTCGCCCTTTCTCACTCTCTCTCAATCAGTCTCAATCGCTCTCTCCCTCTTCTTCAACACGTTGCACATCTTCGTGACGCATTTCATCCGTAAAAAAATTCACTTCAAAAAACATAGTAAGGGTTACATAGTCGATGATTCGGTTGGAGCTTAGTAATTATCGACTTTATATATTTTTTTAATTCAATATATTCAATTACATTATTACGATTGAGACGATTCAAACGACGAAAGACTGAAATCCATCAAGACATAAATTGGACAGAAAAAATATATATGTATTTGTGAACATACACAAAAAAGAAAATACCAATTTACTCAGTCGACTAACAAAGCCAATAAGTATCTCAGTATGTAGTGATTAAAGAAGTAAATCCAGATAATGCAAAGAAACAAAACGTTCTTTTAATTCAAAATCTCGCGATCTATTTTCACCAGGCATATTACATTAATACAATATTAATATAACGTGAAACAATATACGCACGTTACTTAAAATGTTAAGATCATACACTGTAATAATTCACTGGTCGCCCTCTTACGGTTTCATTACGGTGTAAGTTCGTGGAATTTACATAAACGCGTTATAACTCAACGTCCAAATTTTCTTCTGTACCATATTTAGCACCTCGCACCGACTTTATACGGGGTTTGTCGTAAAATTTTGTTGATACCGTGCAATGAAGGAGATTTATAAATAAGACCTTTTTTATGTATAGGTTTCTTATATTTTATGTAGTGTATTTAGACCCTTGTGTTTTATGCTTCAATTGGACACTTACTGATTGGGTTTCTTAATACTTGTACCATTTTGTATACTGAGTTTTACTATAAGTATGAATAAAATTAATTGTTTTAAATGTAGGTAATACCGTAATAGTTTTCTTAAAAAAAACAATCCATTTCAGATACAGATGTGATTAGATTTGAAACTAAATTATGTGAGTGATAAACAAATTATAAAATTATATATTTTATGTAATTACATATTATTATTAAAAACTTATTTTTAGTTTAAATAAACTATTAAAAACATATTTATAGTTTAAATAAACTATAAATATGGAAATAGGTTTTATAGCAATTTTTTTATAGGTACTTACATTTTATAATAAATTTGAATTGCATTTTTTTGAACTCAAACCAATTCGTATATAATGTATAATAAATCATTATGATAATATATGTACCTATTAAAATGCTGAAGGAACAGTACAATAAACGTCATGTAAATTTTCTGACATGTAATGAGACAGCTTAAGCTGAGGTCAGACACAGAACTCCTCCGGTATTGATTGGGTCATGATTGAGTGCAGGACTATAGCCTCATTGAAAACCAATAAAGTGTGCAGGATAAAATCAATGGCAAAAATTTAATTAATGTAAGTTGATAAACCTGACATGTTGGATGCATGGCGGGAAACCGTTTTGACGTTCATTGGAAGAGACTTATCCCGACGTAACAATTGCTAATGATTAAAATAATGGAATGAATAATCTAGCGGGTTTTCGGCCTCTTGAGTCAGAAGTCCGAGTTCGATCCGGATTCCGGATCCCTTTAGGCGTCTTGAAATGGGTTTTTCTAAATTTCATGCACCTGTACACGAGATCATAGCTCGCTTCCCTATAAAGGAAATTTGATAGTGTGTGAAGTACATGAGCTCGCAGTGGACCAACTCATCCGTGAACTATGGTCTAAAACCCTAATTGTCCAATTTCTGAGTAGTAGCGGGACCTAATTTTTCTTTTACTGAGGAAGTTAGTATGTGACAGATGAAAATTGGACGTAGCTCTTCCCACTACAGCCCGGAGATTGTCACCAATGCCGCCTTCTGTTAGGTGCCCAGGATCTACTAGCAACAGGGCACCTCGACGGCTAGTCCCTAAGGGGTTGTCCCGCACTACAGAACAACCACTCCCAGCGTCAGGAAAGTACGATGAGGACAGGTTATTGTTTTTTTTTTCTTTTATTCCGGGAAATGCACTGACGCATCCCGCAGGGGAGTGGGTCTCCCCAGGCAGGTATGTGGTAAGTTCAATTTACTTCGCTCAAAGTGCTGGCTCATCCTAGGCTACAAAGCCCCACCGCCACGACAAATCCTGAAACCTGGTGAAGAGTAGTAGACCTATAATGGATGATGATGATCGTAAACTCTATTCAAAATTAATACCTCTCAGTGAAATATTGCTTAACTTGATTGGCGTTGGAAATAAAGACACTTCAACGGCTTCAATAAGTTGAAAAGTTAAGTAACATTAGGTAGAGCGAAAATAAATTGAACTTCCAAACGAAACCATTTGAGACAAGGCACTGAAATGGCGAACTTTGGTGAACTTCCAAATTAATTTCCTATTATTAGTTGTGTTAACAACATTGTATGACGACTAAAGTTTAAATCATATAAAAAGTTATACGAAGGGAGATGTCGAAGTTTGATTTTATTATAAGACAATTTTATTCTCCTAAGGTTCGATTGAATACAGGCTATTTTGGTGTTTGTTGAAAGAGTCTTTGGGCCATTATTGAATGGAAAATTATAGTGATAGTGAGGTATGGAAAATTATAGAGATAATCATACCGAGCAGAGGTTTGTAAAAGTATAAAAGTAAATAATTCAATATCAACCCTTATATGTCCCACTGCTGGGCACGGGTCTCCTCGGCCAATAGTCCACCGCGCTGGCCCAGTGCGGGGTAGTGAACTTCACATACCTTCAAAGACTTTCAATCTTATCAGGCATGCGGGTTTCCTCACGATGTTTTTCTTCACCGATGAGCGAACGGTGGTCTCATGTTTGTAGTGCACCTAGAAATTTAGTAAAACCCATTTCAAGGCACATACGGACGGGTCAGGATCGAACCCGGAACCTCTCGCAAAAGAGGCCGAGTCCGTCCACCACTGGACCATCGTCCCACTGGACCATCGTCGCTTAGTTTTACCATGCTTTGGAGATAAGGGCAAGACAAGCTGTATAAATACTGGCACATTAACCTCTTATCCTTTTTTAACGCGGACTTATTACTATAGTTTCTTAAATAATCAAAAATAATCACAAAAAACGTGTGCACGCACCGATATAGTTCCCTTGAACCTGGGGTCCATACGACGCAAGCCTTCCATGAAGTCGCGGACAATCTTCCGCGAATGGTCAACGATACGGAAACCTGTGATGTTAACCGCTCCGTACTCCGTCACTTCGTTTTCCCAGTGATCGTCCATAACCTACAAATGGAAATACCTTGAGTTAGAAAACTTGGGCACGTGACCAGGGTGCTGAGTGCATTCATTTATCTTATACCCTTTTAGAATTCTAATTAAGATAGTCACAAGTTTACGAGTTTCATATTCTAGAATAGTGATTCCCAAAGTGGTATATATCGACCCCTAGGTGTCTATGACAACCTGCAAGAGGTCTACGTCAGCGAAAAAAAATTTGGGGGTCCATGAAATGAAAATGGGGGTCCATGAAAATTAAGAAAATTAATTTCGTTTTCATAATGAAGAACCAATGAGTCATTCAACCAAGAAGATTTTTACTATTATCATGAAATATCTTTAAACGAGCAAAAAAAAAGGTCAGCACGTGATGCAGGAAAAGTTTGAAAGGGGTCCATGACGCAAAAGTGTTTGGGAAACACTGTTCTAGAACGACCAGAATGAAATAATTTAGAAATATTAGTAATTATTTCCAGCGATTTTTTTCTAAACTAAAATTACTATATTTTATTCATTTGTTATGGTTTGACTGCAATGTTTGAATTAATCTATCTAACAAAAAAGCATCGTATAATAATAATGAAAAAGCTGACATACTAATTTGGCGTCGAAAAGATAATATGTCAGAATGATTAAAAACCCATCTAATGTTCAATTCAAATCTAAAAGATTTGTCAAGATGTTCAATTAGATATCTAAAAGATTTGTCAGGATGCTCAATTAGAGTAAAATATTTGTCATGATGCTCAATTAGAGTAAAATATTTGTTAAGATGTTCAAGAAGACATCTAAGCTATTTATCAGAATGCTCAATGCCAAAAAGATTCATCAAATTCTATCCAGTTCTTTTCATGCGATTAAATAACATCATAACTTTGGTATATTTTATAAAATACAAGACTAATAATATCGCACTAAGTGACAACAACTAAAATAATAGTGAAGTATAAAATTGCCAGACGTAATGCCCCTTCTGTATTCCTGTCTTGCTTTTATCTTGCAACATTTTTCACCTGTAAAGTTAAGTGCGGCAATTTTCAATGTGCCAATAGTAATAAAAGGTGTCAGTGTAACTTAATATCAAGCAAGTATTTGCACTCATATATTTTATATTTGTAGCATAATAATATAATAAAAAGCATAAAATATTTTCATAATCTGTATAATTACACTCTCTTATTTTCAAACTTTAACTAAAATTTGAATGCTAAATCAACTGTCGATTTGTTAATTAATGTAATTACATATTTATAGAATGTAGTTGTTGTTGTAAATAATTCAATAAATATAAGTTTTATAAGCAAGTTGTGACCGAATGTAATTAGTTATTGTATCTAGATTAGACTATTGTAATATACTTCTTTGATGTCTTTATTGATGCAAAACTGTATTTGGTCCTAATAAATAAATAAATAATATGTATGATAAATTAACCGTTTTTTCACTTACGATATTAGAGCTTTTTTCTAGGATTCATCAAGCCCTGAATTAAAAAAAAATCTTTCTTTTTAGATGTAAAATTTTGTATCTACATTTTTTTTAATTCAATAGGCCCTTTTAATTTCATCAAAACATCCAAACAAATCAATCTTCTTTTGTTTTTAGCTTTGTGATATAATGGTTTAAATAATTTTTATTTATAATATACATACAAAAATAAATGCACACCTAATTCCAAACCTTTATCAGTACCTATTTAGTCTTTTTTGTCGAATGCCAAGATTAAGTCAAAACTAACAGGCTAGTCTTGGATGCACTCGTCTAAGTTTATGTGCAATGGGTCACCATTGCAATCTAAAATTATCGGTTTTTTAAATATAATTGTAACGTATTTCCAAATTATTACAGGAATCACAATATGTAAAATAGGTTTCTAGTGTACTTTAGTCGAGAGCAGAGATTCGAGCGCAACCACGCGAATGCGCGGTACACACAATGGCATGCCTCGCATTTTGCTCTTGAATATTTCGAATGACTCCGAAATAAACTAATAAACATATAACGAAGGCATTATATTTCTAACTACTCAATATTTGGTAGAAATATATTATTATTAAATTTAAATAATTTTGACTAATACACAAAAATTAAAAAATAGCTACTCAATATTATAATTTAAGCATAAAACAATAAAGAATTATAGCTGATTTCAAAATCAGGATTGTTTTTTTATTTTTTTTTTACATGTATGTCATGTACCAAATGGTGTAAATAAGTCAATGTATATTTTCAGACTTGATCATATTTTTTGATCGATAAATATTTATGGATTTTTATCATGTTTTTTGTATCAGACACGTGATAAAGATTTAATTATTTATAAGATTAATATTCAATTATCCTTACAACGTAATCAAATGTACATAGTAAATATTTTAGCTAACATTCTTATTTTCTATTCACGTAACAGTCCTGTGGACAAGGCATCTATACAATGCTGAAATACATTTCGAAACAAAAGATAAAAACACGGATATAGTCGTATTAAGAGTTACGAAAATATGTAAATAAAAATTGGAAATGTTAAATGAAAGGAAGAAAAGGAATTAAAACAGTTTAAATGGAAAATATTTCTTATCACAAACGAAAAATGGGAAAGTTTTAAGTTAAAGAACCAATCTTACCAGTCCACTAAGCATATAGTGATATGTCCTACGTCCCAATTGCACTTTCCGTACATGCTCAACTAGAATGCTTTTTGCGTTTTTTGCATTGCAATCAAGTACAATCCTTTTATTACTCCAACGGTCGTATTGCTCCAATGCCAGTAGGAAGTCCATTGCGTCAGATGCGTTGTTAATACGTTTCACTAGTGATATTTTAAACGCCGTCCTTCCTGGTTGCATTGTTTGATAAAGTTGCTGGAGACGCAGTAATCCTGTGAAAATATTTATTTTTAGTAACATGAAAGTATTACATAATAGTCTTATTTCTTTGTCGTTTGTAACCTTTGTTCCCTTTGTTCCTTGTAACATCGTCTAGGTATTGCGAAGCTATGTTGCTTGTGTGTAATAAATTGTTAACTTTATTTTTAATGTTTAATATGTGATGATGATCGTTTACAATAATATTACACCTATCAAGGTTAAATTAAAAAAATCCAAAGGCTTCAGCAAATAAAACATAATCAGCAAGCCCCAAATTGAAAAAAAAAAATACTTTCGTACAATGTCCAAAAGTGATAGATAATATTATGCTGTGTTTCTACCTACTTGTGTCTTAAAGTAGGCAAGGGGGTATCTTAAAGTAGGTAAGGTTAGGTTAGTTGGAGCTACTTGGAGCGAGAGCAACCTCATCTCATCTGATTTACGCATGGGTGGCATAGATAAATGAAAACAGAGACAAGAAAATTAAAAGTGTATCTCTAAAATTACAAAAAATAGTACCATAAAATGTAGTTACAATATTTCACAAAATTTTTACCAGGACACATAAATTCAACCCAGAAACTCTTTTTATTCATACAAACCATTTTAATGAACGTTTTATCGAATTAAATCCCATAAAACAAACGATAGGAGAAAAGGATAAAGCGTTCATGGTTGGAGCAAAAAATATAAACAATTTTACTCCGAAAGGGCGCCCCGAGCGGCTGTTACATCCGTTAGTATATTATCGCTTGCTAACTTTATGAGATGCCCTAGTTTTTATGTCGAAGAAAAAGCGAAAGGCTTTTGGGTCACCTATTGTAAACGATTGAATCATTTGACATATTTCAAACCTTGCACATTTGGAAATTTTGGATGCATTGAATTTGAGGCTTTATTTATGTGTAAACGATGAAAATGGTCGTGCTAGAAGTGAATTAATGCCGATTTTTTTTACGTTTTTTGTTTATGTAAATGTTAACATGAGAATAAATTAACTAAAAGTATTTTAGTGGCCTCGTCTTTATAAATTTATATATACCTAATGGAATTCTAAAATGTTGCTTTAACTTACTTTCAAACATCGAAATTGATTGAAACTTTGCCAACTTAACAAGAGCTAACAACGGCGTATTTTTCTACTAATTTTTAAAAAGATCTTTGTTCTTAACCATAACTCCCCACCCCATTCCTACAAAGATCATAAATTATAAAAATGTCAAAAATATTCCAAAATGAAAATGTCTGTCGGTAAACAACTAAGCTTTTCAATTGTCACTGAATTAATCCTTTAATCCAAACTGTTCCCCCGAGATAAATGTGGGAAACTTTCCAACTATTCATAACATGTGACGCATTCGAACTGGCGACCCTTGAGGTTTGCGACTCGACTAATGGCAAATGGCAGCTTGCAACATCAATCATATTAACCAATTGTAGATGATTGAGCGTTGGAATTACAGAAATGGTCGGTGATATACAATCTCGGCGTGGCAATTCAAAATAAGTATATAATAGAGTTTCAATACGCAATAAAAAGCTTAAACAAAAATTAGAATAAGTATAAAAAAAAGTTTTATTAAAATCTTTAGAAATAAAAAAATAATACCATTTTAAAATTACTGTCACTTTTGAATAGTAAAACCACTAGTCATATTTAACAGGGCTCAAAAACGCGATAGACCTCAACGAAGATGTCGGGACCTCAACGCTTTTTGAAAAGTCTGCAACAGTGGCATAGTGTAGCTGTTTATAGAGACGCTTGAAAAAACAGAGCCTTTGCCTGGAAGTACTACAGGACAATACAGGTAAAAAAAGAACTCGAACAGCTTGTAGTTTTAAAGTTGATATATTTTCTTTTTTTTTAATTTGAAAGATAATTACACCATGCGAAGCAGTTGATATATTTCACAAGCAATGATAATATTGACTTCGTCATTCATAATTGGCAAGAAACAATTAAATCAATGCTACTTGATTAATTAAATTATGCTAATATACACCGTAATACCAACTATTGAAATTATAATTACATAAATTAATATTATAAATAGAGATTATACTCTACCTAGACAAAGTTAATAGTGTGTTAATACTAAATTATATTTTATTATTAGCATGCCTAACTAAAAAACGAATTCGGGCCCCTGATCCGTCTCTTATACTGATACAAACTTGATTCGTGACATAACGTAACAGAGGAAAAATTAATCTATCTTATTTCTGGGTCGGACTGATTCCAGCCTGATAAAACTTTTTCTTGCTATATAGGTAGCTTATATGCACATCGATTTAAATAATACTTAATACAGATCATCATTATCAGGGTGCTCCATCTAATGACATATTAGATGCGGTATAGGGCACAACTCACACAAGATTCCTAATTTTCATCCATAACCCATTTGTTTGTAGTAAATAAAAAGCATCGGTTTCAAAACCCGCGGGTAGGAACCGGGAACAAATTAATTACATTTTAGTAGTTATTATTTTCAACCCCCGTCGCAAAAAGAATATCGCTTTGGATGCGTTCTTTTTGTATGGCAATAAGTTAGCTTTGTTGGTTAAACAATACGCTTTATCAAAATCGGTTCAGCTTTTTCGCTCATTATTAGCTCGTTTGTTTTTGAGTTGTATGTTAATAAGTATAAAATTTTATTTACTAGCTTTTAAAATTTCTCACTTTTATTTATTTTTTAAATTGAAACGTACTGAAATACGAAAGTCGTTCGACTAAAGCCGTTTTTCTAAATCAATTTGGACTCAATTAAGTGTCCTCGCTGTAGTAATTTTGTTGCACAAAAAAATCTGATTTCTTTAAAACCTTAGATTTTGTTTAAATCCTACTAATGTCGCAGAGTTTTTGAGTTTATTATTCTAGAAAGAAAGTTCTGGAGAACATTTTATATTTTAGTTTCCTTTAATGGCCCTAATTAAATCGATTTTCATAAACTGATTGTTGAAATATAAATAACAATCTAAATAGATAACAATCTACAGTAAAAGAACAATATTTAGATTCGATATTTAATGTATTTTTAAATTATTTTAGTTATTAGAATAAAATACAATATTTTTTTATATGATGAAATATATTATGATCTTTTTTATATAAAAAAGACCCCTTTTTTATATGGTTTTTAATATTTATGTTAAATCTAGAGGCTGATTTGGATGACGATCATATATTTAGCTATAACATTTAGATAAAGTCTAACATAAATAATAAAACTTTCTAAAAAAAAAAAAGGTGACTTCGAGTACAAAAACCTCGAACGGGTTATATCGAACATTCTACTCCTCCTTGTTCGATTTTCAGTTCTGAGAGTCGGGACCTCCCCTCCCCAGCATCGCGTTTTGTTCATCCAGCTTTCTAAGTACACGTTAATCAACGCAATGCCAGCCGATTGGCATAATCACCACTTCTCCCTGATAATAAACTTTTATTGAATACGAAACTTATTAAATGTCTGTAATTACAACTCGCAAAAGGCGAAAATTAAAAGCTTTTCACGCTGGCGCTGACACTGCGGTCGGCGGTATCGACTTGTCCGATTCTATTTTATGACTCGCTTCACTCGAGATAGAATTGGCCAAATCTTATGATTAAACATTAGTATTGCTACATTTTATCGTTTTCGACGGCTTGGAAGTATGATTTCTCTGATGTATACGGAACTTATAAAAAATAGTCGATGGGAAAAGGTAGAAAATGATGGGATAATACTCTCGAAAAAAAAGTATATCGTGGCAAGTGGAACACAATATTTGGCCATATAGAAATATATTATGATGTCGTCACTACTCAGCCGGCTTATAATTTCACATTTTTTTAACGATTTGATAAAATTATTTTACTATTTTCCCAATATGGTGAGACCTAAGTGAGATAATGGTATTTCAAAATCTTTTTTGCCAGGCTGTATCTACTATAAAATGAGTCCCTAAAATATACATTTTACGTACGCACATAAGTAATTCAGAATCACCGCGCCAAGTTAGATTATTTTTTTCCGTTAGCTGTCATCAAGCCAAGGTTGATATGAAAAAAAAAATGTGACAGATATTCTATTTTACAAAAAAAAAAGAGAATAATGTTCACGAGGATCAGCTTGATATGAACGAATAAAATATTAAAAAAGTCCAATCATGTTTTTGTTTAACAGTATTACTTATTATTGTTGTGCAAGAGTGAAACCATATAGCACGGATCCTTACAATTAATATTCTTTATGTGTTCAAGGCTTCGTCACCTTAAATAAAATCTTCAGTATAATAAAGGCTTTAAATTTGGCAGGCAATTTCGAGTACCGCTGCAGTGTCAATGGAAGATTTATACAAATTCCTCGGGGAACAACGGGAAATTGGAAGAAACATTTTACGGACAAAATCGTTGAGCTACTGATAGATTTATTTGACACAGATAATGTTGGTATAATTAACTCTGTTTACGTATTACATGCGAGCATTGTTAAAAATAAAACCTATGCAGTGATTACAGTTATTTATTGACTTGAATAATTATAAAGCTAAATAATGTTTTTACATGTTATTCATATTAAAAATCATAAAATAAATAAAGATGGCTTTGAATGACGACTCGATTCATATGTCGATTAGAATCGATTCATATTCTCGAGATACATCACTATGTGCGGTTACTTTCACGTCGCGAAAATTGTTACGCTACTAAGTACGACTATTATGAAGGGGACATAATTTTGAATATAATATTATAGTCTCCAAAAACTTCAACATATTGTATTTGAACTGTTAATAATATTCGTTTTTCTATAAATATTAACGGACTGAATATTAACGAGTGCGGTGATAAATTATAACCTATGTGTTACTCTGATGTATAAGCTAGATAATTGTAAAGTTTCATGAAAATCCATTCAGTAGCTTTTACGTGAAAGAATAATAAACATCCAGATTTACAAACTTTCGCGTTTATAATATTAGTAGGATTTAAACTGCTACGACGGATGGACTGCTACTAACAAAGAATCTCCGTCCTTTTTTTTCAAATTCATTTAGTTCAAAGTTGTCTTTATATCAGGTTAGATTTATAACCTATAACCATCATAATATTGAATATTATATTCTATTAGAAAAATACCGCCTACTGATGGACAAAGTCCAATTATTTGATAATTTCTCACATGGCTATCTACACCCTTTAACTTTCACATTATATTAAATATGGTGTTATTATAGATCAATGTTTTAATAGATTTTGGTGTTTTTCTGAGTATAGTATAATATGTATGTATTAGTTCAATATTAGTACAAAATATAGATGAAGCCGCGGGCACAAACAGTATAAAATAATAGTGTAGGTGGAATTATGGTAACAAAGCATTTATATTAATCAAAGATTTCGTATAATATCAACCAAGAAGAAAATTCTTCAACCAATCTTAAGAATTTTTGGGTTCCCCGGTCATAATAAAGCAAAACTAATTTAATTTTTTTCTTATGTACTTTCTATAATGAAATCATTTTTACAGATTTTATGGGATACTTTCCCTACAGGAATTATAATATAGTACGATACAATAATATGGTCAGTAACAAGACTTATAGCTTCAGGCGGCCGCTACCATCGGCAGTGGTTTTAGGTGGGTATGGACTTTGAACACACATTTAAAAACAAAGAAAGTTTTACAACGTACCTCACGTAAGTCTGATACAAAATGGCCAGCGAAACTCGCACGATATGCTAATAATTATTACGCTGCATACGCCTTTATGTTCATTAGTTCCTCATGTCATTTGTTTGCGCATGAAAATAAAATAATCTCTGTTATCGAAATTATGTATAATGGACAGAGCGAGCGTGGAAATTATTTTCGGGTGAATTAACATGGTTTTCTTGCATAAACGGCGCAAGCACTTCCCTATAATCTGAGTAACAAGACACAGTTTCCTGTCAAAAAAAAGTATACGGAACTGCTATATATTTAAGGACACTCTTGGCATATTAACGTATCTAGTTTTGTCAATATTCAAATAGTGGAAGTAAGAGAAATCGGTCTGCAATATTAATACTCGTAATCATAAAAACTATTGGAACGACCCAAAGTCCATTCAAAAGTATACGATTATATAAAAATTATATCATTCTAATATTGAGATGATAATATCAAAATTTTCAATGTTGTCGTTATCAAGAACAATTGGAATTTTTACATGAATTACATCAAGCGGAAGATCGGTGCTGACAGCAATGCCAGCAAATGAAGAGCTTGAGACCGGGTTTGCAATGCCCTTAATTTAAAATTGTTTATATACATAAGTGGTTTTATGATTAATTGTTGGTCTTGCAAATAAAAAAGTTATTATTATTATTATTAATTACAATTAAACTACTTTTAGGCCTATATTCACCAGTGAACGGATAGATACTTATAGTGATGATGATGATGATAATGCTTTAAGCTTGCGATTAAATATAAAATACTTTGTAGTGTTAGAATAAACTTGAAACTAAATTCTAGGTTCAATTCACCCTAGTTTTTAACAAACAGTTACAGAGAATTAAATCAGAGAAAGCGACACGCCAATAACGACCTGAAATGCACTATATAGAATTATAAGTAGTGAGTGGACAGAAAAAAATAAGAGGATATTAAAAATAAGTAAGAATATTTAAACTATAGATAATAAGCTTTTATTAAAATAAGGGTAATACAATCTAGTGTAAGAACAACGAAGATGGATATTATTTTCCTACAATATTCATAAATTCCATCTCGTTTGTAAAGATTACATTTTATGAAAATTCCAGTGTCATAGCTTTTACTTAAGAGACTAATTTAAAATAAATTTAAAGGCAAATGTTGAAATAATGAACATGTAGCTTCTGAGGAGAATGAAAATTTAACGCAAGACTGAAAAATGGCGAAATATATTCAGTATAACCGGTGTAGCCTTGGTAGAGATCGGACGGAGTGAAATATTCAAATATCTTACAACTCACTCTTATACGTTCATAACTCGTTGAATTCAATTATTCTTCGAGACGAAAGTTATCAGAGTTAAAACTCTATTAATCAATTAAGTTTATAGAACATTATCATTTGATTATTACTTTGTGGATATTTCGAATTATATTTTGCTATATTGCAAATAGTCTTATTAAAATTCATTACTTTTATGATTATTTTTTTTAGTATTATAATTTTGAATAGAATATATTATTATTATCATACTGAAGCAAAAATATAAATCCGGTTCGAAGGACCATAGTTTATAGGTACTATAGTTTGGTTTGCAATATATGGCTAATCATAATAAGTCTTCAGAAGTCCAAACATTTATAAAATATAAGGTGTGAGACCGTTGGTTTAAAACAATATTATATTTATTTTTGTTCCTAATGATTAAGTTTGTATATTCTTATCTTTTTAAATAAGAAGTTAAAACTAGTACAGTCAAAGGACAAATCCAAGTTTTACTTCCTTGTTTGCTTTGTAACTTTTTACTGTATCGGTTCGATCGTATCGATTCCGCTTTGTAGCCGAAATACGATAGAATGCGCTATCGACATATTGTTGACATGCGAGGTTTAATTTGTAGTTGTGAAAAGATCGACACTTTGGTGCGCTAGTGGTCTATGGTATAAAAGTTATTTTGTACTCTTTTACAAGAGCCATTTGTATCATTATTATCATCCCTCGCAAAACCCCCTTTAGTTGATTTTGCTTATTATATAGATAGTATTATGGAATATTATTGACTGATCTGCGTATATTAAACATATCACATTTTTAGCTTGATACTCATTTTTACTATATTTTACTATATTCCAATAGTAGAGAGCTTATCTATGCTTTGTGACGTCATTTCAAACTAAAAATGGAACAAAACGTATTGTATAGAGCCGTTACAAAAACAAATTCACTCGCTTTGTATTATTTAACCATTTCAATATTAGAATTTTGAAAGCTTTATGATATTTCATGCTTAGTTTTCGTGTTTAGTAAAAAAAAACTAGCTGCAGCATGAACGAAGTAAATGCACACAAATTGTGTTATTTTACTTCTACGTAAGCTACCTGCTATCAGAAAGTTTTATACGATTCAAAATTTTATACGAAAATAACAGCTACTATTTCTTTGTGTAAGACTTACTTCGTGAAGCTTCTCTCTGAAGTCTCTGTTTAAAGTGATAATATTACATACGAACAACAGACTACTCCGGACACAAAAGGAAAATTACAAAATATAACGTATTTCATGGATCATCATCATCATCATCATTATGATTTCAGGGATAAGGGATCTCAAAAATTCTCAATCTAATTATTATTACGAAAAGTCTCTTTGAAATTTAAAAAAAATCTATTAAGAGCACACTAAAATCTTTAAAACTAAATTAAAAGCCTAGCCTAGCCCGTCCACTGCTCCTGTAAGATAAAAGCGCTGAGCACAAACGTGCTGAGATGACAAAAACCTAGAACTAAAAACTGGCTCACGTATATGCTATGGTATTTATATTTGAGTCATATCACTACATATTATAAAACAAAGTCGCTTTTTCTGTCCCTATATCCCTTTGTACGCTTAAATCTTTAAAACTACGCAACGGATTTTGATGCGGTTTTCTTTAATGGATAGGACAATTCAAGAGGAAGGTTTATGTATATAATTTATTAAGTTTTTATATACATTGGCTAAGATATAACAATAATTGTTGGAGGTGTCGGAAAAAAATTGGCCGTCTGGGAGTTTCCAACGAAAACGCTGCCTAAACCCTTTGAGATGTAACAAAATAATGTATGGTGGAATTGTGTATCTTAAATAGGTATATAAAAAAGTCCGCGATGGCATATGTCTATCTCTTAGGGATATCATACTATATCCATTTAAAACTTTAAAAAATGGACAATTATAACGCGATAATTTGAAAGTTATTTACACAAATACGGTATGAATCAATCTGGAGCACTTAATGAAGATTATTTTTCCCCTTAACATCATGCAAATTAAATGAATACTTTCGAAGATATGGCAATATCAAAATAATACGCAAGAAAATAAATCGCGTTGCCGTGATTTGAGAGGGCAGTGTAATATGTAATAGTATCCTAAATAGTAAATATGCATGCAGAAAGTCTGCGAAGGAATATAATATCTTTATATTCAAGATACCATATTATATCCATTTTAATACAAAAACTTAGTCATTATTGAAATGGAAAATGATCGTCATCAAACATGATACATCCGTAAACCTAAGTTCACGCGGGCGAAGCTGCGGGTAACAGCTAGTTATTAGTATAATATTATAAGTTTACCGGTGAAGCAAAACACAGTGAGGAAACCAGCAGCAGATTAAAACTCGGTAAACGATACAAAGAGGAATATAATTATTAATAAAGTAAAAGGCGTAAATAAAGATAATAAGAGAGACGTGGTTTAATTATTACACGAAACCTTTTGAAAGAGGAGATCAAGTAAATTAGTATCCATTAAATATACTTAATACAATCAAAAATATCGCTTCAATAATTCAACTATAACATTATTGAACCTTTTCAATCTGTATCATGAGTTTGTTTTAAGGAAGCTC
This sequence comes from Lycaena phlaeas, assembly GCA_905333005.2. Classification (NCBI taxonomy): domain Eukaryota; kingdom Metazoa; phylum Arthropoda; class Insecta; order Lepidoptera; family Lycaenidae; genus Lycaena; species Lycaena phlaeas. The sequence continues at coordinate 18,774,749 of HG995168.1, read as the reverse complement.
TCTGTTATATTGGCTATATTGAACGGAAATGCGTGGAGCGACAGAAACGCCTTATTAACATACGCGGAATGTTCTGGTAATGGAAAATACACAGACAGTAGGTTTATGTTTAAAACAGTATTTGAATAAAGAAAAAAATATAATGGGCATTCGTGTCTGTGAAATGCATTTTATTGTACATATATTTTTGTTCGTTGATGGACAGTTGATAGTTAATGAATATTAATGATCATACTTGATATTAATGATAGAAATATTGAGAAGGCGCATCTAATGCACTTAATGCACTCAACGCAAATATTATTTGATCGCTAGTAAAGAAGTGGACGGTCCGTATTCGATGCAAGTGGCAACTGGAAAGGTATTGATCGTCTTAGCGTTCATTAAGGGTATGATTAGTTTGTGAATGGATAAATGTGGATGATGATGATGATTATGACAAAGTACGTAAAAGTGAACAATAGGAAATAATTTATGAAATTTGGTGCAGCAACAGGTGCATTAAAACACTAACTATTTCACACAAAGTTCTCAACAGCAATTTTCTGTTTATTTATGTTCAAAAGTTTAGTGCAACTTTTTCTGAGGATTCTATTTTAAATGTGGTGATTTATTTTTATATTCACATATCTTTTGTCCTAGATCATCTTTATCTAGATGTACATAACGACTAGATTTTGAATATAGAAATTGTCAATTGTGTAGAACCTAAGAGTACATTAGCGAAGTGATCTATCAAGGTACTAAAGTTGCCGACGTAAGGCGAGTAATTAGCACTGAAGTGACAGTAGGCCATTTGGCCATTAAAATCTAAGGGAACATGATGAGCTAGATTTAGTACCAAAACAAATACTAGATTCTACATTAGAATTTTCGACTATTTGATCATTCTAAATGTAAGGTACTAATCGGAGAAAATTTGACTTTTATTATGGGATATTTTATTCAACGGCCAGTTCAAATTGTCACCAATTACATATAATAAAGTAAAACAAAAAGTGTGTGTGTCAGTTCCAACGCACAACAGGAGTTTACTCCTTACGAACGAAAATAAATGGATTAGTGAATAAGGATAAATAAATGCATTTCTTATGATACAGTTTTTATTAAATAATATTTTTATTAAATATACAACGAATTTGTTAAAATACATAACATAACCATCATCACTACATATTATAAAACAAAGTCGCTTTTTCTGTCCCTATGTCCCTTTGTACGCTTAAATCTTTAAAACTACGCAACGGATTTTGATGCGGTTTTTTCAATGGATAGGACAATTCAAGAGGAAAGTTTATGTACATAATCTATTAAGTTTTTATATACATTGGTAAATCTAAGTACACACGGGCGAAGCTGCGGGTAACAGCTAGTTAAAGCATAATCAACAATAAATTAATGCAGCTTAACAACATCTTTAAATACTGAGACAATCGGCTCCTTTTTCGTTTTGCAAAACATCGTGTAGCACCGTAGTTTGATTTTACTCCCATAGATTTTCATACCCTGGCCTTATATTATATGAAAATCGATTATTAAGGAGTAAACTCTAACTAAAAAAATTAAGGTGTTGTAAGAATAATATCTTAGTAGATCCACTAGTACAACAAGAGTACTATGTAAATCACAAGAAATACTCGTACATAGTAAATACGACATCCAAGTCCTAGCTGGTAATTAGATTTTGTTTGTAATTATAGTTGCAATTAGTTGAATTAGTTAGGAGTAGTCAATTACGCAAAGAGCGGAGCATCTGAAAGTGGACAGTAAATATTTCATAGTAATAATAACTCCCCTTTATAACTGTGAAAGACATTTTAACAATATACTACCTGATTTTCTATTCTTTACCGTCTTACATTAGAAACCAATAACTAGAAAATCTTAAAGTGGAAAAACAACAAAATTTGGAGATTAAATTAAATGATGTTCCTAATTTATTTATTTGACGGCTGACTGGTCGAGGTGTCAGAATAGTGGACACAGCTTTTGTGCTGTAGCGGGTTCGATTTCCGGCAGATGCCGATGATTTTCATAATGAGTAATAGATGTCTTCCGCTGCATATTATTATAATAATATATAACGTAGTAAATATCGCATCCAACGAGTGCGAGTGGCAGGGGATCGGTCGTCTTGGCGTTCATTGAGGGAGGCCTCTGTTCAGCAGTTGACGGATAAGGCTGATCATGATGATGATGATGATGAAACATATAACTTAAATTTACTACGTGGCTATATTTACTTGGTGTAATTGATAGAATAATATTTATTCCTATAAAAATGTTAAAATACAATGTATACTTTTTATATCTTCCAATCATTTGTTAAATTAAATAAAAACATTTAGCGTGAAATCAAATCTAAAAAAATAAAATCATCGGTTTGTGATACCATAGGAAAATTTCATTTCATTTCAACATTAATGTTTATTATTTATATGTTATTTCGTAATAATATAACTTAAATGGCGAACGCATTCATACTTTCCAAACGTAATGAATTTTGACGTTTCGCCGTATCGTGGTCGAGTCGAGCTCTCGCGTGTCTCCTCAAATAAATACCGAAAACCGTCTGGACTCATCATCCCGTCGACGCGTATAGTTTTATTCGCGGTGCGACATCATCACGGGTGTGGAAAACAGTATAGAGAAGACGAGGCGCCTTTAACATCTTGCGCGGGGCAACGGGAACCAGGTTCGTCCCTAATACTTTATACCTTTTCCTAACATATGTCTATAATTAATTAACTTTTACAACATTTATACATAACAAGTAACTAAAGCGTTCGTTATTACTCCACCCATTTTACATAGTTTCAATGAGATAGCGTAATTTACTTCAGTGCGCAAAAAAGACACGAAAGACGGTAGCGTCGCTAATGAACACAACGCACGTATACGCCATAACCGGCGAAAGTATGAAATAAATCATACAAAACACAAGTAAATAATATGATTTATTACAATTGTCTTGATACGTAGCATTACTATCGATTTTTTTTAATTTATAGTTACGGAATAAATATATTAAGGAAAAAGAAAAAAATAGACACTCCTTATAGAGAATCTATGGGTGAAATTTTCACTAATCGTATTTTCCACTTTTAAATTGCTAAAATTTCATTCACGTAACTTACTTTGCTTACAATAGCGAAAGGTACACTGCTGAAAATTCGATTATCATTTCGTTTTTATTTACATACAGAATAAAATATTATCTACATATGAAATATAGAATCAGCAAATATCTTGATCTTCAATTTTCACCTTTTCTTTCTTATATTATGAAAGAATCATATTTTTTTGCATCGATTTTATTTATAACCGCTAAGCTTTCGTCTTGACGCCAAAACACGAAGTATGGCATAATTCTATGGAGACGGATATTGAGTTTGCAAAATGTATAACAAAAACACGTTCTAGCTAAAAGTAGTTTATTTTTGTAAGACTTAGGTATTTGATGAAGCATGATGTAACTTTTTGTTCTTCTACTTTAGCCCCTAAGTGATGGTATATCATAATTGTTTTCTGATTTGTACACTTGGTAATAAAACAAACTGTTTTAAATGTAGTATGTGATATTTATACTTATTTGATTGCTATGTTGTATTCTTGATATATTTTGTAAATTTGTAAATCTCGTACATAAAATGATATACAATATTTGTAAACTTGTTATGTGAAAAAGTCAGTTAAAAAAGAACAAATACGCTACTTTATTTAAATCAAATGATATAATACAGCATAACAACGGACAATAAAATAACAAACAAGAATAAAAACTTCAGAAACACCCACTTATAGACAGCTAAACGACTATAATTATTATTATCTAAATTGTCGGTATTAATTAAAGAAATTAAGCTTGGTTTTGAATTTGTTCTTCCAAATACAATAAAAGTACTTGATATTATTGTTTATGAGTTTAATTTAATACAAGTTGTAAAATAACTGAGTCCGACCCTTCCAATATTTGGACCCACTCGACTGAGTTATAATAATTTTAAGTCAATAATGGCTAAAATAATTGATTTTAATTGTTTATATTTTATAAACGTGTTTTTTTGCGCGCGAAGATGGGAATGAGCGCATACACAATATGCATAAGTTACTAAGTTTGATTCTAGTTATATTTTATATTCTAAGATTTTTCTGAATTTACCCTTGCCAAAGGGAAGAAAAACACAACGCCTAAGAAGATTAAGTTTTCGAAAAAACTGCTCTCAGAGGAGTGTTAGGACGTAGGCGGCTTGAAGTAACCCATCGCTTAATTTAATGAATATTATGAAAGCATTCGATGGTAAGATTGACATATACTTATATTGACATATTGCTATGGATCCTACTCAATTTGATAAATCATGTTGTAAGTATTTTTGCCATATCTTTGCCAGCAAAGCAAAGATAACCTTGACAGACATCTAATCAGTACAAGTGTATGAGTACAAAATTAATAATTGCAATGAAATTTATAGTATGTATTAAATCTGTGGTATGTATTAAAATTCTGTGAGTAGTGATTAATTTTTAAACTGTCTTTAGCTGACACCGACTAATCTTAAATAGTATACGTAAGTAGTACCTATAAGTACAATATTATTGTTAATTGTTTTTGTTAATTGACTTCACTTCAAAGCATATAGAATATAATATTGAGTTGTACAAAGTATGAATTATAGATATAATTTGAAGTCAGTTTTCGGTTTTTTATTTGAAATTAACATTATTGTTTGGTTTCTTCTATTATTGTTAATAAGACGGGTTTGCTTGTATACTTTGATACAATTTGTTGTTGTTGTACGTTTTGTTTTTTACTCTATAAAACATGTTAGCTTGATTAAAAAAATAAAGGTATGTGAAATTCCCCACCCCGCATTGGGCCACTGCATAGGTAAACTACATAATATATCACCTCGTCTGATTTCGAGGAAGATATAAGGTGCCTAGCCGTTGGATGATGATGACTTTTTAATAAATTGATTTATATTTCCACATTTGATTTTTCAAGATGTATTAAAATTTATTAAACCAAGCGGCCATTTTGTCATTGCTGGGATAGCTCGCTTCTAAACAAATACAGCTACACTATATCAACAGTTCTGTATGATAATATAATATAATTGCTTGTAAATGCAATAAATGATATTATGTGCATACGGATGCATACGGTAGAACTCATATTATATTGAACAGGATATTGTCTGGCTCGCATAATACTAACAAAGCCATACAGTTTTACTCGCGTAGTTCTGATTCAAGTAGGTTTACTTAGACTAAATATTTTCGACATTGTTTAGTAGTTAAGACGTGAAAGCCTAACACACTTGCGCATTTTTTATATCATAGAAGGGTAAACGGACAGTCGAACTTACGACTATCGACGCCCAGAAACATCCACATAACCAGAGGCTATGCCGTTGCGTTTCCCTCCTTTTCCCTATTCCCCCCATCGACTACGGGAAAGTCACAAACTGCATGAAATGCGACAGTATAGCTGTCATTTTATGCTGGTATTATGTGAGCATTTACAATACTGTTAGGATTAATTTGTGCTTCTTCTTCCGATGTTACTGTTTGATTCTGATATATGTACATATGTTAGTCCACACAACCATAAGGTCGTTGTGCTCATTGAAGGATGTTCTATGAATATTCACATGGCCATCGGCGAAAATGAACGTGCATTTACAACGCATCTAGCTTTGATCTAGATTCTAGATGTATATTTCAATGAAGTCGAACATTATTGATAACGTAATCATTATAATCAGTATGATCAGTGGTAAAAAAATCGCAAATCCTTTTTGCATTAATAGAAAGGAAATAAATTTATAAAAAACTATACTTATTATTTATAAAGTTTTGTAGTTGTTAAATTTAGAAACATTGTATTGTATCAATATTAGTTCCATAAAAGCTCAATAGATGGCGCGATGCCACTTCTAAGACAACATTGCATCGCGCTATCGCTTCGTTGTGTTCAAAGGTACATATGTTTTGTTGTGAGTGAAATAAATTGATCTTGCTCTAACGTACGTGATCTCAATACGAGTATCACTGGCATCTTGGGCTGAGATTGTACAGTAGTTTTTTAGTTTCTAATAATTATACTTTCAAAAGTGACTGAAAATCACGCGTACAGACTTCATTACATTAATATAAATTAAAATCATTGTTGCTAAGCGCGTAACTCGAAAATGGCTGGACTAATAATTTATTTAATATTTTTATTGTATGTTCCTTGAAGCCCACGGAAGGATTTTATTTGAAAACTAGTAGCATCCCGCGGTTTCACGTATTTCCCATTCCCGTGGGATTATGCTGGTGAATTATAGCCTATGTGTTACTCTGATGTATAATGTATGTATTGTAAAGTCTCGTAAAAATCCATTCAGTAGTTTTTACGTGAAAGAGTAACAAATATCCATACGTACATACTTTCTTGTTTGTAATATCAGTAGGAAAAACACGAAGATAGTAAATGTCCAAAACGGTATCCACGGATAAAGTCTGTCCGGGCAGCTAGTATACAATATACGTTTTAAAAATCATAAACCCTAATATGCAATAACTTCCACCCTTTCAGTGAAAGAAAATTTATTTATACAACACGGTATCTGAAAAGCGAGAATATCTAAAAGCGGGTGATACCTGAAAGTGAACTTATCAATTACGTTTAAAAACACCGTCGCAACTTACAGGTTAAGGTAATGAGGAGTGAGTGCTGCTTACGCCTCCTCCTTCTTATTTACCTTAGACTCGAATTTCTCCTTTCAAATACAATTTAACGTAGATATAGGGCTTTTCGCATAAATATTACCGAGGGAAAATAGAGGGAAATATTATCATAGAGTTTCTTCACTATTTATACCGCCTACAACCTTAAACCATGATTATGAAGACTTGCTTTAGACTCGGATTTCTCCTTTCAAAGAAAGTTTATAGCGTGGGTGGTTTTTCGCTATCATAAATATCTAAGAGGGAAAGCGGTAAATAATAATTATAGAGGATCTTTGTTACTTAATACCACCTCTTTCATAGTCTATCATTTATTTTATAAATGTATACCAATATTATAATGACGTTATTAAATGGTTCGACTTACAATAAAATTTGTATAAGCATTATAGTTGAACATTTCTATGAAATACCAAGACAAAAGGGTCCAAGGCACCTCGACAGAATATAATAGGATGATGATGAAAGCATTAAGGTGTAAAGACCCAACGGGACCTTAAGGTTTTAAAATGTGTGTACGTGTTTTCTTTGTCCAAAAAGCAAACCTTAGTTTTTTTTTGTTAATTGTGAGTGTGTATTCTAAATGCGTTTTTATTTTGACGTACTTAAAGTGTATAAGATTCAAAACGAAGAGCTCTGCCAGAAAACTAAAGTTATCGATATCACGCGAAGAATAAACTCGTTGAAATAGTATTGGTCTGGTAATACGCTCAGAAGAGCCAACGGCCATTGAACCAATAAGGTTTTAAGCGCGCGTTTAGATAGACAAAGTGTTGGGCGGCCATTAACCAGGTGGGAAGACGATCTTCTTGCAATGGCCGGTCCGTGTTGGATGCGAGTGACAAGATATCGTTCGTCTTGGTCATTGAGAGAGGCCTATATTCAGCAGTAGACGGATAAAGGCGGATGTTGATAATAATGATGAAATACATATATTTTAGTTTCTGAATTTACTTTGCAATATAATGTTTCACATACATCAATAAAGATTTAAATTTGAAATGTAAAAGGCATTTTCAGTAAGGAATGCTTACTGTATTCAGCAGTATCGACACGACTTATGCCTCGATCTCGAAATAAATTGAATACTGATATGATCTTAGTCTTGGCCGCATTGCATATAACCCTGCATTTGAATACTTTTTGAACATACGACATTTTAAAGGGTTGTAACAAGCCTCATGCAGATAAATTCAGGGCACCTGCCCCCCTAGGCAAGTGGCACAAACGCCAAACGATTAGAATATAATAGAATACTTATTGCATGGGAATGATACTAGCTTACGACATGTATTTGACAGTTTACGTCATTCCCTTCTCATAAGTAGTTTATCCTATTCGTTAGCGTTTCTGCCACTTGTCTAGAGGGGCAGATTGTAAGTAGAAAAAGGCTCCCCAATTTAAATTTGGGTGCTTGTTCTCTGGGCCTAGACATAATATTATAACTATACTATTTAGAAATTAGAGGCGTTCATATAAATTGGCTATGGACCAGTCGCACTGCTGTGGGTGTGACTAATAATAATGATGATGTATAAGCCACTTCAATCAATAAAAGTTGTCTAACACAAGATACCAAGTCCAAGTAACCTCTGATACATTCTTAATTTTCAAAACAAATAAGGATGAAAAACTTTACACTTTATATTTTTATAATAAGAACTTTATATCTGAGAAGAGTTTTATATTTGATTTTCAAAACGCCTATTCCCAAATTGAATCACCAACATTTTGCTAAGTTTATATTTAATTTATTTAATATAATGTGAAAGTGAGCCCTCAAAGCTTATTTAAATTATGTTAATGCCACATTAACAAGACTGTTTCACCTTTATTTATCTCAAAGAGAACGTCTCTTTAAAGTAGATTTAAAGTTAGAGCATAATATTAATATCCTCTTTATCTTATTCCTTTAGCTTGAAGATTAATTATTATCATCCTTTCCAGCTCCTACCAGGAGCCTTTATCAATGCTTTAAATAAAGTATCAACCCTTTATGTCCCACTGCTGGGCACGGGTCTCCTCCTCGAAATCAGGCGAGGATGGTAATGGGCCAATAGTTCACCGCGCTGGGCCAGTGCGGGTTGGTGAACTTAGCATAATTCAAAGACTTTCAATCTCATCAGGCATGCGGGTTTCCTGATGTTTTCCTTCACCGATGAGCGAGCGATGGTTTTGTGTTTGGGGTGCACTTAGAAATTAGAAAAACCCATTTCAAGGAACACACGGGGGGAGGCAGGATCAAACCCGGACCTCTCGCATAAGAGGCCGACTCCATCCACCGCTGGACCAATTGTCAATGCTTTATAATATGTTAAAAAAGTAGCAAAGAGCCTCTGGTCTTGTGCGGGTTGGTGAACTTCTCACACACACTTCAAAGACTTTAAATCTTATCATGCAGATTTCCTCATGATGGTTTCCTTCACCAAAAAGCGAGCGATGGCCTTATGTTTAGGTTGCATTTATAAAAGAAGATGGGGGGCGTGGTCAGGAACAAACTCGGACCCTCTCACACAAGAGGGCGAGTCCTACCCTTGGTGCTCCTACACTCAATAGTGAATAATATATATTTGAATATAAATGTTATCTCTATATCTCCTTTAAGACGTCATTTATCAAACGATGATTAGAAATTAGTAACTGGATCCAAATCTGTACAGATATCTTCAATGCAGAATACAGTCGTGAAATCTGAATCCAATTCCGAATCTAAGATTTCGATTTCCATTTATAACGTGTTGCGTCTACGAATGGCGCGTTTGTATTATATCTAAGAGTAAAGATTTTTGCCAGCAGCAGTGGGACAGATTATAATAATTGATTTTTTTTAATACTTTGTTATTAGCGTCATCTTCATTAATTTTTTTTATTTTATTAGTATTTCTTTTTTTTTTCATTTTCTTCACTGATAATTTATCACTGAACAACACTATAAAAATATCAGAATCTCCCGCCAACCTAATTTTAGGAAAACTTAGCATTATGGCATGAGTTTAAGTTAATATTATGTACTTTATAGCGATTTTACAGAGTAAAGCAAGACACCGATAAAATCCGAAATATGAAAATATAAAATTTCATTATAATAAGTAAAAGTATAATCATATTTTCTTAAGAAGATTTTATCTCTTCATGTTTCCAGTTAGCCCTTTAGCCTAGTTAGACTTCCTCTTAGCCTAGTTAGCACCTCAATTACTGAGTAACTTGAAGAACCTTAACAACGATAATATTACTAATAAAGGGAAATATTGTTTTGATATAAACTTAGCTACTTAAAATATTTTATTAATTTAAATTGCTTTCAATTAGTTTTTGATATTAATTCTCTTATTATTAAATTCAAATAAACTTTGTAATTTACACTTAAAATATATTTTGAGGAATCCAAAATTAATGTGAGTTCTTGAAAGTTTTCAGTTTTTGGTAAAATATTTTCAGCTGTAATAATTATATAAGAGTTTGCCAGCAAACTTAGAAGACGATACTTTTTTTGGAGTGTGCTTATGAATCCTACTAATAATATAAACGTGACGGTTAGTGAGAATGTACCGATGTATAGATAAATAAAATATATTTGTTTGTCTTCGCTAAACTACTGAATGGATTTTGATGAAACTTTATGATAATATAGCTTACATATTAGATTAACATACAGGCAATAATTTATCCAAATATAAATGGGAAGTACGAGGGTGAAACCAGGCGGTGATGCTAGTGTTATCTTAAGGTTTTCGATTTTTTTTTAGTTACCTTTTCATTCATTATCATCATCATCAGCCTCTATCCGTCCACTGCTGAACATAGGCCTTCCTCAATGAACGCCAAGACGACCGATCTTCATTACTTAGGGTCTGTTTCACAATGTCCTAATAAAGTTCCAATTAAGCTATTTGCAACATATTTACCACATAACTACAACGATTTTGTTTCACAATTGACAAATAGCAATATTTGGCTAATAAAGTTCCCTGTAAACTATAGGTCGGATCAACTGGCCATTAGCAAATTCATCTGTCAGATAAATTAGTTGACAGATATATACGCGGTTGACAGCTTCACGACATTTGACAATTTGACGTTCCGGTAACAGTAATATACAAAATAATTTAAATTGTGTTTTGAACGTTTAATAATTAAGGGATAACATTATATACAATGTCTATGTAAATAAAAGGTATAAAGATGGTATGATACATACATTTAAATTATAAAAACATATTTTCATGTATATTTACAACATGGAATGTTTTTCTAAAACATATTTATCGTAAAATGGAACTATGAAATGCGAGGTTGCCAAGCCTACTAACCAGTAAGTGCCAAATAGGGATCTGCCAAATAAATTTATAGGGAAGATGATGGTGAAACCCAATCAAGACTAACTAGAAGATTCATCTGTCAATTAATTTATGTCTCATATAGCTATAGGGTACTTTACTGGTACATTGTGAAACAGACCCTTACATAAATTATTATTATAATTTCTTTACTTTAATATATAATTTAATTTCATTTAACGTTTTGAATTCGTTAAACCATTCAAAGGCTAGCATTAGATGTTTTTAAAATGTAGACCGTACAGACCTTACGACGATAAAAGTAAATGGTTATGAAGGGTTTATCCGAAGCCTTAATAGAAAAACAAATAGTAACTAAAATGAACCAATTACAAGGAAGTACACTATTACTGGAGGATGTTATTGACATTAATAATCATCATCATCATCATGACTTCTTTACTTTAAACTTAAACTTAGGCTACTCAGAATTACTATATTATTATAGCTAAGTAAGTAGTAAGCTAGTAATTCAGAATAGGCTAAGTTCTTACTGACCTTGGATTAACATTCTTTCTCAGTGTAGCCACTTATATAGCATTCTGAATATATCTTTAAGTTAAATTTAAACATATCCTTAAATTTAATTCATTAACACAATCTACTTTGAGTTGAAACTAATAAATATTACTTGTAATATAATATATTTCATAAGAAATTGTTAATTATTTATGAATGTATATTATATTATACTAAAAAAGAAAAACTAAACCTGTCTGTCCGATGAGATAAGAAGTAAAAAGATCACAACCCGCATTTGGCGCATCGGGTAATATGGCCCAAAACCCTCCCCACATGATTTCAAGCAAAACATTCGGTTTTAGCAGATATACAATTGCCCTTTTATCTTTTCATGAAATTTTGTAAAAAAAAAGACTGTTGTACACTTGACAGATACATTTATACAAAAAATTTTACACATAACTTTTTTACACATCCTACTTAATATTGAGAGTTCACGGGTTGCTGCTAGTAAGAAATAACTATCCTACTAATATTATAAATGCGAAAGTTTGTAAGTATGGACGTTTGTTACTCTTTCGCGTAAAACTACTAAATAGATTATAATGAAACTTAAGTATAATATAGGTTACACATCAGAATAACACATAGGCTATAATCTAACCCCGTAGGCCCACTGGAATGGGAAATACGCGGGTGAAACCGCGGGACGCTGCTTGCATTTTTTTAAGTACACACTTTTACACATTACTTTTTGAAAAGAAAAGTAATATTACACGATAACTATTTTATGTCATATACGCATAGGCGTCAATAGAAATTTCACTCAAATTCAGTTATCTAATATTCATCAAATATAATTTAGAATATGAAACCTATTTCTAGAGTCTATTCTATTTCTATTCAGACTTCAGATACAACATAGGACTTTAATTGAAACGCTACAAATTTCTATTATAACGCCCATTAACTGTTATGGCTTGCATAATGTTGGTAATGAATAGAATTTGCATTTTGAATCATTAGACAAATTCACTGGAAACTGTACTTCGAACAAGTGTCGACCTTCTAGATTTTTCGACCATGCAGTTTTTGTTTCTAGTAGGATGAGCCGGCCGTCTGAAAGTTTGTTGAAATTATTTTCATTTTATTTATACAATGCCATGATGATGATTTTTAAAGTAGCAACCCATACATTATGTCTCGCTGCGGGGCACGGGTCTCGAAATCAGGCGAGGAGGGTTGGCCCAATACGGGTTGGTAAACTTCACATACTTTCAAAGACTTTTAATCTCATCAGGCATGCAGGTTCCTCACGATGTTTTCTTTCTGGTGAGCGAGCGATGCTCTTGTTTCAGTGTGCATTTAGAAATTTAGAATAACCATTTCAAGGCAACACAGGATCGAACCCGCACCCTCTCCTTCAAGTGGTTGAGCCCACTGGACCGTCGTCGCTCATCATGACTATAATAGTTTTAAAATAAAAACATCCATATTGGAATGCGCTTATCGAGTTCCGAGTCTTACAGAGCTTAATAGATTCAAGCAGTAAATATAATAGCATAAAATATCCCTTGATCAAATTGATGCTACTCCGCTCTGTAGTTCAAACAAGATGGAATACGCTTGTATTAAATCATATTCATTGACGTCATTATTAAGAATTTATTCGTCTACGGTTGGAAGACCTCATCAAATGAACGGCACGAAGGTCGTAGTGCCATCACGTAAACCAAGGCCCCCAACAAATACTTATTATAGTAGGGATGTTTGTTACGCTTTCACGTAAAAACTACTTATCTTCACTAAACTTAGCACATATATTCTCGGAGGTACTAGAAGTAAGTCGAACCGAATGCATGGTATACTCGCAACTCAAAATAACGTCGAGTTTTACCGGACGCTTATAAAGCGCTTGAGTAAACGGGGCGTAACGCCTGTTCAAAGTGTCAGTTATTAGCTAAGACCCAGTCAAATAGACGTAAAATTTTCCAAAACCACAAATATGTTTTAAAATCGACACCTGCCTTGACGATGACGACGCAATACGACGACGCAACGCTATTACTCGTCCAAATCGATTAGGCGCAAGACAGCGGTTGCTTAAACTCCGCCCTTCCCCTTGTATGTCCGTATAAGGTAGCCTTCTGGATACGCCATTTTTTGGGAGACCTAGGCTAAAATCTATCCCCGGACTCCTACGGGTATGTGAAATAAGCGGTTGAAATCGCGAAGGGCTAACAATCTTATAATATGTCCTACTAATATTATAAACGCGGAAGTTTGTAAGTGTGGATGTTTGTTACTCTTTCATGCAAAACTATGGAATGGATTTTAATGAAACTTTACAATAATAATAAAGCTTATACATGACAATAACACATAGGCTTCAATTTACCCCAGCAATTACGCGCGTAAAAGCGCGGGGCGCTCCTATATATATAGAATATAAAAAAATCGCAAAAATAATATTATTAAAAATATTTCTTAATCATCTGTCGTAATTTGTCCAAATATATTTGATAAAATAGATGACAGAGGGTGATGGAGTTAAATGCAGACTATAGAGCTTCAACTCACTAAAATCACGTATCATCTATCAAGTAGTTCCCCTACTTCGCCTGCACCGTCTTCCTATAAGGTACAGTCAGAATTTTCAAAAATACTCAAGAACGGCACTTTTAAGCGGTTTTTTCGTTATAAAACCAGTCCCCTGATTCTGTAAGAGTCATTTTCTAGGATGTGCGCCGCGACGAGCTCGTCTCGGCGCACAGCGTTGACGGCGCTAGGGTGTTTGATATGGTTTGACAAGCTTAGTGAATACCAAGCTGAATTCACAGCGCTGTCACAGCGTGGCGACAGCGCTGCTCTTCTTACAGAATAGCACTGCTGCATCTAAAAGCCATTAACAATATGTTTACATTAATTAGTATATTGGTGGTCAATTCATTCCAGAATACAAACTTCGACGAAGTTGATCCGCCCAGACTCCTTGACTATAAATTGTGGAGTTTCCAACTTGAGATATAGCGATTCCCGAATGAGACGTTCTCCTATACTGCAAATATTATTTATGTTCTCGCCCAGTTCGATATAATGTTTGAAAAGTTATTATTACAATATATTTTGCTAAGCGCTAGGTATCGTCATCTGAACCGTAGTGGTTTTATGCGGGAGTTATTTTAGCTTTTAATAAAATATCCTACTTATATTATAAACGCGAAAGTTTGTAAGTATGGATGTTTTTTAGTCTTTTACGTAAAAACAACAGAATGGATTTTAATAAAACTTACAATAATATAGCTTTATACATCAGAATAACAGATGATATAATTTATTACTGTAGTCCCACGGAATTGGAAAGTACGCGGGTGAAACCGTGAGGCGATGCTATTTTAATATAAAGTATAAATGCCCAGCTGTGGGACATTATATACATCACACTAAGCTGTTCTTCTCCAACACAGTCAAGGAAAGTATTGTGCTATATTTCACCAATTTGCTAGCCTAATGCGGGTTGGTGAACTTCACATATCTTCAAAGACTTTCAAACTCATCAGGCATGCAGGTTTCTTCACAATGTTTTCCTTCAACGGTGAGCGAGCGATGGTCTCGAATTTAGGTTTCACATAGAAATTTTAGTGAAACCCATTTCTATCATTCAGGATCGAAGCTGGTCCTCTCGCTTAAGCCGAGCCCATAACCAACGGATCATCGTCGCTCCTAAGATATTTATAAGATATATTATATTAACATATGCACAACATTTTTAGTTTATTTCATTCTATAGTCCACTACTGGGTATTCTCATTTGAATTCAGATTTCTCTTGCCATGCCCTCACCAAATTTGGTCTCTTCAAAATCAAGCCAAGTTGTTGACTATTTTATAAATTAAACAATGAGCTCGGCTCATTATTTTACATAATTTATCCTTGTTTTTAAATATCCTCAAAATTATTTTAATCATCAGGCAAGGTTTTTGCACATTGCCCGTCACCAGGCAAAAGTGTTATACGTGAAAATTAGAAAAAACCCATATTTGGTGTATCGGATTAGGGTCGAATCCAGACCCTTGAGGTCCAATGCCAAATACTGGAAATCATTATTTACAAATTTGTGGTCTGTTATATACATAACAGACCACAGATTTATAAATAAAGACAGATGGAGTGTGCCAGCACGCGAGTGACGCTTCAAAACGAATACAAATTCAAAAGCCCTCGCAAGTACTTGACATAGCGTCGTACCACAGTGTAAATAAATATGTTTTTATTTACACTGTGGTCGTACTCTAAACGTCTATTAGATTATGTTCGGTTTTGAATTTGTATTCGCTTTAGTTGCGTCACTCACCTGTTAGGCGTGCTCCATATGTCTTTATTTACAAATCTGTGTCACAGACCATCAAATACAGGAATTTCATTATGCGTACAGGTTTCCTCATACTTACTACACCAGTCAAAGTCAAAGTCAAAGTCAAAAATTTTATTCAAAATAGTACTATCAAAGTATCTTTTTGAAGGTCAATTGAGTCTACCACCGGTTCCAAAGTAAGTCCACTGAGAAGAACCGGCACTTTGTAAACTATTTTTGGTTCACTTTCAAACCCCGAACTCTCACTTCTGTACAATATATTATATTCACTCGAGATATATTTATCAGCTACATGAAAGGTTTTGCTTTTTAGCTGTGTTTTTTCTGTACTTTGACTACCACACCGTAAATCGCATAGTCTAGTGAGCTTACAAAAACATGTCTGCCCTATGACAATACGTAAAGGGTCATCACATGAACTGCTTTACGAACCTAATACGACAATGACGTAGCTATTTTAATATAAATCCCCGATGTATAGAGGGTGATGTGACTATCTGTAGTAATTCAACTGTCAAGCCGTTTTGATGCGGTTTATTTTATATTAAAGCGGTTCTAGAGGTACAGTACCCGGCGATAAATATTGCACATCGACCTTTGGAAAGAGACAATCGCCTAATTTCGGCTTCGTAGAGTATTATTATGATTTGCTTCTTTTAATAATTATCTTTATTATTTGTATAAAATACGTCAATTTTTCTATAAGTGATGGCTTTAGGTTGGGGTGAAATAAAATAAGCTATTGTAATAAAAAAAATTAAAGCTATTGTAATAAAAGCTATTGTAATAAAAAAAATCGAATTCTCAATTACTTCCATTTCACTATCTGTGCTCTCATAAACATTTTTTTTATCTGACTGACTGACGACTGATAAAACGTCACATAGGTAGCGTACGACAGAGATATCGCTCTACGACGCCGAAATTAGCCGATTGTTTCTTTCCAAAGGTCGATGTGCAATATTTATCGCCGGGTACTGTAGTTCTAATGTACGGTTTATCTAAATCTATTCAGACCTTATATGGTCTTCAGTTTCAGGCGTGTTCACAGGTCAAAAAATAAAGAACTAGTCTGAGTACCAGATGGGTTAAGGATATTTAACTGTCTTTTATTATATACTAGTAGCGCCCCGCGGTTATATCCGCGTACTTCCCATTCCCGTGGGAGTACGGTGATAAATGTTAGCCTATGTGTTATTCTGATGTATAAGCTATGTTATTGTAAAGTTTTATTCAAATCCATTCAGTAATTTTTACGTGAAAGAGTAACAAACATACATACTTACAAACTTTTGAGTTTATAATATTAGTAGTACTAGCTGCCCCGATAGACTTCTGTCTGCCACAATAAAATTAGGGGTTGATCGTAGAAGGCTGAAAATTTAGGCTTGTATGTATTTTTGTATGCTGTATCATAAAAAAAAGCAAAAAAATTGTCTAAAAAATAAAAAATATAATTTCGGAGTGGGTCACCCTTATCATTTAGAGAGATAAAAAATAGATGTTGGCCGATTCTCAGACCTACTCCATATGCAGAGAAAATTTCATAAAAACTGGTTCAGCCGTTTCGGAGAAGTGTGGTAAGTAACACTGTTGTAGTAGTACTACTAAGTAACACACGAGAATTTTATATATTTATTTGTTGTTAGACATTATTACAAATAGACGGACAGATCAGTGAACAGTTATCTGTGAGAGTATCATTTGGTCATTTTGAAGAACAGATCAACAGAACCCTAAAAAGCGGACAACCACGCTTCTTCTCATCCCCTGTCCCACTTATCTCAACTCCAGTGGATATTTCACCACCATAGTAACTAATGAGCCCATTACGGATGTACGTCTCTGTCACTATAAAGGATGTTATCAAGTGGGTGATTAAGTCGTCACTCCTAAAGCCAAGACAAATGTTCTTTTTCACTATCATCATCAGGTTCTTATTGTTACAATTTATTATGCCTTATTCTAAATATATAAAGATTATTTTTGTCGACCTCTGTGGCTCAGTGGTTAGCGCGTTCGCGGAGCGAGCGAAAGCCGGAGGTCGGGTTCGAATCTCGCCAGGGAACAAAAAGTTTTCTGTGTTCCTTAGTCCTGGATGTGTATTAAATTTGTGTATTATGTGATAAAATCTTAAATATGTGTATAATATAAAAGTATTAAATATATTTCCGTTGTCTGGTACCCGTAACACAAGTTCTTCGGAAATTTAGCACGGGGCCAGATTGACGTGGTGTAAAAGCGTATAGATATTATTATTATCATTTGGCTAATTGAACGTCAATTGAATGCTACTAGTCCAAAGGCGCTTTCACTGGCTGGAACAGGCGAAAGGAAGCTATTTTTTAAGAGTGACACAAGAAAATTCATATTTCGTTACCCTGAAATGTCCTGAGAGGAAAACTTTATTTCCAAAGTATGTAACTACACATAAAATCTTGTTACGACTTTGCTAGTTTACGTGTTTGAATATTTTTTAAATTGTATTTTATAAATATTTAAAAAAGAACAATAATATAATAGAACAATAAGTTCTTTCTATATTACATATTATGTTATGTCTAGACTGGATAAAATTTAGTGAATATCGATATAATAAGATATTATATCCAAACAATTTTTCGTCCATAATTATTTAATTTAGTGAAACAAATTTACGGATTTTATCGCGGTTTATTAAGTTTTGATAATGGGATGGTCGTAACGTGACCATGGTTGCTGTAAGTATCCGAAACATCGGGCTTGTAAAAAACTAAATAAACCGCGATAAAATCCATAAATTTGTTTCATTATAATAAGTGAAATTCGTGTAAACATGAGAAAACAATATTTAATTTAGGTTTTTTAAGTTTTAATTAATCAAAACATTTTAATAGACTAATTCAATTAATAAAGTTAGGTATTGTAGAGATAGACTATTGAACTGGACTATAAATGTCCGTATCCACAGTCTTTCGTGTCATTTTATTATCGACCAAGCGAATCCCTGGGGCAGTACAATTTACGATTTATAAAACCGTTCCAGTTGAATGGTGAGAACGGAGGTTTTATATCGAAAGAAATATTAAAATCTTGTAGTGTAAATTTATAATCTAAAGAGGCTAATTTAGACTAGCTGATAGCCGCAGCGTCACCCTCGATCAGTCACAGCCAAACTGGTGAAGCTTAGTTTATAGCCTATTCTAAACCCGTGGAAAAAGAGGAAGTGGTAGACCGAGAAGGAGTTATATGCAACAAATAAAGGGAAGGTACAGGTTATGTCGTATCAGGAGGTGAAGGTGTTGGCTGAGAGAAGGAATGAGTGGCGAATACTCCAATGACAAGAGCAAAGCTCATAAATAGAGAGAGGGAAAGAGAGAGAGAGAGAGATATGACATCACCTAGGTATTACGAGTAAAGTAAAAGTATCAACCCTTATATTATGTCTCATTGCTGGACACGGGTCTCCTCCTCGAAATCAGGCGAGGAGAGTAATGGGCCATAGTTCACCGATGCCCTAGCTTAATGCGGGTTGGTGAACTTCACATATCTTCAAAGACTTTCAATCTCATCAGGCATGCAGGTTTCCTCACGTTTTCCTGCACTGGTGCGCGAACGATGGCCTCGTGTTTGGGGTGCACTTAGAAATTTTTAAAAACCCATTTCAAGGTACACACGGGGGGGTTCACGATTGAACCCGGAACCTTTCGCATAAGAAGCCGAGTCCACCCACCACTGTACCATCGTTGCTTAGGTACGTCAGTAGGTATTACGAGTATTCTGGTGAATTTTCAAGTCCGTTTGTAGTTTTCAAGATTACCTCTTACATAGAAACTCAAAAACATTACTTTTCTATAATCATCATCAGCGTCAACCTTTGTCCGTCAACTCAATGATGGAATGAAGACTTCCTTAACGAACGCCAAAACTATTCCTAGCAACTTGCTACCTTATAATATAAGTAAAGATATTTAAATGTCTTACTTCTGAAATGGCGGACGTTTAATATATAATTAATAAATTTAATTTTTAAGAAACATCTGTGTTAGGGCCTGTTTCACAATCTCCAGCTAAGTTCCCAATAGGCTATCGGCAACATATTTGACAGATACTTAATACTCTATCTGTCAAATATGTAGCCGATAGCCTATTGGGAACTTAACTGGAGATTGTGAAACAATCCCTTAGTATTTTCAGTAGGTGACCAATTTGTGTTCTGTGGTCAGGACTTCAAATCCCGTAAGAATTACGTTTTTGAAGATACATTTGTAAGTTATGAAAGAATATGGTAACAAAGGTGAGTAGAGAGGTATTCCCCTTTGCGTTGTTTGCGAAAAAGTTGATAATTATGTTAAAAAAAAAATAAGATAAAAAAAGGACTTTACGTTAACCAGTAAAATAAATCTCAAAGTAAAGCTATCAAAAAGCACACAGTAATCTTTACATGAACTGTCCTCAAATCCTTTTTACTCCAATGGTTTTATCATCTGGCTCCACACTAGAATCGTTAAACAGAATTAAGTACAAGTTATTATACCCTGGATAGTGGTCGAAATTACCTCTCCGTGGTCTAGTTAAATTTTATTATGATCTACATTCGCTAATTACTATTATGCTTAGACCTTTATGGTCTATATCAGAGACCCTATAACGATGTTAAATGGTAACTAGTAATTTGGGTATTCAGAATTATTTACAACATTTTCCAACAAAAGCCAAGTTGGCTGACCTTCTACTCGCAGAAAGACTGACCATTGCAGGGAGATCGTTGTTCTCCAAGAATAGCGAAGTCGGCTGACATTCTACTCGCAGAATGACTGGCCATTGCAGTTGTTCTACAAGAATAGCCAAGTCGGCTGATCTTCTACTTGCAGAAAGACTGGCCATTGCAGGGAGATCGTTGTTCTCCAAGAATAGCCAAGTCGGCTGACATTCTACTCGCAGAATGACTGGCCATTGCAGGGAGATCGTTGTTCTCCAAGAATAGCCAAGTCGGCTGACATTCTACTCGCACAATGACTGGCCATTGCAGGGAGATCGTTGTTCTCCGAGAATACCCAAGTCGGCTGACATTCTACTTGCAGAAAGACTAGCCGTTGCAGGGAGATCGTTGTTCTCCAAGAATAGCCAAGTCGGCTGACATTCTACTTGCAGAAAGACTGGCCATTGCAGGGAGATCGTTGTTCTCCAAGAATAGCCAAGTGGGCTGACATTCTACTTGCAGAAAGACTGGCCATTGCAGGGAGATCGTTGTTCTCCAAGAATAGCCAAGTCAGCTGAACTACTTGCAGAAAGACTGACCATTGCAGGGTGATGGTTATTCTCCAAAAAAAGCCAACTTGGCTGATCTTCTAGCCCAGATCAGACTCAAGGATAACTTCTTATTATTATTGTTTATATGATAAAATAGACTGCAGATATTCCTAAAAATAAGATATATATAACTTTTATAGTGAAATTGGTTTTGGTATTTATATTGTCATAGCGGCAAGAGAAATACACTATATTGTGTGAAATTTTCAATTGTCCAGCTATCACGGTTTATGAGATACAGCCTAGTGACAGACAAAAAGACAGTCAGACGGCGAAGCCTGAGTAATAGCGTTCCCGTTTTACCGTCTGAGTACGTGACTCTAATAAGCATCATTTTAACCCATGATGCAAAATACAGATGGTTATTTGTTTAACTGTCGTGTGTTTATTTGTGAAACAATTAGCAAACCAATTTGAATGCTGTGTAGATGTTTAATTTTAAATAAAATGTTATAGTGGTTTTTAAGTTGTGTTTGGGGTTTCAAAATATACCCTTTAAGTCATTTACTCAGCACGTAGACGTTTATAATAATTTGTTCGCAGATGTACAATCTTTTCGATCTTACCGCCAACGCTCTTGGACCTAAATAAATAAAGCGGGACCTTTTTTCACAAGCTTTATTTGCACCCGAACTCAAACAAATATGAGCGCCGTAATGTATTATTGTAAATAAAACATATATATTTATCAGCAGTGGCTCGGGAAAGGGGCGTTAATAGGCAACAGTGCCATCTGTTGCGTCTTCAAATACTTTTGATCTCACCAGGATTTTTATGGTACTTGCACAGCGTCACGGGAAGATGAGTCACAATATGTCATCGTCTCAAATGACTTAAAAACTCATTCGTATTGCTAACCTATGTGGATCTTAGGTGATAAGCCCCAAACGGAGATCTCCAACCGAGCGAGGTGCAATGCTTAGGCCAAAGCTCACTAGGTATCTTGTTAGATGTTGTATATATAGCGACCGGGCGCTGGAATACTGATAGTGCGATTCAGGATTGTGGCGTTGTGATTGGTCCGCCACACTTATTATGATATTTATTTATTACACTACCTATTCTGACCTTTCTCCTAAATACAGTAAAGCTTGTTCTATGGGAGAAATAATAGAGATGGTGGAACCCAAGTAGAAGGAAGAGTGGTACAGCGCATTCCTCCCACCAGTAAATCTATGCTCCTTATTGGGCCATACTGCCAAACCGTATACCTTTAAACGAGCAATTATTGTATGTATAATATAATGATCATCATCAACATTATGCCTTTATCCGTCCACTGTTGAACCTAGGCCTCCCTCAATGAAGCCAAGGCAACAGATCTCTTGCCACTCGTATCCAACAAACGGCCACTGGGCATTCATCTTCCGTCTAGGCATTATGTTATTTAATACTTTATTAAGTTATTTAATATTTTAATATGATGTGAGGAAAAGGAAAGAATGTTTTTAGCTCTTTGATTGTTTGTGGATCAGGTTGCACTGATCTTTTCCCGGCTTTTTAGAACATTCCAGACACGCTTAAGTGGATTGAGGTCAAGATTTTGAGCTGGCCAATCTCAACGACGTATCCCTACTTCTTTCATGTACGCTTTAGCGTCTCCTGAACGGTGAACTCTCGTCCATGAAAATTAAATCTTTCTTACGAGCGGGTCTTTTCTTTGCGAGATTTTAGAGTTCCATTTTGTGGCTGGGTACATTTATTGATCCAATCCAATTAAAAGTAAATCTATTTGGTTGCATTGAATTAGTGATTGCCCAAAACTTTATTGAGCCTTTTCTATAGGTATAATAATATCTTCTAAACAAGCTTCATCACAGCATTAACCTGATTTTTGTGACACTCGCTAGCAACGATTCTCTTCGTACAATGAAATTGTAGCTTCATCTGAATACAATACTCTGTTACTCGAACTCTGGGGTCCGTAAAGCATAGTTTTGAGCAAACGTGGTTCTCATGGAGTAACTTTTGGCGCTTGACTGACTACTGATAGGCAGCGAATTAATCGTGGTTTCATGTTTAGATATAATAATAAATAAACTATTATTATTATTATTCATAGATTTTTATTTAGATAGACCACCGGAAGGAGGTCAATGTTGCTCTATTCGAATATTCAATCATACGAATAACGTTTAAAATATTTATTCTTTATCATCAACTATTTCAAGTATTTACTACGACGATTTTAAAGTTTTTAAAATTGATTTTTTTAATGGCCAGTCTAGTGATACCAAAACGATTTCTTTCCAACCAATCATCCGTAACGAGATATTGTTTCTTTTCCACTGTTTGTTATTGGCCGGCCTTTATTTACCGTTTCAATAAACTTTTTAATCGACCTATATTTTTATTTCTTTGTTTATTTTATAAAGTTATTGAAATTGTCTGTATATTGTGGTTGAAAAATATCTAGATAAATTCTAAAATTCATCCTACTTGCAGGATTATTTGCACCATCTAAATTGATATCATCATCATTTATTCGTTTATCTCCTTTATTCGTCCTCTGCTGAACATAGACATCAATGAATGCCAAAACGACCGATCCATTGCCAAATAAAATAACATATTATTTTTTATTTAATCTATATAAAATAATATATTTTTTATCTATTATGTTATACTTTTGGATAACAAAATTATAAAGTCAACTATATTTGATAAGAAAATTTCTGATGGGGGAGGAACACTGGTTTGGCACCCCTATAAAATACTCTTTATTTTAATTGTAAATCAATAACAAATTATTTTTTAACGCTTTTTACTTATTTACTTTTTACTGTACGGATTTCTTACGCTATTATTATATACACTTACCATCGTGTGAGTCGTACATGTAGATGATTTCTTTCCATCCGTAATACATGATCGTGTCGACGATAGCTCGGTGGTAGTCTGGTCTCATGCTCACCGCGTGGTCTATCAGCCCGGAAGACGGAGGTATTACCTGCCAACAAATTATTAAAAAGTAAAAATAAAGTATCAACTCTTATATTAATAAATTTATCCCACTGCTGGGCACGGGTCTCTTCCTCGAAATCAGGTGAGAAGGGTAATAAACCGATGCGCTGGCCCAATGCGGGTTGGTGAACTTCACATACCTTCAAAGACTTTCAATCTCATCAGGCATGATGTTTTAATTTAAATGTTGTTAATCTATGCTTATATGAAAATATAAATATTATATTATATTTATAGAAATGTTACTGAAAACACAGTCAAATTGTGTGAGATTTCGTGAAAAGGATTTTTTATTTATATTATGTATAATAATTATAAATATACGGTTTTTCTTGTTTTTCTATTTTTCTTGTGAGAGTCCTCTGACTTTTATAATTCTATTTAAATAGGAAGGATCCCACGCAGATACACGCATAACGGAAAAAAATTTAAGGGTTTTTTTTCACTATGTTTAGAGATGAAACAAGCTGAAAAAGTTGAATTTTAAGAATGATTCTTATGACAAAATATGTTTTATGCGGAGCAAGCAATATGCTGACAAAACTGAGTGGGGTACTTTCCTGACTTCTCAACTCTACTTAGAGTTAAATACTTTTTGTGTATACTCTGAGTAGACGTATGGGTGTGTGTGTGAGATTCGCCTTGAGTTGCTATTTTGTTGCTATGTGACAATGTAACATCATTGGTGAGAACTTAATTAGCGTATGCATATTGGATGTGAAGCCATCCTGCCAGTGTTTGGAACATGAAGCGCTAATTGAAATGTCTCATTTCAACGTTATAAGGATGCACAATCTTCGAGAAAACCCGCAAAACCACATCCATTTAATTATGACTTTTTGGTATATAACAATACATAAAAATGCCTAAAATGATCATCACCATTAAGCGTTCTTTATGTTATATAATATTAATAATAAAAAACTGGTCCGAGAGCTTGCCGTAACTTAACGTGCAATGGAGCGTGCTATGCTAGGTGTTTTTTAATACGATTGAAAACGAATGTTCTCACCAGAGAATTAACGTTGCCGATATCACGCGAAGAATAAGTACTTTGATGGTCACACACTCAGGAGAATGGATGACCGAACAAGGTTCAAGGGTGGAGGCGTTTAGGTTGATGATGTATTGGTCGGTCATTAACTACATGCAAAGATGATTGATCTCCATGAAATGGTTGGTCCATATTGAATGCGATGCGCGTGGGCCGGTCGCTTCGGGCGTCCACCATCTTATCTATTTTATTAAAGGGTCATTATCTTATATTCGATTCTTATCTCACCTTAGCGTTCATTGAGTAGGGCCCATGTTCAGCAATATTATTATTTTCCACTATTGAATTTATTAATCTTCTATACTTTACGACTCTTCGTATTATATTGTGATTTATTGATATTACGAAAAGTTAACTAACGCATTTACATTACAAGTAACAGAGAGAGAAAAATATTGCAATACTTTTTTTTTACTTTTTATCAAACGAAATCTTCAGTCTTATTAAATTAGTAGACCGTACATAAAAATAATATGTACGTTGCCTTAGTATGTAAAACGAGTGTGACCGGCTAGATGATATTAGTTGCAAGTAGTTTTTTTATTCTAGTTTTTAAAGACACCTTCGTATACCGATATGACTGTGGTGGTCTTCTCAATTGCAATTATAAACCAGTTTGACTCCATTTCCAGTTTTGTGACAACCGAATTGTGATTTTGTGAATTAAGAGACAGCCTCCGAGCTTACAGAGATCGCGAGTGTTAATCCTTAAGCTTGCTGTGCTTTTATTTGGAAACAAAAATGCGCTGAAACTGTACGCTATACAGCTTATGGCACTTGTGTGAGCTGCGGCTGAAAAGAACATAAAAAAACTCATAATGTGAATTTGTCAGTTTTAAAATTCGGTATTTGTGTTTTAGCTTTAGGAAGTACATTCAAAATGTATATTAAAGGCTACAACGTCAATGATGTGTAAAAAGTACTGCATACATTTTTAGGCTGCTCATTGGCAAGTCAAAAGATCTATCAATTATCACCAGTTGATAATATCCTTTAAATTACAGACTCATTACTGACACGTAATTTTTTATTGAGCGAGTGCTCATCAATAATTCGTGTCGCAACAGTAGTAACGGGTATACTTTGAGCAAACTTGATTTTTGAATAGGTATACTACTTTTATATTTTGCGTGAAGACTTTAGGGTGTAATGTTTTATTTTTAGATATTATTTTTTCACCTTTTAATTTTGATTGTTGTATGTTTAAATATTAAAAAAAAAATGATTCTTGTATGTTTAAATCTCAATACTTGTGCAGTCTGTCTTACAAATCAATATTACCTATATAATGTGATTGTTATTTGTGAAAACTTGTAATTGGTCTTATTTTTATTATTTGTCAAAATGTGAAATTGTCTAGCTGTAAGTTTTGTGTAAAATAATAAAATAAAATAAAATAAAAAATAAATGCGGCTATAATGAATTTGGAATACTATATTTCCATTGTTAAGAGATAAATGTATAAAAAAAACATAAGGCATTATTTCGAGAATGATTCGCAAATTTTTAAATGTTACTAGTATTATCAATAAAATATGGTGAATCTTATTTGAAAGTTAAGAGAATACTGCATAGAAGCATTGTAAATTAAATATCGAGGACGCAGAGAGAAACTCAAGTTATGTATTTTAAGTCTTCATAATTCAATAAAAAAAATAGAAGCTAGCATTGAAGTAATTGCGTTGCTTGTATTGTAGTAAAAAGTGTATTTACATCTAGAAGCGCACTTTACCGCGTTAATCAACATTCAGATGGAATAAAATATGCATACGATATAAGTACGCTCGCTTGTCGAATCAAGCTTGGAAGTTTTCAAAAACCTTGTTTTCAATAATTACTGGTAATTTAAAGTTACAATTTTATTATATAAAGGGGGGCATTCACGTTGCAACGGTCGCACGGACTGTCGCACGAACTTCGGTCGTATGCGACAAGTTTGATCGTGAATGGTTTGGTCGTAAAGCAGACTGTACGACCAAGGTCATGTCTCAGGTCCGTTGAAGTAGTCATCAAACCTTGCGACAAGATCATATGTGCGACAGTCCGTGCGACTTTAATAATAAGTTTTAAATGTCATAGTTATGATTATTACCTTCCTACACGTTTAATGCGAGGACAGTCGCGAATAAAAGAAACTACAAATGTGTCCACTGATGCGCAATGTACGGATCGCATTTTGGTTTTATCTTATATACAGAGAAAGTAAGTCCGTTGCATGCGGTACTTCCCGCGCGAGCCAATAGACAGACGCGCACAATATACCTAAAATTATCTATTTTTATTTTATTGGATGTGCTGAAATATAAATTTCTTTAATCTCTCGATAAATTATATTATACTAGCAGACCCGACATACGTTGTCCTCTAGATAAAAATAATAGGAGTAATATAGATAGATAACCTAGATACCGACTGCAGCGCCATCTGCTAGGATGATTTTTAAATTTAAGCCATTCGGGGTGCAATACAAACGCATACAAAAAATTCATTCAAATTCCATGTACATTACCATGCCAACTTCCACCGAAAATTCATTTGAACGAGATCTAGTCAGTAGTTTGTTAAATGCCTCATGAATCGTAAACCGCAATTGTAATTTCCATTCAATCAACTCTAATATAAAAAATCTTATAAAGTCTCTGAATCCTATCATTTACGTTTTGAAGTGAAACTTCTTTAGAATAGTTGTGATTTCAAACCGGATGCAACGGAAAAAAACGACAGGTAAGAGACACAAACACAAAAGAGCGAGAGAGCAAATGTCGGTGTGTTTGTATATTGCACACTGTTTAATACTTGCTTGTATTTGAGCATTTAACGATTGTTTCACTTCTAACGTGTGTGAATCGCACAATTTTTTTTAGGTTTACTTATCAAATACTTAATTTAATAAAAATACTCTATTATTAAAACATCCTTCAAAGTTACAACGAATTATTTTTATAATGTTACTAGCTGCAACAGAACCCTTCATGGGCAAGTCCGATTCGCGCTTGGCCGCTTTATTTTAGATATGGCTCACAACGGCATTGGCTTACCGCGGTGTGTATGATAATAGGTATTTCTTATTATAAAATTCTATAACACCTGAATTCCATAAGGTCACGAAGCTCTAGCGCATATTAAATACTTATGGTAGCATAAGCGAAAGCCTAAAGCGTAGGCTTTTATACTATTTTTATTCGCCATTCGTGTACAACAATTCGTGTATACATATAATTTGAATCTCGGAAACGGCTCCAACGATTTTCATGAAGTTTAGTATACATAGAGTTTCGAGAGCGACCCGGTATTATGAGAGCCACAGGTACTATCCCGGTAGTACCGGCTTATTTGATTTTTTTAATTGAAGAAGAAGAGAAACATAATATTATCATGAAAGATTCACATGATAATTCTAAAGTCTTTTGTCTCAAAAAAAACAGTTTTATTAAGATGAATCTATCTCACCTTTTCAGGAAACCACGGAGTGACAAACGGCATTTGGAAGGTGTTCGTGTAGGAGTGTAGTGTGTCGAAGGATTCAGGTGTCACAGCTCCCAGCATGGCGAATACTCCACGCGCGAATTGATTGCAAACTGAAACAATACAATATTTTATTGACTGACCTCAAAGAATCAACTTTAAGAATCTCTTATACTTTATTAAACGCATATTTAGAAACTACCATACAGTGGTATCAAGTCGGATCATCGTTATTAACATTATCAGCTTTCGTCCTGCGAATATAGACATCAATTAATGAACAAGAATTAACCAGGTGAGAAGACGACCTCCATGCAGGAATCATCTTGGCGTTCATTGGCGGAGGCCTATGTTCAGCAGTGGACAGACAAAGGATGATGATGATCATAATCAAATGATATGTATATAGATTATGTTAGAAACCATTATATCTTAAATATAATTACTTGAAAATATATAATAAGCATTCACAATTTTGATCACATTCCATTAGCTGAACAAGCCGCTCGCTTGCCCTTACCTTATTTTATAGAAATAAAATCGCATATACATGATATACAGTCCAGCCATTAGAGTTTAGAATAGAATAAACCTAAGCCGAAAACTCAACACGGCTATGTCCGATTTACAGATCTGAATTGGCCCATTCAAAACCGAAAACGCGCGGGAAACGGCGAAAAATCGTACGTCTGCAATAATGTTAGCTTTTAAAAGATAAAAGAATTCGGACCGAATAAACTTTTGCTCTGTTGGATACTGAACAAACTGTCGCATTGGTTTTTTTATAACACCAGTTCGGTGGTAGACCAGATTCAACATGGCCGCTCCGTTTAAAATGGCCGACAACAAGATGGCTGCTATTACTCAGATGCACGCTCAGACGCATCGTCGCGTCATTTTCAAAATCTGTCTTTCTAAAATCTTAGGAAAACACAGTCCTACTTCCGGTGTAGGACCGTTTTGCTCTAAAGCTCTTAAATTCATAATAACATTTTTTAAATGTCGGTTGGATGGACAAACGGAAAGACGAATCACATGATGATAAGCTTGCCTTGCTAAGGTCAAGGTTGTAGTTAAACTTCCCATCCAGCACTTTTCTCCAAAACAGAAAAGCTGTTTTATGCGAGAAGCAAGCAGGATAATGATATCCAAGAAGACGAGTAAATCTTCCTCCTCACGTTATAGAATTACAAAAATAATTGTTATGATTCCAATAATAATCGGTGTCAATATCACCACATAATTATTTTTGATATAATCAGCACGTGATATATTTATTCAAGAACCGCATTATCAATAATAGATCATCATTATAAATGTAATGTAATGCGTTATTTTCATCACCGCAGTCGCGATTTACAAACAATTTTAATTGAAGTTTAATTTAATTATATTATGAGATTATTGACCTTTTACTCAGAGGACGGATGACCGATGGGCCATTATAGTGTATTTAGATTCAAAATTCGGTCGAATACAATTTATTAATAGGTATTATAGTTTGTTGTTTCCGCTAGTCTACGTTTATTTTCATACATCTGCACTAATATTATAAGGAGGAAAACTTTGTTTTTTTGTTTGGTTGTAATGAATAGGCTCAAAAAGAACTGGACCTATTTCGAAAATTCATCATTCGAAAGCTACATTATCCACGAGTAACATAGGCTAAATTTTATTCCGTAAAAAAATAGGGTTCCGTAAGATATTTGGGTTTTTTGGACACAAGGTGTAAAAATCAACCAGAAAAGTTACTTATTTTGCGTACTAAGACCCCGTTGTAAATCGTAGTTAACACAGGCGAAGCTGCGGGCAACAGTTAGTCAAAAAATATGTTGCCACAAACATAGCATTTAACCTACTCCCTTAGTTAATTTCGTTATTATATTTGTGTAAAACTGTACAAGACTTTCCTAAGCATGCATTTACTCTGTGTAAAGTATGTGTGCTCATACGTCATAATTTTAATTAAGAAAAGCCAACTAAGTATTATGATTCTCAATGCATTTGCGTCGTCGGTTTTAATTGCAATGTGAGGTAAGATTTGTTACTCCACGACAACTTTATATTAGCACTCAAGTAACATGGTTTTATTTAATTACACAGGTAACTCTTGCTGGAGAATATGCAGCTGATTTCAAACACTTTTAATGCACTCCGTATGCCATGTGCGAACAGTTGACAAAACTCGCCCTTAAGAAAATTAGATTTGATAAACACAAGTTTTAGCTTTACATTTTAGTCTTTTTTTCTTTTTTTTCGCTAGCGGGTCTCCTCAGACGGGTATGTGGGACTCGCTGCGCCCTAAAGGTGGTAAGTGGACGCAGCTCTACTCACTAAAACCCAGCGAGTGCCACCACTGCCGCCTTTGGTGAGGTGCCCCGGATCAACAAGCAACAGCGCAGTCCCTTAGGAGACCGACACCACCTCCACAGAGCTTAGTCAAAACGACATTACGAAAACGACAGCGAAGTCCGTTCGTTCGTTCGAAGTTGTGATTGGCTAAATTACGTCGACGATCGCTCGATCATACCCCCGGTTGCCCCGCTCCACAGAACAACTACTCCCAACGTCTGGACAGTACGACGAGGTTCCCAACCTCACCATTTGCTCTGTTGTCTCTTCTTCTTATAAGAGGGGTACAAAGAGCCCGCTCGCGTCGGGTCAATTCGCTTCGCCCAATCTGTTGGGATCACCCTGGGCTACTGAGCCCTACCGCCATGACAAGGCTTGAACCATGGGGGTGGGTTGTATTTCAGTCCTCCCGTGATCATGCTTGCAATAAAGTATTTAAAACTCGGGCGTCTAAAAAGCTTGATAAACCGCGATAAGATCTATAATAGATGTTTCATAACAATGGATTGTAATTACAATAGATATCGATAGTTTGATAGCTGGTGTTTCCAATGTTCGTTATCAATCAATATATTACAATGAACTACTTAATAGATTCATGTTTTACAGCAAGAAATACGAAGCTTCAAATGTTATACATATATTTTTATAAAACACTACTATACACACTAAAACAACTTTTTGAAAATTTCATATAACCTATGTTCACCGGCGATAGTCTAGGTTACGAAGAGTGAAAGAATTTTCCAAATCGGTCAAGTAGTCAAGTCAAGTCAAGTAGTTTTGGAGCCCTTATTCAATACAAACAAACAATCAAATCTTTCCTCTTTATAATATTAGTATAGATAGACTTACTATAGTTAAAGATTATTTTTCAAAATATGTAATACATTTACAAACCTTTCTGTTCATGTCATCTAAATGAAATTCAATTTAAAACTAAATTACTAAACACTTATTCACCTCGATCGAATGAATTATATAAATTGTAAAATATTAAATATTTAATAAGCCATGGCTTTAAAAAACTACTCACAGCTGAATAAGCTTCATTCAATTACAACGAATTTCCAATAGAAAAAGCTGCATTAAAAAGTCCTTAAACTCGTTTTATAAATGATTTTATGTAAAAGGAAACTCTTTTCACCTATTATGTTGTACACTGAATGAAATCATAATAGCGTAACTTTATTAATTATGATTATGCATTTTTATGGAAACACTGCCTTTTGCTGTCCTTCATCATCATCATCAGCCTTTATCCGTGCACTGATGAACGTAGGCCTCACTCAATGAACGCCATGGCGAAACAATGTAACATTAATCTTTAGAGGTAGAGGGGTAGAACTATTTTGCTTATTTCTTCCAGGAGGCAGCATTGCTTCCATAACTGCATCCTGGACTTCAACTTAGCCTAAGTCGAGTCCAGGAAGGGCTAATTTAATTCAATATCATTTCACGAATACTTACTAACACACATACACGCGCGCACACACACACTTGTGTTTACTTAATCTACTACTTGAAAATCCTAGGAATTCTAAATCCTCAAATACTCGGTTTTTAACCGATTAAAAAGTTCGTTTTTATGAACTAGTCCTGCAATATTTTATAGTCGGTCACAATATTGAAATATAAATTCTTAGGTCATACCACGAACGCTTTACGACGCATTTTTCGAATTTAGTGTGACCAGAAATAAATGCGAGCCACAGTAAAGTCCATACGGACGAAGCCAGGCTCCTACAGTAGGTATAGGATATGAATTTCTAGTACTTCAGTGTTAACAGTAATAACATTTAGAGAACATGAACTTCCAGTACTTGTAGTATGAAAAGTAACTGTATTTGTAGAACATGACTTTCTAGTACTTGTATTATTACAGTAACAGTAAGTATTTTATATAAGAATTTCCAGTACAGTAGTATCTATAGAACAAGACTTCAATTTAATAAGTTAAGGGATTTGGAGACCTGGTGTTTCTCACGATGTATGCATATCCAATAAGTTCATCAATTTATTATTTTGTATAAAAAACTCCTTTTATAAAGCCAATTTTATTTTTCGGTGAAAAAACCTTGAAGGATGGATTATATTCAAGACAATTTATTTCCAACTTCATTAAATTTAGCCCCCGTGACAGGCTTTTAGCGTAATTGTGTTAGACTGCAATTACTTTGAAAGTGTGAGAGCCGGCCTTTGGTAATTTAATAATATCGATGACCAATAAGGCCCTTGCTTGTTTGTTTGGCGTGTTCTTTAATGATGGTGACATTATATTGTGTTTTCATTTTTTATCATTGCCTTGTGTATCATACTGTACTCTCAAAACGTTAAGAGAGATCTCTACTCGCATATATATGTCATCTTAATTAACTCTAAATAGTTGGACTCAATCACATTTAACAAGCAGCGAAGAAATGTTTTATCTACTTATTATAATATACTATAACTTTTCAGATAAAAAAATATGACCTTCCTAACTCTTTCGTTATTTTATTTAGATTTAAACATCCTAAAATTGTGATCAAAATCAATCATGAAATGATTGATTTTGATCACAATGTGATCAAAGCTATTTTTCAAGCCATGGTCTTCTACTTACGAAGGATTGAAGAGCTCAATAGCTTACCTTCTGCAGTTGATCTCTATGTCATCACTTTTTATTTTATTATAAATTATATAAAAACATATATCTTAATAAAAATCGCAGATAAACCTTACGAAAAGATTTCTACCGTAATGATTTGAATTATTCTGACTTCTTGAAATAAATGGATTTTATTAACATTTGCAAGACGAATGCTGTGCTTATTGCTAAGTCTTCTCACATAATTCTAAAGTTTTCTTGCAATTGCATGAAAGAGATTTTCTTTTTAACTGACTCCCTTTTATATATTCTTGTACGGCAATTCATTTCTTTAAGGTATAGTCTTTAATATCGCTATAAATCATGGCCATACTCGGGCTAATGTAAAGGGGAATAGTGTCTTGTTTATCTCTCCATAAATTTGTTGTATGTTGAATGTAGAATACCTAATACAGATCACACCCATGTATCAGATAAATTTCCATAGATACGAATAGTTTACAATATTAATATGGTAACACATACAAATTGCGTGTAATCTAGTTGACAAACTACGTTGCCTCTAGCACACTTTCACAAGTTTAAAAGTGTACGCGACTTGGAATAGATAAGGAAATTATTTGATTTATGTTCAGGTGAGTGTTTGGAAAATATAAACTAGAAATGTATTTTTAAGCGACTTCAAGGAAGGAGGCGTTTCTCAATCCAACCGTATAAATGCTTTTTTTTATAATAAGGAGGAAACCGAGCAGAGTCTTGGTGACTACAGACTCCCATGGACATCCGCTAAACAAAAGATGCAGATGCGTTGTCCTCCTTTTCTATACCCTCCAAACGTTAAAGAGGAAGAAGGTCCGCGTTGCTTTATGCCTCCAAATTGGCTAAAAATCTGAAACTCATAAACCGCACGAACCTGACAGCATAACTGTAACTTTGTTATGTGAGCGAGAGTTAAGGCAGAAACACACTTAACTACTGCGTTTGCGTTTACACGCAAATATGTCCCTAACCATATTAAATGTATGAAACCGATATGCTTCTGGCGCGTCACGACACGCCACGACACGTAAGTATGTTTCTGCCTTTACCAACCCGGTCGTGTTGGTTTGATTCTCTAACATCTCTTACTCTCTAAACTGTTACTTGATAATTTACTACTACTTGAATTACTATTTGAATTTTGATTATATGTCAAATAAAGATGTTTTTATCACCCATATCTTTACCATTATTTTTTTTCTGTGAGACCTGTTCTTTTCGTTAAGCTTAAGTTAAGTTTCGCTCTCAAGATCTTACATGTTGTATTTATAAAATATTATGTAAGTACATCTATCTCATTTTGTTGACAAAAGAGGACCCTTAAGTTTTCTTCTTGTTTTTCTTAGGGGATCCTGCATCTCAAACGAGTTCTTTTTTTTTAATTACTTAGCCAAGCATGACTATTTATTTTTACTTATTTAAGTTTAAAAGTTGTTACCTATGAAATAAAGATATGTTTGATTTTATTTGTTTATATTGATCCAGAATTTATTAAAAAAAGTTTTGCATTAATATGCAAAGTAAATAATCAAGGGCTTTTATGGTGATAACAAAAATTTGGTAACGAATTTCAGATTTTCGCTACGTTGTTTTTATGTGACTTGCAAGTTTATTCTCCAAAAAATACTCAACCACAGACCATAGTAAGCTGGACCAGCTATAAATTTACGGATTAACTTCACTCTTAGGACGCGTAGCCACAACCAGGGATGCATGAGTTTTAGGATAGATAAATACTTTATTTTAACTATGGACCACACCTATCTTCTAACACCAGTATTCACAAACAATAGTTTGATGTGTCACAGCACTCCCGAACGCACAATGCCATCAAACCAATTCATAGACAATACTGAAATGAAATCCGCCATTGTGAAACTTGCCAAACCCATATAAAACCCGACTATTGATACCAGGAGCGCATAGATAGAAGAGTTCTTTACATAGTATTTTTTCATTACTTAGCCAAGTACACTTCTTGAATACGGATTTTAACCTCCTAAACTTATTTCGAGGAGAGAAGGTAATATTATAATTGCGAGAAGATAACTTTTAATTAAGAATATTATGATTTTTCCGGTTTTTGAAATAATTCATTATAAAGGGACATTTGCCTGTTAGGATTTTCGTATTCGAACTCATATTATATATTTTGATAATAATGATTGGTATTTTTTGATAACAGACAGAATCATGAAAATTGACTTATATTAATAATCCGTTAGTATAAAAAGGATTGAAATCTCCTTACAAATTTTAAACCATACATTTTAAAAATTGGAAGCCTTTCAAAGCTGACTCATCAAATAGAAAGCCTATATATTCGGAATTTGAATATGAAACTTGCATTTATTATTCTAAAAAAGTAAAGGATTTTAAATTATCTTACTGCGCATACTATTCCTGAATATCTCATACTTTTATTCCGTTAGAAGATTTATAGATTCGTCTACATTAGTAATTGAAAGTATAATATAACAATTGATAGCTCTATACGGAATGTTTATAAAATACAAATTGCGTATTCCAAGGTTCAATTGTAATGGTTTTATTCCTTAGCTTTTTTATTAATTTTAATAAAACTTTGCAGACTACAACTATGCACTAATTGTGAAATAGTCCAAATTCAACGTAAATTATATTTGCTAGTGACTAGTTTACCTAAAAATGAGTTAACGATAAACAATGCTAGCAGCTAAGCTATGCATAAACCACCTTCATTAGCAGTGAGTTTGTCGTATATTTGGACAGTCTATACAATACATATTTGCGTACAATATTCGTGCCTACTATGATGCAAATGTATTATTTTATTAGGCGAATGTTGCTGAAAACATTTGTACACCACATCACATATTATTATCATCAACATCGCTATGATCATCTTAATCAACATTTTCGTTATAATCATCATAATAATTAATGATAATATTGAAAGATTTGTTTTAAAACCAACAGGCACTGCCAACAGCACCAACATAGCAAGCTGACGTTGTATTGTTCCCACGTTGATAGCTAATATTAGAATTATCCCTGTCTGTTTGTTTGGCGCCGGTTCAAAAATGGTTAAGTTTGTTAGATAGACGACTTAGAATTATAAAGATTAAATAGTAAAGTTGTTTCTTGCTTTATATGCTTTGCATGATGATTTATGATCATTACTAATTAATGGATTAGCATATCCGATTCTTTCTATCCACTGCTTCACACATAAGACCCCTATTGGTAATTATACCAAGATGGTCACTACCAACTACTCGAGTTCGTTATAAAGTAACTACTTTAACAGATTTTATGGCGCTTCATTAAGTTTTTTAAATACCCGACGTATCGTTTACAGCTACCTAGAAAACCGATAAAGCCCGATAAAGTTTTTTTAATTATAATGGGCTTAATTCGCGTGAACAATACATGCGTTCAACTTATAACAACAACTATCGGAGACTGTTTGGCGATGTTCATTTGTTCAGCTTGTGTTCCATTGTGTTCAATATTAATTATGTCAAACAAAATCGACAGCCGATAAGCTAATAAAGTTCTAGAATGGAGGCCACGTTTGGGTTGATGGAGGATCAGTCGACCTCCAAATAGATTGATCGAAGTATTATGTGCTGTTCGATCTCTTGATGCAAGTGCTGAAACCGATCGTCTTCTGCATGATATTATCTTCTTTTAATAATATTCTCAGGTGAATAGGTCATGGCTAAGTAATACCAGTCGCGAGTTGGTCCATAAATGGGATACCATCTTTACATACCGAAACTCTTTGCCACCGAAAGCATGGTCCTATGATTCGTGAATTCAAGTCATTACAGATCAGAATCCCGAAAGTCCAACATGCAGACTTACCACTCTTTTTTTTTCCTTTTACTCCGGGAAATGCGCTGAGGCATCCCGCTGAGGAGTGGGTCTTCTCAAGCGGGAATGTGGGACTCGCTGTCTCGGGTAAGTGGACGCAGCTCTACTCACTAAAACCAGGGGAGTGCCACCAATGCCGCCTTTGGCGAAGTGCCCCGGATCGGGACAGTACAATGAGGTGAGGTTCTCATCCTCACCCTGCTATTTTGCTCCCTCTTCTTATAAGAAGGGTACAAAGAGCTTCCTCGGCTCAATTCACCCAAGGTGTTGGGCTCGCCCTGAGCTACTGAGCCCCATCGCCTCGACAAGGCCTGAACCATGGTGGGAAGACTTGCCACTACTTGTGTAACTGGCAGTCGTTCCATTTTAAACATCCGACTCCAAAATATAATTGGTAAAGGGAAGAAGATAATATCAGTCTTGAATAATATAGTGATGCAACAACCTAATTACAAACTCAATAGAGCTGTAATTGCATTAATCATCGATTATTGGTTTAGTTTAAATACTCACTGAGGCGTGATAGCTTGAAAGCATCGGCCGTGTTAATAACGTCGACGTAAGCTTGAAGCTCGAATCTGCGACTGCTTATGTTCTGGTTGTGTATTGTCATCGCATATTTGAACACATTCTGAATCTCCTCCGTGTTCTGATCGAATATGGCCCCTGAAACAAAGTATTTTTTTTAAATACAAGAATGTAAAAGAAGTAAAGTGTCAACCGTTATTTGTCCCACTGCATACACGAGTCTCCTCCTCTAAATCAGGAAAGGAGAGTAGTTCATAGTATACCGATACGATGGCGCAATGCGGGTTGGTGACTTCACACACCAAAGATTTAATCTCATCAGTCATGCAGGTTTCCTCACGATGTTTTCCTTTACCGTTCATCAATGTGTGATAACATTATTTTTTAAGGATTCCTAAGTTAAGGCACAGATAATTAACTATATTAAGGGCCTGTTTCACAATCTCTAGTTAAGTGTCCAATAGGCTGTCGGCAACATATTTGACAGATAGAGTATGGAGTATCCGTCAAGTATCTGTTAAATATGTTACCGATAGCCTATTGGGCACTTAACTGAAGATTGTGAAACAGGCCCTAATAAATATAAATCAATGTTAATAGATATCTTTATATATAATGCTTCTATCTGGTGTTGAAAGTGAACTCCTCCTAAATGGCTGAACCGATTTGAGTAAATTTTTTCTGTGTTTACAAGTGGATTCGAGGATGGTTTAGATTAACAAATCAGCCCGGCAGATGGTGCTGCAGTCGGTATCTAGGTTATTTATCTATACTGCTACTAAACTGGATCGATTTCTATCTAAAAGATAACGTCTGTCTGTGTCAGAGGACCCACCTCTAGTAATTTATATAATGTAACAATCATACGTCCATCTAACCCCGCAGTAAGTTCGTAAGAACTAGCGTTACGGGTACTAGGGACAATAAAACTATAATATAAGGAATTTATATAAATATATTATATATACACTTATGACCTGCAGACAATATTATATTCATCATACTAATCATTAGAATCTGGTAGGATTCGAATGCGCGACCGCTTGCAGTTTCTAGATATAGCATACTGAACTATATGCCGCTGTATTATTTATTTAGCTTTTTTTTCGAAAGGTCTAGACTTTTGCCTGGTGGCCTTCAAACTCAATCGGTAGGTAAGTGAGATGGCTCTATTTAGTATGGCTTACTACATAAAATGATGTAGTTGATCAATAGTTATAACTTTATTTTTTTAGCTGTAAGACTTTAATATCATCATCATCAGCCTATATCCGTCCACAGCATCCATCATTCAATGAACGTCATGGCCGATCTCTTGCCATTCGCAAGTATAATATATTCACGTGCAATCTGAAAGGGTAAATAAGGTTTAGTGTCATATACTTGTATTTCAACTGTACTATACACTTTCTCGCACTTCCTGCAGGAACACAAATCTTATTTTACGCCATCCGTAAGCTTAATTGCATTTCATTGGTAACATGGAGAAGAATATTTTCAGTAACAATCAAATTGCATTAAATAAATGTGTTTTCATACGTATTTTGTATAAAATATTGAAATAATTATAAAGTTGTTGCCTGCAGATTCGTCATTAACTTAGTTTTGGTTGCATCGGGCTGATGATTATTTTCAATTTATTGGTGAAAGAACTTTTGAAAAGCTATTTGTTGTTTCGAAAATAGATTTCCTTTTTAAACAATTTCAAAGAAGGAAGCGTTTCTCAATTCGACCGTATTTATATTTTTTACTATCAAAATTACAAACATTGACTTCTTAAAATAAAAACGAAAGTATAATTTAAACAAATTCGAACTCGCCACCAGAGAAGACTTATTCGATAATTCTTGTATTTACAGTCTTCATTATCATCATCATAGAGCCGACCACCAGTTAAAACTTTCAAAATTTAATGTCAATTAATGTAAAATAAATATATAAATCATCGTTACAAATACGTTTTAGATTTTTTGATCGCAAGCAGCTCATTTAAATTTTTCGTTTTGTGAATGAATGATGAAGGCTGATGATGATGATTATCTTGCAATACACAACATACATTTAATAACAGCAGCTACTTAGACTTGGAAAACATGCTAATACTCCCATTATAATAGGAGAGGAATAATAGAAGCCCTTGTAATAGGAAAAGATTAAATACAACCCTACAGATAAAATATGAAAAAAATTAAATTGCACGGCATAGAAAATGGAGTTTACTAACATAGATTGTTTGTTTATAAAGTTTTAAAGTATTTAAAGGTAAAGTTAGACTAGGGAAAGCAATCCTATCAACGCGAAACCCTTAAGACTAAACACAAAGTTTTGTAATAAAAATAAATAAAGAGACAATAAAAGTAATTCATCATATAAGATTCCCCTGGATTTAGGCTTCCCGAATTGAAACGCCCATAAGAAGTTTAATAAAGTTAGAAATATATAGTCTATTGGATTAAATGAAATATAATGTTGAACTGAAATGCCTGGTTTTGCTAGATAAGCTCCTTTTTAAGGCATACACGTTCTATAATAATACTTGAGAGTAAGATAAATTGAATTTCGTACATCCTATTGGTTAGTATTGTTTACAGAAAAAAACATCAATAGTATATTTTGATATTAAAATTAATCATTTGAAACAACTAAACAAAAATACGAAATTGAAAAAAAAAAAACGGAAAATAAAATAATATTGATATTATTAATTTATTTATTCTTTTAACAAATTTCTATCTTTTTATCAATAGTCAGCTGCTTTTAACTAAAAGACTTCCTTTTCCTATTTTCTTTATAAACTGTGGTTAGCGAAATTAATGTTACATTAACAAAATATTTTTATGCTTTTAATATTATTGTTTAACTTTATTATGGCATTATTTGTTTTACCCTAATAATGAAAGGCAGAAACCTATCCTTTAACGAAATAGGTAATAAAAGACCCTAGTAGGTAAGCAAAAGAGTGCGGCGGCGTAGTTAGAGCTTCACAACTCACAGCATAAAAGCCTAATGGCATTTTCGGACAATAGATGTTTCTCATAAAAATAAACATTATCATTAAATTAAAAAAAACGCTAGCGTAGACGAATATTTCTTTTAATAATAAAATTACTGAAAATTGTTCAGTAAATTGATACTACATACTATATTTGATTTTCTTAAGTTATTCATGTTTAGAATTCTATTAAAATTACAAAATATACAGAGCAACAATGCATTTATGAATAATATAAAATAAAATAATAATATAAAATAATTTAGCTTTGAACGCCTTTAGATATTATAAGCGTACTAAAATATAGTTATTCCGTAATAAACCTTACATTCCGAAACAAAAAAAAAAATCCTTCAGTTTTTAAATCCCGCACAATCTTAACAAACGTACGGACATTTGTAACAAAAAATTACGCCAAGAATTTTATGTGGACACTTATCTGAGTCTTACGTGGAATGTAGATGTGTCATCGGCTGAAATACGAGCGCTGACCGAACATTTATCTGCCACTGAAACACACTCCGTTAGCTCCTTGATACCAAACCGGCGTCCTGCTTTACGCGGTCATATCCTGCCTTTTTTCGCTCCCGCATCGATATTATAGCTGGAAGGCCATTTCGACGCTCCATTCCGAGCAATATTTCTCCAGCCGCAATATCGTTCTATGAAATCAAAACGTTCTATTCGATTTTTATTTCTTTCCTTAAATGTTTTAGGTAATTGTTTCGTCTTTTTCAGCTGTAAAAACGCTAATGATCTTTGAACGTGGTTAATGGTATACTTGGTAGACTATTGTTTTATTGGCTTAGTTCTTCGTTTGCAGTTTCTTTAAGACTAATTGTGGGGATGTAAATTAATTTTATTGCTCTAAAAACGGCTCGCGGCTGCTAGTGTCCTGTGTTAATGGTATTTAGTGAGATTCACCTTTTAACTAGTTGAATATAATGAGAACTGGAAATTCGCGTTCAGAAACGCTTTTCATTGTTTTGCTTTTGTAAGAAGTTTCTCTGAACGTGCCTACGTAATTAAATCTAGAATATTGTACTAAAATAATTGAATGTTTATTAAAGGTTTATTTAAGAAGAAATATGATAGCTTCAGTTCAACAGTGGAAGGATAAAGGCTGATAATGATGACATATTGTAATACGATATAAGTACAATAAAGAACTGAAATGAAAGAAAAAATAGAATCCGCCAAAATGATTTGTCTGTGAGATATTTTTCTCGTGTACTTTCTTTTTCAAATAATAATGTTTTAAAATAAGTGCACAACACAGGTACGACTAAACACATAGAAAAAAAATCTACATTCATGATAGTCGATTAGACTACAAATGTTATAAAGAAATAAACATTTTTTTTTTTTGGAACCACAGCACTTACACTCGTCAGATTTTTAAATATTGTGTTTTTTTACAAAGGTAAAGGCCTTTTTACCTCAAGGTATTTCCTCTTTTTTTCTCAAAGGGGAGCATATATGCTAAATAAATTTAATCATTACCTAAATTATTTTATCCTTTTTTACACATTTTAAGTTATTCGTTTTGTAGGCAAAAAAAAACAAAAAGATATAATGATTTGTTTTAGTCTAATTAAGCGTATCCAATCAAACGATAAACATTAACACGATGTCATTGCCAAAATAAAAACGTTTTTATACAAAAATACATTGCATAAAAATCTTGTAGATTTACTTATTCACTGTCAGTGTCGTCTTTGTTTCACAATAGCGAATCGCGACCGCCTAAAAGGGTAAAGAAAAACACGAATTAAGTTTCTTTTAGAGGCTTTTATTCTGGTAATGTTCTAATAATTGTAGTACTTTTACAAGTCCAATTGTAGCAATGGATACTTCAGGGCGTATTGAGATGCGTGTTTATAGATTATTTAGCTTGCGGTTTGCTGTATAAGCAATGCTTTATGAAATCGTTTTTACACACTTTTTTTATTTCATAAGAGGACAAACAAACAGTCGAAGCCTTGCGACTATCGACGCCCATTAACATCCGCATAACTAGACGTTATACAGATGCATTACCCTCCTCTTCCCTATCCAAATGGGCTACCGGAAACTTACAAACCACATGAAACGCAATTTACGCCGGTATTATATGAGCGAGAGGTACCACCCCAGTCATGCCGGCCCAATTTGGCTGCAAAGCAGCATGGCACTACCTCTTACAAACTTTTATTAGCTTCACCTGTATTTGTGATTGTAATAGACGCATTTGAACGCGATTTTGACCCACTCTAAATGGCCAGATTTCGTTCAAACTTTGTAGGTCTAGCGGGAACCGATGAGGGTACTAGGTACGGAAATAATTATACATATTATTATATGCGGTGCACTTATACTACTTATATACTACTACATTCATTATACTTCTTCCCGACCGTTGCGTAAATTAGCCAGTATATGACTACTCGACCAACCGTCTAAAAAAATTGGTTGTCTGTAAAGTCGGTTTACGTTAGTTTGACGTGACAACGCCAAACATTACATCCAGCACGAACCGAACTGTGCCGATCGCTCGAGCCGATCACGCCTCTCTCTCATTCCTGCACCGTTCTCGCTTTTGGAACGCTACATGAAGTCATCTTTTTCGTGCATGCTACCCGTAATATCGAGTTATTAGACGTTCACGACAAAAAATAGTAAAAATCTATCTACTTTGTCTATATATTAGCATCATTATTGCCAACTAAATTCTGAACAGAATTAATACAATTATTCATATTAATGTATAGTGTATAGTATATATTTCTATATATCATATTAATATATAGTATGTAGTAGTCATTCATATATAATATTATAACGTCAACTAAAATATAGATATTGGCAACGCAATAGGGATGTTGACTATTTTTTTTAATTGATTTTATTTGATAGATATACTATAGATAAACACGAAAAAAAGATTTTTGTAAAGAAATATGTCCAATTTTAACAAGAAATTAAATAAAGAAAAATTGTTTTTAAAATTGCCGTTAAAACGCTCCAAGCGTCATTACGTCACACACCGCATACAGAGCTCGCGCTATGTTAGGTGAGTTTGTACTTAGCTCAATGTTCAGTGACGTCATCGCCTTATTGGCGTTTACAGTCACGTGATAATGCATGATAAATAACGCATTTTAAATAAATTTTCTAAATTTAAAGACTAATAAGTAGACTTTTAAAATGTTATTTTAGGTTTTCAAATACTGTATTTAATATGTAAAACATAACTTTA
Source organism: Lycaena phlaeas (assembly GCA_905333005.2). Taxonomy (NCBI): domain Eukaryota; kingdom Metazoa; phylum Arthropoda; class Insecta; order Lepidoptera; family Lycaenidae; genus Lycaena; species Lycaena phlaeas. Next base: position 18,730,465 of record HG995168.1, on the reverse strand, counting down.
CATGAATTTGTAACATGTGTCAACATCCCTATTAAGTAATAACCGATGAATATCCTTTATGAATCCTTAAGCATAAGTAGGCTAATATACTAACCCTCAATAATCTCATCCACTTATATTCAATATTTAATAACCATAATAACACAATAAAGCGAAAAAGTTCTTGCCTAAGACTTTTTATACTGTTTGCTGAAAATGTCTTACCTGAGTCCCCGTAACTTCATTAAAAGCAGATTAAAACAAACTTTTACAACGGTACAAAAGTATTTTAAAGCCAGTGCTGTGAATTTTATGAAACGATAATAGTTGCAATATTACGTTTTTCAGCTTTGATAGCGCTTGTTGCGGTTAACCTTTTGTATAATCCAGTTTGTTTATGTTTTGGCGAGAAATGAGAGCCCTAAGGTTAGCTTTTATTTGCGAATTGTGTTGCTCTATTTTGTATTGAAATTGTAAATGTACGGAGAAAAAAGTACCGCAAAATAGAAGCAGAATTGGAAATAGAGTAAGAGGTAATACCTTCACTTTCGCAGATTTACAAATATGTTTACCGCATGCTTTTAATAAATAATCCTACATTAATCTACTTTTGCGTGTTGTTTCTGTAAATAGTATAAATATGAAGCATATAATGAATAGCATAAATAAATCCATACAAAATCCGTAAAATTAGTTTATTATAATCGCAAAAAGTTGCGTGATTATTAGAAACTAGCTGTTGCCCGCAGCTTCGCCTGCGCTAACTAAGATTTATAACGGGATCTTAGTACCCAAAATAAGTAACTTTTCTGGTGGATTTTTTACACCTAGTGTCCGGAAAACCTAAATATTTTTTTCCAGAATAAAATTTAGCCCATGTTACTCGTGGATAATGTAGCTTTCGAATGGTGAAAGAATTTTTGAAATCGGTCCAGTACTTTTTGAGCCTATTCATTATAACCAAACAAACAAACAAAGTTTTCCTCTTTATAATATTAGTGTAGATAATATTAGTGTAGATGTAGATTATAATATTAGTGTAGATAAAGAAGAACTTTTGTTCACAAGTTTATGTAGCACACAGATTATGTAAGCATGTTCACTTAGACTAAAGACACGCATTTAGCTAGTTGTTTAATTATAATATATTAGAATACATAATTGTGTTGACGATAATTTAAAAGCCCGGTTACACCGCGCATTTGGCGGAAAGCCAGAGGCTTACGTGAAGTCTTCACATAATTACATTGTACGTCACATAAATAAGTTAGAAGTTAAAATGTTAAAACCCTTATAATAAGGTTCTGGGTTCATTTTATTTTTGTGTACCTGATGTTTGTTAAGTGGGGGTATTTAGTGTATTTATAACTCTTTATGTGTACATTAACCGAAAAATTGTATGATAATTACATGGCTACCTAATTTTAAGAGGTAAAGCGGTAATCCACAGGGGGCCTAGCCAAAACGCCATTAAGAGAGCGTTAGCGATGTTCGAAATGATAAAATGTATAGGAAGGACCACGTGATTAAGCGCGGCCTTATGTCAATCCCATACATTTTATCATTTTCGAACTTCGCTAACGCTTTCTTAATGGCATTTTGGATAGGCCCCCTGTAGTACCTATTCTGCCTTTCGTTGCGATACACATTTTTAGGTTTATAAGTTTTCAGGAGAAAATTAGCAAGACGATGGAAGGCGGTCGGGTCTTGTACGACATAGGTTGAGACTTGTCACCGGTAAAAATGATATCGATAGTAACCCATATTAAAGTAGGTAAAACAATCACCCCACTATGGTTCAGGCCTTGTCGTGGCGGTAGGGCTTAGTAACCCAGGATGACCCCAAAACCTTGGGCGAAGTGAATTGAGCCGAGGGGGCTCTTTGTAACCCTCTTATTAGAAGAGGGGACAACAGAGCACACAACAGGTAAGGGGTGACGACGGGAACCTCAGCTCAGTGAGGGTGAGGACGTTGGGAGTGGTTGTTCTGTGGTCCAGGGCAACCGCTCTGTTGAGGTGGACGTCGGTCCCCTGGGGGACTGACTAGACGTCGAGATGCCCTGTTGCTTGTAGATCCAGGACACCTTACCAAAGGCGGACTGCCGCCTTTGGTAAGGTGTCCTGGATCTACAAGTATCCGGCGAGTGCAACCACTGGGTTGCACTCGCCGGATTTTGGTGGGTAGAGCTGCGTCCACTTACCATAATATTTCGGGCGCAACGAGTCCCACATACCCGCCTGGGGAGACCCACTCTCTCGCGAGGTGCGTCATTGCATTTCCCGGCGTAATAGAAAAAAAATGGCGTCATGTTCAGTATATGTTCGATGGACTATCTTGTTCTTTGCGACCTCTTTAACTATCGATTAAAATTCAGACGCAAGCAAGGCTCATTTTGAAACTGTCATAATATGTTTTCGAGATACTTTATTAAGATGAAAACAAATGACACATCGATATCACGTCTCCGAGATAGACAATATACGTCACCATCTGCCCTTTTCGGGCTTCGAAGTTGTGACCTTCCGAATTGAATAACATATTTCAATAGACATACAGACATTGGAAGCCAGATAATCAGTTGCTATAATATATTTTATAGACCACACGGCCATACAATATTCACGCTTTCAATATATAAATTACTATTATGTTATTTATTTATTGCATTTTACAGCTTTACCAGAAAAATATTCATTGCTTATTTTGCTACTTATTTACTACTACGTATTTATGTGTGAAAAACATTCGAGAATATAATATTATAGTCGCCATAGGCGATACTTCTGCATAGAGATCGTCTTCCCACCTGTTTAAATGCTGATCAACACTTTGTCTTCAAACGCGGTCCGTGTTCTTTGGAATCGGTAGTCTTGGTGTTCATTGAGGGAAGCATATATTTAGCAGTGGATGGATAAAGGCTGATGATGATGATAGGCAATACTTAGGTCAAATTTTTTTACTAAGGAATGTATTTTTCATACAACATTTCAAACATATCTTACAAAAATAATAGGTTTGGATTATAATAAATAAAAAAAATATAATCGAAAGACATACATGTCGCCTTTGCTCTTAACATTTTGTATGTTTAAATAATTTATTTTCTTTAGACCATTTCAACTCAGTAGAGCTTTACAAAAAAGAAATAAAGGATCAAAAGATGACAACATGAGATGTAAAGAAAAATTTTAATGATGTGTCGTTACCTCAAACACATTTAGACTATAAGTATACGTTTTTACTCTAAATACGTAGGCATATAGACGTTTTTACTCTAAATACGTAGGCATATAGACGTTTTTACTCTAAATACGTAGGCATATAGACGTTTTTACTCTAAATATGTAGGTAGATAGAGCGACGGTGGTCCAGTGGTGGACGGACTCGGCCTTTTACGCGAGGGGTTCCGGGTTCGATCCTGACCCGTCCGTGTGTGCCTTGAAATGGGTTTTTCTAAATTTCTAAGTGCACACGAGACCATCGTTCGCTCACCGGTGAAGGAAAACATCGTGAGGAAACCTGCATACCTGATGAGATTAAAAGTCTTTGAAGGTATGTGAAGTTCACCAATCCGCACTGGGCCAGCGCGGTGGACTATTGGCCCATTACCCTCCTCGCTTGATTTCGAGGAAGGAGACCCGTGCCCAGCAGTGGGACATATAAGGGTTGATACTTTACTTTACTTTTATGTAGGTAGATAACGTAAAAATAACTCTGGTTTCGCAAAGAGTGACGAACATTTGTGCAAAAGATTGTATGGCTAAAAGCTTGCGCGCTATCTAGAGTGATTGCTACAAAACTATTTTACGGTTAAACTTAGTCTTTTTTTCTGAACGTTAGTAAGTCTAATCAATATCAAGGCTCATCTTTTAAGATGTCTGGGCTCCTAGGTTCTAGCTTCTTTATCTCAGCTAGGTTCAATTTTAGAAAAAAAGTTATAAGAAAATTTTTATATAAAATTTTCGCTCTACAACTTTTGTTCGAATGTTTATCTCATAACCCAAAATTAACAAAAGTCAATTTTTTTTATTTTTTTTATAACAGTTTTTCAGTGGCCAGTCCGTGTTGGATGCGAGTGGCTAAGGATCTGTCGTCTTGGCGTTCATTGAGGGAGGCTTATGTTCAGAATTAGGCAGATATAGGTTTATGATAGTAATGATGATGATGATGGTGAATCATTTTTTCTGTAAACGACTTTAATGCCTTATCTATTATAACTGTAAAACTTTAAACTCAGAAACAGACAGTTGATAATAATTGTTTTTTATTTATTATAGTGCCCAAAAATATTATGTTCACTTCGTTATGAATTAACGAAGAATTAAATTACTACAAACTTATATTTTGAAATTATCCTTCGTTTTCATTGCAGTACTTATTATAATGGCCAGGTTCTATCCTTTGTAGTCAGTCTGCCGACATGCAGGAAATGCCAAGCCGCCACTCTACCTACTCATAGAAACCATCTTCAATCAATAGTGAGTAGAGATTTATTGTTTAGTTTTTTTTATTGAATTTCACTCTACAATTCTTATAGCTTTTCTATTATTACAATATTTCTAGATATACAGTAGGAGATATCCTAGCCTTGAATATACATTATTGAGTTTAAAAAGGCTTAAAAGCATATATGCCGTTTATGCGCAAAGGTACTTGGAAAGGCAAGTTTAAGTATTTCATGGCCACTTTACTCACACAAGAGATTGTTTTTGCACTTCACTGAGTACGTAGATCTGTACAAACGATTTTGACTCTTTCAAATTTCCAAAAAATAATTTGATTCCAAAGCAGTGTTATATTGTAGTTTATTGATATTTAATATTGATTAATCAAATTTAATTCGTTGTCCTTTTTGAGTAATTTTATAACTCCTAAGCGTAGAAACTGACTCTGAAAAATCAATCAGCAATCCAAGACTAAATAATATAAAATATAACTGCATATACATTTTTAAATTGCCTATGATATACTATTTGAACGAAACGAATTTTACGGATTTTAACACTGTTTATTGAGTATTTTACAAGCCCTACGTTTCGAATATTTTACAGCAAATATGATTACGGGAAAACTAACATGAAAACAATATGCCTATATACTGCTAATAAAGTATGCCAACCAAACTTCGACCATCCGTTGGGCTAAATTAATGAAAATTTTATTTTAATAGTTGTAATGAAACAACTTTTACGGATTTTATCGCGGCTTATTAAAATGCTTCCTTCGAAATTTCAGATACTTTACAGTAACTTCTTACACTAACCTTCTCAGGAGGACTTATTTTAATAAGCATTTTTTTCAGATCCGTTGTCTTGGCGTTTTCGAGGGAGATCTGTTCAGTAGTGTACGGAAAAATGCTGACGCTGATGATGGTAATTATTATGAAGAAGTTGGTTACTATAAAACATCTAAAATTGATTATAAATGTATTTAATGAGTTGTTGTTGTTGTTGTTTTTTTCAGCTCATAAGGAAACCTGCTTACATATTTTTACAACAGAAAGGCAACTGTAAGCTATTATTTTGTTACGACAAAATTATATTTTGAACTCAAAATACACTTTAGTACCTGTAAGTGCACCAGATAAAAAGAAAATGGACTGCAGCCTTGAAAGTGCACAACTTTAAGAGAACTTAACAATTTAACCAAATAGAAAATTGCTCTAGTCCTAGAATATATTTTTATGGTTTCTCAAAAACTCTTAATAAAATAATTTTGTGGCAATCAAACCAAACTGATATTTGAGTGCTAGGTTGATTACTAAACCCCACCATGGTTCAAGTCTTGTCGTGGCGGTGGGGCTCAGTAGCCTAGGGTTAGCCCAACACCTTGGGCAAAGCTAACTAAGCCAAGGGGGCTCTTTGTACCACTCTTATAAGAAGAGCAGGGGGCAAGGGGCGAGGATGGAAACCTCGCCTCATTGTACTGTCTCAACGGTGGGAGGGGTTGTTCTGTGGTGCGCACTCTGCCCAAGTCTGGTATTTTGCATTCTTTTAATCCATCTAACCATCGAGGGGAATCAAAGGTGAAAGCGACCCAGAGTGCGAATGTGGCTAGGGTACACACACCATGTCTCATAAGAGAAGGTACCTTTCTTTCTCTTTTTCTTTTATTTCACGAAATGCACTGACGCATCCCGCTGGGAAGTGGGTCTCCCCAGGCGGGTATGCGGGACTCGCTGCGTCCGAAAGATGGTAATTGGACGCAGCTCTTCCCACTAAAACCTGGCCTCTAAAAAGAGCCCCCTCAGCTCAATTCGCTTCGCCCAAGGTGTTGGGGTCATCCAGGGCTACTGAACCCCACCGTCACGACAAGGCCTGAACCATGGTGGGGAAGAGAAGGTCCCTATTATTATGGGGATTATTATGAATGGGTGAAATTAGCATTGTAATTATAATAATTAATATCGTTACTCAAAGCATGAAACATTCAAACGCTATTGCTTTTAGAAGCATTTGCATTGATTAAACTAAAGTGTTTAAAGGTTAGGTGCTACAAACTGGAGCATTTCGCAACTTGAGTGATTTGCACTTCGGTTATCTGAGTGATCAAACTATATAATTGCTTTGGATTGAGTTTAGACGGACACTTCAAAGACTGCAAGTCTATCTCCACACCATTTCAAACATAGCTTCTGAGATAATTATGGAGTTTATATAATAATAATATCTATGGACGGTTTTTCAACTCGTCAATCTGGTGTTAATTTTCCGCGTTTGTTACGGGTACCAGACATATATTTAAGATTTTTATTATATTATATACATATTTAATACACATCCATGACCCAAAAACACATAAACTGTTTTGTTCCCTGGCGGGATTCGTACCCGCTCCCGCCTTAGGCGCCAACGCGCTAACCATTGAGCCACAGAGGTCGTCAATTGTATTTTATTAATTGTATTCAAAATTTTATATGTTTATTAAGTGTTTAATGATTGCCGGCTATATTTTACATCCTTTCTTTTCAATAATAAAATAAATAAATTACTTACTTAAAATTTTAATGAAAGCGCAATTTTTGCAAAGCATTGAAAGCTTTCGAGCGTTAAGGCATAGGTCATTTTGGCATTAATTGAGGAAGGCCTATGTTCGGTGGGTAAGGGTAACTAATGATAATTTTTTGTAGAAATTACTTATAACTTATTTATTACGAAAACAAAATTACTAATAGCAATTTGTTATAAAGAAAATACGCATTGTGCAAAAACCTGCATTTCAGTTATAAAAAGTCTGAGTGTGAATACTTTTATAGATTTTTTTAAAAGTGCTCATATTATATGAAGTTTTCTTACTGTGATTTCATAATACAGATTACAGCGATTAAAGCGCATTATGATGTCACAAAGTATCGACGCTTTCATTATTCGAGCCAGTTTGCTTCCGCAATAATGGTTTAAGTGAAATTTATACTTGTATAATGTGCGTTATATATCATCATAATCATCAGCCTTTTTCTATCCACTGTTCAACATAAAAAATAAATAAACGCCAAGACGATCGATCCCTTGCCACTCACATCCAACACGGAACGAAGATTGTCTTGCGTTTTATATGAACGTATTAAATTTTAATGGATCAAAAATATTATGGTCTTAATAGAGTTATTAGTTTTAACAGGTTTACCGCTTGGAGAAATGCGCTATCCCGCACTCCCAGCTGTGTACCACTGACGCACTAACTGACTTTGACCACTTATACGTCTGTCAGTTTATCTATCCAACTAACATTGAAAAAATTATAAAATCACACTTACAAATGCCAAATCAAATGGCAAATGGTTGCATCACCATTATAAAATAATAACAATAATAATATGTAAGTAAGTTACCGTAGAACTTGTGTTAAGGGTACCAGAAAACGGAAAATTACAATTACACATTTAATACACATCCATGGCCCAAGAACAAAAAACAAACAGAGACTTTTTGTTCCCCGGCGGGTTTCGAACCCGCTACCTCCGGCTTGAGAGCCAACGCGCCATTTAGCTACAGAGGTCATCAAATATACAACGCAAACACTTAATAAGTCTTTATAATAAAATTTGCTTAAATATTATAATGCACGTGCACGTTAGAAAAAAAATACTCTTCACAGCTTATCTTTTACGTGTGTTGTCTATTATAAAACTTCTGATCGTAAGTCCTAGAAACGGGTGTCTTTACTGCCATACTCTGGGTAAGACAGCAAACATCTTACACGTAGAAATAGTGGTTGGACTCACACTCACTTCATCGTCTTCATGAAGTTTATTCTGAGGAAATTGGACTACTGGTCGTGGTCAGATGACTGGACATTGCCCGCAGACACGGATTTGAATCCTGATAAGTGCAAATCGTTTGTACGTGAAACTAAATGTTGCAGGGAGCCATACATGTGTTTGTGTGTATTTATTTCAATTTATTGCTAGATGAACTTTTAAGTAATTGTTTATTCAATATAACATCACGTTATGTAGAAAATATTATGACTAAATTTTCACTAATTTAAAATTAACTAAGGGCCTGTTTTACCACTTCCTGATAAGTGCCAGATAGGGTATCCACAACATATTCGACAGATACTCAATACTCTATCTGTCAAATGTTATGTTATGAATGTTATGAATAGCCTATCCGGCACTTATCACGAAGTGGTGAAACAGGCCCTAAATATAAGTAAGTTATGAAATCGATAAAATATGTTAAGTATTTTAATAGAGTGATGATCATTCAAATTGTATCATTCAAATAATCACATTTTATTCTTATAGTTATCAAAATATAAGTTATATTGTCTTTTTTTAGAATAAAATCTTTAGACCGTAATGTTATCTATATTTATAATAATTAATAAAGGTATAGATTGTCATTGGTTGGTTTAAATATGATTTATTTTATTCTTACTACTTATTTTTATATAGAAAGAGAGAAAGAGAGAGGCTGCGGGGGCTCTTTCTCGTCGCCACTGAGGAATATTTGTAAATCAAACAGCGGCTTCACAATACGTTTATTTGAAGACTAGAGACTAACACAGCGTGTTCATCATTATTTGTTCTTAAATTACTTATTATATTACAATAGGTCTCTTGCTATCTCTGTTGTTGGTTGAGCAACTGTATATGTAATATATTATTATAATGTGGACGATTCCTACCTATATGCGCTTAATTTAAACTTCATACTTTATTATTTGACTTTCTCTCCCTTTTCATAGTAATCTTGAATGAGCAAATTCACAAATTTCTTTCTGCATTAATAATTTTTATTATTCTGCTATCTTGCTTCTTGTTCTGTATTACTAACTATAAATAGTCGTCTATCGATGAAGTTTTTTATTCGAATTAACTTATGTGATATCATAGGGACATTGTACATAATATTATGATAAAATAGCTCTTATTTCTTTAAAGATTATCAGGTATTGTAGAACGTGACTATGTGTATCTTTGTAAGTTTATCAAGCGTCAATCTACCTACGTGAATAAATATCTGATAGACAGGGAGAAAGGATATAAAATAATAATATTGATATTCCGCCCCTGTTTAGAAAATCGGCTGTAGATATTATGTCGCCTACGCTTTGTACGTATACAGGAATGGTTATTCTTGTATGATTGTTTTATAACTTACGCTATTCACTAGCTATAATCAATCAAGATTCTACAGACTTTTTCTTAATCACAATAACCTTTATATCGAGTTTTTCTGTGTATTATAGACAGAAAACTCATAAATATAATAATATTATAAGTTAGAATATTACAGGACATACAGATTGAAATATCATATAGCTTTAAAATATGAAATATAATATTTTTTCGATCAAACATAAAGGCAAAGTTTGAGGTTATGAAAAAGTTGATACGGCTTGCAAGATATCTTTTATTACATTTTGTAAACTATACCAAGTAGTTGGAGCAATTTCTGCAAAATAAGGTATCAGAAAATAGAACAAGGCAACTCCAGTACCTGGTAATGTTAGGAACTTTATCCAAATATTGTTAAAAGTTGTGCGGTTGTTTCGCGAAAACTCTATATGGTGAATTCGTTCAAAACAAAATATTATCTATCGATATTATGTTCGGTGCAAGTTATCGACTTGTCACGTTGTTTGATCTTAATATTTACATCGCTATAAGTTTGTGAACGAAACGAAAGTTAATACTTTTGTAATTTCCGTATTTTTTTATTGGTTGCCAGCCCTGCCATTTTCGGCTTCCCGGCGAAGCCGAAAATCAAGATGATGGTTATCAAGTCTTATGCATATCAATTTCAATAATAAAGTGTTCAAACTACCTTTATTATTACCGTGTAAGATTAACCCTCCTTTTTTAAGTACATAACTCATGACATCTAAGCATGGAACCGATCTCTGATGACAGAAGAATATTATATTGACAAATGAAAGGCTAGTCAGGCGTATCCTGCCACTTTTTCCAATCTGATTGTAATAAAATATACAATCGGATGTAAAGCGTTTTCAATTAAAATCAAATAAAAATCAACGGGAATGTTGTTAGTGATAGGGTTTTTCCAAACAACGAATGTTGATGTTCCGCACAGCTGCATTACAAAGTGAATGCCTATTTAAATATACATAGAAATATTTTAGAAGACGCAATTTTTTCTTGTTGTGTAACAGGTTTTTTTACGAATGTTTTTTGCTCATTGTTTTAACAATTCCTTTAATGATTTTATCGGTATCATTATTTCATTAAATAACGCATATCATTTAGGATAGTGGTATATATACCCATTCTGATTAGGTATATTGTCCCAAAAAACTTAATTCACCTGAGAAATGTGTAATTAATATATCTCCCTTAGTATTTGTGTACATAATTTAAAAAAGGTCTTATATAATAGATAATAGATGGCGCTACAGAATTTATAAGCGTGATTGTTCCCGCAAGCCTAGTTACTACTTTACCATTATACCTCTCTTGGGGGATCTAACTGACGCACTCTGCATTTAAGACGACAGATTTACGTAATCACCAAAAACTTTGTACAGTGATTTCAACTTGATTTATCATCACTGTATCATTGCACACTCAATTATTATTCCACTATATAAAATTCCACTTTCAAACAGCAAATACTGAGCACACTTGAACCGGTTTGAAACAAATGATTCTATCTTTACTGACATAACGATAAATGTACTGCAATCAACTATTGTCAAAAGGATTTTTGAGCTTTTTCGTACTTATTTCGCTTTACTGTGTCATTCTGCACTCTGAAAATCGAGTGGACTATTCTCAGCTAAACACACAGGGACAATAATATAACTGTGGTGATAGCTTGAACTGGCGCTTTATTTTTAGGATTTATGTGGATTTAGTGATCGGATAGTAGCAAAAATAGAAAGATGATCACTAAATTTTACTAAGAACTTAGGTATTATTCAAAGTGATGAAGAACGTAGTGTGTCGATTAAATATCTCACCATGTTTTCTATGATATGGATACACAGTATCAAACTATAGTTATGTGTAGGTAAATAAAAAGTAATATTATAATGTACTTGATTTATTGAGCGACTGACTAACAAATTTAGTGACATTATTTCAAAGCGAAAGGAAACAGATAAACGCAATAATAATGATATCAACTTAATTATTACACAGTAAATTGTCAACAGAAACAAATTTAATACTCTATACTACTATCATAGCTGAAGCTTTTTTGTTTTCAGAACACGAACATCACCGGGGCCTACCATTCTAATTTTAATTTAACTGCATTTTTTCCTAAACAAACTCTTCAAGAAAGAAGAAAACAAATGAATGCTAGATATAAATTTCCACGACAGTTAAACGTTTAGATTTGCAAAATTATTTGAAACTAGCTGTTGCCCGCAGCTTTGCCTGAGTTAACTAAGATTTACAACGGGATCTTACTACGCAAAATAAGTAACTTTTCTTTTCTTTGGATGAACCCAAATATAAGATATTTCCAGAATAAAATTTAGCCTATGTTACTCGTGGATAATGTAGCTTTTAAATGGTGAAAGAATTTTTGAAATCGGTCCAGTACTTTTTGAGCCTATTCATTACAACCAAACAAACAAACAAACAAAGTTTTCCTCTGTATATTAGTGTAGATATCAATCATAGGCTCCAAACAGATTCTACAGAAACTAGTGATGATACTCCGTCTCATAACTCATGAAGTCTTTCAAAGCGTAATATGTCATTGTGCTAGTCGAGGAGATAAATATTCAGGATGCAACAGGGCATTATCTCGAAAAGTGTGTCGCGTGCCGCATTACTCAGCTTTATTCGTTGAAGTGGGAATATGAAAGTGCATTCTAATTTTAAATTTGTCACAGAACTGAAATTCAATGTTAGCATTATGATACTTCGACCTCCTCTTTCATTGATTTTTTTTTTCGATTTTAAATATTTTATTTTTATGTTTTAATTTTTTTTTAATATTATTCTTTCTGTAATGTTGAAGTTCGTACGGACAATCTTGTTACGTGCCCGTGAAACGACTCAAATATACGCGCTAACGAGCAAATGAATTAAGACTTCTGTAAGAGGATTTCGGTTATCTTGAAATTTAAGTAAACGTTTGTATGAATAAACATAAGCAGATCAGAATAATTCAAAATCTGCTGGTATGATGAATATGACATGACAATTAAGATATAGGTCACAATTATTGAAAAAGCTAGTGGTAGTCAATTTGATGAAAATGATTTTGATGGTAAAGTAATAGATAATGCAAATAGTGATTATCAATTTTATGGTGATGAAGAACGAAAGGTTAAATTGTAAGAAACAACGGAGAATCGTTTACCTTTCATTAGAGATAGAAAAGCTAATGTGGGCATTAGATACACATCCAGCGAATGCCACGACAGAGTCGTCGCCAGTCAGGCGGATTTGTAGGAACTCGCAATTGTTGCGCTGGCAGCACGCCATATAGCAAATTAACGACAACCGAACAATTGGTGAAGCAATTCCCCTCAGCTTAATGTTACTTTGTTGACGCTTGCTAATCATCTGGTGGCTTGAAATGCATTGGTAATATTTGACACCGTTCGCTGTGGCTGCTTTTATTAGTAGTTTGATGACTCTTACATAAAGGTTAGCATTACTTTTTGGAAAGTTTTGTTTGTTGGACATTCAATCATACATTTAATCCTAGACCTAGCCACGTGATAGTAACTAGTCAGCATCACCCATGAAGTCACGTTCACTAGGCCCAAACAACTTAGACGTTTTCTATCCTCACGTAAGATACTATTCATTATTATATTAATATTTGTTAAGAACTACGCTAGCTTACATACTCTGCTTTCCAAATAGTTAAATTTTTGACAAATATTCCAGAATTACTACTTACAATTGATGAGCAGATGTTTTTGAGTTATTTATTCACTCATTATTTACCATAATTTTCTCAGTAAATGACAAATTACTAACTAGTTTGGGATTTTTATGACTCACATTACTACTCTCTACCCGGTCATATTATATTCGATGTCTTTTTTATATAAAAATATTATGTAATGTTTAAAAGCTAAAAAACGAATAGCTAAAGGATTCTACCAATGGAATGAAAAAAATAATTGTTAATAACAATCATTATCTATTAGATATCGTTTACGATTGCGCCGTCATCATTATTATTCTCTGATGTCTATATCAGTCTTCTCCTGAACATAGGCCTCTCTCAATGAGCATCAAGACAATCAATAACTTAACACATAGCAAATGGCAGTGGCCTGGTCACACATGTCACCTGGGACAAAAGGTATGGTAAGGTAAGGATGGGGCAATAAAATTCAAGAGTGGAGGCCGCGTACAGGTTGACAAAGTATTGGTCGGCCATTAACCAGGTTTGAAGACGATCTCCGTACAGTGGCCAGTCCGTGTTGGATCCGAGTGTAAGTACCATCATTATTATCATCATCAACCTTTATCCATCCACTGTTGAACATAGGCCTCCCTTAATAAACGTTAAGACTGATCCTTGATCACAAAGGATTGCACCGTATATACTAATATTGGTACACGAAGCAGAGTCGTAGTTAACCCATACATTAAATTGATAAATAGCACAACTACAGCAACGATCGATGTTTGGAATGTTCTGCGAAATCACAATGTTCTCCTGAACTAAGTAATAACACGCGTGATTAAGTACCCAACACCAATGAAGTTTCACGACTATTTACTTCTATCGAGAATTTGAAGAGTGAGATGCAAATCTAGGTGATAGCATCAAACATTAATAATAATAATATAATAATAATATCTACGGACGCTTTTTTTACACTACGTCAATCTGGTCCCGTGGTAAATACTCGAAGAGACTTGTGTTACGGGTACCAGACAACGGAAATACATAATATATTTAATACGCTTTATATTAATACTTATATTTAAGATTTTTATTATATAATACACATATTTAATACACATCCATGACTCAGGAACACATAAACTATTTTGTTCCCTGGCGGGGTTCGAATCCGCAACCTCCGGCTTGAACGCCAACGCGCGAACCACTGAGCCACAGAGGTCGTCGGTAAAATACCATTAGTACATAGTGAGTTAAATTTCACAAAGGTCACTAAGAACCATTTGCTTTCTGCTGTAACCTTTTGGTCTCTACCAATGAATGTAGAGACAAGCGGAGATCTTCGTTTCTAATCCTATATGCTGAAGGCTTCTTTCTGAAACACGTTGAGCTATGTCTAACCTTAGGACACTGCTGTGTGGAGGCGTGCTGCCGATACGAAGTCATCATCTGCGATCGCCAATCCATCTGCTCAGCGTGGCAATTACGAGCATAATAGTATGCTTTTCATGTAATGGAACATCAAGGATATCCCCAAAATGGGTAACAGGAATATAAATAGTTTCTTAACTTAAAAAAAAATACAATAAAACCACAGACAATTGCTAGTTTTTATTAGAGCCAAAAATAGTAAAACAAAAGGGTTAGTTAGTGCTTTTTCGATCGTTCCAGCGATTGTCCATTCCATAACTGATTTGAATGGTTATGCGTTTGTGCGTAATCCTATTATTGAACTAAAATTGTTTTCTCACGTTGTATAGGAAAACTGGCAGACGTGCCATCTGGTGAAAAGTTATTTTCGAAGTGAAACTTCTAATGCGACTTCAAACAAGGTTGCGTTAAACGTTCAACGCTCCTGGGGAGGGGGAATAGAAAGAGACAGAGCGAGAGTGAATACGCTCTTTCAGTAAGTGAGTTTCACTTCTTTCGCAGGGAGGGACTCCACACACTATTTTTTTACTGAGAGGTTAAACGAGCCTTATGGCTGTGCAGTTGTGTTTCTCTACTTTTCCCTATCCCCCCAATGATTCACCGGAAACTCACAACCAACACAAACCACGACAGCATAGCTGCCACTTCACGCCGATATAGTGGGCGAGGAGCACCACCCCGATCGTGCCGGGCCAATACGGCTACTATGCAGCATGGCGCCAGGTCTGTCATGACTGATGGGGTGTTGAGCCTGATTACATGCGAGTTTAACTGGACTGGTAATTAATAAATGTTGAATCTCTTTTCGTAATATTGAAAAGTTGTATCGGAAAAAAGACGGGTTGCACTCCGGGAGTGCCGGCAGAAGTGAAAACAAAAAAAAGGTAAAAAAATACGATTTATACGCAAGAAATCAATCATGGTAAAAAAGTAAAATGTAGAAAATTTTCAAATTTTCTAATTCTTTTCAATTTTTTTTCATACGTTGAAAAAAAATTAACCAATTTTTTATGAAAATAGATAAAAAAAACGATTTTTTAATTAATCGAAACCCTTACAATCGATTAAAAAATATCGACAATCGGAAGAAAACAATTGATTGTTCGATTAATCGATGTTACAACACTACTCTCCGATCGTCTTACGAATTTTCGATCAGCCCACGTGTCCTGACGCGAGTTCCTCGGTTTTCACCCATCCCACAAAAGGTCTCAACGCCGCTAAAGAAGTTTTCACTTCAATAAGTAGGTGGTATCCAAGCTATATTTGAAGCCGGATAAGCTAATCATTTTTTTTTTATACTAAACTTCACCAAATTAAGGCCGAAAGGCCACCAGGTTATTGAGCGCTAAATATACACAAAAAACTAAACTGCTACTAAAGTCATCGATGTTTTTTAAAATAGCCTCACTATTACTATGTGGGTTACATTTCTCACACTTCGTTACGCCGATGTGTACCGACCTAAAAAATCGTGCGAGCGAAGTAACACCACATTTATTTGCTAGCCGTACTAGCATTTGTGGTATATCGTCATCCGATTAAACAGCAGGCTAAGCTAGCTTAAAAAAATGCCTGTCGCTAGACGCCCAGCAAATGTGAAACATCAAACATGAAAAACTTTTACTAATGGTGTAATTGCGTGACAGCGTCATGCCGCTTGTTGTCAAGGCATTAGAGTTGATTTTAACTGTCGCCAACATACATTGGGTCTGTAATTCTGGTGAAAGAATTTTTCGAATCGTTGCCTAGTTTTAGAAACTGAAAGAAGACATCCAACCTCCGAACATACAATTATTACTTCTCTAAGAATTTATTTTTGAAATTAATACAGAAGTAATTTTTTATATTTTGTACTCGTGATAGCTTACTTAACAGTGGATATCATTGCCTCTACGCCTTATACTCAGAGCTTTCTTGATCTATTGAATTTATATAAAATGTGAATTCGATAGTACTTTGGAATATTTCATTACGAAGAATTTAATTGCAATAAGGTTTTCTACTCAAATTACAACCCTACCAAAAAAATAAGGTGAGTGTACTTTTAACTAACTCATTGAAATCCTTATTTTACTGTACAAAACAAGTAAACATTAAAAATAGACCGGTAAATGAATAGCATTCTCTTTATTCTACATTTTTTTTTACTGGAAAAAGATTTTTTACACGACTCATTTTAATGAAAATATCATTCTTATTTATAAACAATACAGCTAAGACGATTATTATAATAATCAACATTGAATAATTTATTGAATTTAAAAACATTGCAAGCAAATTTAAGAGGGGCGCCCCTCCCGCGACGGACAGAGACAGATAGCGCGAACACGATGAGATAGAAAGAGAAAATCGATACAACATTTTGCTACTATAAAATTTGACTTGTTGAAGTGAGAAAGGAGGAAAACACTACAGGAATACTATCTGTATATAAATACATATAATATAACCTATAAAATATAGACATTTTAAGTTAATACAGATGTTATACAGGTAATATTGTAATAAATATAATAATAAAACACTTACCAACAGCGATCTTTTCGAGCGGGAATTGTTGGGCCGACGCGGTGGAGATAAAAAATAAAATGGCGGAAAAAAAAATCGCCGATGCCATTTTCGTATCTGTACACATTCACATAGTTTTTTGGGGGAAAACGTTCGAAAAGCGTGTAGGATGCTGCGTACAAACCTGAGACTTAGGGTCGACTGATGGTTGGCGGATAGTGGCATGGGGTGCGGGGTGAAAGGGGCCGCCGCTTCCCCCCCTGGGCGCTGAAAACAGGAATCCCTGTCTGCAATACAAAATTAATCCTTTTCACATATTCGCGATTAAAATGGGAATCATTGAATGACCCTCATATTTTTTACTGTTAAATGATTGAGGTTTTAATCATCCATTGTTATTGAATGGTTTTTTTTTTGTGTTCTGGTCGAATTTTATTATTGAAAGTTGAGCTTATGAATGAGAATATTATATAACAAATATATATTTCGAATATTTTACTGCTCAACTGGTCCAAAGTCTATAATGCTTTTGTAAAATATTGAAATGGAGAATAAATTATATATTTAAAAAAAATTAAAAACAGACAAATCAATTCTTCTATTTCTATATATACTTAGGAGTTTGGCCTCGTTTGCACGAGCGCGTTATAAGCGTCGCGTTAAAATCCGAAGTTAGCTTGAGTTGCGAGTTCGCCATGCTCAATTCGATTTAACGTCAATTATTACACAAAGTCGAAAACGCAACAGTGATCAATAAAAAAGCTTTGCGTTTTAAAAACGCTTTCGAGTGGAGAATTACACAGATATTCGTCTATTTTCTTATTCAAACGTTTTTTTAACACTCGGTTGAAAAGCGCTTGTGCGAAGTTACGTAGTCGAAATTTCATACTTGGTTTTATTTAATTTGTCAATATTATAATTGTTCAAAACATACAAATACAAATATAACAATACTGAACGCGACAGTAACTTTGTTCATTGCCCTTTCCACATTAGCTTCGTTAGCTTCCTTAGTTTAACTGATAAGCTGTTTTTTTAAATTCATTCAACAATAGAAAGCTACATTATAAACGAATCATATAGGCTATATTTTATCTGTTTGTTCTCATAGGAATAGACGACTTGCACTAGTGCATGCATCTACAAGACTCTCTGAGATACGGAGGTCCGACTTGATCTTCGCTGAACCCTCTCTTGCTTATTAATAAATGTTATACTGTTCTTTTTTTTCTGTGAATCTGACCACGGCATACATATACTCATACTTTCATCGTCATTTCATAGACACTAATAAGTGCAATATTTTAATAAAGATGAAATGAAAGAAAACATGAATTACTGATATTGGATTTTGTATCTTTATAAATAGTACACTCTCTTGTGCGTGCTATATCGCTGAACTCATAAACAGCTGGTCCAATTTTGATGAAACTTTTTGTGTGTTAAAGTGTTATGTAAAGTGACTTGGTATCACAATTAGCATCACTGCCGTTGTAATTATCGTTATCTTATCATAATACTTTATTTTATTTAAGTATGTCAATAACATGAACTTTCTTAGTTTTTTTTTTCTGTTTTTGTTGTTAAGTTAGGTTAAGTTTGAGACCAAGAATAGGTGAAAATATTATAGTTTTATCCTGAAAATCTACCGGGAAGTGAAACTACGCGAGTGGATTAGCGGTGTCGGGTATAAACATATAATATATAACAAATATATAAATAATATATAACAAAAATAACCATTTCATTTCATTCATTTCATTCATCAACCATTTCATTCATTTTGTTTACCAGTACGAAACCGAGATGGGCCATCAGTTTTTATAAATTTAATCGAAAACATAAATTTCATTACAGTTCGTAAAAAATAAATCCAATTATTGCGTAGAACATAATGAAAATGTCAAAATACATCTAGGATTTCAGTAACGATGGATAGGAAACAAAACTTCAATTAAAACAAAACCTAAATTTATAACTATTCCATTTCACGTTAAAATTCAGTAAGTTGTCAAAAAAGTAAAAACAGTAGTCAACAAGGTCAATGGAATAGTTGGTCAACTTCTGCAGGTTGAGTGTGGATATCATACTCTGATTTATTCGAAATACTCTATCGTAGAGTTAGTAACAAGACTTTAATGTTCTCTTTACTAAGAATTTTTTGTTTCCAATGTCTGAAATAGTTTTAGTTCGAAAGAATGATTCGTAAAAATGATTAGAATATTTAAGATTTTGAAACCAAATTTTCTATCACATCAAATTTCCTAACTTGGTTCTGTATTTATAGAAGAGCTGACAAATATGCAGTTGTTTCACCTGCAGGAGTAAAGGCTTTGGACACTCGTCAACCCCTGCAATTCAGTAAACCGACCACCGTAGTCTTTGTAAGTATGTAAACACTGCAGCAAGTTTCAAATTCGGATCAGGAAGTTCCTTTAAACACTGCACAGGGAGTAAACATTGAATACAGCATGATAAGATACACAATATTACACCAATATCTATAAAATTCCTTAAACTTAAAATTTCTAATTATAAATACGATTTTTAGGCGCTGTAAGGAAAACAGTGTAATTACTGCGTCCTTTATATACTATATTGCCTGGCTATTGAGCCAGAGGCCCAATTGAATTTGATTGTCTTTATTGGGAACTGCGAGTACTAAACACTCTCTAAATAATCAGCTGGTCCTTTCAAAGCTTACCAATCTCAAAGTGACATATAAATAAAGCACATTTAAAATGTTTTTTTTTTTTTTTTTTTATATAAAACTTAGGTGAAATCCTAGCCTGAAAGTTTAATATCTTGGAGCAATTGTCACTTCAGGAGGTCTGGCTCAAAGGGGAAATAAAAAGATATTTCCATTGCAAATTTCACAAGTTTGATTTTGGTCGTTACTTTGGGGAAGAAACAAAGATTGCTCAGACTTTCGTGCGTAAAATGCTAATGACAGTGGACCTTAGAGAAAATTAAGAAAGTTCTAGTTCATCTGGAATAAGGAGCAAGTCGTTGGATGTCTACTATTTATGAAAAACTACGTTAACTTAGTCCTAAGCGAAACATTTACGAGTACTTAGAACGAAAATAGTTGCAAAATATTCACGTTTATACTAATATTGTAAATAAATTATGTAAGCTACAAGAATTTCTTGTGAGCATATTACGAGTACATTGATAAAAGACAGAAATATTGATACTTCAGGGGTTTTTATATCACTGACTCACAAGTCTCAATACGGACACGTGTGTATTTATTTAGTACTAGCAGCGCCCCGCGGTTTCGTCGTACTTCCCATTCCCGTGGGACTACTATAATAAATTATAGTCTTTATGTCATTCTGGTGTATAAGCTATATTATTGTAAATTTTCATCAAAATCCATTCAGCAGTTTTACGTGAAAGAGTAACAAACATCCATACTTACAAACTTTCGCCTTTATAATATTAGTAGGATCAACCCATATATTATGTCCTACTGCTGGGCACGGGTCTTCTACTTGAAATCAGGCGAGGATAGTATGGCTAGCCCAATATGGGTTGGTAAACTTCACATACATTCAAAGACTTTCAATCTAATCATGAATGCAGGTTTCCTCACGGTGTTTTCCTACATTGGTAAGCGAGTGATGGTCTCGTGTTTGGGGTGCACTTAGAAGTTTAGAAAAACCCATTTTAAGGTAAAGGGGGTTAGATCAAACCCGGAAACATTGATGTGTATAGTTTGTTGTTATATATGTTTATAGTTAATTCGAGTGTACAAGTAAAGCCCGTCACAGACTTAGCTATAATATATATTAATATTTCTATAGCTAGTCATATTAATATATATTTTCTATACTAATTACGGTATCGCTTGGTGACGTCACAGAAATATATATTATAGCTGAGTGTGCGGTCACGCGAAAATTAGTATAGAAAATATATAGTATGAAAATATTAATATATATTATAGCTAAGTCTGTGACGGGCTTAAAACAGCAAAGCAATTATTATTTATATTGTTTTCTTTAGTTTACGCGAATTTCACTCATTATAATGAAACAACTTTCACGGATTTTATCGCGGTTTATTTAGTTTTTTACAAGCCCGACGTTTCGGAAACTTTACAGCAACCATGGTCACGGGAGGACTCAGGTCCTCCCGTGACCATATACCGCGACCGCGATAAAATCCGTAAAAGTTGTTTCATTATAATTATTATTTATTTTTATATATGGGGATGCCCATTTTTAACCCCCGACGCAAAAGAGGGGTGTTATAAGTTTGACGTTGATGTGTGTATGTGTGTGTGTCTGTCTGTGACATTGTAACTCTCAAACAATTGAACCGATTTCCTTTTTTTTATTTATTTGAAAGCTAGTGAATACCCCGTCGCGAACTTAAGCCTCTACAAAAAAATCTATGCATATTTGGGAATGTTGAAAAAAATATCGTTAAATTGAGTATTTAGGTACACAGTTTATTCCCAAGTTTCATTAGAAATTGTAATGTTAAAAGACGACTTGCAAAATATTTTTCAGCTTCCATTTCGATAAAATGTTATATTTATTGGTTTTATAGAGAGTGATAAAAGACATTTATTTTTCACTTTTTATAGGTTATTTTTTGCGTAGGGGGTTTTTTATTTTTTTTTATTTATCTTAGATAATAATATTAATAATAAAAGCCTTTTATTTCTTGCTACTACTAGGTGCTACTAGTTTACAATACAAAGATAAAATTAAAAAAGTTTAACATCTATAATATTATAGTTTTCTAGTATAGTATAATATTATATTTGTTAACTTTTTACTTTACAAGAACCTCTTAATGGATAAAGGCCTCCTCCAAAGATGCAAAAGTTTCTCTGTCTTGTGCTATTTGTCTCCATTCTGGATCCGTTATTGACTTTAATCTTATGTCGTCTTCCCATCGTGTGAAAGGTTTCCCTCTCGTTCTTTTGCCTTGGGGACCATTCCAGAATGTTGCTTTTTATCCATCTTTTATCTTTAAGCCTCGCCACATGGCCTGCCCACAGATGATACATTACTTTTGTAATATATTTTCGAAAGGTACAATGGTTTCAGCAACAGTGACTAGAAGGAAGTAATAGAGTGAAGTGAAAATCTTTTTTTAATTCTAATAACTTATAGTTTACTTGTAAAACGCAAGGTAGACTTTTTCTAATACAATATACAAGTATCAATTTGTCTTAAACTACAATAATTTAGCTTCCAGATCGTAAAGTACAAAAGTAATAAACGTCACAACCAAGTCTACGAGTGAAGGCGGTCACAGCCCGAGACCAAGTGCCTCAGCATTTTCCTGTTATTTTTAGTTATATAATATGTTTAGGATAAGTTAAAGCATATTAAAGCATATATTTTTTATTTCAAAATGAGCGACGATGGTCCAGTGGTGGGTGGACTCGACATCTCATGCGACAGGTTCAGTGTGTGCCTTAAAATGTCGTTTTCTAAATTTCTAATTGCACCCTAAATACCCTATCGTTCGCTTACCGAAGTGAAGGAAAACATCGTGAGGAAACTTCACCCTTAAAAGTCTTTGAAGGTATTGACGTTCACCAACCTGTATTGGGTAAGAGTATCGGTGAACTATGGCCCATTACCCTCCTCGCCTGATTTCGAGGAGGAGACATCAGTGGGACCTATAAGGGTATACCTTTACTTTACTTATTCCAAAATGAGGGAAACTAGAAATCGGAGCCTTACGATGATTATCGACGCCCATAACATTAAAGATTCTGCAGATGCGCTGCCGTTCTTTTCTATATTCCCCAATGAGCCACTAGAAGATCAAAAACACTAAACGCGACAGCATAGCTGCCACTTTACGCCGCTATGTGAGCGAAAGGTACCACCCGTACTATACAATATTTTCGCAATAATTTCAAGATATAGGGTATTATATTCTCAAGACCTATATGCTTCGCTGTACGCCGCTTTGAGCCCATCCTTCATCACCTTCTTGCTCTGCGGCGTAGAGGTTGCCTGGTTGACGGAGGTCAGGGATACCTGGCTCAGTGCATCCTGTTCGGACCTACCCCTGAACCTGCAGAGGCAGTAGGATGAGCCATTCTACTTGAAGACCCAAAATCAACTCTTAGTCTTTAGAAAACGAAGCGTAGAAGTATCGTCTCTTGGCCAGTTGTGAACCAGAGTCGGGATACTAGTTAAATGCCATTCCATCGCTTAGCATAGGTACCCTTTTGGAGAGGACTACATTTAGTTTGGCGGTTAGTTTACGACTAGGGGCCCGGACGAACGAACCTCATCGCTGTCGTTGTGGGGTAGACGTAAAGTATTTTGTACTCAGTATCTTTATAATAATTATTATTCTTCTATTTTAACATTGTATTTACAGAAGATACTCCTAAATTACATATATTGGAAGCATATTCGAAAGTAATTTTGAGTTTCTCGCAATGAAAGCCGAAACACTTAATTGAGCGAGAACCTCATCGCGGACTGAGGCATAAATTATTTGAGAGGTACCGTCAGCAACGTTCTTATCAGAAATGTGAAGCTGAAGTATATTTTGTATATTTCCATTACTTACATGATTTATAAGAAGAAATATGTTTGCTTACCCTATTCGTGATACGTTCTTAAGTAAATATCATTCTCTTCTTCTTCGTCGTTCCCTCACTGCTGAGGATCGTGACCACATATGATTTTCCACTGAATATGGTCTTGAGCCAAGTGGACTGCTCGGTACAAATTGCCCCCCACTTTGGTCTTAACGGCATCGGCCCATCTCACTGGTGTTCTTCCTCTTGCTCGTCTTCCTTCTATCTGTCCCAGAATGAAAGTATTTTCCAGATCATGTTTTGGAGAACGCATGTGACCGAAGAAGCCCAGGACCCTGTCCTGGCATATTGTTGAGAGCCGTTTTTTGATGTTCAGCTCTTCAAGTATGGACGCATTAGTTCTCTTTGCTGTCCAAGAGATCCGCAGTAGGCGTCTCCAACACCACATCTCGAATGCATCGATCTTTTTACATTCGCGGCTTTATGCACCAGGTCTCCGAACCGTAAAGGAAGATCGAGAAAACCAGGGCCCGCACCGCCCGCACTTTTGTCGATCTTTGAATACCTCGGTTTTTCCAAATACACTTGAGGCCATTATGATATTCAATAAATATCATAGATTGATTTAAAAGATAGGATATAAGGAGAGGAAAAGGTAGACCAAGGATAACGTATATATGACGAGATTGTACAAATCGTACCTGATCAGGAGGAAAAAACAAGTTGGCAATGAGAACATAGAATTGACATAATTTTACATTAACATATGAGTATGTTAACATTAATCAATAACAGGCTAATAATAAACATTCAAAAAGAAAGTAAAATACAATAAAGATAAAGCAAAAAAAATCAACCGCAATTGAAATGAGTGAATGTTAAAAAGTTGTGTCTAGCTAATGATGTACCAGACATTTCATAAGCTTTAATCAAATGTAACTCGAATAACGAAATATTTAGAGCTCATAACTTTGTGGTACATATTAAGAATACCTCGCTTATTGCTTGCTGTATAGTTTAATATGATCCAAACTCTTCAGCAGCGAAAACATCATAATGTGAAAATACGAATTGTTTGCTTTTTCTTTATATTTTGGTGATGCAAATAATATTGTTTTACAGTTCTTTAGAGTAGCTGATTAATTCACATAGTGGATACTATGTCATTTTTGAAAACAGGGTGATTTGGGAAATTTGTTTAGACTTTGTAAGAGGTGCCATGATGCTTTGCACCAAATTAAGCCGGCACCTCTCGCTCACATGAAATCGGATTTAAAGTGTGGTTTGTGAATTCCCAGTGGTCCATTAGGGGGAATAGGAAAAGGAGGGTAATACATCTGCATAACCTCAAGCTGTGTGGTCGTTTCTGGGCGTCTATAGTCGCCAAAAGGCTTCGACTGTTCGTTTGCCTTCCCATGCTATAAAAAAATGATTTAACTTTTTTCGTTAGCATTCAAGTCAAATTTATAAGGAAACAGTTTATTTAGACAAAGTAACATCGCTTCGAAGCGAAGAGGTACTAAAATTCGTTATCGTCTCTGAGCTATCGGCAGCAACTTCCTCTAATTATTCTGTTACGAATATCGACATTATCTTTCACGTGATTCAGCGTGGCATATGTCAGTACCATACATTTTATTCTTTACAAAATTCGTTATCGTTTTAGTTTTACTTTGTCGAAGCCACCATCAAACTTAACAAAAACGACTTAACGCACAGGTGTCTTCTTATAATACGTAGGGTTTATGTGTGAAAATATTTTTTTGAATAATTCTACTTCCAATCTATATTATATATACAGTGAAATTAAATTTTTCTAAGCATATTTCATCAGTATTGGCTTTTTTCATCTACACGAATCATCTGAACTATTTTTACGAAGGCTTAGTAAGTCAAAAGATCGAGAACGTTTATTTATTTTTTCAATAAACAGTGAAATCGGTGAAAAGTTTCTTTAGGAAAACTAATTTGCTGACACTACATGCAAAGTATCGTAAGAGGTGCGGATTTCAGGAACTTCATTAGACATTCAGACTTCTATTATTTGTGTCGACGTAAGAAAAGTTACAGCTGGGATTGATTTCAGCGGGAATCTGACTTAGTAGTTAAAGTACCTTTGTCGCGTTCATTGGGTAAGAGTGAAACATTGAAATTTGATGAAATAGTTCGTTGCAAATAATTTCTTTTTATTGAAGTATTTTTTTGAGTTCGGACTAAGGAGTGATTTTTACATAGGCCTTTATTTTCAGTTAAATCAAATAAAAACATGCTATATCATTTTTTTATTGACTTAGTTTTATTGCAATAGGTATTATTTTCGATTGATTTTTTTACAGCAATAAACAACCAATTATGTTGTTAATGGAATAAGTTTAGCCTAGAACCATAATATAATATTGGACCGTTATAGTGTTCTTATTCGAAACAAGTTCTTGTAAACTTCCCACCTCACAAGGTTGACGTGGTGTTATAGTTGAATCATCATCATCTTGAATCGTCATCATTTTTTATTCGGCATTTATTCGCCCACTGCTGAACATAGCCCTCCCTCAGTGAATCAAAACTTATTGTTATATTATGTTGAATAATATGAATTAAAAATTTCGTTAAATATTGGACAGTATGCTACAGATCACATTTTTTTGTCTTGAATTTAATCTACTATGTTAATAATAAACAATTTCATTTTAAACAAATATTAAATTTCGTATATATTGCATTAATATCAAGACTCACGTAAATTGTCGTATTCATGAAGTTATCGGTAAGCCAATCAGTATAATGTAATATCGTATATGAGTGTTTCAGTAAAGTCCCTCGGCACAACCAATATTGACATTTAGCTATGAGCTACAGACATGACATTTGATTTAAGGTAAATTATATATACAGAGTATACTTTACCGTTATAGAAACTCATGAATGTATAAAATTACATTCTATATTTGTAATTCTTCTGTAATTTTACATCCCTCAACGGCTGACTGCTTTTTTGTTTATTTAAGAAGATTAGAGAATATAATAATCACAATTTGGCCCACGCCAAAATATTTTGTAGAAGTATATTACAAAACATACATTTTATTTTCATAAAAGATATGTAAATAAAAAATTTAGTAAATTGAAAAATTAATACAAAACAAACACAAACTTAACTAAACATTCGGTAAATTGGGTTATATCTGATATAAGCCGTATGATATTTTATGTTAACATAACCAAAAGTAGATATTATGTTTTATTATAAAAAAGTAAAATATATCCACTTTGGAGTTGTGATGCATTCGGCAAAGGCTTCCTTTGAAACAGCGTTGCAAAGTTTAATTATGTTAGGTTTGAAAAATTAATGTTTTTAATTGTGTAGCCAATTAAAAACATTAATTTTATTTTACCACATATATTTTGAGAGACTCATATAGCGCCTAAATAAATTAATTGCAAATATACACTAATATTATTATGAGAAACTGTTTCTGAGGGCTTAGGCAAAGTAACATCGTTTCGTAGCGGAAAGATAACGAAAGTCGTCATCGTCTCGAAGTTATCATAACAAATTCCTGGCCAATGAGATAAAAACAACGATCTATAACCAATGAATAATTGTCTGTTAGTGCACGATAACGATAAAATTTGACCACGTGATTTAGCGCGACGACTAAAAAACTTAATAAACTGCGATAAAATCCAAAAAAGTTATTTAATTATAATGAATAAAAATCGCGTTGGGATAAGAAAACAACAAGTTACATCATCCCTTAATAACCTACATGCTTATAAAATAATCATCAGTATACGAATCTATCTAATATTAAAAATGTGTTACTCCATCACGCGAAACTAATCAACCGATCATCATGAAACTTTGAACACATATTCTCGGAGGTATTAGAAGAACATAGTATAAGTAAATAAAAAAAAGGATTTTTGTTTTCCTAACGCGGACTAAGCCGCGAGCAACAACTAAGCACAACGCAGCTTAATACTATAAACGGCTCTTTTTTTCTCTCTTTTCTCTTCATTTATAAGCGACGGTGGTCCAGTGGTGGACGGACTCTGCGTCTTTCGCGAGGGGTTCCGGGTTCGATCCTGACCCGTCCGTGTGTGCCTTGAAATGGGTTTTTCTAAATTTCTAAGTGCACACGAGACCATCGTTCGCTCACCGGTGAAGGAAAACATCGTGAGGAAACCTGCATGCCTGATGAGATTTGAAAGTCTTTGAAGGTATGTGAAGTTCACCAACCCGCACTGGGCCAGCGCGGTGGACTATTGGCCCATTACCCTCCTCGCCTGATTTCGAGGAAGGAGACCCGTGCCCAGCAGTGGGACATATAAGGGTTGATACTTTACTTTATGAGCCTTGCACTTGCCGTTGGAGTAATCGCCAACTCTTTCTTCTCTCAGCCAATTCATTCATCTCCCGATAGGATTACGACTCTCTACTTTTGTATACAGCTAGTTCGTAATAAAACTTTCCTCCGTTCGGAACAGTTTGCGAAGAAATTTAATTTAGCGATATTAGCTGCGATATTTACACATCACGTGTCATGGCAAGGGTATACGTCAATCGGATTCATAACACGTCAGAACCGTATTTTAGAGTTCCGCAATTGGAAAATTTAACAAATAACACTATAAATCTCCCGAAACAAGATTCGCACGATGAATAAAGGTTTCAGATTTCAATGTGTTTTTCTTCTATTTGGATCTATACCTAATTCCAAGGAGTTCCAATTTTCCATAAATGTACATTATTTACTAGATAATTTATCTGTTCATGGTTAATGATGGTGATTGCGATGATGATGATAAAACAACCAGTATTTTTTAATTTTTAGATAATATTTTTTTTGTATTTTTTAGGATACATTTTTACATGATCAACCACTGTTTTTACAGCGATGTTAGTACATTTAGCAGATCCACGTCTGTTGGGATAGCTAGTAGTATTTATTTGTAAGATGTAGTTGATTCAGTTGTAGAGAATATAATATTAATTTGTTAGGAAATATATTATAGTAAGAGGTAGTGCCATGCTTTGCAGCCAACTTGGGCCGGCACGACCGGGGAGGAACCTCTCGCTCACATAAAACCGGCGTAAAGTGACAGCTAAGCTGTCGCGTTTCGTACGGTTTGTGAGTTTCCGGTGGGCCTTTGACAGGGAAAAGGAGGGCAACGCATCTACATAGCCGCTGGTGTGGATGTTAATGGGCGTCGATAGTCGCAAAGATTCGATTGTTCGTTTGCCCTTCTAAGCTATAAAAAAAAATAGTTTCCTGAATATTGAGTCCTTAGTTTAATCGGCTTTTTTGTCAACAATGAGAGAACAATATTGTCTACCTGCATAATGACGATAAAAAAATGATTTGAAATAAAACAGCATCCAAATCGGATCACCGATACTAAAAACGGGCTATTAAATTTTAAAACATATTTTTTCCTACTAATTCTAGAACAATAAATTAAATTATGGCTTCCATAACGCTTTATTTCAGTAGACTCCACACAAATGCGATACCTCTCATCCTTCTTCTAAAGAATCCGTCTCTCGTGCTTGGCATTTTTTCCAACTGTTTCATTGTGCTCAGCAATCGCTCAGTTACGACTGGCCCTGTCATAAAGACAACTTTACTACTCTCGGGTCCACTTAAGATATCTTGAACAATTTGACACAATTATTTTTTAATGTTTGAAAGATAGATAATATGGATGTCACGTATATAAAATCTTGATTTTTATTATACAGTTTAGTAAAATATAGAATTTATAATCATCATCAACATCAGCCAGCAAACATATTTTATAGGCATTTTTTTTTCACATCTTGGGTAGCATTATTGTAGTTTTAGTAGGGATCGTTATTTTTTCTTACAATTAAAATAGCCTATCTTAATCAGTGATAATGTGGCATTCAAATTGTGAAA
The DNA here is from genome assembly GCA_905333005.2 of Lycaena phlaeas. NCBI lineage: Eukaryota > Metazoa > Arthropoda > Insecta > Lepidoptera > Lycaenidae > Lycaena > Lycaena phlaeas. Next base: position 18,700,795 of record HG995168.1, on the reverse strand, counting down.
TATTTTTTTCAAATCGGCCCAGTACTTTATTATAAAATTATATATAAAATAAGATGATATAACTGAGGCTAAATTGAAAGGCAAACACATTACTTTTTACGTAGAACTCTCACGAAATTTCGATCGTTGGCCAACTAAAACTACGTCTTCGACTTTCCAGAATGTTCTTCAATAGGGTTCTTCAATTTAACTGAGCGGACCGGAACTCCGATGCTCAACTTTGGTTCTTTGACGAATCACATCGTTGTGAGCAAATTGGCGTGGTACGACTGTGGGTTCAAATTCCCTCCAACATTATGATGGATGCAAGATGAGATTTAGGAATTGTTTGAGGGATATGCCCCTTTTCGATTTTTAATTAAATCCCTCTAGGGAACGAAACAAAAATCTGTGTTCCGGGGTCATGGATGTGTATTAAATACAAGCTGTTGCACGCAGCTTCGCCTGCGTCAACTACAAGTAAGATTTAAAGCGGATCCCTAACCCAACGAAATTATTATATAATAATACTAGCGGACCCCACAGACGTTGTCCTTTAGATACGAATCGATAGTGGCAGTACAGATCAATAACCTAGATACCGACTGCAGCGCCATCTGCCGGTCTGATTTGTGAATCTAAACCATTCTCGAATCTCCACGAACACACACAAAAAATTTCATCAAAATTGGTCCAGTCGTTTAGGAGGAGTTCAGTCACATACACACGCACACAAGAAATATATATATTAAGATTATGGTGGAAAGACGATCGCCGAGCATGGCGGGTCCATATTAGATGCGAGTGGCAGGGGATCGGTCCTCTTGGCGTTCATTGAGGGAGGACTATGTTCAGCAGTGCATCTATCATGAAATCATAATCATCATTCCTTTATGTATAAAGAGATGATGATTAGATTTTTATCTATTGATATTGATATTAGATTTGATTAGATTACAATGATAAAAATTGATGGGATAAATATTAATGACATTCTATTTAAAACAAATTGTTATGTACACGAGTACTATTGTATTATATATATACTTACTATGAGCCAAAACATGTCCACTGCTGGACGTAGGCCTCCGCCAAGGATCTCCACAGCCACAGACCGGTCGCGCGCCGCCCGCATCCAGCGGATTCCTGCGACTTTTACCAGGTCGTCAGTCTATCTAGTTTCCACTACCTACCATCCCTATATATATATATATATATATATATATATATATATATATATATATATATATATATATATATATATATATATATATATATATATATACTACGAATCACACATTCATATCGGATATACGTGAGAAATCTCTTGAGTAACATCGAATGGGATCTTTTAAAATCGTACCCTGTTAGCCGCAGTAAATCACTGTGGATTTTTGGATAACTTACTACCCCCGCCGGGACCAATTCTAATCGTGGGCTTACATTTTATTCGCTAGCACTAGCTTCTTGAAATTATGCCTGGTTCAGGTTTATATTATGGTATTGTCTATACTTTTCCACCACGGTTCAAGCCTTGTCGTGGCGGTGGGGCTCAGTAGCCCAGGGTGACCCAAAACCTTGGGTGAAACGAATTGAGCCGACGCGAGGGGGTTCTTTGTACCCCTCTCATTAGAAGAGGGGACAACAGAGCAGGGGGCAGAGGGTGAGGATGGAAACCTCACCTCATCGTACTGTCCAGACGTTGGGAGTGGTTGTTCTGTGGTGCGGGGCAACCGCTCTGTGGACGTGGATCCGGAGCACCTCACCAAAGGCGGCAGTGGTGGCACTCGCCGAGTTTTAGTGGGTAGAGCTGCGTCGACTTACCAACTTTCGGGCGCAGCGGGTCCCACATACCCGCCAGGGGAGACTCACTCCCCAGCGGGATGCGTCAGTGCATTTCCCGGCACGAAAATGTCTATACTTTTATGAGAAATTCACGAATCTCACTATGAATGTTGGTTGCATGAAAAGAACGTCCGTAGCTGTCAGTACGAAGTTTCAATAAAGTGACAGTGTGCCGGATGCACGCGGAAGAACCTGTAAATCTCAAAAAGTAAAAATCCATCTAAAAATCCATATGCCATATAGTTTTGAAGTAATAGACATCCTAGGAAAAGGCTAGGAAAATGGAAACTTACGGGATAGTTGGAACTCAGACCTCCTTGCAGTTTTTTTAGTTGGACACGAGTAACAACAAATAAATTGTTGTGGAGCTCAACAAATAAATAGGATATTATTAGTGAAACTGCTTGATAATTTCTCTGTCGCAAATCAATCGGCTAAAGGCTAAAAGGCTTAAGATCACCCAAAGAGCAATGGAGAGGGCTATGCTTGGAGTTTCCTTGCGTGATAGAATCAGAAATGAGGACATCCGCAGACGAACCAAAGATACCGACATAGCCCGACAAATTTCCCTTATCAAGTGGAAATGGGCAGGACATATTGTTCACAGATCCGATGGCCGCTAGGGCCGAAAAGTTCTGGAGTGGCGACCACGTACCGGAAAACGTAGTGCTGGTAGGCCACCCACTAGGTGGATTGACGACCTGGTAAAGGTCGCAGAAATCCGCTGGATGCGGGCGGCGCGCGACCGGTCATTGTGGAAATCCTTGAGGAAGGCCTACGTCCACCAGTGGACATGTTTTGGCTGAAAGTAAGTAAGTAAGTAATATAAATCGAGTTTTATTAGTAAGTGAAAATCATATTAAACATAAAGTAGAGTATTTATTTATAAATATATAAATTAAACATACATAGAATTTAAAGTTAAGCAGACGAAACCTAAGTCTAGTTTAAAACCTTATTATTTACACGTGTATATTAAGCTTTTCTTTGAGGACGTGGGCAGAGTGCTCTCAAAGTTAATTTTCGTTTTATTTACACGCAGAATGGCTAAAGTCTAGTTTCCTTACAAACCAGTAAGCTTTTACGCCCATGACACGCTACAAGCGTCGACCGAGGTAAACTGTTTTACTACAGAGTATATTGGAAAATCGTAAATGTATTATATTCGTAGGTATACCCACCGATGTGGCTTTAAAGGCCATATTACAATATAAAATTAATTTTAAATAAAAAACCAAAAACCGACTTCAAAACTATACCTCAATTTATGTACCACTAAATTTTTTTAAATAATATTGAAATACTTCGAAGTGAAGTAGAAGTATACTATTTAAAATTGGGTACTTTTGGAGTCGGTGCCAGCCAAAGAGGATATTTTAATGATCACCGAGTATTAAGTCTGTGAAGGGCATCGACGGCTGGTACCGACTCCAAAAATACCCAATTTTAAATAGTATACTTCTACTTCACTTCGAAGTATTTCAATATTATTTTAAATTTTTTAGTGGTACATAAATTGAGGTATAGTTTTGAAGTCGGTTTTTGGTTTTTCATTTTAAAATTTATTTTATTTTGTACTTTTTAGTTTTACGTTAATAGTTTACCTATGTTCAGCTGTGGACGGATGAAAGTTGATGATGATGACCTCATAATACTTTGATACTTTCCAAAGTATCCTATTCAGTTGTTTTTGTTCATATTATTCATATTACATCGACAAGTAATAAAATGAGTAAATCGTCTGTGTATACAAAACCAACCACATAAGCATTATTGAAAATAACTTAAAAACCGCTGATTAGATGACGATCAAATAAATATGGGACCAATTCGGAAACATAAGCTTTGAAACAAAACAAGAATCACCAAAATCCATCCTCAAACAGTGTAGTAACGTGTAACAAAGATACAAAAAAAAAACATACAGACGAATTGATACAGAAAAACTGTTGTCTCCCATGACCACGGATGCAAAGTATCTGAAACGTCGGGAGTGTAAAAATCTTAATAAAATACGGGAAAATTCGTAAACAGTTCATTATATAATATAGTTTCTTATTGTAATAACATGATGTCAGTCAAACAAACGCTAGTTTATATCACACCAGGTCAAATGAATTGAAAGCCTTCACTAAGTCACGTATACTAAAGAATCTTTCACAAATTATCGACTACGTGATTTGAGACTATGTCCTACGACCAAAACGGCAGTACCACTGCTGTGGGAATTTTAAGGTTACAAGTTTTTATTTTTCTGCGGCAAGAGATCGAGATTTTTATCAAAATATTTTATATTCGACAACAATTTCGGTAGATAGATGTTTGTTACTCTTCCACAAAAAACTACTGAGTGGACTCTGATGAAACTAAAAATAATACAGCGTACACTTAAACTAAAATACAACATAGTACCTGCCTTATATTTTTCTATGTAATAATTTCCAATACCCAAAGGTTACTTGGAAGAAATAGCTTATTAGCGATAAATTCGCCTTTGTGTTCGCATGCTTATTTTTGTTTTGTTATGTCATTAATTTATGTTGTAGTAATGTGTGCACAATAAAGTATATTCATTCATTCATTCATTCATAGTACTTTAGCCGGTATTATATGAGCGAGAGGTATTATCCCGGTCGTGCCAGCCCAATTCGGCTGCAGCATAGTACTACTTCTTAGAAGTGTTGGTCGGCCATTAACCAGGTGAGAAGACGATCTCCGTGCAGCGGCACGGGATCAGTCGTCTTGGCGTTCATTACGGGAGGCCTATGTTCAGTAGTAAGCGGATAAAGGCTTATTAATGTCATTGTTATCATATAAAATATACATTGTAAACCGCTGCCGCCATTTCCATCGGATGGTCTTTAACATACTGTATTCATTACTTATTCAAAGTCATGCGCGATGTCTCCGCGACTTGCTGTTTTACTCTTCGTCAATTCATTTACACATTTAAACACTGATTCGTGAAGTATGTGTTTTGGAGTTGATTATTTAAAAAAAAATGTTTTATTGTTGTTTTTTTTTATTAAGTATTGCTTGACGTTTGGATTTTATAAATAGATTTTGTAGTTGTTGTTCCAACAGATGAAAATTGGTCTTATTTTTAAGGACTTTATGTAAAAACTTTTTTTTGTTTGTTTTGGTCGATGTGAAATACTTAAGTAAACGCCATGAGGGCTCCAGTCAATGGCACCCAAATGCGACTGGCTACGGTTGGAGAACATTATTATATCCAGTTGTAGGTTATTTTAAGGTAGTTTTATTGCATGGGAGCCTCCCGTAAATATTTATTTTATTCTGTTTTAGTATTATTATTAAAGCGACAACAGTTTTGCAAATATTTAATCAGTCTTTCTTTTACTGTTCATTAGATACAGCATGATGCATGGAAAGACGGACAAACAAATGGTCGGACGGATGGGCAGAGGAATCGTAGAGTTCCTGTTTTACCCTTTGAATTCGGATCCCTAAAAATGGACAAATTTTGCTAAGTAAGAATTAATATTTCTCTAAAACAACTTATTACAAATTCAATAAGTATTCCAGAGACAAGTCACAACTAGTTCCAAGCTCTAAAACCACTACGGGTAAAATATAAAGTGACTTTTGCATAATATAAAGCATGTGCCGATATTAAACGTTTTCGTGCCATAAACGGCTTCAAAATTTCTCCAGAGACACTTTCGTATTCTTGACTTTTTCTCAATACGTGTGAGGAGAGCAACATTTATTAAGTTTTTCTCATCCAATAGCAGTACAAAAGTTTAAATTTTGGATTTTATTATGAGTATACGACAGGTTTGTGTAATGCGGATTTCATGGAATCACTGTTCTTTTAAAATATTTATTTCATCGACATCAGCATCCTGCTCTTAATCAGTAGGTTACATAGACGTAATTGAACCATCTAATAGGTCGCGCGCCAAAATTCAAAGGTTTATTATTATATTCTTAGTTTGCCAAATTATTATTCATAGTTTGCAGAACAACTACGTCAAAATGGGCAAAAACTTAAAAAAAACCAGCGACACAACCTTGTGGAGAAAGCATCTTGAGAAAGGTCTATTAATTTCATGCCACGTTTGAGAAGCTCTTCACCTTTAACTTTAAATAATAAATATGGATTTATCAGTAGTTAAACTCAAGAAGCCGAACCCAAAACTCATATCTTATCGTCGCTCAAATAGTTGTAATATTAATTAATTTATATTATATTGAGTCATTAACTTTTATAAATTATATCATTATAATTTCATTAAATTATTTAATGAAATAATGATGACATGTAATAATTTATATAGTTTTATGAGAAAAATCGTTTATAAAAAATATCATAGAGGGAAAGATTAATGGAAAAAGAGGAAGAGGTAGACCGAGAAGAAGTTATATGCAACAAATAAAGGACAAGGTACAGGTTATGTTGTATCAGGAGGTGAAGGTGTTGGCGGAGAGGAGGAATGAGTGGTGGATACTCCACCGACAAGAGCAAAGCTCTTAAATAGAGAGAGAGAGAATAACCCTAGGTTCAATAATAAACCTGCCTGTCATGTCGAACTATAGCACTGTTTGGACACAAACGTGAATAGCTTACAAAATATGGAGAAAAGTAAAGAATCTCAAAATTACTTATCCATACATTTGTTTTCCATCACAAAGTTCATTTGAGGCATGATTTATAAAAGTGCTCTAAAACTTCCCTCCTCACAACGTCGTTCCAATGAAAACACATCGCCCTCACCATTAGTCCACAACAGCCGTGAGTTATTATCCGAATATGAGCAGCAGCCGAATTTAAAATCAAAAAACTTCAGTTTTTTCGCCTTTGGAAGGCTTTGAAAAATCTTTTAATTAGGTTATTTATTTTTCTTAGTAACTTCTATACCTATATAAGAATTATTTATGAGTGACTTTACGTAAACATTAGAAAATTCATTTAGTAAAAATATTCGCTGCTGGTCAAAGACGTATTTCCATAACTTTGAGAAAAACTTTTAGAAAGGAATTACAAAGATGTTCCGGTCAGAAAACAATGAAGGTTGCTTTTTTATGACACAGAAGGTAAACGCCTTTTGGCGGCTATCGACGCTCATAAGCATCCCCGCAACCAGGTTATGTATTCTATTTGTCTATCGACCAATGGGTCACCGGATACTCACAAACCGCATGAAACGCGACAGCATTGCTGTCACTTTACGCCGTATTATATGAGTTAGAGGTACCAACCCGGTCGTGCCGGCCCAATTTAGTTGCAAATCTGCATGACACTACTTCTTACAGAAATTTTGAAACTGTTTTAAAGTAATCTTTGTACCATTATTCGATAGAGTAATACTCGAATAAAAGCTATCACACTACTAAAATAACCTTAATAATTTTACTTTAATGCACGCAATTCGAAACTTGTCTATAACTTAAATAATATGAAAGTATATAATGTAAAATCCAATTTATCTTCGGACTTCTGAATGTATTCTTAAATATTAAACTTGGTGGAGCGATGTTCCCTTTTATTAAAATTTCTGGGTTTCGGTTTCCTTAATTGAAATCAAATTTCAGTGACACAGCTGGTCTTTAAGTAACAAGTAACGCCCATTTCTGATATCTATCTTATTTTAATTTTGTAAAGGTGTTGCATGTAATTTATTGCTTCAACACACATCTGATGATCATTGATAATAATAATCATAATCATTATATAATTATTATTATTATTGATAATATTAAAGTTGTGATTGAAAAATTCCAGTACAAAAATAACTGATTAGCTGTTTATCTTATTATAAAAATCGTCAGTAGATATATTTGTCATACAATATTTGCTTGTTAGGATTAAACTGTATTTGCTCGTTAGTGTACACAAATACATGAAACATTTAAATTTCACCTAAATTTGTGTACTCAAAGAATTACAAACAATAAAATATAAACATCACATTTTTCATATTTTAATGATAAATTTTTCAAAGTGAAATTCTTCGCTGATTGACGTATTTTTATGAAATATGTGTATCGTATGTGTATTCTGCCATCATTATGATTTTATTATAGTTAAAAATTTGTATGACAGTTAAGTCCGAACGAGCCTGGTTCGACTCTCCGATTACGTCCGATTTTTTTTTTCCTTATTTTAAGATCATTTTTTTGTAAGAAAAATTTTATCGTATTTTATCACTTAGGGTACCGAGCAAATGCTCGGTGAACCAGGTACTAATATTTTAAAATATTGAATCAAAATCCATTCTTTATTTTTTTTTATTATTATTGTAAGAAAACAACTTAATTGCTACATCAATTTCAGTAAATAAGTCCACTGCTGAACATAGGCTTCCCTCAATGAACGCCAAGATGACCGATCCCTTGCAACTCGCTTCCAACGCAGACTAGCCACTGCACGGAGATCGTCTTGAATAAGCTTCGTGCTACTCACTAACAAGACTAATGCACCTAGGATACCTCTTTTTCTTCTTTAATGTCGTGAAATGCGCTTAGGCATCCCGCTGGGGAAAGGTTCTCCCCAGGCGGGTAAGTAGGACTCGCTGCGCCGAAAGATAGTAAGTGGACGCAGCTCTACTCTTGCTAATGCTGCCTTTACCTCATCCAAAGTCGGACAGTAAAATGAGGTGAGTACCCGTCCATACCCCTTGCCCCCCGCTCTTGTTTCGCCCGATGTTAACTACCCTCACCCTGGGCTACTGAGCGCTACCGCCACGACAAGGCCATGGTGGGGACCTACGATACTTCTAGAGCAAAAACATCAAACCAAGAACCTAAAGAACGAGCCAAAGAAACCTGCATACAGCGATCTTCACAGAAGACTTGATTCACCATGTCATATTTACCGTTTATTATCATAATAATCATCATATACAAAGGCCTCCCCCGATAAACGCCAAGACAAGCATTCGTTAAATTATTTTAATTATAACATACATACCAACAACAAAAATAATACTTAGTAGAAAAGCGATTTTAATGCAATGCTCTCTGTGTTCGAACTGACTCTGTCTTTATGGCTTAACTTAACTTACGCCATCCATCAACAGAAACTTAAGTTTTCATATTTCTACACTTTAGAAGCTTACTTTATTTGCTGAGATCCAATTTCAAACAAAAGAACATGAATTTGACAAGAAACCAGTCTAGAACATATTCGGAATAAATTTTTTACGACAGCAACACGTTTCGCTTGGGTAAGTTGACGGAATAAAGTTAACTTTTGTAATTCCGTTTTCCGTGAAACAGTAAAAATTGAAAATATTATATAACAATGTATAAAGTAGTTCTCTGCTCAGGCGATTTTCATTCATAAATCACAATAAAACAACTTTTTATGGATCTAATCGCGGCATAATAGGCTTTTTATCTTTTTTATTATTGATAGGACAGCAGTGGCCATAGCTGCTGTAAAATCACTGAAATATCGGGCATGTAAAATGTTGATGAGCTGTCGTAAAATCTTTAATAAGTTGCTGTATATAATAACAAGGAACGTACTTATTAATAACTAGCGGACCCGGCAGACTTCGTTCTGCCACAAAGATCTGGTATGTGGCAGTTTTTTGTTCCTACCTTTTGAAGAATAAAACAAAATACTAATCTTTTATTTTCGGTTTGAGCTATGCTAATGGCCCTGCTGGCCGTAATGCTTCATCGGGTGTGAGGTGAGCCAATTGGCTTCATCCTGTGATGCGAAAAAATGGGGGGGGGGGGGGCTCCGCCAGCCGTGCAGTGTGACTTCCTCGGCTTCATGGCGTCGGGTTCGTTCCTGTGGCGAGGCATGCCTTACCACCATCGGATCTTCAATAGTCGGCGCGAAAAGTTCTTCTGAACGAAACTGTCACCCTGGTGATAGGGCAGTGTGGGGTTTAGCTCGGGTGGCCAAAGGATCTTGGCTTCCACGAACTTTGACCTCTTCCCTTCTGGGATCCACTAAAAACCCCGACTGAGATGTTTGCCATAGGGCTTCAGACTAAGAGGCGAACTTTGTGTTCGTGGTGAACCTTAAGGTGACAAATATTTAAAAAGTGGATGCCTCGCTCATATAGTGGAGATTATGATCTGGAAAGGAAGTCATGGGAATTTAATAAGCATACCTACAATAATCAACAACTTATTACAACACACAAACTCATCTATTTTGGTTACGTTCTTGTGATGGCATTGTTTATAATCATCATCATCATCAGCATTTATCCATCCACTGCTGAACATAGGCCCCCCTCAATGAACGCCAAGATGATCCATCCCGTACCACTCGCGTGCAACGCGGACCTGCCACTGAACGGAGATCGTCTTCCCACCTGGTTAATGGCCGACCAACACTTAGTCTGTCTAAACGCGGCTTCCACTCTTGAACCTTATTGACCCATCGGCCATCTGTTCTTCTGAGTGTGTGACCAGCCCATATTTGCCACTGGATATTCTTCGCATGATATCGGTAACTTTAGTAATCTGGAGGAGGACTTCGTTTCAAATCCTATCTGCCAAAGAAACACCCAGCATTGCACGCTACATTGCACGTTGAGCTATGGAAAACATACGGACCAGTCGTAAATTAAGAGGCCACATTTCGGCCCCGTAGGTCATCACGGAGAGAACGCATTGGTTGAAGGCTTTCGTCTTTAAACTCTACGGTATAGACGACGTGAGAATATGGCGAAGCTTCCTATATGCTGCCCACCCTAATTGAATCCTCCTGTCAGCTTGCCTCTCGAAGTTATGTCGACCTAGCTGCAAGGTATAACCAAGGTAGACATACTCTTGCACGGCCCTTGCACAGTATGCCATCGACGTTAACTGACCTATAAAGGAGAACATGTTCGTTAAACATGACTTTCGTGTTGTCCAAGTTCATCCTAAGGCCCACACGTCGGGAGGATTCGTTTAGACTGTGCAGTATCTCCTGCAAACCCTCCAGTGACTTAGCCAAAATAAGTTTATCGTTGGCGAAATGAAGGTGTGAGAGATACTCGCCATTAATGTTTATGCCACATCCTGCCCAATTTAAAGTCTTGAAGACGTCCTCCAAAGCATTCGTGAACAGTTTCGGGGAATGAACATCGCACTGCCGCACTCCTCGATGCAATTGGATTGGTCTTGTTTGACCTCCCGGAATCAGAACGTACGTAAAAGCGGCTTCGTACAATCCTCTCATTGCTTTGACGTATCACCAATCGACCTGACATCGCTGCAGAGCTTCCAAAACAGCCCAGGTTTCAATGGAGTCAAAAGCTTTCTCATAGTCCACAAAAGCAAGGTACGGTGGCTGGTTGTACTCATGGGTCTTCTGTACAACTTGCCGTATAGTGTGGATGTGGTCTATGGTGCTAAATCCTTCCCTTTTAGCTGCGTAAGAGCCAGACTAAGCACGTCTAATCTGATGTTCGGAAGCTCGCCAGAGAGGTGTCGTGTTAGGCTGGCACGCAGATCGTTGTTCCGGGTATCGGGTTGAGGAGCATGGGACGTGTACAATCTGCTATAGAAGTCTTCGATCATAAGATCTCCGGCCTAGAAGAAACGGTCGCGCCAGAAGCTGTCCTAATCTTCGACAGATGGCTTCATGTACAAACTGTAGTGAAATTATTCATTTTCAATAGCTTATAGCAACAATCCACCCGAACAGATAAGTTTTCGATACTATATAATATGTACAAAATACATTTAAAAGCAAATAACCACATGTGTGTAAAGTTTTAATTTTCCTATATTTATTATTTAATTCGGTGTTCATCCCAAGTACATAATAATATTAGTATGTAAATTTAAATAATTTTGCACAGACCGGGATATTAAATTAATAATTAAAAATAATAAAACACTCTTGGTAACGCGGTTTGTGTTTGACTGATGTCTTGACTGATTTGACTCATGTAATGACGTGGAAACTGGTGCATTTTATGTCACGTGCCGAAACTAAAACAAACGAAATAATATCGCGAAACCGACCTAATTGAAAATCAGTACTAATGATCCATAGCCCGTAAATTTTGTGCCTATGTAATTTGGTCGGATTCGCGATATTATCACCTTTTTTGAGTTTCTGGACACGACATTAGACCCTCCAACAGCAAACGCAGTGTGCGTTTGCTGTTGTTTTGATAGAATAAATGAAATTCCGACTTTGCGCGGGTGAAATTTGATTTACAATGTAAGATGTAGAGACTTCATCAGAATCAATTGGAATTTTAAATCTCGAGTGATCTGTTCTACCGCCATCTAAAAATTTGATGCAATCCCAGTAAATGCTATAGGCAGGCATATTTTGTTTTCAGATCTTAGAATGTATAATAGTTGTAAATACAAAAAATTTTCCAGTTCCTCTTGGGCCATCAAGGTGGAAAAGAATGTATACCTATAAATTCTCCTGATATAGTACCTATAAATTCTCCTGATCATATTATTTCTTTGTCTAAATAATCCCTTTCGTAATACAATACAAAACAAAACTTGACACTGGCAAATAGTAAATACTCCTTGCCAAAAGCGTATTAAAAAAAGTAGATGTCACCCGTTATCAATGACAGTGATAATATGCAATTATGTCATTGTATTTTAATGGACTGCAATATTTTGTCTGTCAACACCATTAGAATTTAACAAAATACTTGACAATCCAAATTTTGGGGATATTTGTTGTCGACTCGAAATCTTTAATTTTTTATGTTTTATTATTAAGGTAACTTTTAGATTGAGTCTACGACGAAATTATTAATATGATGTAGCTTAGACAACAATGAGTGTTTGTAATCTAATATGAGCTTTATATAATAGCGATAAAGTTCAGATTGACTCTACATTTTAGTTAGAAAACGTTTGTAGGGGAAAAAGAAAAGGGCTGTTTTTAGGGCTTTCCTGGCAATTATTCGATTTTTTTTCGCCGGAACATCCATCCTTGGACTTCAGCGATTATTTAAAAAAAAAGAATTCGCCAAATTGGTTCAGGCGTTGTTGAGTTATCCGCTTACCAACACATTTTGCGATTCATTTTTATATATAAGATTCATTTTTATATATAAGATTATAAAAATAGTACCAACTCTTATATGTCTCGCCACTGGGTGGTCGAAATTAGGCGAGGAGGGATATTGAGCTATAGTTCTTCGATTAGCTAGCACAATGCGGGTCGGTGAAATCACACCTTCAAAGACTTAATCTCATCAGGCGAGTAGGTTTCCTCGCGATGTGACATGAGCACTCTAAAAAATAGAGATCTAATAAACATGCATACAACTTTCAATCGAAATGAAATCAATAATATTTTTTTCTGAATAAGCAGATTTCACTTATGACAATGAAACTGTTCTTTGTAGTTATAATTTTACTCTGAATAGAGTATACATTATATATAGCGTGAATTTTTCAATTACTTTTTCGCCCATTCATAAACAATACCGTGACACGACTACGTAAAACTTATCGAAATAGTTAAAAATGCAATCACTTCAATTGCTTATAATGTCACGGAGGCTCGGATAAAGTGATATTGCTTCGTATTCCGCAATTCGTCATCGTCTTTGAGTTATCGATAACAATTTCGTACCCAATGTCATAGACAAAAATCGATAACGAATAGACAGTTTATGATTTTTACGAATATTAACATTATCAACTTGCAAATTACGGTAACGATCACGTGATTTAGCGTGGCTTATGTCGATCCTGTACATTTTATTCTTTTCTATCTTCGTTAACGTTTTTTTTAAGGTCAATTTGTCTAAGCCACTGGACAATAAGGAACTGATACTTCATTAAGCGAAATTAGATTATAATAATACTAGCGGACCCGATATCTAAAATTAGAGGAATAAACTATCCTATCATTTAATTTGGAGAAAGGCACACATAATATAAGAGATACCATTAAAATCGGTTCAGTAGTTACGAAGTTCATCCCGGACAAATATCATGACACTGGAATTATGTATAATAGATAATATGGAATACATAATAATATTATGTAGGCTACTAAAACCGCAACTCATTCAGCTTTATTGTAGTCTGGTAAAAACCATACAATATCTTCCCTGAACCCTAGAAAAATTAATGAAAACCACACAATGAGATACGTGAGTCATAGTACGTGAGCGCATCACACTAGCGAGGTATTCCAGGCTGTTTGATGTTACCTTTGTAATATTATTGAAGTATCTTTTTGTCACTGAATCGAGTATTTACTTTTAATTTCACTGTTTGAAATTCAAACAGTGAAATTATGAAGAAAAACAAATTTATGAAGACCATGACGTATTTAAGCATGTTAGATATGTTTGTCTGTGTTTATTGGAATTAATAAATAATAGTTAAAAAAACATACTTTATACTGAAAACTAAAGTTAAAACAAAGAAATAAATTTGAATTAAGAATCGTGTAATTTTTTTTTTTTTTTTTGATACTTACAATAATAATAAAAAGCAGCACAGTAGCAACCCATATTTATGTCCCACTGCTGGACACGAGTCCACTTCTCGAAATCAAGGGAAAAGAGTATAGGGCCATAGATCACCGAGGTGCACTTAAAAATTTAGAAAAATATGTATCAAATATATGTATAGATAAAATCCGTTAAAGTTTATTCTTCAAAATAAATAAAATATTAACATATACCTCACAAGTCTTAAGTTTCAATATCAATAATTATAAAATACAACACTATAAAAGTCGATATAAGACAGATGATAAAACACGTCCTATAACTTTAAAATAACATGACTGTCATTTATAAAGCACGCTTTAATGAAAATATTAAAAGAGAAATAGCATTTTATTAAAATATTATTTAATTTTCGGCCGTCATGAGCACACCTCATTCAACAAATTACAGGGTGGCTATACCTGCGAAGGCTGCTCTTGAAAACTGGCCCAAAATATATTACAGTCGGCGCCATGTACTCGAAACTGTTTAAACACATTTTCGGCAACTGGTCAAAGTTTAAGTGGCCAAAAAGTATTAAAATCTACGTAGGTTATAAAATGTTTTGTAAAAAAATGTTGTAACAATATTATTGTTTATATTAATTAACGTACCTAGATGGCAAATAGAAAAAACATATTCTCAATTTTCATGCATTATGTAGATTTTTAAAGATATTAATATAATATTATTATATTAAAGATATAAACATATGAATATTATTAAATAAATTATTATTTATCCCCGTACTCCCACGGGAATGGGAAGTACTTGGAGAAACTGTAGGGCGCTGTTAGTATAATATAATTGTTCAAATAGGGAGAATAAGCGAAACAACA
The DNA here is from genome assembly GCA_905333005.2 of Lycaena phlaeas. Classification (NCBI taxonomy): domain Eukaryota; kingdom Metazoa; phylum Arthropoda; class Insecta; order Lepidoptera; family Lycaenidae; genus Lycaena; species Lycaena phlaeas. The sequence goes on along the minus strand of HG995168.1, from coordinate 18,685,722 downwards.
TAAAGAATAATCGTACAAAAGGTAGGCTTATCCCTAGAAGGGATTTCTCCAAAAAAGTGTTGTATAAGATACGTGGACATTGTGTACATTATAAGATAATCTCTCGCGAATAGAATGGAATATACACATAGGTGTGTTTGTTTTGTGTGTGTAAGTTTCTCGTTATCCTATAGGCTGTAATGTCAACTAATTATATCGAACATTTATAGAGTTTATACATTTTATGTTTATAAAATCGACGAGACAGTCCGAAGAAGGCACCACCATGGCTCAGGCCTTGTCGTGGCGGTGGGGCTCAGTAGTCCAGGGTAACCCCAACACCTCGGGCGAAGTGAATTGAGCCGAAGGGGTTCTTTGTATATTTATAAGAAGAGGGGACAAAAGAGCAGGGGGCAAGGGGTGAGGGTGGGAACCTCACCTCATCGTACTGTCCCGACGTTGGGAGTGGTTGTTCTGTGGTGCGGAACAACCGCTCTGTGGAGGTGGCGTTGGTCCCCTGAGGGACTGACTAGCCGTCGAGGTGCCCTGTTGCTTGTAGATCAAGGCGGCAGTGGTGGCACTCGCCGGGTTTTAGTGGGTAGAGCTGCGTACACTTACCATCTTTCGGACGCAGCGAGTTACACATACCCGCCTGGGGAGACCCCCTCCCCTGCGGGATGCGTCAGTGCATTTCCCGGCGTTAAAGAAAAAAAAGTCCGAAGCAGGCCGAATGCGAAAGTGTAGCTCCCTGATGCGGCTTGTTATATTATATCCATAAATAGGTGGACCGAGAGGTCGCGGGCCAGACGTAACAAGTACTCTCGACTGGGAGTGTACCGTTGCAATAGAATTAACTATGTACATACAATGGGCACTCAAATAATAATGGAAATGTCAATTGCCCCTATCTGTTATCATATTCGTCTTCTTCAATAAGCTTACTCAAGGATGTACCCATGTCAGAGTGGGCGAAATATTTTTCGGTAGATTAGTTAAAGTGACTATATAGATTAGTTAGTCTGTGACATTATGCTTGGATTTTGATTTTATAAACTAACTAAAGATGAGTCCTTAATAGTGCTAAAGTGTAAAAGGGCATAAAGTGCTAACTGAGGTTAGCACTTTCTGCGTAGATAGGGCTAAATAAAATATTGATGTATGAGATATCCAATAACTTTGTAACAGTAGGACGTCTGATACCTCAGTCCTCCCGTGACCATGGTTGCTGTAAAGTATCCGAAAAGTCGGACTCATAAAAAAATCTGCGATAAAATCCGTTAAAGTTGTTTCATTATAATGAGTGAAATTCGCGTAAACATAATAAAACAATATATTAAAATATATTGTTAGTTGACAAGAAAGGCTTGCAAAAAAAAACTTATTTGTATATGAATCACAATAGTATGAATTATTCGATATTTAATACACATCCATGACCCAGAAACAAGGAAACTTTAGGTTCCCTGGCGGGATTGGAACCCGCTACCTCCCGACTTGAGCGCCAACGCGCTAACTATTAAACCACAAAGGTCGTCAAAAATATATAGACATTGTTTTGCAAGTTATTTTTTAATATTCGGCTTTCACTCGAATATTGAAACAGTAGCCAGATAAACCTAAAATACTGAATAGTATCCGAAAATTTGTGGCATCACCACAAAATTCTATTGAAATCATTTCAATTAATTGCATGAGTTTTTTCCCGGAAAAAATATCTAAATATAGCCAAACTGATATTATTTGTACATTACGGAAATATCCAAAAGCCACCGTAACAAAAATAAATTACCGGAAAGCCAATGTAAGTCCATACTAAGATCATAATTTCAAATTAAAAGTTGCACAAATTATATTTACGTTTAGCTTAAATTTTCAGGCTCAGGATTTTTCAAAGTCGGTACACCTGAAGTAACACAAATAACAAGTTATTTAATTATACTGTCGCTTTGCAAAATTTTGTAAAAGGTTTCATATTAAATACTTTATGTATAGTAGCTATTGAAATTATTACGAGCGTGATATTTTTTTGATGATATACAAAACGCGTTCAAGCTTATTTTTAGTACGGTTTTTTGTTGAAAATTATATTGTAAGTGTAGGTTTTTATTAAGGATTACTCTAAATTATTTTAAATAAGTATTTGTTAAAATAACAAAGTACACACCTCAAAGCTATGATGTATAACAGCAACTCTATCGTATTTTTAGTATAATTTTACAGATAGATAGAGACAAGATTAAAACATGACTCTTGTCCTGCATACAATATGGTAATATTGTATAAACATACCACACAAAAAAACTTATATTCCATAACACAGTATGTTACAACAGTAATAAATGCTGTTTGTCCATATTAATACCAATAAAATGTTTATTTTACGTTTGTCTGTTAAAAATCGCAGGTATTTTCGCAGGGTTTATAATATCATAAGAGGGCAAAAAAAAAGATACAGGACCGTGATACGTAGAAGAGCTTGGGGAGCCTTTGTCCAGCAGTGGGACAGCATAGGCTAATTTAAAAAAAAAGAGGGCAAACGAACAGTCGAAGCCTTCATATAACCAGAGATTATGCAGATGCGTCGCCCTCCTTTTCCCAATCCCCTAATGGGCCACCGGAAACTCACAAACCGCACGAAACGCGACAGCATAACTGTCACTTTACGCCGGTATTATGTGAGCGAGAGGTACCACCCCGGTCGTGCCGGCCCAATTCTCAAAGCAGCATGGCACTACCTCTTACAAGCAGCACCTATTACATGTGATCATAAAGAAAGTACGTGAAAGTGTGAACTAATTTAAATAGAGTATGAAGAGAAGATCAGCTCAACCTATAAAACAGTGGACGATAGACATGTAAATAAACTATCAAATACTATTAACGTAAGAATTACACATAATTAGGTCCTGTTTCACAATCTCCAGATAAGTGCCGAATAGGCTATCGGCAACATATTTGACAGATACTCCATACTCTAATCTATCAAATATGTGTCCGATAGCCTATTCGGAACTTATCTGGAGATTGTGAAATAGGCCCTTAGTCTATTTTGTAATTTAGTTACATTAATTAAAACGTTTTAATGTTATTATATAATTGTAACGCCCTTAGAGCACTACTTGTGTATATTGTACACTATTTCTTCGCTAATATAGGTTTGTTTTGAAAGTAAAGGCAAGTTAATTACCATTATGTCTTGAGGCAGGGACCCATTTAGTCACATATTTGCTACATAATATAATAAAATATGTATAATTGAATTAAATAAAAATTAACTGCCTTTTTGGTTCAATTATGAGCGCGTTGGCGCACAAGTCGGAGGTAGGGAATTCGAATTCCGCCAGGGAACAAAAAAAATCCGTGTTGCTTTATCACGGATGTGTCATTGTAAAAAACTTAAATATATGTAGAAATACATTTTCACAAGTTCATTAAAAAACTTACCGCGGAGCCAGATTATAGCTATTAAATACAGTAAAGAGGTTAATGAACAAACATTTAATTACAAGCAAAATTTCCAGATATACTCGTACTTATGACCTCAGAATAGTCAAAGAATTAGTAAGGTTAGCTATATAGATTAGCCTATTTAAACCCGTTCATTTCCACGGATATTGTAACTGGAAAGTAGATCTAAATATCTGAGCAAAAGGTAACAAAAAACTTACCTCAAATCTTATTTATTTATTGTTTTACCAACAATTGATACCACAGATACATAGGTTATTACTTATGTTCTGAATTACTAACGTAACGTAAACTTATATAATATATACTCAAAATTAAATGAGAAATCATCATATAAAAACAACAGTACAAATTTAAAATTATATGGAATACTTCATAAAAGCGTTTACCGAATAAGAAAAAGCTCTTAAACATGAGCATGTACTTAATACTGTTGTAATAGATTTTGCCATAATGCGTCAAACAACAATAATTTATGTAGGAATATTTGGCACGCGCTATGTTACAGAAAAGCGTGATAATGTTGGCTGGGAATGTACGAGGGTTTCTTCTCATAAGTGTATTTTAACCCACTTTACATGAAACTATGTTCAATTGAATGTTTATCATCATATTACCAATAATTGTATGATAAGACTGTATGATAAGCAATACATGACATTACTGAAGTGGAACATAACATAAAATGTATTTACCGTCAGACCTATAATTGGAATGTAAATTAGGCCTTTTTTTATTCCGCGGTGGTAAATGCATTTATGCGTACCACCAGTCTTGAAGGTATCTGGTAGTTATATGGGATTAAGTACCCAATAATAACCACGGTTGCCTTCGGCAAATAAAGCGTTATGATGATCAGCAACCTTGAAAACTGGCTGTTCTACTAGGAACTTCTTTACCTTGGGGGCAATTACAGAACCATATAGATCTCTTAGTATGTCCGAGATCTAGTAATTAGGCCCGATATAGTTCAAGATATAGTGCAGTGGCAGGTCAGCGTTGGATGCGAGTAGCAAGGGATCTATTGTCTTGGAGTTTGTCGAGGAAAGCCTATGTTCAGTAGGGGACGGATAAAGGCTGATGATGATGATGATAATAGTCCCAGATGAGCGACGATAGTCGAAAAAAAAAACCTATTACTGGGTTTTTTTCTAATTTTAAGAGCACCTGCACATGACACCATCGCTCACTCATCGGTAAAGGAAAAAATCGTGTGGAAACCTGAATGCCTCATGGGATTAAAAGTTTTTGAAGGTGTTTGAACTTCGCCAAGCCGCGTTGGGTGATTTAGAAGAGAAGACCCACGCCCAACAGTGGGGCATAATATAAGGATATACTTTACTTTTCATTTCCTTTATAGTCCCAGATGAACCCTCCAGCATTGATATTATTGATGATGATAACTATAACGTAAATACCGGATTCCACAGAATGTGTTTTGAACGTTGCTTAGATGAATACCCCAGTCATGTACACGTCTTCAGTGGAACAGATTTACTCTGTCTCGTAAAACCATTAGCTAAGTAAGAGCTCCAAGAGCAAATGTATGCCTCAAAATAGACAGATGAGTGGTACATGCAAATCGAAGATACTACTAAATTAGCAATCGAACTGATATAAAAACACAAACGCCGAAAATAATAACTCTGAATATTTCAATAAACAGCTCGTGATAAAATGATCTAGGCTGGACAATACCAAAGAATTCAGACGTATATATATAGAGGAACAGTTTTTAAGGATTATTTGTGTCGACTTTATTGGGGATATGTCCCCAGCGAGCTTAGTTCGCTCTTGCTCTTGCTTGCTCTCGTAAACTCATATGCTGGGGACGGGACATCGCGGTGTCCTTCTCGTCACGCCGCACGCGGACGTTTGCGTCGCAGAAAGTTTGTCCTCAAAGCGCCCATAAGAACTGTTCTTCTATATGCGTCTGAATTCTTTGACAATACTACACAAAACAGAAACAAAAGTCATTATTTTTAGGGTTCCATAGCCGAATGGCAAAACCATAAGAACTATACTGTAATAACTAAATAACCATAGTGTAAAGTATTCTACACAGACAAACAAACGCACACATACATACATTGGGAAATGGATATATTATTATTATTGTCATGTATTTATATTGCTTTGCGATGATGATATATCTTTATTGATAAAATATGGGCTATCTAACACTAAAATGTTTCATTTAAATCCGACCTTCGTTCCTGAGATAAGCGCGTTCAAATAAACAGTCACTTTAGCTTTATATCTTAAGGATTAAAAGCATGAGTAAAATAAACGCGTTTAAATGTAGCCCAAATAAATAGGTATAGTGCGTCGCGGACTTTATTGTAGATATTTATAAGATCTTTTACACCTTGATTTCATACACCTTGTGTCCGAAAAACCCAAATATCTTACGGAACCCTATTTTTGCCAGAATAAAATTTAGTCCATGTTACTCGTGGATAATGTAGCTTTCGAATGGTGAAAGAATTTTTTAAATCAGTCCAGTACTTTTTGAGCATATGCATTACAACCAAACAAACAAACAAAGTTTTACTCTTTATAATATTAGTGTAGATATTTATAATATTATCTCTCATCGTAATAATACTTGCATATCCTTCTACGAATTAATATAAATGTTAATAACTTATTGATTTTAATAATGCATTATATTCAACACAATAAGCGAACGTAACTCAATTCTATTTGTTACGTTAATCTAATTTCCAGTGAATCCAATAAATTTGTAATAAATTCAAAAGATAACAGATAGCATTTATTCTGCGAATTATTAATTGTATTGTTGTACGCCGTTATCATTATCAGCCAACTTATGTTTGAGAAATAAAAGTTTTTTATTTATTTTTATTTATTACTTACAGCTCACTTCTAGTTAGTTTTTTTTTTACGCCGGGAGATGCACTGAGGCATCCCGCTGGGGAGTGGGTCTCCCCAGTCGGGTATGTGGGACTCGCTGCGCTCGAAAGATGGTAAGTGGATGCAGCTCTACCCACTAAAACCCAGGGAGTGCCACCACTGCCGCCTTTGGTGAGGTGCCCCGGATCTACAAGCTCCAGGGCACCTCGACGGCTAGTCAGTCACTCAGGGAACCGACGCCACCTCCACAGAGCGCCACACACCACTGAACAACCACTTCCAACGTCGCCAGACAGTACGATGAGGTGAGGTTCCCATCCTCACCCCTTCCCCCTGCTCTTTTGTCCCCTATTCTTATAAGAGGGATACAAAGAGCCCCCTCGGCTCATTTCGCTTCGCCCAAGGTACTGGCTCAACCTAGGCTGAGCCCCCCCGCCACGAGAAGGCCTGAACCGTTGTGAGAAAATCATTCTAACCTAGTCCTATGATAGGTTATATTATTTTGTAATAATGATGATAATCCACTGTTAAACGGCCTCCCTCAATAAACGCCAAGATGGTCGATTCCTTGCCACTTGCATCCAACACGAACCGGCCACGTAGACCGTCTATTGACTACTAGTTTTTTTTAATATTATACTAGGTATACAAATACTAGGTTCGTAATAACCTATGCTATGTATACGAGGAATCTTAAAAAATAAATTTTAGAACGTCGATACTCACAATACAAAGTAAAGAAATAAGCCTGCGTCCGTTGCTTCCTGACCACTATACTAACTAACTTTAGGACGACCTCTGTGGCTCAGTGGTTAGCGCGTTGGCGCACAAGCCGGAGGTAGCGGGTTCAAATCTCGCCAGGAAACAAAAAAAAGTTTATTTGTTCCTGGGTCATGGATGTGTATTAAATATGTGTATTATATAATAAAAATCTTAAATATAAGTATTAATATAAAACGTATTAAATATATGTATTTCCGTTGTCTGGTACCCGCAACACAAGTCACTTCGAGTACTTACCACGGGACCAGATTGACGTGGTGTAAAAGCGTCCATAGATATTATTATTATTAACTTTATCTAAAAAATGCATGCAAATTATTCATGCAATCTGCATCTATAAAATGTGAATTTGCCATATTGTATTGTATCTACTGTAAAAAGAGGTTAAGAAAACCTCCTCCAGCAAGGCGCAGGTAAGAAGACTCGACTTGTTGAACCCTAATTCTTGTAAGATGCGAGTGGGGAGACGTTCGTTGTCTTAGCGTTCAGTGAAGGAGGCTCTTGTGGACATAAGCCTCCTTTACTGAACTAGCAGTAAATGGAAAAATTATGGTGATATAGTTAACAATTAATGTTTCATATAAATGTAAAATTCATCATCATTGCTTCGGACGGCAGGGACACGTTCATTGTTCGCACTGTCGTCTAAAACAGTTGGTCCTTCGAGCCGGATCCCTGCACATGAAAGTATAAGTGTGAAATGTGAGTGCGGAAACTGGACGTGTCCCTGCTCTCCGAAACATCATCAGCCTTTATCAGTCCTGATGAACATAATATGCGTCTTTCAGTGATCTCTAAGGCGACCGATCCCTTGCCAGTCGCATCCAATACGTACGGATATTGCACCTAGATCATCTTTCTATCTATGAGAAGTGTTGCTCGTCCATCAACCAGGTGAGAAAACTGTGTCCATGACATCTCGTTATGTCGTAAAGTTATCACACGAATAAATATTTTGACGTTGAAAAAGAAAATAGGGTTTGAAAAGGCCAGTATGTTACAATATAGTGGATGATTAAGTCCCGATTTAAAATGACTATAATTAGGAGTGCATTTCACTTTTACATTACGCCAAATTACCAATTTATAAAAGCAGAGAATCTGCAAACAAACGAAATTCATTAATTAAATTGAACTCAAAAACGGAGAATGCAACATACTATTTATTTCGTATAAATGTCATTAACGTATAAATACTCACTTTACTAATATTAATTAATTTGAGTGTCACATTCGAAAAATAAGAGGAAATGGCCAACATGTTTTTAATGAGCCATATTATTATGTTTTTACATATTATTAATTAATAATATGTAAAAACATATTTAAACATAATCTTGCAAGAGTTTATTCTAAAATCAAATGTATTTAATCGTTCTAAATGACAAATTAATTTTGAAACCAACTAAATAAAAAATGTATAAAATACAAATCTATTCTAAATTCAAATCTGCAAATTCGTTTTACAACTCTGAAATACATTCAAACATCCGAAATCTCACCGGTACACACCATTAAACGGGATTATTAAAGAAAAATAAAAGTAATAAAATAATTCGTGCGTGAGGGCGGGGGCTGTAAGACAAGGGCTGCAGTCGGGAAGCGACGACCCTCGGAGACAGACGTGCCGCCTCACACTCCGAAACTTTGGCGAGTAACAATGTGTGACAGTGCGTTCTGAAAACGAGAAAAATGTTGCCGCTAAGAATTTGTATCCGTATCATACAAATTGTGTTTCTCGTTGTTGTTTTCATGTACTTTAATTTTTTGACTATTGTGAACAGTGAAAAAGTTCCGATTGGTAAGTACCTAGTATATTCTAATATTAAAAATAAAAAATTGCATAAGATAAATGAAAATTTTGTCTGAATTATCGGATGACATTTTTTTTACATGAAAAAAATAAGATTTTTTTTTATGAAATATTTAATGTTAATAAAAATGTTACGAGACTTTTATGTGCTACAACTTTTCATGTTATACTTTTAAAAAAGTATTTTATTTATATTTTAAGCCAGCCAATTATACTACAATTATTATAATTATTCAGTTACGGTTTAATGGCAAGCTATGCATCAAATGTGAAAATATTTTAATACGTTTACCATCTTAAGTAGAAACTGGCTTACCTGATTACGAACCGTGACGAAATTTTTTTATAAATTAAATTAGACTTTACGGACAATATTTCGTAGATAGATCTAAAAATATATATGTAGATTATATAACCAAACTTTTTTTATGATTGTAATAATTGGAAAAATTAAAATTTTGGGATTTTATTGATTATTATTAGCACTATGACAGGTCGACACACAAGTTTTGTTGGTGATTGTCATAATGTGTTAAGTCAGCAATGCTGCATCCTTAGCTTCCTAGCTTCGGATACAACTTTCTTTACTACTGCTGGAGGATTTTAGAATACTATAATCTTGAATTAATCAGTCACTGGTCATATGTCGTAAAAAAATAATCGATGGCGGGGGCACTACCGTGCCCCCACATTAAGAGATAACGATTTTTTCTTCAATTATTATTTATATTGGCTTCTACAGGTTATAACACTTTTGGAGAGGTCAGAGTGTTATCGCATTTTCTAACCCTCTTCTTTCTATATGTTATTTATTCCCTAAAATTCGCTATTTTTATTAATCTCCAATCAGTGTTAATAGTAAGCCGACAATGTTCTTTGAGAGGTCAAAGATTATTATCGTTTTCTATCAAACGTACTGTTGTACTTCTACCAGGTACTCTTTAATTCAGGAACAAGATCGAAACATTTTCGTCAGTATACAATAGTCTCATCATCTGCATTTATCCGTCCACTGTTGGACATAGGCCTCCCTCAACGAACGCCAAGACGACCGATTCTTTACCACTCGCATTCAACACGGAATGGAACTGCACATAGATCCTCTTTCCACGGTTGAGGTCCGACCAACACTATACAATAGTATATTGACTCCTAATTGAACTAGGGTCATAATTAATCTTTTAGTTCTTCGAAAGGTCAAATACCTATCACATTTTCTCTTTTCTATCTAGCATTTTCCCCAGAAACTCTGGAAGCCGTAAGTACGTTTATTTTTAGGAAAATGTAAGCTATATTATAAGTAAAGAAGTACACGGAATAATGATCTTTAGTATGTACATAATAAATATTATTTTCGCTTAGTCCAAATATTAAGATACATAAGCTTCAATGACAAAAGACATTACACACGCGTATCTTTTTACGACTTCCTTTATGCGTTAAAAATATTTTCATGTTTTTCCTTTTATTTTTATTTTTTTTATTTTCACGAGACAATACAGAGAATGGCGGACTGGCTTTTGCGTGTGGTTTTGGTTGTGATTTACAGAATTGCGCTTGCAATTGTAATTGCATTCTGTAAGCTCTCCGTATTGAGAATTTTTTAAAGATACATTGATATCACTGGAATAAAAGTGCATTATCAGACGCAAATCATAGGAATCAAGGTTTTGAGCGTTAATGTTCTAGTACAAGTGTAAAAGCTACGATATTTCAGTGTGTATGAGCTCGGCTTCTTGAGTGATAGGTCCAAGTTTGATCTTGACCCTTGTAGTGCCTTGAAGTAGGTTTCTTCTAAATTTATTAGTCCATCTGCATACGATGTCAACGATCGCTTATAGCTGAAGGAAAACATTGCGAGGAAAGGAGGAAGAATGATATTGATGTTGATGTATCATCTTCATCAGCTTTTATCCGTCCATTGCTTAACAATGGCCTTCCTAGATGAACGCCAAGACGGAAATTGCCTTCACCGACCAACATTTCTCCACTCTTTAACCTAAATGGCCCATCGGCCATCGTATTCCCACTTGGTTAATGGTTGACCAACATTTCTGCACTCTTGAATCTTAATGGCCCATCGGTCATGTGTGTGTGGCCGGCCCACTGCCAATACGAGCTTATTTTCCCCGTGACATCAGTAATGTTTAATACACATCCATGACCCAGGAACACAGAAACTTTTTTGTGTTCCCTGGCGAGATTCGAACCTGCTACCTCCGGGCTTGTGCGCCAACGTGCTAACCACTGAGCCACAGAGCTCGTCAAACGTGGTTATGACACAAATGAAGTAACTAGTGTATACTTCGTCGTCTGGATCGTGTGTGATATTGTGATGTTACCTGGAAGTGAAGCGCCGCTAAAGATTTTCCTATACCCGACTTCATTATGAATTTTATCCGGGAATATAGTTTAATACTTTTATAGATTCCTTTTTATATAGGATCTAATATAGGAATATGCTCAAGTTTTTTTGTGCGTTCTAATGTTTGCAAGGATATACTAAGATAATCTGAGTAAAAACTGATAATGTTTAATTAATTATTTATCTTAACTCACAATATTTTCTACTATCTTGAATAAAATAAAAATAAATTTATTTTTCATATTCTATTTATATATTTAATAAATAGCCTAAATTATTACAAAAATATGAAAACCTAAATTTATTAGATTATTAATTAACCTATCTAAAATTATTTGGAAAATAAACTAACTTACCAACAATATTTCCTCTACATTTAGCAATTAATAAAAAGCTTCATTGATATAAAATAAAAATAATTGAATATCATAGAAATTATAATATTTATTAAAACTAAATAATAATCATTTTACTTGCTTTAGAATATAAGCTTACAAAAACTAAATCTCTACGCCGACACAAGATATAAGCTTAAAATGTACTATCACAGATAATCCTAAAATATCGAGTTGAATATTTTAAACTTAAAGTAACGTTTTATCACAATATTCTTGATTTTTAATTTCTTTTAACAGTTCAATTATAATGCTCTACAAAATATCAAAGCAATTGTGGGTAGCTTCTACGCAAACGGCTACGAAATTGTAGTGCTACGAGACTTGTAGCAATGCTACGAAAGTGTAGCGCGGAGTAGCCTACGTATTGAGTAGCATTCAAAAACCAATATTAAGATTCCACTGAAGAAGTACTGGGTAGCTTCTTTAAACTTGCGCTGAGTATATCGTAGGGAGTATATTATACTGTGCTACTTATAGACAGACAGACAGACAGTCAAGTCAAGCTATTGAGTACTACATGCAATGGTCGCGTTTTTAAGTCCCGCCAGTTGCATAGTATAATATTAGGTATAAAGAGGAATTTACATAAATATGTCTATATATATTGGGATTTAAAACCGGTTTATTTTGAAAAATACATTTTTACATTGACGTATTGCTCCTAAAGTGAAAATAATAATTAAAGTTAAATATTTAAAATTAACTTTATATATTTCAATTAACAGCGATGAAATCCGTAAAAACTTGCTTTAAACTACTTCTATAAAATATTTAACTTGGACATAATACCATGTTTTATATCAAATCATAAAGCTACCCTTCGCATTACATATTAATAGTATAATAAAATTACAAAGCGTATCGTACCTTAGGCTCTGTTTTTAAATAACTCAGAATTCTTCTAATTATATTTTATTGTTTTGTCTGATCTATTTTAGAGTATGCATTTGCTGTCTGGAACCCACAGAACTAAAATCATATGAGTTTGGTACTGTGGAGTGTATTATATTAAGCTGAAGTTCCCTGATTGTTCAATATTCAATGTTTATCCTTCGATGAACAGACGCTTAGAGTGACATCTCCTTAATTGATTCATTGACCCATTTAAGTTGTTTAGTGTTTTTTGTTAGTTTAATATTTTTAGACGTCCCAAATCATGTTCACGCAATGTCAAAAGTTTTTGAGGCTGCTGTGTAGAACTGCGAGCAATGAAAGGTATCATTACTTTTTGACGTCCAATCAGTCGAATCCTTAAGCGGTGACATTAAAAATTGTATTTTTTACTCTAAAATAAATCTTTTTTTTTTATAGTACCAAAACTTATAATATGTCCCACTGATGGGCATGTGTCTCCTCCTCAAAATCAGGCGAGGAGGGTTAATGGGCCATAGTTCACCGATGCGCTGGCCCAGTGCGGGTTGGTGAACTTCACATACCTTTAAAGAAAAACCCATTTCAAGGCACACACGGACGGTTCAGGATCGAACCCGGAACCTCTCGCATAAGAGGCCGAGTACACCCACCACTGGACTATCCTCGCAATCTTTCTTATATACTTTAAATCTTTTTTTAATGGTTTTCATTTATTTATTACTATCGTTAATATTATAATTTATTTACTAAACTTTTATTTTAATGCTTTTTATTTAATTAATTCATTCTATTGGAGACTTAAATTTTTAGTTTAATATTATATTTAATTGATCCTTAACTGGTATATGCGTCATTTTTAAAACATATTTTAAGATAAATTGTTACGATCTATGTTCCTTAAAATAAATAAATCGGTATCCGATTTAAAACACCGGTTTTCCTCTCGCATATAAATACGACCTCAAAATTGCAAATTAAGAATTCGGTACTTCCACATCCAGGTCAAATTTGGAAACTCGGCTGATCGTCGAGTTCTTATTAACATAATATTTAGTGATGTCAAGAGCAAAATACTCTCAGGGGGGTTCCGGCCCTGTTATTTTTTATATACCCAAAAAATACTTATCGCTTGAGTAACATTAATTACACATTTCAAGTGTCCCAATGCCGCCATGTTAATAATACAGGAATGTAATTTTGACCCCCGCCTCCTTAATATGAGGGAAAAAAGTTCTGGAAGAAATTATTCTAATATTATAAAGATTCAAGATTGGTGGCGTTAAGGTTGACGAAGTATTGGTTGGCCGAAGATCAATGGGAATACGATCTCCGTGTAGTGATTGGTGGATACAAGTGGCAAGGGATCGGTCGTCTTAGCGTTCACTGAGTAAGGCCTATGTTCAGCAGTGGTCGGATAGAGCCTGATGATGATGAATATTAAAAATAAAAGAAAGTCGATTCTACTAACATATGCAAAGATTTTCTTTATATTATGACTAGCGTTTAGATAAGTGTCTTTAAACAAATTTTTAAATTTTTATTATATTATTAGGTATAGACATAATATTTACGTAACTTGTAACATTTGCAAGCTTACCAAGTTACTAGTTTATCTTGGTGTGAATATTCAAATTAAAATTGACCTATAATTTTATGGACTCGGGGATCCCTAAAAATTTGTAAACTTAAGCCTTATGAAATTCATTGAAATATTTACAATCACAAACGGAATACGATTTGGGGATTTAAACGGAATTTTACAAAAGGAAATAATATTATATGAATGCTCTAATGCAAAAATGTTTTGGTTTTGTTTTGGTATGATTTATAATATGCTGATATTTCGCATAATTTCTGAATAGAACATTTTTTTTTTATCTTTATAATAAATTTACATACGAAACTAGGACTTACAGCACCCCACCAGGTTCAGGCCTTTTAGTGGCGGTAGAAGCGCAGGGTGACCCCAACACCTTGGGCGCAGCGAATTGAGCCGAGGGGGCTCTCTGTACCCCTCTTATAAGAAGAGAAGAGAACAAGCAAGGGATGAGGATGGGAACCTAACCTTATCGTACAGTCCAGACATTGGGACTAGTTGTTCTGGAGTGCGGGGCAATCGCTCTGTGGGGGTGGCGTCGGACCCCTGAGGGTCTGACTAGCCGTTGAGGTGCCCTGGAGCTTGTAGATCCGGGGCACCTCACCAAAGGTGGTAGTGGTGGCCCTCGCCGGGTTTTACCCAGCCATCCCACTCCCCAGCGGGATGCGTCAGTGCATTTCCCGGCGTAAAAGAAAAAAAAAGGTCTTACAGACAACTTTTATCTCGTAACTAAACCAGACTGATAATGATTATTTTTCTAGCCGCAAGCGGATGAGATTATGAGTGACGGTAACCATTTACAATGTGACTAATCTTCCCGTTTTCTTATCTATTCAAAAAAGAAGTATAATCCTCCCTCAACCCCGGAATAAAAAATATACTTATGATATTTATGAAATAGGCTTTGCACAATAACACTTTATAAGTATCATGGGGTCTTTTGGTCACGTTAACGTCTATATATAAATCATAATTGCACTATCGTGACGGAATCTGACGAGCAATAAAAGTAAAATGGACCGAAAAATAGATTCTTAAAATTTCCATAACCGACTCACAAGTGTGACTTTGAAACAATAGAAATAAAGAGATTATTATTATTATTATAAAACTTAAAAATGTAATTTTTTTTTAAATTTAACATTTTTGATTATATTTTTTAAATTTTTTGTAAAATTATTTATGTAAAACATTCCTCTATTTCAAAGACATAACAATCAATAATTATTGGTCTTTGAATTGCAACCTTCTATCTGAGTTCAGATGAAACAAATGAGATGCATGACTGAACTGAATTTGAACCTTACTGAGCTGAACTGAACTGAGATGGTCACGGCTAACGCTAACTAACATTATAAGCCTTATCTGTCCCTTTAATTATCCAATTATAAGGGCCTGTTTTACAATCTCCAGTTAAGTTCCCAATAGGCTATCGGCAACATATTTGACAGATAGAGTATGGAGTATCTGTCAAATATCTGTCAAGTATGTTGCCGATAGCCTATTGGGAACTTAACTGGAGATTGTGAAACAGGCCCTAATAATCATAAACATCATCTGATTTAGTGTAGGTAGATGGCAATCGTTTGATGCAAAATTTAAGACAATTAATTTGATTAGGTACCACATTGATGATCGTAGTGCAAAATAATTATTTTTATAAAATAATCGCGAAATTAAATCCAGCTTTTGTATCAAATAGTAGTTTTATTTTAAAATAATCTGATCTCTTATAATTTAATAAACAAATTATGCGCTTAAACAATTTTATTATTCGTAGCACTTTACAAAGGAATGTATTCTCACAAAGGAGTTATTATATTTATTCCATTTTCTATTCCTTTACTTTAACTGTAATAGTGTTGAAATGGTTAATACAATATGTGAGTAGTTAGGTACATTGAAATAACTTGTAACGTAGTGTGAGGAAAAAAAGGGATGTGTTTTTTTTTTTGTGTGTCTAAAAATATCGATGAAATCGATATACTTGTTCAGTGTGCCTTGCATGTCTGCAAAAAATACCTTTTTGTTTTGTCAGTGCTATATCTGACTCCGTCTAACCAACTTACGTCAGAATATAGATGAACACTGAATTGCCTAGGCTTGTTTGTGGTTGACTTGCTTTTGTTTATTACCGTCTCTGACTACCAGTGGCTCGCCTGTCCAGTCCTTTATAATATATTATACTAGCTGCCATGACGGATTTCGTTCAAAAGTATGTATTATTAAATGCTAAATCATAAAACAGGTGCATGCGATTCACACACGATAGAAGTGAAACACATGTTAAATGCTGAAATACAAGGAAGTATTAAACAGTCTGCAATATACATTACACAACGACATTTGCTCTCTCGCTCTTTTGTGTTTGTGTCTCTTACCTGTCGTTTTTTCCGTTGCATCCGGTTTGAAATCACAACGATTCTAAAGAAGTTTCACTTCAATGAAAGATTAAAAAAAAACATCTAGGGTGAGATTTTTATATTTAGGGATGTGAAAAATAAAATATATTGGCCGATTCTCAGATGCATATCCGAACGAAAAAATAAAAAATAAAATTAAAACTCACAATAAGTACTAAATCCCTGACAAACTTGACACATAATATACACTAGCTCATCATCCTCTCCTATCCGTCCGCTATTGAATATAAACCCCTTTCAATGAACATCAAGACGGGCTAACAGAGTTCAAAAAGGGAGGACAGCGCTTTACATTACATACATACGGGTACATTGAGCGTTGATCGGCCAATAACCAAGTCACGGGTATAAATGCGATTATATTATATACCTAATAATAATATGTATAATATTATGTAAGTTGTAATATATTATGTAGAACTAGCAGTGCCTCGCGGTTTCACCCGCGTAATTCCCGTTCCCGTGGTAGTGTTATTCTGATGTACAAGCTATATTATTGTTAAGTTTCATTAAAATCCATTCAGTAGTTTTTACGTAAAAGAGTAACAAACATCCATAATTACAAACTTTCGCATTTATAATATTAATGGGACAAGTAGGATATTAGTCGGATATGACATACAGTTATTATTACGCAAATTTCAATGCGCAAAAATCGAACCCACTGCCCAATCTCATTTTTATATTTAAGCATGTAAATAACACAAAGCTAAGAGTTAAATAAAGCTAAAAATAATTTTGCCTTCTTTGAATTTTTTACCGATTTATTGGAATGGATAAACGCTGAGTTGCGGAACTCTAATGGACTTAAATTCTTTGTGGGCGTTTTTATCGCTTAGCCGCTATTAATTGAATTATCATTAGGTAAAGCGCTTTGATAATTATGATGGGTTATCTTATATATAACAAAGATATACTAGCTGCCTCAAAAAACTTCGTCCTGCCAAAAGTAAATATGTTAAAAAATGGTTGTCTGTAAAGTCGGTTTACGGACGGTAGTTTAACGAAGTCCTGCGACTAATGCCTGAACTAAATTTGACAAGATTGACATCTTGACATCTGTCTGGAGTAAGAAGTTGTGATATTTTAAATTGTTTTACGTGAAATATGGAGCATATAATATAAAGTAAGGTGTAAAAATTTAAGGCCGTATAATGATAGTTAAAGTGAAATAATTTTGTGAATTAGAAAGTAAAAATAAACAACAATTAACCCCGTTAAATAATATGTTTATAAATGTCACAGCCTTGTTTTAGATGAATTCTACTAATCGGTTATAGGTAAAAAATACAACTAAATATTAAAAAAAACGTTTTTTTTACTAAAACCTGGTAGGGAGATTTTTATTGTACTAGACTTGGTGGAAAATCATTACAATAGAAATTGGCAACATTGGGTTATGAGATCGCAGCGCCGCGTCTATCGGACTTCTAAAGTGGCGATGACTCTAGAAAGTATAACTTAGTAAGTCCATTGTCAAACATTACATGCAGTACGAACCGAACTAAGCCGATCACTCGAGCCGATCATGTCTTTCTCTCCTTCGGTCCGGCGGAACACGACATGACGTCATCTTTTTCGTTCATGCTGCCCGTTATATCGAGTTATTAGACGTCGTTACCTCAAAATGCAGGTTGATCTTAAAAGGGCGATAATTAAAACATGTATAAGTTTTCAAATATGAATAAGAAATAAAAATTTGAGAAATTACCTTGGAAATTAAAACAATTAAGGCATGGACTACCCTTAATATTTAGAGCATGAGAAAGCAAGAGAGCATGTTAGAATATTCTAGGTCTTTCGCAGCAAAACGGCTCCACCGATTTAGCTGAAATTTGAAATGTTGATGGCTTAATCTTGGATTAGAACATAGGTTATTCCTATTTATTAAGTATATCATAAGATTTTTCTCAATATATCAGTTTGTTATAAGAGTTTATTAAGTAGTTTTATTCCATTATTTATAGTTTATAAGTATATTGTGTAATAATTTGAACCACCGTTGAAGAGGGAGACCGATCCCAAAAACCTAAATAACAAAAGTTAAACGAATATAAAATATTGCTTGGTTTTATCGTTTGCTTTTTGTTAAAATTACGGTTTATAATTAACAGCAAAGTCATTTAAAAGATTAATCTAACGGTTTATTTGTGATCATTATTTAGGTCAATTCAAAGTGATTATAATGTATGAATTATTGGTTTGAATATTAAATTTAACCCACACCACCTCGATGTCCGGAAATCCGTAATTCGATTTCCACGGCATTGCCTGCCTCGCATCACTCCTATATGGAATCAGCTGTCACCCACGGTATTACCGAACCCATACGACTAAGGGACCTTCAAGAAAAGACCATAAGACTCATATCTTAAAAGGTAACACAACTGCTAATCCTTTGATGTAGCAACCCACATATTATGTCCCACTGCTGGGCACGGGTCTCCTCCTCGAAATCAGGCGAGGAGCGTTATGGGCCATAGTTCACCGAAGCGCTGGACTAATGCGGGTTGGTGAACCTCACAAGCATTCAGACTTAATCTCGTCAAGCATGTATTTCCAAGATCAAACCCAGACCCTTTCACTCAAGATTTTTTTTTCCGATAGGTCTACTTTTGCCCACTGGACCATCGTCGCTTGTGGTGGCACATCCTCTGGTGCGGTAGGTGTTTATGGATGTCGTTATCGTTACCATGCTTACCATTAGGAGAACTGACTGTCCGTTTGTGCGCTTTGCGCCGACGTTTGTGTCCTTTTAATAATACCAGATCTGAATAAATGACAAAATATAAAAGATGCTAAAACACTCTTTAAATTTAATAGCTGATGTTTCATCATCATCATCATCATCATCTCAGCCCATAGCCGTCCACTGCTGGACATAGGCCTCTCCAATTGTTCTCCAGCGCGACCGGTCACATGCCACCTGCATCCAACGAGACCCAGCGGTTTTCACTAGGTCGTCGGTCCATCTGGTAGGTGGCCGTCCCACGCTGCGTTTGGTGGTACGTGGTCTCCACTCCAGGATCTTTTTGCCCCATCGGCCGTCCGATCTTCGCGCTATGTGGCCCGCCCATTGCCACTTCAGTTTGCTAATCCTACGGGCTATGTCGGCAACTTTCGTTCTTCTACGGATCTCCTCATTCCTGACTCGATCCCGTAGAGAAATACCGAGCATAGCCCTCTCCATAGCTCGCTGAGCGACTTTGAGCCTATGAAAAAGATCTTTTGTGAAGCACCACGTCTCAGAGCCGTAAGTCATCACTGGCAACACACACTGGTTGTACACCTTCGTCTTGAGGCACTGAGGTATATTGGACGAGAAGACGTTGAGCAATTTACCGAACGCTGCCAAGCCGAGTTGAATCCGTCTATTGACCTCTCTCTCGAAGTTGGACTTACCTAATCGGATGATCTGTCCTAGGTAAATGTATTCGTCTACAACTTCAAGAGCAGAGTTCTCAACAGTGATTGTGGTGGGTGTTACATGGACGTTGAACATGATCTTCGTTTTGTCCATGTTCATTCTAAGACCCACTTGTTGAGAAACTCTATTGAGGTCACCGAGCATTTGCCTTAACTCTTCCAGCGATTCTGCCATGACCACGATATCGTCGGCAAAACGAAGGTGAGTGATGTATTCACCATTTATATTGATGCCAAGTCCTTGCCATTCCAGGAGCTTGAAGGTATCCTCCAGAGCAGCGGTAAACAGTTTCGGAGATATAACATCTCCCTGTCTCACTCCTCTTTTTAAAGGGATTTCCTTCGTGCAATGCTCCTGTACTCGGACTGACATGGTGGCGTTACTATACAAACACTTCAACACTTCGATGTACCGATAGTCAATACGGCACCGCTGGAGAGATCTAAGGACCGCCCACGTCTCGACGGAATCGAAGGCTTTCTCATAGTCCACAAACGCCAAGCAAAGTGGCCGATTATACTCTTCGGTCTTCTGTATAACCTGCCGCAGCGTATGAATGTGGTCTATGGTGCTATAGCCTTTTCGGAAACCGGCTTGTTCGGTAGGCTGAAAGTCATCAAGCCTGCGTTCTAGACGATTCGTGATAACTCTCGAAAACAACTTATAGACGTGGCTCAGCAGTGTTATGGGCCTGTAGTTCTTCAACAAGGTCTTGCTCAAGCTCAAGCTGATGTTTATAAACGTTGAATAGACAAGCCATCTAGTGTTCTAAGGGAATAAAAGACCTTTTGGGTGTCTATAAATCACAATCCTACCCAATGGGAAGCTCACCGCATAACATAAAACCGATAAAATATGAAGAAAAAGTGAAACTGTTGAAGATAGAATTCACTCGTGCGTTTTATTTTACCGGTATTTCACCGGTAGAGATGTACTCTTACTTCCTACCATAGAACAGTTATGCTGTGTTTTTGAAATAAAAGCAGGACCGGCAGTATGGCCACTGTCACTTTGACTTACCATTCTCTAATGGTCAAAGTCAAAGTCAAAGTATTGCCATTAAGTGTGAAATGTTTCTTAAATATTATATTAATAATTAAAACTTAGTGCCTTTTACAAGCATAATTAATTTGACTGCAAAGCAGCATAGTCCTGTCATAGAGCAGTCAGAGTTACCTACAAACTAGTTAACTGTACTAGTCCAGGCATAGGCGTTGTCTATCCTTAGACACTTCTAAGTTTCGTGTGGTGTGTGAGTTTTTGGTGTCCCATTGGGTGATAGGAAAAAGAAGGGCACTGCCTCTGCTTGATCTCTGGTTGTTTGATTTTAATAAGCGTCGATACTCGTCAAAAGTTCTCGTTTGCCCTCATATTATTCAATAAAAGCTTACCACCAGGTATGACAGTTTGCTATTCCATATTATGCTGCTCTCGTAAGATATTTACCAGGTGAGCCATGTGCTCACCTACTTACCGATTAAGCTTAAAAGTAAAAGTCTAGACCATTCGAATAAAAAAAAACTCACAAGACTGGATATGGATAGAATAAAACCCATATTACTCAATGATAGCTTTCTATTTGCGCATTAACTTTTTTAATCGGCTTAGTATTTTAGGCGTATAAACTTACATTTTTAGGGTATGTTATTTGTGTAAATTGCGAAACATGTCAATAATGTAAACCACTAACGCAAAATCCTTGAGATTACCACTAAAATATTTCGTACGTGTATATTATCAAAACAAGAGCATTAGGTAATAGGTGCCCAATAAATTAAGCAAATAGTGTAATAGGGGCGTATTTGCGAAGCCTTAAACACATAGCCTTTGCCAAGTTCGATTCAGTGAACGAAACACGCGAACAAGATTACATGATCTCGTTAATCCGTCATTTAACGAAATTCAAGCGAGTCTTGATACTGGTCTCAATTTATCTGAGCTCAATGTGTTTCTTAACTGACTCTCAGAGTTTTTGAATTGACTCAGTTTCTAACCTGACTTACGTTCTTGTCGTCAATTTGATTTCAACTCTTTCTACCAAATAAGATTAAGAGTTATTGACATCTTTGTTTGTTATGCTTTAAGTCTAAAATCCCAAGACCAAAAAAAAAATCATAACATATTTATTTTAAATTTATATTATGGATTTATTTCTAAAATTCTCTGACTGTTAATATAATAAAGAGAGTATGATAACAATGTGGTTTCTTCGAGTATGTAGAGAATACAATCGTTCATAGCACAAGTCAAAAATTGTAATTTTGATGTCCTGGAAGAAACACAGTTTCCTACGATTCCTTCTTACGTAATTACGGTGCTTCAGAACTAACTTGTTCCTACTGCCTTAAAAGTACAGCCAGCAAAGTATATTTTATATCAACACGGCTTTTTATTATGCGCATAAAGATGATTTTACATACAAAATAAATGTTATGTTGAAAGAATTATCATCCATACGATATAGGTATTTACTCTGAAATAAATTTTGATTAACGAATCACACAAGTAATAAACTGTTAACTTAATTTAGCCAATACAGATTTTTTGAGTTTCCAGCATAACATTTAAGTTTATTTTATTTATATACATTCGAATATTAATAAATCCTTGCAAATTATTTTTAAACTCTTCCATAAAAACTGAGTCATCGTCAATTTGCCTTTGCATAAAAATTTTACATTAAACCATATTATACTTTTAAACCATAGACTATCAAAAGAATTTATTTCGATTTAGATATCTGCAATGAAATGTAGGCTATGTTGCTCAGACCAAAGAAAATAATAGATTATTCCTTACCAAAATTTATTTAAGATCATAATATATTCAGTAATTTATTACCTATTTCTACAACTATTAACAATACTTTTATACAAAAAAGAACAATTACTAAGTGCTTAACAATAACTTATTGAACTTTTCATTCAATGGCGAACAAAAAACAAACTTAAAGCATTCACCAACAAAAATTTGAGGATAAAAATATTATTTTTCTGCCAACCGTACACACTTGGCGTGGCTGTTAACGGCCAGCGCAGTATAGTTGTTACTTTTGATTTAATCCAAACATGCTTTTTTAGCTTTTCAACGTATACGATGTTATTATATGATTTTATGTGTATTGTTGGTTTCAGATTTCGTTATAGTACATTAAGTTATCCGCAGTTTTTGGAATTTCATATTTAATTGTATTTGTCTCTTATATTTTTATTACGGCTAAGCTAAAAGGAATCTTTACTTTAGGGAAGCAAATGTGTGTATTTATGCATGCTTCATCGTACCTCCTAAAATTTTATGCGATCTTAATAAATAAGATCATTTTGACACTATCAAACTATCCGTTATTATAGTTAAACTAACATAATATGCATTTTTTTCTGTAACGCGAATTTAACTCATTATAAAAAAAAAACTTTTATAGAATGTATCGCGTTCTATATATTATGTATATGTATATCTATGTGTTACATTTTGAACGACTTATAAAAATTATTATATTGTCAAGCGATTTTGAGTTATGGTGACTTGTAATAAGAACTACTTGGCCTATGCAATAAGTATGACTAAATTGAATAAAACTGGTATTTATATATTAATAGGTGACGTTTATCATATAATACATGACTTATAAAAGTCAAAGTTATTTTTTTGTATCTACCGTGTATCCATGTGCATTTTGTGTTTATTTAAAAGTTACAAACAGACACTCCAATTTTATTTATCTGTATTTATATAAAGATAAATAAAATTGGAGTGTTTGTTTTGTGTCTTTTAAATAAACACAAAATGCACATGCAAACACGATATATACACCAAAATAACATGTTTTACAATTTCTGTCTCTCTGTTTGACTGCCTGTGTTTGTTTTGGATAATATCTTTGACAGCTGGACCGATTTTGCGGGGATATTCATTGGCGTATTTGTTGTAACTACGAGTTAGGGCCTGTTTCACAATCTCCAGATAAGTTCCCAATAGGCTATCGACAACATATTTGACAGATATTTGACATATACTCCATACTCTATCTGTCAAATATGTTGCCGATAGCCTATTGGGAACTTATCTAGAGATTGTGAAACAGGCCCTTAGTTTATCAAATAATCATCATCAATCCGGATGTCTGTTAATCCAATTTCAGGCGACGCCGCGGGCAACAGCTAGTCTAACATAAAAAATCATTTAACCGTGTTCATTTAACGTGCAAAACAAATATCTCAACACCAAAAATCCAAATAGACAAGACATTTATCGTTCCTTTTCATTATTTACTGTACAAGGAAAATTAGCGTTGGGTTTTCTTCTAAAGCAAAAAAAAACCCACAAATTAGCGGGAGGGATTCTGAGAATTTTTTACACAAACGTCGTTCCAACGTGAGGGGCAATTTAAGACCCTTTAGAATAGCGAAAATGTTCCGAACATAATATTATATTTCACGAAATATTCTAGAAACTACTATAATATACTAGTTGTGGGACGCGGCTTCGGCCGTGTTTGTATAGATATAATTGCAAGCTTTCACATTTGACTCTTAATATTTTAATAGCTAAAAAAGTGAGAAATTTTATTTATTTCTACCACAATGTTATGAAAATTTAGATCATTAAAAATTATGATATATCACCAGCGATTCGATTCGAAAATGTATATTTGTTTTTGACGTAACACATGTGGTATTACAATTGGAAAATTCGAAAGGACCGAAATACGTTATTTTCCATCTATGTCAGACAGTGAATTAAAAAAAACAATCTTTTGTGTGAGTAAAAGGAGACGTGAAATTTCTAAACTTGACTTCCCGGATACTTTTGCGCGTAAAAGGTGTAAACGTTCTTTTAATATATAATTATTAATAATGTTTTGTCTGTCCGTTTGCGTCTCAGACAAACACAATTACTGGCATTGAAACTTGCCGTATTATATTTTTAGTTCTGTTAACTTATGAAACTTACATAAAAGCTATGAAGCCGCTGAAAACTGTTATTTTACCACGTACATAACCGTGTAATACAATATTATACTAATATAAAATATATTGCGAATATAGCTTCTAGTGAACTAAGCTAGCGGAGTTGTATATCATGATCTTAGTACAGTATTAAATTGCAAAATACGGTGTCAGTAATTTGAACTTTATATACTTACGCCTTATAAATATATAAGAGAATTTCATAATATGCTACGATTACTTCATTCTGTATAATCAGTTTGATTAGAGATTCCAGCTACTTGACACTGATTTTTGTAATGATTTTTTTAATGTTAATGTTAATTGTATTGACAAACTGAAAGACATGCCACCAGTGCGAATAGTCGATGTCACCCATAAACTAGCAACCAGAATAATTGATTCGTGTCGTGTAAGATGTTAAGACCCCTATTCAAGAAGCATACTTGGCTAAGTAATAAAACAATACTTTGCAAATAACGCTTCTATCTATGCACTCCTGGTGTCAATAGTCGGGTTTTATATGGGTTTGACAGACGCATAGTTGCCGGTTTCATTTAGGTGATTTTTCTATGAATTGGTTTAAATGACCCTATGCGTTCAGGAGTACTGTGACACTTCAAAGTATTGTTTGTAAATACGGGTGTTAGTCTCTGTGCCAGTAATTAGACTGTAATCTGTATGTCCTGACCGAATTTCGATTTCCCGAATTCTTGTCTCCGAATCACAGCAAAGCTGTTTTTCGGGAGAATTAAGCAGGATGGTGGTTTAGCAGATGAACGCACCTCACATCCCTTCCATGTGGCTAGCGTTACCCATGAACGAAAAACTCATTAACGCATTCATTAGATGAAGAGACTTATTGTCTCTTTTTTTAGATATACCCATCGAGATTAGTAATGCTTATAAAAAGAATAAAATTGTCACGTTTTAATAAAACACATTAAACAAGCTCTAAAAACTGAAACCATTTTCACTCTATGGATAGATCATGAGTTTCATGTTTAATAAATTAATTTTCAAAGTTTGAACTCAGCTAAAATACACACATTGTACTAGATGGCGCTTTGTTTGCCATTACAAATTGGATAGTGACAAGCTTCGATTGGCGAATAGGTTTATAGTTTTGTGAATACTTTGATTATGAATTTATTCGTTACAACAGGCTTTCTAAATCCTACTAATATTATAAACACGAAAGTGTGTAGGTATGGATATTTGTTATTCTTTCCCGTAAAAACTACTGAATGGATTTAAATAAAACTTTACAATAAAATAGCTTATACATCAGAATAACACATAGGCTATAATTTATCCCCGTACTCCCACGGGAATGAGAACTACGCGGGTGAAACCGCGGGGCTCGGCTTGTATTTTATAAATGGCTTTATAAATACTTGCAAAATGAGAGTATAAAAAAGTGGGCATAACCTAATATTTTTAAAATTATCATAGTCATACCGACAAATTAGTAAATAAAGACAGATGGAGCATGGCGAACACACGAGTGATGCCACCAAAGCGAATACAAATTCAAAAGCGAACACAATCTAATAGACGTTTAGAGTACGACGCTATGTAAGCACTTGAGCGCGCTTTTGAATTTTTTTTCGCTTTGAAGCGTCACTCGCGTACTAACGTACCCATATTGAGAGAGTTGTAAAAAGATAAGTTTTAGCGCCGGTTACAAACACAAAGAAAAACATATCTTTACCATACTAAGTATTGCGCCTTCTGCTTTAATACAGTTATTATAGTATGGCTTGGTAACTAAAATGTAAAATCAGGAATAAAGTATCCTATCAGTATAAGCCTTGGCCAATGAAAATAACATTAGGTTGGCTTTTCGAACTGTCAGATATTTTTCACAGCGTTAACGGAGCTTATTATTTTATGGCGTGGAAACTAATTTGAACTTGGGGTGGTAGACCATCATTACCGACAAGATTTTGATATTAATTCCAAATGTAGTTTTTATTATCTCCATTTTAGCTCCGTCCGAGTCCAATTTTCACTTTGTTTTCACGTGGCTTTACTCACATCATTGGGAAAAATAATCCTACAGAATAAATAGTATAAGTGTGCGTTTGTGCGGGTATGCATTTGTGTGAGCATGTGTGCGTACAAGCGAGCATGTGAGCAAGCGCATGTGTGTGTATGTGTGTGCAGGCAATGTAATTACCAGCAGCGAGTCTTGGTCATGGGTGACGTTCACAACTCACCATCACATAGTCATCATTAAATTCGCCTTTTTTTTCGAAAGGACCTATGCTGTTAGCCTCAAGGCCTTACAGCTACATCGGAAAAGTAGATGAACAGATGGCTCATCTAAGAATATACTATGTTTGACCTAAGAGCCTCCTCGCCTTAAAGGTCCAAGAGTGGGAATATCAAAATAATTAAATACCTAGTGGGCAACGCTCAAAGTATCTCATAGTCTACGTTGACAGTAATTTTATGACCCGTAATTATTACTTCGGGAAGTTTCATTAATCTAATGTAATGAATTATTGGATACCCTTCAAATGGGTTTCGGGCTCCGCTCCCGCACCAAATGACATCGGCCATACCCACATATATTATGTACTTATCATGATAATGATTAACCAAATTGTATCAAATCTGGAACATTCCAAGAATTATTTATGGAAATAATGTCAATATACATAGATAATGTCAATTCATATGAGCGACGGTGGTCCAGTGGTTAATGTATACCAAAAATAACCTTCATCTATTTAAACAAAAAAGTGATATTCATAATGTAAATACTAGAAATAGAAATAAGCTAGTGCCCTATAGTAGTCGACTTAACAAAGTAAGTAAGTCTTTTGTGGGTCAATGTATACGCTTTTACAACAGGGTCCCTTCTAATATACAGGAATTATGCCCCAAGAAATTTAAGATTGTCATCAAACAAAAACTAAGTAAAAAAGGATATTATAAGATTAATGAATATTTCGATGACGCAAATCCTTGGGATTGAACTGTTCTTCTATCAAGCTATATTTATTTAGAATGTATATAAATTTTGAGCCTGCAGTATGATAAATTAAACTTGTATTAAGGTGAAACGTATGACACGTCATGCTCGCTTATGCCATTGCAGTGGTGGCGTTGTGTGATGGGTCCTCCACTTCCCTCTAATATGTGGAAGAGGTTGACGCTGGCACACGCGTCCTGGCCTATGTGAAGGTGCCGCTGTGGTGGCTGGTCGTGTTATGCAGTTTCTACCTCGCTTGGTTTTTTTGTTTTCTTTTTATTAACATCCTCTTGTTTGTTTTGATATTGCGGGGTCCAAATTTATTTACTTATTTATTCTAGGCAAATGTGAATTAATTTATGTTGTTATTATTTATATGTATATTAGTATGTTGTTATTTTGATGTATTTACAAAAATTGTAAAACTATATTTTAAAAAGAGCAATCCTACAGAGTTTCTTGCTAGATTCTTCTCTGAGGAAAACTGCTACTTTGCGAATCTAGCATTAGCTTATAAAAAAATTGACATGTTTCAAGTGCTATGTAATTTGCCTACGAAATAAATATTATTTGATTTGATTTGATTTGACGGACTCGGCCTCTTACTCGAGGGGTTCCGGGTTCGATCCTGACCCGTCCGTGTATGCCTTGAAATGGGTTTTTCTAAATTTCTAAGTGCACACGAGACCATTGTTCGCTCACCGGTGAAGGAAAACATCGTGAGGAAACCTGCATGCCTGATGAGATTGAAAGTCTTTGAAGGTATGTGAAGTAACCAACCCGCACTGGTCCAGCGCGGTGAACTATTGGCCCATTGCCATCCTCGCTTGATTTCGAGGAAGGAGACCCGTGCCCAGCAGTGGGACATATAAGGGTTGATACTTTATACATAGATAATGCTCAGGTAATGTTTCAATCATCTTGATCACGGGGTGAATAACGTACGGTGATGGTATTTTTCTGAGTATAGTTTTTTTTTTTTATATCATATGAGGGCGAACAGAGCGAAACGAACAGCCGAAACCTTGCGACTATCGACGCCAATTAACATCCACACAACCAGAGGTTATGCAGATGCGTTGCCCTCCTTTTCCCTATCCCCTCAATGGGACACCGGAAACCCACAAACGGTACGAAACGCGACAGCATAACTGTCACTTTACGCCGATATTATGAGAGCGAGACGTACCACCCCGGTCGTACCGGCCCAACTCGGCTGCAAAGCCGCATGGCACTACCTCTTTACTTTGGACGAGTAGTTTTAGCACACAAACTCACTTGTTACCACAACACACAATACTAATAGTGTCTTTTTTGGACTCTGAGCGCCTATAGAGATACCTAAACACACATTCACATGAACCAATCACGGGACTCTGCATGCTCGATTTACTGAAACCATCTTCCCTAATCCATTCCATCATTCACATTCATTGTCAAAATATCGGGACCTCAACAAAACTATAAACGCAGTAAGCATACGAACAAATAATTTATATTTAATGAATTGTGATTGAAATATATTACAAACCTTAAAACTCGTGTGTCAAGTGCATAGTTTTATCCAAGTTTACAAAATTTTGATGTGGTGCAATTGTATTAGGCAAAATTATAGGCAATGTTTTAGTCAAATGTTCTTTAAGCATAGATACAAAAACAGTATGAAAATGCGGCTATATCAGTGAAATACATAAATCAGATTGAACAAAATTGCACTAGATAAGTGCAGATATCAGAACATGTCTGGCACAAGTCTGGCACCAATAACATTGCTTATAATTTTTGCCTAGTTCCATTAATATATCACAAATGCTAGAACTCAAGAAACATCCTATGTACTAAGGTGAAAAATTAAATTGATTAACATACAATAATCATATTATTATTTTATTACATTATTATACAATATTAACGATAAAGATAGAATTTGTTTAATATACGAAACATGATTTTTAAATGGTTAAGAAATTAACACAAATATATTATTTAAATTAAAGCTATGAGCGTGCTATGCTGGGTGTTTCTTTGGCAGATAGGATTCGAAACGAAGACCTTCGCCAGAGAACTAAAGTTACCGATATCACGCGAAAAATAAGCACGTTGAAGTGGCAATGGGCTGGTCAGGCACTCAGAAGAACAGATGGCCGATGGGCCATTAAGGTTCAAGAGTGGAGGCCGCGTTTAGGTAGACGAAGTGTTGGTCGGCCATTAACCAGATGGGAAGACGATCTCCGTGCAGTGGCAGGTCCGCGTTGGATGCGAGTAGCAATGTTCAGCAGTGGACGGATAAAGGCTGATGATGATGATGATGATGATATTATTTAAAAAAACAATAATATGCGTTTACAATCCCTATAGCATTTAGATTTATTGAGAGTATTTTTTCATTCATTTATTAATTATATTATATTACTTCATAAATTCTAGAAATGTCTTTATTTTCTTCACATTGCTAAGACATTTGCAGAATTTAACTTTAAATTTCAAATGATTTACCAGCATATTATTTCAAGATATTTATTTAGTCTTTTTTTTTCAAGGGAAAAAATTGAAATATCCGCTGAAATCTTTTTACGATTCCCGTATTCCCATTAGTAACTCCAGGTCGACCAATGTACCGTGCGCTGCAAAGAGCTTGCGATAACAGACGAATACCAACTGAAGTACAAAATGGAGCCTGATTCCTCCTTTAGGTCCATTCACAGACTTTACGTTTGGCCTCCGTTATGGGGAATGTTCTGGAAATGGGGAATATGTTGGCGATTCAGTTTGGGGAAAAATAATGAATGTATCGAAAAAGAATTTGTGAATGAATAATTTCTGAGTTTTTATTTAAATATAAAAAATAAAATTAATGAAAAAGGACTGGATGTATTTTTGTTTCTTTTTTTTTGTAATATGTTAAAAACATCAAAGACGGTACTATTTATTGTCTTTACACAGAAACTACAAAAGGTTTTCATTTATAATAAATTTGAACCTTAATGTCTATAAACTATTACTGTGATAATATATCCACCATCATAATATTGTGTATTTATCATAATACATAAAACGTGGGAAGAATTCTCGCAAATCATAAAAATTTAAGAATTATTTTGACTGTTCCTTGTAGCTGAGGCTTTATATTGAAATGCGACATTTTATTGTCTCTCCTCCGCGCCAAATAATTCAACATAATTTTTAGGATCAAAATATTTGGAATACCGAACTTACTTCCCATTATTTCAAATATTTTGTTAAGAGCCTACTTTTCATCCCGAGATAAATTTCCTTTTGTTGGAAAAAATAAAATAGCAACTTAACAAAATTAGAACAGAATATATTTAGGTGGTGTTTTAGAAATAAACAATAGCTAGAAAAATAAATGCCGTATTACTCCAAAATTATTATTTGATGCTGTTTCAATCCCCTTTATAGATGTCATAGGCCAATGATGATGATTTAAGAAATTCAACTCGTGTGTCAAATTTTACACATATGACTTTAATATAATATATGCCTAAATAAGGTTCTTTCGCTATTTTCTTATATATTTATTTTCTACATGGAAATAAAATGTTCGCTATATTTTTTTTTGAAAAGTATCTAGAAGGCTCGGAGATCATTGAGGGAGGATTATATTCAGTAGTGGACTAATAGAGGTGATGATGATGATGATAAGATTTTTCACACTATCCTTTGTTAAAAAAAGTTTAACTGGTTTTAGTGAACGCTCTCCAATCAGTTGTAGATTTAATTGAATGTTAAAAACAATTAATTATATCTGCTTATTATTTATCTGCTAAAAACTTATCAATATTTATACGTTAAGATTTGAAGTTGGCGTCATCATTAAGGGAGCCTCATTTAAGATTTAATAAAATAAAACACACACACACACACACACACACACACATACACACACACATATATATATGTATGTGTACACACACATATGTATATATATATGTGTATGTGTGTGTGTGTGTGTGTGTGTGTGTGTGTGTGTGTGTGTGTGTGTGTGTGTGTGTTTTATTAATCCTTAGAACTACAGTAATGAATGTGTGTGTGTGTGTGTGTGTGTGTGTGTGTGTGTGTGTGTGTGGACAGAACGTCATTTTTTGCGTCGGGGCTTGATAAGTTACTTTCAAAGAAGATATTATAACCACTAGGTTTTAGTTACTTTAAACAATATTTTTATTTCTATTTTTTTATTTTTAAATATACATTAATAAAAAACTAGCCACACTTCACTACATATAAAGCTTCACTTAAATTTAATGAGTTGCGTTGACCAATTATTAGTCTTTGTATATTATACTCGTATTATATAAAAGTAAAATAAACCCCAATTCCATTCGAGTTGTTTATTAATATTATTCATAAAATATTTAATCGTACAATTAGCCGGACAATTATGAGCTTGAAGCTTTTAAAATACCTTATTACGTGTGCGAGCGGCGAGAAACATTTATACTGATAAATACTTCCTTTCATAAAGTCACCCTCGGACATTTTTTACTTTTTTATTTTTATTCTATCTTATTTACGAATAAATCGTGTCATAGAAATACATAAAATTATGTTTTTAGAAGTGAAAACTTCTTTTGGCACACCACACAGATTTTTTGAAGTGAGGCTGATCCAGACCAGCAGCCAGACCTTTCGAAAAAAAAAACACTTAGAGGTGAAAGGCTCTATTGGCAGAACTTAGGACGAGTGAAGATACACGGTTGCGCTTCACTGCTGCTTACTAAATATATTTTTTTTTTATTCAACTTTCAACTGTTGAACTGAAATAAAATGTTTTTTTTTTTTTTATAAAATAAGTTTCATCATAAACATTATTATCAAATATTTCAGTGCAGATAATGTGTGTGTAAAAAATAAAGAGGAGCTCGTGGCTCAGTGGTAACACAAGGTTAAGCAACGCTTGCCGAGGTTGGTCCCTGGATCATGGCTGTTTCGGTGCGTACCTGTGTCGGGTGGCCAGGAGGGAGCCGACGTCAGCCTGTCACCTCATAAAGCGGCTGAAGGCAAACCGCAGTGGTTTTAATGAGGTATACCGGCGTCTGCAGGAGTCTGGGGGCGGGTCCGTGGATGGGTGACTATCTTTATTTACCGAGACTCCTCCATGGTAGTAAGAAGCCCGAGAGTCTGGCTTTCAGTCTTACCACGGGGTACCGTATAACTTAATTAAAAGGTTGTAGAGGTCAGATAAGCAGTCGCTCTATATAAAATTCTGGTATTCAACTGAATCCACTTAGACTGGAAGCTGACCCCAGTACATAGTTGGAAAAAAGCTAGGCAGATGATTTTATACGAAAATTCAGGGTAGGCTATAAATACAGTTTTAGTCTTGTAAGCGTTTTAACCACACACTTAAATTTTATTCGAAACTAGTGCCAAAATATTCTCTTTTAAATACATTTACAGTGTATTTAAGTTTGTATAAATAATTTGTATAATGCTTGTTATTGTAGTTTTATCTATGTCATTAAAATCATCCTAATCAGCCTTTATCCCTTTTATCCTCTCTCAATAAACGCCAAGATGACTGATCTTTGCCACTCACATCCAACACGGACCGGCCACTGGGCGATCGTCTTCTCATCTGGTTAATGGCCGACCAACACATCATATGATATTATGTATTCAACAAAAAAGGGGAAAAATAAGTGTACATAAAACTATGCCCAAATTACAATATGTTATTAGTATTATTTTTAGTCTGTGCATTTAAATCCAAAATACTTTTTAATTTAAGAACATCCCTAAGTTTTAATGAATCGTCATTGACATTGGTTTTTTTAGCTATATATAATGCATAGAAAAAAAATCGACCAGGTTCTATTTTAGGTCTAAAATATCTGTCATTTTATTTTTTTAATAATTTAGAGTTAATTTTTAACAATCAATATAACATTTTATTTTTATTCCGTTTTCATTACGTAGCTTTCAGTTTCAACTAAAACAGTAACATAATAATATTATTATTTATCTAATAATCACTCAAGATGAATTATAATAAAACTTATTTTACACATAAAATGCTTACCTGTCGTAGATATAGAGTAATAATAATGTAGCTGATATTTTGCAGTGACTGTACCTTAAATACGATAGACATAATAAGTCATTTATACTAAAAGCTCAACGGCAGAACAATTATTTCAGCCAGATAAATGCACTTTAAAACACTTAATGGAAAATAAAGAGATTTTGTCTAAATTTATTTTATTAACGTTTTAAATGTATTAGTGATTGAACGAAATAAAAGTGAGGGGTTGTATTTTATTAAAACTGAATTTTGGCGCAATATAATATTTAAAAATGACTAGCATATCGTTTGTGAATCTACAGCTATCATAATATGTATGCCTGCGGCATCCTAGCTCGCCAACGGAGTAACTTTTGATTTATTTTGTTTCTTATTTGAAAGGTGAATTAGTCGCGAATTTTCTTAGCTGTGTTTGATGAAAATCGGTCAAATATGGCCGCCGCCATAAAATGGCGCGTTACATATTTTTTCACAGCTCCCTCAACTGGGTATCACATGAAAGGAGACTATGACAATTCCAAATTCAAGATGGCTTCCTCACGTACTAATTTAATTTTATATAACATCAAAGTAAAATATCAACAGCAAATTGGTGGAAAAAATAATGTGTATAAAATATTATATCAAAAATATATGATATAAAATATCACCTACATTGACTAATTTATTTTAAAAAAAAAGTAAAGTATCAACCCATATAATATTATCTCCCACTGCTGGGCACAGGTCTCCTCCACGAAATCAGACGAGGGCCATAGCTCCCCATGCGCTGGCCCCATGCGGGTATGTGAACTTTATATATCTTCAAAGGCTTTCAATCTCATCAAGCATGCAGGATTCCACACGATGTTTTCCTACACCGGCAAACGAACGATGATCTCGTGCTGAGTGTGCACTTAGAAATTTAGAAAATCTCAAGGCACACGAAAGGTCAGAATCGAAGCCGGAGCCTCTCGCACAAGCGGCAGAGTCCATACCCGCTGGATAACCGCTCAATTTTTATTATCATTAAATTATATAATTAATTATTATAATTTATTTTTTAATTACTTAAAATTTTCTTTTTTTTCTTTAGTGCATCATCATCATCAGCCTTTATACGTCCACTGCTGAACATAGGCCTCCCTCAATAAACGACAAGATGACCGATCCCTTACTACTCGCATCCAAATACGCGCATAAATGAATAAATTATATTCAGCGTTCTAAATGAAAAAATTTGTTAACTTTTGTATTCAAAATAAAACTTATACTTGGCAGATTGATGTTAAAGAATTTCCGTATATCACTACATGCATCCGTTGATAACAAAAGTACGTCCGCTGGGATGTGACCGCGACAGAACAAGTTTCGTATACATGTTTTAAACGGACAAACAAACATACACGAACAATCTGAACGTACAGTCTATTATAGTTGACATGTTAAATATTAAGTCACCCTAATTTTAGGGGGTTTTTTCGAAATGTCTAGACATTTAGGCCTTATGGCATTTAAGCTCAAGGTAGGTGAGCAGATGGCTAACCTAGAAATTATTCGAAAGGGGGATGCCCCGCTCCGCGCCCCGGGAGCGGTGGAGGAGCGTTACTAGTCAAATCCGATACGGTCGACGAGGCACTTGGGGTAAGAAAATACATGACATAAGAAATAGTAATGCGTGAAACATAAGAACGACAAAACCCATCAAAAACACATTGGAATAATATATCAGTGAAAGTTACCAACTTAGGGGTTTTCCACTCAAATTTAGGGGAAAAGTGGCAACGAAATTTTTGTGGGCTTACATTATAATATATTTTTTATTTTCATTTTTAGATAATATTTAAATAAAAAATTGCAAGAGTATCACTAATTACAAATTTTTGAGTTGAAATAGTATTTTTGCTAAAAAAGGGAAAATATAAATCCACCACTGTATATCCACCACACATAAAGTATTTGGTTATTAGAGTTCTTTTTTATGCTAGGACGAGATTTTAATGTAGACGAGTGTTGTTAGTAATCAAAGTCTCACTACAATAACTAGTTCACCTGAGACTAGCCAGACCGCCAGACTCATAACTCATCAAAGGCGCAGTCACAAGTCTCGGCGCCTGTAATTACACCGTCTAGCTCTTCACACCTAAACATAAAACCTCCACAGAATATGGCGACTTGCGGATGACAAAACCATGTACATATCCCTCCGTAAATATCCTTTTTTAATTTTAAGGCGATATTTCAGTTATTATAATGAAACAACTTTTTAACGTTTTTATCAGGAATAATCTTTTTTTTTTCTTTATAACATATTATCACCAAAAACTTTTACAAATTTTTTCATGGTTTGCCAAATTTTCTTTTTAGCGATCCCTATCCAAAGGGAAAAAACGGGACCCTATTACTAAGACTTCGCTGTCCGTCCGTCTGTCACCAGGTTGTATCTCAAGAATCGTAATTGCTCGACAGATGAAATTTTCACAGATTGCGTATTTCTGTTATATAACAACAAATTTATTTTTGACAAAAGTATTTTTTTACCGTTTTTTGCTCGATATTAATAACACTAGTTTACACGGTTTTTGTCCTTGAAATTAAAAGTATTTTTTTTTATCATTTGAGATATACTGAGTTTTAAAAAAAATATGAAAAAAATCCAACACGTCACATTTCCTAAATATTTATTATTTTTGATTTACAAAAAAAGGCCTACAAAAATAAAAAAAAATAAATAAAAATGAATTGCTAGCTTTTCTCTTGTATTTATTTGTGTCTGTTTCTCTTATAACAGACCAGCAATAATCACCTAACACGGCTTGGTCCCAGTATCCTTAATAATTTTGTTAGAAAAATTTCAAATCCTGATGAAAACGCTCTCCATGTTCGTCGCTGACTTCTCCGAGCTTTTCAGGGAAAAAATCGAGGTGCGAATGAAGGAAATGAATTTTCAGAGACATGCTGACACCCATTCGTTGAAAGTTATGTAATAAATCAGCAAATAACTGTCTGTAATTTTCCCTTTCTCTGAAATCTGAATCTGATCTTCTTTATATTCCGTATTAGTCATCAATGTTGCACTGGAACAACCGGGGGTTTTGGATCTTGCTGCTTGTCTGAGCTGTAGGTAGGTTTAGTAACCGAAGGAACATCTGCATATATAATTTTATCTTTGTTCTTCCGATAAAAACCAAATGTCTTAGTGAGACAGAATTAACAGTCATTTTCGTGGTTGGATGGTTCCCTCCATATCATTTGCATTTTAAAATTCAAAATTTTTTATTGCACCTGCAGCCCAGAAGCTTAGTGTTTTCCTACATCTTTCACAAAAACGTGAGAAACCCATTTTTTGTCCTGGTGAGAGACCGAAATTTTGAAATAACAAAAATATGCTTTTTCGTGGGATATTTCTTCATGGGATATCCTTTGTTAGATATAATAAG
Source organism: Lycaena phlaeas (assembly GCA_905333005.2). Lineage (NCBI taxonomy): Eukaryota > Metazoa > Arthropoda > Insecta > Lepidoptera > Lycaenidae > Lycaena > Lycaena phlaeas. The sequence continues at coordinate 18,648,325 of HG995168.1, read as the reverse complement.
TTCACCACAAACGTAACAAAAACGGTCAGGATGTGCTTTACACGACCTTTTTGACATTTTAAATACAAATATTTATTTAACTAATGTAAGACTCTTCAGAAAAACAACCAGTAACAGTGAAATACCATATTTATTCCAAAATAATTTTTAATCCAATAGCACTATATTTTCTGAACTCTTATCCAACTAGTAACAATATCAACAACACTTATTAAACCACAATGACGTCCTGAGACCGACCGCCCTCTAGTCCGCAAGACTGCTCCTCTTAATACCTTCCTACCCCACTTATTCTTTGGATTCTCAGTGTGGCCAGTGCAAGAAATTAAAAATGCCAAAATTATTATAAGCAAATGTAAACAAAGTAAACGAAACCTTACACTCGTCCATCCTGATAACGTGTATGTCCTCATACACGGACCAGGTGGAACCTTACACTCGGCGGACCAAGAAACCAAAGCTTGAATTTATACATTTATAAAAATACATTCGAGTTCAAAAAAAAAAAAAAATATAGTACTATCCAAGTATCTTCTTGAAGGTCAATTGAGTCTACCACCGGTTCCAAAGTAAGTCCACTGAGAAGAACCGGCGAAACAAACTCAGTGGAACTAGTCTTTTCAAATACAATATTACAAAAAATAGTAATACAAACAATACATAGTACTATACAATTCAGCAAGAAACTCTGTTGGGTTGCTCCTTTCAAAATATAGTTTACAATTTTTTATAAACATACATAATTACATACACTTATTACTATTTATTAAACATACATAATTACATACATTTATTACAGTCTTATAATCTATCCTTTATCTATCCTTTATCCATCCAATTATGGATAATTGGATCTTTATCCATCAAATTGTCCATAAAACTATCCATCAAATTATCCATAAAACTATCCATCAAGTTATCCATAAACTAACCATCAAATTATCCATAAAATTATCAATCCAATTATCCGTCCTTTATCATTTGTATTGATTTGCATTATTCATTGTAACTTTAGCATATTGACCTCCATTAGGTTCTTCTGATATTTTTGAAAAAGTAATGGAAAAGGTCCTACTTAAATCATCAAATTCTAATAAAAAAAAGCTATTCGTGTGCGCAGACTTCAATGTAATTTTTTTTACGGATTGGAATCATTTTTAGATTAATATTTTTTTTAATCTTACAATCTTAATAACATGTTTATGGAACCTACAAGAATAACGTCTACTAGTGCCCCATGTATGAATATTTATACAATATGTGATTCCAGTTAGTAAATCTATAATTAATAAATTTGATTCAGCATTGTGGACAGCTGATGAAATTTCCAAATAAAAGAGTAAGTATAAATAAACACAAAATATTCCAGTAAGATTAGATCGTTTGAACAATTTGAGACATACCTTAATTAAAAGTCTACCAATTTTAGCATGTATAGCATACTCCAATTTTTCAATCAATATTTACCCCTAAAACATTATTAGTTAGCGATACAATGATGTTCAATAACTGGGCAACATCAGAAATACATAAAAATAGGCGAATGTTGTAAGATCTATATGCGGAAATAATAAGAAAGAAATACTATACAAGTGAAGAGTTTTGCAATTATGTCAAACCTTTTCTAAAAAACTAAGAGAAATTGCAGAGTCATTAAATCACAACATCTCTATCTCCATTTCTCCTCGGTCTACCTCTTCCTCTTTTTCCATCAATCTTTCCCTCTATATTTTTAGAAGTCATGTCATATCAGGTGACCAATCAAATTTCCTCCTCGGTTCTAACAGTTTTAATAATATTTCTTTCCTCTTTCACTATCTCCAAAACTTTTGCGTTTGTCACCATTTCTGTTAATTTTATCCCCTTAATCCTTCTCCAGAACCACATTATGAAGACTTTTATTTTCCTATCTTTTTGCGTCAGTGTCCATGATTCACTTCCATAGAATGCAATGCTCCAAATATAAGATTGAATAATTGAATAAACCTGTGGGAATATGGTGGTTGTGTTGTGGTTGTTTTTCTTTCTGGACATTCATCATCATCACTCCCCACCCCTCCGCACCACGCCAGCCAGCTTCAAGCCTCTTCGGGTACTTCGACCACCAGCCTCAACGCACCGCGGCCCGGTCAAACCCTCACCGGCTTCAACGGGCCATCACACCACCACGGACCGGTCAGCAAGCAGAGCACCCATCCCTCCTGGTCAGCAGCACGCAGTATCAGCCCCGCACGGCAGCAGCACTCCAACCCACTGGAGCCCCGCGCAAGCAGCAGCACAGTTCCGACCCACTGGGACCCACTGGCACTGGCGACTCAAGCACAAGACTCAAGATACCGACCTCCGGTCTTCGGGGGGGAGCGATGCGGCGGACCAATCACAGCGCCACAATCCCGAATCGCGCCACCAGACCTCCAGCGCCCGGCCGCTATATATACGACATCTGACACGCCAGCTAGTGGGCTTCGGCCTGGCCGAGCATTGCACCTCGCTCGGTCGGAGATCCCCCCTTGGGGCCAACCACCATATTTCCCACAAACCTCTTCCTAATGTTTAATGAAATGTTTTTGCTTTTGAATATGTTAAATTAAATGTATGAAACAACTATCACGTCAGATTTCGCAAAAGCTACTTCTTTTAAATATCTTATCTCCGAACTCTTCACCTGTTGCCGCCATTTCCTTTTTTTTTTAAAACAATGTACCTGAATGTTATAATACCTTTCAATTCAATCATGTTACCGCATCAGAAATTATATTATCAAACCTATAAATTGATAAATCCTAAAAAGAACTGCATTGATTGTGGTATATTTCCTGACTTAATGAAACATAGCAAAATAATCCTGTTGTTTAAATCAGGTAGTACTTTAGATCCCACAAATTTTAGACCGATATCCGTATTACCTACGTTTAGCATAATTTTTGAAAAGATTATTCTAAATCAATCAATGAATCATTTTATAGAAATAAATTACTGCATAGTAAACAATTCGGTTTCACACGCGGTCGCTCTACAACTGATGCAGGCTGGAGAATTAATACAGACTTTTTTTTTTTTTTTAGCCTGAGAGGAATTCACATGATGCATTAGGCATTTTACGTAATCTATCTAAGGCTATCTAATATTGTGTACAGCATAAAACATTGGTCAGGAAGCTTTATCACTACGGCATAGAAGATATCGCGCTAGATTTAATTAATTCTTATTTAAGTGATATAATCCAGAAGGTAGACGTGAATGGAAAACAATCTCTTATTTATATTAATGACTTACCGTATCTTCTAAATGATAAATATGGAATATTATTGTTCGCAGATGACACATCAGTTATTTTAAAGACACATAGGCGGCAACCTGTAACTGACGATGTGAACAATGCTCTTTCTAAAATTGTAAAATGGTACAATGCCAATAACCTATTTTTAAACGAAATGTCTTAAATTCACTTTGCCTAATGTTAAATAAAACAACTGTAAATATTAACAATGAAGAATTAAATATGGAAAGTACTACGGTATTTCTAGGAATTAATTTAGATGCTACAGTGCGACCCTCACATATCTAGTTTATCCAACAGACTTTCATCTGCAGCATTTGCATTAAAATATTCGACAATTAACTGACGTAAATACAGCTAGGTTTAGTTTATTTTGGTTACTTTAACAGCATTATTAAAAAAAATATTATTATTATGTCATTGTATCCTATTACGGGGTAATGCTGCCGATATTGATGCTATATTCGTTCTGCTGAAAAGAGCTGTTCGTGCAATATATGATTTGGGTCCAAAAGACACACTTAGAGATAAATTTAAAACGGTAAATGTTATGACATTGTATAGCCCATCTATTTTTGAAAATCTTATGTATGTACACAAAAATATCCAAAAATTCAAGAATAATGTGATCAACGCAATGTTAAATACTGGAAATAAAAATAAACTTGCTGTGCCCAGCTCAAGGCTCCATAAAATGAGCTACTCCTTTGCGGGTAATTATATGCGTTATAATAATATAAGTTTTTATAATAAACTTCCCGACAGTATAAAACAGTTGTCAATTAATAAATTTAGATTTATCATTAAACAGAAACTTATTAAAATCCTATTATAATGTAAAAGAATATATAAATGACAAAAACGCTTTGAAATTAATTGCTATAGATTTAAGTGACTTTGTGAATTATTGATCACAATGAAAAGAATGATAGGAACCCAGAAGAGTTTCTTTTCTTCGTGGGTATCTTCTCGGACATGGGCGCGTTGCGAACGCTCATTATAAACTTAGCCGCTAAGACGATCATAAGTGATCACTATAAAGATCCTATATGTGAAGTTAAACAATAAACAATATCCATTTATGTTTGTGTATCCAATCGAGTGGTGGCCTAAAACCACGACCTACACCCGCTCTCTGTCTGTAACAATACCGGGTAATATACTGTGTATAAAACACCTATCACCTAATGTATAATATAAACCAATATTAAATTCGTTCAATTTATGTACCTACTATCTACATGTCATAGAATATGTAACGAAAGTTAACGAATAATGAGAGTCTAAGTCCTATTTTATCACTCAAATATATAATCCTCAACTCTTGCTTAGTTCAAAACAGACTCCCTAATGATCCCTTCCTTAAGCATACCATCTATCACTATACGGACTTTTTCTAAGCATTCGTAGTCTTCGCCTAGATTTACAATCATCTACTACCTTGCATAAAACATTAAACTGTGTCCAAGCTATTACCAAAACCTCTCAACACGATTCAGTATGATCATGAATAAATCCAAGCTGTTTATAGGTGGATTGCCTAATCAATGTCGCCTCACTACCAAGATCAACGTAAACTTCTACGAGCGTACCGCCAACACTAACAGCTAAAAATAAATTTATCATACGGGCCCGGCAACCTGCCACAGCTGCGCCTACTTGGTTCCATCTCCTTGCTGCGGAAGTTGCGTCGCTCGCTGCTGCGACGCCATTGCTCGCTGTCCTTCCCAATTGCAGCGTCATACGAAGGAGATGCTCCTCTTTATGCCTTAATGCCAGCTAGCGCTCCAGCAGCCGGCGGTTTCGGCTTTGGCTGCTGCTATGGTCTCGACACCTACCCGCTCTCGGCCAATTACGGCTGAGGCTGCGGCTGCGACCTTGACGCCTAGTGCGAAAATGATCTCGTTGAGGAGTCGCTAGACTTCTCCAAGTTCCCTTTTCCATGTTCACATCAATCCATAACTCGTCACATGAAACCAAAAAAAAAAGGATTTTGTTAAAAAAAAAAAAATATATCAAAATAACAAATTATTAGTCGGCATCTACTAAACGGTGCACTCTAGACAAAACGGACATTTTTTTTTTATATTCCCTTTCAAAGCTCCTGTGTATATTTAGTAGTTCTTACACCCTTGGCTAATTTTCCAATGTACCCTCATTTTGATAAAAATATGTACGGTATCGTTTGATGATAATTATTATTTTTGTATTAAGTTACTCGTTATAACAGTTATCCGCCAAAAAAAGTCCCGTTAAAACTGGTCCAGCCATTAGACTAGCCGGAACGAACAGACAGACAAAATTGTAAAACGTTACTTTGGTATATTATGTAGGTGCCATATATTGTATTATACTCCTACGCATGTAGTAAAAAGCGGTTAGTTTAATATTAGAAACAGGCATTCCAATTTTATTTGTAAGTTTAGATGTCCATGACGTAAAAATTATATATCTATAACTTTGATAATTTCTAATTGATTCTTAAATGAGCTAGAGACATAGGTTTTCTAAAGAACACATCAAATATACTCCTGAGGGTAGGTCGCTGCTAATCGCTACGAAATTTTTCATGTAGTTATGAATTAAACTTTCTTTCCTTAATAAGTATATGCATTACGTAGTGTAAGAAGAAAAATAAAATATTGCAGGCGTGTACTTACGGAATTTCCGACGGTGTTCCACTTCTGAGATGTAAGACTCTTCAGAAAAACAACCAGTAACAGTGAAATACCATATTTATTCCAAAATAATTTTTAATCCAATAGCACTATATTTTCTGAACTCTTATCCAACTAGTAACAATATCAACAACACTTATTAAACCACAATGACGTCCTGAGACCGACCGCCCTCTAGTCCGCAAGACTGCTCCTCTTAATACCTTCCTACCCCACTTATTCTTTGGATTCTCAGTGTGGCCAGTGCAAGAAATTAAAAATGCCAAAATTATTATAAGCAAATGTAAACAAAGTAAACGAAACCTTACACTAAACACTACAATGCAGCAAAACTTTAGAATGATTTCAGAACCAACTTGTGGATTCTTAAAATAAAATGTGTTGATAACTTCATTCTTTGACGTAATAAAAATAAAACAAATATATGTTTGCGTTTAGTTTCTGTCACCAAATAAAACGATGTGAAATTCACTGGAAGGACATTAAATTTATTTTAATTTGTAAACTAGTGTAATGGTTACACGTAAAGGCTAGAAATAGTTACAAATTATTAACGTTATATATTTACTTTATTTCTGCTGCGGAACCCTTGGTGCGCGAGTCCGACTCGCTTTGGCCGGTTATAATATTTTTAGGATACTCTGTATTGTAATTTAATATTGTTTGGCATAAAAAAGGCTTGTAAAAATGTCCGTGGTTATACTCGTGCATAATAGAAGTATTCATAACGTCTAGTATAAAAAAATGGAATCGCCATGAAATATTTTGGTAAACGATATTGAAAGAACAATAATTATTGTTATTGCTTATTGATTGTGTTATTCATTCATCAATGTTTGCATTAATATTGGAACGAAGTTCCTTACGGCAGGCTTGAAGGGGATAGGGAGTTTGCTGCACGACCGAACTGAAAAAAATGTGATAGTAAAACCGTAAGAAAAAGTGCGTGGAATAAAAGCGTTAAATGAGACGTGCGCAGGCGCGACAGTCGCATACACAAGCGAGTAGTGTATAATATCTTTCTTTTTAGCCGAAGGAACTTCGTTCCTACCTGGTGTCCCATTTTGTCAACCGGGTTGACTGTATAATTGAATTATTCAGACATTCAATGCTTCACTTATTAGGCTTCCAATCGGATGGATCGTTTTTTCTCTACATGTTTTATGTTCTAATCAATCGGATCAGCATTGCATGTTTTAGACGTGGGTGTATTGACAATTCATGAAATTATAATTATACTCACTGTTGTCAGAGCCTTTGCCCGCGTTAGCAAAAAAAGTCCCTTTTTTTAATAAAAAGTAAATGTTACTTCCAGTACCTTCTAAAATATGTGTACAAAGTTTGATGATTCGTCGAGTAGTTTTTGCGTGAAAGCGTAACAAACATCCACGTATCACATTTATAATATTAGTATCCGTAAAACCGAGCTTTGCTCGGTAAAGTGTATTATTAAAAATACAAATAAAACGACATTTTCTAAAAATAAATCCTAACTACTTATATCGATTTATGCCCCCGAAACTCCATGTATACTAAATTTCATGAAAATCGTTTTGTTTGAAAATAATTTATACCAAAATATTTGCAGAAATAGACATCTGTCACGTTATAAACTATTCTTATGAATGTTTTAATAATAAGAACTGAGTATTGAAGGAGTATAATATGTTCAGCCGTAAACGAATAGAGGCTGACGAGGATGATGATGACTAAGTAAAAAATACTGGCTCCAGGAGCAGTTTAAAAAAATTTAGAATATTATGTCAAAAAATTCAATTTTGATTTTTGTTTTTTACGTTACGTACAGTTTTATTCTTAAGATTCATTTTGTTATCGATCTTTTTTATATAAACTACTAATCGATTTTATTAAAGTGCGCTAGATTATTTTTTTCGTTGCTGCCTGAGTATGATAATTATAAGCTTGCTTGTTCCTTCCATGTCGCTAACGGACCTAATGGCTGCAAGCCTAATGGCAATGTAAGTCGACGGCGTTAATTCACTTTTTCCCATGTAAGCCTGTTGCTGTTCGCACTATATTAATAAGTTAGTTTTAATGTACTTGTGCAACCTAAATTAAATTTATTTTACATTTTATTGCGTGTTATTTTTTATGTGAAGAAGATTTTTTCATATTGTTTTCTCTAATAATGTTCGATGCTGTTAAATAGAATATAATTATATTATATTTAGTAAATATTAGAAAAAAATTTATTAAATCATACATTGTTAAAATTTATTAATACCTACTCAAATTACTCAAAAAAAATCTAAAATCCCAAGTATTTTGTAAGTGTGCCGTTGAATGACGTAACTACTCGTAAGTAGCGACAGATCAATAAAAATCTACTTGAATGGAAAAAAGATTGTAGGGGATTATGATGATAGACATTCAAATAGCAAATAGATAAGAAAAACATTTCTTTTAAGAATTATCTGTTTGTATAGATATAATTGTTTAGTCATGCAGTATAATAATATAATAATGTATCAATTTATTGATAGCAATTAGTAAAATACGAGTAAGAAAAACATTATTTCGTCAGTAAATAATATATTATTACGATTAATATCACAGTTATTAAAGCAAAATATGATATTCAATATATTATTCGATTATTTCTAGAATATTGTAATTACCTTCGAAACCGTCCGCTTGGGAATAAGCAGCTTTACTGTATTTAAAGTACAATCATTGATAATAATGTCAAGACCTATCTTTTATATCGCATGCAAGTATTCACCTAGCCCTAAACAAGATTATAGAAAATGAAGTAGTTTATGCCCATAAACTACTTCATCGTTCCAATAAAAAAACAGTAAATATAATTATTTACTGATTTTTTTCGAAAAGGTTAGACTTTTAGGTCTGACGGCCTTTGAGCTCAAATGGTAGGTAAATTATATTTACCGCATAATATTGTCATGGGTGAAATAATCACAATTTTAAGGATTTTTTAATTTCATTTCACACATTTTAAAAACCGTGATGCGGCACTAACCAGGAATAAATCTAAATCCAAAAAATCTTATGATTTTTTAAAATTCTTTCAGTTATCGGGAAGCTAGTGAGAATAAATGTAGAACATTTCTCAAAATCTCACAAGAGTAAAGGGATTCAAACATTAACTTTCTTGAGTGAATATTATCTCATTAGAAGATATGTCCCACATGGATCTGTGTAGGTGAATTGGCTATAACTAATGGGGGTTTGAGCTGATTGAGATCAAATTTATTGGCCCACATTCAGTACAGCCGCATTCTAAATCACAATAATGGCATACGGGTTGGTTTAAGCAACCGATTATGGTGTTCTGACCCCTTTTGTTGTTTGAACTATGATTGCTTCACTACTATGAATTAACTTATAACTAAGACACATTTAATGCTAATTTTGTGTATTATGTGTTAACGCATTTTTAACAACCCCACGCAAAAACGACGTTGTGTTATAAGTTTGAAGTCTATTTGTTTGTGTGTATGTCTACGGCATTGTAGTCTGCGAATGGATGAAATATTCTTCTTATTTTTATTGGAAAGATGATTTAGACGCGAGTTTTCTGCGCCACAAGATGGCGGATTACATTTTTTTCAAAACTCTCTCAATATGGGTATCACATGAAAGGACGTGACTAGTAGAATATAATGCGGACACATTTCAATTTCAAGATGGCCGCTACGACAAAATGGCGACAAAATTATTTATTATGTCGAAGGTTTTCAATGTTTTTAATTTATTTTTTAATGTTGGAATTGTTAGTTGTGAACGCGACCATAAGCTATGACTGCTCTCGACGCATCGGACCGTGCACCGGATTCCGGATCCCTGGAGCAGTCGCGGGATTTTAAAAAAAGGATCGTTCTAGAACAGTCTTAAGTATGATAATATTATATTATTTCTATAGCACTATAGAAATAATATAATATTATTTAAGGACGTGGTACCACTTTCTGGGATATCCTATACATCGTATATTCGAATTTCACCGACAATATTTAAAGTTAATAGAATCAGGCGTTACTTTGCGGTAATCCATTAAAAAAAAGATATTAAATTTATATTAATTAGCAATATCCCGCGAACCATGCAGTCTTTACATTAAATGTGTATGTGCACGCATATATTATATGCATGTATATAGCACACTATCATAAAAGACCACCACCATAAAATCTACGCACGTTTCACCCCGACACCGAGGCATCCTCAGGATGTAGACTCTCCAATTAGTAATCGTTAAGTCAATTATTAATAAGACCACATTTATATTAAGCTATCACACATTTATTATATTATTTTAATTTATGACTATATAGTTAATTTTACATAATCGTACAGCTGTCGGTCAGTGTGTGATGCGAGTGACAAGGGTCAATGGTCTTGGCGTTCATTAAGGGAGGCCTATATTCAAAAATGGCCGGACAAATCATGATGATGATTTCTTTATTTGTCTCTAATAAGAATCAAATTGATAGCTATTATAATGAAACAAAACGGATTTTATCGCGGCTTACAAGCGTTTTTTACAAGCCCGACGTTTCGGATACTTTACAGCAACCATGGTCATCTCGTGACCATAATGAGTGAAAATCGCGTAAACATAAGAAAACAATAAATGGATAGCAAGTTAGATAGTAAGTAATGAAATATAAAGTTGATAATAATTCAATAACAACAAATCGCTTTTCGTATTTTTTTCTTTTATGATTGTTAAAGCTTTTATATTTATTACTATATCAATAAATAATAAAAATAGTATGAATTCATGAACGATACAGCTCAGTTCGTAGAATGAAGCAAAACACAAAGACTAATAATATCCCGTGGTTTCGTTGAATGGTTGTCGTCAGGGAAAAGGCGCGCAGGCAGGATGCTTTCATTGTATATGCATGAAGTTATTATTTACGGATGAACACCGACTTTCTGTGTACTAACGGCAAAATAAATGTACTGACAGAAAAAATGATAAATATAAAAGTTGTGTCAGAGTTCTTAGGTGTAGTAAGTGCTTGTGTATAGGGCTTAGAATCGTCTAGAAACATAATTTATAGTTTTTTTTATTGTTATTTGTTCTAACCCTAGTTATTTGACTTCCATGAATCAATATCGGTGATGTCTAATTTCATCTGATTTATATGTCCGTTAAAAAAATAGTTTTAATATAGGTAATTTATATTGTAACATGCATGCGGAAAAGACCGCGCTTATAATATTTTAGTTATTTGTGACAAAAAAAAATATTTTGAATTTCGTGTTTGTATTAACAATTGTTTTAAAGTTTTATATTTGTAAAATTAAGGTTTTAAAGTAAAAGTGATAAACGTATGAATTTCCTGTAATAATTCTAACCACAGCTCAAATATTGTTCCTAGCTAAAGCTAGGAAATCTATAGCTTCAGCTAGCTTTTATCCACATAGATTTTTGTATAAAAACCGAGAAAGTATATTCAAGAATCAACTTTCATTTTTTAAAGTTTTATATTTGTAAAATTAAGGTTTTAAAGTAAAAGTGATAAACGTATGAATTTCCTGTAATAATTCTAACCACAGCTCAAATATTGTTCCTAGCTAAAGCTAGGAAAGCTATAGCTTCAGCTAGCTTTTATCCACATAGATTTGTGTATAAAAACCGAGAAAGTATATTCAAGAATCAACTTTCATTTTTAGATCGGCTAATAATATCGTAGATCGTATATAAAAAACTTTAATATTTTCAAATCAACTCTAAAATAAATGTTCTATTTCCATTTTCATTTTTTTCCAGATCATTCTGAAATTATTTCCATACTAGTTTCCGTATTCTTGGCGAACAAAGGAGTAGGCGCTTTGTTCTCACTCCTATTTGATTTTACATCGTTTTTAGACGAGATATCGTTTATTATTCATTTATTAATGATTTTTGCTCTGAATATCGCTTTCTGATTCGATTTACTCGAATACTAGTTAATGTGATTCATACTCTTTTATACTGAAACTGGTTTTAGATATTTCATGAGTTTATTGATACGAAAGAAGAATCTTTATTTATGAAATGTATTTTATATTTTTTTTAAATTTTGACAAATAAATCATTGTTTTAAAAACGTTTTGTATTATTTCTTTACCGACGTTTTCTAACTATCTAATTATTACATTCCGAACATATCCAATTATCCTCATTTAATCAAATAGAAAAATATTTGTTTAATATTTAATTTACGATCAAAATTATTAATTAAAAATAGTACCAATAAATTATTTTTAAAGGTCAATTGAATCTACCACCGTAACGACTATCAAAGATCCACGTACGACAGCCGGGATCAACGGCTTAGCGTGTCTTCCGAGGCACAGAGGAGTCTCGGTACGTGAAGATGATCACTCATCCACGGACCAACCTCGACAAGCCTTGCTTTTTTTAAAACATAGGAGGGCAAACGAACAGTCAAAGCTTTTAGCGACTATCGACGCTCCTAAGCATTCACATAACCAGAGGTTATATAGATGCGTTGCCCTCCTTTTCCCTCTCCCCCCAATGGGCCACCGGAAACTCACAAACCGCGTGAAACGCGGCAGCATAACTGCCACTTTACGTTGGTATTATGTGAGCGAGAGGTACCACCCCGGTCGTGCCGGCCCAATTCGGCTACAAAGCAGCATGGCACTACCTTTTACAAAAGTTTAGCCATTACCACTGATCCACGAGCTCTTCTACATTTAAATGAGTTCAATATCATTACATAATTCAAAGTTACACTGTATATAACGAATATAATAATATGTACATTATACAATCCCAAAATCTTACATCTTAACTTAACTTCCAAGTCACTTTACCTCATAAGCGGCACATAAGAGTAATGGCGAAATTTTTAGTATCAAGGGGAGATTTTAATAAATCAGAACAAAAATTCTGGCTTTATAACGTTGACAAGTATAGCCGTAGAGTTCATAAATCAACTAATATTGATCTATGTGAGTTTGGAAAGCTTACTTTTGTGAGGCGAGCCCATTTGAAGCACCTGTATTATGGCAAGTTTACCGGATGATTTTTAGATTCTATTTACCCATTCTATTTTTGGTGAATAAATACTTTGTTTCGGTGAATAATTCCTTACTCCGAAATAGCCTAACGTTATATTGGTGAAAGAATTTTCAAAATCGTTTTTTCGTTCGTTTCGTTTTCAAAAACCCACAAACTGCTTTGTAATATTAGTATAGATTAGATATAATAATAATATGTTGGAACAACTCGCACACGGCCATCTGATCCCAAACTAGGCAAAGCCTGTTCTTGTGGTAACCAAACAACTGAGACATTACTTATATATTTCTAAATATATAAGTAATGTCATATTATAGATAAATTACGCCCAGACACAGAACAATTAATGATCATGCTCATCACACAAACATTTGTCCTGGGCGGGAATCGAACCCACGCATATCATACTAAGGTTTAAGTGTTTGATGTTAGCCACTACAATGAATATTTTTTACATTTTTTCCACTATTCATTGTATACACCACTATTTTATAACTACCAAAAAATTGGGTAGTATATAAGACATACGTAATCGTATATATGTAGTCATAATTTTTTTTTATTCAACAATGACGAAGTTATAAAATGTTAAAGTTTTCCTATATTCAATGCAAAATCATGGACACAATAATTCTACAAGGAATAATGCAATGTGTAATTTCATTAATGAAAGTCAAGCGAGAAGTAGGCTATTGCGCTCCTTTTCATACCGTTGGCGCTCGGCGATTAGTATGTAGACTACCCACAATTTACTAATCATAAACATCATAACCCTGCCGCCCGACCGTCGCCTCATACCGCACAAACTCGCTGCTTATTTATTTAGTTTTGAGCTACAAATTATCAATGAATGCTATCACTACGTGTTGGGGCGCGTACGTACACAAATATTTTATTACATTTATCCAACAATATAATGTGGGAATTTTTTTTAATAACGATTTTCGTTTTTTTTTATTACTGTAATTTGCTCAGTAGCGGCGACTGATATACCCAAATTTTTATTTTTGGTAATTAAAAAATAGTGGTGTATATTATTACAGTTACAATTCATACGACCAGTTTCGACAAAGGCATCATCAGGTCATCATCAGTTTTCGAAACCGGTTGTTTAAATTGCAACTATAATAATATTATATACACTCAATAGTGGATAAAGTGTAAAAAAGTTTCATTGTAATGGCTATAACATGAATTTCCATCAAGGACCGACTGATGTTACTTTGGTGACGGATTGATATAAGCTAAAAAAATAAAAATATTTAATATTACTTTAGAATTCCCGAATTTAATGCAATTAATGAAATATAAAAAAAAATATGTCTTTACCCATCCACCGCATAGGCCTCCCTCAATGAACGATCCCTTGCCACTCGCATCTAATACTGAAATCTCCAAAAATATCGAAAAATGCACATTCCTTGTAAAAGAAAATCTAATATTAAATTACACTGTAAATAGATTTAGATAAAGTTCAGGAACGCTGTTTCGCATAAAACTTAGCTAAGAATTCATATAATAACAGGGTAAGTTTTAAAACGTTGGTAGAGAAAGGCAACCTGTCAAATGCACTTCCTGGATCTTCAAGACAACTCAACTTACCTTACAGCTAAGTAACTTAAACTTATTATATTATCAGTCAAAAACTTTTCTTTCTCTGAGAAACATCAAACCATAAAGTAAAAGTAAAGTATCAACCCTTTATGTTCCTCTGCTGGGAACGGGTCTCCTCCTCGAAATCAGGCGAGGACTATAGGGCCATAGTTCTCCAATGCGCTGGCCCAGTGTGGGTTGGTGAACTTCACATACCTTATAAGACTTTCAATCTCATCAGGCATACAGGTTTCCTCACGATGTTTTTCTTTACCGGCGAGCGAGAGATGGTCTCGTATTTGAGGTGCACTTAGAAATTTAGAAAAAAACCTACCTAACCTAACCCCACACGGGGGGGGGGAGTCAGGATCGAACCCGAAACCTCTCGCATAAGAGGCCGAGTCCATCCACCACTGGACCATCGTCATCAAACCGTATCCCGGATGAAATAAACTAGATGCATATACAGACGAGAAAATAGTCCAGAGGGTAATAGACTCGGCCTTTTGAGGGTCCGGAATCGATCTTGACACATCACAACCTCTGGTGTGCCTTGAAATAGGTCCCCTAGATTTCTAAGTTCACACTAAATCAAAACCATCGCTTGTTAGTCGCGAGGTAACCTATAAGATTGGTGAGATTGAAAGTCTTTGTGTGTTAAGTTCATTTGGCCAGCGCATCGGTGAACTATGGCCCAACACCCTCTACATTTGACATAAGACCCGTGTCCAGCAATGGGACATAATATCATCATCATTATGAGCCTTTATCCGTACACTGGACATAGGCCCACAATGAACGCCAAGACGACCGATCCCCTACCACTCACATCCAACGCGGACCTTCACTGCACGGAGATCATCTTCCCACCTGGTTAATGGACAACACTTCTTCTGCCTAAACGCAGCCTCCACTTTCAAACTTTATAGGTTAATTAACTCTAGGGACATAATATTATATGGGTTGATATTTTATATGCAGTGCCACAAGTATTTTTTATTTTACAGTTGAAATAAAGCATCTGATCCATTGCTTTTGATGCTACTTATTATGCTGCTTGACCTAAGCGTGTTGGCATCGGTGCTCATATAGAATGAGAACTCAGGTTACGTTTAGCACACCCACCGCATTATGTACAAAGCGAACCCGTTGTTAATTAGTTACCATGTGTACTGTCCGTACATCCAATATCCATCTACAAAACAATGCCAAATTACGAAACTTTGTTCAAATTAGTCTTTTCATCCCACCTTAAAAATGTCAGTCAAACAGTTTTTACTTTGTATGATACGGGAACGCGGCAAAGTTTATGAAAATTCCATTTATTGGCTGAAAAAGTTCGTTGCCTATCATTTGCTATCCTGAAAATGAAACAAGGGACAACAATCTGTCCATGGATTTGAATACACATTGAGTTCAAATTTTGTTCCTGTTTTTGTTTCTAACATCAAACTTTTTCCTCACTTCATCCACTCTAAATTTCCATAAACTTAGTATAATAAACAAGATAGCTAAAAAAATCCTACAAATATTATAAACGTGAATTTTTTTAGGAATGTATGTATGTTTGTTAGTCTTTCACGCAATAACTAGAATTTTGATGCAACTTTTATTTAGCTATATCATTGAAATAACTAACATATCGCTTGCCCCGGGGAACAAAGTCGTAAAGTGCTATTACGCGTTTTTTTTTGTTATTCGATTTTTGACATCCTTAGGTGGTGTTCTATAACTGTAATTTTTTCAGACTTTTTACAATATTATTTATTAAAAAAAAAAACAAGTGAATGTAAAGACATTTACTTGTTCCACGGAAATTATTTTGGATAAAATATCAATTAAAATATAAATTTGGTCGTTTACGGAAATAAACTTTCCGAAAATAAAACGCAAAAATCATAAAGATAGTCTTAGGTGAGATTTTAATTTTACAACATAACAATAAAAGTTATAACGACTGTTTTGAGTCAAAGGCCCAGGCCACAGCTAAACGTAATTTGCCATTACAGATCAGAGAAGTCCAAAAAAATATACGTAATAAATCATTACGACTGTTTTGCCGGAAATATTTTGCGCCCCACTTGATGCAATTGGATAACAAAAAAATATTTTTCAAAGAAAAAATACTTTACAACCTAGATGGGCACATAAAAGCGTCGAAAAAGTTGCACGGCTCAGGTTGGTCGTTTCCATAGAGAAGAACCGGCTAGAAAATCCATGGTTACTTATTTCAAATCGCCAGTATTAAAAAAATATCGTGTTACAGCATTAGTATTAAGCATGGGAGACTCTATGCCCAACAGTAGGTAGTTGCTTAAAATACAAAAATGTAACATAGGATAACTGTATCAGTTAACAAGCATCCGGGAATCTATATAGCGTAAAATGTTCACACATTCACCAAAATAGGTAGGCAGATCTTATTTTCTACTTCCTAGCTTCCTTAATGCTGCACATTCCAAATGTATCCTCCCATCGGTTTCCCTCTCGAAGTTATATGAACCTATCTGCAAAGTATGCCCAAGATACCCATACTCTTCCATAGCTTCGAGAGTTATACCATCGACGTTAATCGACTTATAGAGAAAGTGATCTTTGAACATGACTTTCGTCATAATATCCAAGTTCACATATCGAAGGCCTACATATCGGGAGGATTAAGACTGTGCAGCTCACGCGTGTGTCACGACTGCTAAAGTACTCGGCGTCTTAATCGATGGTGGGAGGTCCTATGCGTCGCATGCTGCTCTGATGGGCCAAAAGGCCGCCAGCTCTTTAGGTAAGTTCTCACGTGTCTCCACCCCATCTTGGGGTGTTCAGTACCGGGCGCTTAGGTTGCTGTACCACGGTACCTATCTCGCTATGCTATCACACGCTGCAACCATATGGTACCGACGCTCTCACCTTAACGTTGTACAGAGTGCGGTTCTGCAGAGCCTGAAAACAGCTAGTTTCTTCCCACGAAGACCTACAGGTCGTGTAGCACAGCAGCACTTCCAAGCTTCCTAGTGTTCTACCGGCCTAGATGTTGTTTGAGCGGGGCGCATGCGGGAGGAGTATGAGGGGCCCGCGGGCGAAGAACGCAGGTAAAAGAAGGGCGGGATCCTCAGTGATGTTGTCTTTGCTTAGCAGATGCGCTGAAGCGCTTGAGGAGACGGGAGGATCCTGTGAACTTCTTCCTCGAAGTAAGCTTCCTCCTTTCACGCGAGTAGAACCGGACTATGTTCTCTCGCAGATTTTCACCGATCATGGATGCTTCAGGTATGGATGTTTATACACGTCGTCATCGTAGCTGCAACATTGACACACCTGGACTGCCGTAGTGATACCAACATGATGTGAAGCCGTCAGCTCTAGAAAGGAGAGTAACGTTAGGGACTGTAGCTAAGCACTCTCACAAGAGGGCGCTTTTTAATTTGTAGGGAGTGAAGAATTGTACGGGGAAAGAAAGCATCTTAGCAGGTGAA
The DNA here is from genome assembly GCA_905333005.2 of Lycaena phlaeas. Lineage (NCBI taxonomy): Eukaryota > Metazoa > Arthropoda > Insecta > Lepidoptera > Lycaenidae > Lycaena > Lycaena phlaeas. The sequence goes on along the minus strand of HG995168.1, from coordinate 18,630,283 downwards.
CTCCGTACTTCTCCCACGTTTTGCTCCGTATATCGAGTGGTTGGTAGGAGCATGGGAAGGTTGGTTGGGTTATGTGCAGCATTCCCTGCAAACTCTCCACCGATTCAGACAATATAACGATATACCCGAAAAAAAGAAGCTGTAAGAGATACTCTCTGTTTATGCTTATGCCACATTTTGTCCAGTTAAAAGTCTTCAAGACTTTTTCCAAAGCATTAGTGAACAACTTCGGGGAAACAACATCCGTCGTATTCCTCGATGCAGTTAGATTAGTCCTGTTGACTTCCTGAAATCAGAACGGACAGACAGGTGGCTTCGTATAATCCTCTCATTACCTCGACGTATCGTCAATCGACCTTACGTCGCTGTTCCAGAATAACTCACGTTTCAACAGTGAACTTTCTCATAGTCCACAATAGCAAGATAAAGTGGCTGGATGTAGTCATGGGTGTTCTATACAGCTTGCCATATAGTGTAGACGTGGTCTATGTTGCTAAATCCTTTTTGAAACCCTGCCTACTACGGTGGCTGAAATCATGCGAGCTTTTTGATAAGGCGGTTCGCCTTGACCCTTGAGAACAGCTTGCATGTATGACTTGAAGTAATGTCAGTCTACAGTTCATAAGGAGGGCATAGTTACCCTTCGTAAGAAAACAGATTAACCTCACTTCCATGCCAATGTATTATCTTCTTAAAGATAAGGAATGTACAACTAATTTGAGAAAATAATCTATATTATAACGGTTTCTTAGGATCAATTATTACAAGTAGGCAATAGGTTTAAGATGGAGTTATTAGGTTTGACTATTTAATTGTAAACATGGGTAACCGTATTTGAAGGATATTCGGCAAGCAAGACCTACAACGCCATCTTTTAATGTTTCCATTGAGCATCGCATCCTCTTAATTTGTCATAGTATCGCGAGGAAACCTTCACACCGAACTGCGTACCCAGAGCCGTATGCGGATGTCCTGCAGCTGCCTCTGTCAACCCCCTATGGGACCTAGTGATTATATGGGTATGCCATACCCGATGGCGATGCCGTACCACCCTCACATACTATGGTATATGAGGGTGATACGGTATCTGTCCAGTTTGTTCCCTCTCTCTAAGCACTTGCGATTCAAATGGTTATAAACTCAGAGTGGTAATAATATCTTACTATTTCACGGAGTTCATAATATATTCGCCAAAAGGGTGGTAATAAAATCTTGTCCTATATGATATATAGTCTGTGGCATAATACAATATAGTCTGTGCCAGACAGAGAACATCCCTTATGATTGGAATCAATGTAAACCATATGGGTAGAACATTAAAGTAATTATCAATAATCATCTTCTTTCATTAATAGTCTAAATGAAGACTAAACACATATTATACATGGTGTCAGGTGTTCAAAACATTGTGATATAAAATGTTAAAATAGTATATCGTATAAAATAGTGATTTTCCCAAAAAAGTAAAAAGGCACGCCACAAGATGGAGGGCGTTAGGCCGCCTAGAGGGCTAGTATTAACGGGAGAAAAGGAAAATTTTAAACAATTCAAACGAAATTTTGAAATTTATGTAATTTATTTTATTATAAATATATTTATGTAATTTATAAATTACTCCAGTGGGCAATGCAGCAGCTGGGTTAAACCAGGAGGAAGAGAGCCGGAAAATAGCTATATTTTTAAATTCGGCAGGCCAAGAAGCCATAGATGTTTATGAAACATTCTCGTTTAAAAAAGGGGAAATTACTTTAGAAAAAGTGTTATTGGAGTATCAAAAATATACACAACCAAGGAAAGCCACTCTCTTGAATACGTTCCAGTTCTTAAACTTACGACAAGAAGATGGTGAGTCATTAAACCATTTTATTACTAGAGTACAACTCCAAGGCAAGTTATGTGAGTTGGATAAATTGGAAGAAAGAATGATAGTTATGATGATTATAGTTGGAGTAAAAGACAAAGGTCTGAAAGAAAGTATGTTGAGGTTACAAGAACCCAAGTTACCAGAAATTATACAATTTTGCAAAACAGCTGAAGTGGGTAAAAATGATTTAAAATTACTATCAGAATATAATAAAGAGGAAAAAGAAATATATGCAGTGAGGTATAAACAAAGAAAAGAAATAAGTACAAAGATTATTGAAAATTGTAAGAAGTGTGGAAAAACACATAAGATTAAAGAATGTCCAGCATTTGGAAAAAGATGTGCAGTATGTAAAAAAGAAAATCACTTTGCAGCTCAGTGTAGATACAGGAATGAAAAAACAAGGAATGTGAAGCCTTTTCAGAGGAAACAAAATAAGTTATATGAAATACAAGAAGCAAGTGGTAGCGAAGAAAATGAAGAATATCATTTAGATAGTGTTAAACAGTTTGATAATAATATAGCTTTGTTACAGTGGAAAGTAAACATTTTAGTGGGTAATACCAACATATCCTTCAAGTTGGATACAGGAGCTGACTGTAACACCTTGCCGTTTTCTTTGTTAAAAAATACTTTTCAGAATATAAAGTTAAATAAATGTAATAGGGTACTCATAGTGTATAATGGTCAAAAAATTACTCCAGTGGGCAATGTTGAATTGTCATGTTTAGTTAGAAACAAACAGGTTAATTTGGTTTTTACAGTAATAGACTTACCTGTACAGCCAGTAATTCGGCTACCAGATTGTGTAAGATTAAAATTAGTGAGTAAAATTGATAGTTTACAGGTAAATGAAAAACAAAACTTCATTAGTAAAAATAAGAGTATTTTTACAGGAACAGGTTGCATAGGTACATATAAATTAAAATTGATTGAAAAAGCTGAACCTATCATAAGGCCTATTAGAAGGGTTCCTGAAAGCATTAAAAATAAATTAAAAGAAACTTTAGATAAATATGAAAAGAATGGTTATATTCAAAAGATTGAAAAACCAACGTTATGGTTAAATAATTTAGTAATTGTTGAAAAGCCAAACAATTCATTAAGACTTTGCTTAGACCCTAAAGAATTGAATAAGTGTATTGTTAGGGAGAGATATTTAATACCATTAGCAGAAGAAATATACAGTAAATTAGCAGGCAAAGAAGTTTTTACAGTTTTAGATTTAAAAGATGGTTTTTTTCAAATATGTTTAGATGACCCTGATAATTGTTGTACATTTGGAACACCTTTTGGATGTTATAAGTTCTTAAGACTTCCCTTTGGTATTTCATCAGCCCCTGAGGTTATGCAAAAAATAAATACACAGATATTTGGTGATATAAAAGGAGTTCAGGTATATTTCGATGATATTTTAATAGCAGGTAGAAATAATGAAGAACATGATTTCATTTTAAATAAAGTAATAGAAAGAGCTAAGAAACATAATGTGAAATTTAATAGTAACAAGTTACAGTATAAATTAGATCATGTAAAGTATGTTGGGTTGTTAGTATCAAAGTCAGGTATACAAATTGATCCAGACAATGTTAATGCCATTTTACAATTGAATTCACCCACAAACGTAAAACAATTACAGAAATTTTTAGGAATGACTAATTATTTGTCTAAATTTATCCCAAATTATACAAATATAACCTTTCCACTCAGAGAATTATTAAAGAAAGGTATTGTGTGGAGTTGGAATGAATCACAAGAACTAGCATTCAATAAGTTAAAAGAAATGTTAAGTTGTGCACCAACCTTAGCTATATTACAAGGTGAGGGTATAGTAACTTTACAGACAGACAGCTCTAAGTTAGGCATGGGTGCATGTTTGTTACAAAATAATAAGCCGATATCTTTTTACTCAAGATCCTACACAGAATGTCAGGCTAGGTGGGCACCTATTGAAAAAGAACTTTTTGCAATTTGTGCAAGTATAGAAAAAAAATCATCAGTTTGTTTATGGTCGTAGAATCATTGTTGAAACAGATCATAAGCCGTTAGTAGCTATAATAAAGAAAGATATAAACAAAATTAGTACTAGACTACAAAGAATGGTGTTAAAGTTAATTAAGTATGACATAGAAATAAAATATGTGCCGGGTAGTAAAATGTATGTTGCGGATTATTTGTCCAGAAATTTGTTCATTCAAAATAATTCAAAGGATGAGCCAACTTTACAGGAAATTGTACATAGTTTTGAGACAGAGTTATCAGTTACAGATAAAAAGTTAAAAGATCTAAAAGTTGAAACAATGAAAGATAAAACTTTGTTACAGATAATAAACTGGTACAATAGCAATTTTCCTAATAGTGATAAGCAAATTAATAGTCAGGAATTGAAACATCTATACAAAATTAGATTTGATTTACATGTCAAGGATAATTTAGTGTACTTTAAAGATAAGATATTAGTTCCTAAGAGTTTAAGAAATAGTGTATTAGTTAGTTTACATACAGGACATGTAGGTATTGTAAAGTGTAAGAAAAGGGCAAGAAAGTTAGTTTATTGGCCAGGATTAAACAATGATATAGAAAATTTCATTTTAAAATGTAGTACATGTGATAAGTTTAGACCTAATAATCCAAAAGAACCACTCATACCTCATGAAGTTCCCAGTTTGCCATTTCATAAGGTAGGAATGGATATTTTATATTTTAATCAAAAAGACTATATCGTAGTTGTAGATTATTTTTCTAATTGGATAGAAGTGAAACCTTTGTTAGACAAAACTGCAGAAAGTGTAATTTCTGAATTAAAATCTATATTTGCCACTCATGGTATACCTAAATACATTGTAAGTGATAACATGCCTTTTGCAAGTTATACATTTAAGCAATTTGCTAATTCATTTGATATACAGTTAATATATTCCAGTCCTAGGTATCCACAGTCTAATGGACTTAGCGAGAAAGCAGTAGGGATAGTAAAAAATATAATGAAAAAATGTGGGAACAGTAATACAGATTTTGATTTAGCATTACTAAATTATAGAACAACACCGTTAGCGGGATTAGATTGTAGTCCATCTGAATTATTAATGTCAAGAGTTCTACGTACTTCAGTTCCTTGTGTTTTAGAACAATTAAAACCAAAACTAGTTGAGAACCCATATGAAAAAGTTATACAAAATAAATTAAAGTCCATGGCTAATTATAATAAAACTAGTAAAGTAAGAAAACCATTCAAGCCAGGTGAAAATGTTATGTTTCAAAATAGACCAGAAAAAACTTGGGTTCCAGGTCAGTTAGTTAGAGATAAAGGTCATAGATCTTATTTGGTTAAAAGGGGGGATGGTAGTGTAGTTACTAGAAATAAAAAACATATAAATCATTGTAAAAATAAGTTTATTGTGAAACAGAATACTGATGTTAAAGATTTGATGTTAAATAATAATTTTAAGTGTAATAATAGTAGCAGTAGCAACAATGTAGTATCAAACAGGCATCCTAAAAATATGGTATCCACTCGTGCAGGTAGAGAAGTTAGAAAACCTTTGTATCTGAAAGACTATATTGAATAATTTGTAAGTTTTATAATCATTTAAGATAAAAAAGGGGGATGTCCTATATGATATATAGTCTGTGGCATAATACAATATAGTCTGTGCCAGACAGAGAACATCCCTTATGATTGGAATCAATGTAAACCATATGGGTAGAACATTAAAGTAATTATCAATAATCATCTTCTTTCATTAATAGTCTAAATGAAGACTAAACACATATTATACAAATCTTACTGTTTAACGGAGTTTATAATATTTTCGTCAAAAGAGTGGTAATAACTTATTACGTTCTAGACATGGAAAAATATTACAGTTGTAATTTGCGCTTGCTTCTATGTTTGTAGTTTTGTTTGAACAGAAAAACAGTCGTTAAATGCTATTGCTCTTTATTGTAATTCGAAATATTACTGTTTTATACTGTTTATACTTTTTGGTTATTTTGGTCTACTTACACAAAAAATACAACAATAATTTTTATATGATCATGTGTGAAAAAAAATTAGCTTTGATTTGATGTATAATTTCTGTATGTAGTGTACCTAGGAGTCTGGATATAATAGAATAACCTTGTTTTATTTCTCATGAACAAAACAGATTTTGCGATTACCGCTTTATTCCCCGGGGCAAGCGATATCAAGATAAAACATATATTATAATTGTTATTTATCGCCGTACTCCCACGGGAAAGAAAATATGCGGGTGAAACTGTGCTACACTACTAGTATTCATATTAGCTGCTATAGTATATAGTATAAAAAATCAAATTAATTTGAATATTTTATTAACTCAGTAATATTCAAATTATTACTTTGCTCCTGTCCTATTTTCATCATTATCATCCTTTCTTCGTACGGCGCTGGTCATAAGTCTCTGTTAATAAACGCTGAAACGGTCAATCCTCCGCCTACAAGGATTTATAATTTTGGTTCATCTTGTGGGGCTACGAATCCTAGGTAGCTTTTACGCCCCAATTGTTAACGCTTCCTGAAGCGGCGTTAAGCCGAATTGAGAGTAGCGGACAGTGAACTGACCAATCACTCTGCTTTCGCTAATGCCGAGTGTATATTTCGGAATTTGTGATTGGCTTTACGCTCCACTTGATTCCGTTCAGTGGAAACACATAGAGTGATATAGATGATTGTAATATAGAATACGAAATTAGACAAGAATAATCACAAATAATATTAATATTTACAAGTATCTGCGATTTAATCTTGTACGTGATGGGGACGCGAGGCGAGGCATAATAACAGAGCCCGGGAAGCCAACATAAGCTTTCTCTTGTGATAATTTATTTTTCCTACGCTTGGAATTCTTATATCCCTTAATATCTCCGGGAGAACTTAAGTGTCACGCCGACGCCGAAACGAGACATTGGAATCATTTATTTTTCGTGTGATGTAATCCTTATTGCATTATTATGTGTTTCAAAACTTTGTCGGCCTTTTCGTTGACGGTACAGTCGGCTACTTCCATTTAAAAACGTTTCCGCGTTCGTGTTTGTTGACTCGATAAAATAATTGTTAATTAATATAAAACGAAGTCGCTTCCCTCGTCACTCGTCAGTTTACGTAGATATTGTAAACTACTCAATATATTTTCATGCAGTCTTAATATTTTTATTACCATATTCTTAATATTATTACATATAATATATAAGATTATGTACATTCACAATTTAGTATAGAAAAGCCGAAAAAATATTATTTATGATGGTATATATATCACTCATGGATAATCTACACCAACCATTAAATAACTAAAACAAAAACGAAATTGTCAAAAATATTAGAGAATCAAAAATATTTATGATATATTGTTGATAATAAAAAGAGATAATTTACTTTAGCCTAGACACGACATTAAAAATGGGATGTACATGTTTAAATTTAACCGACTGTACCTTGTCTTTAAATGTTAAAACGTTATTATTAGCATTTGGTTGTTTCTTTCGGAAAATTCTAAAGAAAACGAAACTTTTTTAAGATTGACGCATGATTTTGTTTTATACTTGTTTGTTGTTTACGAATAATTTTGGTTGCTGTGTCGATTCCAGAAACCATTTAAAGCTAACTTGAAATTTTATACGTGAAATTTATACATTCAAACGTTTATTATACGTTTTAAATAAAACTATTATGTATATTATATGTTAGGATTCTTAAATATTAATTGCGTTCTTGATATGAATTTATTATGATTTTTTTTTTTTTTTTAATCTTTATTTTTTTAATGGACTTTAGTCACTTGGCGACTATGTCAGCCCCGTTTATTTAACATTGAAATACAAAACACAAAACGTAAAAGAAACTAATTAAGTATACAAATCATCACATAATCAAACAGAACGATTATTAATTAAATGTACATATCCGTTGTAAATATCCTTGGCTGCATCTGATAAAGGTGCTGCCAGTATACTTTGAAAAACTCCAACATCTCGTACATTCACTTTATATTTACTATAAATATATGTTCTTAGTACTTCACTCTGAACACATTCAAAAAGGAAGTGGTAGACATCTTCTGCGACTCCACAGGAAGAGCAGTTTGGAGAATCTATATGTCTAAGTAGATGTTTAAATTTATTCAAGGGAATGTGTCCAGAGCGCAGTCTAAAGGATGCAACAATTTGTTGCCTTCTTAATTTACTAGAAGACCACCATGGTATTTGAGGAGGATGAGATTGTATTGTTCTAAACCAAATTCCTTTTGTAACTGAAATATTATCAAAATCATGTTTCCACTTTTCAAAAATTTTATATCTAAATTTAGTTAGGATTTCTGTATATTCATTTAATAAAAAGGTTTCACATCCATTTAAAGCTGCATCTTTTGCCAATTTATCTACAATCTCATTTCCTCGAATACCAACGTGCGAAGGAATCCATTGCAATCTCAGGTGAACCCCTCTTTTAAGAAGTAAAAGAACTTTCTTAATGATAGCATATGCTACTGAAGCACCTCTAATATCAGAGGCACAGCGAGCGATATGTTGTAAAGCACTTCGACTGTCTGTTAAAATAACAGCACTCTTCATTTTGGAAGCAATTATATAAGATAGTGCCTCTGAGATTGCAAATAGTTCCACCGCCATAATACTGTTAGACTTAGATACTATTTTATACATTCCTTTCACATTGCAACTGGGATGATAAAAAGCTGCACCAACTCCATTTTTAGATTTTGTCCCATCTGTAAATATGTGATTAAATTTTTTATATTTACAATTGATCATATTGATAGCGTTCAATTTCATAATTGTTGGAATATAATTACATTTAGCGTGTGAAATGCCATCTATTTCAGTTTGTATATAGTTAGTTTCAATATTCGACATCCAAGTATCTAAAGTGAACATATTTAATGGATTGCTACTGCTAATTTTCTCAAATTTCGTAGTGTTAAAAATAGATATTAATAACGGTTTCTTTTTCTTATTCCAATAAGTATTTTCACATAACACCGTTAGTTCTTTTAATAAGTATATCGTTAAGTTATTAGTATAAGACTGACATTTTAAGATATATTTCGTAGCTAAATATTGGCGTCTAAGTTGGAGTGGATGGATACATAATTCACATTCCATAATATGAATGGGAGTTGTACGAACAAATCCGCCTATAATGCGCATTGCAATATTTTGCATTCTATCTAGTTTGCTGAGGTGGCAATTAGACGCTGTGTCGTAAATAAAGCAACCGTAATCAATTCTACTACGTATCAATGCTATATAAATTCTTCTGAGGTGCAGAGGGTGTAAGCCCCAAGAAGTGCCCGCAAGTATCTTAAGCAAATTCATTAAGTTCATAGTTTTATTTTTAATGTACATAATATGTTTATTCCACAATAATGCCTTATCTAGCCAAAAACCTAAGTACTTTACGCTGTCTACAACAGTAATTTGATGGTTATTAATAGTTAAAAAAACAAACTCCTCTTTTCTCTTTTTACTAAACGTACAACATTGGGTTTTAGTTGGCGAAGCTTCTAATCCTAATTGTTCCAGTTCTGTTATTATATTATTCAAACCATTTTGCATGCACCTTACGCTAGTCTCCAATTTCAAATTTTGAGTATAGAAAACAAAATCATCAGCGTATTGTAAGTTGTACATATTTTCACGTAAATGACCTACTTTGTGCGTCGCGATATTAAATAATAGGGGTGACAATGGATCCCCTTGTGCTAAGCCACGTCCTGTATATCTTATTAAAACGTTATCGTCGTTCCCAGTAATTTTTAAACATCTTTGACTTAAAAATTGCCAAAGATACTTGCAAACGCTATTTCCTAATTTTAAATTATCTAATTCCATAGTAAGTTTATCTATCAATATGTTGTTATAAGCATTTTGGATATCTACAAAAACTGCTAATGTGGAGATATTTTTGGAAAATCCTTTGTGAATTTGAGAAGTTAATCTTACTAAATTGTCAATGGCTGACTGACCTTTTCTAAAGCCACAAGTAGAGAAAGTGAGCTAGAATTTTATTTGATTCAATAAACCATTCGATTCTTTTACATAACATGCTATGAAAAATCTTACAAATGCATGATATTAATGATATAGGCCTTAAGTCAATTGTATTGTTATTACTATTATTATTATTAATTTTGGGGATTGGAATTATTTTTATACGGCGCCATTGATCTGGTATAACTGCATGCTTAAAAATTGTATTATATAAGTCTAATAAATAAGTTTTCCCCTCAAAGGGTAAATAGTAAATCATTGAGTATGTGATTTGGTCATCCCCTGGCGCAGAATCCTTTTTTTTAAGGCAGTTTAATAATTCTTTAATTGTAAATTCTCTTGCAAGTGGTAAATTATTAGATGTAAATATTGGCATTTGTGTTGGCACAGTATCAGGGGCTAGTTTACATATAAGTTCCTGTTTCTTTTCATCGGGAATAAAAACATGATTTCTTTTGAGACCTTTCAGCCACCGCATACGTTGCCACATTTCAGATGAACTTGTAGTTTCGTCTACATGACTGCAAAATTTCTTCCAGCCACTAGACTTAGCCTGCCTATGAATTTTTTGAGCTTGAGCTGTTTTTTGTTTTAAGAGGTCTAAATTATTAGGCGTAGGATTACGTCTAAATTGTTTTAACGCTAGTCGTCTTTCAGCAATGGCCAAGGATAATGCCGGAGTCCAATAATGTTTGGGCTTAAATTTTTTTGTAGGGTCGTTACTTACTTTAATTAGGGGTATACTTTGATTGGCTGCGTTGTTAATTTTTTCTATAAAAAGGTCATAATAACTTTGAATATTATTGGCGTCAGAAGTTAGGTTTTGAAAATTATTTTGTAATAAAGCCTGGTAAGTATTCCAATCTGCTAATTTAAAATTTCTCCGTTCTGTGAAATTATCAATACTATTATATTGAATGGAATATTTAAGAATAATATGATCACTGTTTAAATTTTCTCTTGTTACTTGCCATTCAAAGTATACCGCTATATCAGAAGTTACAAATGTTATGTCTGGTGAAGATTCTTGTAAGTTACCGTTAACCAACTTAACTCTAGTCGAATCTCTATTGTTAAGGGTTACGAAGCTATATTCCAAAGCTGCATCAAGTATTTGCCTACCCCTATTATCATTTTTGTTCGACCAATTAGTGTGGTGTGCGTTAAAATCACCAGCCAAAATAGTTCTTCTAGAAAATAAGGAAAAAATATTATCCCAGTCGCTTTGTTAAGTTTGTATAGATGACGGACAATAAATTGAAATAATATAATCAACATGTTTACAATTAAATATTCTTATGCATAAAGTTTCTATTCCCAAATTTGTAATATTAATAGGATGAATTTGTGCTTTAATAGATTTGTGTGTTAAAATTGCTACCCCCCCATAACCATCCGGACGATCTTTTCTAAATATATTATAATTCTTGAAATTTAAATTTGTGTCTTCAACTAGCCAAGTTTCACTCAGTATACAGATACATATTTTATCTTGAGTTAAAAATAGCTCTAAATCAAATTTTTTTGGAACTAAACTTTGTGAATTCCATTGAGCTAAATTTAGAATTTGTCTCGTTGGACGTACCGGACCTAGCCTATGATTTTTATTTACATTGTTTTTACTATTATTAGCCATTACTTAAGAGATTAATGATTGTTTGACATATGATTACCTTTACTTACAACACTGACCAAATAAGATACAATTTCCTCAAAAGTAATTTTAAGCACCAGTTTTAATTTCTCTTCAAAGCCTTTTTCTGATATTATGATATCATTGATTTTATTTATTATTACCCCAATATGACTTTTCTTTTTACCCGTATTATTATTATCTGGTTCCATAGGAAAGTTTTCACTGGTATTTATTGCTATATTTTCTTCATCAAAACTACTTTTTTTCCTTTTTTTCTTATTCTTGTTCTTCTTTTTTCTAGGTATTTTGTCACATGCCCCTTCACTAGTGTTTGTAGTTTCATCTTCACTTAAGTTTTCATGCCCCTCATTATTAATATTCACATTGTCTTCCCTATGATAAATATTTCTACTTGCTACTTGACTGTAAGAGTTATTTGTTTCTATTGACTTATTATTTAATCTTATATTTGATTGTTCATTATTGTTTAATTCTTCAAGCTGATTTTCTTGATTAAACTTTAATAATGCAATCTTATATGTACAATTGCTGTTCCTCATAATCAAGCGTATTTTTCTTTCCTTGATAAACGCAGGGCATGATTTATTAAAGGCCATATGGTTTCCTCGGCAGTTGACGCAACGATATTCTGTAGCTTCACAATTAGAGTGGTTTCTACCGCATTTCGGGCACGTTAATTTATTGGTAGGACACACGCGTTTTAGATGACCATATTTCCAGCACGTTCCACATTGTGTCACAGGAAAAGTGTAGGGTTCAACTTTAAAGCTACAGTCATATCCATATACATATTGCGGTAAGATGGGACCTTTAAAGCCAAAACGAACAGTTTCACTGTCTACCCATTCACCCGTTTCTGAGAGTCGGTTCAACCTTTTTACTGAAACTATTTCTTGGTCACTCCTAAATGCCTTTGATAACTCTTCTTTATCAACTTCTAATTCTAAATACTTAACCACCCCATAAGTAATGCTTACCTCACTCGTCAAATAGCATCGGTATCCCAGTTCGATTAGTTTAGAATTTATCAATATTTTCCTTGCATCTTCTTCCTTCTCAAAGAAAATTAATGCTTTGTAAGGGTTTTTATATTTTATTTGTTTTATATTAACAATATTTTCCGCTTTCAAAATTTTTGCCAACCCTATTTGTTTAGGCAACAACTGATATGACGTAAGACATACCTCAATTTTATCCATCTCATTGTTTTTGTTCCTCGTATTTCTTTTTCTCTGTACTAACGTAAATCCCTCATTACACTCATCACTATTTACCCTCAATCTTTTTACCGGTCGCTTACCGCTTAGAATCGCCGATCCTGGTGAATCGGGATTGTCTATAAATTCATCACCGCAATCTAACATAATATTTTCATTTGATATAATATTCTCTTCACTCATCACACTACTTCTTCGAGACGAAGGTCCAGGGAGGACCTCGTCCATTATTAATAAACATAAGTACGCTTAACTTTGTAAGTAAATAAAATAGCTCGGAATCACAGATAAGAGACGTGCACTCGTTATGCGACGGCGCGCGCCACTTTTATTATGATTTAAAATATTAGTTGATTCTAGCTACGTAGAGCAGATCAATAACCACCAGAATACGATAAAAATGGCATTAATAAAAAAAATATTTTTCATTTTAATATTTGATAATATATAATTCATTTTATTATTTGACACTTTAATATATTTTTTCTACCTTGTGCTTGAATTAAACATACTATTAAGAGCCGCGATTGCACCTTATTTTGTGCATATCAATACTTTTTAAACCAGTTTTACACATTTACCTGGCTACAATTATGTTAAGTGCAGATTACCTCAATCAATAACTTTGGGAAATTTCTTATTTTAAATAATGCCTGACAATATTATATTAGATTTAAAAAATACATTCTATCAAGGAATCTAACCGGATGTTTTCATAATCTTCCCCTTCAGACCCTTTCAGAGTCAGAATCAGTTCCAACGCTTGGGATTTATAAAAATACTCACAAAATCTACAAATCAAATTATATTAATCAATACCAAGTATTCTAAAATTGCCTGAAAAAGAGTTTTAAATATAGCATATTATAATAAGATTTTTTTAAACAATATGAAATATCCATATAATAATTCATAATTTATTATTGCTATTATTTTTCTATAATTATTTTAAACTTCAATAAAACGTTGCATGCGAATCAAATTATTAAAAAAAAATTATCAAAATACGTTGTTTGTCAGTTGTGTCAGACAGAGAAGTGAAAATATTTTTTTGTGTGATTACAAGGCGTGACATACTAAACTCGACTTCCCGCGCAATTTTGCACATAAAAGGTGTAAGCGCTCTTAAATAAATAGAAACAAGAACTTAATTTCGTAACAGTTTTTCTATATTAGTCAATGCAGTCACTCGCTGACACAGAACACTCGCATATGTATATAGGTATATTATAAGTACGTTTCTATTGCAAACTGTTTTTCTTTTACGGGAAATGCACTGACGCATCCCGCTAAGGAGTGGGTCTCCCCAGGCGGGTAAGTAGGACTCGCTGCGCCCGAAAGATGGTAAGTGGACGCAGCTCTACCCACTAAAACCCGGCGAGTGCCACCAATGCCGCCTTAGATGAGATGCCCCGGATCTTTAAGCAACAGGGCACCTCGACGACTAGTCAGTCTCTCAGGGGACCGACGCCACCTCCATAAATTGTTTGCCCCGCACCACAAAACAACCCCTCCCAACGTCAAGACTGTACAATGAGGCGAGGTTCCCGTTATAAGAGGGGTATAAAGAGCCCATTCGGCTCAATTCGCTTCACCCAAGGTGCTGGGGTCATCCTGGGCTACTGAGCCCCACCGCCACGACAAGGCCTGAACGGTGGTGGGTATAAGTACATCCCTATAGCAAACTAAGCTATTATCCTTTTACATCATTATCAAACACCTTTACCACTATGGGACGGATCTTCCAATGAACGCCAAGATGGGCGATCTCAAGCTACTTGAATCCAACCAGATTCAGAGGTGGAACCTGTTACGGTTATAAAAAATGTATAAATGAGTAAAAATGAAAATAAAAAATATAAATTAGTTATAGTTATATTATGAAATAAATTGTTGTACAAGAAAGTTATAAATTAAATTTAGAAAAATAGGTTGAGGGCCGACTATTAAAAATATGAGAAAATTAATTAAGCTAAATAAGTTAATTAAGTTAATTAGAGGTTGTAAGAGAGCGTGGGTTCGTTATTCCTGATATTAAGTTGGGAGCTAATCAAAAAGAGAACTTAACATAGACTGCGTCCGTGTCTCGTGCCACGTGGTCCGTGCTTCGTCCCGCGTGCCGTCCCGTTGCTCAGCGTGGCGGTGAGCAGGACCGAAGCCAGCACTGTGGTGTGCGGTCCCCGAAGAGAGAGGTCGGGAGAAGTGTGGGATCAGTGAGATCCTTGGGTAAGTGAGTAAGTGGGTAGTGGGATCCCAGCTGCTCTGGTCCCCGTCTCTGCTTCCTTCCTGGTCCCCCTCCACAGCTACTCGGCCACGCCCAGGAATAGCACAGCACCGACCACGACGGCAACGCCTGGGACCCTGAAAGGTCACGCCAACACGGGTGAGCCTTTCCGTAACCAACCCCCATGAATGTCCAGGGTTGACACGGAAATGGCCATTAAAAGCATAAAAGCACAGAACACAATAAAGATAAGCACTAAGCCCTATAATTAAATATTACAAAAAAAACACTATTAAATTGTAAGCTAGACGCTAGTGCATTTTGGTTGCAAAGTAATTTAAGCATTTTACATTAATAATTACAAGCAGAAGGCTTACACACTAATTATAACAAAGAGATTACTTAAGGATACACGTGTGTTCCTACACCCACTTAAAATATAACGCGGCGCGTGTGCGTTCCTCAGCACTCTCAGGCAGAAAAAGAACGATCGACCGGTCCGTAACCGGCACGACTCGATTCCAAGACGCTCCACATATCGTGACGTCGTAATATGTCTTGGCCAATAGTGATCGAGTAGGCGAATGAAGAAATTCGCGCGCGGAATATGAATTTAGTATTAAAAAACGAATAAATGGTACATAACTCCTAACTAAATCTATGTAACATAATATATATGTTACAAACCGAATACTAAGATAGATACCTCAAAGCTAGTTTTGGAAGCCGTCGGTACCTTAAGCTGGTTGAAATCAGACAAATAGGTAGGAATAGCTTATAACTTAGCCTTTTTAAAAATATAATTCCATATAAGCTTTTATAGTCGTATTGAAGATTGTCTCCTGCACATCGTTAATATAGCGCAGGTGTATATTCCCTGTCTCTGTAATGACATAACCTAGCAAGGCTATAATATGGGAGATACGGATGCTTTTATTAAAGTTATTTTTATATTTTCTCGTAATAATTTTTAATACACTTTATGACAAAATATATTGAAATATTGTAATAGGGATGATAGTCTAATCGGTTTCTTGGGTGTGAGATTCGGGTCTGATTCTGACCCCTTTGATGTCTTGAATTTTTTTTATTCTTTTTTCAAAGAGCAGTTGAGCACATGGGCACATCGCTTGCTCACCCCTTTAATGCCTTGAAGTGTTTTTTTTTTAATTTTATTTTTATTATTTTTTCTAAGAGTAATGAATATGTGCACATTGCTTGCTCACCGGTTAAGAAAGCATCGTGATGAAACCTGCATGCCCGATGTGATTTTAAAAAAATTAAGGTCCGTGAAGTTTATCAGCCCGCATTGCCTAGGAAGTAGGATATCGTATATATCAGTGAACTAGTATCATAATATCTATCAGTGAACTAGCCCAACACCCTACTCACCTGATTTCGAGGAGAATTTTGCCGGTCAGTGGGATATAAGGGTAAAGACAAATTTAATGAAAAATAATTTATGAAACTTACAAAAAAAATTATGATATTAAAAGACGGGTGTCTTGAAATTATGCATAGCAATAAAATCCTGGTATTTGAAAAAAAAATATCAAAAATGAAAGTGTACAGAAAAAAAATTAGATGCAGATAAGAAAAAAAACTCTCTCTCTCAATTCAAACCAAGATAACCCTTCTAATTCTAAGATAATATCATAATATATAATAGAATAATATATCTACCGAAATACTTACTATTATATTATGACAATATCAGAGCTTACCACATTTCTTTGGCGAAATTGTGAGCTGTAATAACCTACACTTGATTTACTTTTAAAGTCATACACGGAATTGATTTCTCGTCAACTTGAAATAAATGTCGGACTAAAGGTTTCGATGTCTTAAAACAAATAGCTTTAATTATTTAAGAGCTTCTTACATCACTAGTATCGATTGTCGATATATCGGATTGGGCTCTCGATTCCCAAAGCCGATTAAATATCAAAGGTCCCGTCCCTATCATATTTCAAGTGGACGCCAACGAGACTTGCCAGGAATTTTACAATTCCAAACTTCTCGTATTTCCCAAACTTGTTAGTGATACTATTTATGTATGGCCGGCTCTGGAAAAACTGGATGGGATCAAGTTTATGTAAAAATATTATATACCTCCTAATATTATATACGCGAAAGTTTGAATAAAAAAATCGGTTCTCTGTAAAGTCGGTTTACAGACGATAGTTGAACGTGACAACGTCATAAGAAAGTACTGATGGGCCGATTGTGCCTCTTTTGTCGCTCGCATATACGTCAAGCCTTAAATGGAACGACTCAGAGCGAGGTAACGCCGCACGAGTTTTTGTGTGCAGCCAGCTCCGTCGAATCATAAGACGTTGTCACGTCAAAAATAATAAAGAATGTCTTTATATATCGATCTATGTTTGTTAGTCACGCAAAAGCTACTGAATGGAATTTTGAAGAAACTATACAATAATGTAATTTACACCTAGACACAGTCACACAGACTATAGACTACCCCTGTAATCCCACGGGCTAGTTTCTTATAAAACAAGGAATATTTAAGTGCGATTTCGAGTCTATCTATTTAAAGTTGACATTGTGTTAGTGTCTGTCTGTCTGAGTGCTTATTTCTTTGGTGAAAATACTTCGCTATTTTTTAAAAACAAGGAATTTTTTTAAAAGCAAGATAAAATGCTACCAGGATTTAGATTTATAATTTCGTAAAAATTTATTAGGGTAGGATTTGACATTAAGGGCCTGTTTCACAATCTCCAGTTAAGTGCCTAATAGGCTATCGGCAACATATTTGACAGATAGAGTATGGAGTATCTGTTAAATATCTGTCAAATATGTTGCAGATAGCCTATTGGGCACTTAACTGGAGATTGTGAAACAAACCCTAAACCTTATAGTTAACATGAAATTCGCGTAAACATTAGATGGTATTAACATAATATGTTGCTCAAAATAATTACAAACGTGAAAATCTTTAAAACTATAAGTTGAATTATAAATAACTAGCTGTCAGCTTATCATATTATGAATAACTAGCAGTGCCACGCGGTTTTACCCGCGTACTTCCCCTTCGTGCGGGAGTACGGGAATATAATATTATAGCCTATGTGTTATTCAGAAGAATAATCTATATTATTGTAAAGTTTTATCAAAATCCATTCCGTAGTTTTTAAGTGAAAGAGTAACAAACATCCTTACTTACAAATTTTCTGGTTTATAATGTTGGTAACATTTAAAACAAATACTTAACTTTAAAAAAGTAAAGTATAAATCCATATACGTCTCACCGCTGGGCTTAGGACTCCTCCTCGAAATTAGTCGAGGAGGGTAATGAGCCATAGTTTACCGTTGGCCCAATGCGAGTTGGTTCACATACCTTCAAAGCCTTTCAATCTGAGGTACGCAGGTTTCCTCACGATGTTTTCCTATCTTGTAATAATTTGATCCCCTGGTAACAGCGGACTAAGGATAAGGAACTCGTGATAACAAAAATATATCCAATATCAGATATCTATTACACTAAGTACGTAGGCGTCGTGAGCAAATTATTTTGTTATTTATTACGAAGATTGCGAGTATCGTATGATATTATTATTATTGAAAATTTAGACTTGTTTCTAATGTTTTTTTTTTGACGAGACACCGTCTTATAGTTCGATGGAGCCGGCTGCACGCACGAAAAAGCATGACTCATGCGGCGTTACCTTGCTCTGAGGCGTTCCATTTAAGTTTTGAAGTGCAAGCAACAGCTTGGGGCGAGTGAGAAGGAGGCACAATCGGCCCATCAGTTCACACGGGGGGTCAGGATCGAACCCGGAACCTCTCGCATAAGAGGCCGAGTCCACCCACCACTGGACCATCGTCGCAAAATTACATAAAGTGCTGATTATTTGTAGAATTGACTTTTCTCATCAACTTTGATCTACAGCCACATCCGGATTGATAATGGTTATTATATAATTTCAGTTACTTACTCTTTTTAATGTTATCTATCTGCCAATGAAAGTTATATCAAAATCTATCCAGCAGTTTCTGAGATTAGCAGGAACAAACAGATATGTATAGAGAGATGATGGTTACGTGGGTGGGCTCGGCCTCTAGGTCTAGGTCATAGATGATATTTGGTCAAACACCCCCACCTGATTTGGAAAGCGCGTTTCCTGGGTCACTTGATGATGATAGTGAAATAAGTTTTCGCAAAAGCGATAAATCAAGGACGAAGTTAATTAAAAAAATCGTTTTGATATTTACAAACTAGCACACGCAAATTATGTCGGCTTTACACTCGAACGCTGAAATGTAACCATATTTTTTCAGCTGCGAACCGAACAAGTGATGCGACTGTTCGTAGTATTATATCGATAATATTATAATAAAACATAATATTTATATTACCTCATACTACTCAGTACTGTGAGCATTATACTACTTTGATGTACAATATATATTTAATGTTACTTATAATGCTTCAAGTAATTATCAGTAAGTTATTTCATATTAAAATTCTTGCAAGTTGTTGTTTTTATACGTAAACTTAAACTGTTGTTTTTTTTTTACTAAACTCTAATATTATATTTTAATCGTTTCGCTGACCCACCATCAAATGGATCGTCTGCGTGTTTCTCTGTCTTTTATAGTATATATGTCTTAGCTAATAATAACTCAAAAAATATGTGTATCGATAATTTTAGTCCACTCGTAAACTGCAATCTTCAATTATATATAAATATTACGTGTCATAAATATATTATAAACCTATGCATAAACTTGATCAAGAGATCGGTAGTTTTTTCGTTCACTGAGGGAGGCCTCTGCTCAACGATGGATGGATAAAGACTGATTATGTTGTTGATGATGCATTAACTACTTAATTTTAGTTCTTTTCCCAGCTTTTCAATCGATTTTATTTTCTCTTACACAATGTCAATATAATGAATTTTAAAAGTACTCGTATTATGTTCTACTCTCGCAACATTGGTTGCTGTAAAATATCCGAAATGTAGAGAATATAACAATAAAATACAACTGTTTTACTCTACCTTCCTCTTGTGTATTTTGTATTGTATTATGATGATGAGAAATAAATTGCAAAAATATACGATAATCAAAAGAACATCCACATGTCGATATTAGGGCACATCCTTACCACTACTTGAACTCTGCTGGTTTTAACGTCCGTCCAACATTTTCGCTCAAATATATTTCAATTCCCTGCCTTCAAATGTAATTTAGGTTGTTGTGTTAATATTTTGCCAGGGTACAAAGTGAATTAAGTTTATAAACGCAACATTAGATATTCTTTAAGATGTCATAGTAGAGTTTTGGAGTAGAAGTTAAGTTCAGTGAAATGAATAGTTAGTTGTTATTCGACTAGGCGCAGTGGAGGTCTCCACCATATTCATGTCTTATCATGGCGGTGGGACTAAGTAGCCAAGGGTGACCCCAACACCTTGGGCGAAGCGAAGGGGGCTCTTTGTACCCCTCTTATAGGAGGAGGGGACAACAGAGTGGAGGGTAAGGGGTGAGGATGGCAACCTCGCCTCATCGTACTGTTTAGACGTTGGGAGTGGCTGTTCTGTGGTACGGGGCAGCTGCTCTGTGGAGGGGACGTCGGTCCCTTGAGGGACTGACTAGCCGTCGAGGTGCCCTGTTGCTTGTAGATCCGGAGCACCTCACCAAAGGCGGCAGCGGTGGTACTCGCCGGGTTTTAGTATGTAGAGCTGCGTCCACTTATCATCTTTTGGGCGCAGCGAGTCCCACATACCCACCTGGGGAGACCCACTCCCCTGCGGGATGCGTCAGTGTATTACCCGGCGTTAAAGAAAAAAAAGGCGAAGTGGATGGAGTTTAACAATCTCCCTTTCTGGATTCTGGCCTTGACGGGGCCATCTCTGAGGTGATACTGTTGCCTGTGGGTCCGGGACCCTCACAAAGCGGCTGAAGACACTGGCAACGGTTTTAGTGGTAGTGCACCCCAAAGTGAGTCCCCACAGACGCCAGTGTGCCTAAACCCTGATAGGTGCGATAGCATTTCCCATGCGTCAAAAAAAAAAGGTAGGATGAATATTCCGTGCTGGTACCGATTGTTGTTGGATGCGAATTTCGGAGAATTAGGAGTCGTCGTGTTATTTTACTGTTATTTAACATAATAATTTAGGCCCCGTTCTCACTAGCGCTTTTCACCGAGCGTTAAAAAAGCGTTTAATTAGGACAAATGGATACACAGATATTTGTCCACACAGAAGGGTCTTTTAAGTGCGGCGCTTTTTTATTCAGCACTGTTGGATTTTCGACGTTGAGCGTTGGACGTCAAATCGAATTTAGCATACGGAGCTCGCAACTCAAGCCAACGTATCCGCGCACGACCCACCTCCCCTGCCAGAGGGGGAGGGGAGGGCCGGCCCTCCGACTAATAGTTTAGCTTCATCCGCTAATGACTCGTCGACCGTATTGGATTTGACTAGCCAAACACCTACTCTCCAGAGCGCGATATACCGCGCCCCCTGCGGGGCACGGAGGGGGGCGCCCCCCTTTCGAATTTTACTAGGTGAGCCATCTGCTCACCTACCTACCGATTGAGCT
Source organism: Lycaena phlaeas (assembly GCA_905333005.2). NCBI lineage: Eukaryota > Metazoa > Arthropoda > Insecta > Lepidoptera > Lycaenidae > Lycaena > Lycaena phlaeas. The sequence continues at coordinate 18,608,729 of HG995168.1, read as the reverse complement.
TAAAGGCCATCAGGCCTGAAAGTCTAGACCTTTCGAAAAAAAAAAAATCAAGCCAACGTCGGGATTTAACGCGACGCTTATTAAGCGCTAGTATGAACGGGGCCTAGGTCGGTTGGAGTTTCGAACATTATTACAGATATTCAAACTCAGTAACAATACCTACATTACCCTTGCCAAAATAAGAGCTAAAATGAACAATGCACACATCAAACAAAATCCCTATAGTAAAAAGGCAAAATAATTTTGAATGTATATTTTAATTCCGATAGGCTCTATATTGTTGTTATTATCATTTCGGGATAAGCCTCCATAAGGTATTATGTATACTCATATAAGTATTTGAACGTGCCTAATGGATTTAAGCCATTTTAGGGTTCCGTGCCTCAAAACAAAATAGAATCCTTGTAGTATCACTACTTTGTCTATGTATCTGTATGACAGTCTGTAAAGCCAAAACCTGTCGTTACGGAAAAAATCGTTTACCTCGTAAACCGTGAAATTGTTGTTATCCATTCTATATAATTCCAGTGTCACGATGTTTGTCCGGGACGAACTCCGAAATTACTGAACTGATTTTAATGTTTTTTCTTTTAAAATATTTTCTTTTCTCCAACTCAAAAGATAGGATAGTTAATATCTCCTTGAGATAAAATAGGTAGAAACAAAAAACTGCTACATACTAAATCTTTTTCGGGTCCACTAGTATTATATAAAATTTACATTTTTTCGGAACCCTCAGTAGGCAAGTCAGACTCACTCTTGTTTGTGCTTTTTTAGTTTTCAATGGCATATTTTTAGTATACTTGAATTGATGTGTGGGAAGTGATCTCTGTTTCCCATTGGGCCAAAACGGGAAAACACTGCACTACTTCAATTTGATTTCAAATAGACAAGACATGTTTGTTGTAAAGTATCAAAAAAAGGAGGTGAAATAATTAATAAGCCGTGATAAAGTCCGTAAAAGTTATTTCATTATACTTGTAATGACTCGAATTCACATAAGCCACAACATTTTTATTTATTCTAGTCGCAGAGCTCGAACGTATTAAGAAATATTGGAAGTTTATTTTCATTCATAAGGTACGGTTCTCATATTCATGATGATTGGGTCCGCGCTTGGCCAGTTTTTATCAATAGTCGAAAAGGCCAATCTGTATATTATCATTTGTAGGATATAAACTACGCTATATTCCATGGGCTTAAAAAGTTTCAACAAGTGTTATTTTATTGTAACAATAGTTTCATAACAATGTATAGATATTTTTTGGAATAACTTTCTTTTAGAAGAATTCTTTTTCGTTACTATTTATTTTATATAAAAATTAACTCTTCAAAGGGGCTTCAGATAACCTCATGGGTTATATTTAACCTAAATTAGATTCACATATAGAAATACAGTAATGAATAAGTTACAGACAAAAATATTATATAAAATGACATGAGTACTGATAATATTATACGTTTTATTTCAATTCCAATTTTATTTACATAATACATGGTTTTATGATAAAAAACAAGAAAGCACATGACTATATACATCTTAACAACTAGAAATCACTATATAATTTATTTAGTTTATGGAATAACTTAGAACATATGAATTTCTGAGGTTGTAGGGTTACCCGTGTACCTACTAAACCAATTTTGAAAATTCTATTACCAATAGAATTCTACGTTATTTGTGAGTGATATAGGCTAAAATTTATTCCCGTATTCCCACGGGAATAACGTATAAAGTGTTTATCTACTAGCTTGAGAGGAGGTATGCTCTAGCGGCGCTGCAAGCCTAGTCAAATACCAGGTTTTGTTTACTATATAATAATATTTTTTCTTACACAATTTTTTTTACTCAAATTTATAAAGATTTATTTTATATTTTTAGTGGGATTTTCTACAAAAGCGTATTTTTGTTTTTTTATATTACTATGGACGCTTTTACACAATGTCAATCTGGTCCCGTGCTAAGTTCTCCAAGAGACTTGTGTTACGGGTACCAGACAACGGAAATACATACATTTAATACTTTTTATATATTAATACGTATATTTAAGTTTTTATTATATAATAAACAAATTTAATACACATCCATGACCCAGGAACACAGAAACTCTTTTGTGTTCCCTGGCGAGATTCGAACCCGCTACCTCCGGCTTGTGCGCCAACGCGCTAACCACCGAGCCACAGAGGTCGTCATACTATTATTTATTTTTCATTTTTTAGTTGAATTTTCTATGAAAGCCTTTTTTTAGTGATTAATTGACAATCTGGTGTCTACATATTAGATGGATACACGTCATATATAGTCTAAGAATACAGATGTTTCGTTAAATTAAAAAAAAAACAACAATAAAATGAAATTTTAATCAGACATTTTTTCCAAGCAACAATTTAATTAAGAAAATTGAACAACAAAATAGATACAACTCACGTTGCACCATCGATTTGGCACATTCGACAAAAAGATTCTGAAATGTATCAAAAACTTTCAGTATAACCACATTCCAACGCTCTCAGATAATTGATATACGATGAACAATAAATACAAAGGCTGGAATCTCGCCAAGACCAGACAAAGTCCGTAAGTCCAGGTTCCAACAATTGGCTCTCATATGGCTTTGAAGTATTACAGGAAGCAGAGATGGTGCAACGGACCACTGCACTTCTTACTGAAATTAATTTATAAATATTTGCTTAGGAAATATTTGGTTCGAAGATTTTTCAAGGCTCTATGTATCAAAGATTCCCTTCGAGGGGATTCGATGTGCCTAGACCAAAACCCTAGGTCCTAGGTAGACCTAGACCCTAGGTCATTCTCATAAAAAATACGGCCAAGGAGACCATTTTTTTTGATGACGCAGTGGAAATCCTTTTTGGACCATACCAGGGCCTTGGGTGGGCTGGCGTGTGTGGGGACTCGCATTGGGTGCACTAACCCACTAAAATCGCTGCGTGAGCCTTCGGCCGCCATTTAAGGGACCCGGGTCGCAGGCAACGGGAAACCCTCAGCGACAGACTGGTCCCGGTAAGACCAACGGCCAAGGGGGCCATGGTTTAACTATACGCCAGCAATTTAAGGGGGTAGGGGGGATTAAAATTACGCTCTTTCATAGTATTTTAAACTCATGCAGACACGCAGCTTTCCCTAACATGTTTTCCTTCTCTAGTGAGCATTGAGCAGATGTTGGGTGATTATTTATTTAGCAGTTTCTTTAAATTTATCACTATTGTCAAGATTTTAAATTTGTATGGATGGATAGATGGATGTTTGTTACTCTTTTAAGTAAAATCTACTGAATGGAGTTTTATTTGGTGAGTTATAAATGAATGATATAATAATAATAGTAGATCCGTGGACCTGAGGTAGTATTTTTATGATTTTAGACGAAATTCTCTGCATTTAACCAAAGTGAATTTGAGGTAACTTTTCCCTGAGTGAAATCGCGCTCTCGGCGTCTGAGGGTTAAATTAATATTAACCCATTTAACAGTTAACGAAGCGCTACTACTAAAGGCTGGTTCGCTTCTACACACTTTGGCATAGTCACTTTTGAATTTAACATTTATTTTAGAGGTTATTAAAATTTTAGTTTCTAAATGGCTCAGTAAAACACATGTGTCACTAAACGCATTTACACGTATAAAAAGTAGTTATTCGCATTTTATATTTTTATATACTTATACATAAAATGCGTTATGCAGCTGCGACAACTTTACTTACTACCTTACTTCTTATATACTAGCAGTTAAGCGCGGCTCCACGCGCATTAGCATCCTAATCCAAAATCCAAAATCCAAATATCCAAAATCCTTTTTTAATGTAGCCTATGTTACTTACTAGTACCTCTTAGAATATGTGTAAAAAGTTACATAATGATCGGTTGAGTAATCTTCACGTGAAAGCGTAACAAAAATCCCTACTTTCACTTTATTATTAGTAAGGATAGTGTAAGTGTCGTATTTCAACTCCGTAAGTTTATATTGCAGTCCGTTTTGGATGCAAGTGGCAGGAGATCGGTCGTCTTGGCGTTCATTGAGATAGGCCTATGTTTAGCAGTGCACGGATAAAGGCTGATGATGATAAAGAAGTTTATATTGGTATACGTTCATTGGTTGTATTGTATCAAAATCTCTGAGGTGAATAAAGGTCTTCTTCTACCAATCGCCTCTGTATCTACTCCGATGCAGGCCCTAGCCTGCATGCACGATTTGTCCGTATCGAATAGGTAATTATAATTGTAACAACATTAAGCTCATCATCATTATTAGCTCCCGTGTGTCTCTTGGTCATTTGCCTTATTCAATAAACACCAAGACGATCTTATAAATCCTTTTAATGTAGTTTAAAAGACCACAGAAATGTAGACAATGGCATTAATTACGTATATTGGCCTCTTGCGGTCGTTAATCGGCAAAAAATCCTCAATTAAAGAAACGCTTTGGCACAAATGCTTGCGCCTGTGAATTTGGTAAAAAGGACAAAAGATGAATTTAACAGAAACTTCTCATTTAGATAGCAATTAATAGTTTTTTGTGTGAGAGAAGTGTTAAATCGGGCATAAGTAATTGTTTCATAATCATTATCATACTTTTTGCGCGTAAACCTCTTTTAATGGACCATCCATGAGATTGTCCTATTCTATATTATGTATAAAGATAATAATAATAAAAGGTGTGTGTGCGATTCACACACGTTAGAAGTGAAACACACGCTAAATGCTCAAATACAAGCAAGTATTAAACAATCTGAATTATACATTACACACCGACATTTGCTCTCTCGCTCTTTTGTATTTGTATCTCTTACCTGTCGTTTTTTTCGTTGCATCCGGTTTGAAGTCGCAACGATTTTAAAGAAGTTTCACTTCAATAATATCTATGGATGCTTTTACACCACGTCAATCTGGTCCCGTGGTAAGTTTCGAAAGAACTTGTGTTACGGGTACCAGACAACGAACAGAAACGGAAATAAATATAATATATTAATTCTTTTATATTAATACATACATTTTATTATGTAATAAACATATCCATGACCCAGGAACACAGAACCTTTTTTTGTTCCCTGGCGAGATTTTTTTTTAATAACTGACTTATAGTTTTCTTAAAATATATATAGTATAAAAGTTTCACTCAATTTAAGTATCACAAAATAAGCTAAGGATTAGAAAACACATTGTACCTATATTCTAATTCTGCTGGTCTCTCCCGTTTAACAAGCTAGCTAAATCATCGAATAGCTCAGATAATATAATAATATAATATATGAATGTAAAATTTTATCTAGATTTTTTTTCTGGCCCTTTCACGTAAAATAAAGTTGTAAATATAAAAATCTAATAAGCATTTATTAACTGCGCACCCTACTGGCGATGTTCCAATTTTAATGAAGCAAAATATTATAAATGGTTAGAGATAATTTTGTTGATTTTTACGCCTTCCAAGAATATATATTACTAGTGGACCCGACAAACTTCCTGCACAAAATGTTATTATAAATCATTATTGGAACCACTTTATTTATTCAATTTAATATTACAATCTGTAAGTCTTATATTATTTTCGAATATACATTGCTGAATCTAGTGCATGTGCGCATAAGCAAAAAGCAAAAAGAAACCAATACAATGTTATTTAATTCCTCATCATCATCAGCTACTAGCCGTCCACTGCTGAACGACTGCGACTAATAATATAATTAATATTTAATAGTCTGTATAAGGGCATTTCACGTTAAACAATCTTTTATATTACTGGGTGAGTTACATGCTAATTAATTATATTAGATAAAAGCCTGACTATCTATTAGAATATATTTTAGTTAGATAGTTAGATTTCTTTTTTAGTTTTAATGGTAGCTTTTGTATAGAAGGCAAATAAAGCTTATTAAAAAAATATTGGCTTGGAACAAAACGTCTTGAAAGATAAAGTTTATCTTCCATGTTCATAATTTTCATATAAATATTTTTAACTGCATTAAGAATTAATACGCAACCATTGCTAGTCATGAACCTACCAGCTTCAATTTTCAAATAAAATAATTCAACCGAAATTCTTAATTTAGGTTAAAAGTGAATGTACAGAAAAATAATTAGGACCGAACAAAACTTGGAACTTCTAATTGTCTGCGGGGCAAAATAACTACAGAAATTCACATTTAAGAAATAAATATGATTTTAATTTGTAAACTTGTACCGTAGAAAATTCGTTCAACATTTCATTTCTTAGATTTATCATTGAAATTGGCGTGTTAAGGAATTTATACTAGAATGTATAGACTACTGACCAGTATACTTATTGTTTGTATGCCAACGTGACCAGGTTGTCTAGGAATAAAATTAATTTTAAATAAAAAACCTAAAACCGACTTCAAAACTATACCTTTAAATTATGTACAACTAAAAATTTTAAAATAATATTTAAATACTTCGAGATGAAGTTAACAAAAATAATTAATGAAAATATTGAAACTTATATTATGTCTTACTTATACTATTTAAAATTAGGTATTTTTGGAGTCGGTACCAGCCAAAACAAAGAGGCCTACACAAGACATCTACTCAATACTTGGTGTATGTGATTAATCATTAAAATATCCTATTTGGTGTGATTTGTTATGTGTCGCTTGTAATTGGTATTTTTTTTTTCAATACTTTTGAATAAGTATTTTTATTTAGGTACTTTTTAGGAGTTTTACTACTACCGTGTGTGACTTGCACAAACATTTGTTTTTTTTTTTGTTATAATTTATTAATTTTAATTTAACTATCACTAATAAATCATATAGTGCGCCCCGTGACGTCCAACGAGATTCCTTTTAAAAATACTATCAAAACCTTAATGTGTTTTTTCTATCAGCCATATTGTAGGTGTTATTGCGATGTATAAACTCCCAGTGTATGAGAAAAGATGGTAGTTTTCCACGCAACCTGAAATATGTTATATTCCCCGTTGCTTGTTTAAGTTAAGAGACTGCTATAATCGAGTAATTTAAAGATAGATTTTCATGTTATGAGTTTTAATATAATATTAAAACAAAGTACACGTTATATTTATTTATTACTAGCTGTTGCCCGCAGATTCGCCTGCGTAAACTAAGATTTACAACGGGCAGGGTGCTATATGCCCTATAACTACCCTATAGATACCCTATAAATATTGTTGTATGTTTTAAACGATGTCAGTAGATGGATCTTGACGAATGTTAGTAGCTGTTTTGGTGGACATAAGAATTTGATGGATTTAAGATGTTTGATATTTGTGTTAGTAGATGTTATATGATATTGACTGATGTAAGTAGAATTTGACCAAAATTAGCAGATGTTGACAAATATTAGAAGGCTAACGCCAATTATCATAACAATAACAGATCTTGACTGAAAATAGCAGAACATCAGTTTTGTCAGGCGCCAAATAGTATTTCAAAAATGGAATGACTTATTCTCCATTACTCTTGTTTAGATTTTAGTTACCGTGTTGAGCCAATTTTGCCAAGGTTTTGCTATTGTTTAGCCAAACTTGTGTTGCTAAATTGCCGTTATGTCTCCCAGGCTTTGGGGCACGAAGATTTACACTCACGGGTATGCTTCCTTAAATTTACTAAATTCGTTCTCTCGTAGATAAAACTGAACGTATGGTTCCTTTGGGGATTCAGACTGGATAACGGTTCAGCAATTTGAAATAATGATCCTCCACTTCTCAGATATTAATGGATAATAATAATTTAAATTTAAATAAAAAAAATATTTTTATATTTATATTTAAATCTGCCAGAGAACTAAAGTTACCAGTATCACGCGAAGAACAAGCTTGTTGTAGCAGTGAGCTGATCACATACTCAGGAGAACGAACGACCGCTGGGTCATTAAGGTTCAAGAGAGGAGACCGCGTCGATAGACGAAGTATAAGTTGGCCATTGACTAGTTGGGAAGATGGTCAGTACAGTAGCCGGTCCGTGTTAAATGCGAGTGGCGAGGAATCGGACGTCTTGGCGTTCATTGAAAGAAGCCTATATTCAATAGTGGATAAAAGCTGATGATTATGAAATAATAATAAACGCTCGACTTCGGGAGGTATCTGTGGCTGGTGACGGGTCGAAGAACATTCCGGGAGGTCATCAGCAGCTGTGAACTGCAGTCCACACCGGAGGTGCAGGCGGAGTGCCTTGCGTAGGGGTCAAAAAGATGAATAGATGAGGATGATTATCAAAGGTGAGCCATCTGAGCCTAAAGGCCATCAGGCCTAAAAGTCTAGACCTTTTGAAAAAAAAAGACTCATTAGATGAGGCTACTGCTAGCCTAGTTCAGGTAACCTGCAGTCATCTGAGCAGACCTGAGCACCTGCTTTTGCGAGAGATGTTGCAAAAGGAGGTGGCGGGAGTGGCGACTATTCCCACAGGAGAACGCGGTAGTTACGGCGACAGCTTTGGGAGGCAGTAATGCCGTGAGACCAGTACGACGAAGTTGGTAGAAGTGGCAATAATAAATTCAAATAAAACCTTTATGGACGAATCGTTTAGTAAAACGTATAAAATAAAAAAGTTATTATGTAATTTTTTGGAAATTAAGCGTTAAGATGCACTGAGTTTATTTCGTCGATACTTCTCAGTGTATATTTTGTATCTATGTTTTAGCTTGTAGTTTTTTAGGTATTTAGTCAAAAGCCAACTGTGTATTTTTCTCACTATTTCAATTTTAATACCTCCATATATTATGTGTATATTTTTACCTCAAATGGTATTTTGGATCGTATTTCATATTTCAATCCGTGTAGCCATTAAATGTGCACGTATGTTTGTCATGACTATTTTGATTGAAGACATTTTTATTATATTACCGAAATCTGGTTCCACTAAATGGTAACCGTCGCCTATGTTTACTTTTCGTTTGAAATTAGGTTATGAAGTAGTTTTTTATCTATCCTATGTTACTTCTTTTAATACCTCTACCTTACTTCTAATACCTCCAAGAATATGTGTACAAAGTGTCACGATGATCGGTTGAATAGTTTTACGTGAAAGCGTAACAAACATCTCTACTTTCACATTTATAATATTAGTAAAGATTCATTAAAATAACGCAGACTTATGAAGGAGGCCCATGTTCAGTAGTGGACAGATAAAGTCTGATGATGAAACGCATTTATGAAATACTAGCGTACATAATTTACTCGTACTCCCTAGGAATATACAAATAAATTATTATATTTGGCATTTTGATGTACATAAGCTCAAGCGTTACTGTTAAGTTTTATTAAAATCATTTGAGTGGAAAGAAAGAAATGAAATATTTTTAAATAGTAATTACTTAATTAAAGAGTAGTTTTTTTCATAAAACACTAACAAGCATCTACACACTTTCGCGTTTATATTTGTTGGATTTTTCACCGGCGAGCGCGTTGCAGCGAACGGGGAAAAAATGGCGGGAAAATTTTGTAGACAGCCATTGCCAAAAATTATTTTGTTCGATGGCGGTACCTTTAGACTTAAGTGAAGTGTAATCCACGCTCGTATTTCACGAAAATAGTGAATGAAACCGTTAAAGTGAAATTCGCTTTGTGTAGATATCTTATGAAGTCTTGTTGGTTATTTTATTATTGATGATAAATTAAGTTTTTTTTTTCTTTTTTTATTGTAGGGCTAGACTTTTAGGTTGATGGGCCTTTGTGCTTAATCGGTAGGTACGTGAGCAGATCTAAATGAAGTATGCCAATTTGGCCGGTGCATTGATAATATACTTGTCGTCTTATTTCGAGGAGATTATGTTAGTCTGTCTGTGATCAGCATCCCCCATGTACATAATACACACATACATTGCTGAGCCTGCGACATAGGATATTAAGTCTCAGTGACATTAATTACTGCCTGTCTTACCCTTTTTTTTGAAACACAGCAAAGCTGTTTCAGGGAAGGAACAAGCAGAATGGTAGTGCCCAACAGATGGGAGCGCGGTATAGTGCAACCTTTCAATGGCTAAAACCCCATTCAAAAGATACTCCTTTCAAACCTCCCAAGTATCAAGAAACATTGTGTGAATGTTAGTTAATTTCTGCACTAAATTTTACATCGCGTCTCACTCATTAGGGAGCCAAAAAGCATTAAATTAATACAGAGAGACATCTCGGAGTTTTTTCAACAAATTGTTTACTAATTGCACTCGCCTTGGGGTGATTCCTCGTTCTTTTGCTTTAAGCGTTTTATTTTACATACGATATTATTTCATTTCGAATTACATTACGTTTTTCCACTGCAATACCATAAATATATTTAATTATACATAACTTTCTCACGTTAAGGGCTATGATTTTGAATTCTTGATTTTGTAAAAAGGTACTGCCATGCTGCTGTAGCCGAATTGGGCCGTCACGACCGAGTTTTTACCTCTCGCTCACAAAGTACCGGCGTAAAGTGACAGTTATGCTGTCGCGTTTCGTGAGTTTCCGGTGACTTATTGGGTGGATAGGGAAAAAGAGGGCAACGCATCTGCATAACATCTGGTTGTGTGGATGTTAATGGGCGTCGATAGTCGGCTTCGGCTGTTCGTTTGGCCTCCTATGCTATAAAAAAATCTCACAAGTATTAAGGAGATTTATGTGTTCCAATAAATAAACAAACATGCAGACTGTTTATTCCATTTCTGACTGAGCTCTAATTTTTCATGATTAAATTGAAAGGCGTTTGAAATACATAGTTAAAATCACTACTCATTATTACTTTTTTATTATATAAATGTCTTGGCGTTCATTGAGGGAGGTTCATTGCTGAACATGCAGTGGACGGATAGACGTTGATGATGATGAGTCATTATTACAAAATTTTCCAATTTTAAGCCATTTTTTTAAGATATACATTTATATATGTTTATTGTAAAAATACAACCGTAACATTATACAGACAATTCCACGGGTATACGTTAGTCGTGTATAAGATTAGCGTATCGCAAAGTTTTCCACAAACATTGGATCCGGGCGAGGAAAGTTGACGAAAAATTAAATTACACCGCCCAGAGAGCTTTTATTTGACAAAACTTGGTAGCGACGCAAATCTGTGTGTTATAGAGTGGTTATTAAAGGGACGAGGCGGCTTCGAACCCAACAATCCAAATATTCTTCAATTTTGCTATTAAATTGCTGACTAGCTTTGCCAGCGGCTGTGTTCGGCCAGGAATTGTGAAAATGTATGACCTTTTTAAAGTAGCCTATAATCTACCTTAATAAATACTCAGTAAAATAAAAAAAAAACGATTTTTTTTTCTTTACCTGGTGGTTCCGAAGATGAGCGAATCCAAAAAAAAATGAACTCTGTAGCGTTATAATAAGTAAAGCTTGCCTATTATTAGTCTTTAATAAAATTATACTTATACAAATTATACACACATACAATCTCAGCATTAGAATATTATTTTATATCAGTTTTATAAGTTATTTTTCTAACTTGTATTGAACGCTGAGCAAAGCTGAAAATAGGTCTTCTTCAATGAACGCCAAGATGACCGACTCGCACTCGCATCCAACATAGCCCGGCACGGAGATCCTCCTTCCACCTGGTTAATGGCCGACTAGCACTTCTCTACCTAAGCGTGGTTTCCATTCATATACTACACAAAAATGTATATACTTGCTTGGGTGAAACGTTACAAGTAAGTTTCAAAGCAAATTTTTGCACCGAATGGACTGAAATTTTGTATACACATTTTCTTTTTAAACCTTAGAAAATCTTAATCAAATATACTTAAGCATGTAGGTATATTGCATATTATAAGTACGATTATTAAGTACATTATTATAAAATGGCTGAACCCTAAAAAGCTTGAAAATATCTGCAGCCGCGTTAATACAATAATCAACTACTTCACTTCTATACAAGATAAGTTTATTCCGCGGATTACTACAGTAAATACGTTTTCTGAGAACTCTCGGGCATAAGTGCAACTGAGAAAAGGACTTTTAAAGAAATCTCGCAATTAAACTTTTGTATACAAATAAATGTATTTGCATACATTTGTAGTGGAAATTAACATTATCACTAAAGATCGTTCTGTGGTAACTTTAATTTTATTGATGGATATAACATTTGTCGTCTTGGCGTTCATTGAGGGAGGCCTATGCTCAGCAATTGACGGACAAAGGCTGATAGTGATGATGATATGACATCAGTACTTAATGATTGTTTCTATATACTAAAGAAAGTTATTCCATTTTGCGAGAGGAAAAATCCGTAAGCATCCAGAATCTTTAAAGACATAAGTCATTAAATCTCCATACTAAAACTTTTGTTATCCATTATTTAATGTTTAAATAAACAATGAATTTAATTTATTTTATATGCATGTCATGTATATTTAATGGCTTACGTATCACTGAGATTAGTTGCATTATGTAAATAGAAAATTATACTTTTAATAAACATAATATCGTTTGTAATATTATACGGTAAAAGTAAATACCAGAACGTAAATAGAGAGAGGTACGAATATGCAGTAGATGTAAGCGTAGGGTTTATTAGTTTTTATTTTTAATAAAATTGCGCTTAAAACGCGCCTAATAAATACCAGTTATGAAACACGCTTGGTAGATATTAATCGCGACTGTAGCGCGGACGAATTTCATTGAATTAATGCATGTAGGCGGTACAAAGGCTGCTCCCACGCAACAATAAATAACATCTCGCTGTATTTTTTTTTAGTCTGATGAGGCCAACACCAGTGACTATTCGTCTCTACTAACATTCATCATTATCATCATCAGCTTATCGTCCACTGCTGAACGTAGGCCTCCCTCAATGAACGCCAAGACGACCGATACCCTGCCACTCGCATCCAACACGGACCTGCCACTGCACGGAGATCGAATAGATCGCTACTGAGATTGTTGCTTAAGTATTTACGGCATGCCTTGTGGGTAAAATCGATTCGAATGCCGTGACTATAATCATTTTTTTACTATTTTTTTATTAAGTATTAGAATACATACATTCATATATGACAAATATAATATTATATACTATTAATAATACTGTAAAATATCTTGAGGTTCATAAGGTACATATTTTATAAAGATAAACAATATTTGCTTAGAATAGGATTTAAATAGCGTGTTGTTGTTTAGTTGTGTACAATTTGAGTCAAAATTGTTAATTGTTTGGTGTCTTCTCTTATTGCAATTATGTGTTTGCTTGTTTGCTGTGTTTATTTGTTATAATATTGTTTATTTATTGTTGTCTTATGTTTACGCGAATTTCACTAAACAAATTTACGGATTTTATCGCGGTTTATTAAGTTTTTACAAGCCCGACGTTTCGGATACTTTACAGCAACCATGGTTACGGGAGGACTGAGGTGTCCGACGTCCTACTGTAACAAAGTTATTTGAAACTACGCTATGTTACATCAATATTTTATTTAGTCCTATCTATGCAGAAGGAAAGAAGAAACGTCGGGCTTGTAAAAAGCTTGAAAAACTTTATAGACCGCGATAAAATCCGTTAATTTGTTTCATTATAATAATATTGTTTATTTTTTTATTAATGAATGTTAGATGAAATAAATAAAAAATATACACATTTTTTTCATGAATTTTTTATTAATTATGAATTTCTATATTCACATAGATGTTATCTGCTGTGTGTAGGCTACTTTAATGGAGTTTTTATTCACAATAGAGCCAGTATTCACAAAACAAAAATGTACACAGGAACGGGACACGCTAGTACATTAAATACCTTTCCAATTAATAGGACTGTCTGTCCAATCGACTGACGTGATGAAACCACAACAGAAGTCATGTCATTGTGTTCCCGCCGAAAACATGAAAACTTTATAATTTTAATTGTTTTTAACGTTATTTCACGTACCTTTTTTATTGTAGCCGCTTAATAAATGGCTTGTAAACTATTTTAGTTAAAATTATAGATAGTTCAACTCAACTTTGTGATGCTATGATAATAATGACGATGACGATAATGATGATGTCGTCATCATTATCATGATGATGAACATCATAATTATGATGATGATGATGAACATCATCATTATGATGATGATTACAATGATGGTGGTGGTGCTGATGATGATGATGATGATGATGATGATGATGATGGTGGTGGTGTTGGAGATGATGATGATGATGATGATTATGAAGTAATTGTGAGCTTTTTTACTGTGATCTTTATGGGGAATTCCCTTGTGCCGCACTCCCATCTGTCACCATTCTGCTTGTTTCTTCTGCGTAACTGTTCGGCTCCTTTCCTAATATCCAAGCGCTGTGATTATTGGTACCAAGATTACCATTTAACGTTTTATGATCTATAGACTAAGCATATAGTTATCCAAGCTCTGTACTATTTGTTTGCCTACCAAACTAATATCATAATAGATCAATCCGATGATAATTCATCACTATCAGCCTCTGTTCGTCTGCTACTGCTGCTGAACATAGGCCTCTCTTAGTGAGCGCTTACGAGTGCCAACGCGCTAACCATTGGGCCAAAGAGGTCGTCAAAATCTTCATTTCGTAAATATAGCCCAAGAGCCCACGACTGATCTGGCCATAGTGGGCTTTTGCTCTAATACGTAAGACTTGAAACAATATGTCATACAAAACCAATAAAAGTGTTCGAAAAAATTATACAAAAAAGGCTCTAAAGAAGCACAGTCTTAAATCTATTTTTGGTCTTATTGCAAGGTGTTCTCAATAAATTTATTTCAATATTATGTAAGCCCGACCATCACTTAAGAGTTTTCTTAAATTATTTAATCAATCAAATTCTCCGTCCAGGTTCAATTGGCATTTTGCATAAAACTTGTTCACTTATAGAAGGGAACTCTAAAATCCAGCGGCTTAATCCGCGGCTGGATGAAATCCGTTAATTTCGAGTCCGCTGCAGAGTGCAAAACAGAGTCTTGTTGTAATGATAATAAATCGCTGAGAGCGCTTGCTGATGACTGTATTTATTTTATTGTTCCACTTGCCACGGACATAAATGATACAAACGACTTTGCCTCTGTGACTTGGTCTTTTCTATATAATATGTGTTGGCTTTATTTACTATACAGGACTCGGACTTAATATGTATATACTAATATTATGTACTCATATGTAATACACACTGCGTGTTTTTCTCAAATTGTGAAACTTAATTTTAACGTAAAAAAAGAAATGTGGTGTCGTGGGACACCAGGTAGAAACGAAGTTCCTTCGGCTAAAAAGAAAGGTATTAAAGGTATATTAAAAAACATGCTTGGATTTTGATTTTATTTTATTTATTATGGGATCCCAAGCAGGTGGTAATGGTGAGCTATCTTCTCTGCTGAAATTAGGATGTTTTTTAATTTCAATAGCCTCGCGAATCATCCTTGGTTGGAATCGGTGTTCTTTTGCGAGGACTTGTGGTTTATCAAATCTAATATAATGGCGAGCGTTGTCTGGAGCGTTGTCTCTTGTATCCGAAACGTCGGGCTTGTAAAAAACTTAATAAACCGCGATAAAATCCGTAAAAGTTGTTTCATTATATAGAAGCTTTATTTTATACAAGCAGCTGCCCGCGGTTTTACCCGCCCACTTTACATTCCCGTGGGAGTACGGGGATAAAGTATACCATGTGTCAATAACAAACAACGTGGCCTTCTATTGGTAAAAAAAATCTAAATCAGTTTAGTGGATTCATAAATTACCCCCCATAATCTCACATAGATACAAACTTATTAAACAATATGTCATTAAACGAATAGTATAGATTAATATTATGTAGATGATAATATATTAAAAATATTAAAAAAAAACCCGCCGCCTCTCATATAGTAAATAAAACAGCGCTTACCTTTGAGCTGGTGTCAATAATAATTTATTAAAAATATGAATTACGCGGCGATGGTGCAAATATTGGCGCTTAATTAAATTTAACATAAGTGTGCTTTTTCGTGGATCGACAGTTGAACATGGAAAATATGCCTGCATACGAGTACAATGATAATATTTCTAGTGTTAATCCTACTAAATATCTTTAATATTTTTACAAGTATTACATCAATTTAGTATTACAATAATCATCATCATTATCAGCCTTGATCTTTCCACTGCTAACATATGCATCACAATGAACGACAAGATGACTTAACCACACCACTCGCTTCCAACACGGACCGGCCACTGCACAGAGATCGTGTTCTCACCTTATTAATGATGATTGATTTTGAAAAAAAATGAGTTTAAAAAATCTTTCATTAAATATTTTGGTATTCATTAAAAGAAGCCTATGTCATACCGAAAAGGTTGATATCATTAATTCCAATATTTATTCAAGATAATATGTAAATCTCATGCTTATTGGTAAGACCAGAAATTGAACGAATAATTTTAAAAAGAATTTTATTTAACTTAATCTGTATAGATGGGTATAATGTAATAGCTATCGTCGCTGAAAAAAATAACAAAGAAAGAGGATTTATTAAAAGTCTGCTACTATCAAAAGTATTGAATTAACTATGCTTTTTCAAGTTACAAAGTATCAAGAGTTTACACTAATAGGTTTCGAGATAAAAGCATTGACCAGATAGAAGCTTACTTTTATTTTATACGAAATCCCCTATTTCTTGGTTATGACCTACTTATGACAAAGACATCGCAGCCAAAGAGATTTGTTTTGTCTTTTTGCAGTGAATTAGTTTTATGTCATAGTAATCGTGAGCCCTTTTTTTAGTTTTTTTCCCTTTCATCTATTATGCAAATATATAATGGTAATGTTTGTGAGCTTAGACGTAATAAGTAAATTTAGAAAATGGTTGTTCGATTTAGAAAAAATCTTTCCCTATTTTCAATGATAACAATATTACGGAGTGACATTGGCGGATCAAAAACAGCCAATTATAATATATAGAACCACATAGACATCACACCATACAAACATTCATAACAAAGTCGAACCCGTAAACGCAGAACAAATCTTCGAAAACCAATTTTTAGTTTCATAGCTTTCATTTGTTTCGAGTTTCATATTTTTAAAAGGGTCGCGATATTTTAAAATCCTTACCATGGATGAGAGCTTTTGTAGTACAGGTTACTTCCTGACTCCGTTTGCTAGGTTTCCACGCATCCACTGAATGGGAATTTTAATGGAGATTTTTCTACTTTTTCACAGACTTTGCCATAATATGTTAATTAATGTGTGGATTGCTTGCATGTTTTTATTTACAATAGGAAACAGGAAGATAAAAAGTATGGTTATTAGATATGGTATTATTTGATTTGATACAAAAAACGACGAAAATGCAAGTAAAATTCATGAATCACGTTAGATTGAGTGTTAAAAATTTAAAATATTAGAAACTAAAAAAAAATACCTTTTGATAAACGAAATTCAATCACTCTGAATACATAAAATGTTACAGTTTGCAACGCAAGTAGTACGGAAACTACGAAGAAACATAAGAAACACCACACTCACACTAACATACGCATTTATAGACCTCTAAGCGAAACTCGCAGTGCTGTCAGTAGTGTGTTTGTGTTTATGTGAGTAGTGAGTAGTTTTCATACCGGTTGATAATTATTATGCTACTACTTATTACAATTTCTTTGAACCGCAAACTTGATTTATTTTACTTTATCCTATACTTTATACTTATTATTATACTTTAGAAATAAATGTAATTATCGAAGAGCGAATGGACAGCCTTGAACCGCGCTCTCATCTGCATTAGTTTCTCAGCTACCCTATCCATTTCGTAAGAATTTGCTTTGTTTCAATAAATTCCGTGCTATTTATTGGCACAGAAAATTACCATCTTACTATAGCTAATATCTTTGTTATTTCAATCTAAATTTGCTAATATTAATAAATGATGATGACCCCGCAAATAGGAACAACCTGATTCGTTGTGCCTAACACCTTAAAAAACATATGAAATATTATCTTAGTACGTTACGAACAAACTATGCCAATTTCCATACAGATATGATATATGTAATAAATTTCTCTAGTCCATTACCAAGTTTAATGGAGTTGGAGACAAAGTCAATAATGACGACATTGCAAGTACGGCGTCATTACACGAGTATTTGGTGAGGTTTATTTTTACGTTTCGTCTCGATTTGGAATTTGCTTTAGGATTTAATTACATCGTCGGTTTGGCATACGCATATACAGTATAACATTGCAGCTGGGCTATACAACTCTAATGACTGATTTTCTTGACTCGTGTTAGTCATTGCAATTTGTACTATCCAGTTTTCGGGTTCGGGTCCAAAAGAATCTTAACGGCTCCTGATAGCGTTTCATATTTGGTGGTTACCGCTGTTGATCCAGGCTACACAGTAATGTCAATAGAATGAAAGGGTCTATGCCCAGTAAGTAATACTAGATGTTTGTGAGATGGAGGAGCTCGTGGCGAAGTAATAAGTAAGGTTAAGCTACGTTTGCCGAGGTTGGTCCACGGATGGGTGACCATCTTTACACACTGGAAATCTGCGTTTAGAAAAGCATGTTAAGTCCAATGGTTAAATGAGCCAATGCTCCGCTGTCATTTGTGGATCTTTGACAGTCGTTACGGGTCATCAAAAGCCCGAAAGTCTGACAACAAAATTTACTAATGTGTATAGTATTACCCAGTGACTGAGTTGTGGAGGTCACATAGGCAGTCGCTCCTTTTAAAACCCTGGTATTCAGCAGCATCCGGTCCGACTGGGACCCGACCCCAAAATGGTTGAGAAAAGGCTAGAAGAATGATGAAGGCTAGAAGATGTATATGAAGAGTATTGTACGTTGGATGGTTGTGAGGAATTAATAATCTTTGCGTTCATCAATCAGTGCTCGGAAAAGATAGGGAACATT
Organism: Lycaena phlaeas; assembly: GCA_905333005.2. Classification (NCBI taxonomy): domain Eukaryota; kingdom Metazoa; phylum Arthropoda; class Insecta; order Lepidoptera; family Lycaenidae; genus Lycaena; species Lycaena phlaeas. The sequence continues at coordinate 18,589,910 of HG995168.1, read as the reverse complement.
ATTAACATGCCGTATCAGTTTAATGGGGCCTTATCATATATAGGCGTTTTTTAAGCTGGTCAAAATCTAGTAGGTAGATTGTTCTAGAAGAATTCGCAACCATGTTATCCATCCTCGACATCAGCCGAGGAGGATAGTGGGCTATAGTTCACAGATGCGCTGGCTCAGTGCGAGTTGGTGAACTTCACATACCTTCAAAGACTTTCAATCTTATCAGGCATGCAGGTTTCCTCACGATGTTTTCCTTCTCCGATGAGCGAACGATAGTCTCGTATTTGGGGTGCACTTAGAAATTAAAAAAAAACCCATTTCAAGGCACACACGGATGGGTCAGGATCGAACCCGGAACCCCTCGCGTAAGAGGCCGAGTCCGTCCACCACTGGACCATCGTCGCTCATATCATATGCTATGCGTAGTACATATTACTAATGAATCATTTATAAATGGTTCGATTTACAATAATGTAAATCGTTCATTTAAGGAATTTTTCCGGGATTGGACAGTGACAGGATGATGATGATGTCAGTGAACTAGGGCGGGCTTGTACACTGCTGGCTCATGCGGTCGCAGCCTCTTACGTTACACGATCCCTGTATCATACTGCCTGTAACTTTAACTTATCCATTTTCCTGACTATGTTTTAAACTAGCTCGAATACTGTTGGAAATGTCCCTGTGCTTTTAGTGTTATTTATAGAGTTAGATATTTAATGTAAAATGGTAATATGTATTTTAAATTAACACGGTTAATTTCGGCTTTCTGGTAGAACCCGTCTGGTTGATTTATTGATAATTAGTGTATGGCAGCGACTTAGTTCAGCTCTTACTTATTTTAGTTATCATGCCATATGTTTTAGTCACACCTTTTATAATTGTGACCTGATACTTTTTTATCTTTGCTCACACATCTCATGTTTAATTGTAGGTAATCGAGAACTTATATAACTATTTTCATGCTTTTAAGTCCAAATATGAGAAAATTCCATATAAACTTCACAACTATAGTGGTCGAATTTTTAAAAATATATCCTTAGTGCTCTCTTACATCATGAAAAAAACCGTTGTATATTAACATTAAAATCCAAGCTTACAAAATATGCTTTCAAACTAAAACCACATCAAAATTGGGTCCAGTCTGAAAAGTGCAACCGACATAATATAAAGACATATTTAAAATTATAATAACATAACTACTAAAAACCATAAAACACATAAACTTACCAATTCAGTATTTACACTCACGATCATAGTATTATTTAGAAAAATGTAAAACATACTAAGCAAGTAACGAAAAATAATTTTAAATATATTTTTATCACCAAGAATTTGCTTTGTTTTTACATAATATTCCCAAAGGCTTGTCGGGAACTCACAATTTGTCGCGTCGCTCTTCAGGGATTAATTATTTTTCATTTTTTTCACTTTTTTATATATTTTCCACAGTAACTTTGATGATAATTAAAACTTATATCAAATGTTGGGTACAATTTTAACACTAGATACTAATCTATGTAAATAAAAATGAATGTTGCTAAGCGCGTTACTCGTAAATGGATCTATTAATTCGGGTAATATGTATTTTTTTGTTTTACTAACATTATAAAATTTTATTATTTTTCAACAAAGGCCTTTAAGTCATGCTTTGCTTGAAAAAAATATGTATTCTTTTTTGTTGGTCTAATGTTGGGATTGGAAAATTAATTTAGAAAATTATATTTCCAAAAATTTCTTAAAACTTCTTTATGTTTGATTTTGTAAATGGATTGACGTGTTGTATTCAAGCATATTTGAAATTTTAATGCAACTCTTTGATTATGTTTTATGTCGTCTTCATCATATTTATTATCAACCATTATCCGTCCACTGCGGAACATAGGCACTCAATGAACGCCGAAACTACTCTCACTTGCCTCTCGCATCAAACATAAATTTAATCGTAAATCAAAGCTCATCAAAGCACCTCGCCAAAGTCAGAAAAGTCAAAATCCATTAATGTAATTACCATCTACATCGTACAACAACTTAACTTAAACGGGTTCAGCGTAACTTAAGTTACAGTAAGTTTTCAAGTAATACCACGGTCCAGGGCTTCATGCACCAATAACATAACTTTACTGTCATAATAATTAATCTCCTAACATAAACTTGATCATCTCCAAACTGGTCTACACAAACAAATAAATATCGCATATCATATTATTTTGGTTGACGTTCATTGAAGGAGGCCTATGTTCAGCAGTAGACGGATGAAGGCTGTTGATGATGATGATGATATTATTTTGAAATACTTGCAATCAATGGATACAAATAATTGAAATAATTAAGTACCAAAGAAAAACTTGTAAGTTATGTTACAAAAAAACATTTGTAAGTGATTAATTTTATTTTAAAGTAAAATACTGTTGTATTGGGTTCACTGATGTGCTGGCCCAATGAATGATGAATGTGATGTACATCTCATTTCTCTCATCAAGGATGGTCTCCCTATTTCAAAGTACCACAGGTGGTCAAGATCGAGCCTGAAGCCTCTGTATCGATGTGGATCTTACACCCACTAGACCATCGTTGTGTTAAAATTAAATAAAAAGGCAAAGGAGCAGTCGAATCTAATGGTTTCTACCAACGCCCTAGACATCCGTACGCCTAGATTTTTTTTTAATTTATTAAGATCTGGATACAAGTCCTTTGCCCCGTACAACCGGATATGCAGATGTGTTGCCCTTTTTTTACATATACCCCCAAAATTAGCCACCGGAAATTAACAAACCGGGCTAAACGCAACAACATCTGTTACTTTACGCCGGTATTATGCGACAGGTACCATCACGATTGTGCTGGCGTAATTCGGCATCAATTCAATGATTATACCTCTTATCAAAAGGTCTTCAAGAAGTTCGAAATGATAAAATGTATAAGATGGACCACGTGATTAAGCGCAGCCTTATGTCAATCCCTTACATTTCATCATTTTCGAACTTCGCTAACGCTTTCTTAATGGCATTTTGGCTAGGCCTCCTGGTTGCATATCAATACGACGCTTATCCAGAGGCATAGGAAAAGTAAGTCTCAGTGTCAGTTATTATGCCTTACACTTCTCTCGGAAATACAGCAAAGCTATTTCAAGCGTACCAACAAATCCATCTCGCTGGTAAAATGAAACGAATATAAAAATATCCTGCGTACTTTGGAGTATGTACGTCACAATGTCCACAGTCCGAGGTATAAACACACTCATAAACAAACTCTCCTATTTACATTTAGATTCACCTAATAATTGCCTCGTTGAGCAGGATTAACAATCGCAACCGCATGGGCGACGCCACAGTACCGATATATCCGCTTAACTAGATACGCTTAACGGAATAGATCTCTCACTAAGCTTTTAGTTCTAAACTTTTTTATTGAGTAAGTGTTGTGTATTTGTATTTTTCATATCAAGAAATCCCCTTCATCAAATTCTTTATCATCACTGTCTGAACATCAACCTTCAATGAACGGAATGTTGGATACTAATATTATAAGGATAGAAAACTTTGAAAGCTAATACAATTATTTTACTAACAGAAAGATGATAACACTATTTAGAAGTGACATAGGCTATATTATATTTAAAAAAAAATAAATTGGAAAAATAAAACCAAAGTAATTGTTGATAAGAAAAAACATATAAAAATAATAGTGAAGAATCCAATAAATTATTAGTTGAAGTTCATAAAAAGATACGTTCAAGTGAAGATGATATAAAAAACCTCCTACAAATAAATACAGTGTCCCATTTAATTTTACCTAATAGTAACGTCAAGTCTATCGTAATATGATATGTATTATGAAGGTTCATGGCATCATTTTTCATTAAATCATTTTATCTGCACTTGTTCAAAGTAAGGGCTTGATATAGAAGACACATCTTTTCATACGTTTTTAGTAATAAAAATATAGCGGTAGTGATGGTCCAAAGCATTTTGCTTTAGAAACCTGATATCAGTGATGTGCACAACCAATAGTATCGATGGAAATTAGAATTAAATTTTAGATCTATTTAAATTTCTTTTATGATACGCTAGCCTCTTTACGTCACGTTGCTTTTTTTAATCAGTCACGTACGTTAAAAGAACATAACTTGGACAAATATCTTAAAGTAAAGCTGTTGGTGTCAAGTATTCGAACTGCCAGATGTATTATACTACCGGATGAAAATATTTGATAAATCTTTTAGTTGGATAGTCAAACAGGCAGATTTTAGCCACCTAATGGTGACCATCATCGAATGGTCCGCGTCGCCGTCCTAAGCATATTTATTTATTTTATTTATTTATTTATTAATTTTCACTTATAGGATCTAAATAATGATCACTTATGATCGTCTTAGCGGTTAAGTTTATATTAAGGGTTCGCAATGCGCCTTTGTCAGAGACGATACACACAAGAAACTCTGCTGGGTTCCTATAATTTTTTTAATTATTATCTAAAAGTCATTTAATACTCATATCCAGGCAGCTCTGCCTGTCTTTTGAAACAGGCAGTGTAATTACTATCAATTACTTGCTTCACCGAAACACAGCAAAGATGTTTCAAGTTTCTTATAGTGACTAGCGACACCCTTTTTAGACATTCATACAAACAAAGTTTATGCATTGCCCTCCTAATCTCTCTATCCGAATGGGCCACTGGAAACTCACAAACACACAAAACGCAATATCATATCAGTCACTTTACGCCGGTATTATGTTAGCAAGAGGTACCACTTCGATTGTGCCGGCCCATCCGGTGGAAAACAATTTGGCATTGTTTAGCATGTTTTAGGTTCTATGGTCTTATACGAATCAAATAATTTTTAAAAATTGAAACGGGATGTAACGACCTTCGAAGATTCGAATGATTTAGAAGCCTCTTAAATGCAAAGAAACAATCGAACGCTTTCTTTTTATATTACCTGTAGATAATAATTTTTATCATACAAATATCGATATGTCGCATCCCTATCATACTCAACACACGAAGTAGTAATTGTATCGTATTGAGCCGTGCGGCTACATTCCATTTAACTTTAGGGAGGATCCTCTAACCTCATCTTAACGATGGTGCTTATGAATTTCATTAATCTCCTGCGACTATTTAAGCACGGTAAATTGTGTATTTATTATATTACTTACTTGGTGGATTCGACCGTATTTCTTGGAATAACCATAGATTGTAAGCTGCAATGGGCGCCACATATAGCCAAGTTGGCAAATAGACTCGGTACTGCGACTTTTGCGATTAAAAAAATAAGAAAAATGACAGATGTAAATACGGCGCGATTAGTATACCATGCTTACTTCCACAGTCTAATGTCTTACGGCATTCTACTGTGGGGGAATGCGGCGGATATTAATACGATTTTCTTGTTGCAGAAGCGAGCTATTCGAACTATATACTGTTTGGGCCCCCGGGTATCATTGAAAGAAAAATTCAAAGAAATTGCCATCTTAACTGTAGCTTCTCAGTACATACTTGCTAATGTGATGTACGTCCGCAAAAATATTAATGACTTTTTAAAAAAATGCGACCATCACAACATAAATACTAGGAACAAATATAAATTGAATGTTCCATTTTTTAGACTTAATAAAGTTAGTACTTCTTTTATGGGACAATGTATACGATTTTACAATAGGATCCCAGAAAACGTTCAAAATCTTTCCATTAATAAATTTAAGAAAATTGTTAAGGAACGTTTGTGTGGTAAAGCGTATTATGAAATAAAAGATTTTATTGAAGATACCACACCTTGGGAATAAGACACTCACTCATAAGGTTTTATACAATGTATAAATTATAAATTTCATAATTTGTTATTTAGACGAAGCGAAACCTTGGAATTAAATTGCTCTTCTATAAAGCTGTTTTATCTAGAATGTAGATAAATTTTGAGCCTGCAGTGTATTGAACTAAACTTGTGTAAAGGTGAAACGTATGACATGTCATGCTCGCTTACGCTACTGCAGTGGTGGCGTTGTGGGATGGGTCTTCCACTTCCCTCTAATATGCGGAAGAGGTTGACGCTGGCTCACGCGTCCAGGCCTATGTGGAGGTGCTGCTGTGGTGGCTGGTCGTGTTATGCGATTTCTACCTAGCTGAGTTTCTTTTTTTTTTATTAACATCCACTGGTTTGTTTTGGATATTGCGGGGTCTAAATTTATCTACTTATTCACTTTTCTTAGGATAAAGATCTTAGGATAAGACTGTAATAAATGTGTTATAGTAATAAGTGTATGTAATTATGTATGTTTATAAAAAATTGTAAACTATATTTTGAAAGGAGCAACCCAACAGAGTTTCTTGCTGAATTCTTCTTATGTACTATACTAGTATAGTATTATGTATTGTTTGTATTACTATTTTTTGTAATATTGTATTTGAAAAGACTAGTTCCACTGAGTTTGTTTCGCCGGTTCTTCTCAGTGGACTTACTTTGGAACCGGTGGTAGACTCAATTGACCTTCAAAAAGATACTTGGATAGTACTATTTTGAATAAAATTTTTGACTTTGACTTTGACTTTGACTAGCTGTTGCCCGCAGCTTCGCCTGCGTTAACTAAGATTTACAACGGGATCTTAGCGGGATGATATATCTTTACCGATAAATGGGCTATCGAACACTAAAATGTTTCATTAAAATCCGACCGATAGTTCCTGAGATTAGCGCATTCAAATAAACAAACTCTTTAGCTTCATATCTTAAGGATTAAAAGCATGAGTAAAATAAACTCGTTTAAATGTAGTCCAAAAAAATCAAAATTTCTGAATAAAATATGATTTTTGTGCCTCATTCGACATAGATAGGTATAGTGTGTCGTGGACTTTTTTGTAGATATTTATAAGATCTACAATTAATTAGAACATTTTATGGTTCTATCTTTTATAGTTTAGGCAGCGTACGCAAAATAAATTACTTTTCTGGTTGATTTTTTACACCTCGTGTCCGAAAAACCCAAATATCTTACGGAACCCTGTTTTTTTCCAGAATAAAATTTAGCCTATGTTACTCGTGGATAATGTAGGTTTCGAATGGTGAAAGAACTTTTGAAATCGGTCCAGTACTTTATGAGCCTATTCATTACAACCAAACAAACAAAGTTTTGCTCTTTATAATATTAGTGTAGATATATAGGATAGATAGATTTCGCCATAACTTCAAAACCGATCGTCCAATTTTAATCATTCAAAGTCAAATATTATCTACATAAACTGTACTTAGTGATGAAATAATTTATTTTGATAAGGATCCAAAGCATGAATAAAATAAACGGATTTAAATGTAGTCCAAAAAAATTATAAATATCTAAATAAAAAAATGGTTATTGTGCCTCACTCGACATAGATAGGTATAGCGTGTCGCGGACTTTTTTGTAGATAATTATAAGATCTACAATTAATTAGAACATTTTATGGTTCTATCTTTTATAGTTTAGGCAGCGTAGGCAAAATAAGTAACTTTTCTGGTTGATTTTTTACACCTTGTGTCCGAAAAACCCAAATATCTTACGGAACCCTATTTTTTTCAGAATAAAATGTAGCCTATGTTACTCGTGGATAATGTAGCTTTCGAACGGTGAAAGAATTTTTGAAATCGGTCCAGTACTTTTTGAGCCTATTCGTTACAACCAAACAAACAAACAAACAAACAAACAAACAAAAAATCAAACCTTTCCTCTTTATAATATTTGTATAGATGAATTACAATTGCCTGTTTTTTGGTTAAGGGTTTGAAGTTTCCTCAAAATAACAAAACGGGACTTTTAGCATCACTCTGTAGTCCATCTGTCTGTCAAACCCTTTTGCCGTGTGGAAGTCACACTCCACGGCTGGAGGGGGGCAACACCCCATCTATCTTATCCAATGGTGACCAATCGACTCGCGTTGCGTCCGATGAAGGTGCATTTATCCACTAGGGCCATGAGCATAGCTACATCTGAAAAAAAAAGCTTACTCATATTTGCAACATATAAGTGCATTTGGATATGGATTCTAATGATCACCTACCTTCACGTGAATGGACCCCCCCCCCATTCACCCCTTCTATTTCATGCTTACATAGTTTAAATACGACACCGGTATGCCGAAGGGTCAGATTACCAGGTCTACAGGCGGTTGCTAGTTCGAATCCCGCAAAGTACATTTATTTTGTATGATGAATACAGGTCTCTGCACGTTTTCATGGGCGTGTATTTAAAATATTTATGTTTTTTTTTTTAATTTTTCCGTTACCATAAGATACCCCGTGGTAATCTCGTTAGATCTTAATCCTTCTTCCTAGCCCCGTAGCTAGGTTAGCGTGGTGTAATTATTGGCTTAAATTTATTCATAGAAAGCTGTAAAAACGTTTGTTTGGTAAAGACTATTATGAAATAAAATATTCTACTTTAAGAATGAGACATTAACTCTTATTTTTACAAGACTTTAAAATTTTACATGGTGTACCTAATATAAATTATGTATTTAATTTTTTTGTGAAAAGAGCAACCGCAAAAAGTTATTTTCTCGTTTTTCTAAGAGAATCCTGCATCTCAATTTTTTTTTTAGCTTTTACTTTTTTTGACTACTTTCTTTTTGGTGAATTATAAGTGTACAAGTTGCTAAATATAGATATTTTAATCTGATGTGATTGTTGTTTATTAAACGATAATACTACGTTGAAGTAGATTCTTATTTTGTTTCACTTCTTGTTTCCTTAATTGTCTTATAAATCTAGTATTCTATATTAAGCTTAACACATTAAATACATGTGAACTTAGCACATAAACGTACATTCCATTAGACCATTAAACACAATTAATGGGTGTACTATAAAGTGGTTGATTTCTCTTGTAGTAAATTTGCTCAAAAATTTTATATAGCCTTTAAACTAGAGAGAAAATCTAAGTTTATATCATCAAATTCAACTTGTTTAAAAAAATACATATTCTGCCGTGTGCCGACTGGCATACATATCTGATGATAATTTTTTGGTCGACGTCGCCCATTCGCGTTCGAATCGATTTCGAACGAAACGATCGATTCGAGTCTGGCCGAATTTTTTAAAAGTATAACTTTATACTAACCGTAGCTGTTACCCGCGGATTCGCTCGCGTTTAATGTGGAGTAGCGCAGTTCTGTACGTACGTATAGTAAACACAGACAGTTTTTTTTTAACTACCCTGCGAACTTTCATCTCCTATTTCATGCCTATATAGGTAAAAATCTTAAAAACGGTGGAACAATTATTAATGGTTATTTAATTCTTATCAAGTGTCTAAATGCAAAGTTTCATGGCGTCATCTTCTATGTATAATGACGAACTTCCATACAAACTTTCATCCCCTATTTAAACCCCTCTTAGCTTTTTTTCGCTACAATAAGTAGCCTATGTCCTTTCTCAAGCTCTAATCTATCCCTGTTTCAAAATTCATCATAATCGGTTTAGTGGTTTAGGCGTGAAAGCGTAACAGACAGACAGACAGAGTTACTTTCGCATTTATAATATTACTAGTAAGGAAGTAAGGATATAAACAGACAGACGGCTCTTTTCTTTATTTTTTACTCAACATATAAAAAATATATTGGCTAACGCATAACTTAAAGTGTTAGAATTTAGGCTTTAAAAAACGATTTGTTACCTATACAGATTATGAAATAATTAAAATTACCATAATCCAAGCCATAAATTTGTGGAAATACTTGATCAACATTTTCAAGCGTAACGTTAGGTTTTATCATCCGCAAAGCTCGTTCATAATGAAAATTATCTTTGTACCTAAGATTCATGTTGCACGTGCGGCGCATATGCGTGCTGTGACTGCGGTCTCCGTGCATGGCTGTGTGCACATGCTAAATACGGATGCGGAGTGCGGATTAGTTCATACAATTTCAGCTGTAATTATCAATTGTAATAACGGAAACATGTAGATTATAATACAGAAGAATGTTGTTTTTCCATATAAATTATTTTGGTAATTCTTCTTCTTCTTCTTCTTAGCGTGTCGATGGCTACCTAAATTTTATCCGCCCAGAACTCAGCTACGAGTATTCCATTCTCAGTAGCGTCCATTAAGTCCTGCAATGTGCAGGTGGTAGGGCACGCAGGACACGACATGAGATGGTCCATTGTTTGTGGGACGGCACCACACATGCACTCCATATTGGCGGGGTCTGTGAATCCCCACCGAACACAGTTATCCTTGCTCCGGCCGACCTGAGTTCTAAGTCTATTCAAGCACTTCCAGGTCGGCCACGGCAGCTCGTGTCCAGGTGGGGGGCTCTCGGACGGTGAGACAAATGGCGTAGGGAGCGGAATACTATCTCGCTACAGTCGAATTCCAGTTTGGGATCGATTTCCTGAAAGAGGGTGGACACAACTGGCGAAACTGTTGCGGCTTTTTAGCCTTTGCGGCACCGGGGTGTGATGGTGCATAGGATGTCGCGTATCCTTCTCCATATTAGCCCTTTCACTGGAACATGCTACCGCTCTGCGAACCTCTGGTGGAGCTATTCCTGCTAGGGGGTACAGCTTTGGGACCGGAGTTGGCTTTAAACAGCCAGTGATTATGCGGCATGTTTCATTTAAAGCTGTATCCACCAACTTTGCGTGAGCTGAGCGACTCCACACTGGGCATGCATATTCGCCTGCGGAGAAACAGAGCGCCAACCCAGAGGTTCGCATAACGCCTGGCGAAGCACCCCACCTCGTAGAGATCAGTTTACGTAATAAACTGTTGCGGGCGTGCACTTTCTGCTTGATGTGTTCGCAGTTTTTACGAAAGGTGAGTGACCTGTCGAGAAAAATACCCAAATATTTGGGGTGGTCACTGTGTGCTATGGGAACTCCACACCAGGTAATATTCAGTTTTCGCCCCGCCTCTCTATTGCGAAGGTGGAATAAGGAGGATAGGGTTTTACTCGGATTAGGTCTTAACGAATTAGCAACATAATAGGGTGTCAATATGTTGAGCGCCTCAGTCAGATTGGATTCAACTTCCTCGAAACTAGGGGCTTGAGAAGTGAGGGCAAGATCATCCGCATAAAGGAAGCGGGATGTGCTCGGACTAGATGGTTGGTCGTTGGTATAGATATTAAAAAGAAGCGGGGCGAGTACGCTACCTTGAGCCAGACCATTTTTTTGTGCTCTCCAACGACTCTTATCCGAAAGAAGGTGAACCTGGAAACGGCGATTGTGAAGCAGTTCTCGAAGTACTTGAACAAACTTGTAATCTTTTGTTAGAGAATTTACTTTCCACAGCAGCCGTCTCAGATTCACTGTATCATAGGCCGCCGATAGGTCGACAAACACCGCTCCTGTCACCATACGCCTCTGAAACCCATCCTCGATATGCTGCACTAGGTTGAGGGTTTGGTTGACGCAGGACTTGGCGGGTCTGAAACCAAATAATTAAATATTTTAAGAACATATCAAAAATCTGCCTGAGTTTGGGGCTTACTATCCCATAGACACTCCCTTCTAATAGGTAGAAAGCTATTTTTCCTTTCTTGGTATTTGCCTGCTCAATTTTTTCTATTTATTAATCTTTTCATATTGAAAAGTCTAATAAATATAATATTTTACTCTCTCTACCCTTCCATTCGGTTCATTTCTATATCAATAGGAAGTCATATGATGGCTATACGTTACCTTCATTTTCCCCACCACTATAATAGGCCACCGAAATCTCACAAACAGCACGAAACGCGAGAGTATTCTTCGATCCCTATAACAAATTTCAAGTCCTAGTAATAATAATATTATTAGCACTTGAAATATGTTATAGGGCAAATTTGACTTACTCATATAAATGAGTAAATCAAATTTGCCTTTCGTTATAAACTACATACAATTTTCTAAATTCCTATCTGTTCCTGGTATTTATATTGTAACTTTGAACGTCTGTTATAATAGCTTATATTTACATACCATGAGGTTGCGGTTAGCACAATGAGTGCATACGGGCCAGCGTCAAATAGTACTGCCAATTGAATTTAAAGCGAACAAGAGTCAGACTGTGTATATTAAATTCTATGTGTTTCATATAAAGTATATATAAATATGTTTCACGTTTGTGGTTGCACTTGCACGAAACTCAGTGGACTTGTATGAAACGTTTATATGTCATAGGTATGAAAATAGTTCATAAAGTATTAGATACGTGATTGGGGTGTGGCGGACCAATCATAGCGCCACAATCCTGAATCGCGCTATCGGAATTCTACAACCTGATCGCTATATATACAACATCTGACACAATAGCTAGTGGGCTTCGGCCTGGCCAAGCATTGCACGTCGTTCGGTCGGAGATCTCTCTTTGGGGCCAACCACTATAATTCCCAACAAGGGCGTCAGAAATAATTCATGTGGCAGAGGTTTGCTGGGTTATCTAGTGTGTCTAAAGTAACGTTATTTTTTGTTGCGCTTTTTTCAACACCACTTTTTTATTTAATTACCCACAATAAGGAGATAGGTTGTTGGTCAACGTCGCACATAAACGTAAATAAGCTGATCCGGGATAAGTATGACATTTTTAAAAAAATATTTGTTCTACAGACTTTGCGGTTAAAATCATCGTCCGCAAACGTGGCGGGCGCAACTTGAGAAGTCTGCTAACCACAGCCCTCGCGATTCCGCTAATTGCCTACTGGTGCAACGGAGTCCGCAAATCGCACACATCACGCGCGTAAGCGCTTCGTGCGATGTGCTTTAATTTCCTAAAAAGCTAGCTTTACCCTACGCACCACCCACTAGTATAAATTAGAAGGAAAGAAGTGACTAAAATATTGCAATTCATTGGAATGATAGTGACGCCATCTGTCGAAAATTAGTCGTTACAACTCAGAAACTTATTGGGCTCAAGTACAACAACTTTACTAACATCATAATGCATAGTTTACGATTCTATAAAGGACATACAGAGTACAGACAAACGTCCATTTTGTATATTATAAAGATACATATTTTCATTTTACATATAATATATTATGGGCCGTGTGTGTTTATGTATTAGATTAAGTACCTGTAGCAGTGTTTGTTTCTCAATAAATGTTTTCTATTCTATTCTATTCTCTATGTATACGCATTCTACAGAATCTGCCGATTCACGAGGCGGACGTGGGTGTAAATCGCTTCGTGAGTTTCTAGCCTAAGACAATTTTACCAGTAGGAGCGATATGCATATAAAATTAAGCAGAATAATGGTAATAGTTTACTTATTTCCTAAATGCTGCGTTGATGTTTCTGTGAGAATGCCAGGACAGTGTAAAGACAATACACCTCAACTAGTCCCACACGAAATCGTTTTTATTTTTTTTTGCTTAACTTTTTCAACCTACTATCATGATCATAAAAGATAAAAGATACAGTAACTATAAATCCACACGGGGCCAACAAAATTGACTTATCACGAAATACAAACTGTAACAAGTATTGAAACCTTAAAAATGTTATCGCTTTTCCGATGAAAAGTCACTAGTACAAGCTCAACTGTGAAATGCTTAGGTGGCTATTGTCGAAAATTACATTCGAATGAGTACGGATTAGGTTTAAGGGTTCCAGGATTTAATATTATGATAGCTGGATGTCTCTGGTCGGGTAAGATAACGTTCTCATATTAATGTTTTATGGATGTTCATTGGTTCATTCTTTAGTAATATTACGGTTTGTGAGTTTGGATTATGTAAGAGAAAAGTAAGGAAAATATTTAAACCACATACCACCATATGGGCACGGGTCTTCTCCGTCTCCTCCTCGAAATTAGGTGAGGAGCGAGGACCATCGTTCACCGATGCACTGGCCCAATGTGAGTTGGTGAATTTCGCACCTTCAAAGACTTTTTAATCTCATCAGCACCTCTAGACAAATGGCAACGCTAAACGAATAGAATAAGTATTCTATTCTAATCATTTAATGTTTATGCCACTTGTCTAGTATAGGTTTCCTATTTTCTTTCTCAGTTGAGAGAACGTTGGTTTAGATGCACTAACCAATTAAGAAAAACTCATTTTAAGGCTTCCTATTTTCTTTCTCAGTTGAGAGAACGTTGGTTTAGATGCACTAACCAATTAAGAAAAACTCATTTTAAGGCTTCCTATTTTCTTTCTCAGTTGAGAGAACGTTGGTTTAGATGCACTAACCAATTAAGAAAAACTCATTTTAAGGCTTCCTATTTTCTTTCTCAGTTGAGAGAACGTTGGTTTAGATGCACTAACCAATTAAGAAAAACTCATTTTAAGGCTTCATAGGTAATATCGAACACGGACCATTCAAGAGGCTAAAGCCATTTCCACTGAACCATGGTCAAAAAGATTTTCGGTTTCGATTAAGTGGGTTTAATAATTTCTTTTAACATTATAATTCTAAGTTATCGCTGAATTCCATTAGGTACAAAATGACTGTTGTTGTTAATAACATAAGCTGCTAAGCATTAAACTTTTAGGACTGTATTATATACCATGTTTTTTTTTCTTTCGTTAAATTTAGATAGGTAATGCGGTTACCATTCGGATACTTAAACACCTAAATAACTTACAAGCAATCATACTGAGTGTTAATATATATGTACTGCACATATTTATCCTTAAAATATAATTTATTATGAACAAGACAACGCAAATGACCTCAAGGAAAACCTTTTCCTAGAAAACACTGAATGACAAATTCCCTAAAACCACGTGTACAAAACACTGCAGAAAAACCTCAGTACTTACTCATTTTATTAATAAACAAAAACCTCACACGCAAAAATAAAACCCATAACTGCTAGAAATCTAAAACTTCTAACAAATTTATGCTTTGAATGAAAAATTTTTTACGAAACTTCCAAAAACTATTTCCAAGGCCCTTAGTACCTGTGTAAAATTTGGCGGAAAAACTATTTTCAGCGGCGTTCCGTAACGAAGTTGTTCGGGCTATTAGAGTATAAGTTTTTCAACACTTGCCGGGAACTACATTCACATTTAGTTAATAATTGTTTGACGAACAAGAAGTTTCTTACAATTAAGGTTTTATTTATCAGATAAACCCACAATGGCTTTGATAAAACAAAACAGACTTTTTTTTAATATTAGTATATTATGTTAGTAGAGAGTAAAGCCACCTGTTTGTAAGTGATCAGCTTGCCCTAGAACGTTGACTAGTTCATCTGGATCTTAAGCAGGTTCAGCTTGAGAAGATGAGATAATTTATGCACTGTCGATTCCGAAGTGCAAAATTCGGTGCCAACAAACATGCAAAATGTTGAAAGAAACAAATAATCCCAGGTTGTACATACCCAACGGATAAACATTTTTATATATAGAATATTGTGTTTATAGACAGTCTGTTTACCTGATAGTAAGTGATAGCGATATCCATAGACATCTGCCACACCAGAGGACTTTTTTATCTGTTCCCTTTTTCATAGATACAGTTAACACGAGAGACAATATTATTAGTCCTAAAAGTCCGCAATATTTTCTAGGCCTATGTTCAACGGTGGATGGAAATAGGTTGATGATAAAGCTAACAAAAGCCTGTTAATAACAGAAGGTACGGTTTCAATCACTGGCTTCAGTTATAACCAAAAATTAGCGAATTTCGAGCATATTCATAATATATTTCATATTAGCGCTCCAAACGATATCTGTCGTGTTATCAGTTGACATAATAATGAAAAATGCCCATCACTCTCTTTAATCTTTGCTTCAACTGTGGCTTAACGAGTATTTAATGTAATCGCATTATAATTAATTATCGAAAACCCGTTGAAGCTATTTAGTGAGCTTTTAAAACAATGTTTATGGGTTATTCATTTTTATGTTTATTTGTGTAAAACTAATGGTACATTAATTAAATCTCGAACGCCGTTACGAAAAATAGCATGGCGATCGTGTGTATTTTATCAATCACAATATATACAGCATTAGATGGAGAGTCTGATTATGATGAAGATACAAAGAATCTCCATTCACATATAAATTGATGCTATAGGTGTACAGCATTAAGATGTTACTTAGGGTTGTTTTAATTTAGTTATACCCACGCCTTTCCAATTTAGTAGGGTTATGTGCCCCAGCTGTACACTGTTGTGTCAATTATTATATTAGCTCCAATTTATTGTTGCATAATTTGGGCGGTAAAATGGCGGATCGTAAATGCTTTTCTATACTAATGATATTATAAAAACGACATATTTGATTGTCTGTTTATTTAGGTTGAATACGCCCCAAAACTACTGAACAGATTTGAAAAATCCTTTTTGATTCTACATTATAAAATATTTATATGGGGATATGAAAACTAAGATAGTGTGACCAAAAAGAAATACCAAAAAAATCCATACGTCGCGTACTCTGTGAAAACTATTGACAATAGAGCAAAATGAGTAAAAACAGTAGTAACTGTTTCATAGAATACGGTAATGTCTCCAAAAAGTTTGCGATACCATATACCTACTTAAGTTACAATAAATTACACAAGTCAAGCTATATACACACATTGAATCATGAAATCGGTTTAAAATAATAAGATATATAGAAAAGCGGACAAACGGAAAGTCAGTTCCAGTGATAAGCGATGTACATACACCCGCAGCATATTTTGGAGATGCGTTGCCGGTCTAGACAGTTCATACAAAAAAAAAGATAAAAATCTACAAACCATAAATTTGTTTTCTTAAACAACTAAATAATAATGCTCAAAAGAACGTTAAAACGCGATTACCAATAACACGCGGTTTCACCCGCCTACTTCTCATTTCCGTGGGAGTACAGAGATAAATTATAGCCTATGTGTTATTCTGATGTATAAGCTGTATTATTGTAAAGTTTCATTAAAATCCATTCAGTAGTATTTACGCGAAAGAGTAAAAAACATCCAACACAAACTTTCACGTTTATAATATAAGTAGGAAGTAAGATTGTATTATATGATTAGAACGCGAGTGAATTTAAATAAAGTACTACTTACAATTATCTTGAAATATTTGAAAACCATGCGAATAAAACACATCATACATTATCTATGCTGATTTGAACGTCAATTTGAAGATTTCTTCATATTTCCACACAATTTACATACAAAATATAGAAGGTCATGTCTCGTTCGAGTTGGGAACTAGAAACTTGCAGACATCCTGGACGCTGTAACCGACAGCCCAATTAGGTCCAACTTTGAAGTACTCGGAATGCTTAATATCTTTTGCAAGATTCCCTTAATTAGCACATGGAGCGAGTCGTCTGAAGTGTGACTTTAATGTATTGTTAACACTTCACAAAATGTCACGCAAATTTAAAATAACTATTTATAATTATTATACTATTTTATTTTGCGACGGTGGTCCAGTGGTGGACGGACTCGGCCTCTTACGCGAGAGGTTCCGGGTTCGATCCTCACCCGTTCGTGTGTGCCTTGAAATGCGTTTTTCTAAATTTCTAAGTGCACACGAGACCATCGTTCGCTCACCGGTGAAGGAAAACATCGTGAGGAAACCTGCATGCCTGATGAGATTGAAAGTCTTTGAAGGTATGTGAAGTTCACCAACCCGCACTGGGCCAGCGCGGTGGACTATTGGCCCATTACCCTCCTCGCCTGATTTCAAAGAAGGAGACCGGTGCCCAGCAGTGGGACATATAAGGGTTGATACTTTACTTTTTTATATACTATTTTATAACTATACTCTTAGCCCCCGTTAGCACGAGCGCTTAAAAAAGCTCGCGCTAAAGCTCGAAGCGAGTTTGACAAGTTCAATTCGATTAAACACTCCACGTCGGAAATTCAACAGTGCTCGATAAAAAAGCGTTACGCTATAAAACGGCCCTGTGTGAACAGATACATAGGTATTGTATCTAACAAATGCTTTTTTAACGCTCGCTATAAATCGCTCATTACACGATAAAATTCCAAAAAAAATCTAATATATATGTCGCAGTCATCTGGTTGAATCAGTCATTTGCTTGTATCACTAGCGCGTTAATCAAATGACGACATTTAATTGAATGACTAGGCCGAACGTTGATTAAACAAGCGTCGCTCAACGTCCAACTAGATAGCGGATTGTAACATAGCCCTTTGAACAGAGCGGACGTAAAATCAGTCAGGTGATTGTAATTTAGTTCTTTTTATTACCACCGCGGCGTTAGTAGTCACCAAAACAAATATGGCGTACAACAGCTCGCGCAGATAACATTGCCTTGATATTTTTTTTGACTAAATTTACATTAAAGTGACTTATTTGTAATAAAATAGTGTGACAGCATGGATTTACCTATTAATACGCCGCCGCCGGCTACTTTTAAAGAAAAATTTGAGATGAAACTAACTGAATACGAACAAGATAATCAAGGTTAGTTGAATGTTATGGATGATGTTATGTATTTGGGCTTTGTAAGTTAGTGTTCTTGTTGCCGTGAACACAATTACAATTTATTATGATTTTATATTCATGTCCTCATTATTTTTATGTAAAGGAACTCGTAAAACTTATGGCCACCCTAAAGAAATATTACAAAGTCAGCTATATCCCATTCAACGACAATGCTAAATGTTGTTCAGTCAAGACGTTGAACGTTACATTCAACAACTTGACGAGTTGTCCTTTAGTCATTCAATTAAATGTCGTCATTTGATTAACGCGCTAGTGATACAATCAAATGACTGATTTAACCAGATGACTGCGACATCTATATAACTAGTAGCACCCCGCGTACTTCCCTTTCCTTGGGGAGTGTGGTGATAAATGGCCTATGTGTTATTCTTTCTTTTTTCTGGTTTTTTCTTTCTTTTATTATTTCTTTATTCTCATGTATAAGATATTTATAATTTAGACTAAAACACAAATTATAATTAAGACTTTATAATGATCAAAGTCAAAGTCAAAGTCAAAAATTTTTATTCAAAATAGTACAATCAAAGTATCTTTTTGAAAGTCAATTGAGTCTACCACCGGTTCCAAAGCAAGCCCACTGAGAAGAACCGGCGAAACAAACTCAGTGGAACTAATCTTTTCAAAATCATTGTAAATCTATATCATTTTAAAGTTTTATAAAAATCCATTCAGTAGTTTTTACGTGAAAGAGTTAACATCTGTCCATACTTATAAACTTTCGCGTTTATAATATTAGTATCTATAATATATTATTATTATTATGTATATCTCTATACTATAACATGTGGAAGCATTTATAAAAACATTCAACCCTAACGAATGACGAATTTGTCCTTATAAGGGGATTGAAAAAATATTTAATGGACTACATAAAGTATGCCCAGGAATGAATTGTTTGGTGAACTTGACGTGGACAACTTTTTTAATCTTCTCAGCCATAAAGGATTCCTTACGTTTTAGATACTTGATGCAAAAGTAATTTCCAACGATTTAACTGACAAACAAATAAGAGCATTTAATGAATTATTACGTCATTGTCTTTGTTGATTTTTGAGGATATAGAGATTAATTTTCAATATATTCTTTAATCGTTTAATCATCATCATCGAACATATATTGTTTTTTGTTTTCATTCATACACATTTGGAAAGTATAAAAATTACATATATGTACTTTGAAATCAACAATCGCTTTGTAATTCTTTAAATTCTTACTTCTAGTATCTCTAAAGATAAAACCACAACTCCATTAAAATAGCTTCTAAATTTAAAATTCAAATACATGAATTATCTACATATCAACTTGTAATAAACTTCGAGAAGTTTCCGGGCAACTGTCAAAAGGCACTAATATCGTTGAAACAATACTTAGCACATTGGATGTCGAATTTCTTGAACAAGTGGATAATTATAATTAAATTATAACCAGTTGTGTTATTTTGGTGTAAAACTACGACAAAACGTCGCTAAGCAAGGATTTATCGAAATTTTAAAAAGGTTTATTAAATATTTAGGATATATTTAGGATTAATATGCCTAATATTTAGATTATTAGTATGTTATGTATATTTTTATGGACGTTCGACTTATTCATTGATATTATGTTATCTTGAAAAGTATCTTTGGGCTATTTTATTTTTAGGTTATTTGTATTAGTATCGTATCGTAAAAATGTGACATGAAGTTTGAAATATTCGAAAAATAGGTTTCGTTCAAATTTCGAATTGATCGATCGGATTTTGAATATTAATTAAACAATAAGGCGACAAAAAGTACTAAAACAAAAACCTTTCTGCCTAATGATTTTCTTTACTTGGCCACTTGAGTGAGAGATCGAAATTTCTTCTATATTTATTAGTTCATCGATGAAGGAAAACATCGTGAGTAAATTTGCATGTCTGAAAGATTAAAAGTATTTGAAAGTGTGCGAAGTTGATCAACCTGGGTTGATCTAGCGCATAGATATAAACTATAGCCCAACACCCTCTTCGCCTAATTTCGAGGGAACCCAGCAGTGGGATAAAAAAAGTTAATACTTTACTCTGTACATATTCACATAAATAACTAAAAATTAACGTTTCAAACTATGTACGCATGAAACATGGTGGACACCATTATTAATCGGTACATAATTATTTAACATAACAATCCTATCTAAATCATGACAAATGTTTGGATCACATCTGATTACACATATTGATCTGGGTACGTTTTCGGCCATTAGTATGACAAATGACATTCCAAGATGACATTGACACAAAGTCCTTTATTATCACTGTAAGATCCACTTCACACTGACAACGTGTTTTCCGTCGCGATTTTATAAACGCATAGATGGATAGCACCGTTCTGTTGAAGTACTGTTAAGAATATACACTAAACACGGTAATTTACGTTTGAAAATATCTAATAACACGGTACAAATTCGAAATAAAATAAAATAAAATAAAATCACAAAAAACTAAAGCTCTCACAGAATAGTTTACTGAAATATTTTGACTGGGACCAAAAATTCAGATAAACGAATCGCGTACTGACTGACCAGCGCGTCGATATTCTAATTGGCGCGTGTTCAGATTTGACATTGTATCGTTTGATCCCGGATAACTAACAATTTCAAAGGATGGATTTGGAAGTTGAATAAATGTCCAGCAATAGGTTTTTGGTGCACCTTAGCTGTAAAATCGAATTAAGTAACGTGACGCCAAATGCAATGACGCTATTACAACTTGACGCTCCCACTACTCCGCCTCTTTCCTTCTACTAATTACTTTCTTAAGCGTACTCTTACTTTCTCAACTTTATTCTTTTCTAACTAAATTCTCTTCTCTAACTCTCGTTAAAGATATTTCACATCAGCCGGTTCCGTGACGTATTTTTTTTACAATGGGAATTTACCATTTCGTCGCTGGTAATAATACTGTATATTATGGCTAGGAGTGACGAGTCCAGTGGGTATGGGTTTAGCCCCTGAAAGGGTCGGGTTCGATCCTGACCCCTCACATGCAGTGCTTTGAAACGGGTTTTCCTAAACTTCTATGTGGACCCTTTTATATCTCTTTTAATTAATATTTATTTTCAATGCTTTTTCAATAATTATTTTAATTCAGGGACTTTTGACGTGACAACGTCTAATAACTCGATATTACGGGCAGCATGCACGAAAAAGATGACGTCACGTAGCGTTACGAAAGCGAGAGCGCGGCACGAACGAGAGAGAGGCATGATCGGCTAAAGCGACCGGCTCAGTTCGGTTCGTTCGGTGACGTTGTTACGTCAAACTAACGTCCGTAAACCGATAACGGTGAACTATCTTAGGTCATCAAGGTACCGAGGGGGCTCTTTGTACCCCTCTTATAAGAAGAGGTGACAAAAGAGCAGAGGGCAAGGGGTGAGGATGGGGACCTCACCTCATTGTACTGTCCAGACGTTGGGAGTGGTTGTTCTGTGGTGCGGGGCAACCGCTCTGTGGAGGTGGCGTCAGTCCCCTAAGGGACTGACTAGCCGTCGAGGTGCCCTGTTGCTTGTAGATCCGGGGCACCTCACCAAAGGCGGCATTGGTGGCACTCGCCGGGTTTTAGTGGGTAGAGCTGCGTCCACTTACCATCTTTCGGGCGCAGCGAGTCCCACATACAGTCAGTCAGTGCATTTCCCGACGTAAAAGAAAAAAAAAAGGTCATCAAGGTAAGCAACGCCTAACTCACCACTCGACTCACTGACATTTAACATGTAGTACGCTTTGAAAATATATTCTATTTGCGCCAAAAGCCTCTAAATGTTTGATCAATTAAATGAATAAGCAAACAATTTATACAGTGATGAATAAACAGAATATTGTGGTGCATAAAATGATAACTCTGTTGTGGACGTTACAACGTCAAAACGGCTCACTAAAATATTAACGTTACAATTAATACGTAAAATAATTAAATTAAGTTAACAGTTAAACATTGGAAAGCTCTTTAGAATAATTCGACTTGTTTTTGTTTATAAAATAAAGTCTGTCTTGACAATTGTTTAATATGCCTTGTTTATGCTATTTCCGCCGGTTTTATTCGACATTTAAAAAGGTACCCGTACTGAAACGTCATTCTTTATTTAAAACATAATATGACCTTATCTGTTAGTGAGTGGTGTTCATTTTTTTTGTATTTAGAGCAACTAATTGCTTTACCGTCACAGCAACTCTAAACTACGTCACTAGATGGCGTTGTGAATAGTAAAAGTAAAGTATCAATCCATATAATATGTCCCACTGCTGGGCACAGATCTCTTCAAAATTAGGCGAAGAGAGGTATTGGGATATAATTTACGGATGCGCTGGCCCGATGCGAATGCGATGTTCTCCTTCATCGGTAAGGTAGCGATGGTCTCGTGCTTAGGGTTCGTCTACTTGAAAATTTATAAAAATCCATTTCAAGGCAACACAACACACGAGGGGTCAAGATCGAACCCGGACCCTATGGTTCAAGACGCCGAGCCCATTTCCACTGGACCATCGTTTGGATAAAGGATTTTTACTAACTACTAACTATAATAAAAAAGACTTTTTTATTATAGCTAGCAGTTACCCACAACTTCGCCTGCGTTATCTAAAATTTAAAACCGTATCCTGACTGATGGTATATTTACGAGTTCGAGACGATAATATATTAAAATATTTACAGGCGAATCAAAGTCACCGATTTAGCCCGTAGGATTTCAAAATAAGTGGCAACGGGTATAGGCAAGACTATGTCACTGTATGTTCCTATGTCGTTCTAATGATATAAGATTATTGACATTACTGCAGTCAATAATTGACAAGACCACTGCTGAAATAGATCTAAAAGATCTACAAAAAGAACGGTCCTGATCGGTTTTGCGAGCTATGTATCCTACCCGGTGTCACATATTTTGGAAATGCTTCAGGCTAAGTCAGTGACTTTGGCATCACGCAAGGAAGCTCCAATCATAATACGACCAAAACCAAACCAAAATTAAATATTCAAAAGGACACTTCAGAGTAAATCTCTAAAAATGGTTGCATTATAATGAATAATTCTCAGTATTTGCATTGTTACGGTTTTGTTGGCAATGTTTACGAGTTTTACATACCATATTATTTCTACACGTCATTTCGTCTCGGGTGCTTGGTGTGTGAATAACAATCATGTCTGCGGTTACTTGCTATATATTCATAATTTTCGTCAACATCCTATTGGTGAGTATTTCTTGTAATATTTAACTAAAGTGTACAAAGAGTTTTATAGCTTTGGTATGTGAAAGTGAGTGAGATTTTTTTAAATAAAGCAACTAAAATTTCTGTGCGATAAATAATTTGTAGGTGGTAGAAACTTTTTTTAACTTAGGCACAAGGAGAACTAATTTCGCATTTGATTGGGCGATGTTGATCTCTTTCATAATATATTCGCCGACACAAGTTTACTGTAAAATTAATATAGTAATGATTATCATCATTATAAACCCCTATCTTACTTAACATAAAATGAAAGTAAAGATTACTCCTGTCCCTAGCAACTTCGACCGACCGAAAAAGACTCTTGTCCCTAGCAACTTAGACCGACCGAAAAAGAATACAGTCCCTAGCAACTACGACCGACCGAAAAAGAATCCTGTCCCTAGCAACTTCAACCGACCAAAAAAAACTCCTGTTCCTAGAAACTTATATCGAATACAAAAGACTCGTCTCCCTGGCAACTTAGATCGACCGAAAAAGACTGCCTAGCTACTCTAACGGGCCATTACACAGAGATTATTATTTGATAATTAAATTTTTGAAATTTTATAATTAATTAAAAACACGAATTGAAGATAATTTTTAACTTTATTTTAGGTACAATCAGAAACTTTAAGTAGGAAAAAGATCGATGGAATGGTACTAAAAATGCTATGGGAGAAGGTGTTTGCTAAGTATGATGCCAAGACAAAAGAACTGGCGATCACAAAAGTAAGAGAGAATGGTGACTATGACCACCTTATCAACCACTTATTGAAGGCCAAGAAGGAGAAAGTAGCAAAATTAATAAATTTGGTGGGGGAGATAATGATCACATATATGTCATAATAAATATTTTATTTTGAAACAGATTTATTGCTTCATTTAAGATTCTTTAAAAAATACGTTAAATGAGGTTCCTTTAATATTATTTTTTTTCCACAAAATTTAAGTTAAAATCACGGTAAATATCCAGATAAAAATGGTTTGGATATTTTTTAACTAGTTATTTATTTTAGTTTAAACAATTACCAATTTTACAGACAATTCGTAAGAACTTAACTTTTACGCAAATAATTCCATCGTCTTAGAGAATTTACGCTGTAGTCGTTGGTTTTAATCGCAGCTGATTTTTATCTTATATTATAAATTTATTAAAATAATTGTTATTAAATAGTTCGGACAAAAGTTACCTTATGGTAACCAAAACTGTGTAATAAAGTCGACAATAAGCCACAGCAAAAATTCTTTATACACATTTTGTTAGTTCATATCGAACACGAAAATTTCAAATAAATTCATTTTATATAAGTTATTCACTATAAAATACACGGCAATCTCGGCACGTGCCTTGAGCTGTCAAAAGTCCCCAGCTTCTACAGAAATCCCCAATATCCCCAACCTCCCCAATCCGCAAAGCAGGTGTTTGTTGGGGACGCGCGATAACGCCTGCATGCAACAAAGCCTTGTTATCTTCAAGATCGAGGTGCAAAAATTATATTGTTCATGCATTTTTGCGTACAGGAAAATAATTCAATGTAATTGGGAGAGTTGCACACATAATATGCATGGGCACTACTATCCTGCTTATCTCTTCAGCTTATAACAGATTTTATCGCGCCTTGTCGCTTTTATTACATACCTGACATATAAGATCAAAATCAAAATCAAAAATATCTTTATTACGTAGGTACAACTTGTACACTTGAAATAAGTCAAAACATAAGTAGTCAATAAGTAGTAATAGTAATAAAAAAATTTGATTAATTTTGATTAGATACTTTAATGATCACATAAGAACATGGTATTTTGTCTTGTTCTGATTTCACTGTGTTTCTAGAAACAAAACATGGTAGTGCAACAAGCAGCACTCTTTTTATGGTCTCTGTGTATATCTATACTAGCTGTTACCCGCAGCTTCGCCCGCGTGAACTTAGGTTTACGGATTTATCATGTCTGATGATGATCATTTTCTATTTTAATAATTACTAAGTTTTTGTATTAAAATGAATATATGTCATCTGTAACATAAAGACATATATCCCTTCGCAGATTTACTGTAGGCATATTTAGGATATATAATACTATTATTATATATCCCACCATACGTTGATCATATTATTATACTACTACGGCCTTAGACAGCAGACAACCGCCCGCGCCCGTTCGTATCACAGCAACATGATTTATTTTCTTCTGCATTATTTTGATTTTGCCATATCTCCTAAAGTATTCATTTAATTTGCATGATGTAAAGGGCAAAAATAATCTTCATAAAATGCACATGCTAATTAACTGATTTAAAATGATAAGGATTCATACCGTATTTGTGTAAATAACTTTCAAATTATCACGTTATAATTGCCCATTTTTTTAAGTATTAAATGGATATAGTATGATATCCCTATGAGATATACATATGCCATCGCGGACTTTTTTGTAGACCTATTTAAGATACACAATTCCACCATACATTATTTTGTTATATCTCAAAGGGTTTAGGCAGCGTTTTCGTTGAAAAGTCCCAAGCGGCCTATTTTTTCCCGACACCTTCATCAATTATTGTTATATCTTAGCCAATGTATATAAAAACTTAATAAATTATATACATAAACCTTCCTCTTGAATTGTCCTATCTATTAAAAAAAACCGCTTCAAAATCCGTTGCGTAGTTTTAAAGATTTAAGCGTACAAAGGGATATAGGGACAGAAAAAGCGACTTTGTTTTATAATATGTAGTGATTAGTTGGGCTAGTACATTACTAGGCACTACATTATTGGAGTGGAGACAGCGTTTCAGTAGACGATGAGTTGGTCATTAATCAGGTGGGAAGACGATCGCCGTGCAGTGGCCGGTGCGTGTTGGATGCATTATGTAAAAGCATATTTAGCAGAGGATGGATTAGGGCTGATGATGATGATTACTAGTCCACTTGATTTTTTATTCATAGAGAACTACCTCAGCATCAATTAACTCATCAGCGTATAAATTATAAGCTCACAGGGCTCCCGTCTTTGTACCCTCGAAATTATGCGACAAAAGTATAATATAGAGAAAAGCGGTTTGCGAATTCACCTATAATACACTTTTAATCTTGTAAGTAAATTTTACGATGTTTTCCCATGCTTGTGTAATTAAACAATCAAATATTGAAACAAACAACATTTAATGTATTGTGTTTTGTACATAATTCATACACAATTTATAATTACATGAAATTAATTAAACAAAAATATATTTCAATATTGTACCCTGTAATTTGTTTCCCCTTGTTTGCAATTGGATTATAATTATACATATTTAATATGCAACAGAGTAACAAAATTTAATTTTATGAAACATGTCGAAAATGGTCCTATTAGGAGGCCTATATCTAGCACATATCGTTGATAATAGTCATGATGATGATGATGAAGATGATGATAATTTATTTTTATTAATATTGTATTCTTCAAAACTTTTATTTGTTTAGTCAAACTTTTCACACATTACGTGTTTCTGTTGCCACTAAAAAAAAAATACTTAAAGGGGACTCCCATACAACAACCATATTATTAATGAATAGCTGTTGCCCGCAGCTTCACCTGCGTTAACTAAGTAATAATTTTTTATACCTTCTGTCCGAAAAACCCAAATATCTTACGGAACCCTATTTTTTTCCAGAATAAAATTTATCCTATGTTACTCGTGGATAATGTAGCTTTTGAATGGTAAAATAATTTTTGAAATCGGTCCAGTACTTTTTGAGCCTATTCATTACAACCAAACAAAGAAACAAAGTTTTTCTCTTTATAATATTAGTGTAGATGTAGATATGGAACTCTTCGTGCTTTGCAGATTTTTTATTCATCACATAAGATTTATAAATGAATCTACGTACTATAGTTTTGAGTGCTGATGAGACAATTTAGTGGTTGGTACTGATTAGATACAGACATTAACTGAAAGGCTTAGTCCAACAAATAGAAGAAATAAATGATAATGATGAGTACATATACCACAGTATAATAGTCGGACCAAGGTGTCTGAACAATTTCGAATAACGCTCAGCGCTGCATCAAGCGACGGAGCGGAAAAAAGGCAAAAACTGACAGACAGACAGAGTCACAGTACGGAAACTATAAATAAACTCTAGAAACGCACACATACAAAAATCCGTATTGACGAGACCTCTAAGCGAACCTCGCAGTGCTGTCAATAGAGTGCTGCGTGGTGGGCGCGTCCACAGGGACGCACACGCACACAAACAAATATGTTTGTGTATACATAATAATGTACAGACATAATAATAATATTATGTCTGTGTGCGTATGCAGGTTCGATCGTTTGTTCGTAGTTTTCAGACCGGTTGATATTTATACTGTGGCTACGATCCCGCAATGGAGAAACGATCAAGAAGAAGAGTACATACCTACAGAGGAAGTGGTTTGATAAATAAAACATTATTAGTTTGTAATCAATTCTCGTATGTGGATAGCCTGTGGTTTCTTACCGAGTATTGCTATTGATGAGGTCCACTTTTAATCCACTGAAAGTAGATTTAATCTTTTAGTAAAGACTCTCATAGC
This sequence comes from Lycaena phlaeas, assembly GCA_905333005.2. Taxonomy (NCBI): domain Eukaryota; kingdom Metazoa; phylum Arthropoda; class Insecta; order Lepidoptera; family Lycaenidae; genus Lycaena; species Lycaena phlaeas. Next base: position 18,561,759 of record HG995168.1, on the reverse strand, counting down.
GTAGTACAAATATCGAGTTCAAATCGAATCATGTTTGATTGATATAGTACTCAAGAACATACGTAACATAATATATGTAACCTCGCCTTATTGCAAAAATTTTCAGAACTAATTTCTGTATAACAAGCTTTTATTAGATCCACGTGTATCAATTTAGATACTAGATACATACTAGCAGCATCCCGAGGTTTTACTCACGCACTTTCCTTTCCGTGGGAGTAATAGTGAAATAGTCTGTGTTATGCTATTCTCATATGTAAGCTATACATTAGTAGTTTCTCTGTATATTTTAACAAAATTTCGTTTTTATAATATTATCTCACGGAATCTTAATGTCAATTTAAAAAATTAAAATACATATTTGCACCAAATAAGAAAAGTCAAAATTTTGAATCACCAATTTATAAAAATGTAAAAAAAAACAATTTGTTTAATTGCTTTGTATGTATAATAAAATAGACTAAAAACACACCTCCTGATTTCCATAAGTATTTTACCGACTCTAAAAGTCACAAGCCTACAATCGAAAGTATACTCTAAAGTTCATTAAAAAGATCTATTTTTGCTAGCTCAAAAAAATCATCGTTAATAAATATCATATTTGATAGCATCCAATCGCATCGTTACAACTCTATAGCTTATCTATAATATTTTATCGCACCTATTATTTGCACTCATGTATAGAACGATTACACAATATAGATCTAAACCTATATAATATCTATTTATCTAAATCTAGAAGCCTAAATTAGGTCGAAAAAAAAGAAATTTGGCTGATTTAATGATTGTAAATTCGAAAATAGTCCAGTGGTGAGCGGCATCGGCCTCTTATGTGAGAGGTTCTGGATTCGATCCTGACCCCTTATGTGTGCCTTGAAATGGGTTTTATATAAATTTTCAAGTAGAGGTACCCTAAATACGATACCATCGTTTGCTTACCGGTGACAAAAAACATCGTGAGGAAACCTGCATGCCTGAGGAAGCTGCAGTCTTTGAAGGTATGTAAAGTTTACCAACCTGCATCGGTGAACTATGGCAAATTACCGTCCTCGCCTGATTTCGAGGAGGAGACCCGTGCCCAGCAATGGACATAAGGGTTGATACTTTTAATGATTGTATTGGGTTTTTATTAGGATTAATGATGATAGGTTAAAGTGTAATTGTAAGAATTAACTAACCCGACGTTACGTACATAATATTCATACACACATTAGGAATTTCTTCGTTATCATTCGAACCAGGAAGAGTTTAATGGCATACAAACGCACAGAACAATTATTCTACTAATATAAGCGCGCATTTGGATGGATGTTTGTTTTTTACACTTCCACACAAAAGCAACTAAGTTAATTATGATGAAACTTTACAATAATATAGATAATCGGAATAATACATGCGCTGTAATTATCCCCATACTCCAAAGAGAATAAGGAGTACGTGGACAAAACCGCGGGCGCTACTTGTTATATACAAAAGACGGTTAAGAGAGCATTAGAAGTGTCTAAATGTTTTTTTTTTTTTTTTTTTTTGTTAAAAAAGGTTAGTAATGAACAAGATAAAAATGAATAGAAATATAAAATGATTGGGTTATAAATGTGTGCCGCTTTTAGGTCAGTGAACGCTAATACCTCCCCAAAGAAATCTCCAACAGAAAATTTTCATGGTATTTTAGATGTTTAAGAAACTTCACAGCTTTTATGATAAGTGAAAGATTGATTATACCTTAGAGTATTGAGATGGTAAAGTATAAAGATACCTTTCAAGTTTAGTATGTGGCCGAAACACTTAATTTGGGATTCGTATTGATTATAATATTTATTCATATGTTTGGAGTTATGACCATGGCTCCTCTGTCTGTCTCTGTCCATCACTTTTGAATATAGTCTTCGCTCAAAGAACGCCAAGACGGCCGAATCCTTGCTAGTTGCTATTCACATCCAACACGGGCCGGCCACTGCACGGAGATCGTCTTCTTACCTATTCGATAGCCGACCAACACTTTCTTTACCTAAATTCGGCCTCCAAACAAACCTATACCTAATAGCAAGGTTTCTTTGTTTCTCTGCTTTATCACAAATAAACTATCTTTACAAAGAGACAGTTACAGAATGTTATTAAAATCAAATAATTTATCTTTTATATTTAAAATTAGCCTTTGGTTAACTATGACGATTTGGTGATAAAACAGACTTTAATTTATGCATGAAATAATGTTTCATTATTTGATAAAACAGCAGCTGCGCCTTTTTCTTATTTTGACGGCATTTTTATTTTGAGGTGTTTCAAGTGTACACATACATCATACTATATAATATAAAGATATTCTGTTACCTTTTATTTTCGTAATATTTATACAACTAAATGGAATTTTCTCGAATGTTAAGAAAACACCAGAATATTCCATTCTCGTGTAAATAGAAGTGGATTTCTGTGTGGAGAATAATTAACTCGATACCTAGACTCAACTTGACACCTCGGAAGCATTATGTAGGGTTATTAAATATGATACGAGACCCGGTTATGTGACTTTTGTGTTCACATCATTAGGTGTAAATCCGCATGAAAATAAGCATCCATGTCATATCCTCACTGTACGAAAAGCTGTCAAGAATCGCATTCTATACAAATAGAATGGAGTACAATTTATTAGATATTTAATCTATTAATGATTTTTTTTTCACTGCTACAAAAAAACCACAGATCATCAGATGCGTGCGATACGTTCGTTGCGGACTTGTACACCTTAAAATGATTAAAATGACGTCTGTAAAAGTAAAAGAAAATGGTGCGAAAATTTTAAAATAGACTCTTATAATTATACAAATGGTTCGACCGATTTTTATAAAATTTTGTGTGCATATCGGGCAGGTCTGAAAATCTACCAACATTTCTTTTTCATCCCCCTAAATATTAAGGGTGGTCCACTCCAAATTTTCATTTTTTATTTTTTAGACAACAGTTTTTGAATTTGCTTTTTGATGTATGCGTGTATGATACAACATAAAAAAAAACACACAAGCCTAAATTTTCACCCTTATACAATTAACTCCTATTTTTTAATAGCAATATTAGTACTTTTGGCAGAACAAGGTCTGTCAGGACAGCTGATTTCTTACAAATTCCATGTAAATATAGTTTTTCGTCTAGTCTTATACGAGTAGCTTATTCGTAAGACCAAGAATATGGCGATTTTTTTATTTTAATTAAATGTGGATCGACAAACGTACAGACGAAATAAGATAATACGTGATCAGAGTTATCCATGAACGAAAAAGATTTTCTTTTAAAAAAGGCAATAACGCCAATGTCTATTGTGCAGCTGTGTCTTCAAAACCTTGCGACTAAGTGCACACACAAAGAATATTCAAAATGTTATACAAGTAAATCAACTACTTTTTTATAACCCCACGAGTTAGACAAGCAAACTTTACAAAAAAAATCGTACATAGCTGAGAAGCTATGAGAGTAATATTTAGTTAGACAACATAAGAAGTTTTTTTTTTCCAAGTCCTATGCTGTGGCCAAAAGGCATTTGAGCGAAATCGGAGCTGTGTTGGCAGGTGGCTCACACAAACAGACAACATCAGAAGTACCAATTTCATGTTTATCCCATAATGACACTTCGGGGTCCATATTATTTCTTAATAGTTAGATAGATGTCGATAGACTTTTACTTTATGAGAAACTCTATTACTAAAAACCACTATATTGATTAACAGCTGGTACCGTGTTAATTTAGGTTTACAGCCGTATTCGGGTTAATGATAATTATTATCTGTATAATCTAACCCCCAGGCTTATAGTTAAACGGTGGTAACATAAAATTTTAATGGTTATTTTTTTTTATTCGGTTGTGTTAGTTTTAAGTTAAATCGTTACAAACAAAAAACTTAACTCTTATATTATTTCCTCTGTATATCTTAATATATATATTTCTTGTGTGCGTGTGTATGTGACTGAACTCCTCCTAAACGACTGGACCAATTTTGATGAAATTTTTTGTGTGTGTTCGTGGAGATTCGAGAATGGTTTAGATTCACAAATCAGACCGGCAGATGGCGCTGCAGTCGGTATCTAGGTTATTGATCTGTACTGCCACTATCGATTCGTATCTAAAGGACAACGTCTGTGGGGTCCGCTAGTAATTATATAGAAATATTATAACCATCATATTTGATTTCTCATATATCAATAATTTTATTGTATTTATATTTAGAGAATCTTCGTAAAGAATATGAAAAAATATAGGAATATTTTGTTTTTTTTTAACTGTAAAAGCACGTAAATAGAAAATTTAGTTATTTCCAAATATAATAAAAAGTGCTTTTAATTAATGAATGTTTAATTATACTAATATATAATTATGTTATATTTAACTAATATCATCCCGCTAAGATGGCTTTGTTAACTTAGCTAACGCAGGCGAGGCTGCGGGCAACAGCTAGTATTATATAATATAATATAAAGAAATCATGAATGGCTTAGTTTATACAGGAGCTTTCCATTTACGACGGATGGTTTAGATTTCTGAGAAACCACAGGATTTTCATATTGTTGAGAGCACTCGAGTGTCTATCCGTAAAATTCCCGCCATTGGAATTTTACGAATATCGAATAACGTATGTTTCATAAGGCTTATCTATCTTCTTGTTACTCTACAATGTTTACTTGGCTTATCGTTCTACTATGTACTTATCGTCGGTTAAGTTCTAACAGTGCGTAAGTCAAAAATGGCTACTTTACAGGAGTATAAAAAACTGTATAAAAACGTGTAATATTATAATATTATTGAATTGTTACGCGGTGTTATTTTTTTTTAAATAATGGATTTCTATTAATCAGTCACGGTGTTTTAATTGTTCGATAGGATGCGCGCCTTTATTCTTTATCTAATGCAATTAGAACTCTCAAAAAAGTCAAAAAATGACTTACGCATTGATAGAACTTCATTGACGTTATGTTACTTATCTCGATGATCTCAGATGTATCCGAGCTCATGCAATAATAATCATTCGATAGTGGTGAAGCATGGACCCGCCACAGGAAGGAACCCGAAGGATGAAGCCATGGAAATCTCCACGGCTGGTGAGGGGCAATCCCCCATTTTTTCCCATCACATTGTGAGGCCAACTGGTTCACCCCATACTCGATAAAGCATTAAGGCCGCTAGGGCCTAGCATAGCTCCAACCGAAAAAAAGCAATAAAAACAAGTCATATTATATAGATGAAAGTTTTTTTTTCCGGTGAAATTTCTAAAATCAATACACCGTAAAAAACATCCAAACAAAACATCGATATTCTAGACTATTCGTTACGTAAAAATCAAAACTAGATTAAGCCATTAAAATAGAGGCAGCTGTCGTATCGTACGTCAAAATTAATTAATCACTCTTTTTTCATTATTATTGAACTATAGTTTCTGAAATTAAATAAATATTTGAACAGTGGCTGGTCCGTTTTAGATACGAATGGCAATGGATCAGTCGTCTTGGCGTTCATTGAGGGTGGCTTATATTCAGCAATCCCACCACGTTAAGACGAGGAATTTAATAATTTAGAACTGTGCCTTTCTTCATAATAATTCCAAAGAAGTGTTCTTTTTGTGCTACTTATTTCGGAACTATTTGTGTTCATATTTCGATTTTTTTAGAAACCATAGTAATGCTACTTATCGAGCGAATTTTGAAAAACTATTCTGTTTACTGAAATTCGGAACGTTCCATGGACACGGTCCTGTCAAATTGAATAGTGTCAAAATCAATAATCAAATTACATTTGACTCACAGTTACAAATCAAGTTTACTTATTAATTGATCAAAATAAGAGCAAGCACCAATTGGTATAATTACTTTACTGTAGCGTGAAATTGTGAAATTAAGAATGAAGGCGAGGCGAATGTTGGTCTGATTTTGTGTTTGTTTATTCAAGTTGATCGATTTAATAATATTATAATATTAATTATACATATAGCTTTTTTTTCAATTCGAGGTAGCAGCTGCTAATTGATTCTTTCTCACAAAAGCTCAGAACGTTTCGTGAGTTCTTTGAACAATAACAGGAACAAAGCTGGAAAAAGTTTCCTAAAACCTTAAGCAAGCAATTGTTAACGGTGCAAGCGGTGAGGTAAGCGCCACAGAGTGCCCTACTCTGTGGCGCTCACCTGTTTGCATACTCAAATCCCCGCTTTCGTTTTTGCAAAAAACAGTGGGGTAGGCAGTATTGGCGTTGAGACATATATTGGACATCAGCATAGGCAACACTTAAATGAGCAGCCTGAAATAGTATCACGTTGGCTTTTTTAATTCCATGCGCGACAGTGACCACTTACGAAGTCGCTAATTTGTTAGTTTACCCATCCAGCTGACATAATTAATGTAAAGACAAAACAGCAATTAGGAAATTAGTATTTACAGTTTAATAATACTGACGAATCGAATCGTCAAACTTAAACAAATATCAAAATAGACCCCCGTATTATAATTTCAAAATCATCCAATTTAGTAAAATGGCTGACAGGTGTTTAGCGAACAGAAAATTAAGCCCGATGTTAAAATACCTTCAAAATGCACACAATAATCTAACGGAATTGTTATAACACTACATTCAACTCAATTGTGCTAATGAACGTTTACAATCGGGCGCATTCATCATCATCACAAATTAATAGTCAACAATCATTTACATTGGAGCGGAAGAGATGAGGTAGACTAAGAGTCGATTTACCATTAACCAGGTGGAAAGATCTCCGAGCAGTGGCCTGTCTGTATTGGATGCGAGTGACAAGGGATCGTCTTGAAGTATCTTGGAGTAGTATGTAGTAATTAGACGGACAATAGCTGATAATGATGATGAAGATGGTGATGAAGAATAAGATGATGTTGATGATGATGATGATATTCGATTTGACGCCAAACGCTCAACGTCGAAAATTCACAGTGCTCGATAAAAAAAACGTTGCGTTTAAAAAATGGGTGTCCATAATATGTGTCATTCAAACGGTTTTTTACCGCTCGGTAAAAAAACGCTCGTGCAAACGAGATCTTACAGTGCTCGTAATTTAAGTTAGCTGTGAGTGACGCAAATAGATTTTTAACCACCGACACAAAATGAATGTGATAAGTTTGACCCGTTATACGAGTATTATGTTTGTCATCTGTTTGTCTGTGTATATCACTTGAACGAGAAAACAGATTCACTTGCAGATATGTATTAGAAAGCATTTTTATAGCCGTCAGATAAATTTTACTAAAAATCTGCTCTTTTTATTGTTTTCTTATGCTTACGCGAATTTCACCAATTATAATGAAACAAATGAAACGGATTTGAAAGCGGTTTATTAAATTTTTTACATGCCCAACATTTCGGATATTATACAACCATGTAAAAAAACTTAATTAGCCGCAATAAAATCCATAAAAGTAGTATCATTATAATCCGCTTTTTGTTTTTGCGTTATATTTAAATATGTATTATTTTTAGGTTATGTGCTAAATAGACTTAGAGAGGATAAAAATCATATGAAACTTAAATACTCGATATGTTTCACTCGGTAGGATTTCAATACTATGGCTTATATACTTATATACTACAATACTTTAGCATCTGCGTCTGTAAAATGCAATAACTCGTCGAAAGTGCAGAAGTCTATTAAGAGATCTTAAGTCGAGATTTAAAATGGTCTCCTGAATTACCTGTGTCGGGGATAATGGGATGGAAAAAAGGCTGCGACCTCCTTTGGACATGCACATCTTGAAAACTTACAGAATCAGCTCCTAACCACTATGGATCTTTATATTTATAATCCTTATAATATACGTGTAAGTGACTCGAATTCTTATAGATGCCTGGATGGATATCGATGTACTTTTTTTGGGTTTTCAATGTATGGGCTCGGTCAGCAGCCTCTGAAGTTAGAGGGTCCGGGTTCGATCCTGACCCGCTGTGGTGTCTTGAAACGGGGTTTTCTAAATTTCTAAGTGCACCCTAGGCACGGCACCATCGCCTGCTCATCAGTGAGGGAAAGCACCGTGAGGTAGGCCTTTGAAGGTATGTTAAGTTCACCAACCCGCATTGTGCCAGCGCATCGGTGCTCAATACCCTGCATGCCTGATTTCGAGGAGGAGACCCGTGCCCAGCAGTGGGACATAATATTAGGGTTGACAATACTTAGATTCACAATTAAACTAATTACAAAATGTTTTGACAGTCGGGTGTGAGTCAGTCATTAATAATAAAATCCAGCTGCCAACCCTGTCGATCTCCTGACACGAATTAAATTAAAGCATCATCATGTTAATAATCATTATCTATTTACCGATGAAAGCTGGCTTAGCATTAATTATTCAAATACCACCGACGTGTATGCAGCAGGAGCTATATTCGATAAATGTATTGATAATGCCATGTGTATTAACACCGCGGCGAGAGAAGTGGATATCAATTGTGATATTATGGCAAAGGAATTATTCACAGTAAACTTTTTTCTTTGCCGGGAAATGTCTAAGAAGGCATGCCGCAGGAAGGGAGGACTCCCCAGGTGGGCATGTGGAAGGCTGTTCGCTTCTTTATTTGTGAACATCGCTTGGTGCAGAATGGTTGATTAACAGTCTTCCTTATATTTAAGCGTATGCGCATAATGCCCGCCTAGTATTCTACAAGGTATAGAAAGACCTTTTAATATCATTATTCATTACTATGCAACTGATGTTCGCCTGGGAGTTTTCTCGCTGACCCTAATACCATCTTATACAATGAGATTAAATAGACTAGAAAAGATATCTTTATAAAAGCCTTGTTGTGTTGATCTTGTAGCGGCTGGTAATGAAATATAATAATTATAATAATATAGTTGACGATGGTACAGTAGGTATGGGGCATGGCCTCTTGAGCGAGAGAGTTTGGGTTCGATCCTGACCTCCCTGGTACCAGAGCAAACTTACCACGGGACCAGATTGACGTGGTGTAAAAGCGTCCATAGATATTATTATTATTATTATTATATTGTTCACTGCACTTCATCAACCACGATATTATCCCGATTTCCGGAAATCATTCCACACTCTGTTTTTCATGGCTTTTGCATTATTTTCCGATAAATTAAAATTCATATCCGCAATGATTCCAATAAAATTAACATACAATACGCACGTCAAGGATTTTAACGAGTTTATTTTTTCAATTCAATCATACGACACAATCATCATCATTATCATCGTCGTCGTCAGCCTTTATCCATCCACTGCTGAACATAGGCCTCCGTCAATGAACGACGAGAGGACTGATCCCTTGCCACTCAATACCAACACCGACTGGCTTCTGCATGTATATCGCCTTCCCATCTGGTTAGTGGCCGAACAACACTTCGTCTACCTAATGGCCTCTACTCTTGAGCCTTATTGGCCCATCGGCCATCCGTTATTCTGAGTGTGTGACCAGCCCAATTCCACTTCAACGAACGTAAAAAAAATGTAGTAAATTAAATTTGTCTCCTCAAGAGGATGGTTATATGCTGCTGCTACGGATGGTTATAGTGAAGAAGAAAAATCGTATAATATTTCATTATAAATTCAAAGCAAAAAATTTCATCTAAAAACCAATAGTGTAAAAATTGTAGTACACTTTCCACCCGCCAAAATAAATATCTGGCTAATAGTTTTCGTTATAAAATCATTTTCCAACTAAAAAGATTATTTAAAAATGTATCATTTTATGATTTCGTTATATTTTAATTGTAATTAAAATGAGCTCTAGATTTTTATATTCTAATTTATGAATGAATATTTAAGTTTAGTTTTTAACAATGTATTTATCAAATATACATTGTTACAAACTAAACTTAAATATTAAGTAGCTAGGGTGCTGGCGAGCAAAAAAATATATGATTTGCTCATGTGGGAGGCTTTATTAATGCGATAATTGGAAGGATTGGAATTTAAAACTTGGCCGGTTTTTTTTTTAATAATTTAAGGAAATCGATATTTTGCATTAAATGTATTTTGTCCACGTGACTCGTTCGCCAACGATTCCGAAATATTGAGTTTCGTGAAATAAAACTAAAAAAAAACATAATTTTAAATATTTTTATTACTAAAAACAGACTACAGAACATGTAAAATATTGGTTATTACTTCTAGAAAATACCCAGCATTCGGCGAAAACGCGTATAAATCTTTAAGGAGTGATATTTTAGTCAATAACCTATCACTGCGACGATCACGTAATCAAATATCGCCATATAAAACATGTGTGCGGTGAATACTGATTCCATATTTTATTATTTATTTGTATGAGAGCGATTCTTGGTGACGTAAGAGCCTTGGAGACCAGATAAGAGATGAGCAATTTTATTTTTGTCACCGGTGACACTGAAATGAAATGAAACTTTGAGATCGCTATACACACTTGATTATTTCCTTCACTATTTCTGTGTATCGGAAACACATGGCAGGCAATAATTACACCCATACTTGTTTTAACGCACATGATACATAAGGTGGCGACCATTAAATACGTGAGATGTTTAACGGGGGAGGGGGTCGAGTCAAATCTCATCTAATCTTACGTTGGAGAGAGGGTGGGGGGGGGGGGCGGTAAATATCACGCAGTTTTTTTCTGATTAAAACAAAAAAAGCTATTTTGGTCCATTCAATCCAGAAATTCACTAATTCGTTCGTAAGAAAATAATTTTATTCATACTTCGACGTTATACATTTACTGACTGTCAAACCACGATATTTGAAATAGCTCAATTTAATCCGAATTTACGGCACAGTGTAGCCCGTCCTTTGTTTTCAAGCATAACGGAAAGTTATCTGCTCCATTTTTTTTACCTGATGATTTAGAGAAATGATGCTGCAGTACATGCGTTATTTACTTTGCATCTAGCACAAGAGCGGCAGAACACAGGCGAGCAGCCCACATTGCACCAGCCAAGCAGTGCGTGTGTTCCGCAAGAATTTACAGAAAAAAACACTTTACGTAATTTATGAACGCCCTAAGGTGAACGAACAAGTCTCGCGGCAACTCATTATATTAACGGATGATGTTTACTTATTATCATGAGGTCACAATCATCATCACCACCATCATCATCATTATCATACCCATCGTCATCATCATCAGCTTTAATCCATCCACTACTGAACATAGGCCTCTTCCGAAGAACGCCAAGACAAGACAAATTCAATCCAACAAAAAAGTACGAACATAGCAAGTAAAATCGAGCTCAATATTACGATGCCTTTGCTGTCACATCTTTAATTTCTAGGTGAACTATATTCTCATTTACCTACCGATTGAGCTTAAAGGCCATCAGGCCTAAAATTCTAGACCTTTTCTAGGAGAAAAAAAAATGGCCGTCCCACTTATACAAGCCTAATCGTAAACACAAAGGATTTTTTCCGTATACATTAACAAACTTCGCAAATATATTTGACCTATAACATTTTGAAAATACAAAGTCGCATGCAAAGAGGATTGTGAGAGGATTGTACTCCAATATATTCGGAGTATACGAAACATGATTAAGTCGAAGAGCGGATTCAAAACGAAACCCATCAGTCACTGTATCGCTCGAGAGATGGAGGTTATATAACTGTCGCAAAGAATAATTCGGCTCGCGTTCGACTATTCTTGCCATCTTCGCCATTTCTCGCCTCGATTTCGCCAGTGTTTCGTGTATTTCGCCAGTTCAGAATATTCAAAATGTATCTTTTTAAATAGCACTTTTAGGTGATCTTAGGTACTTACAAGTATTGGGACTTATAAATTATAATATATTTAGAAAGAAAAAAGTCAGGTTCTGGTACGTTTTGCCCATACATAGTTCCAATAAAGTAGAATTTCAGAACTACTCTCCAAGATTCTACTTTATGGATATAATGTACTATATTCAATTAGGTAGGTGAATTTCATCTTTGGTTGATATAACCGCAAAAATTGCAGAAATAGCATAGCGGTTTCAAATATATTGCTATTTCTGGACGGGAGCTTAAGTAGTTTGTTTTTGCAAATTCACTAAATATTTTTAGGAACTCTACTCGCACAACTTCATCTTCCCTACCATGGGTTCTCCGCCATATTTTTAGAAATGATGTCGTCATCACAATTGTCACCTTTGATTTAGTGTTTTATTTTTTTAGTGTTGCTAATTAATACAAGTTTCATTAATATAATTATAGAATTACATTACAAGAAACATTCATTACCATCATCATCAGCCTTTATGCTTCCACTCCTGAACATGGGATATGTTCAGGAGTGGAACCCTTTTCACGAAACAATATTTATGCTGAAACACTTACCTACACCCGACAGTTTTCAAAAAAATGTAGGTTGAGTCGTTCACTTGGCGTTTATAGTATATTAAAGTTACCATTACTTCAAATAAAAGTGATCATTAATATCTAATAATAATTTACAAAAAGATAGCACAGGCCACAGACCTGCGAATGTCATTTGAACATGACAGCCGCAGTTCCTATTTTCGCTTTGTAACTAATTACGCATTGACACTCACACCCGTATTCACAAACAATATTTTGAGGTGTCACAGTAAATAATGAAACAATACTATGCAAAGAACGCTTATATAATATGCGCTCCTGGTATCAATAATCGGGCTATATTTGGTTTTGACAGACGCACAGTGGCAGATTTCATTTAAGTCTATGAACTGATTTAAATGACGCTATGCGTTCGGGATTATTGTGACACATCAAAGTATTGTTTGTAAATACGGGTGTCAAATTGAATGTGCATGAAAAAATTTCAACTCAATCGATTAAAGCTTAATATCTGCTTTAAAATTAATTTGTAATATTCCACCTAACTAACATAAACCTAGTCAACTTGCAATACCAATTTCATGTTGATTATAAAAGTATTCCCAAATCTCTCCACTTTCATCCACTCTGGCAACACCGTATTTGGCATTGTGTTTCAATCTAGAGCTTCCTGAGACGCCGCGCCGTCGCCACAAACGCACGCCCGGCATTTATTTACAAGACACAAATTAATAGTACGTCACTACACAGCGTTCTATTGTGAGACAAATTGATGTGTTTAGTGCACTGGGATTTACTGATGGCGTTACATTATATTATGTTAAATTGTCTATACTAGGTAAAGCTGAAGTTTGAAACTGAATCGTTGATCAAATGAGAATATCTTATTCGTAGGTAACAATATTGTACACTTGAAATACGTCAAAATAAGTAGTCAATAAAGAGGTAAAAAAACTCGTTTGAGATGAATCTTATAAGTAAAATATAAAAAGGCCTTCGGGGTTTGACCTCCACAATTTTCAGAATTTTTATTGATTTGATTATTAAGGGGTAAACTCCAAAAACAAAATAAATTAACTTTGTTATTTTCACCCGGATATATACGTAACACATACCCACTAGACTATTATTGCTGACAGTAAAATTAATAATAATTTTAATAATATACCGATATCTTTAGTCGCACCGTTCCATACTAAATGATTGACCCCTCAATTCGTAATAGTAAATTGGCACAGATAATAAAATTGCGAACTTCACTTTCAAAGCACTTCACATATTCCCAAAAGAGGTTATAATCGAAAGAATAATCTTCGAATGGCGTAAGCGGAATTTTGTTATCTTACTTTTTTTTTCTAAACACAAACTTTGCGAAGTCGTACCCAAGGGACGCGTTAGCACGTAGAAGCCGCGGGCTGTAGGCTGAATATAAACAAAAGACAGTCACAATAAACATTAATTGGTGTATTAATTTACATAGGAAAATATTATTTTCTCGTTTATCCAAATTGCTCTCATGATAAAGTCACAATATTTACGGATTTCATAAAGATTTATTTATCTAAGGAAATTCATAAGAATTTACTGTCCAACCGTGATTGGTTGCCGTAAAATATCCGAAACGTCGGGCATATAAAAATTCAAAAAAAACAATCCTGAATAATAATAAGATCTATGGACACTTTTACACCACATCCATTTGGTTCCGTGGTAATTTTCCGAAGAACTTGTGTTACGGGCAACGGAAATACAAAATATTATATTTAATACTTGTAAATCAATACATAATTATTAAGTAATAAAAATTGAATAATAATAATATTATACACAGTCATTACCCAGGAGCGCTAAAACTTTATGTCCTCTGGCGGATTCGAATACCCCCTACCTTGGCTTTTTGACCGCGGCTTCGTCCTCGTAACTAAAGTTAAAGATATACGGACGCATGTAAACTTTATTAAAAGTATCCTATATTACTTCTAATACCTTCAAGAAGATGTTTACAAAGTTCCATAATAATCAGTTAAGTATTTTTCGTGACATCGTAACAAACATACCTATATTCACATTTGTAATATTAGGAGAGATAGGAAACTTGATAAATAATATGTGATAATCTAATACTGATAAATGTCATAATCTTCCAGGCGAAGTTTGCAATATTATGATATTATGGTGTCCTAGAATCTTACATTCTATTTACTAATGCTTATATAGTTGGTATCAATATTTTTTTGAGTTTAAAAGGTCAGTTGATTAAAGTCTCTTTTTTGTACAACAAAACTTTGCCGTAAAAATAACGTTTTGTAAAAATATAGACAGGCTTGTAACGAAGCTGAAATCAACCCTTTTAAAATACTATAGCTTTGGCGCTGATTTCTGTGTGGTGCAAGGGAAATTGCGTATATCGACGCTGAAAGCTGTCAAATAGGTAAAAATTGAAAATGCCTGTGATGTCAGCGTGTCAATGCAAGAACTAAAACAACTAAATAAATATTGTTTCAAAACAAAAAATTTTTAGAGCGTTTTAAGTACGCTCCCTTTATCCTCTTTTGCCGAACGTCAGCCTTTTTTCCCCTTTTACGCCGGGAAACGCACTGACGCATTCCGCTGGGGAGTGGGTCTCCCCAGGCGGGTATGTGGGACTCGCTGCGCCCGAATGATGGTAAGTGGACGCAACTCTAACCACTAAAACCCAGCGAGTGCCACCACTGCCGCCTTTGGTGAGGTGCTCTGGATCTACAAGCAACAGGGCACCTCGACGGCTAGTCAGTCTCTCAGACCGACGCCACCTCCACAGAGCGGTTGCTGCGCACCACAGAGCAACCACTCCCAACGTCTGGACAGTACGATGAGGTGAGGTTCCCATCCTCACCACTTGCCATCCGCTTTGTTGTCCCCTATTCTTATAAGAGGGGCATAAAAACCCCCCTTTGGTTCAATTCGCCCAAGGTTCTGGGGTCACCCTGGGCTACTGAGCTCCACCGCCACGACAAGGTCTGAACCATGGTAGGGCCTGTTTTACTGAACTACAAGACGGCTGATCCTGCAGGATCCAACTAGTGCCAGTTACTGATATAATCTGCTAACCGCAAGGAGGTCAATCTAGCAAATTATTTAATACGACAATAGTTTATCATTTATTTGCTTATTAGTTATCATATTTATTTCTTCTATTATCATTTATTTTATGTACTACTAATATTTTCGCGTCGTGTTTACTGGTCTATGTTTGTGTAGCGATAATTGTACCCTCTTGTCCTCAAAATTGTTTTGAAAGCAAATAATTCTGTTTGTGTCAACAATCTAAATATCACGGACAATTAATTAGCACCAACTACGTAAAGCTGCTTTTTACAAATGCGTGTGTTGGAGTAAATATTATTATTATCTATTACACAAAAAGTATTTAATGTAAAGTATCCGCAACGTCAGGCTTGTAAAAAACTTAATAAACTGCGATAAAATCTGTTAATTTGTTTAATAATAATGAGTGAAATTCGCGTAAACATAAGAAAACAATATGAGATTAAAAGTCTTTAAAAGTGTGTGAAGTGCAACCTTGTGTAGTTTAGTGCATTAGGCCAGTACATCAGTGAACTATATATAAATTGATACTTTTTTAAACTTTTTACTTGAGAATCCTGAAGCGCTAAATCCTCTGGTAATCAGGGACAAGGCTTCGGTGCGATAATTGGATCAATCCAGATCACTCTTTTCTATCAATGCTACAACAGCTTTTACAATATTAATTTCCATTCATCCGCCCGTCAACAAATATAAAAGCGAGCTTAACTGTTCATGTTAAGAACGTCGAACGATAGAAATAGGATACAAAATAAATTCTGCTTGCCATTTTTTCACGTCATCCAATAAATCATACAAAATCTTCATCGAAATCTGATTTGTATGCTATCAATGAAGAATATAGTTTGTTTCTTTGTTTTATTCGGTATTATATTTTCAGTCCCCTTTTGTGAAATTCAATTAGAGAAATCGTTTTAATTCTTTTAAAGAATTAGATTTCAATTAACCAATCACAAAGGTGAAAAATCAATAGTGTACATGAAACAATGTACAATGTACGTGAAAACGAAAGAATGTTACAATCCTAAAATGATCGATATTTAACGAATGTATGAGTTGCTAATTGCAAAAGAACCATTGACGTGAAAATTTTAACTGGCCTTCCCTAGGCGCTTTCGAGAATCATTTTTAGTTTCTGGCAAATGGCCAGGAATTAATCTTCTTACATCATCAAAAGAGTTATGTTTAAAAGAAAAGGAGAAAAAATCGCACATTTCAAGCAATAAAGAAATACCGGATATTTGTAAATACCCTGCTGCCTTCTTCTTCGATACTTCGTCATAATACATTTATTATTATGGTTTAATTATACAAACGAACTTACAAAATTGAAAGGAAATATTTGCAATGGAAATAACATCGAAAAAAATTGGCCAAAACGGGACACGTATAGCTGGCATATGTAAAACATCAACGATTATTTAAAAAATATAGCATTAAAATGAAACTTAGTACTGCACGCGCAGACATAAAGGAGTTGAGAGTAGTGGCATAATCGACTATCATGGCGTCACGCCATTTGCCGTGATGGCATTCATGTCGATTTAACTTCCAGAACGTGTATAATTCAAAATGTTTACAACTAGCTCTTCCCGGCAGCATTACCTCATAATTTCAATTATATTAGTATGGACTATACTGTCCACCATTTTGTGGTCTCATTATCGTTTTTATTTGACATGCAATATTGTCTGATGCATTCCGATTGTCTGTGGTTTGTGGACCATTAGCAGATACGAAGAATTCATAAATTAATAATTTAATTTATAATGCATGAGCTTGTTTTAGTTTCCAATGATAATTAATCATTATTAATATTATATTAATCATTATTATAACAATTTTTTTCTATGTACAATGTAGCGACAGAGTCAGGGTTATTCATAATATCGAAAGACATTAATGCTTATTGCTTATATATATATATATATATAAGCAATAAGCATTAATGTCTTTCGATATTATGAATAACCCTGACTCTGTCGCTACATTGTACATAGAAAAAAATTGTTATAATAATGCTTATTGCTTATATATATATATATATATGTATAAGCAATAAGCATTAATGTCTTTCGATATTATGAATAACCCTGACTCTGTCGCTACATTGTTCTTCAACTTCAACTAAAAGTCTCTGTTTTGGCATAACTTATTGCACGTATCAGTGGAAAAGAACTTACTATCACTATCTTAATTATTTCTTCAGTAAAACAATTTTGTTAGGTTGCGGAAAGAAGAGCAGGGATTAAGTACCACAAAGACCATCGGATGAGTCGATGACGGCTACAAGGAGGAGTTTGTAAAGAGGTAGTGCCATGCTTTGCAGCCGAATTGGGCCGGCACGGCTGGAGTGGTACCTCTCGCTAACAAATACCGGCGTAATATGACAGTTATGCTGTCGCGTTTCGTGCGGTTTGTGAGATTCCTGTGGCCCATTGGGGGGATAGGGAAAAGGAAGGGAACGCATCAGCATAACCTCTGGTTGTGCGAATGTTTATGGGCGTCTATAGTTGCCATAAGGTTTCGACTATTCATTTGCCCTCCTATACTAAAAAAAAACAATGTCGAACCAATAAGTTACCTTGGTCTATTCCTGGGTGAACTACTAGCTGTTCAATAGCGACACATGCCACATAATGAATAACATAAAAATACCGAAATGGTATTTCAACACTGAGAATGATACGGTAATACAATGATTTTAATAATAACTTTCACGATAATTATACACAATATGAGAGCAATTATATCGATCACGCTCAACCATAACGTAGTGAACAAAACACACATTCATAGCACATTAAATTTCACTTATACAATAAAATATACGAATCAATACCCATAAGCACATGTAATTATAAATAATGATATATTTAACGACACCATATGAAAGCAATAAAGATTTGTTTGTGAACGAGAACAATAAATCCATATATTTCTCCATCCAGACCAAGCAATAAATTCTGAACAAGAGTACGAGTATTCACGAAAAATAATAAATTTCGAGTGCCTCGCACACTACCCGTATGTAAGCCAATTGACAAGTAGGAGTTAATGGCAATCAAGCACGCTACTCTGAATAGCTTCGTCTTTAGGGAGCACTTGCCTTAATAGTTAATCTATGCTCAGTTTAATATGTAAGTAGTCTCAAGATTTAAGTTCCGATACAAGATTTATGTATTATCAATGAAAATATTTTTTAATTAGTATTATTAATAATTTTGTAAATATATAAATATTTATATAATATAAATATTTTTATGAAATCATAAAACGGGGCATATGTATAGAAGTGAGGGTACCATTTCTCATAATAAAAAAGTAACTTTTATAGGTTATAAAACCAATAAAGTTAGTGAAGACTTTATTTGGAAGATAGAATTCGAAACATGGACATCTGCTAGAAATCTATTGCCACCGATATCACGCGAATAAGCTCGTTGCCAGTGGGTTGATACTAGTAACACACTCAAGAGAATGGATGACCGATGAGCCAAGGTTTAAGAGATTTCGATAGACTAGCGGATAAACAACTTCCATCTGTAGGTCACCATCAGGGCGATTGCATAGCATTACTACGCCGGTCACTGGTAAAGAAAAAAGACGAAGAAAGAAAAAGATACATAAATAAATGCTAAGTTGGGCATAGCAGTAAAATTTTAAATTTTTTACATAATACAATATTTAATAATAATAATTAATACAATATTTCAATGATTCCTACTTATTTGCCGTGTTCAAGTGTGTCACCAGAAAATTCGGACATGTAAAGGGATCATTTTTTAAGATAACACTGGTGTAAAGTCCCTAACATCGATATCGTATACCTTCAAACAAGCAATTCTTGTATCCGAGATTCAGATTTATATAACCTGAATTTCGGAAACGGCCCCAACGATTTTCATGAAATTTAGTATACATGGAGTTTTGGAGGCGATAGATCGATCTAGCTAGGATTTATTTTTGATAATGTCGTTTTATTCGCGTTTTCAATAATCAACTTTATTTGCGCGGTCTACCGGGTACTGATTACGCCGCGACGAAATCCGTTAAAAGTTTTCTTTGTAATTATACAACGTCTATTATAACCTTTTAGTTACGATTATAAACTGTAAACCTGTAAATAGTTTTTTCAATGTCACTAAAATGTATGTCGATAAAACAGCATACAATTTAAAAAAAAGGCATGTATATACGGTCGAATTGAGAAACGCATCCTTTCTTGAAGTCGTTAAAATAAGAACATGCTCATATTTGAAATTAAAGCGTTCCTCGCCAGATGAACGAACTGTATATTTAAAATAAATGATCATCCCGCAATGTGAACACATCTTTACATAATAACCTCATACATTAGGGCGCCTCATATTGATACAACTATGAAACGAGAAACGATATGGCTTAACCAATTCTCGTTTCCCCTAATAACGCTATTACAAATTAATGATACATTATTTTCTATTATTTCATGTAAACTGAACCATTTTCTTTAATATCTTGATCGTTATTATTGTTTAGATACAGTTGTTTGCGTTCCAGTCTAACTATTACATGCATGAGTTTTAAATAATTTGCTTATTTTACCTATAGAAGTGGCAAGGGATCGGTGATCTTTTCGTTCATTGAATAAGGTTTATATTCAGCAGTGGACGGATAAAGGGTGATGATGATAATTAACACTATATCTACTGAGTATTTTTGATGAAGACCCCCTTTTAACGAGCTTTGGATTTAAATGTCGTGAGCAAATGTCATGAAGCTATCATGATTAGCCCGCTACGCCATCGCTTGTGATTTTGGTGCGGGCGCGTATACTACATTTATTTTTTTTATTCCATATCTCGTTACAAGTTTACATTAGTATGAATTTTAATAACGACATAGCTTATCCGATAGTCTTGTTCACAATCGCCATTTCCCTCGTAACTTGTTCGCCACCACCGAAAACTATGATTTTGGGCTCATTCGATTCTGAATGCCTAGAGCATGCCTGTCTGTGACAACCAACATTACTATAAGTATTTTAAATATATAAAACTAACTTTATAAATTTTCACAGGTGTCGTTTTCGAAAAGAATTCCGATGAGATTCAGAGCGCGTTCAAGTTCGCCATGGTCCAGTATGCTAATGCGAACCGCAGCCGCCTGGACTTCCAACTCTTTGTCGACGTCATCAACACCGCTGATGCATTCAAGCTTTCGAGATTAAGTAAGTAATCAATATAAATTTCGACGACCTCTGTGGCTCAATGGTTAGCGCGTTGGTGCTTAAGCCGGAGGCAGCGGGTTCGAATCCTGCCAAGAACAAAAATTTTTTTGTGTTACTAAGTCATAGACGTGTATTAAATGCTATATAATAAAAATATTAAATATATTATGTATTAATATAAAAAGTATTAAATATATGTATTTCCGATGTCTAGTACCCGTAACACAAGTCTCTTCGAGAACTTACCACGGGACCAGATTGATGTGTTGTAAAAGCGTCCATAGATATTATTATTATTATAAATACTTACAATGGTTGGAATACTGAACATAACGTTTTAAACTAACGCAAATACTATTTCTATTTAAATATGTATTTATTTGCCTTACCACTTTACTTGTCTCTTGCCGTGGAACAGCTTTGCTGTATTGAAATACACTTTCTGAAGAAAGTAGTGTAGGACAATCAGTGTAATCACTGGTACAAAGACAGCATTTTTGTTAACAATTGCTGTGTTAAGTAATTATATTCTACGTTTGGGTGCTAGTTTAACAAATTAATATAAATAAACAACAAAAAAGTCTGGAGTAAAATATTCATATAAAAAGGTAAAATTTATAAAGTTTTCAATCCCAAAACAATCCCTACTAATATTATAAGGGATATTAGTTACGCTTTCACGCGACTGCTGAAAAGGTATTTCAATTCTTTACTATGATAACAAATCAACCGTTTTCAGTCTTTTATTTCCTTTACTTATATTGTGAAACCGACTTATTAAATGTGATCTCAGTTGATGGGAACCCTACAGAATTTTTTGACAGAACGCCAGGCATAGGACGACGGAGACAGGAAGGAGTGAGTAACCCTGATTTGAAACCACATAACTACCTAAAATGTTCAAGTCCTAAAATTCGTTGTATTGTTTTAGGATATTCAAAACATTATTAATTAGGCAATTTACGCCAGGCTAGATTAATTATAGTTATTGGGAATGCCTTTGATGTCGTTATTGTAAATTCTTTGGCTGGTTCAGCTAAAATTAATTTCGACGTGAATAACACGTATCTTTAAGGCACAGAATTACGAGGTACAGTTTTTGGATGTCGCGTTGGAATTGTTGTGAATTTTGACAAAAATATAACTACTACTACATAATTATTCGCGTTATAAAATATAATCGACAAAGTAGTATTATCATAATCGGGTTTTATAAACAAGTGAGTTCTTTATCAGATATACCTATTTGAGATTATAAAACTCTGATACTTGAGTTTAAATACGGAGCGAGTGCGAGATATCATAGCATATTTGAGACCAAGAACAGGCTTATACGAAAGACCTAAACAAAAGCTATTTAATTACAAAAATCACTTCACAGCATAATAAGACTAGGTTTTTCTTTCTTTGGCGTATTTCAAATGTACAAGTTCTAACGAACGATATAAAGATAATTTGATCCGATTTAAAACACTTATTGTTACCTCCTCCTAAATAGTACTTACAAATGCTTACTTTATAGCCTTTGTTGTTTCAAAGTTTCTATTTTACTAACTTTCTGTCTTTCATCATCATTATCACCATCGCCTTTATCCCTCCACTGCTGAACATAGGCTTCACTCTACGAACATTAAGACGACCCCTTGCCACTATGACGACGATACCTTGCCACTAGCATCCAACACGTTCCTTTCTTTCATCATCATCTTTAACATGCATCTTTAACATTTTCGTGTCTCTCCACATTTATCCAAATGTCCTTACCATCAACCATTTTGAAAAAAAAATATAACTTCTCCCATGTCGAGCTCGTCACTGGAGGCTACTACCAGGTATCTAGTCCAACTTTAACAACCCCTTCCATCACAAGGCTTCATAAAGGAGGTAGTGGTATTCAGCACGCGCAAATACTTATTTTCACGTGCTGAATACCACTACTACTCTACTCACTTGATGTAAATAATTTATTGATTAAAAACACTAGCACATTGCTGTAAATTGCTGTAAATTAATGCTTATTATTTTTGAAGTCACGAAAATTGCGGCGCGATTTGAACTCCTAATATATTGAACAATGATCACATTCGTCATTTATTTAAACACTAAAATCATCATCACTGTAAACATTTTACCATCCATCTCTGATCCCCACTCGTATACCGGTTTCATTTTTTCAAAAACCATTTCGATATGGAACTTGACCTGAGTGATAGAGCTCACTTTGCAAGTGAACTTTATTAATATAGATAGATAGTCGAGTTTTATAGAATACAAATTCGTCAAATTCGTCATATCACCGCGGATTCCGCTTTCGAGATTCGAAAATGACCATACAGAATAGCCCTACTGGTTAGAAAAAAAAATCCTATCTAAAAGATAAATACCGTGGTATTTTACCTCGGTTTTCATAATAAACATAATTACTGAGTATTCTGTCGCTGTATTTACATCTCCGTTACTTTCAAAGTCTTAAGATGTTTTAATTAATAAGCTAGCTGACGATCCGATAAAATTAAACAACATTACTTTGTTGAAATTTTCATAAGAAATTCTAGATTATTTATAGAAGTAAGAAGGTTGGGTAAATTGACGTTAGAATGGTCGTAAGCAGTTGGCCAAGGATTAAAACAAGGTATTACCAACCTTCACATAAACAATAATGACGAAAATATTATTTTTTATTTATCAAAATCGGATTAGGGGCTTAGGCGCTACGATATGACATACTCATCTAGGATACGAACCATCGTCCTGCATCGGGCTGATAATAGAATGAGACCTATTTTATAATAAATTTGGCAAATTAAAAAATATATTAAAAAAGGGTTTGCCGAAAAAATTCTAGAGAATATTTTTAATTATTTAAAATAAATAACATCGTCTCAAATTTTTCGTCTGTGTGTTGCATGTCGCGTGACGGTCGGCTGCAGAATAGGGATAAAGTGGAAGGCGCTCATCAGAGCAGTCGAGGCCAGTATGGCGGTGCCTATAGTTCAAATCAGCTGATCATGTAGTGTATAGACTATTACTCATTTGTGCCAGTGCTCTATTTAATGTAATTCGCAATTTTAGTTAAATGTCTATAATGTGAAAAAAGTTTCACTTTTACTGTGTTTTCATTAAACCACACAATTTTTTTCTTCAATTATTAAAAATATTCTGTGTAGGATTTTTTCAGTTAAACCTATTTTTAATATACATATTTTCTAATAGACTTAGGGCCTGTTTGACCACTTCCTGATAAGTGCCGGATAGGCTATCCACGACATATTTGACAAATACTCCATACTCTATCTGGCACTTATCAGGAAGTGGTGAAACAGGCCCTAAAGCCAAATGATGAGATGTCCACTCGCATCTAACACGGATTTATTATATGATAAAAATTATAACTTTTAGGCCTTTAAGCTTGGATCTCTGCTAAAAATGTAAAAGCAATGTTACGTTATATATCGATTCTAATTTTATTAGAAATCGCAAACTCGAATACGTATCTCTGTAGCCAAGAGATCTCGAGATTTCTTTTCAACTCGATAACTGTATTTCGTTTGATAAGGGCAGTAAAAACCATTCGCGCTTTTGAATAGAAATGAGATGCAACAAAGTTCAAACCCAATTTGTCAGTGTAAACTTACGACAGATATTATTTGCTCGACCACTGTGTTGAATAGATATTATGATAATGTGTTTTTTGTAAATACTTTTTTTTGGCATTTTTTAATGTACGCCAAAACGGCTGATATCAATGCCACTGCACTGTAAATTCAGTGCAGTGGGCACTGTAAATTCATGTTATTAATTTTGTAAAAGTTTTCATCTACAATAATTTGACTATAAATCATAATGGTGACTTTTTTCTTGATCCACGCGTCGATTATTTAATTATTGATACTATTGCGGTCCGGACGGACAGTCCGTCAAAGGCTGTATTTAAGTTAATGGCAAAAGAAGCGGGCATTAGGTAGTTATTAATAATAATTAATAACTACCTAATAAATAATAAAAATTAATTTTTAGGCAAAATATTTACGATTTCTTTGTTAATAATAAATGACACTAAAAACTCTTGTTATCATTTAATTTTGCCATATTGGGCGGATACATGCAAATCTTTAGAACAAGTCTTAATGAATTGTAAACGGAGGATGATCATGGCTATAAGTTGGAAGCACAGAGTTTGTTTCGCCATCTTCATCATTTCTCAGTCCATGTACGTTCATTTACTCAAAATGATACATTTTATTACTAGTTTAAATAAAGGGAAAATTAATTTAAGAATTTGGTAAAAGTACAGCTTTGTACAACATATACTAGCAAAAAAAATACTTTTCATAGTCAACCCATTTCAAGCCCACTGTAAAAACGTAACATCGGTTTCACCCAATAAGATAAGGGTTAACGACCTACATACAACTGTATAAATGTGATTGGAACATAAATGTATACCCATCGATTGGCGTCTAAGCACCCCGCTTCTATTGTCCAATTCAATCCAATTTCATTATATCAATGATAATAAAACCGTCCTAATAGGTTATTTACACTTATTCGATAGTATTAGTAGCATTTTATACAATTTAGTTAGGTTAATTAGTGTGGAAGATGCCGTCTTAATTTATTTTAAAACTAACTGTTGCACGTAGCTTCACCTGCGTCAACTAAGATTCAAAGGGGGTCGCTAAAACTTTTTGAAAATTTACCGGAAATAGTGTAGCTTCCCAACAATGAAAGAATCTTTCAAATCGGTCAAGTAGTTTCGGAGTCTATTCAATACAAACAAACAATCAAATCTTTCCCCTTTATTATATTAGTAACTAGCTGTTACCCGCAGCTTCGCCCGCGTGAACTTAGATTTACGGATTTATCATGTCTGATGATGATCATTTTCTATTTTAATAATGACTAAGTATTTGTATTAAAATGGATATACGTAATCTTGAACGCTTCCCGTTTGGTCCCGTTCGAATCACGGCAACACGATTTATTTTCTTGCGTATTATTTTGATATTGCCATATCTCCTAAAGTATTCATTTAATTTGCACGATGTAAAGGGGAAAAATAATCTTCATGGAGTGCTTAAGCCAATCAACTGATTTAAAATGATAAGGATTCATTCTGTGTTTGTGTAAATAACTTTTAAATTATCGCGTTAAAAATTGCCCATTTTTTAAAGTATTAAATGCATATACTATAATATCCCTAAGAGATAGACATATGCCATCGCGGACTTTTTTGTAGACCTATTTAAGATACACAATTTCACCATACATTATTTTGTTACATCTCAAAGGGTTTATGCAGCGTTTTTGTTGAAAACTCCCAGGCGGCCTATTTTTTTCCGACACCTCCAACAATTATTGTTATATCTTAGCCAATGTATATAAAAACTTAATAAATTATATACATAAACCTTTCTCTTGAATTGTCCTATCTATTAAAAAAAACCGCATCGAAATCCGTTGCGTAGTTTTAAAGATTTAAGCGTACAAAGGGATATAGGGACACAAAAAGCGACTTTGTTTTATAATATGTAGTGAAGATAACATCACACTTTGAGGGTAGGGAAGGAGGATAACAAAGCGTGACTTTTTGTAACAAAGGGGTGCAAGATTTTGAGACGTCACATTTCAACGTGATATGAATAGGTAATTAAAACACGAAATAATTAATGAATCGCTAACTACCGAACTCAATCTACTGTACAAAACATTTTATAGAGAACCGAAATGAATGTAAAGCAATCTTGAATCCTTAACTTAAACGCAAACAAAAAAATTATCGAAATCAGTCCTATCGTGAAGAATTATGAGCCGATGTTGTGCCTAGAAATGGGTTTTTATAATTTTCTTAGTGCACTTTACACACGAGAACATTCACTCACCGGTGAAAGAAGTCTTTGAAGGTGTGTAAAGTTCACAGACCCGCATGGAGTCAGCGCATCGGTGAACTATGATGGTCCAATACCGTCCTGATTCGATTTCGAGTTGGAGAGCCGTACCCAGCAATGGGATGTAATAATATACGGGTTGATACTTCTTTTTACTTTTTAATCAAGGTCAAACACAGAATTTCAAGGTCAAGGATGTTTTAAAATTGGATGAGTTGTTTAGAAAATTATATCTTACAAACTCATAAATATGACCTTTTTAAAAGCAATATTCGAATTAGCAGAGATAACGTATTATATAAAGGTGCATACGAGTAATTATGATGCAAACAAAGAAAAGATTTATGTTTTCGCAATGAAATTATACAAAAGGAGAAGCTATTTTTGTCCCCGTGATGCTTCACTTTGGCCGTGACAGTGCGACCTTAACACGTTTTCCTGACTTGACTTTACAACATAATTGTTATGATAAATACTATGATGACATAATCGCCCTATTAAATTATTGAGTTAATTAACAGAAAACTGACAGAAGATGGCATGAAGGATCTTTTGATTCAAACATATCATGAAAGCAGTACTGAACCAATGTGGGGTTCCATGCATCCTACACTTCAAAAATCATGTTTCCACAATTATTTAAGTAATATTTTAATAGCACTTGCATGCCAGACTTAGAGCAGTGTCCACTTAAATGGAATAATTATTGGCTAAGCCAAACGAGACATTGTCGGGATTATGCTAAGCGGTGTCAAGTCCAACATTCTCTTAAAGGATCAAACAGATTAAATTGTTACTTAGCCAAATACAGCAACTATTAAATATTGATGCTTGATTTGGAATGTGGATTTAGATTGCCTAATGGCCAGATATGGATACTTTAATGTTATGATGGATCAACAAATATTCCGGGAGAAAAAGTATTATTAGATGTATATAATTGCGCAAAATTTTTACAAAGAATAATCTTCAGATTGATCTTAAATATATTTCTACTAACACAAAGTTATCCAGAATAAAGTTTTGTGTAAAATATATAAATTTTAGTTTTTTAAATTTAATTTTAGTAAATAAATTGAAGTTTCTTTTAAATAAGCCCACATTAGAATTTGGTCCATTTAAAGATGAAAATTTAAATCCGACACATCGACACGAACGATTTATTAGATGATACCAGAGTCGAAGGTTTAGATTTTGGACAATTCACACAATATCTTTATAAATTATAGCTATGTGTGTTATTCCTAGTGTATATTGCATTAT
Organism: Lycaena phlaeas; assembly: GCA_905333005.2. Lineage (NCBI taxonomy): Eukaryota > Metazoa > Arthropoda > Insecta > Lepidoptera > Lycaenidae > Lycaena > Lycaena phlaeas. Next base: position 18,534,024 of record HG995168.1, on the reverse strand, counting down.
CATTGTAAAGTTTTAATTAAAATCAATTCAATATTTTTTTGCGAATTTATCAAATTGTTTAATCATCCCACGAATATGACCTAGATTGGCTACGACAGCACATTTCCGTGTTAAAAGCAGAAAGCATTTGACCTGTTTACAGAAGTTTCCTGGACAACAAAATCTCCATTACAAAGGCATTAAATTATTTTTGGAACTAAAATTAAACTAAGCTAGAATTCAAGATTTGCATTTATAAGCACTTGTCCGCTTAGTAGCTTAGGATTATGGTGTTAGTATTAGGCTGGAAATTTCAAGCAATCTGAGCTTGGATAGAAACAAATCATCATTATCATCATCATCATCATTAGTATCATCATCATCATCATTATCATCTTCATCCTTATGATCATCATCATTATCATCATATCATTATCATTATCGTTGTCTTTACAAGACTTGATGACATTGCAGCAATCATTTTTTTTGGAACGTATAATGTATATCTCGTTTTGGCAAGCAATTAAATATTCGGACTTAACAATTGAACGATTGAATTGATATACTTACGATTTTATTGTATACCTTTACATTAAAATGTCAATAGTATTATGAAATTGTAAGCTTTATTGAATTGAGACATGTTAAAATGATTCATTTTATAAGCCGATCTCTTGTAATATCATCAGATTTTTAAAATATTTCAAGTGAAATATATATTGTGTGTATTCATTTTAATAGGCCCAAGGCTTAAGGAGATCTTCGTGATTAGTTTAATCTGGTAGCATGGGATAAATCTAAAAACATTGACTAGTAGACTAGCTAAGACCTGACCTGAAAAAGCTATCTCTCTATCAAATGATCTGATGGCCATCTAATGATGGTCTAAAAAAAAGTTTGATGACATATTAAAGCAATGCTAATTTAGCAGAAGTTATAGTTAGAGATAGCAAAAATAAACCTTACACAAATAAAAAATATGTAAAAAATAAATTAAATCGAAACCTAAAAATGGAGTAAAAATTTTCAAACTGTGCAAGAATAGGGTATTTTTTAAGCACAATATTTAAACGCCCCCAGAGGTAAAATGTGGACATTAGACGCAGACGTGTTTTGATCAGACCTGTTATAATTTTAAATGAGACGCCAGAAAAATGGTCTCCAACTCGATTATAAATCGCAAAGGAATTTCACTTCGCCGCTGACTAGAATTTAGGTTAGGTTGTGTAATGTGAATTTAGTGTGATTAAGGGAATCTTACCTTAGGCGTGAGATATATTTTATACGTTTATTAATGTTAAAACAGTAGATATTTTTTGAGTTAATACATATTTTTAGCTATCTTCTACAGATATTCCGAAATTTTAGATCAAAATTAAATAAATTTCCAACAATCACACGACATTAGCCAATTAAGATATTTTCAATGATGAATTTGAGATCGATATATATATTAAATAAATTCTTAATAACAAAATAATTAATCAAAAACAATTTATTCTTAATAAAAAAAAAGTAAATTCTGAATAACAAAATACAATAACTTAGCAAGGGAAAATAATATAAAATAAATAAAACACATATTATTATTTTATTATTACCTTGTAACTTGTTATAGTATAATATTACACGTAATTACAGTTCAGTACCTTTGAAATTCATTAATCAGTGTGGGTAATTAAGTCGTTAGAAATATTCTCACAATTGGGCATTGAGCATTGGAACAAAACATTTCTATTTAAAATTAATCAACTACGAGATTTTATAAAATATTGAAAGCTTTCCTGTGAAAAGTTATTAAGCTTCATTTGATTTTAAAATCTGTTGTGACATTATTTAACTGCAAAAAAATCATTTTTTCAAGACATCCTCGGAGTGCTTTGACATTGAATATTACGGAGCGTCCCGGCGTTCGGAGCCATTTCTGGCCCCAATTAAGGTGCTTTAAAACGGACGCGCGAACTTAGTGTTTATAGTGTACTAGCTGTTGCCCGCAGCTTCGCCTGCGTTAACTAAGATTTACAACGGGATCTTAGCGGGATGATATATCTTTACCGATAAATGGGCTATCGAACACTAAAATGTTTCATTAAAATCCGACCGATAGTTCCTGAGATTAGCGCATTCAAATAAACAAACTCTTTAGCTTCATATCTTAAGGATTAAAAGCATGAGTAAAATAAACTCGTTTAAATGTAGTCCAAAAAAATCAAAATTTCTGAATAAAATATGATTGTTGTGCCTCATTCGACATAGATAGGTATAGTGTGTCGTGGACTTTTTTGTAGATATTTATAAGATCTACAATTAATTAGAACATTTTATGGTTCTATCTTTTATAGTTTAGGCAGCGTACGCAAAATAAATAACTTTTCTGGTTGATTTTTTACACCTCGTGTCCGAAAAACCCAAATATCTTACGGAACCCTGTTTTTTTCCAGAATAAAATTTAGCCTATGTTACTCGTGGATAATGTAGGTTTCGAATGGTGAAAGAACTTTTGAAATCGGTCCAGTACTTTATGAGCCTATTCATTACAACCAAACAAACAAAGTTTTGCTCTTTATAATATTAGTGTAGATATATAGGATAGATAGATTTCGCCATAACTTCAAAACCGATCGTCCAATTTTAATCATTCAAAGTCAAATATTATCTACATAAACTGTACTTAGTGATGAAATAATTTATTTTGATAAGGATCCAAAGCATGAATAAAATAAACGCATTTAAATGTAGTCCAAAAAAATTATAAATATCTAAATAAAAAAATGGTTATTGTGCCTCACTCGACATAGATAGGTATAGCGTGTCGCGGACTTTTTTGTAGATAATTATAAGATCTACAATTAATTAGAACATTTTATGGTTCTATCTTTTATAGTTTAGGCAGCGTACGCAAAATAAGTAACTTTTCTGGTTGATTTTTTACACCTTGTGTCCGAAAAACCCAAATATCTTACGGAACCCTATTTTTTTCAGAATAAAATGTAGCCTATGTTACTCGTGGATAATGTAGCTTTCGAACGGTGAAAGAATTTTTGAAATCGGTCCAGTACTTTTTGAGCCTATTCGTTACAACCAAACAAACAAACAAACAAAAAATCAAACCTTTCCTCTTTATTATATTTGTATAGATTTAGTCTGTGTAGCAGACTATGATTACCCTTGTAAAAAAGGGAGAGAGATTTTGTCAATTCTCATGGATGGCAAATCTTCAGTAGCAATAAATTCAGAAATAAGACTGCCTGTCTTTTGTCCCAAACACACATAAGAAAAACAAGTAGATAGTAGTAATAGCTAGTGACCATAGAGACAGACACGCGGCATGGCTTCCACCGAAGAAAAAGTATACAAGATATTCATAGCGCACAGCCTTTACCATCTATCTCTCTCTCTCTCTCTCTCTCTCTCTCTCTCTCTCTCTCTCTCTCTCTTAATTTAAGAGCTTTGCTCTTGTCGGTGGTGTATTCGCCACTCCCTTCTCTTCTCTGCCAACACCTTAACCTCCTGATACGACATAACCTGTACCATCAATCTACACACATCAATTTACACAAAATTGTGTAGCCTCTAGCATACAGTTTACATACAGATTTGATAGATATTTCACCATAATTTAGGTAACAATGCGTTTAATCTCTCTCAATCTACGGCCGCTCGATCATAAACGCTTTCGATACGACCATAACTTTGATAAAGTACTATACCTGGACCAAGGTGCAAAATGGAAATTTATATACAAGATCGATAAACAATTTACCGGCACAGAGACGCATAATCTTACGGGTATAGGCCAACGCATGGAGAAGTGGAATAGCTCAGCTGATTTCGTTGGCGTTCACGTCCAACGCTGAATATCTTCGGGTGATTTGACCGCCCTTTTGTCTATCAAAGTAGTATCAAAATTCACCGTCAAATTTTGTTTTATGGGGAAAGTTTTTGAGCTCATTTTTATTTGATCGTCATCCACATTATTCTAAGTAATATTAAAATTGCATATGTGAGTTATTATTTCGTTTGTAACGCTGTCAATAAATCACTAAACTGGTTTAAAAAATCCTTCCACCTATTCCAAATTTCAAAATCCCAATAAACATTAAAAATATTATGTGCTTTTTAAGGTAAACTATGCATGTACTTTTAAAGATCATTGTCCTGCAATTCGTATTTTCAGTCTCACAAAATTCTGACCTTTCCGGCACGTGCAAAGTACTCTCGCTATAAAGTCATTAATGCTCAGAATTATTCAGGCTGTCATTTTTTTCAGCTGTCTAGACAATCTTCCATTGTTTCCCTTCGATCACATCTGACCTAAAATTTTAAATGAACCGCGGAGAAAAAATGCTATCTCCGTATTAAATCACAAAGGAAGACAGGCTTTGTCAGGAATTTAGGTTATCCGTCAGTGGAAATAGTGGAATATGTTCGGAATATATTTAAAAGATTTTTATACATCAATGTTTAAAGTATAATAATCCATAGCGATCAAAATTTAAGAAAAAGAAACTTTAATTTTCAAAGTAGACACATTAATAATGTTCAGTCATTCATTTTTACCTTTGTTCATCCACACATTATAGGCCTCCTTCCATGAATAATCTATGGACTAGTTTTACATATTTTTTAATAATAATCTATGGACGCTTTTACACCACGTCAATCTGGTCCCTTGCTAAGATTCCGAATAATATGTGTTACGGGTTACCTAAACTTAAAAAACTAAACTAAAGCTAAACTTTTTGAGTTCCCTGGCGGGATCCGAACCCGCTAGCTCCAGACTTGAGCGTCAACGCGCTAACCATTAAGCCACAGAGGTCGTCGAAAATCATACCTTTAAGTCGATAAAGAAACAACTGTGAACTAATGTTAGCCCAAACAAGATCAGTTACAAATAGATTCCAATATTGGCAAATAAATTGTCCAATTCAGACCAATTGAAAGAAACTCAGTGCTCAAATAAACGCACGACTGACCAATAGATCAATACTGCATTTTGGTTCGAATAAACGATCACTATGTGCACCTGACCTTAACACCGTTTGTTCATTGCTGAGGTAAGGAAACCTTAATATCCCTCATGTTTTAGAATATCACGACTTTTACCTATACATATTACCTGCACACTATATAGTTTTATATATTATACCAAATTAGAAAGAGGTAAGTTTTGTTTTAGTCGCAGTGGAAATGTTTTCACATCATACCAGGGCCTCAGGAGGCACACTGGCGTGTGTGGAGACGCATAGGGCTTCACTAAGCGCCTTCAGCCACTTTGTTATGGTCCCAGATCCGCAGGCAAAAGGATCACCTCAGCGACAAACTGACCCCGGTAAGGCCAGACTCTTCATATATAGGGGTAACTGCCCAGACAACTCATTCATGTGTTGCCTATCCTGAGACATGAGGTGTTAATTCTCTGTACTAGTAACTACACTGCCTGACCCCGTCCTCCTCTCCGAAACACGGCAAAGCTGTTTGACAGGAGAAATAAGAAAGAGGATTGTACCCATGCTGGAAGCACGGCACGGCGCATCTTTCTTACCGGTAAACTGTTGAAGGTGAACTCGTTAAAGAGAAGAACTATAATAAATAGGGGTATATGAAATATGTATCTTATGCTAATACTTAAACCTGAAGAGATTGTTTGTTTTATCGCACTAATCTCAGAAACTACTGGTCGCGTTTGGAAGATTTTTTCAGTGTTAGATAGGCCATGCATCGATGAAAGCTTTAGGCTAAAAAATTAAGCTAACACAGGTGAAGCTGCGGGCAACAGTTATATGCATAAAAAGATACATTATCATAATATAAACTTTGTGTAGTATGAAGAAAAATGGTGGAGTCTGTTTATTAAGTTTAATTTTATCTAAGTTAAAAATTATTTAAATTTAATCAAAACATGACAATATGTCCGTTGTTTTAATATTAAACTTGAAATTTTGAAATAGGCTAGCTGTAGCTCCCATCACATCCTGGATGTCTGCCAGAAAGGTCAAAACCCGCGTTCATTTAAAAGAAACTCGAAATAAAAATATTTTTATAAATGTGTTGTGTAAATTTTTATTTTTTACCTAAATTTTTCAGTACTTAGATTAGTTGGTATTGATTACTACTTATAAAATATAAAATGTTTATAAATAAAATTTTACAAAACGACTTATGATTACTAAATCAAAAATGTCCACAAAACATATACCTTCAAGTAGTATGAAACGGTAGCGGGCTCTTGTACTATAAAATCAGCATATAATATTTTGTAATTCCACCACTATGTGTTTGGCAACTTGCCCTATTCAATTTAATCTTTGTACTCGGTGTGGTCAATTTTCCCCCGTTTCTGCATTTAATGCACGACTGTAGAACACTCGTTTCTTGTATTACGCCTGTGTTAAAGAGCGTCTCAGTAGACGTTGAAGTTTAAAAAGCTATCGTTCCATAACCCCAGGTGATAATTATACGCGGGCTCTTAGACTATTTCCTTTGTCACACTTTTGTTCTAGCTTTTACCTGTAGCTTTGCACTCTTACAATTTTGTTATTAGTGATTAGGGAAATGGTAGTAAAAAGAAAAATGAAATAATTCTTACCGTCTCCCGATCGCTGTACCATCTTTCTTGTTCCTCTCACAAAATATTTTTTTTCCAAAACGTACAGTATTCTAAGAGCAAAATCATTTTCTGAGGATAAAATAGACAGGATGACTACTGATAGTCTGTCGTCGAGTATAGTCTCTCTTACTTTAAAATAGTTTTTACACAACTCTTTGATTAGTACAGTCTTCTATACTATTCTTAGTCTAAAAAAGATTTTCACTACTATTTTAATAGTTTTTTGGCCTCGGTAAAAACGTTTCCTCCGTTTACTCATGCATGGAACATGTGATCTTAATTTGTGAAACTTCAGGCCTTGTAAGTACGCGTTAATATCACAACTTCAAACTATCGTTTAGGTTGTGGTGGAACAGTCTGTCGTGTCGTCATATTGCTTATTAACATCATGATCATCATTATGATTGAGTGGTGATCAAATGATCGGTTAATCGTTACAGTCTTAATTATTATTTGTAATCGTCAGCCGAAAGATTATTTTGGCTAAATTTGAACTCGCGCCTTAACTGTAGAAGCTACAATAGCATTTCTCCAATAATAATGTAGAAATTATAATTGTTTTTGTATGTACAACTAATTATTGTTTACTTGTGTTAACGTTTATGTTATGCATGTAGTACAGGCTGTTACCCGCGGCATCGCCCGCGTTAGCAAAAAAAATCGCTTTTTTTTTAATTAAAAGTATATTTTGTTACTTCTAGTACCTCCCAGAATATGTGTACAAAGTTTCATGATGATTCGTCGAGTAGTTTTTACGTGAAGTTGTAACAAACATCCCTACTTTCACATTTATAATATTAGTAAGGATAGCAGCATGCTGTAAAGTATCCAAAAGGTGAGGCTTTTGAAAACAGGTGTGTGTGCGATTCACACACGATAGAAGTGAAACACATGTTAAATGCTGAAATACAAGCAAGTATTAAACAGTGTTCAGTATACATACACACCGACATTTGCTCTCTCGCTCTTTTGTATTTGTGTCTCTTACCTGTCATTTTTTTCGTTGCATCCGGTTTGAAATCACAAAGTTTCTAAAGAAGTTTTACTTCAAAAACTCAATAAACCGCCATTAAATTTGCAAAAGTTATTATATATAAAAACTAATTTATATTCGTTTCATGATAATGCTGATATGCATGAAACGAATATAAATTAGTTTTTTTTACAATTTATTTTGCTAACAAACCACCAAGTTATAACATAACTAGCATTATGAATTTGTCTTAGCAAGGTATACCCTCACAGCAATTAAGAAACCTTTAGTCAGCCAAGTAAAGTTGCCAGTAGCTGATAGTTTTAATGAAATAGACGAAAGTTGTATACAGCCTGACGCAACTCGGGAACAAAAAAAATTTCTATGAAGTTGGCCACGAAAATAATGGCGGACAATTCAGTGCTGCCAGATTGTATAATCAGATACAAAATTTGTATAATATAGTTATTTAATGTATCCAGTTCGTTTAGCAGATTACTTCGTATAATTGGATACAAAAATAAAAATTTGAAAAAAATAAAGACTCAAGATAGAAACTGGTTAAAAACATAAACCGTAATGGGTTTGATGGCAACATAACAATCTACGAAAGTAAATTATTTCGTTTTTTTCATATTTTAAGTAAGTCAAAATAACTAAAAATAAATACTTGTATTTTTACAGACTATTTTTAATAACGTTGTCGCTTTGTATAATAAGATTTGATTCGGTATAATTTCAGTGACCGAGCGGTATAAAATAAGTTGGCTCTACTGGCAGCCCTGGTCTCTCATTAAGAAAAAAAAAATCCTGCAATATTTGTCAGCCATGTTTGTTTAAACTTAATTTCGCTATGTGTTTTAAATTAGTCTTAGGTTTTAAATAGAATATTGCTTGTTTCGATTTGGATTATATTACTAATAATATAATAAGTATAATTTTTCATTCAAATTGTAACGAGTGATCAGAAGTGTACTTTGATACAAAGTGCCACCAAAAACGGCTTGTTACTTGTAAAATTTGTGGGAATTGAGCAAGTCGTTCAAATGATAAAAAAGGGATTATTATGGCAAGTTATCCTTTGATTAAGTCCGGTAAGCACTTATATATGATACTTTGTAGCCATATGTAAGTAAAGCAGGCAAGGATTAAACAAATTTAACAAATTTATCTAATTTAAATTTTGTATTAGTGATGTACTGCAACTGTAATACTACTGCAACCGTCTACATATCGATAAAAAAGTTTATCATTGAATAAAATATATTATAATGTTGGGTGACATAAATGATCAAGGATCGTAAATCAGAAAGGTGAACCTATAAGTTTTACATTAATATAAATGTTTATGGTACCCAACTCTCCTTTAAACGCACTTACCTACGACCTTTGCTATATTATATATTTATGATTTTAGTCAAGAAACATTAAATTAATTCTACTTAAAATGATTTCAGTAGCTGCAAACAGTGGGTCAAGTTTCTGGGCAAAGAAGATTTCATATAATATTATTTTGGACATTGACAAGTTGCATACATATATATGTGGAAACAACTTTCACAACAGGGCATTTAATAAATGAAGTCTTGAAAGAGTTTTATTTAATTTTTATTTCATAATATATGTCTATCATTAATATTGGTCTTATTACTCTATAAAACCTGCCTAAATTCTAAAATTATTAAAAAATATTTAGAAGCAAGCCCGTTTTTACCCTGCATATATTATCGATATCGATAAAAAGCTATTCGAAAGCACTACGTATTAGGTTTGATAGGTTGGTATTACTGTTTGACATTTTTGAAGTATCTGTTTGTATTGAAATTGTTGCGAAACTGATTCTATTGGCTAGTATGGGAGTCCCGTCTCTTAAACGTAGTGATTATATTCTCTTGGGTTGTATATTCTAGACGTTAAATCTTTATTTAAATTTAAGTCTTAATTTTGAAAGTTAATAATACTTGTCAGCACTTTATAGAATAAAGCATATCGTTTTAATTAATACGAAAAATGCGTTTTGTGTATTTTTATGACGACCTCTGTGGCTCAGTGGTTAGCGCGTTGGCGCTCAAGCCGGAGGTTGCGGGTTCGAATCCCGCCAGGGAACAAAAAGTTTTCTGTGTTCCTGGGATATGTATTAAATATGTGTATTATATAATAAAAATCTTAAATGTAAGTATTAATATAAAAAGTATTAAATATATATGTATTTCCGTTGTCTGGTACCCGTAACACAAGTCTCTTCGAGTACTTACCACGGGACCAGATTGACGTGGTGTAAACAGCGTCCATAGGTATTATGTGAGTCTGTTAAGCTAGAAAGGTCAAGTCGGCAGAATTACTTGTCCCATATTTCAAAATTTAGTGCTAATTTAGTATTGATAAGAGGTACAAAGTTTCATGATGATAGGTTGTAACAAACATCCCTACTTTCACCTTTATAATAATAATATTGAGGATTAAGGTTTAAGGATTTAAATTTCTTTATCCATTTATAAAGCTGATAAGTTTGTGTGTCTATTTCTTTGAACACACTATTTCCACTATTACCAGACGAATTTCAAAAACAGAATATTTGAGTTTATTACTCCAATGCCAGTTTTGTTTTTTTTTTTGTTGTTTGTGTTTATCTTTTCTTCTGCGATTATATTTTATTGTTATACATCTTTGAAACAACGTTTATTGAAAAATCATCGTTCTTAAATCATTGCCATTTCCTTCGACTTTTTCAACCTGCCCATTATGATTTTAGCTAGCATTTTTCCGGCAACTCTCCAAGTTGCGAGTAATATTCCCATAGCTTGTATTATTACTACGAGGGATTATTTTGCCTCGCTCTGTAATATTTTCAAGAAAAGACCAGCGCTATTAAACCTCTTAGTCAGGACATAATAGACTTTTTACTAGAATTACAAAGTATCTTTTACAGTGGCATCATTTTACCAATCTTGCAAATAATTTTAAAAATGCTTATAGAATTATAGCAAACAAGAAATATAACATGTTTAAGATGTTGGCAGGTAGACAAAGTTAATAGCTCTTTTTTATTAGACAAAAGTCAAATTGCAGGCATCTGATTGTAAGTCAGCATCACCCATGTCAGTATAAGCCATATATAATAATATGTCTGTCAAATATAAGCAAGTTTAACTGAACCTAACCTAGCCAATAATGCGTTGTCCTGGTCTAATCACTTTAATACCAAAGAGGTGCTAACAACTTTAAGATCTCACAGATGGACCTAAGATGAAACTATTACGTCGAGCCTTGTGAAACTTGTATAAAAATAATTATATCGAAATCTGATCAGCAGAATAGTCATACGAAGTAAGAGCACTTTACACGTTTTTAAAAAGCAATAATATGCGAAATGGTGGAAAAAATCCTATCATTTCTCATTAGAAATTCGTATAAGGTAAGGAAAGTCATCTTGCGTAGTTATTTGGGTCGCCAGGAATGTGAGGTTCCATATAAACCCGGAGCGTGTTGCTATGTTAGTTCCTGTCTTATATTCCAAGTAGGGCAATTGATGATTTACACAGACATTAAAGTTTCTTTGAGAATGCTGAGATGATCTTCGCTGCACAATTTCTGATGTTTACGCAAATTCCACTCATTATCTATTACGAATTTTGCACTCCCGATTCGGAAGTCTGTTTCAGATACTTTACAACGACCATTGTCGCGGGAACATTATCTTTCTCTACTGTAATAATCATAGGAAACCGCGATAAAAGTTGTTTTTTTTATTGAATTAGAAATATCAATTCTGACCTTACTCATTTTCAAGGCTTTATTTATGCCGTTAGTGTATTAGATCATCATCATCAGCTTTTATCTGTCCACTGCTGAACATAGGATTTCATAGGTTTTTTTTTAATTTTATAATTTTACGTCATAAAACGAATTACATAATATATTTTTAATCTTTAGTATTATTATAATGTGAAAATAGGGATATTTGTTACACTTTCACGCGAAAACTACTCAATTGATCCTCAATAAACTTTGTACACATATTCGTGGAGGTACCAGCAAAAAAATATGAAAAATTAGAGGATTTAAAAAAAAGGATATTTTTCTAGTAACGCTGCGAAGCCGCGGGCAACAGCTAGTATTTTAATAAATAAGCCACTCTAAAGGAAAGCATAAACTAGATGCTGTTATTCCGAACTGCATAAAATCTGTTCCATCCAGTAAAACCAAAAAATCGTACCAACATGAATATTTTTACAGGTGCCTGCTTTATAAAACTATTTACAATTCAAAATGGCCGACCGCTCACACTAACTCTATGTACCAAAACTTGGAAAATTTTGCTCAAAAATAAAGTGAAATATCGAATTTCTGAAATCTCCAAAGATGTGACAATAGCAACCTATATCTCTGAATATGCAGAGGCCTTTGCTTTAGAATCCTAAGCGAACTGAAAATCTCTTATTCGGAATTCAATAGAGCAGTATAGAGCCTGCTGCAGACAGAATTATAGTACCGCTGTAAATTGAGTAGCTACTAAAATTCTATCCTTTAGTCGGATTTAAAATATTCTGTACAAAAATTATACTTACACTCGAGCGAGAAGTAAGTTGAGTTTTTCTTGACTCTAGCTATTTTTAAAGTTTATTAATACTTTATATTTGAAAGGTATTTTACAAAATGCGCAAGAAATATAATATATTTAAGAAAATTAAAACCACATAAGAAGTTTACGAATTACAATTTCACATTGTCGAAAGAAATAAGTTCGGGTAAATACTACAAAAGCTACAGCAAAAATAAAAGTATTGTAAAAATGTCTGTCAGCTATTAACCATGCAGTGGCCGACTCGTGTTGAACCCAGTGGCAATGGATCGGTCGTCTTGGCGTTTGTTGAGAAGGGCCGATGTTTAGCATGCCCGGATAAAGGCTAATGATGATGATGGTGATGGTAATATAAATATAATACAAATGTGAAAAGCGAACGAAATGATTTTGATCCATTAGCCTCAAAGACCTCCAGGGCAATTACGCTATATTTTACTAATCATCATCAAACAGAGCATTATCGAGAATAGTGGGATGTAAATTCGAAAGGGGTTTTGCTGAAAATTATTGCAGAGAATTACCTTTGTTGGTTGAATATTCTGAGGTATGAAGTATTATGTACGTTCGATGCAAGCTCACATTTCCCTATTTTGTGGGATTGTTTAACTATGATAGCATTTTTTGTAGAAAAATTTAAGCCTTTTTAAATATAGCTTTAATAGTGCTACTGATTTTAAGTGGAAGAGATTATCAACGGTAGCACGATCCGATTAAAAAAACAGTTAACTAGAAATATGAAACGCGCAATCAGAATTCCAAAAAATTTTATTTTTTATTTTAGTGGTTCAATCAACAAATTACCGGTTTTAAGGTTTTGATTTAACATACTGACTGACAAATGGATAAAGAATACCTATTACGAGAGTTCCATATTGTGAGTTGCATAATGTATGGTTTGACTGATTAGATGAAAGGTCAATGAAAATTGAATTCGACAGAGTGACTGTTACTACTGAAAAGTAGTGTGAGTTACACTACACATTTTAAGTAACGGAACCCTAAAAAGTTATGTTTCGGAGAGGGCATGTGTAATTACGGAACTGCACTGAAACTGCAACGTCTATTATGACGACCTCTGTGGCTCAATGGTTGGCGCGTTGGTGCTTAAGCCATGTAGCTCACATCGCGTCAGGGAAAAAAAATTATGTTCTGTTGGTAAATTAAATCGTTAAGTATTTCATATGTGTTGCTTGAAATGCAAGCTAATTCATGACCATTTACCGTCATATACATCATCAATAACTTTAAAATAATCACATATTAAACGTCAGTGGCGCTAAGATTAGATGGTGTTAGTTCGACACGTTGGACAGAGATTATCCCTTCCTATCAGACTTAGAAGCTGCACTTTTGTGGCGTACGATCCGAAATCGATAACTACTCCTTCAAGAATTACATTTTGTTGTACATTTTATATTACTTGTACGAGAGAAGTTTTAATAAAACTTCATGTTAGCGTGTTTCCATCATAATTATAAATTACTAGCTGTTACCCGCGGCTTCGCTCAGCTTAGCAAAAGGAAATTTCATTTTTTAATGTATTCTATACTTTTAGTACCTTCGTGAATATGTGCACAAAGTTTTATGATTTTTCACGTTTTCACGTGAAATCGTAACAATCGATGTTCACCGATGGTCTAATAAGGTCCGAGAGTAGGAAGACGATCTCCCTGCACTGGCCAGGCCTTGTTGGATATACCAGTGCCAAGGGATCGGCCTTCTTAACGTTCATTGTGTGAGGCCTTTGTCCAGCTGTAGGCGGATTAAGGCTGTTGATGATTAAGATAAATTGTATACATATCTATATATTAATATTTCTATGATAAAAATTATATACGTCTATTATCTCACAAGATAACAATACTTTTTTATGTATTTACATTCAAATCAATGTTTATTAAGACCACAAAAATGAGGTGTTGCCAAGTTTGTAATGAGAAAAGTTAACGGTGAATATGAATGCTTATATTGAAGAGAAATGAAAAAAGAAACGTTCGTAGGAATAGTTCGTAAACAAGAATATGTTTAAATGAATATACCAAAAAGAAAATGCTGAAGTTATTAAAGTTTGTCATAATGTTGTGGAATATTGAGGTCAAATCTTTCGTATTCGCCAAGTTATAATAAGCATGAGTTATGAGACTTATTAGTCATAATATCATAAGCGATGAGTTACTAATAAGTGGTATCATTATTTATTAAAAGGATACTAACGAGTGGTATCATTATTCATTAAAACGAGTTACTAACAATTGGTATCATTTTTCATTAAAACGAGTTACTAACAAGTGGTATCATTATTCATTAAAACGAGTCACTAATTATTATAAGTGGTATCATTGTTCGTTTAAATTAGATACTAATATTATATAGGTATTATCACAAGACAAGTACGAGTTACTAACACGTACATACTTCACTTAGTCCATGAGTTACTGGAAGTTATATTATTTAATTTTAAGTTTGCTTTACTAGTATCGTATATTTTACCTAAAAAAAATTGTACTGTACCTACTTACACTTTTATTTTTATAATTTACTAAAAAATCATGTAAACGAATTTACATTCATAATTCATACAAACATAACATTCGTGAAATATAAAAGAACAAAAATAATTAAGTTGGATAAAATAAGAAACACTTATTGAGTGCTATCAAGCCAGCTCGCTACGTGTTCAGAGTGCGAAAGCCCGCCACAGGCTGTATTTGCTTTTTTTTATTACCACATCCATATTTCAAGAGGATCCCTGAACAATATTTGGGGCTACACTAATGCGTGGAGGGAAACGCCATATGATTGTTTAATATTCTTTAATATAACTATATCACTAGTGATGATAAGTTATTTTAATAATAATGAACGTGATTTCTTAACACTTTTAAAAGTATCTTAAGATCAAATATGAACAGCCATATCCATATAAATCACAGCAAGTATATTATTATTGAAGTGAAACTTCTTTAGAATCGTTGTGATTTCTACAAACCGGGTGCAACGGAAAAACGACAGGTATGAGACACAAATACAAAAATATGTAGGATGAAGCCGGCAAAGAATGAGACAGATGTATACATACTATTTTATATACTTACAAAAATATGGAACTTGAGCAATAAATTATGTAACATAATATGTATGTTAAATAAAATATAAAATACATTTTAAAATTAATCAAAATACTTTCATTTTTAAACAAATAAACTTTGTAATTATCCTACCCTTGTTATAATATAATATTATATTCATCACATTCTTTTGTTGATTTACTGAAGTTTCACTTCTGTCGTGTGTGAATCGCATACACACCTTTTTTATCCTTGCTAATTTTGTCAATTTGTTAGTTATTTTATTATTTAAAAACATCAAAAATCGTATTTATACATCAAACTAGTTTTTGCCCGCAGCTAGGCGTAGCTGCGCCTGCGTTAACTAAGATACGAACGGCATATTAGCGAGATGATATTATATGGCCTATAGCCTTCTTCGATTAATAGGCTATCCACCACTAAAGAATATTCCAAATCGGACCAGTAGTTCAAATTAGCGCGCTCAAATAAACTTTTCAGATTTATACATTCGTATAACTAAAAATAATAACTAAAAGTATCAACCCTTTAATGTCGCACTGCTGGGCACGGGTCTCCTTCTCGAAATCAGGCGAGGAGGGTAATGGGCCAATAGTTCATCGCGCTGGCCCAGTGCGGGTTGGAGAACTTCACATACCTTCAAAGACTTTCAATTTCATCAGGCATGCAGGTTTCCTCACGATGTTTTCCTTCACCGGTGAGCGAACGATGGTCTCGTGTTTGGGGTGCACTTAGGAATTAGAAAAACCCATTTCAAGGGACACACAGGGGGGTCAGGATCGAACCCGGACCTCTCTCATAAGAGGCCGAGTCCATCCACCACTGGACCATCGTCGTTTTCAAAATAATAGCTAGTAACAACAAATTTATTTTATAGGATAGTTTATTAATAAATAATGAACTATCCTATAAAATAATAGGAAAATAGCTAGTATTTTCTAATTAACTTTATATTATAAGGAACCACTCAGTATATAGACCAGGTACTAAATCATAGTCTGGATTATATGAAATCGGAGTGTATTATATGTTCAAATTGAGCATCGTCTATCCGAAACCATTGAGGCTAATTATATATAATTTAGACCAAAGGCCTTCAACACGGGCTTTCTCTATGTATAACCATTAAGAAAGGATTTAATTATGTTCTTTGTAAGGTCAAAGTATATGGATTCTAACAACTTTCTCCAGTCCCGCCGCCCGCGACCTCGTCAGAACTCACTAAGTGACTCTCTCTCTCTCTCTCTTTCTCTCTCCTTCTCTCTATCTTTTTCTTTCTCTCTCTCTCTCTTTCTCTCTCTCTATCTCTATTTAAGAGCTTTACTCTTGTCGGTGGAGTATTCGCCACTCATTCCTCCTCTCCGCCAACACCTTCACATCCTGATACGACACAACCTTTACCTTCTCCTTTATTTGTTGCATATAACTCCTTCTCGGCCTGCCTCTTCCTCTCTTTTCAAAATAAGTGACTACTCAGTGTCAATTCGATCGTGACATAATTACGAGTGTGATGCGCTATTTTAAATAAATTAATCATATCGCGATTATTATGAGACAGTATCAGTATCAGAGGTGTGAAAGTTTACGTGGTACGCAAAAATTTTACACGTTTTTGTATTATTTCTATGAGAGTATTAGAGACCTAGTCGGAAAAAACACAAAGTTAGGAGGACCTTTGCAGTAAAATAATTACTGTATTTATAAAATGAGTAAAAAGTTTTAAAATTGTTCAAATACAAATAATATTATGACCTAATTTAATAATGCGTGCTTTGTATTGAGAGGAAAGGACTCCATTTTGAATAATTGTTTAAATATCTACAGTACTAGAGACTTTTAAGGGACTAAGTTATTACGTATGTAAGTTTATAATACTTATTTTTATTATTATTACCAAGTCTAAATCTGCTATAAAAAACGCGCACTGACAGAGATTCAATCCTGTATATTATAGTATATTCAATCATTCTAACTTTTATGCTATACTAGCGTTATCCGCGGCTTCACCCGCGTTAGCATGAAAAAATCCCTTTTTCGTATCCAATGTTATTTCTAGTACCTTCCAGAATATGTGTATAAAGTTACATGGTGATTCGTCGAGTAGTTTTTTGGAAGCGTAAAAAATATCCACGCTTTCACATTTATAATATTAGCAAGGATGTGACTTAAAAGCGTTGCTAGAAATTTTGAACCTGTAAAAATTTCGCGTATTTAGAAATATTGAAAAACACTTAAAATTAACATTAATATCGTAAAGATCCTTTTTCCCCTACTGGCCTCCTTTGGTGAAAGCTAATACTACTTTACCTACTAACTACTAACCTAACCTAACCTTACCTATTCCGGTAAGGAATAGGCCGCTTGGACATAAAAAATATAAGTTTTGATAAAACGAAATAAAATACATAATGGACAGATTACATAACACCTTTTTGTACAGAATACTGATGTTTTTATGTGTAAAATTGAAAAATATGAGAACTTTATGAATACTCTAGGTTTATTCATTCATTTGTATAGAAAAAAACCCTTTTCAAAAATAGCGAATACGCTAATAACTGCAAAAACCACGGTACATTGTTATGCTATTCGTGTCTGAAAAAATACTGTTTAGGGTGAAGCCCACGGTGCGTGTTTTAAGCTTCCGAATACAATAGACGATATTACGTTATGTTCAGTACATTTTACAATATGAAACAAATATATAGTAAGCGAGTGGACAGATTTTCCTAGGTTTTTAAATTACCAAGTCTTTATTCTTCTTTCCTATTTTATCTGTACATATCTTACATAACTACAAAATGACATAATATAATAATAATAATAATAATAAACATTTATTGGAGAACATACACTGTTACTTAATCTAATACATACACACACAAGGCACATAATTATATAAAAAATAAAATAAAAAAACAAGAAATAAGAAATTGTAATTAACTTAAACATTAATATGAAAAATTTTGACATTTTATGTATATGCGCCGGAAAATGCACAACAGTGTAATGTAGTTCCTCAAAAGGTAACCACTCGGTGATGTGATTGTAGCGTCCGGAGAAACCACAATCCTAACATGACGTGGTTCCTAATAAATATAAATATAATGCATTCTTCTTTCTTTCTGTAACTACAAACAAGGACAACGTTTTAAAAAACAAATAAACAACTAAAAGTTTATACTTGAAAAACTAAAAACGAAATAAAAAAGGAGAAGACAAACCGGCTGAAGTGATTTTGATAAAATTTAACGAACCACTGCTAGTAACTTATTTTATAGGAAATATATTAAAATCCTTTCGCCCAATTAAGAGCTGTATACCGCGTAGTCAAACCTATTGCTAATTTGGGACCTAGAATTAAAAAAAAACATTGTTGAACCAAGGGTTAAAGACAATTTCCTTCATAGTATCTATGAACGCGCATTGTAGTTTTGTAACATTTAAACGCTATACGGTTAAGGATTTGGATTATCGTAACAAGAACAATTCTGAATACTAATGCGACCGCTAAAACTTGGATGTTTAATGTTAAATCGTATGCTCGATGCCTAGAGCTATTGTAATAGATAAATAATAGATTTTTACTTGCGATATGATATGTCATGAGCAATGAGTTCGGCCTCTTGAGTGTTCTGAGTTCCTTTTGTCGCGTGCTTTGGGCATAGACCCGGGGACTTCCGTCTCCCGACGAATACTGCACAAAAACAACTGCAAGATTTCAGACAGCCAGCCTTCAGCTTGAAAGATCCCGGATCTAACTAAGGACACTCTGGGTTCTATTCTTGTGTCCTGAAATGGGTTTTTCCTAAATTTCTCCGTGCAAAGTCAAAGTCAAAAAAAATTATTCAAAATAGTTTTATAACTTTTTTGACTTTGACTTTGCAAATACGAGAACATCGTTTTCTCATAGGTGAAGGAAAATATCGTTGGGAAACCTGCATGCCTGATTAGAGATAGATTGATTGAATGGAGGAATTAACCAATCGCATTTGACTAGCGCATCGGTGAACTATTTCCCGTAACCGCTTGAATTTGAGGAGATAACTGCCCAGCAATGGAACATACTAGGCTTAGTATTATTATATTATAATTTATTATTAATATTAAACCAATGAATTTCCTGAAGTTATTAAACATATGGTATATTGTCTCTCTTTAAAGGTTTTAGGTGTCAACTTTATCGGCTGCATATTATCTTTTTTATGCTGCACAATTTTTAGGACACATTCTTATATAATAAAGTATATATGATCTACTTTTTAAAATTGTGATAGTAAAAAAATATAATCTAAAATAATTTTAATAATAATTCGATTTTGATATAAATAATTTTAATACTGGAAACTACTCTCTTAAAACTTTTACTCTTTGATAAATAAATAATGGAACTAAAGAAAAAGAATAAGTTACTTAAAAGCGCATCGAGTGAAAAAGTACTAAGTTCAGCTGTCAGAGTTTAATACACTTTAGATAGTAAGATGAAAGTGGATAAAAATAAAGGAGCCATTTTCCGTTGTGCTCATATTTAAAGTATAAAGTAATGGCAAGATGCTGAGAAATTCCAGTATAAAATTAATTAGTATGAAAGGTGAGATATATATTAATTACAAAATTTTCACTATCTAATTAGTAATGTGAAAGGATTAAATTAAGAGTACTCAAGATTCTAGTTTTATACGTGTATCGAACGTTCTTCTAAATTCAAAATCAATATAAAACCCGCTTCCGAATATGGAGTGGGCTTCAGTATTGCTAGTGCCTGCTACCTTGCCTTCACTACGGTGAACTTATTAGGTAGGGTTTTCCACCTGGGAAAACACTCCCTCCGAACTAGCCATGCTGTCATAGGCTTTAGGCCTAGCGATGGAAAACTCCCTCACACCTTTATGTAACACATCTGCCTAGAAAGGGATTGATGAGCCTTCAAAAGCATGATGGTTCACCTAAAAGTCCATTATGTATTATGACTAGGCCATTAGCATAAATAAATAAAAAAAAAGATTTGACTTCTTAAAGTTAAAACTTCAAGTTTTTTATTAATTAAGTCACAAGCCCTACTATAACTATAGACTTTCTATGAATATTTCCTTTATCCGAAAAATTACTGAGTGAGTTTTAATGAGCCCCAATTTTTCAAAATTTATAAAGATATTGTGTGAATTGTCCTTAATCAAATAAGTCGCGGGTACCAACTAGTATTATATAATAATATTTTTATGGTATTTGATTTATGGAAATGGACAATGACGAGCCACTTGATATAAAATGGTTATAGTTTTCCATGACCATAAGCGAACTCCCTAGTACTAGGCCAGACAACTTATTCACGTGTCTACATTGTAAAATTTATTGACGGAAGTAATGTTTTTGTATGGCATAGAAGGGCAAACGAACAGTCTTTGCCCTTGCGACTACGGACGCCCATTAACGTTCCTAAAACCAGAGGTTGCCAAATGGGCCACTGGAAACTCACAAACCGTATGAAACACGACAGCATAGCTGTCACTTTACGCCGATTTCATGTGAGCGAGAGGTTCCTCCCCGGTCGTGCCGGCCCAATTTGGCTGTAAAGCAACATGGCACTACCTCTTACTAAAAATGCGAATGCCAGTGCATACTTAAGATCATTTCACATCTTCTCCCGGTAATCTACTAACATACATAAAATAAAGATATAGATGGTATTTTATATCAATGTCGCATACACATTAACACGTTCGTAGCGTTCATTCATAGCCATGTTAACCACACTATACTATTTAATAGAACTCGGAATATATATTTTTTAAATATCTCAAATATGTTTTCAAAATTATTTAAAAACCAAACAAACCAATGAGTTCAAAAAACAAAGCATTGTAGCATTGTTCGACATCTAAGTAGATACGATGAAGTTGTTTATCATTGATCAAATTTGTTTTACAAATATTTATTCGATTAAAAATTATACAATCGCAATCACTGTAATCGTACAGACTAAATGTAATTCAAAACCGGTATAAACACTCTAAATAAATTGACAAAAACAAACACTTTCATTACAACCAAACAACTTTTACGGATTTTATCGCGGCTGGTTAAGATTTTTACATGCCATTGTTAATAAGCCGCGATAAAATCCATAAAATTTGTTACATTATAATATATTAAGTATTTTCGCCTGAATATTAGAAAACAGACACTGTCATATTTAAATTTCAAATGATTAGATGAAAAGATAAAGAAATTTAGTAGTAGTAGTATTCTAAGGGCCTGTTTCACAATCTCCAGTTAAGCGCTATCGGCAACATATTTGACTGATACTTGACAGATACTTTATACTCTATCTGTCAAATATATTGCCGATAGCCTATTGGGCACTTAACTGGAGATTGTGAAACAGGCCCTAAGTTTTTAAAATACATTCGATAGACTTGTACCAGTAGTCTAATTATTACAACTCAAATATTACTAAAAATTATATTTTAATTATACTATCACCGCGAACGTTTAGACGTGAAATTGTTCCGATTGTTTCATTAAATTTGTAGCACTGCTACGCCACCGTAGCACTGCCCGCGTAGCACTACTACGAGGTTATGAGGCCTTGGAACGGCGTTCGCTAGAGTGCATTTCCTTTAATAAAATAGGAACTTTCAACCTAAATATAAATGTGATTTTTGTCGTCCTAGGGCTAAAAAAAATATTCTATTGATGCAATTTGATGTTATTGATCATATGAAAAATATATATTTTTTTTATTTCTCTTAAGTCAACGATTTTATAATATGCATCATTTAATATGTGCAGCAAACATTTTAGATGAACACGTTTGACAAATATTCGAAATCAAAGAAGTTTCACATAAAATATTTTTATTTTACATCAATGTTTACATAGTAAACAGTTATTAGCACATTCATAATTTATTCGAGAGAACTTAATGCATACTGCAAGCAATATCAAAGTTGACTTGATATTTATGTAAAATATGAATTTCTAGAGCAGTCTAGTTATAATGATTATTGAAGTGAAAATTTCTTTAACATCGTTGTGATCTGATACTCAACGAAACGGAAAAGTTACAGTAAAAAGATATTTAAAATATATAAAACGAAATAGAAGCTAACTGTGTAGGCGTAGAAGGTCCCCGTAGCGTGGAGGCCGTAATGTTCTGACGTTGTTGTAATTACGTATTAAGTAAGCGCAAGAGTTTCACAATCCTTGATGCGTCAGAGCCGTTAACTGATGCTTAATATATTGTAATAATAATTTTAAAAGCGTAAATTGTGATTTGTGCTGATAATGACACCTTAAATTTACATGTGCGTGTACGTAACGCACATGTAAAATTAGAAAATTGTTAAATTAATTATGTAAGTTTTGGTGGGACTTACTTACTGTTAAAATACAAATCGTTTATTTATTACAATCTATATATGATGATGATTATAGATGTATCTAGACATGTTCATAGACTAGCCTTATTGAAACTATTAGGTTGAATGTTCAGGCTGAATAATAGACTATTTAGTAAATCAGTCCCCGAGAGCACAATTTAAAGATCAGGAAACCGTCGAACTGAAAAGTGATTTTGCGACCGCCGAGCAGTATATTTATTGTGCTTGAGCGACTCACAACCGAGTAGGGCTGTATGTAGTGTACTCTTAGTGGGACAAGTATGTATTGACATTCAAACATAAGAAATATATTTCAGAGATTGAGAAAACTCAAACATTATAATCAATTATGATATCATTATATTATGATATCCACTAATCCACACAATAATTTTTACATACATTTTTTTTAATTCACCGTATTTATAGTATATCGCTCATTGTTTGTTTTTTTTTTTGTGAATCCTAACACATTGTTCATAAATAATATGATCACTAATTAGACATTACAATATCATTCACACAAGATCCGTGCCACTAATTTGTACCCTAGGATAACGTCAGTTTACTAATTAAATAAGCATCAAATTAACTCCCAGAGACTTTTGATACTTTATACGGAGCCTTAAAACTTTAATTAAATAACCTGTACTAGTGAGACATTATCTGTCGTCACCAGACCACAGCCTTAACTGGCATCTTAATGAAGCGCATGCCTCACTATACAGCTACAGGAAATGTGTAAAGTATATCTTTGTTTTTTAAAATATGTAAGTGTGTTTGTCAATCTGTAATCGTTTTTTGCGGCTAGACTGATTGAGATAAAATGGTACATGAGCGACAATGTTCAAGTGGGTATGGACACTGCCTCTTGACTGGGAGGTTCGGGTGTGATCCTGACCTCCTGTGGTGTCGTGAAATGAGTTTTTGTAATTTGTAAGTGGACCTAAGCACGAGACTATCGTGAGGAAACCTGCTGCTTCTTACTCAGGCGTAGTCACGATATTTTTTGATAATAAAATATCAAATTTGGAATAGAATATTAAAAAGAACTTGAAAGGCGTGGTAAATTCAATTGACGGTCACGCACAAATTTTGTTTGATGAATAATGAATACACTTAGGAATATTACGTAAAATTAATAAATCATCAGATATCAGACATCAAGATATTTTCTTATCGTCAAACATATTTTTTTTTCTCTGTCATGTAAGACATTGTGTAAATATTATTATGATTTATTTTAACTTTACTTTCGTAACAGAAGTTCTGGCTATCTTATTTCGTATAAAGTCAAAGTCAAAATTTTTATTCAATTTCAATTCAATAGTACAATCAATGTATATTTTTGAACGTCAATTGAGTCTACCACCGGTTCCAAAGCAAGCCCACTGAGAAGAACCGGCGAAACAAACTCAGTGGAACTAATCTTTTCAAATATTATTCTATTACAAAAAAATGAAATACATATTACTATACTAGTATAGTACATAAGAAGTATCTAGCATTAAAAATAAGGTTTTCGTGGCCTGATTGTGAATTAATATCATTCCACTTATCATGTCATGCTGTCGATAATAATGATTATGATGATGATGGTTGTGATGGTGGTGGTGATAATGATGATTATTGTGATGGTGTTGGTGGTGACGATGATGATGATGACGTTGATAACCTTGTTCCAGTATGTAACCAAGTGACCCGCGGCGTTGTGTCGATGCTCGGTGCCGTGACGCCAGACTCGTTCGACACGCTGCACTCATACACCAACACGTTCCAGATACCGTTCGTTACGCCGTGGTTCCCTGAAAAGGTGAGTAGTAAAGTCAACTCGAATGCCGTGACGAATTTGGCATAAAGCTATTCGATGAAGTAGCATCATCTTAAATCCTTTCAGCGCGCATGCGTATAGTATTTTATCTATTTTGCTAATTAATCGAAACAGAATTACATAAATAATTGTGAATGGCAAAATTAACATAGAATCTTCATATATATCAGGTTTCGCTTGACGGTAATCATGGACACTAACAAACCTTCTACGTGGAAATGATTATCTTAGACGAGGCCACAAAAACGTTGCTCGTCATGAAACATAACGGTTTCAGTGATAGCAATTACACTGCTTATCCTGCCACACTTTTGAATACACTGTTTTACGTAATATTCCTACACAAGGACACGCGATGTTTTTTTTTTTTGATGCAGCAGAAATCCTTTTCGGACCCTACCAGGGCCTTGGGTAGACGCGCTGGCGTATGTGGGGACTCGCATTGGGTGCACTGCCCCACTAAAACCACTGCGTAAGCCTTCAGCCGCTGTCTGAGGGACCCGGATCTGCAGGCTAGCACGGCAAACCCTCAGCGACAGACTGGTCCCGGCAAGACCAGATTCTCCACAATAGGGGGACTACCCGGCTACGACTTGGCAGTCCCCACGACGTAATGTCTAGCAGGACTCGGGTTCCCATCCCGAGCCCGACACGAGCACAGGGGTGTTACTGGAAACGCATTAAGTAGCACATCATTGTCTCGCAGAAAGAGGCCATTGCCGCCCAGGAAGTACATGGACACGCATATCCCAAGCTATTTCCAAATAATTACTACCAAAACTATAACTACCTCTTTCGGTCTCTATATTAATTTAGCCTTCAAGCTCAAAGCCGATGTTGATAATGATTGTACCAATTAGTTAGTACATTAATTAATGGGACAAACTTACATGTAATTACTGCTAATGCTTTGCATTTGGTGGTTAATAGATTATCTTCAGCTATCAATTAATATACAAGTAAAATTGTTTTATGAATAACTAGCAGTGCTCCTCTTTTTCCCCCGTGTACTACCATTCCCGTGGCAGGGATGAACATTAAACAATCTGATATTCAAATATATCAACTATATTATTATTGTAAAGATTCATTAAAATCCATTCACTAGTTTTTCGTGAAAGAGTAACAAATCATCCACACAAACTTTCGCGTTCATAATATCAGTAGGATCACCAAGTTACCTTATAACCTAATAATTTTAGACAGTATGAATATGTGCAAAAAACACATCCTTGCTTCTATTTTTCTTTAAAAATTGTTATGCTTTTATTAATATTAAAAATGTATTCGAACCCGCAAATTCATCTATTAAATCCACTTAAATCTTGAATATTTGGATAATGATACAACTTATAAGGTATCTTTTGTCATAAATAGTGTACTTACATTTTTACTGATGTAAAGCTTAAAATAAAAAGGGTAGTCCTTAAATATCTCGAATAATTTTAAAAATCATAAAGACTGTCTTAATTTTTCTACCATAGTAAAAAATAAAATGGTAAATACCCTTTCTTACTATGACGTCACAAATTCCATATTTTCCAGGCACCTAATACACAGGCGAAGGCTTATACCATTCCAAAGAACGATCTGGCTTTGAAATTCCATCGGTGCTCATATAAAAATTTTTGCGATACCCAACTTAGTTTTTATCACATAAAAATTTTATATTACGTGATCGGAAAAAAATATGTACAATGCTTTGATATAAAGAATTTTGTTTTCACTTTGTTACCAAAAACATATGGGACAAAGGAAATTTCTTATAAACAATTAGTGTCTACTGGGATACATTTTTCATATTTCTTGCCTATTTCATGCAAAATTTGTACTTTCTGAATACTTGAAAGAGACTTAACGGAACCGTTTCGTACTGGAAATACATTGCACAATCCGTCAGGTCCTAAAAATGCTATGTGGAACGAGGCACTACCTAAGACAAGCCTGACGTAAACTAAAAACACCATGAGCCATTAGATACCTATAATGGCTGCTCTGCAGACTGCAAGACTGGACACCTTAGCTTCTTAATGCTCAAGCACAGAAATTCCTATAAACTTAAATTCTACCCGCTGGCTAGTCCTGGGTGAACTAAGGCTTACTTTCTAATATTAAAGATGATGAAGTTATAGGAAGGAGTATCGAAACTACAAATGTAATAGGTGGTTATGATAAAACTTAGTCATGAAGAACGGATTCTGCTGGCCCAGTTTCCAATACACTGGCTGCAGGAATAATTAAACTTACTTAATATGCGTGGTAAGCTTGTGTAAGATCAAATGCCGCATTTGGAGTAACTTGTATTTGAGCTTTGCCGTCATCGTCAGGAATTACATCAACAGTATTAATCAACGCCCTTAGACCCATTAATACTTCTTCCGCTTTAATTGGAGATCTGCAAAATACTTCTAACTCCTCCTGAATTGATTAAACCAATTTAAGGTTTCATAGTTTTACATTCGTTTAAATTTACCAAGATTGTTAAATAAATTTTCATAGTAAAGATCCTAACGAAAGATGCAATAAACGTACAAAATGTAATTTTTACAGATTTCAGTTTAATCCTTTTTGGCAGTGTTTTTCCTTAAAAAAAACAAGGTATATTTTCTGTGGTCGTTCCTATCAATAGTATTAAGAATACTTTCCCTCTAGGTGATATCAAAAGATTCCACCTTGTATATTATATATGATTTTTCATTATAAAGGAATTTTATTTTGAATCTCGAAACGGCGTTTTTAAAGTTTAAACTTTCGTGAAATTATTGAGAGCTCTTTGTCACCAAGTCTAATTGGTAACTAAGAATTTTTTAAAGATTAAAGATTTTTTTTGTAACTAACAAAAATATGTCTTTTCCTGACATCTATTGTCGAGTGGTAGTAGTACTAATATATTTTTTATTGCGAGCAACTAACTGCTTTACACAGCAACACTAAAGCTTCTTCACTAGGTGGCGTTGTTAGGCAACACTCAAAATATCGAGCAAAGTTCGTACATCCAGATGAATACCTACTTACTGATGATGACATCAAATTAAACCACGATAAATCCCTGTAAACGTCATAAAATATGATAAATACGACCTGAGAATACGAAATTAATTTATGCTACGTTTAAAAAAAATGTCTTTTATATTACCTTCCCTCTTGCTGCTTAATACAATTTGTACGACTCTCTGTTGAAATTTAATTTTCAAGAAGAGGAAGGAGCGTCTTTGATCTCCTAAGCGTCGTTATACATTGCTCGATTGAGATCTACTTATACTGAGCATAGAAACTCTTAAAAATAGGCTAAATTTTATTCATACATGATTTTGAGGTTATCACATACTTTATGTAGCAGTCGCAGAAATTTGTGTTAATATAGATAATATCTGCTCGGATCATGAACATATTTTTAGTGATTTAAGTAAATGGAGTAACTTTGTAGTAAATTGGAGGTAATAAGTAATATAGCAAAATGTGTATGTAATTAAAATAAAGTACAAAGGGCTGGACATTATTTTATGTACAAAAATCCCTTATTAAATAAAGAATTAAAAAATAAGTAAATAGATATAACATTTGTTGTGTAATTCTTATGGATTGAAGGTTATGTGTATGTTTTAGATGCCTGATAACAAATAAAGCTGAAACGTACCAAATTAGCGAATTAGTGTTTAAAATACTGTCTAAAATCCAGCAAATATTAAAATAAAAAATAATATATTATTCATTTCCTATTTATTTTCGTTCTTCGTCGTTTTGAGTCTGATCATTGTCTTACGAACTTAAAACAGGACTAAAATACGTGGTGTCATTGTTGGATATTGAATAGTATTCGTTTATTATATTTTATTATTTATCATCTATTGCATATTATTATCTTATATGTATTAGGTAGAGGAAGTGTTAGTCGGCCATTAACCAGATGGGAAGACAATCTCCGCGCAGTGGCGCATCCAACGCGCACCGGCGTTGGATGCGAGTGACAAGGGATCATCTTGGCATTTATTGACGGAGGCCTATGTTCAACAGTGAACGGATTGAAGCAGATGATGATGATGGTGATCTCATATGTATCATCATCATCATCATCAGCCATCTTCCACACGTCCACTACTAAACAATCCTCGATTAATAAACGTACGCCGATCCCTTGCCACTCACATCCAATACGAACCAGCCACCGTACGGAGATTGTCTTCCCACCTGGTTAATGGCCGACCAACACTTTGTCTTCCTAAAGGCTATATTCGTCTTCACATATTATATATACGAATTATTTGGCACTTGGCAACACTCATAAGAGCATTTGCGGTCATAGTAGGAGCAAACTAATTTGCGGTGCTGGTAATTTATGACATTTTCTGCCAATTTATGTTTATGCTATCAGTTCATTAACTCGCTAAGTTTCCGCAGTGTCTCCTTGGGTCACTTTATTTATGGCCTTCATAAATAACACCTATTGATATTTTGCTCTTCCGCTATTTCTATTTAAGATAAAGTGAATTCATGGATTTAAGTTAGGTATCTGTACCTAATGTTTGTAAATATTTTGGGACGATATATCATTAGAGTCAAAAGCTTTTGATATGAAAACAGAAGGAACTAGAAAAACCTGTATTTTTAATCATTATTTACGCAAGAGTTAATTTTGATCATTTTGTATGGAATAAAACTAAAGAGATATTATTATATTTTTTACTGTTATAAATTTTAAGAATAAACGTTTTTTCCTTTTTTATATCTTGTTCTCTATTGTCTTTAAGAACAACTAGTTATCATTAAGGAAGGTAGTGTATATTTAATTTCACTTTCTTTCTACCATTTTTTTTTGTCTTTATGTTTGTAAAATTTCTTTTAGCCCATTCTTTTCTCATCTTCTCTCATTTATATTTTATTCGTATTATCTACTATTTATGTTTTTATTTACTTCAAAAACGTGGTTTTACACTTTCATTATTGTCAAATGAAATATCGATATCTAATTATTCTCTATTCTAAATCGAATCCACTCTAACACTCCGTAGAACACAAAAGCCACATTTCTATGATTTTACCTCGACAGAATAAAACATCCTTGGTGTTGTGCGTCAATACTAGAGTGTGCAGTGAAAAGTAGACCGTGTTGAAGAAAAATAAAAGTTGTATTCCATTGCGCGCTCCTAATGTATGCGTTTTACATTACAAAGCCCGGCACATCAATGCTCCGCATAGTTTAAAGATACTGCTCCCATACAAAGCTTCGATCAGCCTCTCTATGATAGAAATAGTACTAGAAATCAATGTGTGAGTTTTATTAAATTATTAATACTTGCAACTTCACACGGGCGAAATAAATAGTATGTTTCTACATAAATTTTGTTTATAATCTTGATAATGTGGATTAAGATTTGGTAGATGATATCGTCGTCTACTTCGTCACAAAAAAAATCATTCTTAATAACATTAATAAGAATATTACAAAATGAATATTAATATAAAAAATAGAGCCATTAAACCACACACACCAAAATCCGTTCAGTAATTATTTCATCAAAAACAAACATTTCATACATGTTCGTTTTCGATGAAATAATTCCTGAACGGATTTTGGTGTGGTTTAATATTTCGGCTACCCATCGTTTTGTCCAACTGACATACAAAAATAAAAGTGCCATGAATTTTTTTAAGTCATCTAAATGTACCTAACGAATAAAAAAAAATGTTCTTCCCACTTAAAGCTACCTTAAATGAAAGCTTATTTTGATGAGAGATGAAAGCTTAAGACTGTGAGCAAAACTCCTTTCCAGTATCAACATAAAATGTAAACTCATTTGAGCTAAAAAAAAAGTTAATGTACAAAGTGTCTCATTCTGAAATGGTTTGTCCGGGAAATTGTCACTTTGTGGCGCTGAATCATTGTATGCAATTTTAGCCTTTATTGAGCAATATTTCGTGAGAATATAAAACATTTTTCACTTGACACAAAAAATTTCGTCCCTTTGATTGCCTATCATAAAACAATTTTCATATGCGTAAAGTAAATTCTCCTTTGCGCGCGATATTCGGAAGCTGCAATCGTTATAGTATATAATGGCTGATTAAAGATTTTTGTTAGAAAATTCTCTTCTATAGAAATAAAAAAAGACATCAATATCAATTAACAACGATCATTTTCCCTTTGGATGGTTGATGGACCAGTAAGATTCAAGATTAGGTAGACCAAGTGTTGGTCGGCCATCAACCAGATGGGAAGACGATCACCGTGCAGTGACCGGTCCGCATTGGACCTGAGTGGCTAGATATCAGATCGTCTCAGCGTTCATATTCAAAACATTGGATAAAGGCTGACGATAATGATGAATCCTTTTTCGTCTATCTACTCCTAGACCCACTTTTAGAATCCATAAGGCCTGGCCACTGCACGAAGTTCATTGTACTTTCTTTGTTGGTTCAATTTATGCGTTATTTTATTTAATTTTGACTTGAATTTATTGCTTATTATGCTGCAATAAACTTTTATTGAATTTATAAAAATTAAAATATAGAAGGAATATAGCCTCTATCTAGAAGCTTATTGGCCCATCGGCCATAATGTCTTCTGCTAATACCCAGACCAGCTCTCATAATATTATCATCTCATTTATAGTACATAATAGTACATAATATTAATTCTTGGATGAGCCATCTGCTCATCTACTTTTCCGGTGTAGCTTAAAGGCCTTAAGTCCAACAGCATAAGTCCATTCGAAAAAAAACTTAATATTATTCTACTTACTTTTTAATAGTACAACCGTCTACCGGGATAGTCTCATCTAACTGTTATGATTTCCAACTGACACACAAAAATATAATGTCACTAGCAGCGCCCCTCGGTTTCGTTTCGTGGGACTACGGCAATAAATTGTCATTATGTTGTTTCATTAAAATCCATTCAGTAGTTATTAAGTGAAAGAGTAACAAACATACATACATACAAACTTTCACGTTTATAATATTAGTAGGATTTATTTTTTCAAGAGTCACAATCACGCTGTCGATTTTTTATGCATCATCATCATCATCATCATCATCAACCTCATAAGCCTTTCATCAATTCTTTTGTTTCAGGTGTTGCCTCCGACGTCTGGTCTCATCGACTACGCTGTAAGCTTACGTCCTGACTACCACCGCGCTGTCATTGATACTGTCACTTTCTACGGGTGGAAGGCTGTCGTCTACATCTATGACTCTCATGATGGTAAGTACTATGCTATTTATAATCTATATTGACTTAAGCCCGTCACAGACTTAGCTTTAATAAATAAATAAATAATATCTATGGACGCTTTTACACCACGTCAATCTGGTCCCGTGCTAAGTTTTCTAAGAGTTTTGTGTTACGGGTACCAGACAACGGAAAATACATATATTTAATATTTTTTGTATTAATACTTATATTTAAGATTTTTATTATATAATACACATATTTAATACACATCCATGACCCAGGAACACAGACACTTTTTTGTGTTGTTGTTGTGTTTGCACTTGAGACCGGACTTAGGAGCGATTTATAAATACGGGCCTAAGAAACTGTCACAGGTTTTTAATAGGCAGGGATTTTAAAGATCATTGAGAGATAATTCAGCAATAAGCAGCTAAGCGATGACAAAGATTTATCACAGAGATGATAAGGGATGATGTTAATAGTTGAGTAGTTAGCTTGACGACCTCTGCGGCTCAATGGTTAGCTCGTTGGCTCTCAAGACGGAGGTAGCGGGTTCGAATCTGCCAGGGAACAAATAAAAAGTTTCTGTGTTCCTGGGTCATGGGTGTATATTAAATATGTGTATATATAATAAAAATCTTAAATATAAGTATTAAAATAAAACGTATAAAATATATGTATTTCCGTTGTCTGGTACCCCTAACACAAGTCTCTGAGAAAACTTACCACGGGACCAGATTGACGTGGTGTGAAAGCGTCTATAGATATATTATTATAATATTATAATAGTGCGTTATTTTACTCAAAACATTAACCTATAGCTGCGAAATAATCAGTCCTGAATCCTGATACAAGATACACAGGGACAGCGACTAGCAGGCAATAGCGGCTCTAGTCAGTGTTGGGTGGGGTTGAAGCTTGGACATATCCTAGATGTCCTTCAATGAATGTCCAACCCGCATAGGACATCCATTATATACTTTAATGGTACTATCAGACCTTGAAAATCTGTAGTACCCACAAAAATAGTCGTAAATATCAGCCTATAGGTCAACAGAAGACCTGCGAATACGACGAAATAAGTCGGGACACTTATAGAAGCTGCCCTGCAACTCTATAGCGCGATTCAGGGTTTGTACACCGCCATCTAATGGTGACTCGCTTGAAACATTTACTTAATAACATCCCTCACCCCTCTGCGCGCGCATTGAGCTTACAAAGGGGTACAATATCTTTTAGAATACACGTAATATAATTACAATATGAAGCTTTACAAGGTCATCTGACAACAGAATGATAATTAATCATTGCACAAATATGCTTCACCTAGTCTTTAGTGTTCTTAAGATAATCTACGTCCTATGGTGTTGCTATACTTGCGTCCGCGTATGCTAAATATAACAGAGATACAGCAAGCAAAGAAACATGACAATAGTGTTACTAAGAATAAATTAAATAAGATTAACTAGACACAATATATAACAGCAGCATCCACAACAATAATTAGACAATAACAAAAATATATGGGTGTAATTAAGTAACTAGACTTAATAAAAAATTAAAGAAAAGAAATAGTACAATATAAGCTTTACTTAAAATAAGTAAAAGCTGATGCAAAATTATTACGAGACATAATTATTAAGTAGCAAAAAAATATTTCACTACATTCTTGTACGCCAAAAGAAGTTCAGGTAATTAGTCATTTTTCTTTATTTTCAAAGTTTCATACAATCATCTAATTATCACATTAATATTAAACTAACTTTAACATAATTTATTTATTTATTTCAATTACACAATTCTCTGTACTTACAGCTAAGCCAAGACGTACATAGAATAAGTAAAAATTATATTATCTAATATATATATATTTTAATTACCAAATTTTAACTTTATACTTTTAACGTAATATTAAGATATACTTTATAGTATATGAAAGCGGTCAAAATTGTCTGGGAACCCCCTTACTGAGACGTTTACAATAAAACGTTCTGTAGCTTTATTGGTATTAACCTTACATGATTAACATAAACCATGTCATCTTTCTACTTCTATTTCTTTTAAGCAGCTGAATCGATTTTAAATGTACTTTTTCAAATTAAAAGTTTGAAAGAGTAACCCTTTATTGCTTTTCTCGTTTCCAAGCTCTAACGTTTATAGAATCGTAATTATACGTAAAACGTAATACCTATCGCATTAATTCTAAGATTCTTAATTTCT
The DNA here is from genome assembly GCA_905333005.2 of Lycaena phlaeas. Taxonomy (NCBI): domain Eukaryota; kingdom Metazoa; phylum Arthropoda; class Insecta; order Lepidoptera; family Lycaenidae; genus Lycaena; species Lycaena phlaeas. The sequence goes on along the minus strand of HG995168.1, from coordinate 18,500,184 downwards.
AGTCGCCGTGATGTGAATAAATTTACTTAGAATCGGGGTTACCTTTGTAAGTTGAAGTTTCGACTTTGACTTAATGGATTCGCCCTATATTATCTTTTATATTCCCCCTGTACTTAGTACTATACATTATTAGGGTGCTTAATTTACAAGGCATATTGTAAAGCCTGTATACGAGGTAAAGTTTGAGAAGTTTATTTTATTCTAACACTAAGATGAGTAAAGTTACCAGGTACACGTACCTTTACAGTGTGATTAAATGGAATAATGTTTCTGAAAGAGCTTTCGAGTCTATTGTAAATATTTGGTTTGGACAAGATAAGATAAGATAAAGTTATAGAATATATAGATAAAATATTGGTTCTTTAAATATCCCTTGCAATATGATTAAATGGTATAATATGCGTGGTCCTCAACTTTCTGACTACATAGAATATCTGTATTATAACATGTGAATAATTCAATACTTATGGTAAAAAATATCTCATAATTTTCATTAGATAATATTCATCAGCAAACTTGGGCTTAGTCATATATTTTTAATAGAGCAATAGTATTTGTCAAATTATGTAAAATAATTACTATATGTCATAAGCGTATACAAATAATAAGAACATAAAGTATTCGTATTTTTTGAAAAGTTACGTATAACCCTGAGAGACAAAAAACTAACACACTCAGAAATTCCGCACGCGTCCGCACGCAATATATAATCGTCACTGTACTTATATCTGACATCAAGATGCTAGCGAGGGACAGCGAAAATTGCCACCTTACGACAAATTGTGCGATGAAATGTAATCCAAACGCGGGATTAGTTTTTAACGTGACGTAACGTAAAGGACGGGAGATTAACTTTGAGTACTTTAAAATATGTGGTATTGAAATGTAAAGTGACGTAGCATACTGTGAAAAGCGTAACATAGTGTTGCGTAGCGTAAGCCAGTCTAGTGCATAGTAGTGAACGCATTGTAACCTAATGTGGCGTAGTATAACGTAACGTGGCCTAGTATGGCGTAGTAAGACGTAACGTGGCGTTGTGTGGCGTAGTAAGACGTAACGTGACATAGTTTGGCGTAGTAAGACATGACGTGGCGCAGTATGGCATATTAAGACGTAACGTAGCGTAGTGTGGCATAGTAAGACGTAACGTGGTGTAGTGTGGCGTAGTATAACGTAACGTGGCGCAGTGTGGCATAGTTAAACGTAACATGGTATAGTGTGGCGTAGTAAGACGTAACGTGGCGTAATGAGGTGTAGTAAGAGGTAACGTGGCGTAGTGAGGCATAGTAAGACGTAACGTGGCGTAGTAAGACGTAACGTGGTGTAGGTATATGGCTTAGTATAACTTAGCGAAACATGACATACGTAATAATTAATCAGCAAACAATCAGCCACAATATTCAAACAAACATCGCGCATGGTATAGGAATTGATGCGGCGTTGTAAGACGACATGTAATTTTGTGTTTCTAGTGACCAACTAAAGCCGCTATTTAAATTGTAATATCCAATAGCCAATTAGCTAAATCAATTGGCATAGTGATAAAATATTGTCAAGGCATATTGAATTAGTAAGTAGTTAGATAAAGATAAATTGCTGCACAACACCACACGAATCCTCCAATTCCCGTACTATACGGTTATGGTTGGATGCAATCAAATTATGATACGAGCCCTGATTTGTTGCGTGACTCTTGACCAGACTCATTTGAACCAGACCACTCGGATTACACTGATTATTAATTTTTTGATAACCTCTGTGGCTCAGTGGCTAGCGCGTTGGCGCTCAAGCAGGAGGTAGCGTGCTCGTATTCCGCCAGGAAACAAAAATTTAATGTTTTCCAGGGTCATGGATGTTTATTAGATATGTGTATAATATTATAATAAAAATTTAAATACATATATGTATTTCCGTTGTACGTATCAGTAGCACAAATTCTTCGAAAGCTTACCACGGTACTAGATAATAATACAGCTATCATTATTATTATTATTATTATTAATTAATTCTTCTTAAAGAATCTTTTGTTCTAAATACACATTAAGCAAACAACTACAAAAATTGGTCTCATTTTTTAAGAAGAACAAGAAGATTTATTCTGAGTTTCGGATGCACAAAACGTAAGTGACGTTAATGTACGAATCAATAATTAACAATCAATATATTGAAAGCTTCTATCATTTATCAGCCTAAGCATAAGATAACTGATATGCATATCTTTAATTTTGCCCTAATCTAATTACTTATGTTATTAATGGTTAATGTTTATCTGACTGGTATCATTTAGTCTAGGACTATTATAAGCCGATGATGATGAAACCAATTTAATCTGACAAAGGTAGCACGCACTGGAGCAATTCCACCTAATGGAGCAGTCTCGAGTCGATGCAAAGTGATTTCATTTTATGTCTGAATTGCACAATCACATAGAAAACATGTGGAAATTCACATAATATAAGACTTACAAAGAGCATGTGTAAAATTATATTAAAAAGTTAAAATGTTTGGTTTTCCAAATTAGTCGGATATTAAACTGGCAGACGTGAAACTGACGGTAATTGGTCGACGTCACCCATGTCTATATAAACTAGTTTAACGAGCCGAGGCATGAGATATTAACGCCCGGTTTCTGAAAGGCTGATCAATGCAAAAATTGACAAATCAAGTGTCAAGTGTCTTGTTAAGTGTCAAATGAGTGGCTAGAAGCATGTTTAAACTGCTGTCAATTTTTAATCTAGAATTGTATGTTAACCACCATTAACAGCCATGTTAGTTGACATACAAAGTTTTAGAAACCGGGCGTAAGTCTTTGTGTCAGTTAAACTGTTTCACGAGAGAAACAAGCAAGATTGTGGTACCCATGCAACCGGGAGAACAACACACATCTTCTACAGCGTATACTCAAATCGGTCGAAAGAACATATAAAATTATATCTGAATACATATTTAATTCATAAAATATAAAAGGCAAAGCAACCTGGTCTAAATTTAATTAAAATGGTCAAAATCATTTTATTTAAATTTTAATTTAAATTATCTATATATCATCATCAACACACATAAGCCCTCAATGAACGCCAAGATGACCGATCTCTAAGTTATCTATAGACTTGATAAGCAAGACATAAGGACAAATTTTGTCTGTCTTTCATTTCTACTAATACGCCAAAGAATTCCCATTAATACAAACATTCAATTCAACTCTATGAAGTCAAAAAACAAACAATAATCGACGAATAAAGAAGAAAAACTTGGCAATAATAATAATAATGACAGCAATAAAGCGAAGACAAAGTAATAACGCTCAGTACCAGTTGGCATTACAGAGGGGGAATAAAAATGAAAAAGACATAAAAAGTGCGGATGTCAGACCGAAGTTAGAATGTTATGCAGATGCTCTATGTATCAGTTATATAAATTATTAAGACGATTTCACACTTTTGCGAGACTATCGGTGCGACTGGAAATAAAAAAAACCCTGCTAAACTGGACCTTTTTGACCTACACGTGAGACACTTTATATTATTACAATTTGTGTTACTTGTAGGCTGTGCAAGCGAAATATGTTTTCCTTGTGTATGTATGTATTTTTTTCACGTGTGTCTCCTATTAGTGTTGAATAAATGTTTATTTCTTTCTTCTTTCTTTCTTTCCTTGGCTGTGAAATCCGTTGATGAGAAATCGCATGACGCCATAAACGTAACTACTTGTATTAGTTGGTAATTTTTATATTTATATCGATGTGTTTATCTCGATATGAAATCATTAATAACCTATTTTTCTCAGGCTAGTTGTCGTATATGGACCTTTTCATCATTGTTATAGAGTTTTTGTTAATAATCATCATCATCAGCCTTTACGCACTGAATGCTTAACATAACATTCTATCAACGCCAAGATGTCCGATCCCTTATCACTAGTACTAACCAGGCGGAGAGAGGATCTCCGTGCAGTGGCCGGTCCGTCTTTCTATATAGCCTCCGTCCTTAGCCGAATATAGGCCTCACTCAATGAACGCCAAGACGACTAACTTTTTTATCACAATCCGTCCCTGAATGTATGAACAAACCAACTTTATTAGAAACTAGCAGTTCATGCATGTAACTTCCCCTGCGTCAACCAATATATTTTAAAACGGGTCGCTTATTTAAAAAAATAATAATATAGCCTATGTTCACCTGGGATAGTGTAGGTTCCTAACAGTGAAAGAATTGTTTAAATCGGTCAAGTAGTTTCGGAGTCTATTCAATACAAACAAACAATAAAATCTTTCCTCTTTATAATATTAGTATAGATATAGTGTGAATACGCCTTAAACATATTAAAATTGAACGAGGCAGTCAAAAACGCGTACATTATAATAGTAAGTAAAGAGATTCATTTTTTATGATCAAAATGGAAATAGTTGGAATAACTTCCATGCTAGGAATAAACACTGCTTTATGTTAATATATCATCTATATATTATACTAGCTGTTGCCGGCAGCTTCGCCTGCGTTAACTAGGATTTACAACAGAATCTTAGCGGGATGATATATAGCCTATAGCGTTCTTCAATAAATGAGACATCTAAAACTAAAACAATCATTCAAATTCGTTCCTGAGATTAGAGCGATCAAATAAACAAATTCTTCTTTATTTGAGAGTATAAGATGCCGCTCTTAATGGAGTTCTGGTCTCTGAAGACATTATTGACGGTTGACTTTCAACTAGAAGAAAGAATGATCTCCGTATAGCCGGCCCTAGCAAGATGTACGAATCAGCCCCTGATTCTGTAAGAGTCATTTTCTACGCTGTGCGCCGCGACGAGCTCGTCTCGGCGCACAGCGTAGACGTTGCTAGGGTGTTTTATATGGTTTGACAAGCTTAGTGAATACGAAGTTAAATTCACAGCGCTGTCACAGCGTTGCGACAGCGCTGCGTTTCTTACAGAATAGCACTGCTGGTCTTCAGATAACGCCAATGGCTTAAAGAAATCATGCAACTTTAAACGGAAGAAGGACGTAATGACATTATATTTATCTAGTCACGCATTACGTTCCCTTTTTTTGCTTTATTATCATCATCATCAGCCTTTATCCGTTCACAGCATACGCCTCAATGAACGCCAAGACGACCGATCCCTTGCCAGTCGCATCCAACACTGCACGGAGATCGACTCTCCACCTGTTTAATGGCCAACCAACACTTCGTCTACGTAAACGTTTATTCAAAAGCAAATCGACTATGTATCTTAGCATAATATAAACACTAAATAACTTAGTCTGTCTATTTTCGGTTGAGTTGGTTAGTTGTGTTGGTTGGATTACGCTAAAGACGACGAGCTAATAACGAAGGCATAAACCAGCATCGGTTACTTAAAACAAAGACTTAAACCAAACAACTATAATGTTCGAACTAAGCTGGTGCAATTAAAACAATGCCTTGAGCCAAGAAACTAGTTTTCAAATCATTCTGAACTAAGTTTACTCCCATTTAGAAACATACTGTATCCAAAAGCTCATTACATATTTATTTTAATTAGTTTAAGTTAAAGATTAAGTTATGATCGGCTTGAAAGTTTTTAAGAGCTTATATATTACTATATAATAATATAAGCTCTGAAAATCTTTTGTTACATGGGATTTGGTATGTCGTGCTCCCGTCTGTATCATCGCTTTCTTGTTTTTTATTCTTTTAGAAGATGAGAATGTCACACAATGTGACATCGAAACTTACCACCTCACTTCTTTGGCAACATATGATAAATTTTCTAGGCTTAATTCATCAAGTGGCATGTCTGCGTGTTTGCCAAACGTCAAATTGGCCAACGAGAACTTATATTATATGTAAACAATTTCCCCTTAAAATTTTGAAATGCCAAGTAGAAAGAGAGGGAATTATAGATTATGTAGCTTAGGAAGAGTTTGAGCTCAAATTCAGATTTGAGCTCGAGCTCACAATATTCCGAATATCTATAATATCCTCTTAACCTTCTAGTTTTCTTGAATGGCCTACCCATGTATATTTTGTTCAAATGAAAGCGTCTTAAGGCGCGGTGCTTTTTGTCAAGTGCTGTTGGATTTAGCATGCCAAACTCGCACCTTGAGGTAGTGTTGGGTTACAACGCGACGCTTATAAAACGCTCGTGCGTACGGGGCCTTATTGTCTTCTGTCAACACTACATTACACATCAAAAAATATCGTAATCCATTTCATTTATATTGACGGATCACAAAATGGATCTTACGTGTAGTATTCTCCCATTCTCCTAAATAAATGCAAACTATCAAATCCTTGGTATTATGGCTGCGACGTCATCGGATATAGAACGCGAAATGACAGATTGGATTCGAATCGATCGATCAGAAATAAGACTGAACTAAGCAGTAAATTAGATAATCCATTCCAAATCTACAATCTATGGATCGAAATTCAGATTAATATATCTTTTGATCCCTCAAAGACAGTTTGAGGATATCCCTGGTATGTCTAGTTATATAGGGTATAAAAATTATCTCTTCATCCGCTCTGTAAGTAATATTATTTGTACCGGTAAGTCGTTTTCAAAGCATTTATTTTTAAAAAATGTAAATGCTTATAAATTGGTTTTAAAAACGTGGTTATTTTTAGGTGTATAATATCAGTAGGTGTATATTTCTTTCTTAACATAATCTGTAGGCAAAGTAAGTGATCAAACCACTTTTAAGTATTTTAACCTCATCGTTATATGAATGAAAATGAACCTAGTACTCAAAAATATAGATAGTACAGAAAATAATATAACTACAATGACTCCCCCAGGTACAATTATTACACGGTCCATTTTTCATCCAAGGGATCAATTAAAAAAGAAGCCCTATTATTTATCCGTTTTTTACTTTTACTTCGATATAGTGTTCGAACTACTTTTAAGTTTATTAATCTCGTCCTTATGTAAATGAAAATGAGCCTATTACTTAAAAATATCGCCTGTACAGAAAATAATATAAGTACAATGACACTAGCAGGTACAATTACACGGTCCATCTTTCGTCCAAGGGGTCAATTAAAAAACAAGCCCCCTTATTTACCCCAGGGATTTAATAAGCCGCTGAGATCACGATATCCACGGAACGGAAATAAAGCTGAGATCAGATTCTCAATCTTAGAAATGTGTAGGATGTCCACTTGTTCAAGGTTCTCTGAGACATCGATGAATCGAGTTACAGAAGAGGGAAGCTTATTTTAAAATCGATGTAAGTATTTATTTCTTCGAAGTCTCATTAGTTTGTTTTAATTAATCCTGTTATTTTTTATAAACTCTAGAATAATTAAAACTTTCTATTTGTACGATTATAATAAAGTATCAGTCTTTTTTTATCAACTTCAAGAATCTGAACTGAAATTGATACGAATGCCTATTTCACTTGTAAAATTAAATCTTCTTAATTAATATATAATTATATAATTTACCGTCTTAGCGTTCATTGTGGGAGGCCCATGTTCAGCAGTGAAGGCTGATGATGATGATGATGATATAACACTTATCAAAATATTTTTACAAGCTCAAATATTTTAATCAATAAAATAACACGTATAATAAATCATTTTATAACACCGTAGCGTGATTTTGGTAATTGAAATACTTCATATGATATATTTAATATTCATTGATGGCGTTATTCCGCAAACTCGCAAAAAGTGTCCGCAGAATATTGGTATTAAATATGTAATGTAATATATCAATGGGCTTTACGTTATTTGAGATACGATGGTGTGGAGGTCGAAATTCGACCGTATATCATTAAAACAGAATTACTGTATCAATTGTGTTACTTCTCTCATTTGCGATAATATGTCATCTATATAAGTAGTATATAGCGTGTATGTGGTTTGCCTCGTCGTCAAATTATCAGGGCGCTACTAGACAAAGGCATATTTAATGAACGTCAGATGATCGCCCCATGATCGCTAGATCATGATAGCTAGCAGGCTATTTTTTCAATTTTATTTGACACTTGATAAATGTATTAGCTAGCTAAATATCTAGGTCAAGTAATTAAATCTTTAAGACGATAGAGACATAGAGAGAGAGATCGTAGGGCATTAAATAGTTGGCAGAACCCAGAGCTTCTACCTTTACGCGGAGGTAGTCCACACGGGCGGGGGGATCTTCCCCTTAAGAGGTTGATGACGTTATTAGAAGATTTTCTCCTCGTAAAAAAACAAAAAAGTGCATTGGCTGTAAGAAGTAAAATTAAGATGCTGGCTCACACGTTTTCCAATGTACAGGTGATGTAAAATTTGGTGACTTTTACGTTCAAATCATTCTGCCAATGATATCACACAAGCGTTTCGTTATTACACGTTGAGTAAATAAATAAAATAAATTAAAACTTTTTGTTGGAATTGTTATAATACAGGTACAAAACAAAAGTCCGACATGCCGTGTAGTGTGGCCACTCTACCGCACATAGATCATTCCGATTCCCAAATAACACCCGCTCTGTCTTTCTGTCACATCAAACCGAGTCTCAGAGACACTGATTTGAATACTTGGCTTATAACGCGTCAGGTTTTGGAACAATGGCTGGATAAAATAATCCTGGATGAGAAGCTTCTTTGTTCCTTAAATTAAAATGATGACGACAATACAGTGTGATGAGATTAAATAAATTAAGAACGGATTATCATAATTTAAAAGGTATTTCTTTAAATGAAAAAATATTACAAAGAAATTATAGAATAGGATTAAAATTATGTTAAGATTTTACTTACCGCTTATTATAGCTCCGCTAACCGCTTATTAATACAAAAAATGAGCTAAAAATAAAAAAAGGTAACATAAAATAGATAAATATCAAAAATATAATTCAAGAATCACACCATGTTATGTCCCCGCGTTGAGCTCGTAAAAACATACGATACGCGTACTAGGAATGATAATAAATTTAAGAAATTTACATAAATACATTATTAACATACAATGTATAATTATCTAGCTTTTATCTTATGAATATAATAAATTATATTCAAACGCGAGGGTGCAGATATTAAGTGTATTCAACATAAAAAATATCTGCGGGATTCGAATCCCCAACCGCTGCGTAAAGTGTCCCAACAGGCCGTCAAAATATATTGCAACCAATCGTCCAAGTTACAAGCAGCTAAGGAACAGCCGTCTCGGCGTTCATTCAGAACATTCACATAATAAAAGTAAAAGCGAAAAATATCCATACGTAGCCGTAATATGTATTAAGACAAAACAATATTATCAAAACGGACATATTTTAAATATTAATTTACATGGTAATGCTGTGTTATTGTGATGTCTAAAATATTCGAAAAGCAATATCCTCGTTATAAATAAATAAAACTTTGAATGAATTTTTATTTCTATTTATTTAATTTAAATTAAAGTTTAATACAATAACGATATGAACATTTAATAAGCTGTTCAATATAAATCGCTTGACACTATAAATATATTGTAGAAACCAAGAAATGGGCAGCTTAAGATATCTAGTAGCCGCAGCTCTAAATTATTTCCACTCAGTGAATACCTGAGGGTGCTATCGACAATATCAGAAATAACGACACACCAGGGAACTGAACAATAAATATTTATCTAATACTGGTCATGTTCCATCATCATCATCAGCCTTTATCCGCCCACTCCTGAACATGCTCCTTCAATGAATGCCAATACTACTATAACCATTCCACTAAGTTTGTTTCGTCGGTTCTTTTCAGCTTTGGAACCGATGGTAGACTCAATTAACGTTCAAAAAGATACTTCAAAAAGATAATGGTACTATTTTGAATAACAAAAATTTACTTGACTTGACTTTTTTTTACGTTTTTTTACAATTTCATGTTTGTGTTTTTTTTTTTGTGTTCAACATTTTTTTTTTACTTTTAATAGATTTGAAGTAAGTATTTATAATACTTGATATACCTGATAACACATGTTTTATTTAATTTATTTATTTATTTTATTTTATTGGGAAAAGAAACAGTGATTTACATATAATAATATAAAAATATATTATAAAATAAAATAATATATAAAAAGATGTTAACCAGGCGGGAAGACTCCAGGAGAAGATTTCCGTGCAGTAGCCGGTCCGTGTTGTATGCGAGTGGCAAGGAATCATTCATCTCGGCGTTTTCGGAAGGCCTTCAGCAGTGAATTGATAAAGGCTGGATGATAATGATGACATATCCGTTGAATAATATATAAATTATATCCAAAGCAGAGAAAACTGAAAAACTATGAGTTAACATCCACAACCGTAATATTCATCCCACAAAAATGTATACACAATAAACAATTGACGGACGAACAAACGGACGTGAGGAGGCACAAAATATTGACTCGATAAAACCGAGCAAACATAACAAGCTCAATGGAGGAGCAATTTTAACCCAGTGTATACATTACCATCGATTATAGAGGAACTAAGGCGGGGTATACACTATAGACGATCGAAGAAGTAACGATAAAAAGACGTGTGGCACTCGGGGACTGCCGCGGTAAAGCTATTGCATAACATTTTGTATCAACTTATGCAATTATAATTATTTGTTTATTTTATTTATACAGTATTTCTTTATCGGAGCAGCTCGTCTCGATTGGTGCGAGCTTCGTAAAGTCATACAATGCGTCTAATATTGACTCGCCCACAACCACCGTGTCGAAGACTGCCGAAAAGAAACGACGTTAGACAATGCACGGCCTTACCGTGCCCGTCAGAGTGGGGAGCGTGAGGTTTTTTTTCGTTACGGAATTTCTAGATTCGGTCCCCGCGCTCAAGGCCCGCGTTAGAAGCTATGCAATAGCTTAAAAAATTTAATGACGTCATCCATCGGCGACCGAAAGTAGCCGACATCGAAGTATTAGAATGCTTATGTATAGCACACGGAAGGTGAAGAACTGACAGCCAGTGGGCTAGTAGAGCACTGAAAGAAGACTAAGACCTTGGATGGGCCGGTATTTTGGTGCTAGGATGTAGTGAAGGTTAAGATCTTAATTCATTTAAAGAAATTGTCAACCATTTGGCGGAAGAAGGATAATTAATGATATAATATTATTGGTTTTTAAGTAACAAGTATTAAAATGAATAGACATTACCTAATAACAAAAAATATTTAAATCGCTTGTTATTATTACAACTTTTTCTAAATAGTTTTATAAATTCTCATTACTTTGTATAAAATACATAATACCATAATTGTTATGATTATATAAATTAATAATAGTCAAACGAGATTTTGGAAAAAAACACGCTAGATTTAAGAGCAGTATTTAGGGAATACAACCGCTAGGAATAGTACTAAAAGTAAACCAATAAAACTAATATTTTATATTTTGGGATTGGTTTTACATTTTAGTCTTACACTTTGGTTGCACTTTAGCATGTCACTTTGGTATTACATTGGTCTTATGGTTTGACGGTGTAGTATTACACTTTGGTTATACTTTGGTCTTACACTTTAGTCTTACAGTTTGACGTTTTAGTCTTACACTTTGGTTTCACAATTATTTATACATTTTAGTTTTACACTTTTGTGAAATATTTTAATTTTATGACTAAGTGAAAATTGTTGTAAATCGTGTGCAATCCGCCCTATAATTTTAATATAATCAAGCGCAGTCACCAGGGGGTTGAGAGCACTATACGAGTTGTGATTTATCGTAAGAAACATAAGTTATGGGATATGCTTGGGAGGATATATGAGAAACCGGTAAACTTTATCGTGTCATCACATTGTAATATGTGTTAAAGTTCGTTTTCAACGAAGCAGACACGTATATTGATATAATATTGTTGTTACTTATAAGTTATAGTATATAATATGTAGTGCGTATTTTCTAATGTTCACGCGTATTTCACATATAATAATGAAAGAACTTTTACGGATTTTATCGCGGTTTATTTAGTTAAATATCCGATATTTCGGGCTGCCAAACCAACGCCAAATCTGTAAGAGTTATTTCATCATAATAATGAGTACTTATAAAGGCATGAACAAAATAAAAAAATCAGTGCTTATAATAAGATAAGCTTAAATTACTTGGCTAGAAACTACTAAGCAACTGATGATTTATGTATATTATTATCAATTAAACATTAACTGTGCAGTGTACATTAGACAGTCTATAGAGGTACTCTATTAAATTCAATAACAGATGAAATAATATACACTTCAATTCTATAAAACAATATGAAATACAATTTTATTTTAAAAAGAAAGTTGAACAATTACGTTCACTTTAACGACTCCATTTCTATACCACGAGAAACTAACGGTTCAACGGTTACGCAATCAGACATGACATACCATCCTATTATAGCCAAGATAGATTTACTAAACAAAAGAAATATAACATTCCGTGGAGTACAAGAAATAGTGAAAAGAAATATTTTTTACAAATGTTCAACCAGATTTTTCAAGAAAATTATTTATTTTAAATTGAGATTTTATTTCATTTCCGATCTCTAAGCTTTCTTGTAAGGAATGATATCAAAAAATTGTTTTTACCCGCGCTCTTGACTGACTATAAAAATCATCTCGACATATAATATAGCCTTTCTTCTTAGCCTTAACCATTTGTCTTGTGTTGACTATCAAATGCAATAAGGTTTTTCAAACTAATAGATCCGGAGATGCGTGTGTTTAAACAAATAAATATAACCACATTCATTGAAAATGTTCTATTTTTGTCATATTTACAAAATTAAATTTAATATTTATAAAACCACTGACATTAAATAATGCGCCATCTTGTGATGGCGGCCATCTTAAATTTGACATTTGTGTCAAGTGTATATTATTCTCATGGATGTAGTATAATAACAGGATGGCTTACTCGGAAAAAATGTATTTACGAAAGTGAACACTAACTCAACGCATTAAGTATTATATTCTAATGGGCATTACACAGATGCTGATCCGAGCCGAGCGGGATAGCAATATGTTAGAAGTGTGTCTCGTTCTTTTATCTTGCCAGCTTAAAAATGTATTTTATAAAAAATTTGGGCTGATCAAAAATTTCATCGAAAAAAAATGTCTTTTTAATATTATTTTGACAATTGTATGTCAAGAAATTGTAATTGAATTTATTTATTTAAATATATTTCCAATTCAAAAAGAAAACATAAATTATTATTTTGCTTATTTCTTTTATTTCTTATGGTAGCCCAGTTAAGTGTCATCTTGACATTTTGTATTGTAATAGTTGCTATGGTTACTTAAATAACATAATTAGTAAATCAAACTACTATGGTGACCATGATTTTTTGAAACGAAGTTCCTTACGGCAGGCTTGGAGGGGAATAATAGCAATGCGAAAAGCAATAGTCAGAACGTGAGACAGAGTGACTCCGTACTAAATTTCCCACGTTCCTAATTATTTTAATCAGTTTGAATCCATGGCATCTTTAATTGTTTTGTAATCTTAATTCAAGAATGCGTTATTAATGAGAGTAAACCTAAGATTTGCAGTTAATATTTTGGGATGATAATGATAACTCGACCACCTGATGACGGATTCCTGTCAAGTCTGTAGTATGGAAGTATTTGTATTATGTATTTCGTAATCCATCTACTATTCTTCAGATTTTAACCATTGCTAATGTTGGTATTTTCGTTTATAAGTATAATACTTGTGTCAGATTTTTCAAGCACCCTAAATGCATTCAAGCTAGCTTGCGATATCTGCCGGGGCTAAACGCGCCTTTTGAAGAACTTAAAAACTCGAGATTTATAATATTATGGCAGACGTGGTAAACTCATGCAGCGCTTAAAACTGCATACATCAAGTATGTACTAGTAGGATATAAACCTTACAAAAAAAACCAATAAAAAAAATTAAAATTAAATAAAAATTTTCAATACCCATTTCCTGACAGTTTGAATTTTTGAAAGACATTTGTCCCACCTGTCAAAATCTTATTATCACCTTATAAGAAAGGGACACACTCCTTAACACTGGCTATCTCTGTCGGCTCGTTTTTCTGTTACGAGTGCTCGGTCCTGTTATATATTATTACGTCCATTATTATTCTACTAGTCAAGTCCTCTCATGTGATACCCATATTGAGGAAGTTATGAAAAAATATTATGTAATCCGCCATTTTGTGCGGGCGGCCATTTTGGATCATTTATCATAAAATAGCTAAGAATTTCGCGACTAATTTACTTTTTAAATTAAAAAAAATATCATAGTCGATTCATTCGTTCGAGCTACGACGCCGTAGACAGACACGTCATATTTATAACACACCTTCATTTTTGCATCGGTGGTTAGCAATTAGCAAAACATGAATCAAAACAATTATAAAATAGACAATTGAAGCAACTCAAAATACGTCTATGGCCGAACAAAACTCGATTAGGCAATATCAAGTGCCCTTCCATCTTGCCTATTTACCGTTGCATTCCCCCACTCAAATGGCGGGATTCAATTCTTATTCTCCAGGGAAAAAACACCCGGGTGATTCCCCGGGGAAAAACACCCAGGAATAATACTTTTATCTTTTACTCAAATGTTTTCTTATCTCGAACAAGGTTATTACCGTTCGTTTTTATATGTTTACGCTTTGTATGGTATAGATTAGACGTATTTTAAAGAGGTTTCACGTAATTTAATACTTTTTTATGATTATAGTGATAATCATCATCATCAAGTATGTCAGTATCATGACCACTACATGACAATTTTCTAAATATAGTGACTAAATCTAGATCCTACTAATTTTACTTTGTGCAATGGATGAAACTGTCTATATGGTTACTTCCATATTGCTTTTCGACGTAAGCTTTGCTTTTGGGCAGATTATTTACCGTAAGGACCACCATTTACATAAAAACCATCTAAGATCTAAGATAAAAAGCGCGGGAATGAGCTGGTCTCAAAACTCGTTTATGGGTGACTCTGACTATATGACATCACGTAAGATTATTAAAACTATTTAAAACGCGATATTTACCATGTTTTTAGCAATGTTGCGCGGAGCTCGTTATAAATAGATTAAATAATGAAAATAACAATGTTAATTTAAAATCCTATATATCACGTAAGATGTCTGCTAGTTTGCAAGTTGCCCGCTCATCATCATCATCATCATCAGCTTTTATCCGTCCACTGCTGAACATAGGTCTCCCTTAATGTACGCCAAGACGACCGATCCCTTGCTACTCGCATCGTTGCCCGGTCAACTAACATAAAAAGACGAAAGACTAAAATGACTATATTATTAAAACTGTCCCCAAATTTTGTTTGTTTTGATGATGATGATGATGATACTGATGATGACTTTAATGATGATTTCATTCCCAATCGACACGTGACCATTGTTCATTACAAATTAATATTAACGTTGAAAATTTGCTCAACTCGTAAACATTTCCAAATTTAAACACCAAAAATTATTACTATCGATTTCGCTACGTAATGATGAAAATTTAATAGTGCTCATTAATAAATATCATTCACGTTCGTTATTGTATACAGCACATACTTTTTACTACCATGACACTTAAAAGTATATAACAGTGGGATATCAAACATTTATTTACTTTAAAAAGAGGTCGATAACTCGAAATGTCGGATTTCCTAAGAACCAGAGGATAACCATGGTTACTATTTACAAGAGGCTATACAGGTTTTTTAGATTACTCAATAATTTTCTCCTCCTAACAATCCGTAAATATTTTTGGTTTTTACTTGGATATAATGCTAGCTGTTACCCCCCAGCTTCGCCCGCGTGAACTTAGATTTACGGATTTATCATGTCTGTCTACCAGAGTTGATACACTACGGCCTTAGACACCAGACAATCGCCCGTTTGAATCACGGCAACACGATTTATTTTCTTGTGCATTATTTTGATTTTGCCATATCTCCTAAAATATTCAATATTAATTTGCGTGATGTTAAGGGCAAAAATAGTCTTCATGAAGTGCTCAAGCCAATTAATTGATTTAAATGATAAGGATTCATACCGTATTTGTGTTTAACATACAATTCCACCATACATTATTTTGTTATATCTCAAAGGGTTTAGGCAGCGTTTTCGTTGAAAACTGATGGCCTATTTTTTCCGACATCTCCAACAATTATTGTTATATCTTAGCCAATGTATATAAAAACTTAATAAATTATGTACATATAAACCTTCCTCTTGAATTGTCTTATCAATATAGGGATGGGAGGCAGGGATCCCTATGATATAGGGACAGAAAAAGCGACTTTGTTTTATAATATTATGTAGTGATATAAGTTCCACTTTGATAAAAGTAAAGTATCGTAGGATAAGAAAGTTCTAACGTTTTTATCTCAATTGTATCATCATTATCATTAGCTTTTATCCGTCCGCTAAACATAGGACTCCCTCAATGAACGCCGAGACAACCGAGCCCTTACCTTCCGCATCTAACACAAAGTGCCACTGCACTGAAATCGTCTCTCCCCCTGATTAATGGCCAACAATCATAAGCCTAGACGCGGCTTCCACTCTTGAATCTTAATTGCTATAAAAGCTAAAACGCATGGCTTTTTTTTCTTGGATAGCCAATAGCCAAGCAAACATAGGCAATTTTACCAATTAAGGGCAACATGTTTATGTGTTGCCTATCCTATGATGTAAGACGGTAAGACTTCTTCCGAAACACAGCACAGCTGTTCGACGCAAGAAATATGCAGAATGGTAGCTGTGCACGTGGATGAGGCCACAATTGCATCCCCCACACCGATAGGTAAAGTTTCATATAAAGAAACATAATCTTATCTAAGGGCTTGTTTCACAACCTCCAGATAAGTGCCGGATAGGCTATCCATAACATATTTGACAGATACTCTCTCTCAGACAGAGACTCTATCCGTCAAATATGTTGTGGATAGCCTATCCGCCACTTATTTGGAGGTTGTGAAACAGGCCCTTAATAATATTATCTATCTAATAAATATCTCGTGTCACAATGTTCGTTCCTATAGTCCTCCAAAACGAATCGACCGATTTTTATAAAATTTTGTGTGCATATTGGGTAGGTCTAAGAATTGGTCAATGTCTATTTTTCATCTCAAATGATAATGGTGACCCGCCCCAAAAACATATATTTTTTATTTTACTGACAAAATTTTCCATTTTATTTTTTTATGATATAGCATTAAAAAATACATACCACCCTTAAATTTCACTCTTCTACAATCAATCCCTGTTTTTAACAGTGCTATTAGTACAGATTATTTGACTATTTGACAGAACGAAGTCTGTCGGTGCAGCTAGTGATCTAGCTTTCTAGTGAATATATTCGTCAATATAATGCGGCCTTTCATTTCCTATATTTCATTGGGGAGCGTAATCGCCTAACTCTATGGCATAATGACGATCCCAAGTATTGTTGGTACAGAATGGAAGGGATTTACTTAGATCTGGGACGAAACAAGCCAACTCGGGCCATTCTCGCAAATGCCTTTGTAATCACACTGTACTTATACATTCATTTTATATTAGTATTAAAGTCTTTGTATGTGTTTAGGTGGCAAGTGTAATTATTCAAGACAAATTGTTGCACGCAGCTTCGCCTGCGTCAACCAAGGTTTAAAACGGGTCCCTAATTATTTGAGAATTAAATATAGCCTATGTTGACCGGGGATAGTGTATCTTCCAAACAGTGAAAGAATTTTTCAAATCGGTCAAGTAGTTGCGGAGCGCATTCAATACAAACAACAATAAAATCTTTCCACTTTATAATATTAGTATAGAAACAGCAGTTTGAAATACGTTTTCACTGCAGGGTTAATAAATATAACCCAATCACTTTGTGTTTAGTTTTTGACAAGCTGTCAGCATCGCTCATAATCATCAATTACCGGACTGGCTTAGAACAAGGAACCTACGTACTATGCCCTATCCTAGGACGTATAGACGTAGAATAGACGCCAGATCACGCTACCAGTAATAATACTGCTCCTTCCTACTTTCTGACTACCACCAGATGCCACATTTTATCTTTCCATCACCATCCTCATCACAGCCAGTAACATTATAGTCCATATATGCCTTTTTTTTAATACCGCGTCACCAAAGGCATGCCGCCTTTGGTGAGGTGGCCCAGATCTATAAGCAAAAGGGCATATCGATGCCTAGTAGTCAGTCCTGCAGGGGACCGACGCCATCTCCACAGAGAGTTTGCCCCGCACCACAGAACAATCCCTCCCAACTTCGGGGCAGAACAATGAGGCGAGATTCCCGTCCTCGCCTCTTTTATTATAAAAGGGGTACAAAGAGCCCCCTCGGCTCAATTCGCTTCGCCCAAGGTGCTGGGTTCACCCTGGGCTACTAAGCCCCACCGCCACGACAAGGCTTGAACCATGGTGGGGATTCGTCCATATAGGTCTAACTCAATGAACGCCAAGACGCTCGATCTTTCGCTACTCGTTTTACCAAAAGGTATACTAGGAATAAAAGAAATAACTAGTATTTGTACTGGCTCAGAGTAGTCTAAGCCTTGTCATTAGGATCCAGATGAGCTGTAATTTTGCCTCCTAAATTAGTTCTGTCGTTTTTTTTTACGTGAGTTGTCTAACAAACCTTGCATACTAAGTAACTCATGGCTTCGCTAACCTATTTCGTTATGTGTTTCTCGCTATTTGCATAAGTTGTTTAAGTCTGTAAAAATCTTAATATTTTCTTATTTACGCAAAATTTCACTCATTATAAAGAAAGAACTTTTGAGGATTTTATCACTGGTATTGAGTTTTAATATGCTTTTTTTATATGTTTCGAATATTTTACAGCCAACATTGTTACGGGAGGACTCACTAAAGAACCCAAAACGTCTGGCATGTAATAATAATCAATAGATTGCGATAGTTAATTAGATAGTAAATAGATAATTGTTTCATTATAATGTAAAAATTCTATTTATTTTCATCATCATCATCAGCTTTTATCCCCTTGCGACTCACATCCAAAACGGACTAGC
The DNA here is from genome assembly GCA_905333005.2 of Lycaena phlaeas. Lineage (NCBI taxonomy): Eukaryota > Metazoa > Arthropoda > Insecta > Lepidoptera > Lycaenidae > Lycaena > Lycaena phlaeas. The sequence goes on along the minus strand of HG995168.1, from coordinate 18,481,227 downwards.
TACTGCACGGAGATAGTCTTCCCACCTGTTAATGACCGATAAACACTTCGTCTAATAGATACAGCCTCCTATATTAAACCTATACGAAATTAAAGAAGCAATGAAAATTAATGTGAAAAATTTTTATGCACCATTAAATGCCACCCAATTCATTGTAAACCACTGAAAAGACAAATGACGCATATTTGAAGAAACTCATCCTTAATTCATACAAAACACTAAGTTTCCTGAACTTATATTAAGTTTTAAAGTTCCGGACAGTAAGGGTCAAAATAGTTACCAAGCCACTAACTTAGCATAAAATATTAATTTTATATTTTGATAACAGAACTTTCTCAATTTAATTTTTTTACGAAAAGTAACTGATATTGTAAAATACACAGTATACTTTAGACTCACTTTTAACCACGTAAAATATAGATTGGATTTCTTTAAAACCGTATTCCGTTGAATCTTAGTTGTCATAGACATTTAACCTATGATAGTTAAATCAGGAAGATAGCATAAAACTACGCGATGGTAACTTATCAACGTGCATTATCATCTATTTACTTTCAATTTCACGACCTCTGTGGTCAGCGCGTTCCCACTCAAGCCTCAAGCCGGTGGAAGCGGGTTCGAATCCCGCCAGGGAGAAAATGATTTTGTGTGTTCCTGGGTCATAGATGTGTATTTTTGTATATAATATTATAAAAATCGTAAATATATTATGTGTAGAATAAAAGTATTAAATGTATTTCCGTTGTCTGGTACCCGTAACACAAGTCTCTTTGAGAACTTATCACGGCACCAGATTGATGTGGTGTAAAAGCGTCCATAGATATTATTATATTTCATCATCCATTATTATTCCCGTTAATTTTTAACTTATCATCGTTATTCCTAAATCTAAAAAAAAATATCACGGATCAATTCAGAAGGCTTATTCGATCTTCAGGGATAAGATAAGTCTCGGAACCAGTAATTACACTACCTGTCTTGCCCTTATCTCTACAGCACAGCAAGCAAAGTACATACATCCTAGCAACATACAACCTAGACAACTTATTCATGTGTTCCGAATCATGAGACTTGAGTCTTGCTGTCAGAAATTTTGCCCTGTTTCTTTCTTACCAAAACAGCAATACTCCCACAGAAAAATCAAAAGAACAGTCGAAAGTATCCTATCATTGCATTTAATAGGGCATTCACAATTAAAACTCCAACCCCGGTAGTTGAACGATATTATTATATGGTATTTTGCAATTCTACCAGATTCCATTTTGTAAACCAAACCAAGTCTTATTTTCCACGCCATAAATTTTTAACCCACTGATATAATAAAACTTGCGTTAAAACATGGCGAATATAGCAATTGGCGATAATTAGCATAAACATTACATTATGCCACTGCAGAATTTCTCGAAAACAAGTGAAGAGAATCACTGTGAACTGAAAATAGGTAGTCATTTAATAAATACGAGCTAGGTCATTTTTTTACTATGATAGATCAACCTGCTATGGTTGGTCGACTACCAACGACACTAGGTCAAATATTATACCATACTCCTCTGAAACGGCTAGACCGATTCTTATGAAATTTTGTGAGCATATCGGGTAGGTCTGAGAATCGGCCAACATCTATTTTCATCCCCCCAAATGATAAGGATGATCTACCCCAAAATATGTTTTTTATTGACAAAATTATACGATCAACCCCTATTTTTTAATAGCAATATTAGTACTTTTGGCAGAATGAAGTCTGTCGGGGCAGCTAGATGAGCCATAAAACTGTTGACTGCCACATAGTATATCCTTTCTCCATATAAAGTAGGAGTCTTAAAATAATTTTCATTTTCCTGGTTATTTAAACATTTTCAGACAGAAAAATACGTATATTTACAAAAAAAAAGGAGAATATAACTGAAAGTATTTTTATTTACATAAAACATGTCTGGTTTTGAGGAAAGGAATATTCGACTACGAAATGCTGTTTTGCTCAAAAATTATCTCCCTTAAACGGTCTGAGCTGCAGGAGACAGGAACATTTCAATCAAAAACCTCTCAGTACCCTTTCATTATAAGAGTTAGTAAAACATAATTTATTAACAAAACATAAGTAACAAAAGTTTTTTTCAATAGATACATGACGTTTTAGTGTAAGGACTATTTATACCGGTGCTAATGTGTAATGAGAGTCTGATGTTTCAGTAAGATGGTGCTGTAATTATTACCTCGAAATCAGGCGAGGAGAGTATTAGGCCATAGTTCAGGGATGCGCTAGCCCCATGTGGTGGTGATTCGTGTTTAGGGTGCACTTATAAATTTAAAAAAAAACATTTTATACACTTCTACTTCTATGCCAATCTTTAACCTTAGTAGTAAGTTAAAAAACAAAACTCATGCATAAAAAAATTGATAAGGATTTTAAAAATTACACTTAATAAAAATTCTCAACAAGTCGGTCCCTGCAGAAAAGAGGCAAAACTAATAATTTAAATAGTACTCAAATTAAACAAAGATAGTAAATAAGTAATAGAAGGACAACACAAACAATCATGGTTTGATTGAAGGATTGAAGAAAAAAAACCTTTCCCAAAAAGGCTGATGTGGGAGAACTACCGGGTAAAAAACGTGATAACATCAAACATCGTGATACAGAAACCTTAAGAAAATTAAATGAAACCATTTTAATTAAAAGAGGTTTAATTCACTGGTGAGATAGATATTCTGTGGCATGCTCCCGCCTGCTTGTATACCATTCTGCTTATTTCTTAGTTCAAACCTATTTCACGATTTTTTCGAATTTCGGACCGCCGTATTAGTCATCATCAATACAAAAAAAGTAAGACAAAATGATAATTACTGGGTCAAAACTCAAAAGGCACTAAAATCAAAGAGCAAAAGCAATGGGCTTGCATTATGTAAGAGTGCTAAGGTCATTACTAGAAACCTTTCATTGTTGGAACTTTGAAAGCAAAGCAATAATTAGAACATGTTGCAAGCGTCCAGTTCACGTATTGATAATGTACATGAAAAGGTTCAAAACATTAATCAAAGAGCTGGTTTTTACAAATGCTACTAAGATTCGAGTTTCGAACTTAGGTTTTTTAAATATGCATACCAACTTATATTCTTGGAGGTCATTCTAAGAAAAATCCGAGCATAGTGACGAAATAATAATTTTTCTTCAAGATGGTTTTTTTAGTGGCAACACCATAACTTCTTTCATTCTTCATCAAAATTAATTATTTAAACATAATTTTAAAACATATATTTATTGCTACTAAAAAATAGATTTATTATTATTATGAGCTGCGTAATTTTTGCAAGGGTTCAATTATTCATTTACAATTTACTAGTAGCACTTACTACATACATTTTGATACTTATATTTTGAAATTCGTTATGAAAATGAGCTCTTCACAAAATAAATGCATGAACGAATTTTATCGGTCAATCAGAGGCTTTCCCGTGAACAAGTTGCGAACTGTTATTAACTGATCCCCAGGAAAGCCCTGGAGATGAGTTAATAGTTTATAACACCAATCAAACTTATAGGGAATTAATTTGTAATAATACCCATAATCCAGCGCCTCTGTTATATAATGATTGTGTGATTATAATCATGAATCATGATTATTATGGTTATATTAATGATCGATGTCGTCAACTTTGCAGCCTTTCTAAAATATTTGCTAAGACGTGCTGTCAAATGTTAACATTGATTTTAAATCGCGTTAAATGAGTATAAACTCGTTTAATCGAATTGCTTGATCGAGTCCTTTTTGGCGAAAACCTAGACCTCTTTTCAAAGATTACCTGGCTACATATATTCGTGGTGCAGTGCTGCATTGCAACCCAATTGGTTCATTCAGCGTAGTACCTTTCAACGTCATGACACTTGCGTAAAACGACAGCTATGCTGTCACGTTTCGTACGGTTTGTAAGTTATGTCTGGCACCTCGAAAGGGATAGGGAAAAATTGGTTGTCTGTAAAGTTGGTTTACGGACGGCCATTTGATGTGACAACATCAAACAGTACATGCAGCATGAACCGAACTGACTACTGAGCCGATCGCTCGAGCCGATCAAGCCTCTGTCTCGTTCGTGTCGCACTCTTGCTTTCGGAACGCGACAGCGAATCTTTTTCATGCATGCTTCCCGTAATATCAAGTTATTAATTTTTGTCACGTCAAAAAGAGTGCAACGCATCTGCATAACATCTAGTTGCTCGGATGTCTATGGGCGTCTGTTAACACCATAAAATTCCTCTGCGCGATTGCCTCCTTATGTCATAAAAACAATTAAATATTACCTCTTTGAATATAACAAAATATTTTACCTATAAAATATTTTTTCCATAATATTTGTGTCTATTTTTACGTAAAACTTGACAACAAGGAAAACACTTAGCCCGCCACTACAAGGCGTCCCGTAAATCATATCAGGTATCTTAAAGCACTAGAACTACTCAAACCTTATACTTATATCATTTTCCTGGAAGAAAAAATTCTGCTACCCTAAGTAAAATATATAATAATATATCTACCTAGAAAGGATACTAGTTATAAAAATTGTTGAAACATTGCATTTAAATCAAGTTCGCCTCTAACGTAAGTATTGGATAGATTAAAAATACTTTTTGAATTTATAAGTCCAGCCTTCAATAAAGAGAATATTAAACTGAAATAATATTATACTACACTAAAAACCGATAAAATTGTATTACATAGTTCGGCCATAAATACTGTTACAATTAAAAGTAAAAAAGAATTTGTTCTTTTATATGATTGTTCATTGTGTAGTCTCATTTTCGCGCCAATACATAGAAAATATTTTATCATATGAAAATAGACTGAGGTAATAAAATGATACGAATTGCTGTGATTACACAAAGTACATTACACAAAGTAGGTATATAGCCTAATACATACGATTGTATCCTTACGATTGTATTAGTCAAATATTTGTGTTTCGATAATTTGCGATTCGATTCGTGATATGACGAATTTGATAAATTTGTATTCTTTATATCTCGACTCTCTATCTATATCAATAAAGTTCACTTTCGAAGTGAAGTAAAGTGAGCTCAATCACTCAGATGAAGCTCGATATCGAAATGGTTTCTTACAGAATAGCAGCCCTGAGCTATTTATATGTACAGTGAGACCTTCTATATATGTGATAGTAAAAATTTTAACCGTCCACGTAGTGTTCCCACAAAGCAGGAAAGGAATTCGAACAAATGCCCGAAAGTAAAAGATTTTACCTCAAGAAATAAAGATAAGCCATGTAGCGTATTTTAAAAGATGACTTATAACTTGCGACCGTCATTTCTTAAGTGAAATTTTAAAGGATTCGGCCTCTTGAACAAAAGGGTCCGGGTTCGATCCTGACACGGGGTGTGATGCCTTGAAATCAGATTTTCTAAATTTATAAGTGCACCCTTAACAGGAGACCATCGCTCGCTCAACGATGAATGAAAAAAATAGTGAGGAAACCTGCATGCCTGATGAGATATAAAGTCTTTGAAGGTATGTGAATACTCGCACTGGGCCAGCGCATCGGTGGACTTTGGCAAAATACCCAAGAGGTTACAGGGGATAGGTTTAAACCCGGAACATGGTCATTCATAAAGGCTAAAATCTATAAGACCAATAAAAAAAATAACCCATTCGATTTGCAGAACCTTTTGAGAACTGTCTGTATACAGAATATGGAGCTAAAAACAATGATTTGATTCTATTATTGAGTTACCAGTGGGAAGGTTGTTCTGTGCCACCATCCGTTTTGTTTTGCCTGTAAGACAGCCTTGCTGTGTTTCAAAAAGAAGAGCAGCCCCTCTAGACAAGTGGCAAACGCTCCGAAGCTCAGTTGCGATAAACGCTAAAAATATAACGCCATAGGGTTGTTACAAAATCTTTAACGAACATTTATTCAGACACATACTTGAAGTATAATATGGTTTTTTTTGTAAAAATGTACAAGTGGCATAAACGCTAAACTAATATAATAGAAAATAATACTTATTGTATGGGAATGACACTATTAGTTTCAGACATTAAGGGCCTGCTTCACAATCTCCAGATAAGTGCCGATTAGGCTATCGGCAACATATTTGACAGATACTCCATACTCTATCTGTCAAATATGTTGCCGATAGCCTATTCGGCACTTATCTGGAGATTGTGAAACAGGCCCTTAAAAAAGTCAAGAAATATAATAATAATCGTCTTAAACGAAGTACAGACGTTGTTAAACGTTTTACCCATAACAAACCCAATACAAACAAAATCATATACTTTATGTGTTTGAATAAACGTTCTTCAAAAATTATGCAGCAACCCTATGGAGTTAGCGATAAACGCAACTGCATAGAATCGGAGCGTTTGTCACTCGTTCTGAGGGGCAGGCCAGGCAGTGGAACTGGCACCGCGACTTAACATCTTATGTTTTAAAGTAGGTAAATTGTTTGGGCTGGTCTCATAATATCTTACCTTCATAGATGATGGCTCTTCTGGCAGCTTGCCTAAAAACTTACATAAAAAGCTGTTTCAATATTTTTATCACGAATATATTGAATGCAATGTAATGTAATAAGATATTTCAGAGATCGGTATGAAATACAAAAGATTCTTTAATTTTTCTATGCGTGCACTGGTTCCTTCAAGGACCGTATCTTAGTCGCACTTAGTCGTAATAGTCAATTGAATAGCAGGTTCTTATGGAGGGTACCCTTATTAAAAACGTCTGCATGGGCGCCTGTGCTAACTTTCTTTTGCCAAGAAGTGACAGGTCAGAATAATTACAAGCTCTTAGATTACGAAAGCCTTAAAAACAAAAAAACAAAAGAAAGTATAAACTGTGTCTGGCTGTGTTCATAAGTTCATAAAAAAAAACATTCCCTGTTCATGAACTCAAGATGATTTTGGAGAAAAGGAACACAAGAATCATCAAGAGTCCTCCGTCTGATTTGACACCCTAAAATGTCTGAATTAGCCATAATCAATTTATTGCATTCAGAGTTAGGCCGGTCCAAAAAAGTAAAATTTTATATCGTACGTTTTCCGAAACAGCCTGCGTGCGCGTGAAAAAGTAAATAAAATAATATTTTCAAACAATTAACCAACCTTATGAAGAAATAACACGTGCGTTTTTAAAGATAATAGAATATTCAAATTTTTACCAACAATGGGATTTATTATGAGGTTTGATTTTAAAACACCTTAATTATTATGATAAAGACAAAATATACAATTTAAGTTTTTAAAGCGTGTATATTTTCAACTGGGTACAATGCTTTTAACTATTCCTCCAATAGCTAATAATATATTATGAGTAGTTTTCAGTAAGTAAAATTGATTATTCAAAACACAAATAAAACGACATTTTCTAAAAAAATCTTAGCTATAAGAAGCTTATAGATCGATTTATCGCCCCCGAAACTCCATAATTGTTCATTTAAATGTATACGATAATGATTTTTAGGGTATATCGTAATATGAATAATTATCCAACATAGAAAAAGTAAAGTATCAACCCTTATATGTCCCACTGCTGGGCACGGGTCTCCTCCTCGAAATCAGGCGAGGAGGGTAATGGGCCAATAGTTCACCGCGCTGGCCCAGTGCGAGTTGGTGAACTTCACATACCTTCAAAGACTTTTAATCTCATCAGGCATGCAGGTTTTCTCACGATGTTTTCCTTCACCGGTGAGCGAACGATGGTCTCGTGTGCACTTAGAAATTTAGAAAGACCCATTTCAAGGCACATACGGGGGCGGTCAGGATCGAACCCGGAACCCCTCGCATAAGAGGCCGAGTCCATCCACCACTGGATCACCGTCGCTCGTGTTTAAAATATAAATCTTTTATTTTCTTTTTGCTATCCATTTTCTGACTTCAATGAATACTTAATACAAGAAATAATATTGTAATTTTAAAAAGCAACACTTTCCATTACCTTTTTTTCTTGATTAATTTATTTATTTATGGACATTCCACATAGATTACCTTATTCATACATTTTTTGGGTTTGTACTGTTTGTATTAGAAATGCATACAGGTTTTAAACTACTATTCTATTGGATGTCGTAAATGGTAAGTAAAATATTTACTAGTATAAAGATCATGCCGGTTAAACTCCTTAGATTCTTGTCTGCGTTCACTTCGGTACGGAACTTTCCTAAGTCTTTTTAAAACATCTGCCAAATACAAATCGAAAAGTTTTTCTTTATCTTCTGAAGTCTAGCTCGGTAACGATTTGAGCTTATTCCGAGGATCAACTTAGATCTCTGTCTATGAGGCTATTGGAAATTCAACAGTTTTGTCATTTAAGTAGTTTTTCAGATTATATTACGAAAGCTATTTTCAGATTTTGAATATTAAAAATTACAGATTTATAAATAAAGACAGATGGAGCATGCCGAACATGCGAGTAACACCGTCAAAGCGAATACAAATTCAAAAGCGAACACAATATAATATATATTGAGAGCGCTTTTGAATTTGTATTCGCTTTGAAGCGTCACTTAGGTATTCGGCATGCTCCGTCTGTCTTTTTTTTAATCTGTGTTAAATTACTCTTTTTTAATATTAAAGTGTGTTAGTTTAATACATGGATGTACAATCATTAAAATTATATAAAGTTTATTCGATGTGGTCTCCAGTGGCTGCGCGGTCCATTAAGGTTTGAAGCTAGTTATCAATAAAAGCACGCACGTTTTCCATGGCAAAATTCTTCACTGTCAATTGTATATTGTATCGTTTTAGAAACTCAACGTTATTATAATAATAATAATTATCACATCATTAAGAGAAAGAAGGTCGTAATCCAGCGGATTAATATATGGACTACGAGTAGATTAGTAAAGTAAAAGATTAGTAGACTTCAGCTCTTATGACAAAGTAATAAGGCTCGAGTCTTGCTGGAAGTACCATTCTTAGTAATTTTTTTTTATTTTTAAATTAAAGTAAAGAATCAGATACTTTACTTTTTTGTTAAAATATTGATCAATGGTAAAAAAAATCTATTGTTTTAGACACTCCTAATTATCACGTCATTTAGAGTAAGCCATACTCTCTGATGAAACCATAAATCATATTTAGGGGGTTCCCTAAATATGATGATCATCATCGTATACCTTTGAATGAGCAATTCTTCGGAAACGGCTCCAACGATTTTCATGTATATAGGGACTATGGGTAAATGACGGCTAGTCTTCAGCTCTTATGACAAAGTCATAAAGCTCGAGTCTAGTACCATTCTTAGTATTATTTTTTTTTAAATTAAAGTATAGTATCAGATACTTTACTTTTTTGTTAAAATATTGATCAATTTTAAAAAAGATCTCGTCCATTAATTAAAAAAAAATTGACCTGCGTTTACACCCCGCTTAAGTAGGTGTTTTAATTTAACCTTTTTCCTGTGCTTTTTTCCTTTTTAAATTGAAGTAAAGTATCAATTTTTAAAGTATCAACCCATATATTATTATGTACGACTCCTGTCCCACACTCCTATGTTATTTCTTACACCTAAACACGAGACCATCGCTTGCTCACCGGTGAAGGAAAACTTCGTGAGGAAACCTTTACGCTAATGAGATTGAAAGTCTTTGAAGGTTTGTCATCCCGCATTGGGCAGCGCATCTGTGAACTATGGCCCAGCACTCTCCTCGCCTAATTTGGAAGAGGAGATACTTGCTCAGCGGTGGGATATAAGGATTAATTAGCCTTTAGTTGTGTATTTACTTAACATTCCCTATGACATTAGTCACCCTCGATCTTATAATAAAATTCCTATTTTCTTTTTTCCCCGATATGTTTTTTGGCTCTTACCTGATTCGTCGTAATAGTCCAATCTAATTTCAAAAATCGCTTCTTTTTAAGAGGATCTTTCTAACCTACGCATGTTTAAACGCTCACTGATATTAGATAATGTTGAAAACACACTTAAGGCGGCTCAATCACATGTCATCGTAACATGACAGACGGAATGGTTTCTGATTTGGAACGGTAGATGGCGCTAGTTCATTACTCGCCCGTCAACCCTCTTCCAATCGTACGGATGTTACTATACCTTGAATATGATCAAGTTATCTCTATAAGGTTATTTTAGGATTTAAAATGGCTGTATTCTATGCTTATGGTAATATGAATAATTACATGAATTTCATATAATACTATTATACCGAACTTTTGCGATGCTCAATGCTTGGATTTCATTTTTATAGCAATGAGGAACGAACAGCTGGTTCACCTCTTGATAAGTGATGATATCCATAGATCATCTTTACATTATTATTTAAGTGTGTTTCTCATTATTATTCTTTTTAATGAATTTGTAATGTATGTATATATGTATAGGTGTATGTATGTATGTGTATTAATGTATATGATTGTGTGTATATGTATATAACATGTATGTGCTGTGTATGTTTATTTAATGCCTATGTATTTATCTAGTATTTATTTTTATCTCTACTGTATTTAGAGTATTCATTAGGTTGTTATGTGCACACTGATTTTGTATTGTTAATTAAATTATCCTTTAGTAGGACTACTGGAAGAAATTCCATTTATGGAATAAGTAGTACCTTTGTACCAGTGTTCTTCATCACTATTTCACTTTATATGTTTCTCAGTGTAGGTACATAAATTATTAAATAAATAAAATAAAATCATCTTTGTATTTCTATAGTTTCAATGAGTTATCTCTTTTATAAGTTAACTAGTTGTATCAGTTCTGAAACACTGCAGTAGCCTATTCCACGTAGTTATGCAAAGCTGATTGGCGGTTCAAATCCCGCCATGTGTGAAATTTGAATCATAATTAAATCTCTTAAATCAGGGAGTCTAAAACTTCATGTAAATCGGTTCAGCCGTTCACGCTTGATCGAGACAAACAGATTAAAAACTTGAATATTAAAATTATTTATCTTAGTAAGATATATTATCATTTTATTATGTTACTCTGTACGAATGTATTAAATTATGTTACTCTAAGCTAATGGCCCATTACCCTCCTCGCCTGATTTCGAAGAGGAGACCCGTGTCCAGCAGTGGGACATAAAGGGTTGATACTCTGTACGAAAATTCCACTACGTAACCTGTTAGTTATATTCGCGTATTTTCCGTACAAATTTTCAACCCATATTTAAACAACAAATCCATCATTTGGACATAAATTTACGAAAACCCTGAACCACGTTTATCTTAATTTATTACCGATAAGCTGAAATTCGATTTTATAGAGGGACCTTAAAAAATTATGGATTTTCTTACAAGCATACGTTTTGTTGAGATTCCACAATTGCTTCTAAGCACTTGAAGAAAGTAATTTAAACTTGAAAACTATTTAGTACTAGGTGTTAACTATTGTTAATTAAGTTGTATAGGTATTTATTCTATTGAATTGTCTTATCGTCTGACTACATCATAATAATATTATCTTAATTATTCTTGATATACAATCGTGGAAAAGGTAGTGTAAATATAAAACTGATTCTTTAAAAGCGAGAAATATATATGATTCACTTTTATATATTATAGTAATAATAATAATATACAATAATAATATCTATGGAGACTTTACAACACGTCAATCTGGTCCCGAGATAAGTCTAGAAGAAGTTTTAGAAGAAGTTACGGGTACCAGACAACTAAAATATATTGCATGTATTTAATACTTTCAAACTATACATATCATATTTAAAAATTTTATTACATTATTATACTCATATTTAATACACATCCATGACACAGGAACATAAATAACATTTCGTTAACTAGCGAAATTTGAACACGCTTCCTCCAACATTGAGCCACAGAGATCGTATGGTAGCCCTCTCGATACTTGTAAAAAACCTTTTTACTTCAATTTAAAAGATAAGCTAACATCGATTAATTCAATGATAAAAAAATATTCAAATTTAAATCTGTCTCAAATAAGGACAGTGATATCAAAAATGACGAATCGATTCATCTTAAAAAATATCATCCGTGAAACAAGCGTGAAATAGCATTTTTGGTGCTCAGTAAAAACTTTTTTGAAAGTTCAATAACTCATTTGTTGAGTTTATTGGTAAGGTATTTTAGTATACGTTTTCATTCATCAAGTTTTCAGTAGTAAGATAGCAAAAAGACTTTACCGATATGCGATGCGAAAACCCTGTAAATTAAATTGATTAGAGAAGAGTGCATTATAATATTGTATAATTAACATTTTTGGTTTAATTTCATGAAAGGCGTCTTTGAAGTGGGTAATATTATATTGTCTATCTTATGCGGCTCTTCATGGAAGCCAAACAGTCACAGGATCATCTGTGGAATCAGTTTCTATGGAAGCATAGCAGTTTCATTAAGAGGTAATGCCATGTTGCTGTGCAGCAGAATCTCGTGGCATGACCGGAGTGATATCTCTCGCTCACATGATACTGACGTAAAGAAAGCTGTGCTGTCTTGTTTTGCTCGTTTTGTGAGTGTCCAATAGCCTATTGGGGGATAGGGAAAATGATGGCAATACATCATAACCTGCCGTGTAGTGCCGGCACATAAAAAGAATAGCACTACCCCCTCTCTTCCCGTGGGTGTCGTAAGAGCCGACTGAGGGAAAACTGCCATTAGGAGGTGGGCAGCAGCATCTCCATATAACAGCAGGCCATACTGCGATCGCCAACCCGCCTGCCAAGCGTGGCAACCCCCCCCCAAAATGACTACGCAACCAAAAAATCGGCCCCCAGTCCCCGGCGGCCCCGCTGTTCCTAGCTACGGCAGCGGCTATGATAACGGCGGGACAGGGGGTGCTAAGAATCCCCGGGTAAGATCCGGCTGCCAACAACGACGACTCGACCTGGCAACATATAACACGCGCACACTGAGGCTTGACGCAAAGCTTGTAGAGTTGGAAGAGGCAATTAGTAAGTTACACTGGGATATCATTGGCTTATCTGAAGTCCGAAGAGAGGGAGAGGACACGATAACCCTGCAATCCGGTAACTTACTATACCACCGGGAGGGCGACCAACAGTCCCTAGGTGGTGTCGGGTTCATCGTCCACAAGTCCCTTGTCAACAACGTGATCACTATCGGAAGTGTTTCGAGCAGGGTAGCGTACCTGATACTCAGAATTTCGAAACGATATTCGCTGAATGTCATTCAGGTCTACGCTCCGACCTCGAAACAAGACGATGTCGAAGTGGAGGCTATGTATGAGGATATTTCTAAAGCCATGCATAGCTATAAAACCCACTACACGGTTGTGATGGGGGATTTTAATGCGAAGTTGGGGCAACGTTGCGGTGATGAGTTGAGAGTGGGGCAATTTGGGTTTGGGCAACGGAACAAAAGGGGCCAGATGCTGGCAGGCTTCATGGAGAGGGAGAACCTCTTTATGATGAACTCCTTCTTCAAGAAGCCCGTAAGCCGCAAATGGACCTGGATCAGTCCGGATGGTAAAGTAAAAAACGAGATCGATTTTATCATGTCGACGAAAAGGCATATATTCAATGATGTCGTTGTGATCAACGCTGTTAAGACAGGAAGCGATCACCGCATGGTCAGAGGCACATTGAATATCGACGTAAAGCTTGAGAGAGCGCGACTGATAAAATCCACGCTCCGACCAATACCAGCCCAAATTCAAAACCCCGAGTGCTTTCAGCTCGAGCTTCAAAACCGCTTCGAAGCCCTTGAGAACAGCATCGATGTGGACGATCTATACAACGTGGTGGTGGATACTGTCCGAACAGCAGGGTCTAAGTATTTTAAAACCCGCCGTCCCAAATTAAAGAAGCTCTCCAGTCAGACTCTCCGACTCATGGATCAGAGAAACGAAATGAGGCTACAGAACTCAGCGGATGCCCATTGTTATCGGCAACTCAATAGACAGATATCTAAGTCTTTGACAAGCGACCTTCGCCAATTTAATACACAGCGTATTAAAGAGGCCATTGAGCGGAACAAAGGCTCCAAAGTGTTCGCCAGAGATCTGTCTATTGGGCAAAGCCAATTGACGAGGCTGAAAACTGAGGCCGGTAGCATCATTACGTCAACACCTGAAATCCTGAGGGAGATTGAGAGCTTCTATGGACAGTTATATTCCACGCAAACACCCGTTGAAAGCAAGGCTAAAGATCCTAGAGCCAAGCTTACCCGACACTTTACCGAAGATATCCCGGACGTCAGCCTGTATGAGATTAGTATGGCTCTCAAGCAGCTGAAAAACAACAAGGCGGCGGGTGATGACGGAATCACAACAGAGCTTCTGAGAGCGGGCGGTAAGCCGATACTGAGGGTTCTCCAGATGCTCTTCAATTCTGTCATCCTCGAGGGCAAAACGCCAAAGGCATGGGGTAGAAGTGAGGTGATGCTGTTTTTCAAGAAGGGTGACAAAACTCTCTTGAAGAACTATAGACCCATCTCGCTCCTAAGCCATATATATAAGTTGTTTTCGAGAGTCATTACGAATCGTCTCGCTAGCAGGTTTGACGACTTCCAACCTCCCGAACAAGCCGGGTTCCGAAAGGGCTTTAGTACCATAGACCACATCCACACGCTGCGGCAAGTTATACAGAAGACCGAAGAGTATAACTTGCCGCTTTGCTTAGCGTTCGTGGACTATGAGAAAGCCTTTGATTCGATTGAGACCTGGGCAGTGCTGCAGTCTCTCCAAAGGTGCCAAATAGACTACAGGTACATCGAGGTGCTGAAGTACTTATACCAAAACGCCACCATGTCGATTCGATTCCAGAACCAGAGCTCTAATCCGATCCAACTGCAGCGAGGCGTAAGGCAAGGAGACGTTATTTCTCCGAAACTGTTCACAGCTGCGTTGGAGGATATTTTCAAGCTTCTGGACTGGAAAGGACTCGGCATCAACATCAATGGCGAGTACCTAACACACCTGCGATTTGCCGATGATGTAGTTCTTATGGCTGAGACCTTGGAAGACCTGAACACAATGCTCGAAGATCTCCATAATGTTTCCCAAAGAGTGGGTCTTAAGATGAACATGGACAAGACGAAGATCATGTCAAATGTCCATGTTGCACCCGCTCCAGTTAACGTCGGGAACATTACACTCGAAGTTGTTGACCACTATGTGTACCTGGGACAGACAGTCCAGTTAGGTAAGGCCAACTTCGACAAAGAGATCTCTCGTCGAATCCAGCTCGGATGGGCAGCATTCGGGAAGCTCCGGCATATATTCGCGTCCGAAATACCTCAGTGTCTCAAGACGAAAGTCTTTGACCAGTGTGTGTTGCCAGTGATGACCTATGGGAGTGAGACGTGGTCGCTTACTATGGGTCTCATAAGAAGGCTCAAGGTCACCCAGCGAGCAATGGAGAGAGCGATGCTTGGTATTTCCCTGCACGATCGAATCAGAAATGATGAGATCCGCAGGAGAACCAAAACGACCGACATCGCTCGAAGGATTGCATCGCTGAAGTGGCAGTGGGCGGGACACATAGCGCGGAGAACCGATGGCCGTTGGGGCGGAAAGGTCCTCGAATGGCGACCGCGTACCGGACGACGCTCCGTGGGCAGGCCCTCTACAAGGTGGACCGACGATCTGGTAAAGGTCGCGGGAAGCCGCTGGATGCGGGCAGCGCAGGACCGATCGTTGTGGAGATCCTTGGGTGAGGCCTATACCCAGCAGTGGGCGTCGATTGGCTGACATGATGTGATGATGACATCATAACCTCTGGTTCTGCAGATGTCTATGGGAGTCAGTGGTCACAATACCATACCATAGGGACCATATTATATGCTCTTCATGCCATAAAAGCACAAGAATAATTATCATGCTGCCGCTAATCACTAGAATACGGTGTATGCATAAAGCAACAAAATCCTCCCTCCGGACGCGTGTATGTTCCAATTTAAGAAATATCCCAAAAAAACCAAAATTGTCACAAATGCCAAATATCGGCTTAGTCTCTACGTCAATTTGACAAGGATAAGTGACTCAAGCATGTCACGGAACTTAGGATAAATCGTACTGAATGACGTCACACTACTCAAAGTGACCAATAGCAGTGGCAGAATAGTCAAAATAGAATACAGTCCAGTTATACAATTATATCCATATCTTTCATCATTATCAGCCTTTTATTATAACCACTTTATTTTGTTGTTAAATACAACTTTATTTCCAGGGCTACTGCGCCTGCAGCAACTGTTCTTGAGTCTCCAACCAGCCAACGCGACTTTCCGCATTACAAACGTTAAACGCGTCACAAACGCCACCGAGGTGGTGGACTTCTTGGCCTCCCTGGAAAGATTGGACCGCTGGAGCAACAAATACGTGATCCTGGATTCCAGCACCCGTCTCGCTAAAGATGCCCTGATACTCCATGTACGCGATGTGTATCTTGGACGCAGGAATTACCATTACTTCTTGACTGGCCTGGTGAGTATATTCTGGTCACTCCTGATGACAGTCCAAAGGTACTCGAAGCTTTTCTTTATATTTTCTTTTTTTATGGAGACTTGGGATCGATGGAATTCATCATCATCATCATCAGCTTTCATCCGTCCTCTGCTGAACATAAGCCTCTCTCAATGAACGCCAAGACGACCGATCCCTTGCTACTCGCATCCAACTCGATGGAATTATTCAACCTTAATTCGGATGCTTGGCATCTTGTTGCAATTCGGGCAAAAAGTGATAAATAATGAAACAGTAAAATTGTTTGGTATAGTTTCAAATTGATTTGTATGTAACTTACTCTTTACTATTATGAATACACTCGGATATCAACTAAAGTATTCAACATAGTATTGTTTCAACACAATTCTGTCGTGGTATGACTAAAATGCCGTTATCCAACATCTGGGCATTTTCGTTTTTTG
This sequence comes from Lycaena phlaeas, assembly GCA_905333005.2. Lineage (NCBI taxonomy): Eukaryota > Metazoa > Arthropoda > Insecta > Lepidoptera > Lycaenidae > Lycaena > Lycaena phlaeas. Next base: position 18,464,392 of record HG995168.1, on the reverse strand, counting down.
ACACTAAGGAATAGAGAAAAAAATTCTCTATCGATCTGTATTTTCAGTTTTTTGATATCTTCATTAGTTTTAAAAATAAAAATTAAAAGATTGCCGTTAACGGCATACGTTATGTACTATTACAAATTATAGTTTTTTCGCGTTTACTCAAAACTATGATTTGGTAGATAACGGCATTTAAGTTATACCACGGCAGAATTGGCGATAAATTACGAATTACATATTAGTCTGGTATTGCATAATGATTTACCGAATACATTAAAGGAATACGCAATGTTAATATTCTTCGATTGATTTTGGCTGTGTAATATTAAATTCTTCGCGTATGCGGATTAGAGATTGTATAATGGAAATGATATTCTAAATTGCCGTACAATTCGAACCATATGTAATATGTTACGTTAAAATTATGTGCTATTTTTGAGCACCTAATAATTTTAAGTTATTATTAATAATAAGTTTATTGAACAAGAAAAGATGGGTACAATTTTCGTTTAAAGATATAATATGTGACATGGTTAGTATTGCAACATTTAACGCATTTAACAGTTATTAAGATTTCTACACTAGGGAACGCATGTCCTGTAGAATCAATTAACAGTGAAAGGTCAAGTCTCTGCTTAGAAGATAAAACCTAAATAAATTCAGTATTATATTGTGGCTATTCCACTTTAACTTATTTTTTTTAATATAGCGTTGTATTACAACAATTGTAAGCCTCATCATCATCAACATCAGCCTTTATCCGTCCATTGCTGAACATAGGCCTCCTTCAATGAACACCAATACGAATGATTCTTGACACTCGCATCCAACACGCCAAAACATTATCATTATTTATTTTATCAGACCTATAACCTTTTCAAAAATATAACAACTAAATACATGATTGACTGTAGGTGATGGACGACCGCTGGGAGAAGGAAGTTGTGGAGTACGGAGCCATTAACATAACTGGCTTCCGTGTTCTGGATTATTCCAGAAAGGCCGTGAAGGATTTCATCGACACGTGGCGGCGAGAGGGCATATCGGTAAGAAAAGTTTTACACATATTACTCTTCAAATTTTCTGGCCAAATTCTCAAAATGAATCATTTATTAGCTATTTTAAAACATTAAGCTCGTTCGTTCGTTTAATACGTTCGTATGAACGTTTTAAAAGCGTCGTGTCGTTGGCACGCTCATTTAGATTTAACGTCAAACACACAACGTTGAAAATCCCACGGCGCTATATAAAAAAACGTTGCGCTTTAAAAATGCTTCCGTATGAACAGATACATGGGTATCTATATTTTGTCTCAATCAAACGCTTATTTAACGCTCGGTAAAAAAACGCTTATGATTAGTTACACCCGGATCAGCTTATTAGAGATCTACTAGATGCTACTAGATCTTCAATGTAACCTACCTTGTATCAATGGCCCAGTAATGACTAGGATGACGTGGTGATTATTAGTGATGATGATGATTGTGGCAGTGACAATGATGATTATGATAGTAATATGGATGATTATATAATCGCGATCTTGATGATTATAATGATGATACAGATGATTTCAACGGATAATCCATTATTTATAGCCGAAACTTTGCTTCCCAAAACCTTATATGTGGTTAAAAAGCCAATTTTCCGATTCACATGTAATGTGCGGTCAGTGGCCATAATTATTCATAATTAGATATTAATTGGTCTAATTTGATTGACGCTATTACATAATTGGATGCTATTGTCTAATTTGATAGATGTGTAGTGTGTACGCACATGTTACAAATGTAAACGGTTCATTTGTGAACCCAAAGGTTACACGATCGAATTAGAAATACAAAAATAATTTTTCATATAAGAATTAAATGAATGAAGAAAAAAATATGATTGTATAAAAACTTTATATTCACTTCACTTTTAATTGCCAAGTGAAACGATTTTTAATCTTTTCTTAACTACATTTTTTTAATTCAAATTGAATGATTATTTAAAAAATATATAAGTGTTATCTTGGATAAAAAGAAACATGTGTAAGGTATGATATTATTATACAAATTTAAACTTGAAAGTACAGCTACTAAATTATTATAATAATATGAAAACGAAGTATTTAAAGCAATGTTTTAGTGAATAACGTCAGCATTAGTTATGGGCTCAAGAATACGTGATTCCGATACTAAACAGGATTTTTACAAGCGACATAAACTGAATTGTAATAATATATTCATTCTGTATCGTTTAGCGCCGCCTTTTATGTTTTCACCATTTTGTTTTTCAGCCATCTTATTTTAACGCCACTTTATCACGTCGAAACTAATTAAAGAAACTATATATTAATTTATCAAATCTAATAATATTTATTTCGCAGGCAAATTACATAGCACTAGAACCATGTCAATATTTTTTTATAAGCTGATGCTAGATTCGCAAAGTAGCAGTTTTCCTCAGAGAGAATCTAGCAAGAAACTCTGTAGGGTTGCTCTTTTCAATCATAATAATCGTCAGCTAAAATGTCAATTTATTCCCCAACGCCTTAAATATTGACCATTATGCTTTTACCATAGTCATAGTAAATTAAGTGCAATTAGTATCTTCTTGTATTTAATTATCTATATAATAAAAAGAGACTGAGCGACGATGGTCCAGTGGTGGGTGGACTCGGCATCTTATGCGAGAGGTTCCGGGTTCGATCCTCACCTATGAGTGTGCCTTAAATTGGGTTTTTCTAAATTTCTAAGTGCCGTAAAAGTTTTTTCATTATAACAGCAAAGCTGTCTTACGGGAGAAAAGAGCAATAATGGTACCCATGCAGCTGCAGCGCGGTACAGCGTCTCCAACCAATAGAAACAAGCTAAATATATTAATGATATCGTAGACCTACCTACCATTATAATTTACATAATATTATATTAGGCAGTGTACTTGATAGAATTAGTGTCTAACAACATTAAGGATTATTACCTGGTACTACTCATGCCATCAAGCTAAGTAAACGGATTATATACCTCATCAGATTTGCTTAGTTACGCGCTTGTAACAATGCATAGGTTGATTTAGATAGTTCAATTCAACTCTGCGCGCGGTGAAATGTATGCGTGCGTTAGTACTTTGTCATCCACTACTACCAATAGTTGATGCGGCCATCGTCGTCCGCTGCCACATTTATTTAAAGCTGTTTAATGACAACCACACACTGCCTTGCGCGAAAAGTTGAGACGAACTATCTGTATACAATTTTCACTCATATTATTTACATTCTCATGTTTAATACCGAATCGAGTATAAAATCCTTTGGCAATAAATGAAACTACTATACATAATATTATCATACCCTATATTATGTTTGGTAGTGAACGGCTGGATGCACAAAATAATGGTCGAAAAAAAATATTATTTGAAACTCTTTGACAGTTTGTGAAGTTCACCATACTTAAATAGAAATCAGGCGAGGAGGGTAATGGACCCTCCTAGCCTGATTTCGAGGAGGTACCCAGCGCTGGGACATATAGCGCATCTGGAATCGTGGCGCGGTGCATCCCTCCCATCTGCCAACTCATCAGGCATGCTCTAATTCCAAGTCCACCTAGGAAAAAAACAATTGAAGGCACCACAGGAGTCAGCATTGAACCCGGATCCCTCACTCAAGACTCAATAGCCGCATTAGACCGTCGTCTTTAATAAATTGTATAATATATTATTTTATTTATTTAAGTTAATTAATATAACCCAGGGTAAAACTATAAATTACAAAAGTTCCCAATATTCATAATCACGAGCTAACCTCAGGAGATGAGGACAGCTCAGCAATAATCGAGTTTTAAGCGACGTTGTGACGCTTACAAAAGTTCATCTTAATTAAAAATTTATTACGCGTGCTGGCTTACTGAAACAATTTCAACTTTTTTTGAATAATAAAGCTTGTATTGAATAGGTTTCATATGTGGAATAAAATGAGCCGTACAGTTGAATTTTATGACAAAAGTTTATTCTGTTTTAAATCAAAATATCATCCTGATTCGAAGATTAAATCCCACTGTAGTTTTAAAATAGTCAATTATCTATTGGTAGGTAGGATCTGTGTAGATATTTATATGTAGATATATCGTCATATCCTTATATATTATAAGCCTTAATTTCGACAAATAATGTGGTGTACGGAATCTGCGCATCTTATCATGAATTTTATGAAATATTATAAAGCGATTGATTACTGATTCTTGGAGACATCTTTCGCAGGATGGGCAACACTTGATTGAATTCTCATTCACTTTCATTAGCATTTCATTATGGTTAAAAAACGTATATCTTACCATCACCGACTGAATAACATAAGGAATAAATTGACGTGACTATCAATGGAGCTGACTGCATGCACAAAAAAATATGACTCGTGCGGCGTTACCTCGCTCTGAGACGTTCCATTTAAGGCTTGAAGTGCGACAAAGAGGCACAATCGGCATATCACTATTTTCTTATGACGTTGTCACGTTTAACTATCCTCAGTAAACCGACTTTACAGACAAGCGATTTTATTAGTAAGTAAAACTAAAAATTCATAAAAACTAGTCTAAAAATAGAAGTAATATGAACACAGGTCACAATAGGCTGGAATCAAGTGGGTGTGAGTTTTGGTTTCGTTGCAAGTGCACTGTCGAAAAACAATAAACCCGCGTAAAGTAATAAAATACGGTGAAAAATCTGTTATTTCATAGCTTTCATTTGCCACCGAAATTGTTACGAATAAAAAAATATCTCCATTTTTAAGTTGACATCAAAAATAGTTTAACCATTGCTAAATTAGCAATGAAAATTATATAAAATATAGAGTTTAGGTTGCTTTAAATAACTAAGGTAGTTAACTAAAGTAGCTTAGGTTAATTTAAATAATTTACAAACAAACTTACGAAAGTACAATATAGACATAGCCATATAACCTGCATGAGTTATCAAGGAATTTCGTTATTTTTCTATTTCTAAATAACTTTTATCTATAATATCTTTATTATCGTTTTGTGAACAAGACATTCATAGACAATGTCGAAATATAGACCTCCGCGAAACAAAGTAAATGAACATGGTAAATATCCGGTTTTTTAACGGGTTAAACTATTTAGTTTTAGTAATGAAAATAACTAAGTTAATTTAAAGCATTATTATGTTGTTTTTAGGATGTTGGTAACAAATTATTTGTTCTATGAAGTAAGCGCAAGTGTTACAATATTCCCACCATAGTTCAAGCCTTGTTGTGGCGGTGGGGCTCAGTAGCCTAGGGTGAGCCCAACACCTTGGGCGAAGCTAATTGAGCCAAGTGGGCTCTTTGTACCACTCTTATAAGAAGAGGAGACAAAAGAACAGGGGCAAGGGGCGAGGATGGGAACCTCGCCTCATTGTACTGTCCTGACGGTGGGAGGGGTTATTCTGTGGTGCGAGGCAACCCATCTGTGGAGGTGGTGTTGGCATCCCGAGGGGACTGACTGGCCGTCGAGGTGCCCTGTGCTAGTAGATCCGGGGTGCCTCACCAAAGGCGGCATTGGTGGCACTCGCCGGGTTTTAGTGGGTAGAGCTGCGTCCATTTACCAGCTTTAGGGCGCAGCGAGTCCCACATACCCGCCTGGGGAGACCCACTCCCCTGCGGGATGCGTCAAGCATTTCCCGGCGTTAAAGAAAAAAAAAGTTTTACAATATGATCAGGCTTGCTCGGATTTCTGCCATACATATTTATATCTAAAAGTATATAAAATGGGATATAAAACTATAAATCGTGAAACTCGATATTTCAACAATATACGAATGCCTTGTTCACAAGGTTGAAGTATGCGGGAAGATGTTGACGGGGTTACAAGAGTCCATACCGAGCTACCTCCTTTCGTACATGTGCTGAGCGAATATTTTGTTTCCCCTACTATTTTCACTTGCACCCTTACTATTTGTCACTTATTTCTTTCGCTCCCGATCAACACTCTACACTTGATTCTATATTCGACTGACGAAACTCACAATCGGTTTGCTATTTTTTTTTTAAATTCTTCAAGGGTCGATCAACACTCGAAACTCGATCCTCGAACCGATTTGACGGACGAAACTGACGGTGAGATCTGTGTACTACTTTTTGGTTGCGTCGTGGCTTGCGAAACCTAATCAGTGGATTCCATACTATCGACACTTGAAACCCTACTTGGCATTAACCAATATCCGCTCTGCCTCCCCTAGACAAGGGGCACAAACGCCAAACGAATAGAATACTTATTTTATGGGAATGACACTAGTTTACGACATGTAATTTGAGCAGCTATTGTTATTCCCATACAATAGGTATTCTATTCTATTTCTATTTGTTTAGCGCTTGCCACTTGTCTAGGGGGGCTTATATTCTAACACCACCAATTACAAGACACTTGTATATATTATTATAGTCGAAATATCGAATTCCACAAAGTAAAAGTGAAAAACGTGTCAAATATTATTATTTAAGTAATGTGTCCAATTCAAATACCCATCATCATCATCAGCAGCAGCAGCATTAATCCATTCACTGCTGAACATTGGCTTCGAAGAATGGATGCCAAGAAGACCGATGATATGCCACTCTCATCCAATACGGACTGTTTGCATAGACATGATTTTCCCACCTGGTTAATGTCTGACCAACACTAATTCATCTACCTAAATGCGTACTGAACTATTTGTGTGCGGTTTGTGAGTTTCCGGCGACCAAACGAAATAGGGAAACGGAGGGCAATACGTCTACATAACCTCTCCTTTTCTCTCTTGATCTATGAGCATCAGTGGTCACAATAAAGGCTTCGACAGCTCACTTGCTTTATGGTATAATATATATATATATTTATATGTTCATAATATGTTTATTCTCTAGGCTCAAGCGGCACTCATGTTCGACACGGTACAAGTCCTGATCGATTCCATCCTTCGTCTCACTCGCAAGAAGCCGGAGCTGCTTCGGACCATCGCCAGACGTAACGCCCATATCAACAGCACCAAGACCGTGGACTGCAATCCTCTGAACAAGGATCTAGTGCCATTCGACTTCGGAGAGAAGTTGTCCAGAACAATCAAAAGGGTATGTTTAATTTGCGATATAATGAATTTGGCCTATGCTGTGCTCAATCGTAAGGTGGTAATAAAATGTTACTACTTCAAAATCATTATTAAAATCTAGTCGAAATTATTTTCGAAATATTTCAGCTTTACTCAGAAATCGTTTTTTACATCCCGTTACATGTAAAACGTAAAGCATTTTTATTTCTTCATTTAATTGAAATAAATATTTACTATATTATGTAGCTTAAGGGTAAATATTTAATTAAAACCATCAAGTATATAACCAGAATATGACAAATTCCGCCATATTTGTATTGCGACGCTGTTTGCCATTGACGGACGATTGGTCGATGCAGATTATTGGTTGATTAAAATGCTATTACGTCAGTTACAAAGCATTGACCAGTGACTACTTCGGACTCTTATGATTCATATAACCTACTACTATATACGATTATATGCTTGATAAATAAAACAAGCAAATCTATAGAAATTATAAAAACAAACAAGAAAATGCACCGAGCTGCCGATATCCCCCTAATTAATCATCAGTCTGATCCCCTGTTATGTGCGAAAGTATTGGATTCTATCATAAATTGATGTATTATATTCCAATTCTCGTGAGTATTCCAAATTCCAAAGTGCTTATGCGAATGAACGATATTCCTATATTCCATGACAGCCAGCGAATTCTTTATATTCCATATGTAAATTCGTATTATATTTGATCTTATTTGAGGCCATTGATAGCACCTAATCCGATTAGTCATTTTTAAAATAAGAAGAATTCCAAAAATAAAATTATAGATTTTCATATCTTGGAAATTGTGCATTACTTTTGAATTAGATAGCTGTTTTTTAAGCAGGAATTCGGTAATTCATATTGAACTAGCGGTTTCCATTTCGATGAAGATAGTAACTATAGGCTATTTCTTCCTCTAAAACTGTATCCATAAAAACCAAAATCGTTTGTATTGAAGGTTAGTTATATATCAGTATAGCTAAGTGCATCAAGCAAGCTTAAGGGATCCTTAAATTATATCCTACTTTACTCTGGGTGGAACATTGGTCCTGGTTACAATTCTCACTCAAGACAAATGTTTGTGTGATGAGCATGATCATTTGATTTGTGTCTATTAATCTAGGAGGAATAGATTTTTCCTTCATAATTAGGTAAATGGAATGTCAAACCCATACTTCGTTGTGGGTATATGGTGATAGGCCCTAAAGGGAGATCTCCGACCGAGCGTCGGCCAGGCCGAAGCCGACTTGCTATCGTGTCAGAGGTTGTATATATAGCGACCGGGCGCAGGAATTCTGATAGCGCGATTTAGGATTGCGGTACTGTGATTGGTCTGCCACATTCGTCTTTGCTTTTGTTCAGTATGAGGTGGTGAACTTCTCACTAAAAACTTTATCATCTGCAGGTCTCTCAACGATATCTTCACCTAACCTAACCTAACAAGCTATGTTATCATGGTCAGGTGCAAAAAGGAATTCAATAACCCATCAGTCTGTCTTGAACTCTTCCTGTTCTTATTATTGCCACAATAAAGAATCACAGGATGAATATTGTTTCGAAATATTTATATTTTCCCAAGAACTCGTTGTATAGGTCTTGGTTCCCGTAGGAACCAATAGAACTGTTTTGTATTCAGATGAGATCAAGCAAAGTCCGGCAAAAGATATTGATTATAGATCAAAACAGAAAACCTTAAAGGAGAAATAGCACTATAATGATCTCATAATTATTTCATTTCGTCTAGTACTGAACTTAAGGTGCAGTGAATATACAAAATTTAAATGTATTTATATTTTTTAATATATTTTTTTTTGTTTTTTTTTTTGTATTAAGGGGTTGAAGCAAATGTGAGGAATAATTCACTTTCGGAAGTCTTTGTCGCTCTACGTAGAAACGAAAGAGAAGCGAATAGACACCGCAATGGCACGTTTCGTTTGAATATCGATAGTATATAATATATTTATACTATTTTTAAAATATCTTCCCCTTATTATCATTTAATGCATCATATTTATTAATTTTATCAAGATTTGTTTACGAATAATACAGATATAAATGCTAGAATGTATTTTTTTATGATTTTTTACGTTTTTTTTTTATAAAGTTTTTTTCGAAATGGCATTTGAATACAACAGTTCACCCATAAATATGATCAACATTAATATATTTTTTGTAGATCTCAATCCCTCAAAACTGTATGATGAAACCTATATCTTCTATGCACAATGTCTTAAGCTGGACGAAGCTGAACCATGTACTCGTATACCATGTCAATCCATCAGCCATCCGTTCCCCTGAGTGTGTGACCAGACCACAGCCAATTCAAAGTTATATCGGTAACTTTAGTTCTCTAGAGGAGGTGTTCGTTTCGAATCCTATCTGCAAAAGAAACGCCCAGCATAGCACGCTTCATGGCACTTTGTGCTACGGCAAACTTTCGGACCAGTTGTAAATAATATTTTATGAAATAAATATAAGTTTACAATTACAAAAATCCGGCTAATTTCAATATAATTTAGTTTTTTAATAAACCACCTGGTTCGATATAGAATAATACGAGTGAGTCGGACGTAAATTAAGTAGTAAGTAAATATTGGTAAAGTGTAGGGTTGTCGATTTCTAAAAAATAACATGTGCATTTACATTATTTATTATGAATTCTTACTAGTATATAATATTATAAATGTGATAGGATGGATGTTTGTTACGCTTTCACGCGGAAAACTACTTAACCGATTTTCTTAAAACCTAATATATTTTCGGTACTAGAAGTAACATAGGATACATTGAAAAAAATGTTTTTTTTTGCTTACGTGTGTGATGACATATACAACCATTTTTCATAATTCTAATTTATGTTTTTTTTACAAACACGATAATGTTTTATTTGGTTCGGACTCGCCCTCTTGAGCGTGAGATCTGACAACCCTGACCTCCTGTTCACCAATCTGTATTATTTTTTCAAATTCCAATTTTTAAAACACCATTTCCTTGCCTGGTTTCGAAAAGACCCTTTCGCAGCATTGAACAGTAAAGGGTTGATAATTTACTTTCTTTTTACGATACAAACATATTTTGTTCTTGTATATTTTTTGACGTGACAACGTCTTATATTTTGATGGTGCCGGCTGCACGTACGAAATAACATGACTCCAGCGGCGTTACCTCGCTCAGCAGTGCTATTCTGTAAGAATCGCAGCGCTGTCGCAACGCTGCGACGAGCTTGTCGCGCCCACAGCGTTGACGTTGCTAGGCTGTTTGATATGGTTTGACAAGTTTAATGAATACCAAGTTGAACTTACAGCGCTGTCACACCGTTGCGACAGCGCTGCGTTTCTTACAGAATAGCACTGCTGTGTTCTATTTAAAGCTTGAAGTGCAAGCGAGAACGCGGAACGAGCGACAAAGAGGCACAATCGGCCTATCAGTATTTTCTTATCACGTTGTCACGTGTTTAGGCATATTAGTGCATAAAGTTTTTATATCATATTTATTTAGCATGCTGGCCGTTTTTATATTTGTTTAATTTTAAAAGTAATAAATAGAATAAATCTGACAGTTCTAGAGTCTTCTGAATAAACGCTTAGAGGGAACACACGTACTTTCATTCCGTAAACCAACAATACCATCAAATCCTTTGCATCACGTTCAACTATTTTTTATTAATTTTTCACATTAAAACACCTAAGAATTAATAAAATACAAACGCGAACATGCTTATTAAAAAATATTAACATTAAATAAACGTTCTTACTTAAAAAGGGTTCTTAAAATCTCCAAAGTTAAAAGAACATCGAGAGAACATCTTGATTGACAAAATTGAAACCTCATTACCAAGTTTGAGTCTCTCCAACATATAGAAGTTGCTCATTTAATTAAAACATCCAAATGTAATTATCATATTGAGAGGGATGACATTTAGAACGTAAATGGAAATTAGTTCTTTAAGAGCAAGACACACAGAAGCTCCCTGTGTTTGTTCTTCAACATCTGCTAATAATCTTGCATAATGTGAAGCTGCTATGGTGTAGTATCAACATCATCATCGGCTTTTATCGTTCCCTTCTTCTTCTTAGACTTACGTTTTGGACACTTTACAGCATCCATGTCACTGAACTACATTTCGTTTAGTAAGTTATTAAAATTAAAAAAATCGGTTGTCTGTAAAGTCGGTTAACTGAAGATAGTTGAACGTGACAACGTCATAAGAAAATACTGATGGGCCGATTGTGCCTCTTTGTCGCTCGTTCCGCGCTCTCGCTTGCACTTCAAGCATTAAATGGAACGCTTCAGAGCGAGGTAACGTCGCATGTTTTTACAGCTCCATCGAATTATAAGACTTTGTCACGTCAAAATCTGTACAAAGTGTTTCAATTTTTTAGTGAAAATCACGTTAAAATAATAGTTATTTCCTCCTTTCTTCGTGAATTGTACTTGTTATAATAAAACTGTTTCTACGTATTCGCGGTTTATCGCATCACGTCAGGACAGCTAGTAAATATCAGAAGCATCGGAAATGCACAAATCTTAAGAGACTGTGATAAATTATGCGATAGGTACAAAAATATAGATTGTACATATTTTGGTACCCTGACGTCAATCTTATACAATCACTATTACTAGAATTTAATAGACACAGATCGCCCACGGAGAAGCTTTTCCTACATCAATGTCACCTGGAAATGTCTTCAAACGGAACTTCTCGGAAAAAAAATCTTAGTTCAAAGCAACTACAAACGCCATAAAATGAATATGTAATACAAGATTAATACGCAATATATTACACACACAAATTTTACTTCTGAAATATCACAATTTCAATGGGCAAAATTATCTAAAGTATATGAAATAAGTAAAACATATTTACTTCAAATCTTGCCTATGGATTTTAGACTTAAAGTGCATACAATTAATATTACACCATAAGGATACACTAACATACAGTGTTACACAGAAGAAAGTGAACTTTAAAGAAAAAATAGTTTGAAGACGATAGACGGTGGCATAGATGTTTATAATGTGTCCGAACTTCCACAGAGCACGTAAAATATAATTCATGCTCTATGGTATTTATGTTATATGGCATATATTTGTACTCTATGGGAGTTACTTTGTAGTAATATAATAGTAAAACATACGAACCCCATTTATTTATTAAGATGATTACAAATCGTTGGATACAAAAACAATTTACAGATCAATGAGTATAGATTGTTGCAAATACGGGAATAAATGTTTGAAAATAATGAGTGAAATAAATGCAAATATTATATTTACATTAATTTTATATATTTATTTCACTAGCCACACAAGTAGTCCGACCTAATATATTTTTTACGTTCTAACAAGTATTGTCCGACAACCCTAGGTACACAGGTGTCGAATATGGGCCGGTTTTTTATATTGAAAGCGCGCAGTAGCCTTCAGGCTGAGCGATTAACTAGGCCTTATTGAGAGTCTAATTACCTTCACTTTACCTCACAAAGCCTGATAGAAAAATATAACTCGTTTATTTTGTAGGGCTCGGTAAACCATTCTGGGATTAATTAAATATGCTTACCGACCATTTATTTAAGGTCGATAGTCCGTTGATGGGCACTCTTTGGTGGTTTTGGCAGCACTTCAGACATAATAATCATCATCACCCTTTACCCGTTCAGTACTGAACATAGGCCTCCTAATTAGGCATTTAGACATATATTTTAATATTTCAAAATATCGTATCACGATGGTCTAAGACCGGGTTCCTCAAACTTCGCCATTTGACCGCAGGGGGTTGATTTGGGGGGTTTTTGGCAAGATTTACTTAGTGGTGGCTTGATAACTGGCAGGCGCGCGCGCTACTCTCACGCAAGCAACAAGAACCCATTACGTTTTTTTTTAAATTAGATACCTTTTTTTGGCACCTTATTTGTTACCTATTCCAATAAAAACCTTATTTTTTCGACAGTCCATTTTATTATTATTATTTGGGAGGGGGGGGGGGGGGGTATTAAAATAAAAAGGGGAAATTTTAAAGGGGGTTCGTGGGGGCGAAATTTTAAGAAATCCTACTTTGAGACAATGGCGGATTGTAGAAGACTATGATTGGTACGAGAAAATAGTATATAATATTATAACAATACGTGGCAAGGGATCGGTCGTCTTGGATTTCACTGAGGATGGCCCATGTTTAGCAGTAGACGGATAAAGGCTGATGATGATGATAATGATGAATGCCGTGTTTGTATTTTAATTAATTAAATACTCCATCAGCTCACCCGCTATGTTGAAGCTTATTGGTCACTAGCAGCGCCTCGCAGTTTCACCTGCTTATTTAAGTGAGAGTACGGTGATCATTTTCACTTTATATGTTAATCTGATATAATATAAACTATATTATTGTAAAGTTTCATCAAAATCCATTTAATAGTTTTGGCGTGAAAGAGTAACAAACATACATCCACACTTTTTTAAATACTTTCGCGTTAATTTTTTTTAATAGGATCAGTTCCAAAAGCCTCTTTGAAAAAGGGAGATTAATATGTGTAATTAATTATTACTTCAAACTAACATTCTAATAACCTAGAGACTTTAAATTTGGCCCACAACTCAAAAGCTATGATAAAAAAGGTTAAAAAGAATTCCACTTTTTAATCCCTATTAAAATCATTGTACATTTTTTTACGAGTTATTATTTTCCAATTCTCAAAGTGGAATGCGTGATATCAACTTTCAATTATTAGTTCCATTCCATTCCATTAATACTTTAGGTATTTGTAACATTAAAAGTTTATCATAAACTATATACAAATTTATTCGTTTGTAGAAAGGTTCTTTCAATAATTTTAATTTCTAATTCTGTTTATGTCTAAATTAAAACAAGCTTTTGATCTTTAGAAAGATTTACATCATATATCTATTTCTCTTTTAAGCTTAGAAGACTTTCATAAAATCCTTTCTCACTAAGTACTTCTGCCACAAAAATCCCACGGCAAAATTCGAGTAATTGCTTGGAGCTGTTTTTCTCAGCCAATATATCCCAATTATAAATCTAAGAAGGAAAACACTAATATCCTTTTTTATTTTTCTTTACCCTGAATATATTATATTATTAATTTTATACTTTGCTTACCTTAATAATTTTAGAATCAAATGTAAAAAAAATATGAATCTTTGAATCATAAAAAAAAACAAAAATAATTTCTTAACGAAATCATAAAGTTACAAACAGCATTTAGTGGCTAGTATTAAATCATTACAAAAGCTTAAGGTTTTGTATTTAGTCATGCTTATTAAAATGTTACACTTTCCATGTTTTTGATGATTTTTTTACTTTACCGTGAACACCATAATTATTTCTAAATATCCAAAAAGTCTAGATCGTCCAAAAAAGTCTAGAAATCCAAAAATTGTAATATGAACTTTTATTACAAGTAACATTAATTCGTTAGATTGAACAGTTGCTTGCGAATCCAATACGACATAATGTTCAATATTTTTGGACCAGGCCTGTGATGTAATAAATTTGAGGCCGGGAGATATTGTGTTGTTGTTGCAGACGGAGATAGATGGCCTAACCGGCCACATACGCTTCAACGACGAGGGCCATCGTCACAACTTCACCCTCCAAGTTATGGAGATGACTGTTAGTGGGGAAATGGTTAAGGTATGTTCATATTGTTTAGAATATAATCGTTGTGTCCGTAGCTTATGTATATCCACTTGGATATATGTATTGCTATATATGGAAATAGTTAGGTAATCTATTATATATCATATAAGTGTCACGATGTTTGTCCGAGATGAACTCCGAAACTACTGAACCGAATTTAATGTTTTTTCTTTTAAAATGTGTGCTTTTCTCCAACTTAAAAGATAGGATAGTTTATTTCTCGTATTTGAGATAAAATAGGTAGCAACAAAAAACTGCTACATACCAAATCTTTTTGACAGAACGAAGTCTGTCGGGTCCGCTAGTATTTTATACTTTTAAAACGTTAATCAGCTAATATCATGCAATAGCAATACAATCATGAAAATATACGAGGATCTCTCAAACTAAGTAACTCTTACAGATAAATAACACTGTATTTTTACTGAATGCAAATGGATTCAACGTATATACTCGTATACCAAAATAACATGTTTTAGAATGTTGGTTTTGGCTAATCTCTGAGACAGCTGGACTGATTTTGAAAAGATTTTCACCGGTAAATTATGGATGGATGGATAGCGTCCGTAAATCTAAGATAACGCGGACAAAGCCGCGATCAACGGCTTATATACGCATGTCTTTTCAGATTTACAATCCTAAAATTATTTCTTTAAAATAATAGATACCTTAATTTTAATTATTCTTAATTTTCTATTAACTAAATTTTATTCGCACCGCGGTAGAAATAATTTACGGGCAAAAGATAATCGATGTTTTGATACAATATTCCTTACAACAGGTTGGTACGTGGTACGACAACAAGGGCCTGATACCGATATCAAGACCGAACTCTCCATCAAAGTACTACGGCTTCTACGACAGGAGTAAGACCTACGTGGTATCAACGATTGAGGAGCTACCGTACGTGACCATGGACACAGAGAAGGCGGAACTGATTGGATTCTGCGTTGACCTGACAAGACTGCTGATGGATCAAATGGAAATCAAGTGTATGTTATCATTACCATCACTAACGTTATCATTATTATCATTAGCAATACGATTACTGGCTTAACAGTACACAAATGCAGGCTTAAAGGAAATAGACCGTACCCAAGAACAAACATCTGAATCTCGGAAACGGCTCCAACAATTTTCATGAAATTTAGTATACATGGAGTTTCAGGGGCGATAAATCGATCTAGCTAGGGAACATTTTTAGAAAATGTCATTTTATTCGTATTTTCAGTAATCAAATTTTCAGTTTATTACAGTCATCCGGGTACTGCGAAATGCACTGTATTCTACGGCTATTGGTCACTAACCAAAAACTGCTACGCTCATGTCACTGAATGTAACCAAAAGCAAAATTTTTAAATATTTCATGGCACAATACTCTTAAATTTACGATGGCAATTACAGACTTTATATTACGTACGTTTATATCCTTTTTTTTATAGCATAGGAGGGCAAACGAACAGCCGAAGCCTTACGACTATCTACGTCCATTAACATCACACAACCAAAGGTTATGCAGATGCGTTGCCCTCCTTTTCCCTATCCCCCAATGGGCCACCGGAAACTCACAAACCGCGTGAAACGCGACAGCATAACTGTCACTTTACGCCGGTATTATGTGAGCGAGAGATACCATCCCGGTCGTGCCGGCGTAATATGCCTGCAAAGTAGCATGGCACTACCTCTTTACAAATCCTGCATATTATCATATAACATTTCTAAAATAAGAACAAAATTGCCAGGATACTTATTAATTACAAAAAGATTATCATGTATTAACAATAAGTTATTACAATCAATATATACAGAACAAATATTCCGTAAGCGTCCGAGTTAATCTATTATCACGATCGTGTCAGTAGCGATACTCACTACAACAAAGTTATACTTCATAAGTTATAAGCCACCCCAGCAAGCGTTAAAATAATATTTAGGGGAAGATATTCAATGCTTTGGCACTGTTTCGCAACTCCAATTAAGCTAGGATAAAGTTGAGGATGCATGCTGTGTTTAGCAGTTCAGTCCCCATTGTAATATGAGCGATAGTGTCTAAATATTGTTATCGTCGATGACTTGGGCATCAATGAACGCCACATGATGTTTATGATCAAATTGCCGTTAATATCGTGCAGGCAAGTTTAGCAATTTAGTCTCTATTGTAGTTTGAAGTGCAGATTTTTTATCGCCTAGGCAAATAAAATTTATAGTGAATAAAATAAATAAATATGATAAAAAGTTAATCCCTATTTCTCTTGATATTTTTTTGTTGATTGTTAGTGTTGGGAAAAGGTTCTTATGAAAGAAAAGACAAATAATACTGGGTGGGAATTTAGAAAGTTTAAGAAAAGTTAACGTCTGCCTTTATTGTATTTGATGTAACTCTTTTAGGCACGATTGAGATTGTTGTCAGTTGAGACAGGATAACAGAGAGATCACACACCGCCACTATCAAATACAATGATCGCACATTTCTTTCTTTCAGCGTAGGGTTTTATTGCCTTTGCCTTAATTATTTGTAAAGTCAAAATCGAGGATTTCATCATCATTATAATTCATGAATAGGTCTTTAACTCGAAATTTTAAGCTTAAATTTTTGATAAAAGTTAC
The DNA here is from genome assembly GCA_905333005.2 of Lycaena phlaeas. Lineage (NCBI taxonomy): Eukaryota > Metazoa > Arthropoda > Insecta > Lepidoptera > Lycaenidae > Lycaena > Lycaena phlaeas. Next base: position 18,447,065 of record HG995168.1, on the reverse strand, counting down.
TTTGAAGAATTTAAAAACGAACTGTGTTTGTTTGTTATTTCATACCCGAGGTGTGAAAAAATATAAAAGAAGTGGGCTTTTCTTAATTTTGGGGAAACCGTAAGTGTTAGAAGAAAAACCTTCGAACAAAAGTTGAAGAGCATAAAATTTTATATAAAAATGTTCTAATAACTTTTTTTCTAACATTTATATTTCTCAAAAAATTCAAATATCCACTTGTTTTGATTTTTTTCCACTCCTTATCCCTATAAACCCCCTTTAAGCCCCTGCTTAATTTAAAAAAAAACTTACACAGTTCGTTTTTAAGTTTTTCAAAGTAACATAAAAAATTCAAGCTTTAACCTCAAATTCGTATTTAAAATCACATTCGTATTTTCTTGGACTTCTAAGCTCTGCCTATCTTTTCTTTTTTTCTTTTTTCACACATAATCCGATGAACATCCTACTTTTTTCACAGATAAAATACGCACTGTGGCTGATGGTAAATACGGGAAAGAGAATCCAACAGCGCAAGGAGGTTGGGATGGATTGATAGGGGAACTCGTTCGTCAGGTAAGCTCAACCTTTTGTATGTTTTTTTTTACGTTAGTTTAATAAAAAAAGACATGCGTTCTACGTTGGTAGATAAACGTCTTTTACTTGAGACTAGGTAAGTCATTCATATCCTGATGTAAGTAAGATGTTAATTCTCAGTTCCAGTAATTTCAGTGCCTGTTCTTGTTTTTATTTCGAAACACATCAAATTAAACCAGAGGTTAAAACTCCTGGCTCATCTATAATATAACTTATATCAATAATACTTCCATTGATTAATCAATTATATTATTACATTAACACTAATTTTGTAGATTACAGTCAAATCATATAAAATATATCTTGATTTCACTTTTCTACAAGATTATTTTCTTGTTATAAAACTTTAATATTTATATTAGTTTAAGCATTTAGCAAATATTTATTTATTTCAGAAATAAGGCTTCGCCATTTTCACTGAAAATGAGTTCACAATAATGAAAAACATTCGTAAACGTGTCCACAGAAACAGCACATTAAATTGCGGCAAACTCCCGCGATAAAAAAACCTTTGGGACTGAATTTATAAAGGCCTTGTATCTAACAAAGGAATTTAGGTTATTTCCTCTTAGATTAGAAGCACTTAAGATGATTAACTGATAAAATATACAGTTAGTAGTATCTTTGCGGAAAACCAAGACATGAGACTGTATTTGTCATTGTTCCGCAATCGCATGGAATTGCATCTACGCAGCGCAAAGTTACAAAGCATACGCATGCATATGCGTACACTTGCGCATGTGCTATATATACGTGTACGTAGTAGTCGTAGTAATGATAATGATTAGAATTTAATCATCCTATTAAAGGGGCATCCAGTTTGAAACATATTATGACATATAATAGGAGTCTTAGTTAAACTTCGTTTCACAAAAATTTTCGTCCCTCTATATATTGAGTGTTTTGCTTTTATAAAGGATGTAAAGCATGGAAGCAAATAAGTTTTAAAAAAGTGACGGTTAAAATTTCTATATTGATAATATATTCATGTATGCAAGCCGAAATTCTGTTTAAAAATAATGTTACAGTGATTGAAGTTAATTAAAATTAATCAAAACTAAATTGTACAGTCAACATCAAATGCATATGGAAATTCCGGAAAAATAGTTAATAATAAATAATGACTTGTTTATAAAAAATATCATAGAGGGAAAGATTGATGGAACAAGAGGAAGAAGTAGACCGAGACTGACTTATATGGAACAAATAAAGGAGAAGGTACAGGTTATGTCGTATCAGGAGGTGAAGGTATTGGTGGAAAGGAGGAATGAGTGGCGAATACTCCACCGACAAGAGCAAAGCTCTTAAATAGAGAGAGAGAGAGAGAGAGAGAGAGAGAGAGAGAGAGTTAATAACGACGATGATGAAAACAATTCTACCAAGTCTAGATCAGTTTTCCGATGTTTTAAAATCAATATTGAACTAGAAATAAAATGGCAATGCAATTATGAAATATTTACTTAATTACGAAATAATGGCTAATACAAAAATGACAAAGAAACAAACAATATTCAAAGCCGTCGTTATTTTAAGTGCATGTAAATTCAGGTCTTATAAAAACTTAAACTAGTGAGGAGCGTGCGGTAATACTGTTTTGCATTTTAAAACCGTCGCGCTCGAAGTCGCTTGCTTATGTATGTCTTGAGGCTTGAGGCAATTTTTTTCTAGCTATCTCACAAAAATACTAAAATCGTGCAAAAGTATTTTTCGCTTTTTGTTTTTAATGTTTAAAAAAATAAAGAGAACGTGAGTGAAATATGATTACTTATATTATATTTTATTTAACTAAAGTATCTTGATATAAGATTAAGTGTACGGATAAATATAAGATTAAATGTACGGATAAAGGCTGATAATAATGATGATGGTGAAAATATCTTGGGTCAATATGGTACAAGAGTGAAGGCCGCGTTTAGGTAGAGTTTAGATTATTTGTCGGCAACGTGCTGGATGCGAGTGGCAAGCGATAGGTCGTCTTAGCGTTCATTGGGGAAGGCCTAGACTCCGCGCCACGAAGCAAGTACGATAGACGTGGCGCTGCGGTCTCATGCTCAATTTTGCCAGTTTCTAGTGTAATCAATTTCCACTCTTGGCTCCCTTGAGATATAATTATAGATATATTTTTCGTTTTTCTTTTTGATACAACATACAAAAATACATCCAACCCTAAGTTAACCCTAAGTAAGTTTACGATGAACTCCTGTTTTTTAACACCAATTTTAGTACTTTTGGCGAAACAGAACGAAATCCGTCGCCGCAGCTAGTAATAAATTAGACAGAAGGCAGTGTAAACTATCACACACACTTGCCATCCACATCTCAAAAGAGTAAAACTATAACTACCTGGGTTTATCTCAAACGCCCGTGGATATGCTATGGCATGTTTTCCAGTTTACCTATCCATGAATTTAAAACCTTTTATTTGATTTGCCGGACTCAAATAAAAGGTTTGTGATCAATGTCGACAGACGACCTCTGTGGCTCAAAGGTTAGCGCGTTGGCGCTCAAGCCTGGAGGTAGCGGGTTCAAATCTCGCCAAGGAACAAAAAAGTTTCTTTGTTCCTGGGTCATGGATATGTATTAAATATGTGTATTCTAATAATAAAGAATTGTGGTGTCGTTGGACACCAGGTAGGAACGAAGTTCCTTCGGCTAAAAAGAAAGGTATTATACACTACTCGCGTGTGTATGCGACTGTCGCGTCTGCGCACGTCTCATTTAACGCTTTTATTCCACGAACTTTTTCTTACGGTTTTACTATCACATTTTTTTCAAAACTTCGTTCCAAAAATTTTAAATATATGTAATAATAAAAGCGTCCATGGATATTATTATTATGTTTTAATGTGTCCGATTTCGTTTTCTCACTATATAATCTTCATAAGGAGGTGGATCTAGTCATCGCACCGTTGACGGTGACCTTGAGCCGCGAGACAGTGGTGGAATTCAGCAAGCCATTCTTGTCATTCAGCGACACCACCGACTCCGACGACCCTGACCTGGTCACAATGTTCAGCTTCTTCCGACCGCTCTCCATTGAAGTGTGGGTGAGTAATATTCGGTCACTATGGGAATAAGGTGTTGCAATAATAACTTAAAAGTTCAATTTAAAATATTAGAATTAATATAACCATGAAATTGCCAGTGGAAAAAAATTAAATTCCAAAAATATTAACACGATAACAATATATTATTTTTTATTAAAATATGAAAGTGGCTGTGATTTTTAATTTAAAATAAAAATACATACAGATGTTGCATTCTGTTATTTTTATTTAAATTGTTTTATTTTTTTTTTATTTTTTATTTTGACGCTTATAAATAATAATTCATATACAAAAAGAATAAATAAAATAATCACGTTATTTTCATAGCCTTTATTATTTTATCACGTGATTTAACGTGTATTTTACATCTACTAATTTTTTCATTACGTTGATATAAAAGAACAATATCAAGTATAGAACAATCTTCATATTGGTCTAATCATAGATTAATATCAAACCTCATTTTCTGAAAATGATTTCGAGGAAACTAGTCTTTCCTCGAAATCAGGCGAGGAGGGCCATAGTTTACCGATACGATGACAAGGAGATGACAAAAAAATTATTAAAAGTAATCTTATTAAAAATAACAATGAACAGTTAATGAAGGTTGATATTGATTGAACTAAATTTTTTTAAGTTTATTTTAAATTAAGTTTATTTTAAATGCCGGTGAAGGGTTGGTAAGCCACTCCTACTATACATCTTTCTAACCTATCTTTAAAATGCATTCTTTTTATCTTTTTTTCTTCAATTTAATAAAAGTTCCTTTAAATCAATGCAATAAAGGGCAGTGCACTGTCATTCTATCCCCATAACAAAGACATCCCGGAAGGCGCTACAAGGATGGATGTTATCCCATCCCATTTAACGACTCGAAGCGCCGTTTGTCCTAGAGCTGTTCCGCATCTCTGTAAAATGGCGGGTTATTATTTGTACTTAATATATTACAGTCTCGAGTGTGAATCTGGAGACTAAATCGGTGTCATTAAGAGACTATACCCAAACCGTAGTGTCGTAATAATTTAAGTCTTACCTTTTCTTACGATTATTAAATTGAATTGAGCGACGATGGTCCAGTGGTGGATGGACTCGGCCTTTTATGCGAGAGGTTCCGGGTTTGATCCTGATCCGTGTGTGCCTTGAAATGGGTTTTTCTAAATTTCTAAGTGCCCCCAAACACGAGACCATCGCTCGCTCACCGGTGAAGGAAAACATCGTAAGGAAACCTGCATACCTGATGAGATTGAAAGTCTTTGAAGGTATGTGAAGTTCACTAACCCGCACTGGGCCAGCGCGGTAAACTATTGGCCCATTACCCTCCTCGCCTGATTTCGAGGAGGAGGCCAGCAGTGGGACATAAGGGTTGATACTTTACTTTATTAAATTAAAGATAAAAGTTTTAATATAATACTAGCAGCGTCCTGTGCCCCATCCACATTCCTATGGAAGTAGTAGTGAAAGCTATATTATTGCAAAGTTTCATCAAAATCCATTTATTAATTTTTGCGTGGAAGAAAACCTAATAAACATCCAAACATTCTCATAAACTTTCGCTTTATAATATTAGAAGGATACATCAATAACTATTTTATTAATTAAAATGTTCATTTCGTACGTTGTGTACATACACGTACACTCTTTTTTTGTGTGTGTACTAAATTGAGCTCCTAAGCGACTAGGCCGATTATGAGAAAATTTTGTGTTTGTTCAAGTTTCGATGATGGTTTAGATTCAAATCCACTACAAAATTTACAATACAACGTTTGTAGGGCTGGTTTTTAATATAAAATATATTTCTACAACATTCGAAAAAAGAATGAGTCATTTTGAAAAAGGAATAAACCATTATTTGTAGCGCCATCTGTTATTAAAATGTTTGTCCGCAGCTGTTGGTTGTGTGCAGTATATTTGCTGTCAGCTTCTGCCTCTACCTTGTGTCACGTTTCTCGCCTTGTGAATGGAGGATCCTGTCATACCCTGACTCGGGATCAGCCGACAACAATGAGACCAACTCAAACAGGGTGAGCATTATTAACAGCGAAAGGTAGCGTAAAAATATTATGAGCGGTTACGCATTGGTACACAATGTGTGAAAAGTGGGATTACAAAATTATTTCTACAGCCATACTTCAGGACTTATTTTGAGATTTGATTTAATAATTTCTCTTCTATATAGTACGTGATGTTAAAACATCACGTACTATATAAAACAGAACGTACTATATAAAAGCAGCATAAACATTTTCAATAGAGTTTTTTTTTAATAAACCAAATTGTCAGATTAAAAAATGGTATAAGTTTATCGCGATACATTTTTATATTAGGCCGGAATTAGAGCCCTAGACGAACTCAAAGGCGATACTTACTTCACATTTTCAAAGAAACGGATAAAAAAATAGCGCTCCAAATGGAGTAAAAATAGCGTTCCGAACGGAATAAGTAAAGCGTTCCAAGCAGAGTAAGAATAGCGTTTCAAACGCAGTAAGCATAGCGTTCCAAACAGAGTAAGAATAGCGTTTCAAACGCAATAAGCATAGCGTTCCAAACAGAGTAATAATAGCGTTCCAAGCGGAGTAAGAATAGCGTTCCAAACGGATGAAGCATATCTTTTCAATCATGATAAGCATGATGTTAAAACAGAATAGGCATAATATTCCAAAGAAAGTAACAAATAAAAAAGAGGGGAAGAACGCGTATGCTTACCATAGCGTTATTAACAAGGTAAGCATTACTATATCAAGCATACAAGCTATTTACTCAGAATTTCCGTAAAATGAACAATGAACAAAATATCTATTACCAATTAATTCAAAATCCCCAATCAAGGTGTATTATTAATTCAGACGTCAACTATTAGAAAATCTTTATCGGAAATTTTTCTATTCATTTTGAAAATGAATAGAAAATTTTCCTGAGTTTTACATTTGAAAATGCCAGGTGCGTGTCAGATACGTGTCAGAACATGCCTTGTGCAATGGAAAAATAAAATAACAATGAAATTATAAACTATACATAATACAATATTTTACTAAAATCAGAACAGACCACTGCACGATGATCCCACTACATGTGCCTTGTTAAAACAGATTTATTTTTAGAATTATTATGTATATTTAAGTGAGCCTTCGTGTTTTTATTTAATATACAAATGACAAGTATACCCAGATTTCCTTACATAAAGTGTTGATTGTTGAGATTTATCATTAAAATGCCCTTTTACCTTTTGGGATAAGAATGGCGACGAAATTCACGTAATAGTGGACACATACTTATAAACTCCTTGAAGGGAACTGTATTGTTAGGAAATATTCCTTTTTTCATTCAAAAGAAAAATGTACATAATATTATTATAATCAGAAAAAGGCAGAACTAAAAAAAATTGGTTGTCTGTAAAGTCGGTTTACGTGACAACGTCAAACATTGCACGCAGCACGAACCGAACTGGGGGCCTAGCCAAAATGCCATTACGAAAACGACAGCAAAGTTCGTTCGTTCGTTTCAAGTTGTGATTGGCTAAATTACGTCGTCGATCGCTTGATCGTTCAATCGACGACGTGATTTAGCCAATCACAACTTCGAACGGACGAACGAACTTCGCTGTCGTTTTCGTAATGGCGTTTTTGACTAAGCCCCCTGAGCCTATCGCTCAAGCCGATCATGTCTCTTTCTCGTTCGTGCTCTCGCTTTCGGAACGCGACATGACGTCATCTTTTTCGTGCCCGTAATATCGAGTTATTAGACGTTGTCTCGTCAATAACTTTAATATTCACATTAAAACATTTATGTTGATAAGTAAACATTGCAACATTGCAAATAAGACGCTAGAAACAAAAATATAAGCTTTCCATTATTTTATATTTCAATATCGTTAATTTTACTATAAATAGATTCTTGAAAAAAATATATATGAAATGCAAAATTAAATTGCTAATTTATGTTTGAGAACTTTTTTAAACTTTACACGAATTTAACCATCACATAAACAATTATTCCGCAGAATTTAACCTAAACTGTAACAATGATACAACGCAAATTGTTTTTACATAGTTACAATTTGTGTAAATATGTGTAAAAACTGTATTACTGTACTACATTACAATGGCGGGAAACTTTTTCAACCGCTCAACTCTATGAATGAACTGTATTTAATCTAATTAAATGTTTCAGACCACGCTTGTAAACGAGTTTAGCTTTTGGAACTCTATATGGTATTCTTTGGGGTCATTTATGCAACAAGGAAGTGACATCGCGCCCAGGTTTGTATTTTTTAATATTGTTTGTCAATAGTCATAATATCAAAACCAGAAATTTAAGAATAAAGACAGATGGAGCATGCCGAGCATCCGAATGACGCTTCAAAACGAATACAAATTCAAAAGCGCTCTCAAGTGCTTGACATAGCGTCGTACTCTACACGTCTATTAGATTGTGTTCGCTTTTGAATTTGTATTCACTTTGGTGGCTTCACTCGCGTGTTCGGTATGCTCCATCTGTCTTTATTTATAAATCTGTGATTAAAACAATCATCCAATTAAATTCGTCGCGTGTTTAAAATCACTTTTAACGTAACTGTTGAGCTCCCTCAAACAGTCATTTAGTTACTGCTGTTGATCGTGGTAACACAGAGAAAGCTGTTGTGGGAAGCAGTTAAAGAGCTTGAAAAAAAATGCAGTCAGGCACTACCGATAAAGTAAAAACTTAAATTGTCATGCTATTACGACTTAATTTTACATTAGCAGCTTGCGATAACGATGACGCAAGTTTTACGCTTTTTGTTCGCTCAACGCACAAAAGAGTTTTAAACTTTTTAATGTTTTTAAATTTAGAAAACGATTAAATAGAGAGGGCATTCCTTTCTTCAAGAAAAGAATTCAATCATGTGAATTGTCTGTCCGTTTGCTTCACTTTTAAAACAAAAAGGTTTAGAACTTGTAAGAATTAACTATTGAAATATTATAGATCGGTCTCCGGAAGAATCATCGGCACTGTGTGGTGGTTCTTCGCCTTCGTTCTCGTCTCCACGTACACGGCCAACCTGACATCCTACCTTACCATCAACCGCATCAACGAACCACTACGAGCCTACACCAAAATCACCAACTGCCCTGAAGTAATGTTTCGCTTTTGACTTGTAATACTTTACCTACTGCCGTACTGTAATACCATATAATATCACAGTAAAAAAAGTAAAAAGGGGAATATGTCTCACTGCTGGATACGGGTCTCCTCGAAATCAGACGAGGAGGGGTATAGAGGCATAATTCACCGATGCGTTGGCCTAACCCGGACCCTCGCTCAAGGAACTGTGCCCTGCCTGCCCTCTGGAACAACTTTGTACCTATATTATAGAAGTCTTCAAACTCTCCCGACACTTCGAATTGTTCACAAGAACACACGCATACGTTATAGTTTACAAGGACGCAGGCTTCAAAACATATGCGTTTAGAAATGTTACAAAATCGTAAAAAGTACCCTGTGTTTTTTCTTAACAAATCGTAAGTAGACATTGTAGACAAACGGAATGTATTTTCTTTTTTTTAAATAAAGATTCCAACATTTGAAATAGGTAGACGCTGTACATGGGTCTAATCCGACCCCAGATTTATTATAAAGAAGTTGAATAAAAACGCAATACAACCTATTTAGCTAGTTTTCCCCATGAAGACCTTGAAATTGAATATCCTCAGGATATATTTCAAGGACCCAGCTGGTCTCTCTGGCTCTCATTCTTTATTGACCAGAAGCTGATGGAAGCGAGCAAGGATAAGAAGCCGTGCCACATGCTGGTCTCCGCTACCCAGGCTGGAGTCAAGGACTTCGCCGTCGCTTTCCCGAAAGGCTCGAAGTTGAGGTGAGGAATTGCTGAACATTTTTGCGGAATTTGCTAAACACTTACTGAAGTCGCTGAACACTTCAAGCAATGCGAATGGAGCTATGCGAATTTGGCGCGAATTCGAAGCGTAATTACATTGTGTTCATGTGTTTATAACGAGACATTTATAGGGATGGAGTTAATCTAGCGCTGCAACATCTGAAGAACGAGGGACAGCTGCAGAATCTGGTGCGCCGGTGGTTTATAGATCCTCAATGTGCCAAGGACGTTGAGGTATGTAGTGTAAGTGAATTTTGTCTCTTTAACATAACACACACACACAGAAATCAAAGACATTTTAGTCACAAAAACATGACATGTAAAAAATGATGGGGACAACATTGATTTGTCGGAATACATCAGTATTAGAAATATATAATGTAGCAATTATTTCCAAATTCAATTATCATCACCAGTCTGCTTCACTGTTTAAAATAGGCCTCCCTCAATAAACGCCAAGACAACCGATCCTTCGCCATTGGCATTCAATACGGACCGGCCATGGCAAGGAGATTCTCTTTCCAAAAGGATTATGGCCGACCAAAACTTCGTCTACCTATACGGAGAAAATAAAAAATGTTAGGTAAAGCAAATAGCGTTAAATTAAATTACGAATTTATCGAAACACTAAACGTAAGAATTTGAAGGCACTTAAAAATTAATCTAAAATAATTTTACAAGCAATAACTTATTTGTTCGTGCAATTATTTTGTGTTTATTTCAAAACTGGTTGGTTTTTCAAATAAGAATTCGGCTTGATCACTAAGTTGGTTATTGGAATATTAATTTTCAGTTTTGTGTTCGATCACTACAAACTCAATACATCTCAAAAAAAATCCGCGCTCATATTTATCTCGCAAAATGTGCTCATAATACCATTTTAATTTCTTAAGAAACGTAATTTTATGGTTTCTCAATTTCATTAGAAGCAGCGAGCATTTTAGAACAGAACATTATACAGGGCGACTTTATAACTTTACATTTCTATAATCAACAGCCAAAAAAGTAATAACAAAATTGAATTTTTAGTCAGTTTACAAGTAAATTTAATATTTCATAAGAAAGCAGATACACAAATTCCACACTTTATTAATGCATTCACAAATAAATTAATTTCTAATTCCATACTATCCTTTTAGCTCCAAGGCAAACAACTGACTTTGAATCAAGTGGCGGGACTCTTCTATATTCTGATCGCGGGCATGGGCGTCTCCTTGGCGGTTGCTTTCCTCGAATTCCTTCAACATGGAAGAGCTGAAGCAGCTCGTGCTAACATATCGCTACGGGATGCTCTGAGAGCTGGCACTAGCATGGACATACGGGACAAAGATTTGCCTCAACGACCAGCCCAACGGGAACAAGGACGCCTCGGATGGAATGGTAGAACTTACTCTGAGGTATGTGAAAACTTGAAGGGAAACATTAATCATCATAGTCATCATCAGCCTTTATCCGTCCACTGCTGAACATAGGCCTCCCTCAATGAACGCCGAGGTGAATGAACCCGTGCCACTCGAATCCAACGCGGACCATGGAGATCTAGACACGTGGAAGCGTGTCAAGCTAAGTTCAGCTGGCGATCATATATCATGGAAACATGAACATAGAGATTTATTTATTCAGCTTTTGTGACGGAATTAGTTTTAGCAAATAAAACTTCATTAAATGTTCACATTTCATGATATTAAGGATAGCTTTCACACCTATTGTGCTCATCATCATCATCAATCTTTATCCATCCAGAATTTCTCCGTCAGTTTGAATCCTCAATGGGGTAAGAAAACTATAATGTCTATTAGAATTATCACGCGAAGGAAAAAAACGTAAAAGTGGCAGTGAGCAAGAACATGTGAGCTAAATGACTTCTGGAGTAGAGATTGTGTTTTAAAAGATTGAAGTAGACCTAAAATACTAATATTTAAAAGGCTGGTAACGCATCTGCTATTCCTCCTTGTAGTGGGTTAACCCACGTACCTTTTGCCCTTGCATCTATGAAAAAAACGACGATTGCCGTCCTTAGTTGCATGTAAAAATCCATGTTAGCGATCATTAGCACAAGACTCTTGGACTACTTAAACATTATTAAGCAATGAATATTGTTCCAGTACTACGCCGCCGACAGCCAGAACGGCCAAGAGGAGACGGAGATGGAAGAGAGCTTCTCGCAAGTCTGATCCTCGGCCCGGGACGCAAGCGCCCTGCGCCACGCGTCCCTCACTAGACGCCGATCTAGCAGTGTGGAGCTGTACCAACTGTAAATCGGCAGCTTCTAGCCACTTGACCTCAATCTACTAGTCCATTGAAGGTCATTTAAAAAGCCCCTAATGAGGTGACCTTGAAATGGCTGATTCGATTTGGATACAAGGATCTTTCAAATATAAAGGCGCATCCAAAGCGGATCATTCGTTTGAAATTTGCCAGATGTGCTTAGCGTTGAAACACAACACTTCTTTTGCGTGTTGGGTTAAAATGGCCTTTCATATTTCGGACTACTTCAAAAGGTCTCTAATATACTAATTATTGTCTCGGCTGTGATTTTGTTTTTATTAATTTGTACTAATTTTACCACTAATTAAATTCAACACTTTTCTTCGATTATGATGCTTGGATGTTTCTTCAAATATAATCAAAATTGACGTATCTTGTAGTTAAAAAGCAGGGTCTAAAGAATTTGGTGTTAAGTGTAAAACATTCTCAATTAGACAACAATTGTATGTTCTACGTAAGTCTAGCGTAGTTAGTAATTAATATTTAATTATATTTGTTTTCTGTGTTTATCGAAAGATATATTTCTTTTTAATTAAATGTTTTCTCGAATATTTTAAATAGAAACTTTTTCAATATATAAATGTGCATATAATCAAGATTTCCATTTTATTTTAGTTTATCTTTTCTTAATCATTGGTTCATTCCAATCTTATATTTATAATTTTGGAACAATAAGATCCAGTACATTTATTTCATGCTATATAATACAATTGTATCACTAGATTAGATTTTATTATTGTTTAAGAAATATTGTTGATGTTAGATAATTATTTTAGGATTAACGACCTTTCACAACGGCTATGGCAGAATATTAAAAAATATATGCCACTAATAGTTGCTTGTGGAAGGTTATGAAATAATATGTGTCTCAATTCAATGTTTCAAATATTCATTAATCAATATTACAATTGAATAGTTAATACGAATATAAGTGTTGTATATTCCATAAGGCTTATCCTCCTACAGCATCATTTTCATAGTAGAAACAATATAATATAGTAAACTTAAATTGGAAATAGTATGTGTACAATATTTATAATGTATTGATAACATAAGGGAGTCATATCAAAAGAATATAAATAAATTTATTCAATTCGGGCCGATGCTTGTAATTTATGTATTTCTTTTTTATATGAAAATATCGGCAATTTTTCTCGCCGACTGTATTATTTGGCGTAGCCGCCTGTTTTTTTAATAACCTTTACTAAAGAGGGCTTATGTGTTATCCGCGTTTAGTAAATTGTATAATTGAGTACTGTCAAACAGTTAAGAGAGTAGGTGCCCCAGATAGCAGAGGGCGTAAAAAATAGGCCCCCATAACCGAAGGGCCTCAATCCAATCTTTTAACTTCGCCAATTTATTATTAAGCTTAACATTAAGCTTCCGTCCTGAAAAGCTTTTTAAAGAAACCATTTTATATAGTGTAATTATATTAACGTAAATCTTAGTTTTGTTTTTGATTTGATTACGCATTTTCTACGTTTCACTTGACAATGTTTTTGTAAGTTGAGTAAGAAATGAAGTGCCAAACATATGTACGACTGGGAGTGACATATATGAAAGTAAATTCTAAATTTTTAACGTTTCTTTGTACACATAGTATACTGTGCAGTCAGCTTTGAGTTTATTTTGTTTAAAAAAAGTTGCGTTGAAGTATAAAAGTATATTTTTTTAATAATGTATCAACAAACTCACCATTCGAAATATTTTCTTTCATGCGGTACCTGAGACCTTCTTGGAAAATTTTACGTCAGTGGGAAGTAACTGCCCTTATCGTATTCTGGTTTTTTTTTTATTATAAGGGTAAACTACAGTCGGTTCGTCTAATGGTAAATTAAAATCGAATCAGGTTGGCGTCCTTTCAAATATTATAACTGTGCTGATTTAAGTTTTCTCATTTTAAGTAACGGAAAAAATACAAAGGAATTTAATAAGCTGACTGTACCACTAGGTATAAATTTAAATTGGTAAAAAATATTTTAAGCGCTCCCAAAACTGTGAGTGCAAATTTAAATATTTTCAATAAAATGTTTAGATCAGGTAGATATTATAATATCGAAACGAACAGCAAAAAATTATAACTTTCTCATAATTAAGTAATTAGGAAGATGAAAAGAGAATGAAAGTAGAAAAACAGATTTGAAAGGAAGAAGTAAAAATTATCAAACACAAGCAAAGTTAACAATATTTGAATGTCTGGAACATATTGGTTCCAGATAATTTGTAAGTGACTATGACATTATATCTATGTTTTACTTACATTTACTCTTTTCACTAGCGGCAGTGTAGTTATTGGCAAGAAGACCGGCCTTTTGGATATCGAGCCAAAGACGGACTGGCTTTTACGTTTGACTAGTAAAAGCTAAAAACTTGAGAAAAACACTAACATCTTCTTTTGAAATCGGTTAATATCATCCGGACTATGACGACGAATTGTTTGACACCTCATCAAAATCAAAACAGCTTAGACACTACGGTGGGACATATTTACAATAGGCTAGTGTACTGGAAATAAAATATTGGTTAATAGTTTACCTTATTCATTTTTAAGTCCAAAATATGTATTAGTTTGAAAAAATGTTGTGTTAATATTATGTATTTTGCATTTCAAAAAATCAATTTAAAAGTTGCCGCGAAAACACCCCAAACTGTCATGGCGTTCGGAATGACAGCACGCCGTGCGAAACAAACTTGTTCTGTCCTATTAAAATGTCAACAGTAACGATAGTGATTCGCACGACGTGACGTCACACTTTCTGATCGGTGTTCACGGTCACGTGACTTATTGCCTTATTTTGCAAATTTTATTTTGTAAAAACAAAAACAATTCTTCAATTTTGCATGAAATAAGTTAACTTTTTAGTATCCAAATACCATGCTTTATCATTAGAAACCCTAATAACACCGATTTATTCTTAGTGGACACAGGCCTATTCAAACATTGTATTTTCGGGTAAAAACATAATTACCACTGCCACTTATATTATTTCCCTTATATTATATACAAAATCGCACATCCATATTGTTTTAATATTATAGGTATATAACTATAATTAAGTTATAATTATTCTACAAACGACTGATTTACAAATTCCCTTCATTGACTAGTTATTAGATTCTATATTTTATATGTTATCTATTGTTATATTATGCGTGTGGTGCACAATTAGGGTTGTCATCTAAGTATTTTTGCGTAATTTTGCGATAAAAAGTTTTGTTCTGACAAGATCAAAATTTTCAGGTAATATTTAATGTGTTTTAGCTATTTCTTTATTTCTGAAGGAATGGTAAAAATAATAGAAGTAATGTTAATTAAATAAATTAAAATACATTATTAAGTTAAAATTAATAAGTATCAGTGGAAACTTAGTTTTTCGTATCAATTATACGAAAAACTAAGTTTCCACTGATACTTAATAATTTTGATTGAAAAATAATTGGACCGATGGCAACCCTACGCACAAAGCACCTTATTTGCTCCTAATAAAATTTCATATTGCGGATTCGCATAGGGAATAGAAATCTATAATATAATAAAGGTATGATTGATAATTAAGAAAGAAGAATTAAAAAGTAAGGTCGTAGAGTCAAATAACATCTAAAAAAATGTTTAAGTAATAAAGTAAATGAATTTTTTTTTTTAAATTTGGCTCATCATCAGTAAACATTCTTTAAAAAATTAAGGTAAAATAGTATATAACTTATTTAAAATAAATGAATGAATATTATTTTAAAGTAAATAGTGCCAAAATAAATATGCCAAATTAAAAAAAAAAACTTTTATATGTATTAAACTTCGGAGATAACACGAGTTACGATTAGTTTACTGAAAAGCTGGTGTTTTAAAAATATTTATCAACTGTCAAAAAACCTCGTGATATTTATTAAATACTTAACTCAACTAATATCAAGTAATTTAATATTACGAATTGGTTTTTTCCCAATTAAGCTTTTAAGATGAAATTTACAAGGCGGCCAATAACGTAAACTAAAAATCCTCGATTAAGTTTTTATTTGTTTTAAAACGGAGCAACTGAAACCAGCTTATGTGAAACAACTTCGCGCCCCACATAACGCGTCGGCGGGGTGTGTGACAGAGGGGGAGGAGGGTTAGGGTTGCCACCTATATGTTTAGTAAAATATCAATGTATCATTAGATGGTTACCGTTTAAAGCGGAATATCTTATAATATGTGTTTAAAATATATTTACATAGGATTAAGATAAATGTACTCGTATGTCAAGACTAACATGAATGTTTGTTATAAATAAATTATCAATAAAGATAATAAAATCCAATGTCTTTATTTTTGAGCCATTTACCCCTTTTAATGCCTTATGTAAAATAACCTGCTCAGACACATTCGTTTACTGCTAGATAAAATTTCCAAAATGGCCGTCTCACGCCTTTTTTTTTTTTGATGCTAAATATTTATCAATGTATGAACTATTAGTTACCGACATCACATGAAAAATATGATCACTAAAGTAACAGTGGACTGGTCACACACTCAGGAGAACAGAAGGCCGATGGGCCATTCAAGTTCAAGAGTGGAGGCCGCGTTTGGGTAGACAAATTAGTGTTGGTCGGCCATTAACCGGGTGGGATGACGGTCTCCGTGCAATTCCAATCCATGTTAGTTGCGAGTGGCAATAGATCAATCGTCTTGGTGTTCATTGATAAAGACCTATGTTTAGCAGGTGGACAGTCGTTGATAAAGATGATGATGAGAATAACGATAAACTAAACTAACGTCTCTCTCTCTCTCTCTCTCTCTCTCTCTCTTCCTAGCTATGTGTCGATGTGTCGCACATGTTGGTGGAGTCAGCCTTCTTTATTAAACTTCTCCACTTTGCTCTAACTTCGACGTCCTCATCGGAAACATTGCATTTATTCATGTCGGTAAACTAAACTAACTTGTATTGAGCTGCTGGACCTATGTACATTTGCACATTGCACTCCCCAAACTAAAAACAATGTAAGCCCATTTAGCCGCTTTTAAAGAGTACACGAATATACGAATCTGCAGACAACAGGAGCACCTCATGATATGACCTGTCAGAATTGGCGATACCACCAAGATCATCATTTTATCTAATCCTACAAATATTATTAACGCGAAAGTTTGAAAGAATATATGGCTGTGTTTGTACTCTTTCACTCAAAAATTACTGAATGGATTTTGATGAAACTTTACAGTAATCTAGATAGAGAAAAACACATTCACACTCCCACAGGATTTGGAAGTACACGGGTAAAACCACGGGGCGCTGCTATAAATTTAACTAAAATTAACACCAATAGATGCATTTAAAAAAGGATTAGCCGGGACTTGACTGCTCATATTATTACTTTTTAATTTTTCGACTTTCACTCATAATAAATTGCGATTAATATTACATTCCTGACGTTTCGGATACTTTTATTTCAATCAATACAGGATCGAGTATTCTAATATCATGAAGTTAAACAAAGTACCTTAAAATTCATCCTTGATTTAAACACATATTAAACCGTTACTAGATGCTTAAATTACTTTATATCCCATGTTATTTTGTTAAGCTACGCTATAAACTTTTATTAAAAATTATGAAATAAAAACACCATGCAAGGCAACAAAATGGCTATATTAAAGTTAGCAAAAGCTTGTTGGGTTCGGGGTCTGGATTAACCTGGCTCGGGCTAAGTCCAGGCAAGTAGACCGTTATTACCTAGCCTGTAAACACTAAGCTACGAGATCGAGAACTAACGCTATAAATAAAAGACGTTTCCCAACTTTTCTTATAAATAAAGACAAAAAATATAAATAGAGAGAGTTTTATATGTATGTTTTAATATAAGTAGTGAGTCAGTCCTTTCATCATCATCTCTGTAAAGCATGTGTGGCAGACCAGTCAGCGCTACAAATCCTGAATCGCGCTATCGGTATTCTACAGTCCGATCGCTATATATATACAACGTCTGACACGATAGCCAGTGGGCTTCGGCCTGGCCGAGCATTGCACCTCGCTCGGTCGGAGATCTCCCTTTGGGGCCTATCACCACTATTCCCACACATGGTCTCTCAAAGTGGGGTACACCCCTAGGGGTTCCCGACAAGATTTACGTAATGGTGGTTTGATAACTGACACTCTCATGCAAAGCCGGTTGATACCCAGTCAGAAAATATATTTCTATTGGCACTTTATTTGTTACCTTTTATACAAATAAAAACCTTATTTTCTTCAACATTTTGCAGTAGATAGTTAGGTTCGCTGTCACCTGAAATTTTTTTAGGAGTTCGTGGAGCCCAAAGCGTAAGAAACCCTGCTGTAAAGCATCCGAAATTCTGTGTATATTGTAATAAGCTGCGATAAATACAACATAAAATTGTTTTCTAATGTTTACGCGAATTTTGCGAAATGAAACATATTTTCGGATTTAATCGCGGCTTATTAAGTTTTTCACAGGCCCGACGTTTCAATGTCCCGTCCTCCCGTTGCCATGGTTGCTGTAATAAACCAAGATGCCAGAGCTGCCAGACGTCACGTATTTTCTGGCGGACGAAATATGAACGATTGAGTAGTATTAGTATGTACTAACATCGTCTACCTAATCTGGCCAAACGGCCAATTTCCAGGTGTCAGTCGAACAAGGTACATAAAAAGTACATACTCATTCTTCTAAATCGCATTTTTATATTGAAACAACTTTTAAGGATTTTGTCGCGGTGTATTTAATTATTTGTGAGCCCGATAAATAAACCGCGATAAAATCCGTAAAGTTTGTTTCCTTATAATGAGTGAAAGTCGCGTAAACATAAGAAAATAAAATTATATTTAATTCATTTAGGGCCTGTTTCACAATCTCCAGTTAAGTGCCCAATAGGCTATCGGCAACATATTTGACAGATATTTGACAGATACTCCATACTCTATCTGTCATGTCTCCATACTCTATGTGTCATATGTTGCCGATAGACTATTGGGAACTTAACTGGAGATTGTGAAACAGCCCCTTAGGGGCATTATTTATCTCATAGAATATGAGAGACATAACGTATTCTAAGCTTGATTGATTACAATTAATATTACTCATTACAACAGTTAATCACACTCGAACCAAGACTTAGCTTCTAAGCCTAAAAGACCACGCGGTAATAGGCCGAATGCAATAAAAACAAAATGGCCAACGCTAGAATGAAAATATTCCTTCGTCGTTTGTAGCAAGAAACGCGAGTGGCCCCGGAGTTTTTTTCACGTTATAAATCAGAGGGCGTCAGATGGTTTTGACTTTGCACAAGCCTCATACCATTATTGCTATTTCCTACATTATTCCGCCCACTTTTTCGTCCCGTTACCAAATAATTTTTGTCTGTTCTAATGGTGCTATCACTCATTGGATGTTTGATCTAATTGTTTGATTTTACTGGATAAAAATATTTTAATTATAACTATTCATACATTTTATAACTACGTAAAAATATTAACAATGAACAACAATATCAAATGAAACTTATCATTAAAAATTAACTCTAAAATATTCATCTGCCATTACTTGTTTTTATTTCAAATACGTTTTTTTTTAAATTAATATACAAAATTATAGTCTTATCAACTAATTATACTAGTAATACATACAAATCATAACAGTATTGTGCAATAATATAATGTAGTATTGGAAGAAAACAATGTGGCTACGCTTGGAAGGATCCCTTTTAAAGTATATTAAAAAAATGATTCTTGGGTTTTAGTATGAAGGCTTAACCATAAACAAGAAGTTTTCAGTTTCTTGATATAGAGCAGATAGAGTGCTGAACATTATTGTCTACATTACATTTTAAAAGCCTCTCACGTCAAAACAAAATCTCTAAACGTCCAAAGATCACCAATTTAAGTGTAATACTTCGGATCTAATGTGATAAAAATCATATCGAAAATACCAAAATTTTAACTAAAGGGATGCCAAAAGATCAATGTGTGTTTCATACCAATATTGAAAATTTACGCATCATTGTAATAGTATTATATTAGTCAGTATACAAACAGTACAAGCTGAAATGGATGTTAGGTTTTAGTTAATTTCATGTAACACCTGTCCAGCTTCCGAACTAAACTAGACAACGCTCATTATTAAATTCAGTATATGAAACTGAAATTAGTTCAAAAAGCCCACTGGGATGGAGTTTTGCATTTGTCAGATTCATCATCAGCATCATCATCAGCCTTTATCTGTCACTGCTGAACATGGCCTCCCTCAAAGAACACCAAGACGACCGATCCATTGCCATTTGCCACTCACATACATCACAAACCGGCCATCCCACGAAAATTGGTTTTCCATCTAATTAATGCTCGAACAATACTTGCAAATAAATGGTAACAAACTAACAGCATACTCTATAACAAAGTTTCATCAAAATCCATTCAGTATTTTTTGCGAAAAAAGCAACGTAAGTCCATAAAACCCTACATAGTTACAAACTTTCGCGCGTATTAGGTAAGATTTATAATAATAATTCCGTGTACAACAAAACTACGAATTATCAATCACTCATATTTCCATATTGACGTTCATGTAGGGAGGCCTATAATCAGCTCTAACCATGGTTCAGGCCTTGTCGTGGCGGTGGGGCTAACTAGCTAATAGATCCCAACACCTTGGGTGAAGCGAATTGAGCCGAGGAGCTCTTTGTACCTCTCTTATAAGAAGAGGAGACAACAGAGCAGGGGCAGGGTAAGGATGGGGAGGGCAGGGGAAGGGCAAGGGGTGAGGATGGGAACCTCATCTAATCGTACTGTCTAGACATTGGAAGTGGTTGTTCTGTATTGCGGGGCAACCGCTCTGTGGAGGTGGCGTCAGTCCCCTTAGGCGAGTCCCACATACCCGCCTGGGGAGAACCACTCCCCAGCGGGATGCGTCAGTGCATTTCGGATGCGTCAGTGCATTTCCCGGCCAAAAAAGGCCTATAATCAGCTGACGTATGATATAGTTATATTTTGTTTAAACAAGGAATTGGAAGTGCGATAATCGACAAGTACTCTCACTGGTCCGCGGTTATCGTTTTCGACAATACCGACGTGTCATATCATAATAGTCGTGTAAAATGATCGATTAATCATCTAATTGAATGATGATAAACATGTGACGTCATGCTTGAACATCATCAGATCATACCCATTAACCATTTCTGTTCTAAACGATGACCTCCGTGGCGCAGTGGTTAGCGCGTTGGCGCACAAGCCGGAGGTAGCGGGTTCGAATCTCGCCAGGGAACAAAAAAAAGTTTATTTGTTCCTGGGTCATGGACGTGTATTAAATTTTTGTATTATATAATAAAAATCTTAAATATAAGTATTAATATAAAAAGTATTAAATATATGTATTTCCGTTGTCTGGTACCCGTAACACAAGTCTCTTCGAGTACTTAGCACGGGACCAGATTGACGTAGTGTAAAAGCGTCCATAAATATTTAAAAAAAAAATCTTAATAGACAAAGCTCAGTGAACTTATAAATTAGCAGCGCCCCGCAGTTTTACTCGCGTACCTCTCATCCCCGTGGCAGAGCGTAGATAGATGCCTTTGTGTTATTTTGATGTATAAGCTATATTATTATAAATTTTCATCAAAATCCATTCACCGTTTTTACGTAAAAGAGTAACAAACATCCATCCATAGTTACAAACCTTTGCGTTTATAATATTAAGTAGGATAGTAGGATCATTGTGAGCGACACCGACCATTAACCAGGTGAAACGCTAGTTTGTCAACTAACATAAAAAACTGTAGTGGTATCTCTTAGTATCTCTGTATTCTATGAAGAACAGAAAAGGCAGGTAGTTTCAAGCACCTATTTCGCCTAACACCTAAAATTGCATTTACTACTTATACAGCCTTGAATCTCTCACAAATGATAGTCACATATGAACTCATAGCATATATCTATTTACCTCCAATATAGAGGTATACCTTCACTTCAACCTTTCTTTTAAAATAAATAGCCCAAATAATAATTATTCTATTAGATAATAATTCTGTTTTATGTAAAATATATTCCGAAAAAACAAAAAAATATACAGTATAAGGACGATTTTCTAAATAAAATTAATCATTCACCAAACTGAACTTTTCTGACATAAGCCATATTTTAATTAATCAACTATGGTATTAAAGTGTCTTTAATATCTTTACTTCATTATAAAAAATCCGCCATTTTGACAAAATGGTTGAACAGGCCCGTGGATGTTTCTCGTTTGCAGTGCAAACATAATGTAGGCACAGCACGCTTTGGCGCGCCAAACACTCGACTAAACTAAATGAACTAAAATAAACGAGGCGTTCGCAACGCCAATTAACGCCAAAGGTTTCTTCTAGTTATGAAATTGATTTTGACGAAAGTAACAAACAATATTATTGATACTAGCAGTACTGATCAAAATTACGTGACAACATATATATATATTATGATATTGTATGACCAGGAAGTCCTGAATTTTATTACATCATCATACTTAGGTAGTCTACTTTTACAGCTAAACTTATTTAGCCGCGTAAAGCACTCTTTGTTTTACTTAAAGCACTCTTAGGGCCTGTTTCACAATCTCCAGTTAAGTTCCCAATAGGCTATCGGCAACATATTTGACATATACTCCATACTCTGTCTGTCAAATATGTTGCCGATAGCCTATTGGGAATTTATATGGAGAATGTGAAACAGGCCCTTAGTATTGTAAATCTTATATTATGCTAGCATTACCGAAATGCTAATGACATCATGACGTCATGTAAAGTAAAGTAAAATAGTAACCCCATTATGTGCTACTGCTGGGCACGGGTCTCCTCTTCGAAATTAGGCGAGGAAGGTATCGGGCCATAGTTTATCGAGGCACTGGTCCAATGCGGGTTGGTGAATTTCACATAACTTCAAATAACTTTAAAGGTTAGTTTCCCCACGATGTTTTCCTTCACCGAAACGTGAGCAATGGTGTTATGTTTAGGGTGCATTAAGAAATTTAGAAAAACCATTGCAAGGCACTAAATGGGGGTCAGGATCGAACCTGGACCCTCCGGCTCAAGAGGCCGAGCCACCCACCCACTAGACCACGTCATGAGATTATGAAGTTTCAATTTTTACTTTTCGTTATGTCATAATTCTTAGTCCAAAGTTTTCACTTTATGCATTTATTGATTGTGAGATATAATTATTTACCTATATAAATTATATACATGGCTGGCTGGCGGCATTTCCCCATTTTAATGGCTTTCATTCCTATCGGCAGTCCTGTAGCTGCCATTTTTTCATGTTTTAGTGGCAGATAAAGATAAGGAACTTATTAATAATGGAGTACTGTTTTAATTATATATAAGGTTTGTTACATAATCGTTACTTTAACAATACATTTCTTGTGTAATCGACGAAACTAGTTCAGTAATCGATGTATTTATTGATGAAAAGTAACTAAAATATTATAGGGCTTTACTTTAAAAACTCCAATAACAAAAGAACCGACGATCTTAAAATAGCTGAATCGATTTTGATAAAACAAACCTCACTTACAACCTTAAAAAAACTCATCCAAATGACGCACCCGCTTGAGAAGATATCGCAGACATGGCGGTCAAACTTTTAAAATCTTTTCGCGCGAATAAAAGTGGCCTCCACCATACACTGCATTATTAACAGGTACTGTATCATGTTTGACCGTAAACATCGGGAAACGAATTGAGATCGAGCACTAGGTCGACGGCCACAGGCGGGATAATAACTTCAATACTTGGAAAATCAATACAAACAAAGTTTATGTACTCGTATGTTTTTTTTTATACCAAAAGAAAGTAAACATGAAGTCGGAGTCTTGTATCGGCTTCTGATGTCCATACACACCCGTATACTATGCAGTCCATACACTATGCAGATTCATTGCCCTCTCTCTCTCTGTCTTGATACTAAAAAACAATATTATCAACCTATTTACTTTAATCTGTTTTTTTTTCGGTTTTCTTATAGTCTAGTTCACAAGTGCTATTCCCCTCGAAACCTGTTCGCCACCACCGAAAATTACGATTTTGGGCTCATTCGATTCGGGTTCCATCTGGATCATTCTGGAACGTTCCATCAAAATTTCAAGAGGGGCTGAAAAAAATGCAAAGTAAGAAACAATAAAGTAAAATAAAAAATAAGGGTTTAATTTCTTTGACATATTTTAAAAACTATTTGAGATTATCGAAATTTGAAAAATAATCCTTAAAGAACAGAAAATTTCCTAAAAAAATCTTTGCTTGCGGAACTGTACCAACAACTCTTATAATTTTAATTAAACGGCAAAAACGAGTAGTTCGGCTACCGCGTGCATCGCCCCAATCTGACTCGTGAACTAAAAAAAACATTTTAACCGATTAAATATTAATTTTGAGAAAAAAAAATTGGGTACTATGTAGACATATCAATAAACAATAATCCGTCAACAAAAAAAAATTATCACAATGTTTTTATTAGTTATGCTTTTGTTAATTAGTTAATTTTCATCATTTAAATGTTAACATAAAAACGCTGATTATTTCAAAATAAGAAATCTAGATTTTTTTTATTATTTTAAGCTAATTTTGAAGGAGTTTATAAAAGATCTCCGTTTGAAAAATTCAAAAATTTTGATTTTTAACTTTTTTATTAACAATCAAAGGCATTAAAAATTAATTATGTAAATAAAGCCTTGAAGTTGTTAGTTTTTCAGAAACCGGGCGTAAACATTTTATACCTCAAGATAGATAGCATATTAATGGTTGGTCTAGTTTCAGGTAAACTATTTACTATATTCATGGGTGACGTCGACCACATACCATCACGTGGTCGCCATCACCATCGCCAGTCTATCCAAGTAACATATAAAAACACACAAAAAACAATAAAAGTTATTATCCACAATCGAATAAACTCGATCACAATTCGAGGCGTAACAAAGCCCTAGAACGCTTTTATATCCCGTTAAAATCGCAAACCAAAACGAAGTCGGACAGCGGATTTAGGGGCTCCCACGTGAGATTCCCAGATAACTCGAGGTTGGACCAAAAACTACGATTATTGCCCACCAAACTATATGCCGGCTTGATTAACATCAAATTTATTGCCACATTCTTCGTACGGAATCAAAATAGAATGGCGCTTTGCAGCGCTGTAAGACATTGATGAATCTATGAAAAAGACAAAGTTGTTATGTATTTGTCAACAAATATAGGTTTTTAAACGCCAACTTAAAAAGGTATATC
The DNA here is from genome assembly GCA_905333005.2 of Lycaena phlaeas. Classification (NCBI taxonomy): domain Eukaryota; kingdom Metazoa; phylum Arthropoda; class Insecta; order Lepidoptera; family Lycaenidae; genus Lycaena; species Lycaena phlaeas. Next base: position 18,422,062 of record HG995168.1, on the reverse strand, counting down.
TGGTTGACCGAACATTTGCTCGACTTTTTTGTTTTATATACCTCTAGTGATGATAGGATAAAGTTTTTCTTTAAAAAAAAAATGAAAAAAAAAGACAAAAAAAATATTGGATCGGAGATACGAACCATTGATGAATCTATAAAAAAGACAAAGTTGTTATGTATTTGTCAACAAATATAAGTTTCTAAACGTAAACTTAAAAAAGTATTATAATGTGTAAAATCTGTGTAAAGAAAAAAGCATAAATACTGTTGAAGTGAGAATAGCCTCCTTCTTTGAAGTCGTTTAATAAGATAAAAATTGTTAATATAAAACTGAAAACTGCGTGTGTCACTGATTACTTCTAGTCCGTCGGTCTGTCCGTATCTCTCCACCGGTTATCTCGCGAACGGGTGGACCTAGCAAGTTAAAATATAATACTGAACTATCCCCATTAGGTGTATAAAAATCAAAGCCCTGAGTCAACACCATAAAAAGATATGAGCAAATTTAGATTTTCGTGAAAACTTGTAAGTACTAAAGTTTACCTGCAATTTCAATTTCTTTTTATTTTTGGAATTTCCCTTTTCCTTATGTAATATCTTGCTTTTTATAATGGACTATTTCATAGCGAGTTGTGATTTAAATAATCCTTATAATATTTAAATATGTAGTAGCTCATAAATTATTTATCCAGTTTTAATGAGCTAGTCCCCATACTATTAGGACTGTAAGAGAGTTTTATCCGACTTAAAAGAAAGAGATTCCTAGTACTATGGATGTTCCAAAAACTCTTTCTTTTTATTTTTTGATTTATTACATAAATAAATATAGTTTTAGATTTTATTTTCCTACTTAGTATATACACATTGCATACATAGAAACTTATAATCGACAAATCTAGTAAATCGAATAAATAGTTAATCGAAAACGGAAACTCCATTTTTCCTTTTCGTGTATATCACTTTTCTTTTGATATTTTCATAAACCACTCACAAATCGTTTGTTAGTTACAGAACTAGGCTATACTATCAACTACTTTATAATGCAAACATATTCATAAAACAAAAAAATTCAATTTCTGATAGAAGTAAAAAACTTATAACTTAGAATCTAAATATGAAATTTCAAATTTATTAAAAAAAAACATAATATCACAATTTCATTTTTTTTACTTTTTTTAGGCTCATCGCGGTTATAAAAGTCTTTACTTTAAAAATATATTTCTATAATCTACGCCACTTATAAAGTCCTGCGACTAATGCCCGAACTAAATTTGACAACATTGACATCTTGACGTCTGTCTGGAGTAAGAAGTTGTGATATTTTAAATTGTTTTACGTGAAATATGGAGCATATAATATTAAAAAAAAATGAGGTGTAAAAAGTGAAGGCCGTAAAATGATCATTAAAGTGAAATAATTTTGTGAATTAGAAAGTAAAAATAAACAACAATTAACCCCGTTGAATAATATGTTTATAAATGTCACTGACATGACAGGTAAATTTTAGAGATGCCAGAGTCACTTATTTTTGCCTAATTTATGGTTAAAATATTATCATTAACTCTATATATACATTTATCTTATGATAATTTATATGAATATAAATACAAGGTAAAAGAATTAAATCCTTGCTCAGATGAATTATATTTTCAGGTGTTTCTGTAAAAAAGGTCGAATAACAAAAGAAGTAACAATGGCAGCAATTACTTCTGAGAAAATCGTCACTCCTGGCAAAAGCCGAACACATCCAAAGAAGCTTGTTTTAGATGAATTCTACTGATCGGTTATACGTAAAGAATACGAACGAAATATTTACAAAAAAATGTTTTATTTTACTAAAACCTGACAGGGAGATTTTTATTTTGCTGCTATAATTATTTTTGTCATTATTATCATGATCAGTCTTTATCAATTCACTACTGACCATAGGCCCTATAATTATTTAATTTTTTTATTATAATAGACTTGGTGGAAAATCATTACACTATAAATTGGCAACATTGAGTTATGAGACCGCAGCGCCGCGTCTATCGGACTTCTAAAGTGGCGAGGACTATATAGCGCGCATTAAGCATACGATGTCAAAAAAGGAATGCGGTTCACTGTCTATATTCATACTCTTTACAATTTATTTGAGTGTAAAGCTTTAATATAATCGATTCCCATTCGATTGTATATGAGTCCTACTATATTCCGATTGGTTTCTGTTTTACGGTATAATTATGTGTTGTAATTGAAATTTTATCCCAATTTGTACATTCTGTGAAAACATGTTAATGTCCCATTCGAATGGTCACTTTACTAATTGCTCACATGAATATTATTTCATTCAAGATAATACATGCAGAGTATGTAACTATATTGAACGTGTCTTCCAATCCTCTGGTGTGGTCTATGAATGTTGCACTTACCACTAGGTAGTCCATTGCAAATCGACAGCATAGCCAGCTGTTTGTTAATATTTTACTCACTGCTTTGTATATTACTTGTCCATTTTTGGATTTCTCCAGTTGGGAGGCGCGCGAAAAAAATGGCGTAATGTTTTTAGTCGTCGATACGGTATCGTGGAAAAAATAGAGAGATGTCTTTGCCCAGCAGTGGGACAGTATAGGAGGAAAATGTCTATGCGATTTTTTCACAAAACATTTCCAACTGCACATCTTTTGGTGGTTTGTTTCAACACTCTATTGCTTAAAAGTCCATGTGGACTTAAAAATAAACATCACAGAGACTAATACAAGAACTTTATTTGATTTTGGTTAAAAATTGTACACATTAAGAGGAAGCTCTCGATTACTTTAATTCAGTAATTATTATAAGTACGTAACCTCCAAATTATCGCACTTAGAAGATTAAAAGAGAGAAAGAGACACAAAAAACAAGCGTCTGACATTGACCAAGCGGTGGCTTGAAAATGTCCGTAATGTGATACTGCCTTAAAACCTTTCTAACTTTCGAAAAATTTTGAACGAACGAGCAAAGGAGAGAAATTTAGGAAAAAATAGTAGAAAATTGAGAGTATGAAAAATAAATCTAATAAATATGACACCTTTTTATGTATAGAAATAACAAGTATATTATACTTAATAAAATATGTATATATGTAATTACTTTTTCATACTAATCAATAAATAAATAACACAATATCTAGAAGGGCCTGTTTCACCACTTCCTGATAAGTGCCGAATAGGCTATCCACAAAATATTTGACAGATAGAGTATGGAGTATCTGTCAAATATGTTGTGGATAGCCTATCCGGCACTTATCAGGAAGTGGTGAAACAGGCCCTAAGTCTATCTATGTATGCCTTTAAATAAACAAAGAGCCCTATTTACAGTAGTGATCGGATAAAGATTCAGAACATTTATAACAGAAATAGCTGGTTGACTCTAAAAGGAATAGTTGAAAACTATCGAGATCAAAGACCTTGCATCCAAGTAGGAGCGAGCGACCACTCTATCTTAGTCCCATATTCGGAGGTCGTTCAAAACTCTACCTTCACAGAGTGTGTGAACAGTCCACTCAGCGTGACGACATCACGAGAAGAATTTTATGAAAGATTGGTTCCGTTCTCTAGCATTTTCATTGCGGCTCCAAGTATTATAAACAAGTAAAAAATACAATATTGGACATAAAAGTAAGTTGAACGTCAAACGATGGATAAGTATTCAAGTAATAAGGGAAAGTCATTATTATAGATCACAATAAGTGGAACGAATCGTTTCAATGTCTTACAATATAATATAAGCCATACAAACAGCGAATCCTCGCAGAGAACGCCTTACTGCCAATTAGTCGTCATCAATCATCATCATCATCATCGCCACCATCAGCCATTATCCATCCACTGTTAATAAGCCTGCCTCGATGAGCGCTAAGACGACAGATTTCTTGCAACTCACATCCTACATGCAATTTGTGATCTCTTCAAGTTATTTTGTTATATTTTATTTATAATACTCGTAGATATCCGCTGCCGCATAAACTATCTTTCTTTTTTATTTATTTATTTAATTGTTGAAAAGAATAGATTGTTTTTGGGATCCTATTGTAAAGACGTCTAAAGTATAATAGTATAGTAAAATAGGCCATTAAAAATGACTTTATTAATTCTATTAGACAGTTGAACACGTTCCATGCACGCGGAACAGCAAACCCTTAGACCATTCCCGAGATCTTTTAATGCCCTTACCCTAAAAATCCTTAAACTACATGTAATCAACATTGTATTTCCGCAGTCAGCCCCTAGACCAGCTCGCCTGTTCCAGTCAATTACACTGAAGTATCTTAGGTATAGCAGTGATAAATTCACGCCGTGACCTGCATAACAATACTAAACACCGAGAATTTTATCCCCACCTCATCCTATTTTCCTTAAGAAATTCCCTGATACTTTGTAAAAATATGAAGGTTGTTAAAAGTGTAAATTTTGGGTACGTGTGCGAAATTATGAAAGGCGCCTCTGGGGAACGATTCCTCTGTTAATCCGTGGAGTGTTAGATTTTTTTTATACTTTTGTTTTTTAGATTTATAATTCTTATAAATTACAAACAGAGTTTAGTGACATACAGAAGAATGATATTTAAAAAAATTGATGTCTGTAAAGTCAGTATACGGACGTACGACGGAGCCGATCGCTCGAGACGATCATGCCTCTCTCTCGTTCGTGCCGCGCTGTCGCTTGTGGAACGCGACATGACGTCATCTTTTTCGTGTATGCAGCCCATAGTATCGAGATTAGACGTTGTCATGTCAAAACGTGAAATCTTTAATATTTTTTTTCTTTGTACGCCACGACGATTGATCAAGAATTTGATGTATGATAGCGTAGAGGCTTTCAGAGGTAATTGTTTTCTAATTTTTCCAGAAATTTCACTCATCATAATAAATGAAATGAATGTTTCAGGTCTTTTCTAGAGGAATTAGTCAGGAATTCTGAAACGTCAGTCCTCCCGTAATCATCTCGACTTGACTTTGACATTGACGTCACAAAGAAAGTGACCAATCGCGGCGCGATAATGGTCAGATTTTTTATTTTCATAGTTTAGTTTCGTTCTTGTTTTGATATTTTGCCGAATTTTAAATATATGGGTATAGGTTGTTTAAATAGAAAATGATTTTATTACAAGTATGTTGTAATTGCGACAAACGACATCGATATAATATATTAGATAGACTTTACACCAAATGCAAATAATTGTAACCAAGATCGTTTTAGTGACTATGAAATTAACTAAATTAATAGCAATCAATCTAATTGATTACCTCCAGTCAAAAGCACTATTCTAAACAGATGATCTGATGGCTCGGTACACCCATGAATAACTAATGTTACAAGTTCGTGCCGGGGATTTCATTATGTGATAAATTCATTTGCATTTTGATTCGCGTTTCCAAACTTCGTTAGTTCCGCGGGATAATATGGTAGTGTGATTATTGCGATATCTAGTGTCGTGTTCAATTATGGATATCATACGATCCTATACCCCCTAAACTATCGGGGGCCTTTGGGATAAAGGGGCCCCACGAAAACAATTTTCAGGTCTGTGAACCTGAATTTTGAACTAAAGAAAAGCATAGTCATAGGACACTTAACTGGTTTAAGTAATGGTCCGTAGGGCCCTGGGCATCAGCATTTAGTGTTATAGACAAGTCTGTAGAGACCTTTTTTTTAAGTGAAACTTTTATTTAACTTTTATTTTACTTGAGACCAGTGCTGGAATCGCCACCAGGAAACACTGAGTTGAGGCCAATTTGTGAACAACTTTGTTAATTAATGTTATGTGTTGCATGTATTAATAGCGTTGTTTCATAAATAAGTGTTTCTTTCTTACATTATCTCAAAATTTTTCGTCTGTGTGTTGCATGTCGCTTGACGGTTGGAGGCCAATATGGCGGTGCCTATAGTTCGCATCAGCTCCGTGTAGTGTATCATTTGTGCCAGTGCTCCATACTTTAGATGTTTATAGCCTTAATGGAATATTATTGCAATTTTTTTTAGTTAAATGTCTATAATGTGAAATAAAAGTTTCACATTTACCGTGGTTTCATAAAACCATACAATCCATTTTTGTGTAATGACATTGTGTCATTTACAGTTCCAGCATTAAAGTCGATTAACAAGATGCAGCAAAAACTATTCACCATAGTGAAATATTCAACTTAGTGAAATCCCTTAGTCCCATAAAGGTCTATGAGTTGGCAACCCTATAATAAGCCAACGATATTTTAGTAACGAGCATTAGAATACAGAGCTGAACACACAATAGAATCTGATATAAATATTTTAAATATAGTATTTTCACAAAGTTTATCTATACTTTTGTATAGTAGGAGGAAAAGGGGAAGAGTAAGACTGAGAACTTATAGAAAGCTGATCAAGGAGAAGGTTTTTTTTTTTTGCTCGTTTAAAGATTTTCATTATAATAGTAAGATTCTCATTTCTAGTTCTTTAGTTCAATTCTCTAGTTGAATGGCTCATTGGTTCTTCACTATCGAAACCAAATTAATTTTCTTAATTTTCATGGACTTTTTGACGATTGTGGACCTCCATTTTTTGTCATGCTCATTGTGGACCTTCTTCGAATCTTCCGTGGACCCCTTGAGGTGGACCCCCCTTAACCAATTTAGGAATCACTGGACTAGAACAAGGCTCTTAAATATAAGGAGATACATCAGCTACCTATACTAATATAAAGTGTGCAGGATACCTTTTGGGAGATCAATCTACACGACTCTTTTACTCTCTCAATCTCTTACCCGGTGGAATGACGATTTCCGAAATTTTTTATCAAAGCAGAATCAGCGGCTAGTTGGATCTATTGATGGTAAATGATAGTGACCATACACCAACCACACTAGAAGATTAGCAGGTGCGTTAGCTTTCAAACATGAGTATGCTTTTTACATGACAACGTCTAATAACTCGATATTACGGGCAGCATGCACGAAAAAGATGACGTCATGTAGCGTTCCAAAAGCGAGAGCGCGGCATAAACAAAAGAGAGGCATGATCGGCTTAAACGATCGGCTCAGCTCAGTTCATACTGCATGTAATGTTTGACGTTGTCACGTCAAACTACCGCCCGTAAAGCGACTTTACAGACAATCATTTTTTTTTAACATCCAACAAAGTCGTTTTGCTCCTTCGGATTTGACATCTTCACGTTCATTGATAGAGCGCTATTTATGTGTTAGCCTGAAACGTAGTATGGAAAATCTCACTATCCCTCCCTTCTCTCCAGAACACAAAAAAGTTGTTTTACGGAAGAAACAAGCAAGATGATGGTAAGCAACCAAACCGAAGCAGCTATATAGCATAAACTAAAAATTCTAATGATGATGATTAATATAATAAAAGCAGTGTTTATACGTTTGTAGGTGGCTAATCTTTAAAACCACTCATGTGATTACTGAGTCACAATGCTAAAACCGGATACGGCTGGATTTATTTATATAATATTATACTAGCTGTTGCCCGCAGCTTCGCCTGCGTTGACTAAGATTTACAACGATCTTAGTACGCAAAATACGCAACTTTTCTGGTTGATTTTTTACACCTTGTGTCCGAAATACCCAAATATCTTACTGAACTTTTATTCCGAAATAAAATTTAGACTATGTTACTCGTGGATAATGTAGCTTTCGAATGGTGGAAGAATTTTTGAAATCGGACCAGTACTTTTAAGCCTATTCGTTACAAACAAACAAAGTTCACCTCTTTATAATATTAGTGTAGAAATAGACGTTAATGCCTGTTCGCACTAGCGTCTTTTGACTGAGTATTAAATAAGCGTTTGAGTGAGACAAATGGAAAGCTGGAAAGCGTTTTTAAAGAGCGACGCTTTTCAAAAAAATATAATTTATTATTCCATACAAATAATATCCTATTCCAATCGATAAATAAAACTGTTCCACTTATTATCATAAAATTACAACAGTGTTATTAATTTCATCAAGCTTTGTTGACAAATAATACAATTGCTAGAATGATTTTTTTTGTAATTGAGATTATTTTTCGAAAATGTGTTATCAAAACAACCCCATCCATTAATACGATTAAAATTAACTTTTTCTTTATGCCCTCACGTGCATACATTTCCCTTAATTAAGCCTATTTTCACTACACAAAGCGCCTTTGGTCTATGTTACGTAATATAATTCTGACGACCGCCTGGTCAAGTGTTCAGGCTATTGGATATTACACAACGGTTGCGGGTTCGAATCTCAAGTGTCGATGATATTTTGTATGATAAATATTGATATCTGCACTGGGTCAAGAACGTATTAAGTATGTAAATTTCTTCAATTTCATTAAAGCAGTGGACGGATAAAGGCTGAAAACTGATGATGATGTTGATGTTGATGATGCTGATGTTGATGGTGATGATGATGATAATGATGATGATGATGATGATGTTGATGATGATGATGTTGATAATAATATAAATGATGATCATGATAATAATATAAATTCTTCAATCTATTTCAGTTCTTAGTACACGTCACACAGTACACTAATTCTAACAAACGTATCATTTGGCTAGGTTAACGTAGTGCGAATGTTAGTTAATATAAAAAAAAATATTTTTTTACTTCTCATTTTAGTAGCTTTTAACGAGTTATATATTTTTAATTATCGACCTTATTGTTTCTCATTTATAAATAAATATTAAGTATATTTTAATAGATAATATTAAAACAATATACATGATAACCGTTCTTACAAATTATTAGTAATTCAATTAAGATATTTGGCTGAGAGGACAATTGCATGCATTATATAGTCCAATAACTATTCTCACCCTATTGGTTGTGCATCTATTAATTATACCAATCTCAACCATCAAATCAAATACTGATGGTAAATACGTACTCATAATTTCCGATAATGTTTTTAGTAGAAGATATTTAGCACGAACCTCTTCCGCTTAGCAGGTTTGAGGTTTCATTGTGATTTGAGACTGTCAATTTTTATATAGATGGAAATAATATAATAACAGGAAAGACAAACTAGCAGACCACCTGAGTGTAAGTGGTTACTTCATCCAAAATAAATGACAAACTAGTTTAACTGGAACTAACCCAGACAACTTTTTCAAGTGTTGCTCCATCATAGACTTAGGGCCTGTTTCACAATCTCCAGATAAGTTCCCAATAGGCTATCGGCAACATATTTGACAGATACTCCATACTCTATCTGTCAAATATCTGTCAAATATGTTGCCGATAGCCTATTGGGAACTTATGTGAAGATTGTGAAACAGGCCCTTATTAAGATGCTAAGTTGCCTGTAATTACAGTTTTAACCAATTTTTTTATTAATTTACATCTCGAATTTAGTTAGCTTTTTTTGAGACAGCTCAATTATGTTGGCTAATATTCTGACTGCAGTCAGTTAAAAGCCGAGTCTTACGTTACACTAATGATATGCGCCAATAGTATTTTCTTCCGTGAACAGAAAAATACCTCATTATAGTTTAAAGATCTAGTAAGTATCTGTAGAGGTCTTTTGTAACCTATACCAATCTCGCATGCATGCGTTTTCATTTTGCGCAGCATTTTCCTGAGGAACAAATTGCCTTTACAAGGCTATTTCTTACCATTTCATACACATGTACAAATTGTTCTTTATAAAAGTTGGATTGAAAAGCCTCTTAGGCTCAATTTGGATACGGCAAACTTTCAGTAGCTTTTATATCTCGAAAATAAATTGAGGCTATGAGTGTTTTCTTTTGACATTAATACAAAGACAATGCTAATGAGGTTTTAGTGTAATATTTTTGTAAAGGTGCTTGGGAACTTGCAATACCTTTACTGCAATATACCTCATATATCATCTGCCTAGCCTTTTCCCAACTATATATTGGGGTCGGCTTCCAGTCTTTCCGGATTCAGCTGAATACCAGTATTTTACATGGAGCGACTGCTGTCGGACCTCCACAACCCAGTAACTGGGTGATAAGGTACTCCGCGGTAAGACTGGTTGTCAGATTCTCGGGCTTCTGACGACCCGTAACGACTGTTAAAGATCCACGAATGACAGCCGGGACCAACGGCTTAACGTGCTTTCCGAGGCACGGAAGAGTCTCAGTATGTAAAGATAGTCACCCATCCGCGGACCAACCTCGGCAAGCGTTGCTTTACATGGTGGATCGATCCGCGAAGCTGTTACCACTACGCCACGAGCTCCTCAATTCTCCTGCTGCATGCTCCTCAATACACGTCTAGAATATTGTCTGCAATAACGTGCTATTAAGCAAACCGTCTAATGTCTAACGATGGTCCAGTGGTTGACGGACTCGGCCTTTTATGCGGGAGGTTCCGGGTTCGATCCTAACCCGCCCGTGTGTGCCTTGAAATGGGTTTTTCTAAATTTCTAAGTGCACTCCAAACACGATACCATCGTCCGCTCACCGGTGAAGGAAAACATCGTGAGGAAACCTGCATGATGCACCTGGAAGCCTGATGAGATTGAACGTCTTTATAGGTATGTGAAGTTCAACACCTCGCACTGGGCCAGCGCATCGGTGAACTGTGGCCCATTACCCTCCTCGCCTGATTTCGAGGAGGAGACCCGTGCCCAGCAGTGGGACATACAAGGGTTGACACTTTTTTTTTACCGTCTAAAACACATTAATCATTCATAACATGAGTATGCTATATGAAAGAGGTGTACGTAAAGTTTTGTATAGTACAACAGTCTAGCTGCAGCTGTTATTGCGGCAATGTTACTGGCCATCCTGTTGCAGCCACACTTTTCAGTAAAATTATTGCCTGTGTAGAAGCACCTTAATTCAATTTTGCTAACATATTAGAACACTTTAATATTTTGACTAGCTTAGGTCTATGCAATTGTAAGCTAATTATGTTTGAAATTATTTTATTATTTAAACATAATATGCTTCTTTTATGCTTGTGCTAACGTTTTGCCAAACGTCTTAACAATAAAGAAAAAGACTGAACGGATTTTCATTAAACATACCTAAGAACTGCTAGAAAATTTGTTTCAAAAACTACATCAAATTTGGTTAAGCCGGGACCTACGAAGCCAAAGACAAACACTCTCATAATATCGATATAATTTTAATTAGATCATACAACTAATACATATACTACAATTACAAACATGAATTAAAATCAATACAATAGCTTGAGCAGAGGTATAAATATAATTAAATAATAGCTGAACCTGCAAATCGTCCAGATAAAAAAAAAGATGAAGGTCACAAGATGGCAGAATTCATAATAAAAAATCTGTGACTAAATCATGCCTTTACTTTCGCGGCCGGCGATTTGATTTTACTGCCAATGCGCACCAATAATAAAATTCGCCATTCATAATAATAATATAATATTTAATACACGCAAAGCATATAATTTATTTTCAATAAGTACATTATATTATATTTTTCGCACAATTCTTTAAGAACACGTACTTTTCGCACAAGAAATGTAAAGATGCTACCACACTGATAATAAATGTTTCCTAAAATAACGTAGCACATCTTAAAACAAAACTGAACAATTGCATAAGCGAAATTTGAAATTCCATTTTTTGAAAATAAATCACGGCGTAATATAATATTAACTTATATCCATATAACTATACTATCCTATAACTAATACTAATACACTTATCTTCTTTTAAACAAATACCTAAATCATTTTTATTCTTAATATTATTACCATTAATAAATATTACCATAAATACTCAATAAACTCATAGTTACTTAGGATCTTATTTCGAAATACTTATTTCCAATTAACACTTATACGTAGCTTGTTTTTGTTTGAACGGAAAACAAAACGAAAGCGAAAACGAAAAACAAAAACGAAAAAAAGAACGAAAATGTTATATTTTACTTTAATTAAAAGGTAAACAAACAATAGATTAAGAAAAACACAATACATTTTGATAAAATGGAATCAGAAATAGGAGACCCAATTACATCTGTAAACATAAAATAGATCTTTTAAAAATATTTTAGTCATTAACAGAATACCTACTAATAATTTATTAAATTTAAAACATCTTAGTGAACACCAAAAGAAACACACACATTTTTTACAAAATACTGAGTCGCTAGAATCTAGACAACATTTGGTTGCCTAAAGCGAACACGGTGAAATTGTGTATACGCGACGCCGGCAACTTAACATTAGCTTGCCTATCTAACAAATGGTTAAAAAACACAACAACAAAGTATCCAAGCTCAATCAAAAACTGAAGTAGCAAAAAAGATTAGTTTGATACATAATATTATGGGTAATTGATAATTATTACATTAAGAAGTTATGAAACAAGTGTCGAAAAACTCCTTTAAATATATTCAATAAAAATTAAAAAATCAAATTATTTTTAAGTTAAGAAATCGCCTTATTTATAATTAGTGTATTTAATTAAGAAATGACACACAATCACAGCCAATCCATTCTGAGACGTAAGAAAGTCTCGATGCTAGTCATAACAATTCACCCTCTCTTTAAAATACAGGAAAGTTAGTTCACAATAGAAAATAGCTGGGTAGTTTTTTTAAGATGAGGTGACCGGACAGGCGGTTTACCTGATAGTAAGTGATAGACACCCGCTACAAAATCATCAGATGCTTTCACAAGTAAAATGAAAAAAAGTGATTGACTTTATTGTGCGCAATCTCCGCCCGATTCTATGGGTATTATAGTCAAACAATTTGATTGTTTAGACATAGAATTTACCCTCCCGAAACAAATGTCATAAGTGTGTCCCCTTCTTTTGCAAGAAGTACAAAATAGATTATGCGATGATGGATTCCTTATGTAATGCCCATGTCTGTCTTGGGTGCAGATACAGGATTTGCGATTTCTTGTTTGGGATGTGTCATAATTGTATGGTTTGTAATATGACAAGTACGGTACGAGCGTGTCAGTATTAAGGTTTGCCTCGATAGCAGCTTCTCGAACTTGTTCATCGTTGATTCCACGGATGATGATCAAAATCATCAGCTCATCACTAATCCCTTTAATCGAACGTAATTGGATAAGAGTACGATGCGCGTACTCGCCAAGCGAATCATAGTTTTCCGAAGACGTGTTTAAAATATTGTACAAAATGTTCACGTAATCCAAACCCTTTGGGCACACAGATTTAAAATCCCTCTTGAAATTGCTCCAGGTACGGTCGTTTGTCCACTCATCTAGCCAGCTCCTGGCGTAACCTTCCAGACAGCCCACGATCCGGGAGAAACACTCCCTGTCGCCCCAACCATAGTGTAACCGAACTTGGTCCACCTCGTCGAACCAAGCGTCGATATCATGAACGGCAGGATTAAAATTTGTTACGTAATAATTCTGAGAGCGTACCATTGATTGATCCACATTGATTATGCCTTCGTCAGTATTCTCATGTCTGGACATCAAGTTGTTTTCTATAGCTTTCACTTTGTACAGAATCTTGTCTAAGGTGTGCTCGATATTCCTGAGTCTGAAATTGTATGGTGATCGGTCCCTTTGATAGTGTCTGGAATGTGACCACGGCGCACGGTATTTATATCGATACATTGGGGAACGTGAACGCGAGTGAGGCGGCGATCGGGAAAGTCTGCGCGAGTGTGATGGCACCTTAGAACGTGACTGACTTTTTGAACGCCGCTGTGATTGAATTGAGTCTTCTCTTGTTTGCATATTTATCTAAGTAACACAAACTTCACTTATCACTTATTTATTAATATTTAATTTATCTGAACCATGACACTCACTGGTATGAAATTAGACTTACAAAGACGATCGTCTTGTAGAGACGATCGTATTTATAAGAACTCTCCCCACCCTTTCATCCCTTAAGGGTCACAACGTGCGCAATTAATTCTATAAATAAACACGGGTATAATTCAACAGCAAGAGTTCTCGATAAATTGAAGCTATCAGAACCGGACGAATTTACGAATGTATTTAAAAAACAAAGGATCAACGACAGTTTCAACGATAAAATAACATTTTATGTGAAATAAATTTTTAAACTCTTATTTAATCTTAAAATGGACTTTTTTATAAATACATATAAGTAAATACATAGATTTTGTGCTATTATAGAACATTGGCGTTTATAAAAGGGGTTGTGTTCAGTAATCCACTGGGACGGATAAAGCCTGATGTTGATAATGAATCATCATCATCATCATCATCATCTTTATCATCATCATCATGATCATCATCATCATCAACAGCCTCCACCCGTCCACTGCTGATTATAATTAAAGTATCATTTAAATTTCTATGAATCATCATATTTTAGAAGATATATTACATTTAATAGATAATCCGTTGGCAGATGTCCTGCACCAAAAGATGAATCATGTCTCAACCGATTTATGGACGTGTAATATACATTTAAAGATAGAAAGAAAGAAGCTTTCTTTCTAATATACATTTAAAATAATTTCTTAAAATTATATTCGTTCTTTAATAATGCCCATGACACTATTATTTAATTTAATATTATTTATATGATCAAACATAGAATCAAGCAAGAAATTACAATCATCGTCCAAGCAAAATAATTTTCACATGAATCCGGCTAAAAACAATGTGATCACGTTGCGTCTACATAAAAAGACGTCAATCAACAGATTTCATTTTTACCAGATTGGTTTTAGCGTCTCTGCTCTTTGTACACGTGCGTCTGTACGTCATCATTTAAAAATTAATTAAAACTTCGGATACAAGTAACGTGAATTTTGGCCTCCAACGTGAGCTCCTCATAAGTCTATAAATATTCCTCTCTTTTAAAAAGGACATTACTTAAGGCTTCCTCTCTCATGATCACTCCGTAGACTGTTAAAACCTCAGGGCTCTTCCCGTTGACCTAGAATAGTGGAACCGAGAACGAAGCTAGGTCTCAGCATATCTGAAGAAAAAACGCCCAATATATTTTTAAGGGAAAGCATTAAAATGGGACTCTCGCCTGCATGTTTCCTTTGGTCATATATGAATCCACCTGAAATGACGAACTCTGTGGCTCAGTGGTTAGCGCGTTGGCGCATAAGCCGGAGGTAGCGGGTTCGAATCTCGCCAGGGAACAAAAAAAAGAATTTGTTTGTTCCTGGATTACACATCCATGTAAATTTAAATTTAAAAAATAAATATGTGTATTATATAATAAAAATCTTAAATATAAGTATTAATATAAAAAAGTATTAAATATATGTATTTCCGTTGTCTGGTACCCGTAACACAAGTCTCTTCGAGTACTTACCACGGGACCAGATTGACGTGGTGTAAAAGCGTCCATAAATATTATTATATTATTGCATAGTTGCAGTCTATATTCCTGCAACTCTGCAATACATTTTTCAGGCAGGCTGTGGCAAAGTAGCCCGGACAAGGGCCCGGTAAACTCGTTTATTTTTAGTTGACGTTGACCGCTCGTGGTGGTTCGTTTTGTTCTTACTCCGTTAAAAAGTCGTATCTGGCGTAAAAAAAGCTAATGAACATTTTTTAGTCGAATGGTCGAGAAAATGTATGTCTTAGGCCCCATACGCACTAGCGATGCTTAGACGTTGCCTTGGAACCTGAGGATGCCTTGACTTGCGAGCTCGGCATGCTAAATTCGATTTAACGTCCAACACCCAATGTCGAGAATCCAACAGCGCTTGACAAAAAAGCGCCACGCTTTAAAAACATTTATTTATTTTATTTATTTATTTATTTAATGGTTCACTAACAGATATGTATCGCATATAGTAAGTTAAAAGTATACATAAATCATCATGTTAGGATGTAGATCCAATTACAGGCAAACACAGCTCTTTAATTTTAAGACTTAGGGCCTTTTTTTTTCCTGTTGGATCTATGCTAATGGTCCTAGTGACCGTTATGCTTCATCGGAAATGGGGTGATCCGGTTGGATCATCCTATGACGTTAAGACTTAGGGCCTGTTTCACCCGATAGAGTATGGAGTTTCACAGATAGAGTATGGAGTATATATCTATGTTGTGAATAGCCTATCCACTTATCAGGAAGTGGTGAAACAGGCCCTTACTATTTTATTTGAATGGGAGAAAGTTATAAAGAAATAAAATGCGAATAATAATAAAATAATAATAATAAATAATACATGGGTATCCATTTGTCTCATTCAAACCTTTGTGCGAAGGGAGCCTAATGTTATAAAAATTACGCAGACCGTCAAAAATATGTTATTTAACTTTTCTTATTTTTCCTCTTTTGGCTCCGTAAAGTTAGTAAAGGGTTTACGGAAATACCAGGTACGATTTTATTGTTTTCTTTCGGTGTTTTAAATTTTACGTTTTAAATTTATCTTCAAAATTTACTGTTTGTATATTTGTATAAAATATTTACTGTTTGTTTTAAATTTTTACAGTAAATATTTTATTTATTGGCCTGGCCGGTTTTTTCTATTACAAACATAAATCGTTGTTAATCAGATGAAATAACTCCGAACGGTGAAAAATAGGCAACATAAGTTTAGGGTAAGTTTGTAGGGCGGAAGTCCCACCATATTTCAATAAGCGATCCAATCGACCGGCAAACACAAGCTCAAACGAAACTTAAGTCTTGTGTGAATGTAATCCAGATTGGGAAAAAAACAACCAAGGAAAAACGCTCACTCGTAATAAGGATTCCGTAGATATATTTTTTCTACTATATTTTCTTCCATTTTTTTTCTGACAAAAAAATATGAATAAAAAAAGACGTGTGGCACTCGGGGACTGCCGCGGTAATGCTATTGCATAGCATTTTGTATCAACTTATGCAATTATAATTATTTATTTATTTTAATTATTAATGCAGTATTTCTTTTTCTTTGATATTAATTCAAGTTACACTTTTTGAGCGTGGTGACCGATAAGTAACATTTTTTTTTCCTTTATTAAATAAATAAAAAAATATAAATATTTTAAACAATATTAACTAATATTGTTTAAAATATTTTTATTATTTTACAATACATGTGTTATATTTTATTGTTATTCGTGCGAGCTTCGTAGTGTCGTACAATACGTCTAGTTGCAAGCACACAAACACCGTGTCGAAGACTGCCGAAAAGAAACGACGTTAGACGATGCATGGCCTTCAAGTCACACCTCCGTGCCCGTCGGAGTGGGGAGCGTTAGGTTTTATTTTCGTTACGGAATTTCTGTACTCGGTCCCCGCGCTCAAGGCCCGCGATAGAAGCTATGCAATAGCTTAAAAAATATGATTCTATGTGGAACAAAGTACTCTATAGATTGTTGTTTTACTGGCACCAGTGGCGTAACTACATGGTGGCAAGTCGGCAAAATTCAGGCCCCCAACTGAAAGAGGCCCCCGGTCGGAGAAGAATTCCAGTTTCCAACATTTATTATTACACATTTAGTAAAAAAATGTTGCCTTTCCTAGCATCCGAGGAATTCGCCACGGGCCCCGAACGGTATAGTCACGCCACTGACTGGCACTTACATAAACAGACAGACAGATGGACAACGGAGAGACCATAATCATCAGTTCCATTGTCACCACTAAAATGTGTAATATCTTTGAGAAACAGAGTCCAAAAAAGGTATAAAAGCCACCGGTTTCTATGGAAACGTTTAAGCTCACTATTTCAGATGCTTTTGACGTTGTTTAATCTAGGCATTGATTGCAAAAACACGTATCATAAAAGTATCTGTTTTTCTACAGACATATGGAATATCTAGTTAATACTATAATAATGAGTTTGTAAGTTTGGAAAAATCTTCGTAAATTCTCACAAAAAAAATGTATTTTTAACAATAAAATATATCAATATAGCTATAAAAATAATCACCAGCAGTATCCTAACTACCGTAAGGTAGTTCAGTTAAAGCGGACAAAGCCACGGACAGAACTAGTGGTAAAAGGTTTATAGTGACAATGGTGATGATGATGACAGATATTTTTGATTCTCAAACTATTTTAACCTGACGATTAAAACCAAACAAAAATTATATCTATATGATAGAGATAAAGCGCATTTTACATATTGTCATATCCTCGTAGTAATTTGAGGAGAGACGCTTTTAGATAAGCACTTAAAGCTTAGCGCTATACGAGTGAGAGGAAATGTATAAAATAGACTATAAAAATATCACTATATTTTCATTCTAAATATTACCGAATTTTTAAGAGCTTGCCGCTTTGCCACTT
Source organism: Lycaena phlaeas (assembly GCA_905333005.2). Lineage (NCBI taxonomy): Eukaryota > Metazoa > Arthropoda > Insecta > Lepidoptera > Lycaenidae > Lycaena > Lycaena phlaeas. The sequence continues at coordinate 18,403,929 of HG995168.1, read as the reverse complement.
CTATGTTGACAAGATATAAGGGCAAACAATGACCTTTTCAAACACCCAAACGAAAAGGGCAAAAAATATTCTTGGAGCCTGAAATTGAAGTTTATGTCAGGTTTGTCATATCCCTAGAAACCACGACAACTGGCTAATGCAAGCATTATTACTTAGGCCCCAATTTAGTTGCTAGGTATATTTAAACCCAAAAAACGTGACCTCTTAATTTACGAATGGTCCGTTTGCCGTAGCTCAACGTGCTATGAAGCGTGCTATGCTGGGTGTTCCTTTGGCAGATAGGATTCGAAACGAAGACCTTGGCCAGAGAACTAAAGTTACCGATATCACGAGAAAAATAAGCACGTTGAAGTGGCAATGGGCTGGTCACGCACTCAGAAGAACGGATGGCCGATGGGCCATTGAGGTTTAGGAGTGGAGGCCACGTTTAGGTAGACAAAGTGTTGGTCGGCCATTAACCAGATGAGAAGACGATCTCCGTGCAAGATATTACGATAATTTTGATAGCGCACATACACAATAGCTTTTCTAGGTAAGGTAGAACTCGTAACGCATATAGCTTTTGTATCTTATTTGTGCACGTAGCTTTGCAGCGTAGGTAGCGTCTTACCATTCGTATCACAGTCATGTAGCTTTGATAGCGATTATAGCTTTCGTAGCGCATGTAGCTTGCGTAGCGCATGTTGACTTCGTAGCTCATGTAGCTTTCGTAACCCATGTATCCTGGTAGCTTTGGCAGCGCTTACAGCTTTCGTAGTGTATGTAGCTTAAGTAGTTTCGTAGCGTACGTAGCATTCGTAACGTACGTAGATTATATATTTCGTAATGAAATATTTAGTCTACTAATTTAATGATGATTTATAAACTCTCGCGGGTACACTGCAGTCTTTTGTTTATCCGCCGGTTGTTCTCAGTGGGGTTGCCTTGGAACCGGTGGTAGATTAAATAATTGTTCAAAACTTTTGCTTTGAACAACTATTTAATCTACCACCAAAAAAGTTATAAAAAGTTGTACTGCACCAGCAGTATTCTGAAAGTGTAAGTTGATTATTTTGAATTATTATTATTATAAAAAGATACTTTGTTGGTACTATTTGAAAATTTAAAAAATGTTATGATTCGAATTAATTTATAGTCACTGAGTGGTATATGAAAATAATCGTCATCAGTTCAAATACTGTAAGTATAGACGAAGCTGCGGAGAGCAGTGTTGTGTTTTACAACACATTAAGTTAAGGGTTTTTCACTTCGGAACAAGATTGCTATTAATTAGAAGATTTTAAGTAGCAAACAAATTTTCGCCAAACGAATAATATGTATGATTGATAATTTTTCAAAATCAAGCGAATTCAACATATCTCATGTTACGAGTCCTAAATGTCGTGACGTTTTTATCCTTGCTATTATGAATAAATAAATTTTATTAACACTTTATAATAGTATGAATTATACATCAAAATAAAATAATTTATCCTCGTTCTTCCATGGGTCCAAATTAAACGGTTCCATGAAGGATAACGGATGGCCGATGGGCCAATAAAGTTCAAGAGTGGAGGCCCCGTTTAGGTAGACGAAGTGTTCGGCCATTAAACAGATGGGAAGACGATCTTCGTGCAGTGGCAGGTCCTCGTTAGATGCGAGTGGCAGGGGATCGGTCGTCTTGGCACTCATTGAGGAGGCTTCCCTTTTTAGAAATGGTTGGATAAAGGCTGATGATGATGATGATGATGATGATGATGATGATGATGAATATGAACGATCAATAGTTGTTTAAATTTAAAACAAAAGGTGTGTGTGCGATTCACACACGATAGAAGTAAAACACACGTTAAATACTCAAATACAATCAAGTATTAAACAGTATGCAATATACATTATACATACACACCGACATGTGCTCTCTCGCTCTTTTGTATTTGTGTCTCTTACCTGTCGTTTTTTCCGTTGCATCCGGTTTGAAATCACAACGATTCTAAAGAAGTTCCACTTCAAAAATATCTTTCACCTTGAACATAAATCCAGTATTTACTTTTCAACATCAAACATCCCAGATTTCCACCATTTCCCACTACAGGATAAAGTTTTGGAAGGATCTATTTTCACTTCAATAATCAACGTGGTTTTTATTAAGATTCTCATTGAAATAACTTTTATAGGACCAATTTTATTTTGAATTTACCGACGAAAAACAATATCTTTAACGCGTGTATCATAATTTTTATCGCAGTAACATAAACCTCATAAAGGTCATCACACACTGTCGTCGTTTTCGTCAACCTTTTTCGCTCTGATGCAGGCGTCAATAAACGTCTAGTTTGATGCTCCTCTTTTTGCAGGCAATAATAATTTTCCATTTTGATTATACAGTAGTGTTTGTCAAAAATTATGATGATTACAGATTGCGACATTTTTATGAGGAAATATCATTTGATCATCATAGTTGATGATTAAATTTATGAATGTTAAGATACTCTGGTAATTTTAATTATAACAAATGAATTTACTAAATTATTTCAATACTTTAAGTTATGTAGTGTCGGTTTCACTTGGATAGGCAAAGAGCCATCTAACCGCACTTGGTCACCGTCACCCATGAACTAAAAGAAGTTGACCTTTTCTCAGGGAAGCTTTCAATGAATTCTTACGTAATCTATGACGTAAGACGGTAAGGCCTATTAATTGCACTACTTATAACATTCTTATTTTGAAAAAGTACAACGTTTGTCGAAAGACGCAACCATGATGGTAGTGTGCGACGGCCTTAATGAGTTCCTTCATAGCTTTTTATCGGGCGATTTCATCGTGTTATTTACAAACGAAAAATACATTTTAACGCGGTACGCAAAGTTCATAATTGTGTTAAAATAATATGTAAACGAGAGGCCATTTATTTCCAAATAAATATAGATAGATATGAAGATAATAAATATATTATCTTCATATCTATATTATATTATATTACAGTGTCACGATGTTTGTCCGGAATGAACTCCGAAATTACTGAACCGATTTTAATGTAGTAAGATAAGATAGTTTATTTATTGAATTTGAGATAAAATAGGAAGGAACAAAAAACTCCTATATACCAAATGTTTTTGACAGAACGAAGTCTGGCAGGACTGCTAGCATTACATAAAATTGAAATGTCTGTAATTTGAAATCAATAGCTTTTGACTAAATTGCTTAAATGTAAAGTATATACGGCATCTATACCATAGATATTTTTTTTATTTTCTCTCTATCAACAAGATTATGTCATCTTATCTTTTAAACGGCTCTATGGATTTTGATGGGACTTTCACTGTCAGATAGTTGATATTATAAGTAGCTTAAGATACAAAAATATCTATCATCAGTTTAAAATACTGGTTCGCAGCCAAGGGGGTCAATAAAAAAAACCAAACGAAATGTTCTCAAATATTTGTTGTAATTACAAAATATGCATATTAGAAACATAACCTCATTTCTTACCAATCCATTGCAATTACAAAGGTATTTAATAGTTTGTATGGCGTCGCAAAAAAATTATATACTTAGGGGACGCTAATAAAAAAAGTTGAAAAACACATTTTTAAGGGACAGCTCCGTATGTAATCTTATATATATTTGCGAACCAGCCTCAGTTAGAGAAACTAGATAACATAACAGAAACTAAAATCGTAGCTTCCGCGTATATTTGCAAGTTATTTTATCTCTAAGCAGAAATAGCGCATGTGAAACATGTGTGGAAAATCCGTAACCAAGCCAACTTTTTATAGTTTTTTTTTTTTTTTTTTTTGGAAACAGGAACTATGGATGTGTTTTGTTTAGAAAACGACTGTCATAATTAATTAGTTTACAATTGATCATTGCAATATTTAACTTTTGATGATGTTGATGATGCATCCGAAAGGTTTCTTCGCGACCAAATATTGGCAGTAACGGACGACAGTCGAGAGGAATCAAGGTGTTTTTTCTTATTAATGATCATTAATTATGTTAATAATCATATTCGATCATAATAATTATAACAATAATAATTATAATGATATATTTATGTACCTACATACAATTTCAGGTATTATATAGAATGAAAATAAAGTCAGTTAATAAAGAATAAAAGGGCTGAAGAAGAGATGACTGGACGGGATAAGGAGAGATATGAAGGAGTGTAGAGTGACGCGGGAACTGGCGAGTATGAGGCCAGCGTAGAGGCACAAGACATATAAAGCCGAACATAAACAAAAGGAAATGGCTAGGAAGATGATGATGATTAAAGGATAAACGATAAATAATTTATGAGGAAAATAAATTAATATTGACCGTAAAATAAAACCGTTGCTCGGAGGTAAGGACAGGTTTCTAATCCTGTTCAAGCCCACGGGAGTCCCAAAAGTAATTTCTTTTATATAAAAAGAGGTGAAAGTCTAGACAGGCCTGTAGGTTTTTATATAAGCTTAGCGAAACGATCATCGAATCTCTGTATCCTGTTAGACAATTTACCAGCTGCATAATATACATCCTACTTATATTATAAACTAATAAATAATAGTTTAAAAAAACTAAAAACACGCTTTTTATAGAAACCCAAACTAAAAAATAGAAAATAAATTTTAATAAATTTAAATTAAGAATAGTGTTAAAAATTTTAATAACTATAAATTAATAATAGTGTAAATAAAAAAAAATATTTTATTTTAAAAAAAGCGTGGGGTGCTTTTTAAGATATTATCAAAATGATAATCACTCTACTCATATCTGTCAATAAAATATTTATAACTATATTGACACCATGCAATATTATAAATACGGGGAATCAGAGTTCGATTTCGGAGAGGGAGCCTGAGAAACGGCTACCGGAACCAAGGAAGGCCGCAGGCGCGCAGATTACCCACGGAGACTTACATACTGACATACTGACAAACTGACATACAAGTGAAGCTAATAAAAAGCGTGTAAAAAGTTTGTAAGTATAGATATTTTTTTCTCTTTTACGTAAAAACAAGTGGATGGATTTTGAAAAATGAAATGAAAAAAAAAATGAAACTTTACAATAATATAGCTTATACATCAGAAGAGCACATAGGCTATAATTTATCACTACTCTCACGGGAATGGGAATAACGCGGGTGAAACCGCGGGGCGCTCCTAGTTTGTTATAATAGCGAGTGGGTTTCGGCCTGACCAAGCATACTATCCCGGTCGGCCTGATCTCCCTTTGGGCCTATTACCACTATAACCCACATTGGTGATGCTGACGTGCTGCGGCTTTCATATACATCCCACAGTTTGTGAGATGTATCTATTTGAAGTGTAAAACTTTTAATGACAGCCGTTGCTGTCTCTTGAATATTTCAATATGCATTGCTAAGATTTACACATTTATATGTAGTGTATTGTTAGTAATAATATTAATTAGTATTAATTAATCTCGAAAATTTCCTATTCATTAACCAAATAAAGCTGCTATTTTAAATACATGCCGTATAGTTAGGAAATTTCTACAAACAGAAGAAAACACACAAGAATACATAACGTTGCCCGCATCGAGACAGTCCATTACCCTCCTCGCCTGCTTTTGAGGAGGAGACCCGTGCCCAGCAGGACGATATAGGATTTGTACCGGCCTATCAAAGGTCCTCCCAAAAATAAAACGACGAGATCGATTTATGAGGTATAATGAGACTTAAACGTATGACAGTTATAGCACTACTTAAACATTTAGCCATGACAACCTATAGCGAGATTTATGTTTGACACAGCGTCATCTAGTTACAGATTTAGTAGTTATCATAAAAGTAAATTAATATAAAACACACAACATACCACCCACCAAGGACATCGTGATGTTCTTCCAAACAAAATAAATAAACACTCTAACGGCCTTAAATTCACAAAGGATTGTACTAACCACGGTAAAATACTAAAGCAAAACTAAAAATGTGATTCTAACCGATTCTAATTATCTACTGGAAGGCAACACACCTTGGTGATTGGTCTTTTTAAAATAGAATTCTTACACCTCACTGTCACTACACGGATTAAATTGTCTTTTCCTGGATGAGTCTCTATCACTCTGGCCATCAACCATTTTCCTGGTGGCACATTGTCTTCTTTCAAAAGTACCAACTGTCCAACTTCCACATTCGGTTTAATCTTCGTCCATTTAGGTCGTTGTTGTAATCTAGTTAAGTATTCTCCTGACCATCTTTGCCAAAAGTCTTGAAACATCCGTTGGGTAAGTTGCCATCTGTCTAATCTATTTATATTTGTATCTAGATAACTCTTTTCAGGGACTGTAAGTGGAGCTTCTCCAATAACGAAATGTCCAGGTGTCAGCGGTCTTAAGTCAGAAGGGTCATCACTCATTGGAGAAATTGGTCTGGAATTGAGAGTTGCTTCGATTTGTGTCGTCACGGTTACCATTTCTTCGTAAGTCAATGTAGTATTGCGGAGTATTCTCTTCAAGTGGAATTTTATGGATTTCACTCCCGCTTCCCACAAGCCTCCAAAATGTGGAGCACAGGCCGGTATGTGATGCCAAGTGGTTCTCTCATTGGCCAATAGTTTTTCAATTTCTGATCGAACATTCTCTATACTTCTTTCAAATGCAGACATCAGTTCTTTATTACCGGCAGTTAAATTAGTAGCGTTATCGCTCCAAATATCCTTGCATTGACCTCTGCGCGCTACAAACCTTTTAAATGCTGCTACAAAAGCTTGTGCTGTTAATCCAGATACTATTTCTATGTGTATGGCTCGTGTCACCAAACATATAAATATGACAATGTAACCCTTTTGAGTCTTACATCCTCGGCCTTTAGATAATCTCAAATCAATAGGTCCAGCTAAATCCACTCCACTATTTACAAAAGGTTTTGCCGGTGTAACTCTGGCCTTTGGCAATGATCCCATCATTTGTGTAGAAGTAGATGCTCTATATCTAGCACAAGTTACACATTTAAGAAAAACTTCTCTCAATGAACTCTTTGCATTCGTAACCCAAAATTTCGTTCTTAGATGACTCAACATCAACATAGGCCCACCATGTAAGGTTTTATCGTGACAATCTAGTAAAATTAATTTTGTAAATGGATGCTTGCTTGGCAATATTATCTGATGTTTAGCATCATCAGGTATATTGGCATGAGCTAATCTTCCACCAACTCGTAATAGTCCATTTTCGTCTAGAAATGGATTGAGAGTTCTCAACTTACTATTGTTGCTTAAAGGTTTTTTATCTTTCAATTCTTGTATTTCCTTTGAATATTCTTGACTTTGACTAATTAATATACATTTCATCAATGCATTTTCTATTTCTTCTCCTGTTAAATGTTTGTGTTTCGGTTTGTCTTTCCTAAAAAATCTTAATATATATGCCATAACTCGCAATAATTTTATTAACTTTGAAAATTTTAAAAATAAATCTGTGTAATCTTCTCCTCTCATTATTGTCATTACTTTAACAGTTTTCTCTTCTAGTTTAGTTGTGTTTTCCTTTAGTTGTCGATGTTTAAGTTCTTTTTCTTTTAATTCTTTAGGACCTTTCCACCATAAAGAATTTTTCAATAGTTGCGATGGAGTGGCACCTCGAGATGCGACATCCGCTGGATTGTCTTCAGATGTCACATGATACCAATGATGACTAGGTAACAATCCTAATATTTCCGATGTTCTATTAGCTACAAAAGTCTTCCATCTACTAGGATGGCTCTGCAACCATGCTAAAACCACTTTTGAATCAGTGTAGGCGTACGTTTTATCAATACTGACATTCAAATGTGCTGCGACTTCTGTTATAAGATTGGCTAAGAGGACTGCGCCACATAGTTCTAGTCTCGGAACGGAAATAGTTTTTATCGGCGCTACTTTAGTTTTTGCAGTTATAAGGTGCGTATGTATTGATCCATCACATTTAACTACTTTTAAATAAACAGCTGCTGCATATGCTATAGATGATGCGTCAGAATAACCATGCAATTCCTTTTCTAGGTCATCTTCGCTTGTATTTACCCACCTGTTTAATGATATATCATTTATGCTTGTTAAATTTTCCTTGTATTTTAGCCATTCTTCTCTTAGTGTCATAGGAATTTCATGATCCCAGTCAATTCCCGCCAACCATAATTTTTGAATGAAAGTTTTGGCTACTACTATTACAGGTGCTAGCCAACCCATCGGATCAAACAACCTCGCCACTGTAGCTAGAATAGTTCTTTTTGTTGACTTATTACTTTGATCATTGTCTAAATTTATAATGTATTGAAATGTATCTGTTTTTCTTTGCCATCTAATGCCTAAGGTTTTTACTATATCATCATTATTAATAGAATATGTATCATCTGTAGTTCTCTTTGTTTTCTCTATATAGTTTATAAAATCTGTACTATTACTAGCCCACTTTTGCATCTCAAATCCACCAGATTTCATCATATTTATTATTTGTGTATATATATTCTTAACTTGTTCCAAATTGTCTGCTCCAGATAGTAAGTCATCCATATAAAAATCCGTCATAGCAATTTGTGATGCAATTGGGTATTTCTCTTTCTCATCATTTGCTAATTGTTCAATAGTCTTCGTTGCTAGGTAGGGAGCACTGGCCGTACCAAATGTTACACGTGTTATTTTGTACTCTTGCACCTTCCCATTAACTTTCCATAAAATTCGTTGAAGATTTGCACATTCATCGGTGACCATTATTTGTCTATACATTTTTATACAATCGGCAACGAAAGCGATTTTGTATTTTCGCCATGACATGACAATATGCCTCAAATCACGTTGTATCGTTGGCCCCACTAGCATATTATCGTTAAGTGAGATTCCATTACTAGCCTTTGACGATGCGTTAAATACAATTCGTACCTTGGACGTTATTTTATCACGTCTCACAACTGCGTGGTGTGGCAAATAGAATATTTCCTTTGTGCTCATTTTCTGTTCGTTTGTATCATCTACTATTTCTTCCATGTGTCCCATATCTTTATATTCCATTAACACTTTTGTATATTCTTCCTTTAAATCTTTATCTCTATTTAATTTTCTTTCTAATTGATCTAGTTGTCTTCTTGCAATCGATTTACTATCTCCGTAATCTAATGTTCTATCTTTAATTGGAATCTTAACTATGTACCTTCCATCTGAATTTCGTTTATAGGTACTTTTGTAAATATTTTCACATTCTAACTCTTCTTCTGTCATGGTTCTCTTATGTTTATAAGCGTCAATTGTTTCGACTTCCCAAAATTTCTGCAATAGTTTACTTTCTTCTGCAGTTGTGACATGCATGCTCATTACAGTATGTAATGTTTGTTCTTCAGTGGCATTTACTTCGCCTGATAGGATCCAACCAAGCAGTGTGTTTTGTGCTAAAGGTGTGCCTGTTGGTCCGTTTATTACTCCTTTCTGTAAAATCCTGCTGTACACTGCTGCGCCGAGTAATAAATCTATCTTCCCAGGAGTGCCGTAAGTAGAATCTGCTAAAGGCAGACCTTGTATGTGTGGCCATGTTACGTGCACTTGTTTTGATGGTAGCAGCTTTGTAAGTGTCTTAAGTACATATGCTTCTACGCACATAGTAAAATCTTTGTTTGTATTGGACTCTAAAATAAACGTAATCATGTGTCTTGTTTGTAGGGTTTTATCTCCTACTCCGCTAATATATCCATTGATTCTCTTTCTTCTTAAACCAAGAGCTTGTGTTGCTGTTTCCGTTATAAAGCTTCCCTCTGATCCTTGATCGATCAAAGCTCTCAATTGTATGACTCTACCATTCTCTGCTCTAACCTTGACCATTGCGGTCGCAAGTAGTATGTTTGTTATATTTCTCTTAGCAAAGTGTGTTACTACATCTTCATAGCTCGTGGACTGTATGTTTTGTTCTATGTTTGAAGTCTCCCCTCCAGTGTTGTTGATCTCATCGGAATTTCTGGGAGGTGGATGTATTAATGAATGGTGTTTCTTACCACATGAGTGACAGCGTGCTGTATGCTTACAAAATTTCACCCCGTGGTGCGGAACAAGACAATTGAAACACAACTGCTTCCTTTCCACAAAATTCTTCTTATCTGCATAACTCAAGATTGTAAATTGCCGGCATTTATTTAGGTAGTGGTCGCTATCACAGTAGCTACATTTTGGTTTTCTATCTTCAGTATAATGAACTCTCTTTTCTATAGTGCTTGTATTTTGTTTAGTCCGTAAATTATTTGTTCTGTTTGACTGTATGCCCTCTAATGCTCTAAACCTTGCTTCTAGAAATCCCACTAACATATTAAAAGTAGGGATAGTATCATCATTATCTCGGTTAATCATGTCTTCCCAGTGTTTAAGTGATTCGGTGTCTAATTTATTTACCGTTAAGTAAACTATAATTGCATCCCAATTCTTTGTATCAACATCTGTGCTATTTAAACCACTCAAACAGTCTGTAGTCGTATCCAATAGATATTTTATCGCATTGGCAGATTCCACATTAATATTTCGAATAGACATCAGTTTGTTTAAATATGCGTTGACTATTACTCTTTTGTTGCTATATCTCTTCTTCAATTTGTCCCATGCATGTTCATAATTATTATCAATGACAGTAATGTTTCGAAGTAAATTAGCTGCCTCACCAATCACATGCATTTTCAAATAATGAAGTTTCTGAACATTTTGCAATGTATCATTGTTATGAATTAAAGATACAAACTGATCGTGAAACGAATACCACTCTGTATATGATCCATTGAATGTAGGTATTTTAATTGCAGGGATTTTAACTTCAACTGGCTTGCTAGTAGATGATGAGTTATTATTCTTTACACTCATGTTGTCTGCTTGTGTGAGATCTTGCAATTTTTCTAACATAGTAACTTTGGCAGTTGTATATTCCTCTTCACAGTTAAAATAAACATTATTATGCACATAATCCGTTGTAGCTAAAGTTTTCTTATCATAAGATCTAAGTAATTTCAAATGGTTTTCTTGAATACTATTCCACGTTTGTTCCAATAGTTGCAATTTTGTGTTTATATAATTAATATTTTGTCTATCCTTTGGTAGCTTCTTGAAATTTATATGTGTTCTTTTAATTTGTTCTAGTAATTCCGACTGGGCACTTATATACGTATCCATTTTTTAAAATATTTAAACTGTTTATATTAAGCACTTCTGAACGTCACTTTAAAACCTATTTTCTGGTCACTTATTTTCACTTTTAACACTGAGTTCATTAGTCACTCCTAACACCGTAAACTGTTTTGCGGCCTACCTAACTACATTCGCGAACCCGGCTGGGAGGACCATGTACCGGCCTATCAAAGGTCCTCCCAAAAATAAAACGACGAGATCGATTTATGAGGTATAATGAGACTTAAACGTATTACAGTTATAGCACTACTTAAACATTTAGCCATGACAACCTATAGCGAGATTTATGTTTGACACAGCGTCATCTAGTTACAGATTTAGTAGTTATCATAAAAGTAAATTAATATAAAACACACAACAGGATTAATGCATAAAAAGGCAGGATTAATATAGGTTGATACGTTATACTTTATAAGCATTAATATTTGTAAGTTTTCATAAAATGAGTACATCCACTTAACTAATTTAAATATGTGTGTAAAAGTCGAAAAATAAAATGTCTGAACCGTAACATCGATTATGTTTCACATCAAATCTATATAACGATATCCAAAACTTTGCGTCTCTGTGATTATGAATTGTAAATCTGAAGCACTAAATGTGTACGTAACTGTAAGTATGTACGTTATACGTGTACGTAACTGTACGTATGTACGTTATACGTAATCACGAATGTGTACGTATTGGAACGGTCCGTGAGCGATCACTTATGCCACAGCATACTCCGTCTAACGTATTTGTAAATAGGCCACCGCTTTTAGAGCATAAAGGTGAACGTACATTAGCACAGTAATTTACTTAATGCGCTCATGTCTATAGTTTAATAGATAGCCTGTGTACCAACATTTTGCTTACTCCCTCGTGAAACGGCTTTGCCGTGTATCCGAAAGGTGGTAGTCATTCCGTCACCTTACAATGGATAGGGATATATATGAGGGGTAAGGAAAAGGATTTGCAATGCACAAGTACCTCGTCTACCGACCGACCGATAGGTCATCTTGGCGTTCATTTAGGTAGGATTATATTAAGGAGTGGACAGATAAAAGCTGATAATGATGATGATGAAGTAGTCTGGGCGATTTCGAAAAATTATATTTCTATTAGTATTAACCAATGTATGTATGTAACATAAAAAGCGGCCAAGTAAGTGTCGAACTCACCCATGAAGGGTTCCGTTAGTAAAATTAATATACTTGAGTTGATTAAATGCAAGGTAAATTGCGATTCATGAAGTATTAAAAAAATACTTACTAGATCACGTTCAAACCAATTTTCGGTGGAACCATGCACGCATATACAGCGTGTGTTTTTTTTCAGTTTTATCATTATCTTATTATAGGAGCTACAGGAGATTTTATAACTTTTGAAGTGTCTTTCGAGTAAAATATCCAATTTAGAAAATATATATATTCAAAACCTCAATATTGATTTTAAAGATACCCATACTCACGCATGGGTTTAATGGAAAAAAATGAGTTCCTTATAAATGGCTAGTGTTAGAAGAGTTTATTTATAGGCAAAATTTTTGGCAACGATTTCTTGCGTGTCTATAAAATCAATGGAATAACTTGGTCATAGGGCTGGCCCCTGGCTCTCGTGGGAGTACATTACTGTTAGCTTTTTCGTTAATCGTTAGCTTGTTGGCCTAAAGAATGGTACCAGAAATGTACAGATAAGATACATTGATCAAATTCTAAAGCAATGTTATTCACGAGCTATATGCTCACTTACTAAAGAACTCGTAGCCATGACAAAAGCTCTTGTTCTGATGTATTCGATTTTATCTTAAGCACATCTGGTTTTTGTCACTTTTTATGGCCCGACAAAGAACATTGTAATAATCCTACTAATATTATAAACGCGAAAGTTTATAAGTATGGATGTTCGTTACTCTTTCACGTTAAAACTACTAAATGGATTTCGATGAGACTTTACAATAACTGAGCTTATACATCAGAATAAGACCTAGACTATAATTTATCCCCGTACACCCACGGGATGAGAATAACGCGGGTGAAACCATAAGGCGCTCCTAGTAATGATATAATACTAAAACCATCATATTATATTCAAATGGTGGTAGGTATAAAGCTAGTTTATTTTACACTAGCTGTTGCACGCAGCTTCGCTTGCGTCATCTAAGTTTTATTTCGGGTCCCTAAACTTTTTTAAAATTTATTAGGTATAGCCCATGCTCACCGGGGATTCTTGGAGCTTCCCAACAGTGAAAGAATTTTTCAAATCGGTCAAGTAGTTTCGGAGCCTATTCGGAAATATGATAATTGTCTGTACGGGCAAAGGTTGTTTTGACATATTATTATGATAAAAAAAATTAAAAAAATTGTGCATTTGTGACCAAGTCATATTTTTTAGTAAAAAAAAGCGACGGTGGTCCAGTGGTGGACGGAGTCGGCCTCTTATGCGAGGGGTTCCGGGTTCGATCCTGACCCGTCCGTGTGTGCCTTGATATGGGTTTTACTAAATTTCTAAGTGCACACGAGACCATCGTTCGCTCACCGGTGAAGGAAAACATCGTGAGGAAACCTGCATGCCTGATGAGATTGAAAGTCTTTGAAGGTATGTGAAGTTCACCAACCCGCACTGGGCCAGCGCGGTGGACTATTGGCCCCTTGCCCTCCTCGCCTGATTTCGAGGAAGGAGACCCGTGCCCAGCAGTGGGACATATAAGGGTTTATTCTTTACTTTACATATTTTTTAGTAAATAAGTAATGTTGGAAGTGAGTGGCATGTGATCGGTCGTCTTGGTGATCATTGAGGGAGGCCTATTTTCCGCAGTGCACGGATAAAGGCTGATGATGATTATGAAATAAGGAAGTCTCATAAAAACTCCCTCCTAATAAGTACATAGCTACTTTTTCTTTGCCAGCTAATTCTTCTTTCCTTCCTTTGTCTGTGCAAATAATTTGTTATCAGGACCAGCTGTATACCATTTCATACAGCTTAGGCCAGATATGAGAAAATTGTCAGCCTCCTTAATAAATGCCTGTAAAATTTTAATGACCTTTGAGAAGTCGAACTTTAGTAGTTTAAAAGTTCACCGCTTTAGAGGTTTTTAAATTTTTGTTCTTATTATTTTGGACTATTAATATTTTGGCCTTTGAAAATATCCTTAGGGGTTTTGTGATAGGTACATTCATATCAATATAAAATAATTTTATTTTTAGACGTCTTCCCAAAAGTAAGTAGTAGCGGTGGTTGTAACGTGGTTTGACCTTACCTCCTACCAAATACTAAATACCACATCTTATTATCTAAAGATACTCTGAGTTGGTTCACCTGCTTTTAAGTTATAAGCGACCTCTTTAAACACTCGTTACACCAAACGAACAAAATACTATAACTTTACAAAATGAAGTAAATTGTAATTAAATATAAATTAAAGCCTAAAACGAAATGTGTAGGAAAAAGAAAAACTAAATCAACCAATTTAGTTAACGTCTTTACAATTTATAATTTTTCTACTCCTTCATATCACACGTTTATATATTTATAAATAAAATTTTTGTATTTTTTTCCAGCATGTAACAAATTGCCCAAAATCGAAGAAAATACTAAAGGTGAATGCTCACTAGAAGCGCTCACGAGTACGCTTAATATTACTATTATATCTTTACAATTTATATCTATACAATTCTAATGTGTATGAGCTCCTTAACGCAGTAACTAAATTAAGTAACATTTTTTAGCGTTTATTTTCTAGTGGTTCTTCTTAAGCCCTATATATCAAAACTGTTTAGTCTTTTCAAGATCAGCAATTTTGTTATTGCGTAATGACTCTTTAAATATACTTGTGCGAAGCTACTTTGCACTCGTATAGTCTAGGGATGTGTCACCTAAATTTCTTAATATGTCCATAATATGTCAAACAGATCAGAAGAGATTAACATTTATAAAGGAATTTTTGGAGTTTACTCCTTAAGATTCGTTTTTTTTTAATGTATCCTATATTACTTATAGTACATCCGAGAATATGTGTACAAATGATGATCGGTGGAGCAGTTTTGCGTGCTTAACAAACATCCCCACTTTCACATTTATAATATTAAAGTATTTTAAATTAACATGATTATTTTCATTATTTAAACTATTTAAAACAGGATATTTACCATGTTTTTTAATATTATTTCTCGTGAACATGACATTTGTAAACAATGTCAAAAACATGGTAAACATCCCGTTTTAAATAGTTTAAATATAATATTAAAGTATCAAGGATTGAATAAAAACTTTATTTTACATATTTTCTTTGTATACGTGTGCACTCACGCTTACACAAAAATGTGGACTTGAGTGTATAGGCAATTTTCTCACATCTGGGTAAAGCGCTATAGTGATTACGTCTACGACAAAGTGTATCTTATGTATTCTCATCAGCGAAAACATTTTATAATATACTTTAACTTTTCTTATAAAACACAGATTAATGATAATCTTTATTTTTTGTTATTTTAATTTTTAAAGGGACACGCAACAGTTATATTAAAACATAAAATAAAGAAATAAACTTGTCAACTAAAATATTTTAAATAGATTAAAAAGTCGGTAAAACAAACTTGTTATTACTCGTAATAATTAAAAACATCCACTAAGTAGACACTGAAAAGAAATTAGAATTCATTTGTCTTTAGAGTGTCTTTAGAGCTTAGACATTGTTTCTCTTATAATAATATTAATTAATTTAACATTATCATTATTTAATATATTATTATGTCAAATAATGATTTATATTATTTTAATTTATTTATATGATGAATATAGATATATGCACTAGGTTATACTATGTATATATAAATACATTATATTTCTCAAATTTATTAGCTTTCCTAAACTTTCTAGTAACTGTAACACAAGTTCTAGCGGACTTACCACAGGGCTTGTTTAAAGTCGTTTGATTGTTGGAATTATATATTTATTATTATTATATTTAGATACAAATAACAATAAAGCGGTGAAAGGGGTGTAACCATCCATTTTTTATTTGTTAATCCGTAACGCCAAAATTCGGCTGCTCGTGGAACCATAGGAGGATTTACCGATTTCGATGCGGTTTTTTCATAGAAGGTCGTCTAGTTGTATTATTCTATTATCGTCATCGTCATCAGAGTCTGTCTAATCGCAGTAAGAACCACTTCTAAAGATACATTCGACAGTTTAATATCACCAGCTTTTTAGGAATGACGCTTTTTTAAGTATTTATAATCTGATATTTTTCTGAATAAAGTGTAAATTATATATAGTATAATATTATGTATCTCAGTGTATTGACGTAGCATAGGAGACTGTATTAATTAGAATATGTATGTCCAGCTTCTATTTGAGGCACTTCGTTTGCGGATATCCTAATATTCATGCACAAATTTGGCTCATACGTGGAATTCCGTATAATATTATCGTCACTGTCCGTATATAATATGTATTGGTATTTACTCTCTGTACTGGCCACTTTGATCTCAAATATTTCCCCTTTGCTTAGGAATTCCAAATTCAAATTTATATAGCTATTTACTCATGCATTTTCGATTCGAAGACCGTAATTCATTTGTTTTTTTCCTCGTTTGTTTTTCATCTTTGCGTCACTCAAACACAATAATATGGAAAACTTGGAATGTGTTATTTACGAATACGTGTTGCACTGTGGCACCAGTGCAGAATAAAGAGCTAAAAGGGTTGAATGATGAGTATGGCTGCGGTGTCAAAAGAAACACACAACTAAGGACACGTAAGGACCTAATATTAGGACCATAAATATGAAATTGGCATTTCGTATGGTCGGAACATAAAGTCGATTTTTTTATAATACAAGCGGCCCTGACAGACTTCGTAGGGCCAAAATTAAATTTGCAATTAAAAAATAGGGGTTGATAGCAGAAGGGTGGAAAGGAGACGGTCCAAAATTGTATGGGACGTTGGTGTACTTTTGTACACATAATGATATAAAGGAAAATAAATATTCAAACAGTTATAATATGTTCATATCCATTAAATTCTTTTCAATTTCAGCGTAAGCATAATTTAATATTTTCAAGATATGCAACACTACATGATATAACAACGGCGTATGAATATTTTCTTTAGCTTTTATGCCTATAAATCTATGTCCAAATAAAAAGTCCAAGTCGTCAAAATATCCACAAAAATGCAAAAAACACATTCACGAGTGAACAACTCCATAACAAAGCTTGAAATA
The DNA here is from genome assembly GCA_905333005.2 of Lycaena phlaeas. Taxonomy (NCBI): domain Eukaryota; kingdom Metazoa; phylum Arthropoda; class Insecta; order Lepidoptera; family Lycaenidae; genus Lycaena; species Lycaena phlaeas. The sequence continues at coordinate 18,386,603 of HG995168.1, read as the reverse complement.
GATACAAATAGTTACGAAAGTACCATGAGTGACGCCATTTTTCAATAATGACGTATAAGTAATAGCCGCCATCTTTGTGTGGAATAGCTAATATTTGAAAAACTTGATAATTTTTTAATTTTTTTGCACGCAACTTATTACGATAAACTAATTTATTTAATTTTTAATGAAATCTATGTATTTTTATTTATTTATAGTATACAGTACAAGACTACACCACAAATGGACCGTCTCCTTTAAGGTTATGTGCATTTTTGTATGTTGTAATTTGTATCATAAAAGAATAAAAACCAATAAAATGTCTAAAAAATAAAATAATAATAATTTAGGGGTGGACCACCCTTAACATTTAGGGGGATGAAAAATAGATGTTGTCCAATTTTCAGACCTACCTGACAAGCACACAAAATTCTATCAAAATCGGTTCAGCCATTTCGGAGGAGTTCAATAACGTATACCGTAACACGAGAATTTATATAAGATGTAATAATATATTTATAATTAATCAAAGTACTCGAGACTGACCAACGTGGATAACTAAAATTGATCCCTTAGCATCAGATTATAATCAGCCTGTTTGTCTGTCAAACTAAAACGTATAAAATCTATTATTGCAATTAAACCATTGTAATATTTATCTGATAGCTTACTATAATAGGCACATTCTAAAAAAATGGCCATCAGCGGACGCCAAACAGATATTAATTATTATATTATGCTGATTACTAATCAAAACAATGTTCAATTTGATTGATTAATCAAATTATTGGAATAATAATTTCATAATTAATTAAATCCACAGCGATAGATGTAATTAGAAAAGAAATGACAGTGTCACGCTGGTTCCGTCACGACATTCGTAACAATTTTATTCCATGGCACGTCCGCGTCAGTAGAAAACAAAAATAAAATTCCCATAAGGTAAACAAGAAATTAACTGGGTGTGTAGGCGACTTCGTGATTGGTTGTCTTGGCGTTCATTGAGGGAGGACTATGTTCAGGCGTGGACGTATAAAGGCTGATAATGATGATAATCATCATGGTGATGGTGATGATGATGGTAGTGATGATGGTGATGATGCTGGTGATGATGATGTTGATGAAAGTAAACAAACATCAAAACGCATCCGTGTCTGTAATTCTACACCTTATGTTATAAAGGGAATAAAATTATATAATTGGAACCTTAAATTAGGCGTCGTTGGGTTGGAATCAATTTATTGTTTAATTTCCCTAAAACTAGGGGTTAGGCCCCTAATAAGTAATGAAAAGTATTCTATCCCTTTTCGCAAATTAATGTATTAAATTTCTGGCAATCAGAGCCTTTGGAAATTTCATTATCATTATCAGGGTATTCTGTTAACATAGACATCATCATCATCAACAACTGGACATGTACTAAAACTGTTCAAAACGGGATATTTACCGCGTTGATATACCTTTATTTTCAGTAGAATAGAATAGAATAGAATCGAATATAATAGAATAGAAAAGATTAAACATTTATTGTGGAATACAAACTGTTACACATACTTAATCTTAACTTTGACGACCTCTGTGGCTCAGTGGTTAGAGCGTTGGCGCATAAGCCGGAGGTAGCGGGTTCGAATCTCGCCAGGGAACACAAAAGAATTTCTGTGTTCCTGGGTCAGGGATGTGTATTAAATTTGTGTATTATATAATAAAAATCTTAAATATAATAATTAATATAAAATGTATTAAATATATGTATTTCCGTTGTCTGGTACCCGTAACACAAGTCTCTTCGAGAACTTAGCACGGGACCAGATTGACGTGGTGTAAAAAAGCGTCCATAGATATTATTACTATTATTATTATTATCTAATACATATATAGTAGCTAGAACTTTCGACAATAATGTCTTGTTCGTGAGACAATTAAAACCAATTCAAAGAACTTTCGTGATGAAAAAATATTAACTTCAAAATTAAACGTGTGGTAGTAGCTTAATATTTATATATTATCTACTGAAATAAGTTTATCCAAAAATATATAAAGCATTCCGGATTGACAACCCTAATAGCCAAACTGACATCTCACGCAACATTCAAGTAACTAGGTACGGTTGTCGATCATCCACCGAACGTAATGATCACCTGCGCCATGAAGAATAACCAACCGAAATTACTGAGTCAGGGCTGCCACCTGAAATCTATTAATGTATAAAAGAAAGATTTGATTACTTGTTAAGATATAACTTTAACATAATTGATTGAATGTACTGTCGGACCTTGATGGAAATTCATGTTACACCGGATGATGACTTTGTCAAAACTGGTCGTTTAAATTGTAACTGTAATAATATATATAATAAATAGTGGAAAAAGTGTAAAAAAGTTTTATTATAGTGGCTATAACTCTAGACTAACGCCCGGTTTCCGAAAGGCGTTTTAATTTTTGCGTTGAAAATTCCGCAAAAAATTAAATAATCAACTGTCAAACAAACTGTTAAGTGTCAAATAAGTTGCTAGAAGCACGGTTAAATTAGTAAATTAGGTCAGCCTGTCGGTTGACATAACAACTACAATGAAAAGCTGTCAAACTCGACTCTCGAATCGTATGTTAACCACCATTAACAGCCATGTTGGTTGACATAGGTACATTTTGATCAACGTTTCAGAAACCGGGCGAAAAACTCCTAAACTGATATGATTTTTTTTTTTTAAATTAGAATCCTACTTAACTTTTGAGAGACCTAGACTAGAAAAATAATGATCATCAATCCGTATACAGCTGTTATTGTTGACCGGAACTCTAAAGTAGCATAGAATATGATGATATAAAAAAGCTTATGTGTTTGTTTGAGCCCGTAAATCTCCAGTACTATAAGAATTTATTGGCATTTGAAAGTCGAATTAATGAACTTATTGCGGCTTAGTAAGTTTAAATATTATTTTTGAATAGATGTTGTAAACGCGGGAAACGGCTACTTACTAACATATTTACTTACTTACGGCTACAAATATTTAATATTTGTAAGTTTTTTGTTTTCGATTGTGATGTAATAAGATAATGCTATAAATAATATACAATTGCAAAACAACTTGCAACCTATTGCGCGCGCATAAAAAATATTATTTGAATTTCCACATTTCATAGCAGAGTCAACCCTACGTGTTTGAGTAAAACATTTCTCACAGCGGTAAGCGATGCGAAGTTTCAATTACCCGTGTATGAGCCAACCTAATTATTAGGGGTTCTTGGAACATAATTTCTGGTATCGTTAGGTATACCAAAAGTAGGTTGAAAGCCTTTATGATATAGAAAAACAGATAAAAAGGGTACCAAAATAGGTTGGAAGCCTTTATGATATAGAAAAACAGATAAAAAGCTTGGAAATTGTAACGGTAGTTTTTTTTTTTAACGAAAGGAAATAGATTTACGCATGTAGCCAAAAACCTCAGGTACCCGACTGTCGATCTCGAACATGGGAGTTATTGGGAATTACTCTGACCATCCTTTTTTGAAAAACAGAAAGTGTTTCACCAATGAAATAGACATGATATGTAAATGAAATAATTCAATATATATAAGGATTATAGTTTTAGTTTATTTATTATTATTAGATTATTATTTTTTATAATATTATGTAATTGGTTTATGAAACTGTAGTAAGTTATTATGTAAATATATTAATAAATATTATGGAAGATATTCAAAAAAAAAAAAAAGAACATGCTTTTGTTTTTGCAAATTGACATTGAAATAATAGTATCGAATAGGTGTATTGTCATCGGTCCTTGATAGATCTACAAAATTTAAACGAAATCTGGCTGTTTAAAGTGTCAAGGTAAAGTTTAAAGATCAAAATCGCGCCTTAAAGAGTCTGCTACAAACATAGAAACGAACATACATACAGGTGAAGCTAATAGAAAGCGTGTAAAAATTAGAAAACGCCAGTTCTCATTTTTGATTTTGAAGTTCACTTTCAGACGTTCTTGAAACCTCTTACAATCATTTGATATCTTTCTCTTTTTGTGTCTACCTTCTTGAAGTACCTGAGTCTCTAACACTTCTTTGATATCCCTCTCTTTCTCTCGCTTACAATTATTATTTGATCTCTCTCTATTTCTCTCAATGATGAGATTAAAAGTCTTTGGAGTTGTGTGAACTGTGAAGTTCACCAACCCGCATTTCGCCTGATTTCGAGGAGACCCGTGCCCAGTGGTACATAATATAAGGGTTGATACTTTACTTTTTTACTCATGACATACCCATCATACAGTTCGTATACGATGTCTACCCAACAAATAAAAAAAACCGTAAGTGAAAAGAAAAAGGCAACGTTATTCAGCTATTAAAAGATTTTATATCATGTAGGAGCCTCTGATCGGATTACAATGAAATTCAAAAAGAATATTACATTCTAAGAAAATCCAAGACGTTTATCTCCTTAGATTAAATATACATAATCTTAGATAATCATCATCATCCCTTTACTACAAATCATAGGCCGCCAAGACGACCGATATATTGGCACGGAGATCGTCTTCCCCCTGGTTAATGACTGGCCAACACTTCGTCTACCTAAACGCGGCCTCCACTCTTGAACCTTACTGGTCCATCGGCTATTCTATATTTTGACGCGAAAGTATGTATGTGTTTGAAACTCTTTCACGTAAAAACGACTGAATGGATTTTAATAAAACTGTACAATAATATAGTTTATACATCAGAATAGGCTAGGCTAGGCACACATAGGCTCCCCACCATGGTTCAGGCCTTGTCGTGGCGGTGGGGCTCAGTAGCCCAGGGTAACCGCAACACCTTGGGCGAAGCGAATTGAGCCGAGGGGGCTCGTTGTACCCCTCTTATAGGAAGAGGGGACAAAAGAGCAGGAGGCAAGGGGTGAGGATGGGAACCACACCTCATCGTACTGTCCCGACGTTGGGAGTGGTTGTTCTGTGGTGCGGGGCAACCGCTCTGTGGAGGTGGCGTCAGTCCCCTGAGGGACTGACTAGCCGTCGAGTTGCCCTGTTGCTTGTAGATCCAGGGCACCTCACCAAAGGCGGCATTGGTGGCACTCGCCGGGTTTTAGTGGGTAGAGCTGCGTCCACTTACCATCTTTCGGGAGCAGCGAGTCCCACATACCCGCCTGGGGAGACCCACTCCCCCGCGGGATGCGTCAATGCATTTCCCGGCGTAAAAGAAAAAAAAAAAAAAAAGGCACACATAGGCTGTAATTTATCTCCGTACTCCCACGGGAATGGGAAGTACGCGGTTGAAGCCGCGGGACGCTGCTAATACGATATATATATAAACAGTACGAATTAATACGTAACATAAAATATTTAGATTCCATTTACCGATACGTTTCACCGAATGATTCAAATAACAATAACAGGAAGGCACATGACTATATAGATTACGTCAATAAAAAAGAATTGCTTTGTTATGGCTCCTGACGTTTTCGATCACAATAAAAGTAAAACTCAACAATGGACTTTACCTGACCACAAATTTTACTTAATCTGTCGCGTTATCAGTCTGTTTTCCACGGACATAGGACTCTATCAATTAATGGTGAAACCGCTTCTCGTCTGCATAGATTTCTATGACCTACTTACACCTTTCTATATTCATCATACTTGCAGTATTGTTTTATTTCTTCGAAATCGAAATTCGAAATTTATTGTTTCGAACAAAAAAGGCAATTATGTATTTTAATATAATTCTGACTTCTCACGTCCCTATTTTGAACACGCTAGTCAAAAATATTCAAAACAACTGGCCCATTGTGAGTCGAAATCGCGCAGAATAACATTTTACTGACATGTCATATTACGCCCGGTTTCTGAAATGTAGGTCAAAGTGTATGTCAACTAACATGACTCTTAATGGCGGTTAACATAAAATTCTAGAGTCAAATTTGACAGCATTTCATCGTAGTGGCTATGTCAACTGACATGCTGGCCGAAGTAAGTAATTTAACCATGCTTCTGGCAACTAATTTGACACTTAACAAGAGATTTGACAGTTGATTTGTTAATGTTTGCATTGATAACCCTTTCGAAATCCGCGCGTTAAATAAAAAAATAAGTTTGTTTTGTAAAAGTAAAGTAATATACGGCTATGGATATTTTAACAAAAGACATGCGGCATCTAGTGAAGTAATGATTAAACTATTATTCAAAAAAATATTATTATGTAAAGTTAATATACAACTAAATAATCTGTAAATAATTAAAGCCATTATTAATATCAAGCAAAAATGGGCCAAAAAATCACGTTTGTTATATGGCAGCAGACGGAGAGCTGAGTCTGAGGACCTCGGGCTCTCGTTTTACCGTTGGGTAAGGAATCCTTAATATCATTTCAAGTAGAAGCTCAATCTATTAGTAGGATAATAACAGGAATAAAGACTTAGACGCGACCCGGCCTCCTCCCACGTAAAGTTACCTATCGTTCATAAGTCACTTACTACTTTCTACTAACTTGCATTTAAACGTTGCTAGTATACCGTCTTTGTAAAATATATCCCGGATAATTTAAATAAGGCCCTAATTCATTTCAAAGTTTCCATTGAAAGGGCCAAATAAGTTTCAGTGAGAGATCACAGCTATGGGTATAATTAAGAGTTTTAGACTTTAACGTTGCGATTGTAAATTGAAAAGTTACTTTATTAATGGATTCTAATAGCTTATAGAAAAGAGTTTTGATAGCGACGGTATAAGATGGTACAAAGTCTATACTTATTCATACGTTGATATTCAAGAAAAATAATAACTTAATATTATTCAAATAATCACAACAGATAAAACGCTAAGGATAGAAATCAGGCTTAATAAGTTTTATATGGAAATGTATACATTTGAGAGTATAAAAAATTAATATTAATTTTTATCATATTTATGGGTTGTTTGTAATGTGTTTTGTATACAATATTGTATACAAAACACATTTTCTAAAAATCCTCAATTAAAAAAAGAAATGACCATTAAAATTTACAATCTAATTCATCTCCTATGTGTAAGCAAATATTTATAAAATTAATAACAGTGATATAATGTACGACAATAACTATATATAAAATAACTGTTTAATTTATCGATTAAAATAAAATATTTGTAGGAATATTAAATAACATTATTTATACGAAGCTCGTATCATTGCGGCTTATTAAGCTTCTCTTTCATTTCTACGTTGTGGGAATTCCGAGAGAGAATCTCTCACTTTTTTTGCTTCACCCCCTCAAATACATTTAAAAGTTGTCTATACACCGCTCTTTAGTCCTGCCCCTGGTAAGTTCGTAAGAAAGTGTAATGTACTGGGAGCGGTAAGAAATTTTTGAACATATAATATATTCCAAGTCAAAGAATTCAGACGTATATATAAGAACAGTTCTTAAGGATTTTTTGTGCCGACTTTATTGGGGACACGTATTTTACGTCCCCAGCGAGGTTAGCTTGCACTCGCTTACTCTCGTAGGCTCATATGCTGGGGACATCGCGGTGTCCTTCTCGTCAAGCCGCCAAGAGGACGTTTGCGTCGCAGAAAGTTTGTCCTCAAAGCGCCCATAAGAACTGTTCCTCTATATACGTCTGAATTCATTGTCCATGTCCTGTACACGTCAGGCTATCAATTTCGGACTAATCCTACCACTCGTTCCATTCTGCGTCTCCTACAGCGAGGATCGACATCGGTCACCACCAAATTACCCTTTGACAGAGAGAAAGAAGAGAGAAGAGAGAGAGAATAGAGACTGGAAATAAACTTCCCTTTCCGACGCCGGTGCAAACTGTATTTACCATACATATTAACTGCACAGATGTAAGCTATTTTGATAAAACAAATGCATTCACAGATATTTTACAATACAGATATTTAGTTACAATTTAAATGACCGGTTTCGACAAAGTCATTATCAGGTGTAGGTAGTAGAGAATTTTCTATCTACCTACTAGAATTTCCATCAAGGACTGTCGGACATTCAATCGATTATTTCAAAATTGGTAAATAAAGGTTCTTTTTTAAAATACAGTAAGAAGATACGACGATACAAATCTTTATTGATTTTCGTTATTTAACATTTTACTTATGCCAAGGGCATAAACCTGGCTGTATACCTAAGTTTATGTGCTTGTTCTAAAACTATGAACATGTGGCAATGTGCCAGGTATTCGGGGGTCATTCCTTACCCTTGACATTCACCTCACCCCCATAAATGACATCGTAAACTCGAGAAACCCGTATTTTTCGATTTTGCTGAGGGTATAATCTTTTTTTCTCTTTATTATTTTGCGAAATTTATTTTAACACATATTTTTGCTTGAATAAAGGCGTTATAGGATTTTTTTAATCCTGCTATCATCAAAATTTCTTTATCTTTACATTTCCAAGATTAAAGATATTAGTATAATATTATTTACAATGCAATGGATATAATTGCATAATTAATTTCTTAGCCCTTTGAATATTCGATTTTTACTCTGAGATGATATTTATATAAGTACTAGCTGTCCCGACAGACTTCGTTCTGCTAAAATCGCTATTAAAAAATAGGGGTTGATCGTAGAGGGGTGAAAATTTAGGGTTGTATGTATTTCTGTATGTTGTATCATAAAAAAATAGAAATTAAAAATTTTGTCTGAAAAATAAAAATAAAAATTTAGGGGTGGACTACCCCTAATATTTAGGGGGATGAAAAATAGATGTTGGCCGATTCTCAGACCTACTGAATATGCATATAAAATTTAGTACGGTAGTAGGTACGGTTAGTACGGTAACTAACATTGTGACAGGGAAATTTTATATATTAGATATAAATATATTATGTATCATTTTTATCAGATTTTTTATATTTAGTATTAGTGGACCTATTGGAAAAATTACAGGAAAATAAGTTATGTAAAGAATTAAATACTAAATCTGAGTTCGTAGAGCGTTCGTAAAGGGACGTAGTACGCGTTATTTATTCGTAACTGCGTATGTATGATGATAACAATTTTATAACTATTATCAGTGCTTTTGAAGATACTCTTAAATGAAAAATATGATTCGGTCATAGTATTAATTACAAACTTTCTGAAAATCTCATAACTAAGCTTCGTATAAATACAGCGACAACCGCGTGGTTCCAGAACTTTGAAAACAATTAATGTTCCCGCGTGTTTGACCAAGCACTAAATAAATATCTACATATCAAATAAAATCCTCGCGATTACAGCGCGCTTTTGGAAACGCGTTACAACAAACCCTTATCTGCTTGTTAAACTTCTAAAATCGGTAAACTACTGTTACTATAGACTTAGTGACGATAAGCGATTATAGCTTTTATGTATATGATGACAAGGATATCAAAGTTGCCATGACCAAAAACCCGTCTCTTGAAGTACCCCATAAATAGAAGTATTTTTTATGGCATAGGAGAGCAAACGAACAACCGAAGCCTTGCGACTATCGACGCCCATTAACATCCGCACAAAGGTTATGATGATGCGTTGTCCTCCTTTTCCCTATCCCCCCAATGGGCTACCGGAAACTCACAAACCGCACGAAACGCGATAGCATAACTGTCACTTTACGCCGGTATTATGTGAGCGAGAGGTACCACCCCGGTCGTGCCGGCTCAATTTGGCTGCAAAGCAGCATGGCACTACCTTTAACAGCCTCTCTAATTACAGTACCTACTCAGACTCTCTAATCCTTTTTTTTTCTTTAACGCCGGGAAATGCACTGACACATCCCGCAGGGGAGTGGGTCTCCCTAGGAGGATATGTGGACTCGCTACGCCCGAAAGCTGGTTAATGGACGCAGCTTTACCCACTAAAACCCGGCGAGTGCCACCAATGCCGCCTTTGGTGAGGCGCCCCGGATCTACTAGCACAGAGCACCTCGACGGCCAGTCAGTCCCCTCGGTGGGCCAACACCACCTCCACAGACGGGTTGCCCCGCACCACATAACAACCTCTCCCACCGTCAGGACAGTACCCGGTACAGTACAGCGAGGTTCCCATCCTCGCCCCTTGCCCCCTGCTCTTTTGTCCCATCTTCTTATAAGAGGGGTACAAAGAGCCCCCTTGGCTCAATTAGCTTCGCCCAAGGTGTTGGGCTCACATTAAGACTCTGTAATCCTATAATAATGATCACAATGATTATAATTAAAACAATCATCCACTATTATGATCATGATCATTGTATGTCACCTTCAAAGCGGCACCGTAACAAAAAAACCCAAGTGTACCTATCGTTTATCTGCCGCCATTATCCGCAGCGGTAAAATGTTGCAGCGACTTGTCACGTAACATTGTCAAATAAAATAACAGATTATCGAAGCTGCCGTGCGTCGAATAACAAAGGGCTAATCGGCAAAGCGATTTCGGTTTGAATCAGGGTTGTGATGGCCTTTGTTTTTGTCGATAAATCATATTATATTTTCGTACCTATTTTAAGAGCCGGCCCTCGAAATGACAATGCGGAACCCTTATGTGATCCGATGCCCGTCTGTAGGGCTATTCTGTAAGGTCGTTTTCGAATCTCGAAAGCGAAATCGCGGTGATATTATGACGAATTAGTATTCTTTAAAACTCGACTCTCTATCTATTTTAATAAAGTTCACTTTCGAAGTGAGATTAAAGTGAGCCCTATCACTCAGGTGGAGCTCGATATCGAAATGGTGTTTACTGTTGTCTGCTTGTTGAACTTCTAGGGTACTTCCTATTTACAACATTAAATCCTATAATTTAATTTTATAGCGCATTCTACCCATGTTTTGTAGTACATGTTAAAAAATATTATAGATTATATTAATAAATGTTCTTTAGCTTTTTTATTTTTGCTTTTTGGCTTTATACTTGGAAATAAAAAAATGTTAGACCTGATACTCGTAAATACTTTATTTCTCTTAATATAATTCTTCTATTACCTACATTCATCTAGTACATAATTGCAAAAAGAAACAAATTTGACTGAAAACAGCTATAGAGAAGTTCGAAAAAAAGCACATTCTTTCATTCAAAAGTTATCTTCGTGATGTGACCTCTGATGATTAAAATTACAAAAATTAAAAAGTATTTGAATACCAAATTTCGAATCCTCACTTCTTCTTTCAAATTGAATTCGGAACTTTTCGTGGAGTCCATTCAAAAGTAGTTTTAGAAAAATATTTGCTTTACAGTCTGTATTACACTTGATTTTATTTCATAGCTTTTAACGCAACAGACTTTTGAATACCCCGAAGAAAACCCTATGATGTATCTAAACCACTAATTTCAAAAACAACCACAATAAAAGCTTATCGTTGACGTTACGTTGCTGCCACACTGATGTTAAAAAATGTATGCGAATATTTGTTTTTTTCAATCAGAAACCCATCTCAAAAAGCCTAGCTGGAAAAAATAAAAAAAATTGTACTCTTCAGTAGTCTAAGTAATGAAGAAAAGATGTGCTTCAACGCCATCAGTACCCTCAAATGCATAATTTTACTGGAAGTTACGCCGAAAATATATTTTGTGTTAGCATTTGTGAAACATTCATTTAAAAATTTTATAATAATTATGTATGTACCTACCAAAACAAATACATTTTCTTTCTTTCTTTCAAAGATGCAGGAGTATGCCAAGGAATACTTTTACGAACTTGTCTTCCAAAATGAGGCATCACATCGCCATCCCTAACTCGCGACTTGAGAACTTCACTCAAGTATGTTAATTCTTTAAATATGCTTTTAGATGCGTTGGAATATAAAATATAAGTCTAAGTGTAACATTTATTATGTGTAAATATTTCCGAAAATTTCACACATAATTCGTTTATGGTAAGAAAATATTTTTAAGATGAATTCCATATTTCCGTTTGTTGTATTTTTATTTGTATGTGCGCGTGAGAAAACTAGCATCGCAATGTGCAATAGATTTCAAAATCTCATCATAGCTCTAAAGATAGGCGATTCACGACGAATGAAAGGTGGAAAAAAAAGAAATGTAGTGTCGTGGGACACCAGGTAGGAACGAAGTTCCTTCGGCTAAAAAGAAAGATATTATACACTACTCGCTTGTGTATGCGACTGTCGCGCCTGCGCACGTCTCATTTAAGAGCCCCTTCACGATTTTACGCTCATCAAGTTTAGGTAAATTTGGTCGCAGCGCGTGAGTCACCCGAGAAGCGAGGCCTCTGCCGCTATTCGGTATAGAGTAAAAACCAAAAACATATCTTGATCCTTTTCAAATATAATAAAAATTAATAATTATTTTACATATTTTTTTACCTAATTCTATAAGTAAAACCAATATACTATAACTAATATATAAGAACTATAAATTCATATTATGATGCTCTCCCGCTTCGTAGACGCAGTTCAGGCAATAAAATATATGAAATAAATGAATCAATTTTATGAAAAATATTTAATTTCCAGAAAGTTACAAAATATATCAGTTTTTGGTGTTCGTTTTAATTTTGATGGATGTTTTGATAATAGTTTATTATTTTAAATTAAGTTATTGACAAGTAATTACCTTTAATAATTAGGTGAGTTATATACTTAACCTAAGTGATAGGAATTAGATCTAATTATTTTCGGAGGAAGTTTGTAGTTCACTAAATACAATATGTACTAACCAAATTTCAAAAGTATAATTCTTATAGTTTCGGAAAAAAGTAGCCGTGACATACGGACGGAACCTTATATGTGGAAAATGTCAGGACTAATAAGATTTTTATGCGATACCTTAGAAACACTTTAAAATTAAAAAAAAAAATACTCATTAATCTCTGGGTTACCCTTTAATATAATCTGAATTTTAATTTATAAAAAAAAAACAATAACTTCATTTCGTTAATTAAAGGCAAAGTGAACTATATATTGCCTGTATTTGCCTGTTGGGATAGTGTTTGCGCGCTCGATAATAAGGTTATTTCAACATTTTTTTAATGTTATATTTCATATCAAAATCAATATTTTTTTTCATTTTAGTTACGAGTAGACATATTTTAGTAATGATATTATATATATTTTTTTTAATTTTTAGAATATTTCGTAGTTCTTTGTTCAGGAACCACAACTATATCCATTTAATACTTTAAAAAATGGGAAATTGTAACGCGATAATTTGAAAGTTATTTATACAAATACAGAATGAATCTTTATTATTTTAAATCAGTTAATTTGCTTGAGCACTTCATGAAGATTATTTTTCCCATTTACATCAAGCAAATTTAAATGAATACTTTAGGAGATATGGCAAATCACTATCATCATCACTACATATTATAAAATAATTCTCTGTCCCTATATCCCTTTGTACGCTTAAATCTTTAAAACTACGCAACGGATTTTGATGCAGTTTTTTTAAAAGGATAGGGCCATTCAAGTGGAAGGTTTTTGTATGTAATGAATTAAGTTTTTATATACATTGGCTAAGATATAACAATAATTGTTGGACGTGTCGGAAAAAAATAGGCCGCCTGGGAATTTTCAACGAAAACGCTGCATAAACCCTTTTAGATATAACAAAATAATGTATGGTAGCATTATGTATCTTAAATAGGTCTACAAAAATGTCTGCGCTGGCATATGTCTCTATATCTCTTGGGGATATCATAATAATTCATACTATATCCATTTAATACTTTAAAAAATGGGCAATTGTAACGCGATAATTTAAAAGATATTTACACAAGTACGGTATGAATATGAAAATCGATTGAAACATCCCTCCCACATAGGTATACATATTAAAGATTTCTAGATCATTCCAGAAATTTTTAGATCGTCCCAGAAATTTCTAGAAGAATCCAAACATTTGATACAATTTGATACCAATATTAGTATTACATTTGTAAAGTTAATTTAAAGTTAACATGTTTTTACCCCGTATGCGGAGGAGCATACCAAGGGAGACGTGCTGTAGCTGTTGTCACGTTTAATAATAGGCTACCCAGACACATACTTATTACAAAAAAGATTTCTAGAAAGAAGTCCTAGAAGTAGTTTAAAAAAATTAAACAGAAACGCGAAACCAAAAGGTTGTGGAATCGCAGGAATCCTCATAAAAGCTAGATATCTTAATAAAACCGTTTCTAACAACGATTATGGTGAGGCCTGTGCTGCCCCTGACATTGCGTCAGATGATTTAGAGACAGCCAAACAAGCATTTCTCCACAATTTAAAAGTGCTTACGGCAGAAAGAGATCGTATTGAACAAGAATCGAAGTTGCTGAGATATTATAGTGATTGGCTGGTAATAAGAAAAATTATAATAACTGCATCTAATTTCGACCGAATCGTCAAAAGACGTAAAAATACAAGTTGCGTGATCGGTCGTCTTGGCGTTCATTAGGGCCTATGTTCAGCAGTGGGCGGATAAAGGCTGATGATGATGATGATGGTATATTGTTCTTGTAGTATGCGAGTGGAAAGAGATCGGTAGATCGATCGTCTTGGCGTTCATTAGGGCCTAGGTTCAGAAGTGGGCGGATAAAGGCTGATGATGATGATGATGATGATGGTATATTGTTCTTGAATCTTGTAGTATGCGAGTGGCAAAAGATCGGTAGGTCTTGTCGTTCATTAGGGCCTAAATTCAGCAGTGGACGGATAAAGGCTGCTGATGATGATTGTATATTGTTCTTGTTTTATGCGAATGGCAAGAGATCGGTGGATCGGTCGTCTTTGCGTTATATATATACACATACAAGGATTGCTCGTTTAAAGGTATAAGATATGAGAAAAAAAACAACATAGTGTGATCGTAAGTAATATTAGTTAGATAAAGGCTGATGATGATGATGATGATGAAGTTGACGACAGACGACACTTGATAGGTATTAAAATAAATATAAGAATTATGTATTCAATACGAAATAATTTTAACAATCTTAATAAACAACGAACTTCATAAAATACTAACTGGATCAAAATGTGGTAGTTTTCGCAAATCTCAATAATTATTTTTACGTAAAATTTTTGAGCGCTCGACCTTGAACGCGGAGCAAAGTGATACGTGTTAGCGCTAGAGCGGCACACAGCCGACTAGCAGGGTCGACAATCTTCATAGTAGAAACCGGGAAATAGTTCTCCTATAAATTTACAAAATAGGGTTAGATGGCTAAAGTATAGCTGACCAATAAACTATTCTGACGTTTCAATTTTGTTTCATTATATTGTCTTGTATTGCCCACATACGAGTAAAGATGGCAGTATACTGAAGTTTATCTTTCGTAGTTCCACTTTAATACGAAAGATGGCATGAAAACAGGGTCATTAAAGTTAGCTCCCGAATAAGTTATACTTTACTGTTTTTTAAATTTTGTTATCACATATCGTTTGTTCGTCATTTGCACTTATTTATTCGTCGTTTGTACTTGTTTGTTCGTCAATAATTTAACTATAAAAAATGATTAAAAATCTGCCTTCAAGTTAGCCCCCCACAAGTCAATTTATTACTTCTTTTGTTATTATCCTCCTTTTTATTACAAATAATTAATGTTTGTTCTTTGGTAAAATACGATTGTTTTATCAAAAATATACCAATCTATTTTTTGTTTAGTTAAAGATTTTAATTTATAACTCAAAAAAAAACATATTTTTAATTTCTTACGACCAGAGTCCATATTGACATTTCTTCATATTATAATATTATATAATATTACTCAAATAAGCCGAGAAGTGGACAGAAAGACATCTTTCTGTCTACTTCTCGGCTTATTTGACATATAAAAAACACTCATTGTTAATTTACGACGCTTCGCTCGTTTATTTGACCTTCATCAGGCATCTTAACTTGAAGTTTAATTTACACCTTATCATTAATGTTAATAATATTAAATGGTTATCACAGCTACATTTTTTTTATGGGCAACTACATGATTTAAGTTATATATAATATGCTATTTATAATTTGATTAAACCACCTACATCTTTCCTTATTTTAAGCAACTACATGTAACTTATGCCTGACTTATATATTTTTGTCCACTTCCTTGTTAATTTGAATAATTTATATACATAGGACGTCACTACGAATTATTTTAATGTAATAAAATGTTTTTCATTCAAATTTTCGGAGTAAGCTGCTTCGAGTATGTTATCACAATATTTAACTGTAACATTTGTAAAAATAAATTTATACTAAATTAATATTTTTTTACTAATTATCACAGCTATTACTGAAATATTATGCTTTGGATATAATTAAAATAAAGTTTGTTAATACGTGGAGGGTAAGGTTAATTGTACTCCCCACTGTTAATATTTCCAATTGTTCTATATTGTATTACTCAATTTTCAACTATTTTAGCATTTTTAGTCTCAATAATTCTCATACTTTAAAATAAATCATGTTCTCAATTTTAGTTATAATTTTAAATGGTATAAAAATAATTACTAAATGATATGGAGCATCTGGAAATATTAACTGTAGAGGGTAGAAGTATTAACTCAAAAAGAATTCACAAACACTATTCCAATGGTAATTAATTGGAAAGTATTCATTTTTTATATTTATTATAGTAGTTTAAATCGATTTTTATAAATATAACATTTATATATTGTGACATCATACTTCAAGTCGTTTGTAGTTGTAACTCCGAAAATTAAAATGAAAATTAAATTATATTTAGAGAGGGTAGTATGGCCTTGGTCTGAGCTGATTCCAACAGGAACAAAAAAAACTTTAAAAGTTTAATTTATGACAAATAAAAATTATCAAACAGTGGTTTAAATTATATTTCTCTTTTGTAAATATAAATTGATTATTATATTATTAGATAAATAGGAGTGTGATAATAATACGGATATGTGTAAAGTGAAAGTTAACGTATCTCTTAGTAGTTTGTGAAAAGAGTGTTTGCAAAAATTAAAATTTAAAGCATTAAGTCGTAGTTACTTTTTTCATTATTCATTATATTTTAATGTTTAATTATAGGGATTTATACTAATAGCTAAAACGGAGTTTGATTGTTATTTGAATTTGTATAAAATCAAAACTAAATAAAGTGTTCGTTAAGAAGGAATTAAAGAACTTATTTGATATTAACTTTGTGTGATTGTTTAGTAATGTGAATTTATTACTAATATTATGTTATTAGTAAAACTGAGTGTGATTCTATTTTGGGCTTGTCTAAAAGCTTAATATTTAATAAAGTGTATGTGAAGAAAAAATAAAGCACTAAATCGTAAGCTACTTTGTTTCATTGTTTAGTAATATATTTTATTATTTTTATCTTTCTGAGAATAAGTATTGACTATTAAAAAGAACTTCAGAAAATACGTATGTATGTATAATATACACGCATAAGTACGTATATTACGTACGTACGTATACTTATATATTATATAGTCAGTAATTAGCTATATGTATATTTATGTTAGTATTAGTTTAGACACTCGCGTAGAGAGGGCGGCACATGTACTTTCCCACTTTGGCCGTCGAGTTACATCTCTATTTCTTATATATACAAAAGTACTCTGTGCCGACTAGCTAAAGCAGAATGCGCGCACGATAATATAGGCAATATATGGTTCATTTTGCCCTTAATTTACGAAATGAAGTTATTGTTTTTTTATAAATTAAAATTCAGATTATATTAAAGGGTAACCCAGAGATTAATGAGTATTTTTTTTCAAATTTTAAAGTGTTTCTAAGGTATCGCAAAAAAATCTTATTTGTCCTGACATTTTCCACATATAAGGTTATTTCAACATTTTTTTTATGCTATATTTCATATCAAAATCAATATTTTTTTCATTTTAGTTACGAGTAGACTATATAATGATATTATATATATTTTTTTAATTTTCAGAATATTTCGTAGTTCTTTGTTCAGGAACCACAAACATCACTCGCTCGTTACTTTTGCGGAAAAGGGGTTTTGAATATGGGTGATTGCCATTAATATATTCATTATTTCTTTTTAAAAATTATCTAGTCGACAAGAATAAGAACTCTTCTCATAAAATAATGAAATAGAATGTTCGAATCTTTCTCACCGTGCGTACAAAAGATAATCAAAATTGTTCAAAATGAGTTAAAAAGGTGAAGGGGCTCTTAACGCTTTTTATTCCACGCACTTTTTCGTTCGGTCGCGCAGCAATATCCCTATCCCCTCCAAGCCTGCCGTAAGGAACTTCGTTCCAAAAATCATGTCTTATTGTTCTTGATTAATAAAAATTAATGCTATAATTTTCAGATGAAATCGGTATGTCAAAATCCCATAAAACCTGTGAAAAGTTTGACAATTATCCGTTTTAAAATCCTTTTTTGGCCACATCAATACTGGACCATTATGAATTCGTCATGTCCATCCGTATGTTACGTCGGAGTGTATTGAGAATGTAAATCCACACGTTATGCGGCATGCAAAAAAACATGGCGGCCACTGCATGACGACTAATGAAAAACGTGATAAATCATATAAAAATCTCGTGTCATTGTGCCTGTGATCGCACTCTTTCGAAAGAGCTCGAAGGATTTTCATCATTTTTATGTAAATTCAATAATATGAGAATAGGATTTAAAGTACCTTTCATACCTAGGTGATTGGAGTGGGGGGTATAGACATTGTAGCGGATCAATCAGAGCAGTTCTGAATCGCGCTATCGGAATTATACAGTTCGTCCGCTATATATACAACACCTGATACACCTTCCTCAGTCGGAGATCTCCCTTTGGAAAGCCAGCTGATAGCTGGATGAGATCGTTACAAACAGCTTTGCTGAGTTTCGGATGGAGGGCCAGCCCTCCACACAGGTAGGTAATAATCACTGACAGCAAAACTTAAAATCCCCCTCTATTTCAGGATAGCCAACGCCTAAATGAGTTAGCTCAGGCCAACACGTTCATGGGCGACGCTGACGACTTATTATCACGTTATTTACCTCTCTTAGGGCCTGTTTCACCACGTCCTGATAAGTGCCGGATAGGCTATCCGCAACATATTTGACAGATACTCCATACTCTATCTGTTGGATATCTGGTGGATAAGCCTATTCGGCACTTATCAGGAAATGGTGAAACAGGCCCTTAACTACATTACCTCTTTATACTAGCGATCTGTCTCGTCTTCGCACGGATAAACATTTGATTGCCCTTCAATACTTTCAGATACTGTGGCTTTCTATCAGTGAAATATTTTTTCAAATCGTCTTAGTAGTTTCGGAGCATATCCAAAGCAAACAAATCTTTCCTCTTCATAATATTATATAGAATAGATGTTTATTTATCGCTAAATAATGGTAACAAAGAGGGAGGAGCTCGTGGCTCAGTGGTAACAGCCGCGCGGATCGATCCACCAGGTTAAGCAACGCTTGCCGAGGTTGGTCCGCGGATGGGTGACCATCTTTACATACCGAGACTCCTCCGTGCCTTGGAAAGCACGTTAAGCCGTTGGTCCCGGCTGTCATTCGTGGATCTTTGACAGTCGTTACGGGTCGTCAGAAGCCCGAGAATCTGAAAACCAGTCTAACCGCGGGGTACCGTATCACCCAGTTACTGGGTTGTGGAGGTCCCACTGCAGTCGCTCCTTGTAAAATACTGGTATTCAACTGAATCCGGTTAGACTGGAAGCCGACCCCAATATATAGTTGGGAAAAGGCTAGGCAGATGATGAATGGTGACAAAGAGGAGCCAATACTAGTTGACCAACTTAACGCATCTTTGAAACTTATCATGCAGGTTTCCTAACGATTTTCTTGATCTTGAAGTTCATTGAAGGAGGAATGTTCAGCGGTGGATAAAGGCTGATCATGATGATAAAAGATAAGTAAAATTAGTTGTTTGACATCAAAGATAGCATTCGTGCGTAAGAATTGTAACCGGTTTCACCGTCAATTTCCTTTACGCTACAAATTCCTTAATCCGTTAAAGATTACTAAATCAATTTGATATAAAATTATAATTAGCTAAATACCCATTATTTCTATTAAACCAAACAGTACCACCATCGAAAAAATCTCTTAAGTGTCTTTTCTTGGTACAACAAAAAAAATGGGAAGTAATTAAATGAACGGCAATAATAAATTTTGCATGGCCAAAAAAATCGGCATTTAAATAATTTGGTTGGCATACAAAGATTTTATACGCAATAAAATAAATTTGGTAGCAATTCTTGTTTCGCAAATAATTTTGATACTGGTCAAAAATTAAATCATAAATAAGCAGCTTACAATATTATGAGCTCGCATAATAAACATTCGCCGGGCAAAATAACTACTTGAACGGCAATATTTAAATATTGCTCGGTAGAAAAACATGTCTACAAGCAGTATATTGATTGGTATGCCTATTAAAAACATAATGAGCAATATATATGTAGCTGCAGGCGACTTTTTTCTTTTGTTTGTTTATTTATATACAATTTTAAATAATATTTTTGGTATTACAATTTCAAATACGATTTACGAAGTTATATTCATGCTACTTATATATGCAGCACAAAATAATTTTTTTTGCTTGCCCTTTGAGTGCTTACCAAAATTTTATTAAACGGGGACAGCACATTGCCCCTCATTCAAATAATATGCCGTCCGAAAATAATTACAGCCATCCAGAATGACACAAAATTGCTGTTTGATTTTAAAATGTTTGCTGCACCAAAGTTGCCGCTCAACTAGTTATTTCTGCTACCAGATTATATTTTTCTGCTCACAAAAATACGAATATTATGCTAGTCATTTAAATAACACCCAAAAAAAATTAGTGCTTAAAAACGTAATCGTGAATTACTACTATGAATAAGGCAAATGTAATTCCCGTAGGAACTTAGGAGTTTTCTGGATAAAATGTTCTATTTCAACGTTCAATCAAATCAGTTCAGTCGTTTTGTCGTAAAAGAGTAACAAAAATCCAAACTTACAAACTTTCATCTTTATAATAATATCAGTGAGATACATATTGAAAGAAAGAAGAAAGAAAGAAATATTTATTTGTGAAACAATTACGCTATTAATACATACTACACATAACATTTATTAACTTAGTTGTTCACAAATTGGCCTCAACTCAGTGTTTCCTGGTGGTGATTCCAGCACTGGTCTTCCGTTGGGGCTATTTAGTGAAGCCACGAAACAAAATACACGTCACAAAAAACTAAAACAAAAGTAAATAATAATAAATATAAATTGAAAATTAAAATTTCTACACTTTTACGTAAAAATAAATAAATGGCGTTAACCTTTCGCTAAAACCTAAGTAAAGATTTTTTTAACTAATAATTAATAAAAAAAAATTGTCTCCGATAAAACAAATAAAGATAAGCAGGAATTTAATAAAAAGTACGTTCTTTTTTACCTTCGCTGTCGTCCGTGACACAGGCCTTAATTGGGCACACAGCCAACTCATTAAAAAAAACTTATGTAGTTACATATCCAACTGGGCCTGTTTTTTATTACTTATGTAAATAGGTAATAAATAACAAACAGAACATAATTCGTAATTGTGAAGGACAGCATGTGCACAGATTTTTTATGTCTCCATAATGGACCTACTTATAAGTCTTTTTTTCTTTTATTTATATTTACAGTTAGACTATATGAAACTTGGGTGACACATGTACTGTGGGGAGTTCTATATCTTCTAAATGTGTGAATTAATAGCTTGCAAAAAAGTTAAAATTCAGTAATTTACTGTATGCCTAAAGCTTTAAATGATGCTGTCGCTACTTGGCTGACAACGGCCGACAAACGCTTGTTTTACATTAATTTTTAACGATATTTGATATTTTGATACTTCTCTTACTGTTTTGTCATTATGTTGCGAACTAAGTGAGGTGGTGTCGCCCTCTTTCTATATTTTCCTGTCGTGACAACGTCTTACAATTCAATGGAGCCGGCTGGACGCACGAAAAATCATGACTCATGCGGCGTTACCTCGCTCAGAGGCGTTCTATTAAAGGCTTGAAGTGCAAGCGAGAGAGCGCAACGAGCAACAAAGAGGCACAATCGGCCCATCAGTATTTTCTTATGACGTCACGTTCAACTATCCTCAGTAAACCTTTACAGACAAACGATTTTTTTTCCAGACTGAGTCTTTTGCTTTTCTACTTCTTATTTTTTGTTTTAGTCTATTTTTTTGTAGTTGTCAGTTGCCTAGGATAGTCTATGATCTCCGGGTCGCCTGTAACGGGGCGAGGAGACAGTACACCCGGAGCAGGCGGCGGCGCCCTCAAGACGTCGACAGGGACGACAGACTGCGCAGGGCCTACGTGGAAAAGGTAAAGGCCCTGAAGCAGGCCATTTGCCGAGCCAAAGAGGAGGCCTGGCAGGAGCTAGTTGAGGGTCTCGATCGGGACCCCTGGGGCCGACCGTATAAGTGGGCGCGGAACAAGCTCCGTGCCCAGTCGGCCCCTATCAACGAGACGCTCCAGCCGGACCAACTGAGAAGGATTGTCGGGGAACTTTTCCCTGACACACCTGGGGGGTTCTGTCCCCCCAGGATGGCTCGGCAGGCGCAGACGCCGGACGAGGAGGATGTTCCGCCATCCGTCACGGAGGCTGAAATGGGGGCGGTTTTGGCTCGCCTCCAGAGTAAGAAGAGGGCGCCGGGTCCGGACGGGGTGCACGGGAAGGTACTTGCTATCTCCCTCGTGTACCTCGGCGATAGCCTTCGGGAGCTGTTTGACCGCTGCCTGCGGTCTGGTCAGTTCCCGAGGGCATGGAAGGAGGGCCGGCTCTGCCTAATACCGAAGGCGGGGCGGCCCACGGACTCGGCTTCGTCGGTGCGACCGGTGGTGCTGCTGAACGAGGCTGGGAAGGCTCTAGAAAGAGTTGTGGCTTCCCGGCTCGTTCAGCACCTCGAGGAGGGTCCGGGACCTGGACTCTCAGAGTCCCAATTCGGGTTCCGGGCACGCCGGTCTACGATCGACGCCCTCAAACGCCTGCGGGCGGTGACGGGTGAGGCGGAACACAGCGGAGAGGTGGTGGTCGCGGTGTCGCTGGACATCGCGAACGCCTTCAACAGTCTCCCGCACAGTGTGATACGGGAGGCACTGGCCTACTTCGGAGTGCCTCCCTATCTCAGGAGACTGTTGGACGCGTACCTCTCCGACAGGAGGGTAGCCTGCGAGAACCGGTGCGGGTCCGTAGAGTGGTGGCGAGTCGGGTGCGGTGTCCCACAGGGATCAGTGCTAGGTCCAATCCTGTGGGACATCGGGTACGACTGGGTCCTGCGAGGCCGTCTCCTCCCCGGGACGGGTGTCATATGTTACGCCGATGACACCCTCGTATACGCCCGGGGACGAACATACAGGGAGGCGGCGCGGCTGGCCGAGGTCACGCTAGACCTCGTGATCGGCCGCATAGAGAGTTTAGGGCTTCAGGTCAGACCATCCAAGACCGAAGCCCTTCTCTTCCGTGGGACTGGGCGGAAAGGACCCCCACCGGGGGCTGCCCTCCAGATTGGAGGGGTGAGAGTCAGGATGAGCCCCCATATCAAGTACCTGGGGCTCATCCTCGACGGAGGTTGGACCTTCGGCCCACACTTCAAAACGTTGGGACCGAGGGTCGTGAAGGCGGCGAGTGCGCTGGGCAGACTCCTCCCGAACCTCGGAGGACCCAGCGCCGCCTGCAGGCAGCTGTACTCTGGAGTCTGCCGGAGTATGGCGACGTATGGTGCCCCAATTTGGGCGGATCACCTCACTGCGAGCGTTAAGGCCGCGTTGCGCTCGGCGCAGCGGGTCATCGCGGTGAGGGTGATTCGGGGGTACCGTACGGTTTCGTGGGCTGCAGCATCCGCTCTAGCCGGCGATCCCCCGTGGGAACTTGTGGCGGAGGTTCTGGCCGAGACACACTCCTATGTCTCGGATAGGAGGTCTCTGGGCTTGAGCCTTTCGCCTGACGGGGTCCTACGGGTCCGCCGACTAGGGATGGAGACATTAATGCGGAGGTGGGGAGAGGACCTGGCGCGTCAACCGTATGGCAAACGCCTAACGGCTGCTCTGCGCCCGGTTCTTGAGCGGTGGATGCGCCGTAAGCGCAAACCCCTCACCTTCCGTCTGACGCAGGTTCTCACCGGGCACGGATGCTTTGGTGATTACTTGTGTCGGACGGCCCAAAGGGAGCCGACGACAGGATGTCACGATTGTGGCGCGGCGGTGGACTCTGCCCAGCACACCCTCGAGGTGTGCCCGAGATGGGCGGCGCTACGTCATGATTTGACGTCTGTCATCGGAGGGGACTTGTCTTTGTCGAGCGTCATCACCGCGATGCTTGGCTCTGACGAGTCCTGGACGGCAATGGCCTCTTTCTGCGAGACAGTGATGTCCCAGAAGGAGGCCGACGAACGGGTGAGAGGAGGCCGCTGACGTAGCCTCCCCCCGTAGACGACGAACGGGGGTGCGTCGGAGGCGCTATTTAATGCGCCTTCAATAAAGCCCCTGTGCTCGTGTCGGGCTCGGGATGGGAACCCGGGCCCAGCTTAAGACACGACGTCGTGGGGACTGCCAAGTCGTAGCCGGGCAGTCCCCCTATTGTGGAGAATCTGGTCTTGCCGGGACCAGTCTGTCGCTGAGGGTATCCCGTCGCCTGCACAGATCCGGGTCCCTCAATTATAGCGGCTGAAGGCTCACGCAGCGGTTTTAGTGGGGTAGGGCACCCAAATGCGAGTCCCCACACACGCCAGTGCGCCTACCCAGGCCCTGGTAAGGTCGTAAATGATTTCCGCTGCGTCATCAAAAAAAAAAAAAAAAAAAAAAAGGATAGTCTATGATCATGGACGGAATTGTTTTATTACCATCTATCTGACTGAAGTAGGTATAATAAGTTTACTTTATAAATTTTTTAGGTCAGAAGACGATCTTCACGCAGTCGTTGTTCCATGTTGGATGCAAGTGGCAAGGATGACCGTCTGGCGTTCATTGAAGGAGGCCTATATTCTGAAGTGGACGGATAAAGGATGATGATGATGACTGATATAAAGAATATCCCAAAAAGTGAACTTTTGATAGTACCTATTATAAGCATATACGTGCAATGTTTTAGTTATGTCATATAAATCATTGTTAAATTATGTCTTGACAAGATTTGAATCTCAGTCAATTCACTAGCCACTAAACCAGTGACATCGATAATAATACATATATACAAGATACGGGCGAGGGTACTGCGTAAAATGGAAACGCAATCAGCGTAACAGCCAAATAAAATGTACCATTATATGTAAAAGCATTTGGCAATACAACCCCATAAGAGTATTGCTTTTATACGCCATCGGCAATTCTCCGTCAACTAACATTATCAGGTTTGATATTGAGAGAGGAATGATACAATAAAGAAAAAACTTTTTACGGTTTTAATGGCGGCTCATTGTGACTTTAGCATTTCCGATATTTCGGATACTCTATAACTTTGATGTCCAAACAGTTGTCTATGGACCAACAGAATAGTAATATTTACTGATCACGTACAAGGTTTTCCACGAGTTGCCATAAAATAAATGCAAGCTCAAACCGCCTAGGGCCATTCTCTAGCCATTGATGAAGTTACATGCATGTGTGTCCCGTCTCCCGATTCGACGCCAAAAGGCCACGTGGCCAAAGACTCGTGGAGTCTGGCTGACGGGGTAAACCCCCACATGAAAAGTTTTAGATGTCATACGCTCATATTATATTCTTTCGATTACACTTCAAGGCTATCAGGCTAACAGCATGGGTCAATTATAAAAAAAAGTTTAATTATTTTAATATAAATATAAACAAATTATTTTAATATAAATTATAATTAAAGTTTAATGATTTGGTCAGCGTTAATTTTTATTTTTCCGGTTTTTTTTTGCCTTGGGACCTTTTTTGTGGTCAAGGAAAGGAAGTAAACCAATTATTTTTATCAGACACTTAAGAGCTGGTATTCTAGTATATAAATATTGATAAAGTCTTGGAATTCAGATAAATGCTGATAACGATAATGATGAAAGTTGATATTAGTTAAATATAACAAAAATTTTGTCCGTATGAATACAGGATGAAGGTCCCTCATAGCAAATCATATTTTAATATGAATGGTGTCAAATATCACCAATATACCCTTGTTACTTTGGGGCGGAAATGGAATAAAAATCAAGGGAGAACGGAACACAGCCAAAATCTACTTACATAGCACTTGATAAGGCCTTTATAGTCAATACGACTATAAAGGCATTCACGCATACATTAACCGGACATTATTTGTTTAGTGGAACTAATAATGAATTTATCCACAACAAACTGAACCCGGCAACCGATAACCTTTTTCCATACAAACCTTGTTCTCACGATAACCGACACGACAAAAAACCAAGTGCGTGCGTACTAAGGGCTCCCACACAGAACCGCGAATTCGCACGAACGCACCGCAAGAATTTCCGATCTGCTTCGCATCGCACATTCCTGCGATATTACGTCGTGCAGTACGGCTGACTACACTTGAAGGAATGGTCGCCCTACCAAACGGTTTGCCGCACTAAATCGTATCGCAGAAATTCGCATCACAAGTTCCTGCGATGCGAATTCGCATCGCATCGCTTCGCATCGCAGTTTTGTATGGGTGCCCTAAGTACACATGCCAGAAGTGAAACTTTAATTAATATTTAACTAATATTTAACTACTAAACGAATACACGAACCAATAGCGTTGCTTTATTCTACGTTCGCCCTTCTCACTCTCTCTCTCAATCCGTCTCAATCGCTCTCTCCCTCTTCTTCAACAACGTTGCACATCTTCGTGACGCGTTTCATTCGAAAAAATTTACCCTCATGCGCGTAAACAAGTTTCACTTCAAAAAGAATTATGCAATTTGGTGTTGCTGTTCTGAAGTCATGTGCGTACAGACATTTCGAAGACTTATTTTTATTAATTTATCATCCAATATCAATCATAATAATGTTCTGTCCCTGCAAAATCGGTGTAGCTTTATAAATTATTTCTGGATTTTGAGTTTCTAATCGCAGAAGATAAATAAAATTGAAGTGTCTGTTTGTAAAATTAAAATAACCGCTTTTTAATTATTGTATATGAATGTATATACATATACTATTACGAGTATATGTTATGTACTCGTAATAGTACGAGTAGTACGAGTATATGTTATGTACTCGTAATAGTATATGTAATATTTGGCAGTATTACATATACTATTACGAGTACATAACATATATTGTTTTTTATTTATTTATTTTTTCAATTTTAGCGCCATATATTTCGACCGTCCCCTGACAGCTGCTTTTTTTGACAATCATAGTTGCAATTAAAGCAGCTGTGGCCTGTATGAAATCGATCATATGAATGAGTTTTGGAATGTTTATTTTATGATTAAAGATAAATTAAGCTCTTCGCTTTACCTATCAAGCTAGCGCATAAAAATCAAGAATTCTCTTTATATCTACCATAGGTAGAACATTTTAAGGCTTCAGGGAAACCTCTGAAGAGTGAAGAGATGAGATTTGAGTGTTCAATTTACAATGTCATGTGATACTTTTAAAAATATTTCTTGTTACGCTTTTAATTTTGGAATCTTTAATCTAGGGATATTATTATTGATAGTAACGAAGTAACAACGTACTAGGTATTTAAATGATTGATAACAAAGTTGAAAAAACGATGGTGAGACCGGCATCCCAAAAAGATCTTACGGTGGACCCAGTTTTTGTAGGCGCGATATAATTGGCCACATGGTGCTCTTTAAAAGAGACCTTATCCAACCGACAGGGTATTGTAAGGAGGTTGAGGGTCAGCAGCAAAAAATATAGTCTTGTTTTAACACTTTTACTGTAAGCGATTACAAACGGTATGAATCTCGATCTAATAGTTTCTACACTGTCTATACATTTTATGATGAACTCAATCGAATGTCTTTTATCATTAGCATCATCCTCTACAGTCTTTATCCATTAACTGCTAATCTTAGGCCACTCGCATCTGACACAGATGATATAATCTTATCTATGGTTAGTCTCGCTAATTAGGCATCGGGTCCCTGAAGTTGGCACCCAAAATCCGGACACATTACAAGTAATGAATTCTTAATTAGGCACCCATTTCATATTATTTAATCCTTACTATAATATTATAAATGCGAAAGTAACTCTGTCTGTCTGCCTGCCGGTTACGCTTTCACGCCTAAACCACTGAACCGATTTTGATGAAATTTGGAACAGAGATAGATTAGACCTTGGGAAAGGACATAGGCTACTTTTTGTTTTGAAAAAGCTTAGGGTGGTTTAAATAGGGGTTGAAAGTTTGTATAGAAGTTTGTCATTATACATAGAAGATGACGCCATGCTTTAGCGACACGCTCAAATTTTGCATTTAGCCACTTGATAAGAATTAAATTTAAACCATTAATATTGTTAGCCACTTGATAAGAATTAAATTTAAACCATTAATATTGTTCCACCGTTTTAAAGATTTTTACCTATATGGGCATGAAATAGGAGATGAAAGTTCGCAGGGTAGTTAAAAAAAAATCTGTCTGTGTTTACTATACGTACGTACGGAACTGCGCTTTATATTGGTATGCGAGTTATATTGGTAGAAGGATATACACATTTTGTTTATCTGAAAGATTGCTTTATAATAACCTTTGCCTACACGTTAAAAGTTCAAAAACGTTTTTGTTAGATTTTGACAAAATTTAAAACAGATCGTCCGTATAATTTCGAAGTAACATCGGCGTCACGTACAGACTGGCGGAAGAATGGACGAGGGGAATTCTTAAGGGTTCCGCCTTGCCGTGATGAAAGTAAAACTCATTATAAGCTGTGCGAATTTGACACGGGTCAAAAAAAATAGTTTTTTTGTATATACAATTCTTATGTACGTTGACAGTGAACTCAAACGAATTTGACGATTTGAGTAATTTTTGAAGTGATATTTCTTCAGAATCGTTGTGATTTCAAACCGGATGCAACGGAAAAACGACAGGTAAGAGACACAAATACAAAAGAGCGAGAGAGCAAATGTTGGTGTGTATGTATATTGCACACTGTTTAATACTTGCTTGTATTTGAGCATTTAACGTGTGTTTCACTTCTATCGTGCGCGAATCACACACACACTTCTTTTTTTTGTGTGTGTTCAATTGGCTTAGATTCACAAATCAGCCCGGCAGATGGCGCTGCAGTCGGTATCTAGGTTATTTATGGATCGTCGAACGTCTGTCGGGTCGAGCTTATGGAATATAGGATCTCTAATCGATTCCTTTTGTCTAATGATCGTGGTCAGTACCAGGTTTTCATCTGAAGAGTATGATCTTTACACCGGTTTCTGTCGAGCGCGTCTCCTACGGTGTTGAATTTTTATCCGACGGTGGTGAGGCAGAGATCCGCCACAGGTACAAACCCGACGCCATGAAGCCGTGGGAGTCACACTCCGCGGCTGGCGGGGGGCAACCCGCCACGTACTATATCACTGGGTGACACCAACCGGCTCACCCCACTTCAGACGAAGCATGAGGGCCATTAGCATAGCTCCATCCGAAAAAAAAATGTGTTGAATTTCCAGGATGACGAGTACTTTTTTTAATAACAATCGACTTTTCTAAACTCACATTTAAGGTCACTCATCATAACAATCATCATCATCATCATCATCATCATCATCATCATCATTAGCCCTTATCCGTCCACTGCTGAACATAGGCCTCCCTCAATGAATACCAAGACGAAATAAAAAAATTCACCAAAATATCACAGAATGCGCGTTTGAATTCTTTAGAACATTTCAGAGTCTACGATATTCATAGCATATGTCTCCAACACCACATCTAGAATGCATTAATCTTCTGTCTTTTTCGAACCAGAATCTTCCATATCTCTACTTCATATAGGGAGATACCAGAACTTGTATTGATCTTATCTTTCCTCTTTTCTTCTATGATGATGTGATGTTTAAACGATTATAGCGTCTTTTACAATCGCGATACGCATTTTTTATTATAGCTGTAATTATTGCTATTTTTAGCTCAGGGAAATTTAAGAGTAAATTGACTTGGCATTCATTGAGGGAGGCCTACGTTCAGCAATGGACGGATAAAGTGATGATGATGATGTATTATAAATATATATATGATAAAATAAAAAATGCTATAACTCAATTTTGTTCGCCTTACATTCTTTCCTAAAATAATCCCTTGGTTTTATCCTTTCTAGCATCTTTCCTTCGGTCTGGTCTGGAGCAAGAGCATATTTTAAAAGATCGTGATAATCATTTGAGTTATGTAGCAGAAATAAACATAACTTAAGAATTTTATGTAAAAAATCTACAAGTCCTAGATCTAAGAGACCCCAGATTATATTAATCATATGATAATTTATATGCAGATAATTCTGCACCTGGCAGGATTCGAACTTACTACCGTTGCGTGAATCCATCGACCTGACCACTCTATAAGAAAATATTAATTTCATGATTCCACTTTATAAGGTTTGATATTTTGATAGATGCAGTTACCGAATTTCATTCGCATTCCCATTTTCACACCCTTTAAGAATTGTTTCAAAAAACTGCTCGACGCAACTTCACGTAAAAAGAAAAACACGAACCAATTTTAACACTAATGACTTCGATTTTGGCTCTACAAAGCTTTGTCAGACTTTTATAAACTGGAACTCATGCGGGGTCGAAATTCGTCCCTTACTTGTCTGTATCTATCTAGTTTTCATATTGTTTTCTTATGTTTACGCGAATTTCACTCATTATAATAAAACAACTTTTACGGATTTTATCGCGGTTTATTTAGGTTTTTGAAAGTGAAAAAAGTGAATTGAAGGCATGTGCAGTTTACCAACCCGCACTGGGCCAGCGCATTGGTGAACTATGGCCCATTACTCTCCTCGCCTGATTTCGAGAAGGAGACCCGTGTCCAGCAGTGGGCCATAAGGGGTTGATACTTTTACAATTAATTAACTGTGACAATAATATTATTATCTCACAGCATTAGTAGTTAGGTATGGGGAGTCAGTGAAGGCCAGACAATAGCCCGTTCTGCCGTGGTATGACTTAAATGCCGTTATCTACCAAATCATAGTTTTGAGTAAACGCGAAAAAACTATGATTTGTAATAGTACATAACGTATGTCGTTAACGGCAATATTTTAATTTTAATTTTTAAAACTAATGAAGATATTTTGATATCTTCATTAGTTTTAAAAATTAGTTTTAAAAACTGAAAATACAGATCGATAGAGAATTTTTTTCTCTATTCCTTAGTGTCAAAAAACGAAAATCGCCCAGATGTTGGATAACGGCATTTTAGTCATACCACGGCAGCGTTGTTTACCATACAAAAATCTACTATAAAATCCACAAAGCCTACAATACCTAAAAACATTATCATATTTAAATAATACGACTTTCAATGCTTATAGCAACCCTTTCTTTATCTCTCCAAGCATGCAAAATATTATCAAATTATTGCTTTAACATACGCAATCATTATAAAAATAATTGCGTACGGAATATAAAGCTTTTTATTACATTTTAGAAATATAATAGCCTAAGAAATTTAACATCGACTTAAGGCTAAGAACTCATGAAGCGGTTTTTCGCCGGCGTCGGTAGGGTTGCGGTTTTATTTTCAAACCTGCGTTATTTGCACGCAACCGTCGCAGTTGAGACCGTCACCCGCAAACGTAGCGGCTGATGATTGCGGTACGGGTGGTTGCTAGGCGGACGGTAAAACGTTCAATTGAGATCCAATCCCATATCCCATAGAACAAGGCTTTCATGCGCTAAAGTAATATAATGACATCTGAATGAAAATTAACTAGTTAGTATAATTACTATGGATCCGCAAACACCGCGCGCGGCAATCTCATCGCTTTGATAATAATAATATCTATGGACGCTTTCACACCACGTCAGTCTGGTGCCGTAGTAAGTTCTCGAAGAACTTGTGTTACGGGGGTACCAAACATAATATTATTTTAATACTTTTATGTTAGACATGTATTTAAGATTTTTATTATTTGATACCGCATAATTTATATACATCCATGACCCAGGAACGCAGAAAACTTTTTATTCCCGCGGCGGGATTCGATTCTGCTACCTCCGGCTAATAATGCTAAGGCTAATAATTGAGCCACAGAGCCTCAGAGGTCATTTAATTTTTTTTACTGAATATAAAATATGCATTCCACAGAAGCTTTGGGCTCGCGGGTGGGCGAGTTTGAATACCGCTTTGTGAGTTCTTAGCCTAAGCCTTTTATTTATTACTTGATCCTAGTTGTTTTTTCGTATTGTGCGCATACTTCCTAATTATTATCATCATTATGACTTGAGCCGAAGGGTCAGCTCAGGCCACGAAAGCCACACGCATTAAATATTATTGAAAGTGTGTCAGGGTATACGAAAAGTACAATTCGGTTCCTCCTATTTTCAAATTAATGCTAACAGTCTCCGCATAATAATGGCTTATCAAACCGCCATAACAAAGGGAAGGATTAAAAATCCCAGTGGGGAAGATAATCCGATTATTTGTATAAAAAAAGAGACATTTTTTAGTAATAAAATAATAAAAAGAGATATTTTTTTTTGTTATCTGCGTTCCCTATGTTTGTTCTTTTCTTTTAAAAACAGGCCATATTTTTGTGAAAGGTCGTAAACTTTAAGGCGCTTGATACGCTCTTACTGGCAATACAATGATATACAGTGACACTGGACTTAAACCTTGAAAGATCTTGATATCCGAAATGCCGCTCATTTTTTATTTATATAAAAAAAAATGTATAATTGTAAAAACTGTAGAGTCCGCCATGGTTTGTAAGAACAGTGTAAAAATACAAGACTAACATATTTACATCCAATAATCTCATTGGCGACAATTTTATCTATAGCTAACCCTAGGCCTCCTAACAATGTCAATAAAAAGAAATAAAAAGAATACCGACATCTAGCCACTCGAGTTGAATCTATAATCATGTTTGAGTAACTTATATCTGAAATGTTATTTAGAACTTTAACGAAAATCCTTTTAGCTAAACCTTCATTGTAAAATCTAACAATCAACCTCGGAAGGTAGTTCTAGAGTAACCCGCTAGGAGGCTGTGAGCTTACACTAAAATTCTTAGGCAGTAATCTAGTTCAACCCAACATTCATAGATGGCTCTATTTTGCCAATGGAGAAGGTTAACAGGCAGTGGAACCTCATGCTAAGTGGCTGTAACCCATGACAAACAATATGTGGATGTTGACACATGTTACAAATTCATGTAAAGCTATGTTTTACGTATGAAAGACAGTATTGCAAAACCTAAAATAACATTTTAAAAGTCTACTTATTTGTATTAAAATTTAGAAAAAATATTTAAAATGCGTTATTTATCATGCATTATCACGTGACTGTAAACGACAATATAAGGCGATGACGTCACTGACCATTGAGTTAAGTAAATATTGTCATAACTCACCTCACATAGCGCGAGGTCTTTATGAGGTGTGACGTAATGACAGCTTGGAGCGTTTTAACGGCAATTTTGAAAACTATTTTTCTTTATTTAATTTTTTGTTAAAATTGTACATATTTCTTTACAAGTCTTTTTTTCGTATTTATTTATGGCATATCTATCAAATTAAATCAATTTAAAAAATTAGCCCGTAGTGGTATTTACCGCGCCAACCTTATGCGCCATTTTGCCTTGGACACTCTACATAGAGATGATAGATACTCTTTCCCTCTAACCTCCCTTTAAACTACGCATACTACGCAGGTAACAAAAAAACCCATATCACTCGCAACATTTTTATTGGAATTCTACCATACATTTATACTTATATGATAAATATATAATGATACATATAAACAGGAATTTCTAGCTTAATAAATTCAGATCCACGTACAATCACAAACAAAATACTTTACAAAATACAGTTATATTTTATTAGTATTTATTAGTAACGATTTCTGTGTATTCAAATATGAAAAATGATTAAAAATGGCTGTGAATGTTACATATTGCTATATTTTAATGTCGATGCATGCTCTCAATTTGATCATAATATTGTATTAGCTTATTAGCTTATGTATTATGTTACAAAACATGTTTTATCGTTCGGTAATGTGTATCAATCATTAATACCAATCTTATAAAGTACTTGATGTAAAAAAAAAACAAATTTAAACCTTCTCACAAAATATTACAGTTACAGTTACATTAAAATAACAAACCATAAAGACTTGTAAAGTTGTTTTGTTTGCGACTGTATCGAAATTCAAAAATTAATCAATATAAATTAATTATCATTATATTGCAATAAATACAACTCTTAACACACAGTAGACTAATGGTTTATACCAGCCAGCACAGACTCTATTGCTGATGATAAAGGTTCGGAGTATTTTTACCTATGACAGTGTTATTTTAATTATAATATTATAATCAAGTGCTGGAATGTGGGTTGTCAATAAATTTTACAACTTCAGTTAAAACAGAATCACAGTTACATTAAAAAGAATCAAAATGAATTGACCCCTTCCACAGACAGAGACATAAACCCAGAGATAAAAATTATATGATGAATGTAGGTATCAAAAAAGTATGCACGGGAATAGTATATTTGTGATTTTAAATAAATCTGCTTTAATTACAGTTTAAATTATTTTCAATTTGTATGAACTATTAACTGACCTGGCTGGAAAAACTTTATATATTAATCAGATCTGACATAATATACTATATAATAATCACAACATTACATAAACGCTACATCTAGACAGGCAATGCTAGCTACCATAGTGCTAAAAATATGTGAGATGCCAAGCATTTTGTGCTTCACAATGA
Source organism: Lycaena phlaeas (assembly GCA_905333005.2). Classification (NCBI taxonomy): domain Eukaryota; kingdom Metazoa; phylum Arthropoda; class Insecta; order Lepidoptera; family Lycaenidae; genus Lycaena; species Lycaena phlaeas. The sequence goes on along the minus strand of HG995168.1, from coordinate 18,351,896 downwards.
AAATTTAATAAAACATAAATCACTATCGAAGTTATAAATTAATGGTTTTTTGACGTGACAACGTCTAATAACTCGATGTTACGGGCAGCATGCACGAAAAAGATGACGTCATGTCGCGTTCCGAAAGCGAGAGCGCGGCACGAACGAGAGAGGCATGATCGGCTTAAACGATCGGCTCAGTTCGGTTCGTGCTGCATGTAATGTTTGACGTTGTCACGTCAAACTACCGTCCGTAAACCGACTTTGCAGACAACCATTTTTTTTTATTTCGTAAAATACCTTTAACAATCAACACCATGTATAATAACACTTTAGAAATTCGAATGTTAAATTCAAGTACAGTGATTGCTTATCAAATGATAATCAACTTAGTTAAGTAATGCCGTTATTGATGAACGGACACTTAGCTTTAATATTAGAAATAGTCAGTGTTACCAGCAAACCGCCATTGCAATTTAAGGTACACAAAGTGATTTTCACTTATATAAATAAATGCCGTGGTCAGCTAAAAATAAATAACATAAACGATTATCCTAAAACAGAATTCACCTCGAAAACGAGGAAACAACATGATTGTGAGATATATTATTAATTTTAGTACTTTTAACAACCACGAACGCTACACATATCAATATATTAATTTTAAATGCACAAATAAAAATATTACACATCAATAGTAAGTCAAATTTAAAATCCATTTAGAATTTTTGGGTACAACCTTAGCGTTGACTTATTTTCATAACGTATTTTCTACCAGACAATAATCAAAAACACCATGATTTTCAAGTTCACCTCAGCCAAAGAATTTAGACGTACACAGAAGGACAGTTCTTATGAGCACTTTGAGGACAAACTCTGTGATGTTAACGTCCGCTTGGCGGCGTGAGGAGAGGGACACCGCGATGTCCCCAGCACATGAGCCTACAAGAGCGAGCGAGTGCGAACTGGGGACAGGTCCCCAATAAAGTCGGCACAAAAAATCCTTAAGAACTGTCCTTCTATGTGCGTCTGGATTCTTTGCCTAAGCCAAGGTTACATTGACATAATATGGTAAGACGAAAATAACAAAAGCCGTTCTACGGTATGAAACCACAAAATGACCACAGACAATCAAAAATTATACCAACACAAAAATATTTAACGATATAAATCTAATATCGGGATCACAATACACTTATAATGCGGATATTTAAATATATGTTAAACTATTAATACAATGGATTATTAATAATACATATAGAGCTATCGCAACATTATATTGGTGCCATATTGGTATAAAGTTGCCAGATAGTCGGGAATTGTCTGGATTCTCCCGACTTTTTTATTGATCTCCAGACTCCAGAAAAATCTCAAAATCTCCAGAAAACGGTTATTTCTAAAATTCTCCACCAAAAATAAATTAAAATTAATTTTCTTACTAATATTTTATTTCTCCCGACAACAATCCCCAAATCCCGACTATTTGATTTTTTCCCGATATTTTAAATACCTCATCTGGCAACCCTAATTCGGATAAACGCAGGAGATAGAAAGTGATAACTCTTGCATAGTTCTATCTCTTGCGTTTTCTTTTATCTAGGCGAACCATCTCCTCACCTATCGATTGAGGTTAAAGGTCATCAGGGCCTATAAGTCTAAACCTTTCGAAAAAACATTTTCTTTTTACTTCATACGTTTTACATTATTATTTGCTTGTTATGCTCTATATATACTTTACAATATTTAAAACGGGTACATATAATATCTAAGGATAAAATAGAACAGTTTTTTGAATATGAGTAACAATAAATTGTCTCTATTCAATAAATCTGTGGGACTCAGTTGTAGAGCTATACTAAAATACAGGTACATATTATGCGTTGCGTATAAAATCTAAACTACAACTAGAGAGGAATGTAATGAGGGCAGTTGAGAAAGAGGCAGTTAATATTAATTATATAAATTTTTGTAATAAATTTACACGATAAACCCTATAGCGAAGTCAGTACTTTTAAGAATATAAAAGAACATTTTGAAAAAAATGTAGTTGGCAAGAAGCATCGGAGGAAGGTTTTTTTTTTTCAATCTTATATTTTTCAGTCTTAATGACTCAAATGTGTAAAGATTGCCAACTATAAAAAAATAATTAAAAACAATTATTAGATTAAGAGCCTGTTTCACAATCTCCAGTTAAGTTTCCAATAGGCTATCGGCAACATATTTGACAGATACTCCATACTCTATCTGTCAAATATGTTGCCGATAGCCTATTGGGAACTTAACTGGAGATTGTGAAACAGGCCCTCAAAAAAATATTAGCATTGATATAGGCACTATAGGAGAAACTGTATAAAATTCACATGTTAAAAGTGTATTAATAATATGTAAAAAAAACGAAATACCTTTAATAAGAATAAATAATATACACCATAATAATATAAATCACAACAAAAAAACGCTTCTGGACATCGTGATAAAATAATATATTATTACATATAAAACATGTTTTTATATATTTTTCATTTCAGTCTTCAAAGCTTAGGGAATGGATTATGCTATACTAGATGAGGTAAATGTTGGATATTTGTGCGAGGCACAATCTAAAATTATAGAATGTGTCAAAAATTAAAAGTTTAAATCCTCATAGACAATACATGCCTTGCAAAGACAAAGCATTTTTTGTGACGGTACATCACTACACAAAACAGCCATATACATTTTTGACAAGACTTTTGATAAGATATTAAATTTTATTTTCATTAGCAACCTCGCGAATCGCTTAGTCTTTCCAGCAAACGTGTACGTGTACGCATATGCATACGTATAGATAGCACCGCCCTCCTGTCCAACACTGCATATGCGTACATATGCATGCATCAAACTACACATGCACCACCGCATTAGTAATCGTTAAGTAACGTTGCCTCGGTGTCGGGGGGGAACGTGCCTATATTGGGTGGTGGTCTTTAATTATTTGTGGCGGTGATGCATGCAAGTGTACGCATATCCAGAGTGAGGGGGAGGGTGGTGATGTACGCATGCATATGCATACACCTTTGCTATAAAGACTGCGGAGTTTGCAGAATTGCAAATTAAAATAAAATTTAATGCCTTACATAATGGAATTTCGCAAAATCGTGCCTGAATATTATATTAATTAAAATGTCTTTTTTATAATAGACACACACAATGTAGTCAAATAATTCTACTTAAATAACGTGATGCGATAAGGCGTATTTAAAGATGTGTTAAAGAACGCATCGATATCGTCTCAATACAAGAAGACACCGGCAAAGCAATCGACATGAAATATTCTTTAGACGACATAATTAACGTCTATAATAATTATCATATTTAACGACAAGAATTATTACTATAATTAAGACACTTATGATTTAAATGTAAATGGGAAAAATGTGAAATGTTTGAAATTGATAATTATATGTTAGTCCATATTTTTTAACGTTTTTACACAGCAGCGTTGAAGCGCCATAAAATCTTTTTTTTTTTACCATATACGTGACTTGACAAAACCGGTACAATAGTCAATTTATTTTTTCCCCTGAATTAAACGATTACGATACACCTATTTAGTATTGCTATCATAAAGATTAATTTCTAATTGCTTTTTTTTATTGCAAAAATACGTAAATTACTTTGAACTCATCAATCACAAGCCGTGTTAATGTTTTGATGACGCAATCAAAACCTTATCTAATAACATTTATAAACGCACTTTCACGATAAAGTAAAACATCTACTTTGAAATAAATACAGGTATCACAAATAACTACAAATATTAAATATCCCAAGTACTAAAATACTGATAATATACATATAATATTTGAAATATATTATATTATACTCATTCTAAATTGTTATATTACTTTATAAATGTGATTAATATATTAATTATTATAAAATATTTTCAGTTGTAAACACTGTTTTATACTTGACACAGGCAGAATGTAAGACATTTGACTTTTGGCCAATTTAAAAAGACATTATTGTCGGCTGTAAGAATATTTTTTCAAAAAAAAAGTGTTGCCAATCTCTTTACTAACATACCAATAATCTCCTAGTATTAAATACGAATAAATTATAAAAAGAGACAATAACATTAATAGTTTACTACATTATTACGCAAATTATGATATTTTTATTTTAACAGACTAAGTACAATGTACTTTTAAGTATACAGGGTACAATACACATATAGACAAATTGGGTTTTAAAATGAGAATTACATATTAACAATTAATATTGCAATATTGCGTCATATTCATACAACTTATCTTTAAATGTCTGGACTGAATGTTTTAAATTAAAACATGAAGAATGAAATAAGTAACTCAAATTCCGTTCATTCGAATTTTAAAATTTTTTAAATATAATAACTAGGTATCTATTTGTATATCAAGAGATAGTCTATGGTTTATTCTATTTTTGTAGTAAAATGGTGGCTAAATTTGGAATTATTAAGGAAAATATTAAAAAAAAGTTCAGTCCAGTACCTAAATTGCTGTCGCAAACATAATATTAATTCAGGGCTTCCTTACCAAAAGGCAGCACGCACTCAATCCGGTGGAAATCTTAGCTAGTTCCGAAAAACAAATCGATCGTCTTGCGAAATCGATTTTTTCGCAGAACACCTGAAAAATATTCATCATATTTTAGTATTATTTATTTAACATTAAAAGTACAAATTTAATCTAAATAATATTATAAGCGCGAAAGTTTGAAATTTTTGATATTCGTTGCTCTTTCACGTTGAAAAGCTACTGAATGGAAGAAATGGCTTTTGATAAAAGTTTACAAGTTTACAATTTCGTAGCTATAATTTAATCCCGTACTCCCAAGGGCTTGGGAAGCAAGCGAGTAAAACCTCGGGGCGCTGCTAGTTTAATATAAATAGTACCCGGATGACAGAGCATTGCTCGGTAAAGTTGATTATTGAAAACACGAATAAAACGATATTTTCAAAAAAAAATATCCTAACTTTATCGATTTATCGCCCCCGAAACTCCATGTATACTAAATTTCATAAAAATCGTTGGAGCCGTTTCCAAAATTCAGATTATTAATATACACATATATATAATTATTGCTCGTTTAGGTATAGGTATAATATATTATTAGGATGTGGTTTAGCGTATTTTCTATTGTATTGTATTCTATCACAATATTATACATATTTTTTTTTTAATTTTAAATCCTGTATGCGTATATGCTACGTAGGTATTGACGCTAGTATTACACATACAATACACTACACAAAATAAAATGTCCATATTTAATGCATTGTGAATGTCTACTTAAAGCACTCACTTTAAATGATTCAGGTATTTCCTCAATGGCCCGATGTATAAGCGTTCCGTTGACATAAAGGCAATTAGCTGCCTCATCTTCTGGCACCGTCAGGGTTTGATAAGAAAAGGTCGCCTCTCTCTCCATCCTCTTTAGTACCTCTTGGGCCTCTTTACTCGCACCCACGCATAGTACATCCTCACCTGCCACCGTGATATATTTCTTAAGATGTTTAGCTCCTTTGGATAGCTGGAAAAGAGAAAAAAAATACAAATCTTCCATTTATATATGGGCTAACATTGAGTTCTCTTTTCTTCCTTATGATATCAACCTTTTTATCGACTACTGAAAATCGGCTTTTTCAATTAATGTCAAGATGGCCAGTCCTACTACTCGCATCAGGCGACTAAGACTGACCACCACTGAGAGATGGATGTCCCGCATCAGTATCGATTATTGATAGGTCGACCGACTTATTGTCTTCTCTTTGCTTATCTTTTTTATCTACGATTATTCTTTAAACGGCACACATATTTTAAATGATTTTTTTTCTGTTTTCAATGTGTTTTTTTTTTAATTTTGCACATTTAACTCGAATCGATGACAATGCAACAATCAGTTTCTTATCTTTACCGAGTCGTTCAGAATTCACGATTTAGGAAAATGATTAATAGGACTTCAGTGTATTCCCGTGCTGTTTAATAGCTTTTGTGTTTTGAAATATAAATCTGAATTACATTTATTTGTAATGTCTATGAAATTCGTAAAATTCTTACCTTAATTGGAGTGCAGGGGAATTCGGGAAATGCTTCGGCCACTGCGCTGGCGCCGGCTTCATTACTACTCTCTGATATACCAACGAAGAATTCTCGACCTAAAAAAACATGGTTAACATTATGTATATCTCTCATAGAACTGAATGGGTAAGCAGATCACATTAAGGATCATCCAAAAATTACGTCACACTTAAGGGGCAGAGAGGTGGTGGACTAGGCGTGTCATCGTGTGACAAGGGGGTTGGATGGGTCCTGGTTTTTGTGACGCCACATTTCCACATCGAAATGTCTTTTAATATAACACGAATTATAAACTAATAATGAAAAATAAATTAAAAGTACTTTCAATTTGTAACAATTGCTAAGTATGTGACGTCACACTGGGGGGTCTCACAAGTGTGACCAATTGTGACAATGACGAGGGGGCGGTCAAAATTTTAAAGTTGGTTTATTATTATTCGGTCTTAATTTATGTTGTTGTGAACAATAAAAATATTTTTCTTTCTTTCTTCTTTCTTTCAAAATATAAAGTTCATGTGACATAATTTGTGGATAGCCATCTTATTATTTATGAAAGCCTCATAATGTGATCTGCTTACCCATCACCCAGCATGGTTCATTGGTTAGATAATAAGTTTAGATTGTGAAGGGCCAAATGATTTGTTTGTATATTAGTAAAGTTATAAGCCGTTTTTGTAATTTATATTACATGAGTCTTTTCTCTTTTTATTTCATTCCGTAACCAACCAAATTATTTTGTATATTTATTGTACTATGTGTTTGCTTATTCTGTCATTAACAAAACAACAGCACTTATCGTGACTGTTCTATCTCCTAAGACCAAACTGTATTTTGTTGAATGATTAAGTACGCTACGAGTTATTTGCTGCAAGCCCTAGTTTTCCAAATCAATAGAAGTGTAATCATACACTTGTCTGTAGAATCTCTGATCAGTTCACTTGATTATATAAATACAAGCAACCAGCGGTTTTACTCGCATTCCTCCCATTCTTTTCAGAATACTGATGTAAAGCATAGCCTGGTACTTGGAAAAATGTAACTTCCTAATAGTAGAAGGAATTGAAAATCATTTTAAGTTTGAGTTGAAACGTCACAAACAGATCAAATCTACAAAAAGGAAGAATAAATAAACAATAACTTTAATTACGATATAATACTGACCAGTGAACAAAACATCTGAACCGACAAGCTTTGCCTCCGGATCGTTAACTTCCACAACTGTCTGACCCAACTCCTTTTGCATTGCTCTCTTAATGGATTTGATCTAGAAAATTATGATCACAATTAAGTATATTATTTTAATTTCCATGATGATAGATTACTTTAGTGGGGGCCACCTTCATGACAAAGGTCGAACCTTCAACAAGATGGTATGGCTATGTCCATGCAGTAGAGAGAAGGCCTTTTTCCACAATATACATATCCACAAATATATTATATGTACTATGCCTTAGCTTTTGTTGTATAAGTATATACAGTGCCTTGGTAAAACAACATATGGAGAAGTTTATAATCCGGACTTCTTATAAAATTAGGAGAAGAGACTTCTTATAAAATTAGGAGCTGGCGTTCCACATAAACTAGTTTCCACATTTCAGTTTCCTAAGCGATATGACAAAAGAGTGTTTATTACATTGTTATGCTCTTTTGATATTAGCCGGTATGTGTTGTAAGACGTAAGTATCCAGCCTGTCAAGGCATGATATATTTTTCATCATTACAATCATTATTGTTACTGTACGGCTCTATCAAAAATATATGCAATAACAACTTGGTAAACCTAGAATAAATATAAACGGTACAACATTAATTATTATGTAATGTATTATAAGCATGGTATTAAGCATAGTAATTTATAGACTATACCAGTGGCCGGACAGACGGATAAAAGCTAATGATGATGATAGACTTGAAAAAATTACCTACACACCCACTCACGTCAATAGGCAATAAAACAGTCCTATGTGAAATAAAAGCCTTGAGACAAATTATACATTGAGGTCACCAATAAACAAATGTGACTTTATTAGGTTAATTAACATAATGAAACTAGCAATAGCAACTATTAAAACTAAAGACTTTTAAAACCATTGTACTTTGGTAATGTCACTGAATCACTATTTATTTGATTGTACATTTTTGGTAATGTAATTTTATTACAATTGGCAATTTATGATAAACATTGGAATTAGATTAACTAATATCATCACTGACCTCTGGTTTTTGGTATAACTATATTAGTATTGATGAAATTTAAACTATCATTTGAGTAAAAAAACTTATACAGTCAACAATCGCATGCACCTTCCATAGCTAATTCTTTGCAGAGTTTTAATGGTGAAGCAAGAGATGTGTATGTACAAAATTGTCTGATTAAAAAGGCTTTTTATTGAAGTCAAATTCCACTATGCAAAGACTATATTATTATAGACTTAATTAGATATTTTTGATGGGAATATATATATTTGAGAACATCAGATAAAGTATATGTAAATATTAATGAAATTTATATGTGAATTGTATTGTGTTTGCAAAAAAAAATCTAGAAAACTATAAATTATAAAATTTATGTTTCACTAAATTGTATCCAAATTTAAGGCTTAATAAAAATTCAACTGCAATAAATATAACAGGTATAGGGTTGAGATGAAAAATAAAATTTATGGATCATTTTATAAACAAAATCTAGAAAAATTTGAGTTTCAAAAGGCTTTTATATTACATAGGATCAGTTTAAGTAAAAAACAATGATAAATATACATATATTTATAATAAATACACATTTAATAGGTACAGATGTCAGTCATGTGTATTGTGTAATTTTTATATAATACTCATGACATTGTTTGGTGTACTTATATCTCATCAAGAATATTTTTTTGGCATCTAATCGAGTATTCAACATGGATGGGCCACTGCTCTGATATTGTCTTAATTAACCACAACTAGTTTTTAATTTTTAATAAAGTATATATAAAAAAGTAAAGTAAAAATCCTATAAGTCCCACTGCTGGGCGCGGGTCTCCTCCTTGGAAATCAGGCGAGGAGGGTAATGGGCCATAGTTCACCAATGCGCTGGCCCAATGCGGGTTTGTGAACTTCACATACCTTTCAAAGATGCATGCCTGGTCAGATTGAAAATCTGACCAGGCATGCAGGTCTCCTCACAATGTTTTCCTTCACCGGTGAGCGAGTGATGGTTTTGTGTTTGGGGGTGCACTTAGAAATTTAGAAAAATCCATTTCAAGGCACGCACAGATGAGTCAGTTTCAAATCCGGAGCCTCTCGCATAAAAGGCATAGTTTATCCACCACTGGGCCATCGTCGCTCAAAAAGTATATATAATTTTTAAATATTATACCATTTCAATGAAGAAACAAGATATCACATTCTACAAGTGGAAACCTAATGTGTTAGGAGTTAATTTCGGCGGCCACATATTTGTAGCATGTCTGTTTGCCCTGGTTACAGATTGTCATCAATCATTTTTTTTAAGGCTTTGAACACTTAATGTGCCCATGTCTGCCTTATAGGTACAATCTCCTATACCTACTCAACAGACATATTAATGAATTTATACAGGGCTACAGCCTCTGAAGCCAGAGTCAAAAGACAACAACTAATACTTTATGCACACTTACCAAGTGACTTTCAGAATCCGATTTGGGTTTTGGTAATAGCACTATCCCATGGCACACGACCGCTATGTCTTCCAGAACAACATTCTCGGGGAAGAACATATTAGATCCCAGTTCGACTAACTCTAGATTTAATTCCGTGAGAAGCCTCAAATAACAATCGTATTGTCGTCTAGCGTCATTACAGTCGGCTCTATCAGTAATTCTTAAAGGTGTAACTTTTCCAACAACAGCGTGAGTGTATTCATGCATTTTAAAGTCCATTTTATTGAGTACGACGACGATATAGTATCAATATATACTCAAATATAGAAATATATTCCAACGATTTCTAACACATATAAGGCGGAATAAAAGTGATATTTAAAATATTTTATACAAAATACACATTTTTTAAAACTAGAATTATTACATTATACACAACCGCATTAGAATTTAATTTTGGGGATATAGTAGTGACTCGCACTTCAAATTAACATTTAATATATTTCTATAACCTGCGCGACTGGTTTAAACGTAACTTTGATGTTCGCCTGTGATGTTCGCAGTTCGGAATTCGCATTGAGCATTCGCATTGTCTATGTCTAAGAGTAAGTACCTATAGAGATCGTCATAGCGTGACCGCATAAGAAACAGCAATATTTTTTGTCAGTGTGACCATATAGGGGAATTTTCCCTATATGGTAGGTAATTAGGGGAGTTTATGTAAATGTACGTACGACAACAGCCCGAGTTGACCACTTTGGACTTTTTACTATTAAATATAAATTTAATTTTTAATATTTATTAGGTATCATATTATATAGTTTCAATAATTTTACTACAATACTTGTTGCAACCTCTTCATAGGTACGGTAAGTTTTGTGTGTCTGTATGTTTTTATTACATATTAGGCAAACGACCAATCAGATCACCTGGTGGTATGCTATGTCACTAGACTAGGGAAATGAATACTTGCGACTTGCGATATTAATAATACTATTTATAAATTCGGACACTCTTACTTTTTATCTGAAATGTTTATACTACGCTAGAGGGTTCTTTTTCGGTAATAGAGATGGTTTTTCTCAGTACAAGGTTTTACATGTAAGTGAGTAAGGTCAGGTTAAACTGTAAATTTATATGCTGATCTGCAACCGTGTGCACATTATAGTATAATTTATTTGCAATAAAAATAAAATACATTTTTTAAAATAATTTGTATATCATATACTGGCCTTTAAATAAAACTAATTTGGTATGCAATTCTCTCTTCGCTTTGAGATGTTTTTTTCATAATAAAATGAATTCTCACCTCAAGATATCTAAGAACACTTGCCTTAATTACCAACGACAGATGATTGTCGAGTGGACTTTGTTCCAATACGTGATTCCTTAATTTCGCAAATACATTAGAATCAACAAATTTTTTAAAAACATTGTCAATCAACTTTGGCAGGCCATTTTTATTATTAAAATGAGCATTACCACGAGTGATTAAAATATGTCTCAGAGATTTTTCTAGAATTCCTACCTTACCTACATGCAGTAGGCAAACTTTTATTACTTTTTACTTTGATGACCTCTATGGCTCAATGGTTAGCGCGTTGGCGCTCAAGCCGGAGGTTGCGGGTTCGAATCCCGCCAGGGAACAAAAAAGTTTTCTGTGTTCCTGGGTCATGGATGTGTATTATATAAAAAAAATCTTAAATTTAAGAATTAATACAAAAAATATTAAATATATGTATTTTCCGTTGTCTGGTACCCGTAACACAAGTCTCTTCGAGTACTTACCACGGGACCAGATTGACGTGGTGTAAAAAGCGTCCATAGATATTATTATTATTACATCTTGAGATGGATAATGCAATCCACCAAAATCTCTTTTTTGAATAAAACTTCTATAATTTATTCTAATTTATAAAAATTGAGAAACAATCGGCAATCGCGGATAGACATTCCTCACACTTTATTGCTATTTTATTTACTTTACTGCTTCTATTTTTTTGGTATGAAATGTTTTATTTAATGTATTTTATAACATTTTACCAGTATCAAGTAACTCAATACATTGAATTAAACTTAAAAAATAATAAAAGTGGCAATTTCTGTTACTGTAAATAAGTAAAGGAAATTTAAGACGTAATTAAATTATGTGTATTGACATACCAAGATATTGTTAGCATTATAAATATTTGTTTTTATCTCCATCTCACAACTGAACAACCTGTTTTTTTAACAAGGACAAAAGAAAATCCGTAACCGTAAGGTAAAAAAAAATCACATCATGGCAACACTACACCTCGAACAATTAAAGGTTATGTTTTAATTAATTGTTGAAATTCTACATGTAATCGATATTTAATGAGTTACAACAAGTTGAATTTAAATTAAAACACGACATTATAATCAATTTATTACTACATTCATAATATATTTTCACATTATTAAACAACTTACGAGTGCAATGTTAATCCATCAATTTTTGTTCACTGCGGCTTTTACACCCTAAAATTTTACAACTCACCACTGCGCATTAACTCAATTCAAATAAATCGCAATAAATCACTGTTTCAAGTTGTGTAAAACTATTAAAATCTCCGAAAAACAAATACGTACGTATTTGTTTGGCAAGAATACACAGTTTGCCAAACAAAATATTTAGTCACGGTGACAGGGACAAAAGAAAAATATTCTGTCTCTGTTTCTTACACTAAAATTATAACTTGTAGTCTCACTCTAACTCGTGACGTTTAAAATAGGACGACCTCTGTAGGTATTTACTCTTAGGTCTATGTAAACTATGTAAAGAGGCATCCGCACGCTTGGCAACACTCGGCAAACTCTCACAAATTCAAACGTGTGGCATACAGAGTTTATTTATCTGAGTTGCGTGGGTTTGCAAGGGTTTGTGGCCGATCCGACTAGTGTCAGTTTTGTGCACAAATCTATAATATTATATATCAAATTTATAATATTATATATTATATTTTATACTCCTTGGTCTATGTCATGAAGACGAATGATTGTCGATTGATCGTTTTGAGTTTCGGATCGTCATCACGGAGTTATGGAGACCAAACCTGAGAGTCCAAACGTAATGTTAAACCATTCGTTTAAAGTCGCAATTTCAGATGACAGCATTTTGTCGGTAGAGCATTCCTTCTTTAATAAGTACTCGTTTAAATCTTTACGCGGGAAGTATTTTGGCGCTGATTGGTCTGCTCGCGGGAAGTACTGTGCCACTGATTTGCCCGCTACATTAGCATCTGTAACCAACCGATCGTAGCGACTGCGCTACGATCGGTTGGTTACAGATGCTTGATGCGACCAGATCTTAGTTCTTTTTTCTGCCACAGTCTGCAGTGGCAGAAAAAGAACTAAGATCTGGACTTATAACTGTCTACCTATGTGAATACTATGGAAAAGCCACGGAAAAGCCCATATCGTTCGGACTCGTTATATCTATACTCCGTAGTTCTCATTGAAAACACGGATTGAGGCATGGACTTATACTTACTAGTTACTATAAATAAAACGTTAAACGACATTTTCTAAAAATAAATCCTAAATATATCGATTTATCGCCCCCGAAACTCTAATAATAAGGTAAAAATAAAATAATAAGGTAAGGTAAGGTATAAGGTACGATGCGGTACGACGGTAAGGTACGATACGAACGACGATGGTCCAGTGGTGGACGGACTCGGCCTCTTATGCAAAAGGTTCCGGGTTCGATCCTGACCCCCTGTGGTATCTTGAAGTGGGTTTTCTAAATTTCTAAGTAACCCTAACACTTCGCTCACCGGTGAAGGAAAACATCGTGAGGAAACCTGCATGCCTGATGAGATTGAAAGTCTTTGAAGGTATGTGAAGTTCACCAACCCGCACTGGGCCAGCGCATCGGTGAACTATGGCCTATTACCCTCCTCACCTGATTTTGAGGAGGAGACCCGTGCCCAGCAGTGGGACATAAAGGGTTGATACTTTACTTTTTAAGGTATAAGGTATAATATCTATGGGCCCCAAGGACCCATAGATATTATATTAATATTTCCTGAGATGAAAAGGGGAAATCTTATTCGAGCGACTTAAAAAAAGGCTTCATAACCATCATCCTTTATCGAGCGGATGTAGGATCATAATATATCCTATTTTTTAATAATAAGTAAGCACACTAGCTTAAGCGAGAGGCTTCGGGTTCGATTCTAACACCCTGCGGTGCCTTAAAATGGATTTTCTAAATTTCTAGTGTACCCTAAAATAAGACCATCGCTTGTTCACCAGTGAAGGAAAACATGAAGAAACCTGCAGGCATGAATGCCTGCAAACATGCTGATATTAAAGTTTTTGAGGGTATGTGAAGTTACCCAATCGCATTGGGCCAGCGCCTTAGTGAATTATTGACCGATAGTCGATACGTTCCTAGCCCGATTTCGAGAAGATCTGTGCCCAGCAGTGAGATTATGTATTTTATGAGTTGCTACATTACTTTTTTTTTAAGATCATTCATAAAACAGAGTCATGGGTACGTACTTAATGGTGAATTGTGTGGAGGTGGATAGCAGATTGCAATGAATCACTAAAAATAATTTCAAAAATAAACAAATATCATATCTATCACAATCAGCGTGACAGTAGGTATATTAAAGGTAATCAGACTAGATTTTTTCATAAGAACGGACGAGACAGTTTATTATACAAGATGACTATCTGGACCAATTTGCTTGAACTACCCGTTTACTTTAAGTTTGCCGCCTTGACCGATATGACATCATCATCAATAAATCGACGAACGTCAGCTACATCCACGAAAAAACATGACATTTGACACGAAAAAACATTGCATCCTGACATGTAGATACGTTACGGAAGTCAAATACAAGTCAATACAACCAAAGAATTTAGACGTACATAGAAGGACAGTTCTTATGAGCGCTTTGAGGACAAACTCTGCGATGTAAACGTCCGCTTGGCGGCGTGACGAGGGGGACATCCCGATGTCCCCAGCATATGAGCCTACGAGAGCGAGCGAGTGCGAACTGGGGACTAGTCCCCAATAAAGTCGGCACAAAAAATCCTTAATATTTGTGCTTCTATATAGGTACGTCTGAGTTTTTTGGTACAACATAGAGTAAACTGCAGTACAATTTTAATACATGCTTAATACAAATTTCTTGGAATATGAAGACATATTACAATTCAGCAAAATTAAATAAGTAGTCCACACAATTTCGTTTCATCAATTTTTTAGTATAACTATAATGTTGTCACTAAGGTTGTCACGTTAAACATGCATCAAACTATCGTCCATAAACCGACTTTACAGACAACCGCTTTTTTGGATTCGTCTCGGTCACGAATAACATAATAATATCTAAAATAAAATCTTAGTTACTCCCTAGTCGCGCCTAAAGAAGTTTTACTTAAAAAAAAACACAGCTTCCTATAATGCAAAATAGGTGGGGGAACCACGAATCGATCGCCGCGCGTAGTATCATGGCTAGATGCACCAGGAACTTTAGACATTTTGCATTTAAAAAAAAAAAACATGCATCAGGAAACCTCCTGCGTAATCAATAAGCATGTTTGTTGTAATAATATTATTACAACAAACGTGCTACACTCACGTAATAATATTCATACTCTAGGAAAACTTGTAGATATCATTATAATCAGCTTTTATCCATTCACTGACCACTACTGAACAAAGGCCTCCCTAAATGAACTCCCAGGCTACTGATAATTTAGACTTCTAGATATTATAATAATATAATTTTTAGACTAGAGAATATTAGTTAAGTTGGTAGATGATCTCTGAGCGGTGGCCGGTCCGTGTTGGATGTAAGTGGCAAAGGATCGGTCGTCTAGGCATACATTAAGAGTGGCCTATGTTTAGCAGGGCACGGATAAGGGCTGATGATGATGATTATATTAGTTTATAGCGTGCATATTTGTATCAGGATTAACTAGTTTGGCCTAGGCTAAACCGGTTTATCCTATCAGGCTTAGGATAAGTTACTTTGGACTAGAATATACTAGTTCCCCACCACGGTTCAGGCCTTGACATGGCGATGGGGCTCAGTAGCCCTGGGTAAACAACACCTTGGGCGAAGCGAATTGAATCGAGGGGGCTCTTCGTACCCCTCTTATAAGAGGAGCCGAAAGAGCAGGGGGCAAGGATGGTAACCTCGTCTCTCAGTTGGGACCGACGTTGGGAGGGGTTGTTCTGTGGAGATGGCGTCGGACCCCTGACTAGCCGTCGAAGTGCCCTGTTGCTTGTAGATCCGGGGCACCTCACCAAAGGCGGCATTGATGGCACTCGCTGGGTTTCAGTGCGACGGGTTTAAAGAAAAAAAAGGATATACTAGATAATCCTATCGCGTATAAGAAGAATTAGTTTATCCTTAAGGCAAAACTAGTTTCTCCTGAAATCGGGTTTAGCAACACGATGACTCCTGATTCTGAGAAGTATAGCTAGTAGGTACTTATATTATTATGATATAAGCTACAGGTTCTTTCTGATCTTTTCCCCAATAATGAAGACGATAAATTCGAGGAATCTAGGTATAATTAAAAAACCAATACCACATAATATAATCATAATATATTGAAATACTACACATTTAATGTTTTTCTAACACCTCACTTACAATGTATAGAAACAAAGTTTTAAGCCGAATAAAATTATTAATGTTTGTACATATAAGTATCTAGTATAAAAATTGGACACCTTTAGACTTAAATGCCTTATAAATTAAAAATGTATAATAATACAGGAATGAAGGTTAATATAAATATAAAATAAAGTTATAACCCTTAATAATTAATATACTTATATCTTTTTAACAAATGGCTCAAAGGCCAATGCTTAATCAAAGTCGTCTTGTTAATAGTGGCAATTGCATATTGTGTCCGTGGCGATATAATATTATAAATTATAATAAAACATTTTCTGATTCAATTCTTTAACCTTTAGCCTCATCATATTCGTATTATGTTAAAACTTTATAAATACTAAATAAACATAATTAGAAAATCGACATCGTAAACACAGATATTACATTATCTTACTTAATATACATTCTCCTGAATATAGAACATAAATTATCTAATTAACAAATTTAAGTTTTATAAAAAAACCATAAAAACATGTAATAAAAATATACACGTACATTTTTTATTTAAATTACAAACAAGTATATTACATTATAAATATGCTCCAATTTTAGAAGCATTGTAAATAAATCCCTAAATAAAAAATCAAAAGTTTATTCGTTTCTTTTATCAGACTAAATATTTTTTAGTCTGAGGTATTTATATTACTTGATTTAACCAGAAATTTTTGGATGCTACCCTAAAGCGTGCTTCCAATTTCAACATTTCTCTTACTTTCGTTCCTGTTCCTGTGACAAGTCTGAACAGTCACAGCTTACGACACAATAATGGTCGGTTTATACAGCTTAAAGCTTGCAAAAATCTATAAAACCATATTCAGCCAACCCTGTTCTAGCACATGTAACATTTCAAACTCTTTTTTTCTGCCTAGCCTTTTCCCAAATATATTTGAGGCCGGCTTCTATTCTAACAGGATGCGGTTGAGCGACTGCCTCCACCACCCAGTAACTTGGTAACACTGGTTGTCACTTTCGGGCTTCAGACGACCTGTATAATATCCAAGTGATGCGGGACCAACCGCTAATCGTGTTTTCCGAGGCACGGAGGAGTCTCAGTATGCAAGGGTGGTCACCCATCCATGGACCAGACCCAGCAATTGTAGCTTTACCGGATGTGTCGTGCGGATCGGTCCGCTCGGCTTGTTATTACTTAGCTACGAGCTGCTCATGTCTCCCACCTTCATATTGTTCTTCAAATGGTCAGTTTTTGAAAAAAAAAATATTTTTTTGGTGGTTCTACCCAAGCTTTAGACTTCTTGGTCATAGAAAAATATACCAAAATGTTACTAATGTGCCACAAATAAATAAACATCTAAAAAATAGCATCAAGGCTTAAAATATAGTATCTGTAATCTTCATTATCCTTAATCAGTAAACTGCAAATTTTGTTGCTTTGACTTATATTACAGTATACAAAAAATTAAGCAACATATAGCTTATGTATGTTACAGTATGTTAATGAATACTAATTAATGACTTAATATCTAGGAATATTTCATTACTCTAAATTTCTATAAGTATGTAAATAAATTCAAAAAAAGATTTTTTTACAAAAATTTTGATACAAAATATTGTTCTCACATAAACTTAATATTAACTTTCAGTAACTTATTATATATTTACTGATAATTTTTTTTGTCTTTTTTGGTAAAACATATTTAATCAATTTATAAATGCTTGGAAATATTTTATTTCCGTTGTTTGTAAATTCGTCATTACTTATTATTTATAATAAAATACTACTATTATTCATAAAGTACTATATAAAATAGCATAATTATAAATTTGTATTACTCTGTCGACCAAGCCCTTATTAATGTATAAATTATTAAAAACAATTGTTCTGCTGCTTGTTTATTTATGATATGAATGTCAATTGAGAATAATCTTTTTGTTAAATCTTGTCTATAAAAATGCAAACTTATACCACATACTCCTAAGTACTAATACTAAAGCTTAAAAGTACACAATTTATAGATTATACATCATAATATAAGATATTATTAAGTATATGTAATACGGCTTCGAAGCTACAACATTTGACTGCACAAGTATTATTTCAACACATTCAGATTTTTAATTATGTTCTAAGAATTGCTTATAAACAACTTATTTTTTTACTAGAAGATAAAACTGTAGTGAGAATCAATTTTTGGAATTGGACAATGGACTCTTACAGAACTATACTTATAATTAAAATTTTACTATGTATACAGCATACTTATTATACATTATTGATTATACTATCCAATTACTTTAGTCCTCTACTTAATTTAGTGTGTATAAATGTACATGCAGTACAATTTTAATTGTATTGTTAAGTCCTATGTTAATAATATATTGGGACAGCTTCACACTACCATTTTATCCCAAACTAGACAGTGCCTCTATTTTGGCAACCAAACAACTGATGCATACTTATATATCTTATTCTAAATACATACATATTTAGTATAACACCAAGATACAGAACAAGTGATCATACTATAAACAAAATTTGTCCTGGGCTGGAATGAAACCCACATCCTTCTGATTCAGAATTCAGGGTCACTAACCACTAGACCAACAGACCAGTCAAATAAATATTGACAATTTCTTTAAATATGATAATGTAAAATGTCTAAGATTAATATCCTATGGGCTTACATAAAATATATTAACATGTAAATAAAATCTTTAACATATATTACAAAAAAAAATACTTTCGTAGACAAAATAATTAAAAATAATTTGAATGGAGTTACAATCTCTCTCTCTCTTCCTGGCTATGTGTCCCACATGATGGTGGGGTCAGCCTTACTTATCAAACTCCTCCACTTTGCTCTATCCTTGATGTCATCTTCGGAAACATTGTATTTTTTTATGTCGGCTCATAACACATATGATACAATAATTTTAAAATTTAAAAACAAACTAATGTTGATAGAAAACTTAGCACTAACATTAAGAGTTCTATGTATATATAACATTGTCTTGTCGTAACGTTTTATTTACTCAAAGTGAATTTTCAGAAGTGAATCTGTGAGCGAATGACACTACTTGTCATAATATGTTCCTCAAATATCTTCAGAGTTTTGTAAAGTAATCAGGCCTTGATATTCCATTTCTTTGTACATAACATCTTGGTTTAATGTATGCAAGATATCTTGGAATCTTTGTCTGAGAGCCATGTTTTCCATTCCAGCTATCTCATGTTGTGTTCTTTGTCTACGTTGTTTCAGTTCTTCCAACTCTTCACGTACTTGCTCAATTCTCAGTGACATGTTGTCTTTCGATGTATCTTGAGATTGATAATCACCATCGTCATCAGATGAAATATTTCCACTGGTGACTGTGGATGTTACAGTTCTGTTTGGGTTACTGGGTCGTTTTTTAGTTTGACTTTGACTTTGAGATGGATTAAACATTTGAGACTCAAACTGTATGGGGAATGTATCTCTTTTTGAGGAACCATCTAATGCAGAGTTATCAGACAATCTGCCATCATATGCAGACATTCTAGTATCCTCAATTTCAACATTAATGTTATCCTCTTCATTATCACTGTCACTGACTGCACCTCCAAATATGTCAACAACATTTGAGGGATCTGGATTTTTAGCCTTAGCAGCAGCTTGTTCCTTTTTGCCTTTTCCTTTTTTCTCTGATTTACGTGGTGTCTTTACTGTTTCAGGTTTGATGTGTTCATCTTCTTCATTGATAACTTCCCACGTAACCTTCACGGCTTCATTGTCAGCCCTCAGCAATCTTTTAACTTCCTTTTCAATTTCTGGTGCTTCCACACATTTTTTCTTTAATGTCTTTCTAAATCTTCTTTTTCGAACATTTTTAGTGGGGGGAGTTATACCATGCGGCCAAAGGAACTTCTTGTCTACCTTATATGGGTCTTTTTTCTTATTTTTTGCTGGTGACTCTTCCTCCGCTGGTGCTTGGTCTGGTTCTTCTTTGCATATCATCATTTGACATATATCGGCAGTTTTATAGAAACTTTTCGTATCAATCGTCTTCAAAGATTCGATTATTGTTGGTAAATCCACGATTTTAGCGTGCATCAGCCAGTGATCAAACCGAACTTCGCCATTCCTCATATCATTGTCAACTTGAATATTTAAGCGGTTTTTCAGATTTTCACCAGATCTGAGCGCTCCTCGGAGAACTTTAGCTGGTTCTTCAGGTAAACGAAGAATGAATTGTGATTCCAATTCCGTTGGATATTCGGGTTCTCGTTTGTCACGATTCATTTTTAACAAATTCACTTTCACGATTTTACAGTAAACTATTAAATGTCTTTACACTGCCACATAGTTTCACAGAATAGAATGTCTGGACCTAAACAAGTCAGTCAGAAATCAATAATGAACGAAATTCACACACTAGTGATTAGAGTAAATATATATTACTTGTATCATGTATGTAAGAGGCAAGCGCAAACAAGTCATATATAAATATTATATATTTGTACATTGCACCTATCGAAAATCAATAATCTTTTATTTTGTAAACTACTAACTACAGAGTCCGCGCCACGAATCAAGTCTGATGGACGCGGCGCTGCGGTCTCGTAACTCAATGTTGTCAGCATCTACCTATTAAAACATTTTCCACTAAGACTAGTACAACAAAAATGATTATAATTAACTATAGTCGGTGGACAAGAGCTGATGATGATTATATCAAAAATAATTATGACAGCAAAATAAATAAAATAAGTCTCCCTACTAAGTTTTGAATAAAATAAAACAATCAATGTTTTTTTTTTCGTTTTATATTTTTAAACGTAATATAGCCGATAAGTCGAAATTATCTAAAACGAACTTCTTCGGGTGCGGTCGGCTTTTTCTAGGGGCGATGGTGTTTTTAGAAGTGATTGCTGTTATTTTTATTTCTTTTGTTAATCGAGAATTTTTCTCTCTGAAAGGTTTTAATTATTTTACTTTTTGTTTATATTTATATTAAAATATGTTATATGATGAATGTATAAAATTCATTATAATACTTTAGCCATAAATTAGGCAAAAAAGAGCGACTCTGGTATCTCTAAAATTTACCTGCCATAGCAATGACACTTGACAGTCATAAGAATAAGTTGTTTATTTTACTATTTAACTTATGAAATTCTTTCATAGTAACGATCATTATATGGCCTTCACATTTTATCCTTTTACGCTTCATATTTCACGTAGAACAAATTAAAATTCCGCAATTTCTCACTCCTGACAGCAGTCAAGATGTCAGGCTTGTCAAATTAGTTTCGGTCTTGGCCGCAAGACTTCATTGGCGGCGCGTATTTTTACCACAGATAGAATATGAACTATAGACGAGCCCCCAAAGTAAAGCCGGAACCGCACGCTTGCCATGCCTCGGCAAGCCCTCACAGATTCAAACGTAGGTTTGCAAGGGTTTGTGGCCGATCCGATGAGTGTAAGTTTTGTGCACAAGTCAAAGGGAATTTGCCGCAAACGCTTACGATGCGTCCACATGCTTGTGACTTGTAGAGGTTTAGAGTTGGCGGCAAGCCACAAACGTGTGGATCCGGTATAACAACAGTACTAATTAATTATTATTAACATAAAAGGGCGAGCCGCGAGCCAGAGTACATTATTTTCTATCTCAGTTTGAGTACACATTTTTAATGCTTAAACTCAGTAGCAATTGACTCCCAAATATCCATATTGAATGCAAAATACTGCAAAAACAATGACATAACGTTTCATACTAAAATAAGGCGAAACTAAAATTATACACATAAATAGAGTTTGTCATCTGTGTAATGCATAACAGAATATTACAATATTCTGTACTTATTAATTCATTGGAATTAATGTTTATTCACTGTAAATAAAAAATATCAGAGTTATCCGTCCACCTACTTTACATATCACGTGCATAATGGTACACTCAACTTAACCATAGGAATACACAAAATATTCCAATTTTTTTTAATGGCTGTTTAATGAAGTTTCTACTGCCTGTCATAGTGATTAAAAATGTCTTAAAGACACGTCATGGTGCCCAAGGTTTTGAAAATTGAAGTTTCTTTTTTCCAAACAATTGTTTGTTAAACTGCTTGTGTGTCACGACATTCTATAGGTTCTAGGCGTACAAAATTTATACAGACTTATATTTATCAAAAGTTGAGTTGTAGATAATCGTATGTAAAATTATTATTATTAATCTAGGTAGACAATTATTTAATTTTTTAAAGTTATAATTATGTGATTATGTATATATTTCGTTGATTATTTATACTTTAATCGGACTGCAAGTAAGAACAATTTTTTGATCTTTTCAAGATAAATAAAAAAGTCCCTTTGATTGCAGGTTCACAATGAAGCTACTATTGAGTTTCTTAGGTCTCATTGTCATTTTACATTGCGCATATGCACCTCCGGTATCTCCTGACAAATCTAAAGAGGAAGACAGCGGAGTTGGAGATGATTTGGTAATTATCTATTTATTTACCATAATTTGTTGATTAATTGTTGATTGTAATATAAAGCCCATGCTATAATTTTGATTACATAAAAGATAGCATTATTTAAGCGAATATAATTGGGTTTTTAAATTTGGTATATTTTATGGATATGGTGCAATGTTTAAAAATAATATCATAGATATTTTATGACATGTATTGTAATGGTTTAAAATGATCAATGTGTCATATGCACAGGCAAAAATAAAATTATACAGAAACCTCTTATTCTTGCCTTATGGACTTGTGCTATGGGGTAATATTACAGAGTTTATAGAGCATTTATTGCACAGAATAAATGTGTCCGTACTATTTGTGGATCAAACCAGATGAATCCTGTCAACCTATTTTCAAAAATTTGGCTTCTTACTATTATAATAATTATTATTACCGTGACCATCACTTTATTTGATTTAAACTTGGATATTTGTATGCTGGCCTAAAAATCTGTTTATATTTGTGTTATAAGTATTTATTATTTATGAGCCTGTGTATATGAGCTTTTGAATATGTATGTATATAATAAATTACCAACTTATATAAAGAAGCTAAGTGCGAGGATGTTTAAAATTAAATTATAAAAGTGGGTCTTAAACTATAATTTTATAGTGTAAAAGACAATAACATGAAATTATTTATATAATATGTGTAAAATTCCCCACTGCTGTTTAATTTTTGTCTTCTATTTATTATTTTTTGTAAGGTATTTACATGCTCAACGCTTCAGATACTTTTCAGCAACCATGGACTGGGAGAAACATTGGGCATGTAAAAAACTTTAAAAACCATGATAAAATTCATAAAAGTTGTGAATATAAATAGCAGGGGATCGGCCATCTTGGCATTAATGACTCTTCTCATTCACCTGTGTCCACCAGTGGACTGAAAAAGTTTGATAATGATGATGATAATGAAAGCATATTGAACTTAGTCAAGTTTTAATTGTAGTAAAGTAAAGTAAAAATATTGCCAGCGATATTGACATAACATTTATATAACGTGACATTGCATCACTTTTAGCTTATGTTATGGTTAGATACACTATGCTTGCCCAGTTAATACTTGATGTTTGGTATAGGAAAATTATTCATGGTATTATTCAATGTATGCGTCATATATAACAGGAAGATGTAAATTTAAAATGTTTATACTTAATACTTTTCAGAGCGACAATGGTTCAGTGGGTAGGGGGGCCTCTTGTGTGAAAGGGTCCGGGTTTTATTCCGAACCTCTTGTGATGCATAGAAATGGGGTTTTGTAATTTTTTATGTCCACCCTGAATACGAGACCATTGTTTGCTCACAAGTGGAGGAAAACATTGTAAGGAACTTGGCTAAGTCTGCAGGAAGTATTGCCATATTATGTGGTTACACAGCAGTACTTCCCGCAGAGTTAAAGCACTTTAGGACACTTGCGGTGCTTGACCTGGGGTCAGTCATTGCATTTTTAGCTCGCGGTTATCATAAACAATACACTTTTCATCACATGACACAATATAATCCAATATTTCTTCATTTCTATATTGATTGACTGAGCGACGGTGGTCCAGTAGGTGGGCTTGGCCTCTTAAGCGAGAAGGTTCGGGTTCGATCCCGACCCCGTGTGGTGCATGAAATGGGTTTTTCTAAATTTCCAAGTGCATTCTAAACAGGGATCATCGTACACTCACCGGTGAAGGAAAATATCGTGAGGAAACGTGCCTGATGAGATGACAGTCTTTGAAGGTGTGTGAAGTTCACCAACACACATTGGGCCAGCACATTGGTGAACTATGGCCCAATATTTTAAAAAAATAGAGAGGAGGCCCGTGCCCGGCAGTGGGGCATATATACTTTAACCCCTGATGATGATTAATTATAGCGTTCGTTGAGGGAGGCCTATGTTTAGCGGTGGACGAATAAAGGCTGATGTTAAAGATGAGTAGTCATTTCATTGACTACTTTTAGAAGCTTTGTTTATCCAGTTCTGCTACTAAATTAATTTGTTTTATAATTCTGTTGTCTGTTTTTCAAATCTGTGTAAAGTAATAAAATGTTTTATTGCTATAATATAATATAAAAATTTGATTACATATTGCTTGCGATATTGAAAACGCCATATAAAATTGTTGATAAAATTTAGAGAGACGAGAGTGCGAAGTTTGCTTAATATTATCAAGGTAGTTTGAGCGAAGGAGTTTTATGAAAGGAACAAACAAAATATGTATAGTTACTGAAAAGGTTGTTTTCTCCAACGTTTGCGCGAATTTTACACATAATGAAACTATTTTTCACGAATATTATAGCGCTTTATTAAGTTTGATGGGATGAGTATTTCCCTGAAGTAATTGGAATCCAAGAATCCGCTAAGAATATAAGAAACGTTATAAACCGCTATAGGAGGTGTATATTTATTTTATTTTATTACAGGCAGAATACACGGAGTATCATAGATATCTGAAGGAAGTGGTTCAGGCGTTGGAAAGCGATCAAGAATTTCGTGAACGTCTGGAGAAAGCCAACGAAGACGATATTAGGGTATGTTTGTTGACGTTTTACTGTCTAGACATAATTGATAAAAGCGAAGATGGTCCAGTGAATATGAGTACAGCCTTTTACGGGGGAGGTCCGGGTTCGATCCTGACCCACTTGTGTGGCCTTGAAATGGCCTTTTCTAAATTCCATGGTGCATCCCGAACACTAGACCATCGCTCGCAGGAGTAGAAGTAAAACATCGTGAGGAAACCTGCATGTTTTTTGATATTATTAAAGTCTTTGTAGGTATGTGAGGTTCACCAACCCGCATTGGACCAGTAGGGTTATTCTGTAAGAAACTATTTCAATATCGAGCTTCACCTGAGTGATAGAGCTCACATTACGTCACTTCAAAAATGATATTTATTAATATGGGTAGAGAGTCGAGTTTTAAAGAATACAAATCCGTCAAATTCGTCATATTACCGCGGATTCCGCTTTCGTGATTCGAAAACAACCTTACAGAATAGCCCTACAGAGCTTTTGTGAATGGCCCAAGAGTCAAGACCCTCCTCGCCTGATTTCGTGGAGGAGACTCTTGTTCAGGTTCTGCCCAGATTGTTTATTAACCCTAAATTATTTTTCAGTCGGGTAAAATAGCAGATCAGTTAGACTTCGTGAATCACAACGTGAGGACCAAACTGGACGAGATTAAGCGAAGGGAGCTAGAGCGGCTGCGACATTTGGCCACCAAGGTGAGCAAACCTGTATATTGAATGTCACTTGTTAAGGGCAAGTAAAGCCGTGTAAAGCTCTGGTAGATTATATTATGTAGATATTAAAACACTTTTAGGGTTCCGTTCAACTAGTGTTAATAAAGTAAGGGTGTTATTTAAACGACTAGCATAATATTCGTATTTTTGTGAGCAGAAAAATATAATCTGGTAGCAGAAATAGCTAATTGAGCGGCAACTTATGTTCAGCAAACATTTTAAAATCAAGCAGCAATTTTTGTCATTTTTTATGGCTGTAATTATTTTTGAAAGGCATATTAATTAAAAGAGGGGCAATGTGCTGCTCCTGTTTAATAAAATTTTGGTAAGCACTCGGAGGGTAAGCAAAAAAAATAATTTTGTGCTGCTTATATAAGTAGCATGAATATAACTTCAAGCAACTTTCTTTTTCATTAAATTCTGCGTTATAGCCCAGTCCACAGGATTTGATGACGTCATGATTTGAATTAATTCCCTGGTCCTTTATTAAGAATGATAATATTATAATTTCTTATTCAATTTTTATACAAAATTTTAGTTTGTAAATCGTATTTATAATTATTGTAATATCAAAAAATATTATTTAAAAATGTATAAACAAACAAAAGAAGAAATTCATAGATAATGGAATGAAGAGGATTTGAACTTACGAACGACAGCGTCAACCTGAGCGCGCGCGGACAGTGTTACCGTAGAGCTGTACGTCTTGTTACAAATAAGTTTAAAATTGTGGATCCATTCTTGTGTATTGAATGTTTTAATTTGATTTGATTTTCGTAGGTAATGATTGAATTGAATATTGCAAGTTTTTGAACTGCTTGTTTATTTTACACACCACCTACAATTTTTAATACCTGCATAATCTATCTACTATCTACATAAATCTACGAAACTGAAAGAAAATAAAATCTTGAAGAAAAAAATTTCATCATCATATTATCAGCCTTTAGTGGACGGACCACTGCTGAACACAGGATTTGACGACGTCATGACCTGAATTAATTTACTAGTCTTTTACTGTCAGTACAGATAGAGTATGGAGTATCTGTCAAACATCTGTCAAATATGTTGCCGATAGCCTATTGGGAACTTAACTGGAGATTGTGAAACAGGCCCTTAGAATGATAATATAGTTTATTAATTTCTTCTTCAATTTTTATAATTTTGTTCAATAACATACTTACAACACCATCTAGCGGTAAATAGCGCAAACCTACACCGGTGTGAACACAGGACATAAAATGTAATGCAAAGAAATGTGCCGCTCAAGTAATTATTTTGCCCGATGAATATTTATTATGCGAGCTCATAATATTGTAAGCTGCTTATATATGATTTAATTTTTGACCATTATCAAAATTATTTGCGGAACAAGAATTGCTACCAACTTTATTTTATTGCGTACAAAATCTTTGTATGCCAACCAAATTATTTAAATGCCAATTTTTTTTGCCCCTCCAAAATTTATAATGCCGTTCATTTAATTACTTCCCATAAAGTAATCAATTATTTATCACACGTGGATTAACGGAGGGTTTTCAATATCCTATCTATCTTAATATTTTCTTATCTATCTTGAACTTTTGACACATTTTCTTACAAAGTCTGTCAAAATTTTAAGATCGATAAGAAAACTTTAAGATAGATAGGATATTGAAAGCCGCCGTAAGTCATTCGGTATTCCGGTGAACAGTATGAAGTTCTTATTGAACCATGAGCTTATCATACAAGAGCATTCAGTATGCGTAAATATAAGAAAACAATGTGTGAAATGATTTTTATTTACAGGGTTTTTTCTATAAAGAATATATTATCATCCCGATTAGTGTGTAATGATGTTTTTAATTTATGATATTTTTTTGACGATAAACTTATTCTAAAAGATTATAAATCTCGATAATAATAAATGATTAATATTTAAGGAATTAATCGATTGTTTTAACTCGGAATGTAAATGAGTCGTTCATGGTCAATTGTTTTCGGAACGAAGTAATTAAGGATATACATATTACGTGTATTTAATGTTGGCTATTGGATTATTAGTTTTTTTTTATAGCATAGGAGGGCAAACGAACAGCCGAAGCCTTACGACTATCTACGTCCATTAACATCCCCACAACCAAAGGTTATGTAGATGCGTTGCCCTCCTTTTCCTATCCCTCGCAAACCGCACGAAACACAGCAGACACACAGACAGCATAACTGCCACTTTACGCCGGTATTATGTGAGCGAGAGGTACCCCGGTCGTGCCGGCCCAATTCGGCTGCAAACTTCGAAACTTTTTCGTGATTTCTATTTTTATCGCCCCCGCTCGGCTCGAATCAACTTAGATTTGCAGCGGATTGATTGTTTTCAATACTAATATTATAAAGAGTAAAAGGTTGTAAGTATGTATGTTTGTAACTAATTGGCTCAAAAAGTACTGGGCCGATTTAAAAAATTCTCTCACAATTTGAATGTTACATAATCACTGATTAATATAGGGTATTTTAATTGCAAGAAAAAAAATGATCTCTACGAAAACTACACTAACGATACACAAGGTGTAAAAAAAAGCAGAAGAGTTTGTTTGTTTGAACGCGATAATCTTAAAAACTATTGGTCAGGTTTGAATTATTCTTTCAGTGTTAGATAGCCCATTTATCGAGGAAGGTTATATACATCGACCACACAGCCTATAGACTCCTAATGATTGATTTTTCGTATTAAATGCATTCTGGCAACTAGCTGAGGTGAGACGAAAGGGGGTGCAATGCTGTGATTAGCTAATTTAATGTCATACATTACCAATCACGGAACGTTAAAAAGAAATGGATATATTTCGCAACGGGAAAAAATGAGACGACACGATAGTTTGAGTACATTGTTTACAGCTTACATTGGAACTATATGTCAGATCTGTCTCCCAGAACCCGTTCCCCTGTTATTACGAGTCTATGTGTTATGTGGTCGATGGTTATATATCATCCCGCTAAGATGCCGTTGTAAATCATAGTTAACGCAAGCGAAGTTGCTGGCAATAGCTAGTTTTATTATATTTTTTATTTTAGATGATGAGTGGTCGAGATCACCCTTGAATATAAACTAGTTTACTCGAAACTCGTTTATGTGTTACCTATGCTGAAAAATAGATGTTAAATCACGGTGATATCGGTAACTTTAGTTCTCTGGCCAAGGTCTTCGTTTCGAATCCTATCTGCCAAAGAAACACCCAGCATAGCACGCTCCATAGATAAAAGACGGATAAAGGCTGATGATGATGATGATGAAATCTCGGTGCCATAAAATCACACTGCCTTTCTTGAACTTATTTTCCGAAACACAGCAAAGCTGTTTCACGGTTGGAAAAATCACGATGGTTCCACAACTCCTTATAACATCAGCTATCTGCTAGTCAAAGTTTGATTAAAATCGGCTCAGCTGTTTTAGAGACCAGCCGGTACAAACACAGACAAACATTGAAAATTATGTTTGTATAATTTACATTGATTCTTATGTAAATATCTCATAAGTAACTTCGTATATATGTTGTATAAATGCTGCTCGTATGCACAGCTGTTGTAATCATCATTTAAAATTACAAATAAACATGACCGCGTTCGCTCGAGAGTTTAATAAGCGATTTACTTTCCAATGCTCAACGTTGAAAATCCATCAGCGCTTGATTCCATTTCCATTGTGTCTTTAAACGTTTTTATCGCTCAGTAAAAAAAGCGCTCGAGTAAAATCATGCCTTTGAATTAATATTGACCGCTCGTGAAAGCCGACTTATTACTTGAATGAACCTATTAGGATTCTATTTAATGGATCTTAGATATTATGTTCTTTATCAATAACATCATATTAAATTCCGGGATCACATATTTTATATGTATGTATTTCAAGGTCAACATATTTCGTCACAGCCTTGGGATTCTTTTCAACCTTTTATTTTACGTTTGCAGAAGTTTGAGCTGACGAACAATCTAGATGTGGACGCGAAGGTGTCGAATGAGCATCTAGACCACGCTAACCCCCACACCTTTGAGATTGAGGATCTGAAGAAACTCATCCAAAAGACGACGGCTGACTTGGAGGCAGCGGACAAGAAACGGAGGGAACAGTTTAAGGTTTGTCTTTGGAATTTGTCAACGTTGCCTATTAACATCAAAGTTCACTTGAAACTGGCTGAGTCAACGGGTTCGATTCCCGCTAGACAACGAAAACTTCTCCATTACCACGGGATCAGACTGAAGTGGTGTTAAAGCGTCCATAGATTTGTCTGAGCGCCACAGGTCTGAATCGCGCTATCGGTATTACACAGTGCGTCCGCTATATATACAACACCTGATACGATAGCTAGTGGGCTCACATTGGTAACTCCGATGTGATACCACCATATTACCACAGATTATTATTTGACATAAGACGGGGTAAGTACCTGGAGGAGCACGTGGCGCAGCGATAACAGCCGCGCGGATCGATCCACCAGGTTAAGCAACGCTTGCCGAGGTTGGTCCGTGGATGGGTGACCATTTTTAAAAACCGAGACTCCTCCGTGCCTCGGACGTTAAGCCGTTGGTCCCGGCTGTTATTCGTGGATCTTTGACAGTTCGTTACGGGTCGTTTGAAGCCTGAGAATCTGACAACTGGTCTTACCGCGGGGTACCGTGTCGTCGCTCCATTTAAAAAATACTGGTAAGTCGACCCCAATATATAGTTGGGAAAAGACTAGGCAGATGATAAGATGGTAAGTAACCGGTCAGTAAATTGGCCTACCCCGGCGGGATCGGTCGTCTTGGCGTTCATTGAGGGAGGGCCTATGTTCAGCAGTGGACGAATAAAGGCTGATCATGATGATGATGAACCAAGCAGGACGTTGCACGTTGGTTTGTCATTATGTGGCCTGTCTTCTAAAGTGGTCTATTCAACTAACAACAGATATACATATAGTGAATGGGTCCTACATACAAAGATATGACAGACATTTCGTTTCGTTTCAGGAATACGAGATGCAGAAGGAGTTTGAGGAACACCAGAAGTTGGAAGAGCTTGATGAGGCGAAGAAGAAAGAATACATGGAGAAAATCAAGCAAGAGAAGGAAGCGAAGAAGCACCACCAACCGGTAGATGTTTCTATAAATTCTCTCCTATACAACAAACTTGATATTTTTCCATATTTTTGCGCGATATCAATAACGACAACAGTTAGGCACTTGTAATATTCACACTAGAAAGTACTAGGTACATAATAATATAGTGTAATACTTTTTACCTAGTCAATGGTACGGAACCCTTCGTGTGCGAATCCAATTCGGATTTATCGGTTTTTAAATTCTCTTGATCTTGTAAAAGGTTGACTTCGGGATGTTTCTCGCCATTTTTGCAACAGTTGTTGCGGCTTAAAAAAGTTTTATTTTGCCATCAGAGAAATAAAAAAAGTGTCAGTAAAATTCATTAATTTTTGAAAATTATGTCAAATTCATTGGTTTTCTTACGGTGTTTTTTCTTCACAGGTGAACAATCTTGACAAGTATATGCGAGAAAATTCAAAATTTGGTTTATTTTATTGTTTGATACAGGTCATTTATTTGATTGTATTCATGACATAAATCATCCTTTACCTAAAAATGTATTAAATCACCTGACCATGTACTATGCATTAAGGGTATTAGAGTTTTCGAATTCAGATACTGATAAGAATTGTTTAGTGGTAACGTCTTATTTCTTTTGCCGAGTCGATCAGTAACAATCGATAGTAAATCGATTAGTAACAATCGATTTACCACGATTGTAATTTCCATGATTATATTTGGTAGGTTCATAAAAACTTGTGTTACTGGTATAAAAAGAGAAGTAAATTTAAAAATGGAATGGTTAATTTAAAATAATGTATAAAATGGTAAATTTAAATTGACCGGCTATTCGAATATGCGACCGATGTGGCGTAGTCGTTTGACTCGACTAACGCATCAAAAGTTAAATGTTAATTAACGTTTGTTACTGTAGATTTCATGTTAACCTCCATTATTGATTAACGGCGGTTTTCAATATCCTATCTATCTTAAAATGTTCTTATCTATCGTTACATTTTGACACATTTTCTTACAAAATCTGTCAAAATTGTAAGATGGATAAGAAAATTTTAAGATAGATAGGTGATTGAAAACCGCCGTAAAGCAACAATAAAAATTATCTCGACTGATTTTTTTAAATAACAATATAGCAATAGTAATTTTATCGTTCATAATATCTCCAACACCATTTTTCTACTCATTTCACTACTAGAGTCATCGCCACTTTTGAAGTCCTGCGACTAATGCCCGAACTAAATTTGACAACATTGACATCTTGACGTCTGTCTGGAGTAAGAAGTTGTGATATTTTAAGTTGTTTTACGTGAAATATGGAGCATATAATATAAAGTGAGGTGTAAAAAGTGAAGGCCGTATAATGATTATTAAACTGAAATAATTTTGTGAATTAGAAAGTAAAAATAAACAACAATTAACTCTGTTAAATAATATGTTTATAAATGTCACTGACATGACGAGTAAATTTTAGAGATGCCAGAGTCACTTATTTTTGCCTAATTTATGGTTAAAATATTATCATTTTGATATTTTATATGAATATAAATACCAGGTAAAAGAATTAAAACCTTGCTCAGAGGAATTATATTTTCAGGTGTTTCTGTAAAAAAGGTCGAATAACAAAAGAAGTAACAATGGCAGCAATTACTTCTGAGAAATTTGTCACTCCTGGCAAAAGCCGAACACATCCGAAGAAGCTTGTTTTAGATGAATTCCACTAATCGGTTATACGTAAAAAATACGAACGAAATATTTACAAAAAAATGTTTTATTTTACTAAAACCTGGCAGGGAGATTTTTATTTTGCTGCTATAATTATTTTTGTCATTATTATCATACTCAGTCTTTAACAATCCACTACTGACCATAGGCCCTATAATTATTTAAATTTTTTATTGTACTAGACTTGGTGGAAATTCGTTACACTATAAATTGGCAACATTGAGTTATGAGACCGCAGCGCCGCGTCTATCGGACTTCTAAAGTGGCGAGGACTATACTCATTAATACATTAGTTTTTCCAAGTACTCCTTCCTTTTTTCTGAATTCCACCAATTCCTAAAAATGGTAATAAAAAAATCAATATTTTTATTCCTCGTCCTTTCACAATCACATTTATATTTTTTTTAAGTACAACAGTTGGGAATCCCGAAATTCCGAATACTAGGAATTGCGTCATTGCTGTCTTTTTTTACTCTGTTAATTTCCTACTTATTATTTCCTTTTTTTTTACATCTCAAATGTATTCCTCAGGTAAATACAATTTTCGTAATTCATAAGAGTATAGTTTGTGTGTTTTATAAATGCCGATTTAAATAAATCAGTTTATGTCAACTAATGAGAATTGCAAGATATGTTGACATTTATTATAATGATTCTGTATAAAAAGTTGTCTATATAATATATTATCTTGATGTCATCTGTCGTCATTCAATAAACTTGATTTTCCCGGTACCTAATATTATTAAGTTATTATCAACTCGACATGTTGATATTTACTCGGTTTTCTTAGCCCTATACAAAACGTAATTATAGTCTATGGTATACCAAAAGTAACCATATAGTCTATGGTAAATGTCATCTGTCTCGGTGTCTATTATTAAAAAATAATAAATCCAGCAATATATTAAACGCAGCTACACCATCCCGGTTCTAAACAACAACTCGAGGAGGTGTGGGACAAACAAGATCATATGGACCAACAATTCGACCCAAAAGCATTCTTCATGATGCACGGTGAGTTAATAAATTTATTGTCTGTGGCAGTTGCACCATCCGGTGACAAGATCGCAATTGTTAGAGATATGGAAAAGCGCGGACAGAATGGACACAAAAGATTTCAACCCAAAGGTGTTTTTCATGATGCATGGTAAGCCATAGTGCTTGTCAAGTTTCAATTTTTTTTTGCATCTTTGAAATAGGCGAAGGTTTTACTGTGTTCCGTTTTTGTAGATTAAATTAGATGTAGTTTTTTTGTGGTAATGGTGTAACTAATCGCAAATTTGTGACTATTTGTTTAAGTTTTATGTAAAAAAGTATACGTCAGTTATCTTAGAGTTCCATAGACCATAATTATAGTAGTTGTAAATGTGACGTCATCATTTTTAATTTTTTTTTTGACGTTCCACTTGAGGTAAGTAAAACACAAACTTAAGTTAGTGTTGTTCGTAAATTGCACGTTTTGTTTTTTATTAGTTTATGTATATTCATCAGTTTGTGAAGTCATTTAAATTTACTTAATGTTAATAGCTAATCGCACATTGCATGCATTTGAACGAATACATAGAAGAAAGAACGTTTTTTTTTTCAAAATTACTAATTGTTATCGCGTTTTATTACTCGCTTTAAGCTTTGTCTGTCCGAGTGAAATTTGTATTGTTTTTAAAATAAGTTCCAAGTAAGGGGAAAACATCATGTGGAAACCTGCTTACCTGATGAGATTAAGTCTTTGAAGGAGTGTGAACCAACCAAAGTGCACCAACCAGCATTGGGCCAGCGCATTGGTGAACTATAGCCCAACACCCTCCTCACCTGATTTCGAGGAGGGTCAGTTTTCAAATTTAAACCATATCTCAGAAATAATAAATCGATCATACAGAATGCAAGCCCCTTTTTACCCTTATAGATAGTTCCTTATAAAAACATGTTACGCCATTTTTTTAGACATACTTTTTTAAGTCTTTTTTGATACAAAAAAAAAAATCTTGTGTTCTACGTAAATGTAATTAGTTTTGTTATCTGGCATGTTCTTATATATGATTTTTATTTGCGATCAGATTATTTGAAAGCTCGCCGATTTTGTTTTTGTGCAGCAGAATTGTTTAATTGCTATTAAATAACATTCTGCCTACTTTGAAAATTCGATGATTGATGATCACAGACGTTGATGGCAACGGCGTGTGGGATGCTGATGAGGTGAAGGCCCTGTTCATCAAGGAGTTAGACAAGATATACAGCCCCAATGGCCCCAACAAGGACCTCCACGAGAGGGCCGAGGAAATGGAGAGGATGAGGGAACACGTGTTCAAGGAGAACGACAGGAATAGGGACGGACTGATCGACTTCAACGAGTTCATGATGGAGACACAAAGGGCCGATTTCAACCAGGATGAAGGTTAGTATATTTAGCTTGTCTTCCCTTAAAATGACAAGGGATGCCTTATTAGATCACTTTGTTGTCTTTCTACCTGTATCCTTGTCTCTAACCTGGCCTTAAAGGAAGACCAGTACGGTATAGATGGCTACATCTGCTTGAGCTCCCCCCGCACCCCGAAGACTAATATGTTGTCTCTCATTCTTTTGTCTTTCTCTCTCTTGGATTTACTTTTTCGCTTCATTGAGTTTAAAATCGCAACGATTCTAAAGAAGTTTCACTTCAAAAATCCTGTTATTTCGGACGTGTGTGTAACTTCGTGTATTCATTTTCTAGGATGGAAGTCAATAGACGAAAATCAAATTTACACACAATCTGAATATGAGGCGTTTGAGCGCAGGCGACTGGAGGAAATAAGATATTTGCAACAGCGTGGACTGGTAAGAATTTTTTTCATATTATTTGACCATAAGTTTAGTTTCATACTATTTGACCATAAGTTTAGTTTCATACTATTTGACCATAAGTTTAGTTTCATACTATTTGACCATAAGTTTAGTTTCATACTATTTGACCAGTTAGGTGCCTAAATACTGCTTTCGGTGCTTGCTTCTTGTAATTCGGGTAAGCGCGAGACGAACGCCTGCCTAATTCTTGCGGTCGAATAGAATAGACTTATGTTGGAAAATGTGAGGAAACCTTGGAGAAAGAATTTTAAACGTATCAGGAGTTTAAAATTAATACCTGGTTGACAGAGCATTTGCTAGATTCTTTTGTTTTGTTTTATATACCCTTTGTAATAATGTGATTAAGTTTTTTTTTTTCAAAAAAATTAACTCGAAAAAAAGACAAAAATGTTCGGTCTGGAGATACGAAACAGTAAAAAAGCGTCAATAGATATTATTATTATTATTATGTATAAATACAAGAATTGCTCGTTTAAAGGTATAAGATTAAAGGGAAAGATCACCTCGTATTGGGCCAGGCTGATTTCGAGGAGAACTGTGTTCAGCAGTTGGGTATATAATTTTTTATCATGGTGTTCAAGATTATTCACATTTGAATGGATTTGTTGGTTTAGTTTACCAACTAAAAACGTGAACAGTCTACTGAACTGAACTGATTAGTATTTGTTTATAAATTATATCTACCAAATCACTATAATCACTAAATATCATGAAATCTAACTAAACTTTTAAATAAAAAAGACCACACACACATTCATAGATCACTAAGAAATAATATCCTTTCAGAGTTACATAAATTATATTTATTTAATTTTCATTTTAAGGTTGACGCCCATGGCCGCCCCATACCCGGAGCAGAACACCAAATACATCAGGCGATACAACAGAAACACGCTTACGAACAACAGGCCTACCAACAACAGTATCAAGGATACCCACCAGGCCAACATCCTCAAGGCCAACAAGCACAATACCAAGGCCAGCAATATCAACAAGGCCAACCGCAATACCAACAAGGCCAACCGCAATACCAACAAGGACAACCCCAATATCAACCAGGCCAGCCTCAATATCAGCAAGGCCAAGCCCAACATCAACAAGGCCAAGTTCAATACCAACAAGGCCAAGGCCAATATCAACAAGGTCAACCTCAATTTCAACAAATTCCGCAAGGAGGATACCCAAATCAGGGACAACCCCAACAATTCCAGCAACAAGCCCAATATCAGGTAAATCATTCGTCGTTTTTTTTTCAATTATTTTATACGTTTATTATATTGTACGTTTATTATAT
Organism: Lycaena phlaeas; assembly: GCA_905333005.2. Taxonomy (NCBI): domain Eukaryota; kingdom Metazoa; phylum Arthropoda; class Insecta; order Lepidoptera; family Lycaenidae; genus Lycaena; species Lycaena phlaeas. Next base: position 18,314,894 of record HG995168.1, on the reverse strand, counting down.
TATATATTTATTATATTATACGTTTTGTAAATTTTGCGAACGCCTTTGACGGATGTTTGTGTTATTATTCTATATTATTTTTTTTCTGACAGTTAAATATATTTGATTGAATGTAAATGATGTATTGTAATAATTAACAGTAATGGAATGCTGCAAAGATTGGAATACTATTAGATATTATTGCATGTTATTGGCATGGTTTATACACATAAAAGCCGTAACGGGCGCCCGACAAACGTACAACATCTATGCCAATGTTAAAATTCACAATTAATAATAATTTAATAAAGAATTGCATAGAATATGTCTTCCGTCATTCTAGTCGATTTTATTGACCAGGTTACAGGTACGACAACAGACGGCTTAAAAAAATTGATGGCCCTAATTAATTATTTCTTATTTCAGGTCCAGCAACCACCCCAGCCTCAAGCGCCAGTCGTACAGGCCCAGAACGTAAACTCAGGTCAGACTATACCGGCGCAACCAGTACAAGGTCAAGCCCCAATTCAAACCGGCCAAGTACCGGTACAAGCGGGTCAAGTACAGGCACCAGTGAATCAAGCCGCACAGGGCCAAGTACAGAATAATTCAAACCAAGGCCAAGTACCACCAGGACAAGGGGCTCAAGGCCAAAACGTTCAAGGCCAGCCGCCTCAACCCAACCCTTCCCAAGGCCAAGTTCCCATTCAAAATAAATCTCCTCCTAATGTAGTAGGCAGTCACTAATGCGATTCATAAATAGGGCAGTACATCTTAAAAAAAAATATACACTGGATATAAGCATAAAAATTGCATAAATGTTTTAATTAGTATGTTTGTAATTATTACGTACCACCTACCTAGTTCACCTGTCACAATTATCTTTTATACTTACTAGATGCATCTCGACTAACCTTGTAATGTTTGTCAGCCCTGTTTTATGATGACGACAGAGGTAATATAGTACCAAGAATAAAAATGAGTAAAAATTCAATGTATAATGTATAAAAAAATATTAAAATTTTACAATTTACTACTACTCATCCACAACAATTAGACGCATGATAGCGACCGCCGGAACCTCGCCCTTCGCCCCGCGCATCCCCCCCTTCGCCCCACGCACCCCCCCTTCGCCCCGTGCATCCCCCCTTCGCCCTCTTCTCCCCGCGCATCCCCGCGCTGAGTCGCTGTCATGCGCCTAATTGTTTTAGATGAATAGTTAAATTATTATATTTTGTTCTCATTAGTCTGGTTTACAAGTTGAAAATGGTGTTTAATTCTTAAAACTTCTAAAAATGTGAGCTTGTTGGATTCGGATTAAAAAAAAAATGTATCGATTTTTTTTTACAGGTCATAAAAAATATTGAATCTATAAAAATAACATGAAAATGACACGTTCATATTATTATTTATGCCGTAACTTATTGATGATATAAATAAATCCGATTAAAATTTGCTGGAATTTTTTAAATGTTAGGTAGGTACTGTATTATATTGTATCGTGTAAAAAAATACTAAAGTAAAATCATTGAGGCTATGAACGGAACTAGATTTAAAATCACGTGTGTGCTAATAGCACTGTGCCAAATTTTTCTAGTGGGCAACTTTACATTGATATGCTCAATTTTTAAATGGTATTCAATAAAATAGGTTACAAAAAATAAATAACTTAGTCACAAATTGTTTTTTTTTTAAATAAAATTAACGACTGAATTTTATTGAAGCTTCAAATGTATTATTGGATTAAATACAGCTTGTCTTAACTTAATAGGATAAGTAAAAGGAGACGGTCCAAAATAGGGATGTTGACTAATTTTTGTAATTGATTTTATTTGATAGGTATACTATATATGAAGACGAAAAAAATTTGTAAAGAAATATGTCCAATTTTAACAAAAAATTAAATAAAGAAAAATGGTTTTTAAAATCGCCCTTGAAACGCTCCAAGCGTCATTACGTCACACACCGCATTCAGAGCCGGCGCTATGTTAGGTGAGTTTGTACTTAGCTCAATGTTTAGTGACGTCATCGCCTTATTGGCGTCTACAGTCACGTGATCATGCATGATAAATAACGCATTTTAAATTAATTTTCTAAATTTTAAGACAAATAAGTAGACTTTTTAAATGTTATTTTAGGTTTTCAAATACTGCATTTAATATGTAAAACATAACTTTACATGAATTTGTAACATGTGTCAACATCCCTATTGTATGGGACGATGGTCTACTCTTGTACGCATAATGATATGAATGAAAATAAATATTCAAACAGTTTTAATTTGTTCATATCCATAAATTCTTTTCAATTTCAGCGTTAGCATAATTAAATATTTCCAAGATATGCAACACTACGTGATATAACAATGGCGTATGTTGGGGACGCTATTAAAATCCCAACATCAGAATTTGCGATTGCAAAATAAAATTCCTTTTATGATAATGTATAATTTACAAAGATGTTACAGCGAATATAAAATGCGAATGTGAATAAAAAACAGAACAACGATTAAAATAACGTTCTAAAAATTTGATTTTTGTTCTATATAAATTAAAATAAGAGTTTGACACAATGGAGCTGGTGACACAGGCTATGGTGTATGCCAGAACATGCCCCCGGCCTTGAAAGTCTTCTCTTAACTTTCAAAATTATTTTCGGGTCGGGTGTAAATAGAGGAAAAGTTTTCGTGCATGGGCGCCTGATGACCCCAGATGACGTGCGAATATCGGCCACTCTTGTGATGTTGTCTTTTCCTGGTATGGTGCGTATCACTCGTACCAAATGCCACTTGAGTGGAGGAAGATTGTCGTCTTTGATGACCACGATCGTGTTTGGCTGAAGATTGTCTGCCGCCGTCCTCGATTTAGTGCGAACTCCATTCTGGAATTCCACAGCTTATGTTAACTTCTGCACACAACTCTCTTTTGAGAATAATATGATGAATCCCAGGGCGAAGAAACTGCATACGCGTCTTCCAAATAATGCCAATTCTTAAATTCTTAAAAATGTTGATTTTCGTTATGCGGCTCGAAGGACCTTGCAATGTTGGGGACGCTATTAATATTCCAACATCAGGATTTTCGATTACAAAACTAAAATTCCTTTTGTATAATTTACGAAGATGTTAAAGCGAATATAAAATGCGAATAAGAATAAAAAACAGAACAATGATTAAAATTACATTCTAGAAATTAGAATTTTGTTCTACATAATAAAAATAACAGTTTGACACAATGGAGAAAGAGCGTATGAATACTTTCTTTGACGTTTGGCAATAAATCCATGTCCAAATAGAAAGTCAAAGTCGTCAAAAAACCCACAAAAATACAAGAAACACATTCAACTACAGGAGTTAACAACTCCAAAACAAAACTTGAAATAGATACAACAAATTACAAAATTACCACTAGTGACGCCATTTGTCAGAAATGACGTTTAAGTAATAGCCGCCATCTTTGTGTGGAATAGCTAATATTTGAAAAACTTGATAAAGATTTCAATATTTTGCACGTAACTTATTACGATAAAGTAATTAATTTTATTTTTAATGAATTCTATTTTTTTTCTTTATTTATAGTATACTGTACAAGACTAGACCAGAAATGGACAGTCTCCTTTGTTTTCTACGAGTAATTTAATTATTTCCAGAATATAACTTATTCATTGAAAAGGCCCTAATTTTGGATCTGAATAAGATTTTTATTGTTTCCTTGTGGTACTATTGCGTTTAAAATGAATCTTATGTATATAAAAAATAGGATCTTGACTTAAACTTTTTTATACTGCTTTTGTCCACGAGAATCGAGATTACTTGTCTAACGAATGTTCATGTCTAAAATAACACCCATTTCTCAAGCAATTCTTCATTTGAATGTAATATTGTTTTTATTTTTTAAATTTAGAACATACACGATAAACGCATTCTTTATACTGTGTGATATGTTTAAAATTATATTGTTTTGTAAATATAATATTTTGGCTGCATAATATTTTATTTTAGAATACATATTGATATATTCTAATGTACTAAAATCAAATCAATTAAGAGTGGAAGCTATGCTTAGGTATACAAAGTCTTGGTCGGCCATTAACCAGGTGGGAAGACGATCTCCGTGCAGCGATCAGTCAGTGTTGGATGCGAGCGGTAAGGGATCGGTCGTTTTGGAGTTCATTGAGGGAGGACTATGTACAGCAGTGGACGGATAAAGGCTGATGATGATGAAAATACTCGGTCAAAATTTTAAATATTTTTTTGGTATTTAGTAATATAAATATTACTATATATAATATATTGTTTGAATAATAATATTAATATCATAAATTACTGATGTAAATCATAATGAAGCACTATCGTATACTAAGATTTTAGTGATTATAAGAATGATTGCATCATTGCACACATGTTTTTTTTTCTCTTATTTTTGTTATTTTAATATATATGTAGTATTAAAAAATGGTATCAACGTGTAGTTTTTCATTGAAAACTAGCTCTCAAGTGTCACTGTAAGTGCATATACGGCGAATGTTTACAGTTGTAGTCTTGGCGGTCGTCGATAGGGGCTTAAAAACTGGTTGAAAATGATTTACGCGTAAAAGGTGTAACTATAACAGAAGCATGAGTTGAATAAGGGTGAGGCTAGTATAAAGCGATAACCTTAGATATACACGGTGCAAAGGTCCGAGCGATTGAGAAACAAAAACAAGTGTGATTGTGTTATAATACATAGTAACAAATATGCCGATAACTTTAAAAATGGCAGGTATATTTGCTGTTCAGATATTAAAGCGTCGATGGATTCTGTACAGTATCCACCAAATGCCCAGGCACAGGGGCTCCGTAGGCTTTGGGGGGCGCCAGAATGGCCAGACCAGGCTCCTCTATTATTTTTTTCGGTTTGCTAAGGGCGCTGTTACAGAAGCTCGCACAGGGCGCAAAAAAGGCTATTTACGGCTTTGGCCTGGAGATACGTTAAAACTGTATTGGGACCCGCAACGAAATTAATCAGGAGTATTCAGGAAGAGTAGGAAATATTTCCCAGTTCGTCGTTCTAATGAACAAGTGCCTCTTGTAACGTTGCGCTAGCTCGTTACATGATTTTGGGCTTGAATTCAAGATTCAGCAATAGATATTATGTTCAAACTAAGCATACTGGTGGTATAAGCGCCATCTATCGTTAACTAGTGTCAACTATTGACATACTATATTGGCTCAGTAGCGACCACTCTAAAATTCAATAACCGTTTCTACTTTCCTTTTTTCAAATAAAATTAATTTACTTTATTTAATTTTTAAATAAATATATTTCTTGTAATTTATAATAATAAATATAATAATTTAATCTAATCCTTAAACAAAATTATAAATAATCTAAATTAAAACTTAATTAATTATAAAGTCTGTTTGACAATTGACTATAGAACTATATTGTTTATGGAACGATAGACAAGCTGTGATTAGGCACCTTTTTGATTGGCTGTCACTTCTAACCGACCTCTTGGCCCTTTTTCTTGTCCTGACTTCGTGGCTGGCGGAAGCCGAGGCTAACCCTCGTCTATTTTTTTGAATTCCGCTGGGAGTTCGCGGAGCAGAATTTGGATAGGCTAAGTATCCAAACGTGAACATCTAACAGCCGGCCGGCTGAAACGAACGCCCAGCGTGAAGACCCAAGCTGCAGCCAACCTACCATCGCCAGGAGTCCAGTCAGGCCAGTGATTCCTCCCTTATTACCCCTACACAATACGCTGTCGGAACGTGGGCCAGCTAAAGAAAGTTTCTGGCTCGAGATAAGGTGAGACTTGTCCGAACCTACTCTATTCTACCCCTTTCTATCGTGCTCGCTGGGGGCATCTACCACCCCCACGCGACAGCTGGCGCCCAACGTGTATTCTTTCTAAGGCCTGCCCAAGTTCTGATAGCGTATTTTTAAGGAAATATAGTGTTTTTTCTAAAATTAGTATCTAAAAAAATTTTTTTCTATATACCCACATATACTAAATGTTGTAAGCGTGAGGTGACGCCGAGCGAGCTGGTACGTAATTATTTAACTAATTAATATCTGTTTGTTACTATTTCATCTATATTTCCTTATTTTGTGCCTATATCATAATATTTTGCTACAATATTTTTGTTTCGGCCGTGCTAGACGTCAAAATTTAAGTGTAATTATCTAACCTTTTGTCTTTAATACTATTGAAATTACTATAAAAACACTAAATACTTATTGTAATACGTAAAAGTTCGCAAAGCTTTAGTAATAACTAGTAAATTATAGTTCTATAATTTTCAAATTATTTAAATACTTAATTGATCTTCAATTTTTTATTTTAAAGTCATAAACTTCTATCGTTGATATTTTACATTTCACTTGTCACTTAGCGTAATAGGGAGATTGCTTTGTAAAAAACACTATTTAACTATAACTACTTGTAAACAGCTGACCTATCGTTCAATAATCTTTTAACTACTTAAGATTTTTAAACCTACATAACCTAATTGTTTTCTATAGCATAATACTAATAGTTTTGATAGCTAGATAACATGGAGACTTACCTAATTAAATTCTTTTTGCTAAACAAAAATGAATTAACTTATGAAGTTCTGATCAGAGGCGAGGAACCTGCTTCCACTGTACTCGGGTTGCGCAAACAGATTAATAAATTAACTCCTATCATCCCTACTGGTGATATTTGTGAGTCGGGTATTGACCCTGAAGTCGATATCGCAGGTGCTAGTACATCTTTATCAGAATTGTTATCTCGTATTAAAAACTTAGAAGAAAAATTTGATTCAAATCTTTTTGAACGGACTAGGGCTTTGTGTAATCACTTGTATCATCGCATTAAACGCATAGATTCTTCAGATCCTAAACTTTCAGAAAAAATTAAATCTTTATCTAAAAATTTTACAACTTTGCTTCATAAAATTAATGTAATTGGTAAATCTAGTAACCCTACTACAAGCTCAGAGCCTTCAGCTAGCTTTCAAACTACTTTAGAGTCTACAAATTTGGCAATATCCTGTGACCATTCTCATCTAAGCGGATTACAAAAAATTAAATTTAATGGCAAGACATGTGTGCATGAGTTTGTGCGGAGAGTGAGTGAGTACAGTGCTGTTAGGAACATACCTTCTAGTAAAATTTTAACTTTCGCTACAGAGTTATTTACTGATGATGCTTTGCATTGGTATCGCAGTATCCGTACTTCTGTGAATACTTGGGATGATCTGGTAACACTACTAAAAGAGGATTTCTGTCACTTTGATCATGACTATAGATTAATGTCAGAGATTAGAAATAGGACTCAGGGTGATTCTGAAAATATTACTATTTATTTGGCAAAAATGTCAGAATTATTCTCTAGATTAACTAAGACTATCTCGGAGGAGGAAAAATTAGACATCTTGTTACATAATATTAGACCTTGCTATTCTGGTGTATTGGCTTCTAACTCTTCATCTATCACTTCTATTGATAATCTAAAAACACTATGTAGGAACTTTGAGAAAATAAAATGCCTTACTTCCCAATTTAAAGAACCTCCTCGAATTTCATCTGACACATTAGCTCCTGATCTGGCATATTCAAAATCTAGTGACTATAGTTCTAATAAACCTAATTATCATTTTCAAAAATTCAATAACACTTCCAAAAATTATAACTTCAATAAATTCAACTATAAAAATCAAAATTTCAACACTAAACATAAAGAGAAACCCTCAATATCTGCTATTTCTTCTTCTGATTTTAAGGGAAAAAAACCTTATTGTCCTCGTTGCCGTACTGCTGAACATCCTTTGTCTCAGTGTAAAGCTGATAGATTCCCTATTTGTTTCAAATGCGGCACTATGAATGTTACATATCCTAACTGTACTAAATGTCACTCTAAACAGAACCAAAAAAACTAATTACTGAGGATTGCTGTAATGAAACTGCCCTAACAAATAGTATAATTAATATTAAAAAATCTAACAACTTTGATGAGGCAGACTGGAAAAATTGGCTTAGTACAATCAAAATTTACTTCTCTAGCTATTTCATTGCATCAATCTTCGATAAACCTCCTAAAGATGATACTAGGCCTTATGCAACTATTCAGGTCCGTGACCATGATCTGTGTGGTTTACTGGATTCTGGTTCTTCAGTCACTATTGTAGGTAACAACTCTCATTCTTATTTAATTTCCCTTGGTTTAACACTTCATACTGATGTCTCTATGCATTTTACTACAGCGGGGGGTCAATCTTTAGTAGCTATTGGATACATTAATTTACCTATAACTTTTGAAAAACAGTTTCATATACTCAAAGCTTATGTCATACCATCCGTAACATCAAATTTAATTTTGGGTGTAGATTTCTGGCTAAAATTCAAACTATTTCCTAAATTTTCAAATTCTATTTTCTTTCATAATCATCAAAATGTCACCTGTGAAGTAGCTTCAGTATCTAAAACAAATAATTTATTACATTGTTATAGTGACTTGTCTCATGACCAGCGTGTAACTGCTGATAACATCATAGAACAATTTAGTAATATTTCTACTGAAAAATGTGGGTTAGGTAGGACTCATCTAGTAACACATCATATTGATACTGGCGATTCTTTACCTATACGACAAAGATACTACAGAATTTCCCCTGAAAAACAACGCATCCTTTCTGAACAACTAGATGAGATGTTATCTCTGGGTGTCGTTGAGGAGTGTGAAAGTCCGTGGTCTTCTCCTGTTCTATTAACTCCAAAAAAGGATGGTACACTTAGATTCTGTTTAGATAGCCGAAAACTTAATTCTGTCACTAAGAAAGATGCATATAAATTACCCTATATTTCTGAAATTCTAGATAACCTCAAAAATGCTAAATATTTAAGTAGTATTGATCTATCAAAATCATTTTGGCAAATACCTATTTCTGAAAACGATCGTGATAAAACTGCTTTCTATATACCTCATCGTGGAACATTTAGATTTGTTACTATGCCCTTCGGTTTAACTAACTCACCTGCTACACAACAGAGACTAGTTGATACCTTATTTTATGGCCCTGAATTTGAAAACTCAGTCTTTATCTATATAGATGACATAATAATAATAAGCACTACTTTTGAAAAGCATATTTCACTTCTCCTTAAAGTTCACAAAAAATTAGTTATGGCCAATCTAACAATTAACTTTGAAAAATCAGTATTTTTCCGTAATCAATTAAAATACCTAGGTTATGTCATTGATTCTAATGGTCTTCAGGTCGATCCAGCTAAAATTGACTGTATTTTGAATTATCCAACACCTAAAAATAAAAAAGATGTTAAAAGATTTCTTGGTATTGCTTCCTGGTATCGTAAATTTGTTCCTAGTTTTAGTACTATTGCTGGTCCCTTAAATAAATTAACTTCCACTAATAAAAAATCTAATCCCTTTGTTTGGTGTAATAAAGCTGAAGAATCTTTCACTAAATTAAAAGAATTACTAGTTTCTGCCCCAATTTTATCATGCCCTAATTTTGATCTACCTTTTGAAGTCCATACTGACGCTAGTGATTATGGAGTCGGTGGTCTGCTAACACAGACCATCGATGGTGTCGAACACCCTATAGCCTATACTAGTAGAACTTTGTCTGGCCCAGAGCGCAATTACAGTATAACTGAAAGAGAAGCTCTTGCTGTGTTAGTGGCTCTAGAACACTGGAGGTGCTATCTAGATAACGGCAAGAAGTTCACAGTCTATACTGACCATTCAGCTCTAAAATGGTTCCTTAACTTAAACAACCCTACCGGTCGTCTAGCTAGATGGGGTGTAAGACTATCAGCATTTAATTTTGAAATTAAACATCGCAGAGGAGTTGATAATATCATACCTGATGCCTTATCCCGTACTTGTCAAATTTCTACAATTAATAATAATTCTAATAAAATATCTACTACAGACTCTTGGTATTTAAATATATTTAACGGTTGTCAAAATTCTCCTACATCTTTTCCAAATTACTTAGTAAAAAATAATCGTTTATTTCGGTTCATGCAAACTAAAAATCCTCTAAAGATGGAGTTTGCATGGAAAGAAGTGATTCCCTCTGAATCTAGAACTGATATTATTTTAAAAAATCACTCAGATCCTACTGCTGGTCATGCTGGCATTTTTAAAACCTACAAACGTGTTAGCCTGAGGTACTACTGGCCTGGCATGCATGCTGATGTAGTCAGGTTAGTCACTTCTTGTGAAACTTGTATCTCCCATAAACATCAAAATCATGCTACCTTAGGTGAAATGGGAAGGCCTAAGCGATGCTCTAGACCTTTTCAAGTTATAAGTATTGATTTAGTAGGACCTCTACCCCTTACTAAAAATCAAAACTCTTTTATTTTAGTTGTGACTTGTTGTTTTAGTAAGTATTGCTTGCTGTTTCCAATTAAGAGAGCAACCGCTGAAATCGTTACTAAGATTTTAGAGGAAAAAGTATTCTTAATTCATGGTATACCTTCTACAGTTATACTTGATAATGGTAAACAGTTTGTAAGCGCTACCTTAAAGCAAATGTTAGACAAATATAAAGTACCCAAATTACATTTTACCCCTAAATATTCCCCTCATGTTAACACAGTTGAACGTTATAACAAGACTATTATTACTGCTATTTCTACATTTATTTCTTCAGATCAAAGAGTCTGGGATCAGCTGGTTCCAAAGATACAATTTGCAGTCAATAGCTCTGTAAATGAAGTGACAGGCTATACTCCATCATTTCTGGTGTATGGGCGTGAACTAGTCACTTGTGGTTCACACTATATTGACACGGATAATGATGAAGATCTTGTTTTTCAACCTAGAGACTGTTATGCTGAGAACTTAGGTATCTTATCTGGTATATTTAATAAAGTACAACATTCATTATTACAAGCTCATAGTAGAAATTCTAGTAAATATAATCTGCGTAAAAAGTCTATGGAGTTTAATATTGGGGATATTGTTTGGCGGAAAACATTTTATTTAAGCGACAAAGATAAATATTTCAATAAAAAACTTGCTGAAAAATTCATTAAATGTAAAGTAATTGATAAAAAGTCTCCACTTGTCTACACACTTGCTGATATGTCAGGTAAACCTCTAGGTGACTGGCATATTAAGGATATTAAATTAGTAAACTATAAATCATAAAACCTACTTAAACAAAACTAAATAAATTATTTTAACAAACCTAATTGAACTTTAACTTAAATTCAAATATTTAAATTATCTAACCTAACCTAACTTGAACTTAACTTAAACTCTTAATATTTAACATCTACTACCTAAACTATGCTGTATTAATTAAACTAAATAATACTAATTAATACTTTTAAACTAACTTATTGAGTCAACAGCGGCTGGGTTGTTTACTCTATATGTAAGGATCTTTAGGTTACTACTATTAACTTAAAGATATCATGAGAGATGCAAGAGTGTATGTGATGGGATGTATGTGTAGATGTGATGTATGTATAGGTGTGATGTATGTATAGGATGGAAGTGTAGTAAGTTTAGTTCTATGCATAGTTGGTATGTATGACTGCAGTTCAGTATATTATCTTGCAGTGAGTTTAATAGGTAGTTAGTTTAGTCGGATTTTGCTGTAGTAGGCAAAATCCTACGCTTTTTGGCGGGGTACTGTAACGTTGCGCTAGCTCGTTACATGATTTTGGGCTTGAATTCAAGATTCAGCAATAGATATTATGTTCAAACTAAGCATACTGGTGGTATAAGCGCCATCTATCGTTAACTAGTGTCAACTATTGACATACTATATTGGCTCAGTAGCGACCACTCTAAAATTCAATAACCGTTTCTACTTTCCTTTTTTCAAATAAAATTAATTTACTTTATTTAATTTTTAAATAAATATATTTCTTGTAATTTATAATAATAAATATAATAATTTAATCTAATCCTTAAACAAAATTATAAATAATCTAAATTAAAACTTAATTAATTATAAAGTCTGTTTGACAATTGACTATAGAACTATATTGTTTATGGAACGATAGACAAGCTGTGATTAGGCACCTTTTTGATTGGCTGTCACTTCTAACCGACCTCTTGGCCCTTTTTCTTGTCCTGACTTCGTGGCTGGCGGAAGCCGAGGCTAACCCTCGTCTATTTTTTTGAATTCCGCTGGGAGTTCGCGGAGCAGAATTTGGATAGGCTAAGTATCCAAACGTGAACATCTAACAGCCGGCCGGCTGAAACGAACGCCCAGCGTGAAGACCCAAGCTGCAGCCAACCTACCATCGCCAGGAGTCCAGTCAGGCCAGTGATTCCTCCCTTATTACCCCTACACAATACGCTGTCGGAACGTGGGCCAGCTAAAGAAAGTTTCTGGCTCGAGATAAGGTGAGACTTGTCCGAACCTACTCTATTCTACCCCTTTCTATCGTGCTCGCTGGGGGCATCTACCACCCCCACGCGACACTCTTAAAAGAGATCTGGGTTCGATCCTGACTGATGCAACGAGAATGGATGATTCCAAAGCTCCCCGTGTACCAAAAAGTGAGAACGTGGCTTGCCGGTGAAGTAAAACGTGAGGAAAAACGTGTAGTCTTATGCTCACTTTCACGCATTCGGCATTGAGTTTCACAATACAAACCCACAATACAAAATACCCACTGGAACAATGATGTTCCAGGAAAAAGTACCAGGAGGCCATACATGACTAAGAGGCTTTGGTTATGAAAATGGAAAAAAGTCTTCTTTAATAACTGGTTATGAAACAGTGAAAATAATTCCTTTTTCATAACCAGTTACGAAACTTTAGTTACGAACGTGGACCTAGGAACTATGGCCTCCCCTATACATCCTCGCTATACTTCAAGTAGTACCGTGTCCAGCTTTTGGCCAGAAGTGTCGATGATGATAGGATATTAAAACCTACAAAAAAAACCTAAAAGTAAACCCTCCAATGCAAGGTAGAGATGGACTCTGTGAAATGAGTGTGAGTGATCCTCCAGTGCGTAGGCAGGTTGTATGGGATATGTTAATACGTGTCTGATAAGGCGCTAGCTACGCATATAAAGATGAGTAACGTATTGTGTAAACGGGGAATCACTAGGTATAATGTATTATGTTACGTAAATAATATAGACAGCCCTGATCAGAAGCATTATAAAGTATCAACCCTTATATGTCCCACTGCTGGGCACGTGTCCTCGAAATCAGGCGGGGAGGGTAAGGGGCACTCATGCGCTGGCCCAATGCGGGTTGATAAACTTCACATACTTTCAAAGACTTAATCTCATCAGGCGTGCAGATTTCCTTACGATGTTTTCCATCACCGGTGCGCTAGCTATGGTCTTGTGTTAAGGGTGCTTAGAAATTAAGAAAACCCCATTTCAAGGCACACGGTCAGGATCAAACCCGGAACCTCTCGCTTAAGAGACCGAATCCTTACCCACTGGACCATCGTCGCTCGTAGAGGCATTGAATATAAGTAAAAATAACTGACAACCCTAACGTTGACCTCACAATGTTGTGGGACTTTCCTTTTACAATGATAATACAAAATAATATTGACTTCCTCAATAAAGATAATAAAAGTATTCTCTGGAAATGGAGGTTTCAATCTTCCAAGAAGTTGAGAGTCTCTCCGATGGAAGGGTTGCGCCACAGACCACCTAACCTAGGTTGAGATGTCTATGAGTTGCGCTTATTCTTTCGTACAGTTGAGTGCACTAATTTTGGAACCAATAGCAGAAGTTTTTGAAGTCCATGAAACTGATTCTTATGTTTTATTTCGTTGACTTCACTGTTCATATATAGGTGAGAACGATAAATTAATCGTTTGTTTAATTAGGGTTAATGAAACTTATTATCTTTGACATTAATAAAACAAGGATAACCTGAGGTCTAGAAAATATTAAAGGTAAACATCATGAAAGTTTCATAATAAAAACAAAGTCGTTTGGAACTCACATTGCCATATTATTAGCAATTTATAAAAATATCACGTTGAGAGGTTGGGATACGATCATTAAGGCGCAGCTCCGCACAACTACGCACATAATAATGTTAAGGCGAAGTATCCGAAAAAAAAAATCCACGCTCGCTCCTTCTATTTCACATAGTTTCGATGAGATTAGCTTTTGCTTTTGTGGTGCGGGGCAATCCTTCTGTGGAGGTGGCGTCGATCCCCTGGGGGACTGACTAGCCGTCGAGGTGCCCTGTTGCTTGTAAATCCGGGGCTTCTACCAAAGGCGGCATTGATGGCACTCGCCAGGTTTTAGTGGGTAGAGCTTAGAATAGCGAAAGGTACATAATCGCCCAAGAATTCAAATATCTCTTCTTAATTAACTAACAACGAAACAAATAAATCGTCCTTACAAATTTCGTACGCGCATAAGTTGATATATTTTCTTATTAATCTGAGGTTTCTTATAAAATAAAATGTCGTAGTTTCAACATTTTTGAATCACGATTGTTTAAACAGAGAACAAAGTTTGACGCGCCATTGATTCACAATTTTGTGCTGCTCGTTACTTCTAGGAAGATTTCTTAGGGAACGTTATTGGACTTCCAACTTTAATAAGGAAAAATTGAAATTACTTTTCTTCCAATAAAAACTTCGTGCGCGGCTCGTCATCGAGTAACTTTCTATTGTACGTTTGAAGTTGGAACTAGAAATGTAATTTAAGCAAAGTTCGTTCGTTCGTTCAAAGTTGTGATTGACTAAATTACGTCGTCGATCGCTCGACCGTTCAATCGACGACGTGATTTAACCAATCACACCTTCGAACGAACGAACTTCGCTGTCGTTTTCGTAATGGCGTTTTGACTAAGCCCCCAGGTCGTATAAGAAGGCGAAGGAATTGGAAAAGAGAAGGATTGACGATACTCCATCGCCTAGAGCAAGGCTCTTAAGAAATAGAGAGAGAAAAATGACATGGCACAATCGGGACCGGATACTGGAATCATATAATATAATAGTATTAAAATTAGTTCCACAAAGACTTTTGTTTGATTTCTTTTTTATTTCTCATGCGTCCTGTCGCTTGAGGACCTCTCGCCTATTACGGATATAATTGAAAGAATTTCAAGACTAGTATCCTTAATTTATCATCATCATTCTTATCACCACTGCCGGTTACAGTTCGGCCAATAATATGATCCCGCACCGAGGACCGACCACTGCGCAGCTGATATTGTCTATCCTTATTTATTTTTAATTAAAACTAGCAACGCTCCGCGGGGCCCCTTTCAGCTGGGGCCCGTGGCATTTTGCCGACTTGCCACCCTGTAGTTACGCCACTGTCCACAGGGGGTAGCCCCTACAACGTCACAAATTGCCCAATTTTACCTTTTCTAAATATAAGTATAGAACTTATGTTTGTTTATTCATCTTAAATGTAAATACTAACATAGCACTCAAGAAAGGCGATAATATGGTTGCATCATACTTGACTCATAATGTTGTATTCCTACCGTGATTCACACAATACAATTGAAAGAGGTTAACATAACAATGGAAAACATTTTTGCTTGAACGCCTACGATTTTATATGACTGGAGAAATGTGTAAGCAAGGATTCTGACAACTCAATAGATAGTTCAACTCAACTATGCGTCGTCGACTGTCACTCATAATTAAAACTATAATCACGCACGCATGTATAGTGAAGTGAATATACAATCATTTAAGAAGAAATTGTACTCTCACTAAATGGCCACAGGAAAAAACACAACGACATGAAGCCGTGGAAGTCACACTCCACGGCTGGTTGCAACCCCCCGCTTACTATATCACAGGATGAAACCAACCGGCTCACCCCACTACCGATAAAGCATCAGGGCCATTAGGGCCATTAGCATAGCTCTAAACGAAATAAAATCCACAAAGTATTTTTTTACGACAGGGAAAAAATGCGCATTGATGTAAATAAGCAACACAAAAATACTGAGATACAAGGTTTCAGTGCCAGTAGTTATACTGGCCTTTCAAAGCAGCAAAGCTGTTGCACGGAAGGAAAAGATGGAATGGTGGTACCCAGACGGATGAGAGATGGGTATAGAGAATGCTTCACACTAATTGACTAGGATATCTGCTATCTTTATTTGTATAATTCTTCTGTGTGTATATTATTTACTAGCAGTTGCACGCAGCTTCGCATCCGTCTAACTTTTAATACGGGTCTCTAATAGTTTAATTTATTATAGCCTATGTTTATCTACGATAGTGTAGCTTCCCAACAGTGAAAGAATTTTTCGAATCGGTCAAGTAGTTTCGGAGCCTATTCAATACAAACAAACAATTATAATACTTATCTTTCCTCCTTATAATATTAGTATAGATGTCATAACTCATAAGGAGGCCAACGACCAAACGGAACCTTATAACGGCTACCGACGCCGATGCACATCTTCACAAACATAGGTTAAGTAAGCTTTTACCCCTTTTCTCTATCCCCTTTAATGAGCTACTGAAATTCACAAACCGTGCGAAATGTTACCGGTATTATATTATTTGATATAGCCTCCGCTAACATAATACAGATAACAGATACGAATGCGGTCCTGCCAGCCTAATTCGGGTCGATGTAACACTACCTTTGCCCAAACATCTCCAGTTCAGCCACAGTTTTTTTTGACACACTCCAAGTTCCAGGACAGATTTTGAAGTATTTTTTTGTGTGTCCATGTTCATTCGAGAAAAGTTTAAATTCATAATTCAGCCCAGATACAAAACGTTTTGTGTCTGGACAGCGTCTGCCGGGTCCGCTAGTCTAGTAAAATTTAATGCAACACTTTCGATTTCACAACCATCCGAAACAGAGGCCAAATGAGTGAATTGATTAACGATATTTAGAATCCGAAATATATGTAATTGAACCATGAATATGGCGTAAGCTGAAGCCCCATTTGTCTTTTAAATTCAAAATTCTCGTTTCGAAATTCAGTCCCCATTTCGAATCTTTAATCGAAACAAATTTCATTCGAATATATTTGATTTGAGATATGCGGGCATGAACGCTCAGCGATTGTTCGAAATTTAAAGGTATTACTGGTTTTTAATTCGTACGTTTCGATAAAAGAAGCGACAAAGCGATCTTGTAACACTATCTTAATATATATAAATCTCGTGTCACAATGTTTGTCCTCAATGGACTCCTAAACCACTTAACCGATTTTAATGTTTTTCTCTTTTAAAATTTGTGCTTTTCTCCAACTTAAAAGATAGGATAGTTTATTTCTTAAATTTGAGATTGCAATTTTATTTATTGCAAATTAATTATTTTGACAGAACGAAGTCTGTCGAGTCCGCTATAGTTGTATTATATTATATTGTATTTACGTGCGGATCAGACATTCGCCTTGTAAAAATACTTTACGGATAGTAAACAACTCTCAAATCCATTTAAAAATACATTTTTTATTAAAATCACAGGGTATTTAGTTGTAGGCAATTTTTAATAAGATATTATGTACACACATAATTATGTCTAAATAGGTATCTAAGTAGCACAACTGTAAAATAAGCTTTACAGAAACATAAATAAGTACGTTGGATTCACTTAAAACTTTGCTTTACAAATACGAATGCAAAAGTTTAAAAAAGTAAAGAGAGAACTTTATCACGAGAGCATTTCAGTAACCATGGTTGCTGTTAAGTATTTGAATCGTTGGGCTTGTAATTAACTTAATAAATCGCGATAAAATTCATAAAAAATTGTTCATAATAAGTGAAATTCGTGTAAACATTAGAAAACAATATGTAAAAAAATATATATCGATATCTTTGTTATGCGCTGATAGAAGTGTAATAAACTATTATGGCATATACCTACAAAAAATCTTATAAGTATTAGGGCCTGTTTCACAATCTCCAGTTAAGTACCCAATAGGCTATCGGCAACATATTTGACAGATACTCCATACTCTATCTGTCAAATATGTTGCCGATAGCCTATTGGGAACTTAACTGGTGATTGTGAATCAGGCCCCTTAAATTTTCATGGTAAAGAAATCACTTTGTACTGTTTATCTCTTCATAGAAATATCGAATCGATGAATATTTCGATTGTATCACATAAATCGGATCTATTCGAATTGACAGTTGTTTGGTCTTGACAAAAACATACATAAATCTTTCAAATAAAGGCCGCTACAGTTTATTGTATATTTATATGTTGCGGTCAAATTTTATGATTCGTCATATAACATACTATCTTATTACATTACTTATATTACTAGAGGGTAAGAAAAGTGACACACACACACACATATACCTACGCAGTTTTTATTATATTTTAATATTTCAGTTAAGTTTATCAATACTTAGCTTTAATTTAGCTACTCCTATTTATATGACCATAATACGTTCCACTGAACTAGATTGGGCAGAGATGGTATGTGTAAATTATATATTTGAGGTATCTTGGATGCCGTTACGCATCTCCTAATCACCCTCAGGATCCCAGAGCAGTAGATGGCCACAAGCTATACTTATGATGAACCTAAAGCCGGAACCGCACGCTTGCCGAGGCTTGGCAAGCCTTTAAAAAATTCAAACGTGTGGACACAGAGTTTGTCTTGGTTTTCGTAGGTTTGCAAGGGTTTGTGGCCGATCCGACGAGTGTCGGTATCAGTCGGTATTGTGCACAAGCCAAAGGGAACAAAAGATAATTTGCCGCAAGCGCTGGCGAGGCGTCCACATGCTTGTGGAGGCTTGGACTTTGGAGCTTGCGGCAAGCCACAAACGTGCGGATCCGGTATAAAGCCGGAACCGCACGTTTGCCGAGGCTTGGCAAGCCTTTACAAATACAAACGTGTGGATACAGAGTTTATCTTGGCTTGCGCGGGTTTGCAAGGGTTTGTTGCCAACCCGACGAGTGTCGGTATCAGTCGGTATTGTGCACAAGCCAAAGGGAACAAAAGATAATTTGCCGCAAGCGCTGGCGAGGCGTCCACATGCTTGTGACTTGAGGAGGCTTGGAGTATAAAAGTCACAATGAGAAGCTCCAATGGCGTCAAACTTTTCCCAATAATTTTAATGTTGGCTTCTTTAATAGTGTTCTAGCCCTTCCAATGTCGGTAGCCAGAACAATTTATCATATCACTATCATGTATATAAGATGGCGGGAAGATTAATTTAATGAAATTAAGTTAATCGTATGCAATAATCGGGGTGACATATTCTTTATAGAAAAAAAAAAAGAAATGTGGTGTCGTGGGACACCAGGTAGGAACGAAGTTCCTTCGGCTAAAAAGAAAGTTCTGTCTACTGAAAACTGTCGCGCCTGCGCACATCTCATTTAACGCTTTTTATTCCACGCACTTTTTCTTACGGTTTTACTATCACATTTTTTTCAGTTCGGTCGCGCAGCAAAATCCCTATCCAATCATGCCGTAAGGAACTTCGTTCCAAAAACCCTGCAGATAAAAATAAAGATAAAAAAAAATGAGAATCTCACTCTAAAAGCCTTGCTGCTATCTATAACATTAAAAAGTAATTATCGCTGTCAATCATCCAACTTACCACTTAACATGATACCAGTAACACGATAAGAGGAAAACTGATTATGTTAAATGATGACGCAACTGTTCTAAGAAACTATTCGTATCACAAATGGTGACAAAACAACAACACTTTGATAGCTCCTGTACTCATTAATAATGACCAAAATAGAAATTTTAATAATTATTACAATAATTTAAATAAACATGAATATATTTAAATTTAGAATCAAAAAAGGCAGAGAGTGAGGAGTATGGAAGATAGGGTGTAAATGATAGAAAAACAAACGTAAAAAATTATAGAAAAAGTTAATATAAAAACGGAATAGATTTTACTGTGTTCAAACTTCTTTAATAAGTGTAGGTAGCTGATTTATAAAATAAATGAGAATGTTTTAAGTTTAGCTATTTGTTTGTCCTTACACGGCTGAACCGATTTGGCTGAAACTTGAGAAGGTAATGACTTTCAAATCTTTCAAACTAATGTCATAATATAATTTAGTTTTTTTGTGTTGACAAGTTTTAAATAATCAATTTGTTTTTCTACTTACGTAAAGTCATTATTGTTACTTTGATTTCGGTGTCATATTTTTTTGCTGTAACTATCTAAATTGGCTGTCACCATTATTAAAAAAAGGTTGTTAAATCCCTCGATTGTCTTTCGACTCCATCGATTTACGGACCATTATCGTGT
The DNA here is from genome assembly GCA_905333005.2 of Lycaena phlaeas. NCBI lineage: Eukaryota > Metazoa > Arthropoda > Insecta > Lepidoptera > Lycaenidae > Lycaena > Lycaena phlaeas. The sequence continues at coordinate 18,294,748 of HG995168.1, read as the reverse complement.
TGTAGTACTTAAAAATACTCAAAGGTTACAAGTGCACTAGTTGTACTTGGATATATAATATCCCTTTCATAGGTTTCTTTATTATGAAAAGCACCCGCTTTGAAATAAAAAAAGGATGAATAAAATTGATTCACCCAGTCTAGTGTTCTGAGGTAACAAACATTAAAAAAATACAGACGAATTGAGAACTTCTTCCTTTTAAAGAATAACATGAACTGAAACACAAAAGACACCATTATTTATTTGCCTGCTTCCATCACGAAGACAATAACTGAATAAATACAGCATTAATCAAAGGAACTCAATATCGATATTCTTCGTTTCATTAAAATTGGCTTATTCAAAAGCTACTGCTAATTAAGATAATTTAAATTTACTCGACAATAATTAGTCAGTTTTGCTCCTACTGTTTTATTTATTTATTTATTTATTTTATTTGTTTATTTCTCCTTTGGCAGTTACCATGACTAATATTTTATACTAGAGGCGCCACTCGGTTTCACGCGCGTACTTCCCATTCACGTGGGAGTACGGTGATAAATTATAACCTATGTGTTATTCTGATGAATAAGCTTTATTATTGTAAAGTTTCACTAATATCCATTCAGTAGTTTTTACGTGAAAGAGTAACAAACATCCATACTCACAAACCTTCATCTCTAGATAATGTTCCGCAGTTTCCCGTTCCAGGGGGAATACGTAGATAAAATGTTTTTGCGTATATTACTCGCTGATAGTGTAGCTTTACATTGACGATTTTCTAATCGTGTAGTGTAGACTAGATCTAATTTAAGTTAGTTTTAACCTTAAGGCGGGCATCCACCGCAGCGCACGGAGAGGCTACGCACGTACGTCAAGCTTCGCTTTGCAAGAAAATATATGTGACTGTGTCCACATCAACGAATTGGCACACATGGCTTGCTCGAATATGGCGCACACGTAGATCAAACGTAGGCAACGCTACGCATGCTATATGAAAGATGAATGCACCTTGCCTGATGCCAGCATCTTTCTTGATGCCAGCACTTTGCATGTTGGATTCCACAAGACGTGTGATTCAAAACTATGCTACGCTACAGTGGTTTACAGTCGTGAGTTTCGTGTATGTATAGCGTGTGCTGCAGTGGAAACGTTGACCCACGCAGTCAGACCAGTGAATCCGTGCGCCGAGTGTCCGTGCACAGCGTGCGCTACGGTGGATCCGCGCCTTTAGTTGTAGGACTTATCATAATAACATATTAATTCTAAAAGTATCTAGTTTCTAGTATGACTAGTTTTAAATAAACTTTGTAGTTAGATATGAAAACATTCAGCGGCCAATGAAACAGCTTCGCTGTGTTTCAGCATGAAAAGCTTAAGGGTGCACTTCCATCGGTAAAATTATCTCCTACTAGTCTCACAGTTTATACAAAACCGGTTCCATCTCACGGAAAATAGTCAAAATTACAGCGATCATTAAACAATTGCTGCACAAAACGTGACCAATTGAGGACATGATCCTACACAATGTAATTGCACTATTCAACAAAATAGGTCAATAAGAAAAACTGATCATTAGCTAGTGTGCCATAGTTGTGATTAACATCACCTGTTTATCATCATTATCAGCCTTCATCCAATAACATGGGCATCCGTCAACGAGCGATCATTCGAATCCAACACGGACCGGCTACTGCACGGATATCAGGTTAATGCCCGACCAACACTTGAAAGAAAGAAAGAACCAAAACTATTAGTTCACAAACATGAGAAAACAACAAATAGTTTTAATATACAGTTACACAATTAATGTACTCTTACAATAAAAAAAAAACTATCGTGTGATACCTAGACCTGAGGTATGCACCAAAAAGGTTCGGTACGGCTTTAGTCGGATTACCACAGTTAACAACGTTTTTCAACCAAACTACAGGATGAGTGCGTCACTGATGTCAGTTGTTTCTATCATCAGCCAAAATTCCATTGAGAAAGCGTTAGCGAAGTTCGAAATGATAAAATGTGTAGGATGGACCACGTGATTAAGCGCGGCCTTATGTCAATCCCATACATTTTATCATTTTCGAACTTCACTAGCGCTTTTTAATGTCATTTTAGCTAGGCCCCAAGGCAAGCCCCAGATCAACATGCTTATGTTTATGAGCTGGCTTCTTACCATCATATTGTGACTCGTTTGCTTGTCCAAGTAGCACAGAATGTATAACAATGAATGTAGTTATTATTATTACACTAGCGAAGAAGGACTACATTAATAAATTATTGTAATAATGTTGATAAATGTAATAATAATAATTGGTGAATACATAACGTTTTGTGTTCGGAGTAAACTCTTATATAATACATAATATTCCCAGTAATTTCACTGTTACAAATCATTATTATGATAAACTCTGAACTGTGATACATCAATCAAGCGAAAATGGTGGAACAATATCAGGAATATATAATATATTAAGTACTCTGTTGCCCGCGGCTTCGCCCGCGATAACTTACGTTATTATCCGTAAATCTTATGTATCCGTAAATCATATGTATCTATGAATCTTACGGACGTTTTGGAATAATGATGATGATTATTTTTATAGCCTGAACTGGCTGCCCCGTCAGACTTCGTTCTGTCAAAAATACTAATACCTATTGCTGTTAAAAAAACAGTGGTTGATCGTAGAAGGGTGAAAATTTTTTGCAGCGGTGGGAACGAGTGGTGGGTCAATAGCCCGAGAAAAATGCTCCATTTTTTTTCTTTAACACCGGGAAATGCACTGACGCATCCCGCTGTGGAGTGGGTCTCGTTGCATTGTTCTCTATACATACTTCAATGCCAGGCAGAATAATGCCTATTTATAAGCTGTATATCTACTTATTACTAGAACAGGTTAAGGCTAATGCCGTAAGGACTAAGGTTATAATGGTCTCCCCAGGCGGGTATGTGGGACTCGCTGCGCCCGAACGATGGTAAGTGGACGCAGCCCTACCCACTAAAACCCGGCAAGTGCCACCACTGCCGCCTTTGGTAAGGTGCCCCGGATCTACAAGCAACAGGGCACCTCGACGGCTAGTCAGTCCCTCGGGGGACCGACACCACCTCCACAGAGCGGTTACCCCGCACCACAGAACAACCACTCTCAACGTCTGGACAGTACGAGGAGGTGAGGTGCCCATCCCCATCCCTTGCCCCCTGCTCTGTTGTCCCCTCTCCTTATAAGAGGGGTACAAAGAGCCCCCTCGCGTCGGCTCAATTCGCTTCGCCCAGGGTGTTAGGGTCACTCTGAGCTACTGAGCCCCCCAATCATGGTGGGGGAGAAAAATGCTCCACGCTTTATCTACCCTGAACAAAAGATATCTCAGTGTAGTGCAGTAAATTTGCAAGTAGTTACTGATTTAAGCTACAATTTTTTCCCTTCTTTCGTTGAATCAAAGGCAGTAGCAGTGAAAACCAATATTACATGACTTTTGTATTTTTATGCGTCGTTCAATTGTTAAATGCCAAAATATACAACCCGTTTATCACGAATTTATTTAAGCAATTAAACATTGCTACGACCATGCAGGTACAGTGAAATAGCCAGCATTTGATAAAATGTAAATCATTGATTTAGATTGACTTAGCACACAAGGCATGAATATATAAAAAGTGCACAATAATAGAAGCACATACAAAGAAAACAAAAAGACAAAAACTCATGTAAACTTTAATTCCTCAATAGATCCTTTATGGAAAACCATTTTGAAAACTGTAAAATATTTTGGTCAAAAAAGTTTAGCGTTCACAGAATTCGAACCCATACTCCTCCTAAACATTACTTCAACAGTCGACCGCCTTGACTAAAATCATCAAAAAGTGACTAGAACATAAAAAATGATTGTTAAAACACGTTTGTTAACTAGCGATGATATCATACCTCAAAGATTATACAAAGATGGAGAGCATGCATTGTTCTCTATACATACTTCAATGCCAGGCAGAATAATGCCTATTTATAAGCTGTATATCTACTTATTACTAGAACAGGTTAAGGCTAATGCCGTAAGGACTAAGGTTATAATGGTGCTAATGATCAGACAAGCCAAAATTAAAAGATTTTCATGGGCGCCATTAGTTGGCTAATCGTTTCGGAATAATAAATTTAGCAGCATTCAATTTGGTCTCTTTGTGTGTAATCTTGGATTACGAATGACTTGACCATGATTCAAAACTATGGCAACCATACAACTGATACATACTTATATATTTCTAAATACATTTAATATATTGTAGATGAACGCGCGTATACACAGAGCAAACGATCATGCTTATCATACAAATATTAATTGTCCTGGGTGGCAATCGAACCCACGACCTTCTGGTTCAGCAGTCATTGACAGGTCACTAACCACAAACCAACAGGACAGTCAGCAGCGAGGAATATATAGGAATATGTATTATATTATATTGTCTAGGTATATATCTAAGACCTCTGTGGCTCAGTGGTAAGCGCGTTGGCGCACAAGCCGGAGGTAGCGGGTTCGAATCTCGCCAGGGAACACAAAAAAAAAAGTTTCTGTGTTCCTAGGTCATGGATGTGTATTAAATATGTGTATTATATAATAAAAATCTTAAATATAAGTATTAATATAAAATGTATTAAATATATGTATTTCCGTTGTCTGGTACCCGTAACACAAGTCTCTTAGAGAACTTAGCACGGGACCAGATTAACGCGGTGTAAAAGCGTCCAAAGATATTATTATTATTTAATAATAGTAATAATATCTTTGGTCCAAAGATATTATTATTATTAAATAATAATAATATCTTTGGACGCTTTCTTAACTAAAAATAAAAAAAAATCCAAAAAAATGTAGACTAGATTGTACCACGAACATATTATGATTTTAGTCTTTAGAAATGCGGACTAGATCCATTCTATTATGGAATTATCATCATATTAAGCAGACACTGGGTAATAAAGACGTTCATGGGATGCGCTAATGTTTATTTCAAGTAAATACAACAAGATCACTGAAAAAAATTACAAGTAACCAAATAAGATTTAAAAAACAAGCAAGAAATATTTTCATCCAACAAGTCTTATTCCTATTAAATATCTTCTGATATATCAATTGTTAATAATATCTCATATTATATACAATAGGTACTATATTATATATAAAGTACTATGACATATTTTTCGGTGAGCAGGCTTACTCACTGCTCACCAAATGTTCCGATTTAAAGGCCAAGAGGCTGAAAAGTCTGGCCCTTTAGAAAATAATAAAAGTGTCGGATAAGGGCGTAAAGCAACAGCTATGCTGTCGTGTTTCGTGCGGTTTGTGCATTTTCGGCGGCCCATCGGGAGAATACGTAAAAAGGGCATCTGCATAACCTTTGGTTGTGTCGTATTTGGGCGTCGATTCGTTTGCCCTTCTATGATATAAAAAAATCTAAATTTGACACACATCGAATTTATAATGGTAATAAAATTATATCCAATATTCATAAAATAAGAATTCTAGAATTCTCCACTGATCGAAAGATATTATTGATAATATCATTATTTATTCCAATTTTAGCTATGATATATGAGTGGAAAAAACTTCGCGACTCATAATATTATTTTGTCATAACCAGTCTACATTTGGCTCAGTTACAACTTACAGGTGCTTTTTATGCTAATAATATGTTATATGATTTATAATTAATAATATAACAGTAGATCAGCAGTTGTTTTAAGCTAGTCGGATAGAAGAACTAGAAGACGAGTAACACGATGGTAAGTGAGTTGATTCTACTATGAACATAAATGAGTAACGAACAATATATTTACATAATGAAATATTCTGAGACGTAGCATAGCAAGCAGCATTTTCGGAGCCAGTAATAAACAAAAGGCGGAAGAAGGACAGTATTGGCAGTGATACTTCTACTGATGTCCTTCTTTCCGACAAAGCAAAGTTACACAGAAGAAATGAGCAGTACAAAACAAGCAGAAAAACAGTACCGACGAGTTTGTCATATACTAAACATTTTCTAGTGGATCAAACTGTGAATATAAACGATTCTTGAACCCACTTGAACAGACAACAAAAAAACGTAAAAATGGAATCTTATACGAGTACAGAAGAATTAGATATAATAAATATAAAGATTACTGCCTAAGTATTTATGAAACGGGTAAAAACGAATACATTACCTTTTACATAGAAAACCACTTAGATGTGTTATCTTTCACAATAGTCATACGGTGTCCGAGTTTATCTTGTATATTTGTATATGTGTAGATTAAATTAGCAGTTGATGTATCGTAGCTTATAAATAAATAGAAATTTAGCATCAAGCATTCTGTGCTGTTGTATTGCAAAAAATAGCTTATAGCAGTTTTTTTTTGTCTTTTATCTACTATATTTTCAATCAATTTCTGAGAATTTCTTGTTTTGAGAGTATTGGGTCTTCATTTCCTGTATAAAACTAATTTGACTTCATGTAGCAGAATTTCCTTAATGCTAGTTAGATGAATCTTACGTCAAGCGACACGGTCTTCCCGTAAGGAGGAAGGAGGTCCTCTATGGAATCTTATTTTTATGAACTTAAAGTATGTTCCGGCCATAGAGATATGTCAAGGATATTCTGAATAAAATTCAAGTCTTTTTTAATATTTTTTTTGATTTTGATATAATCATTTCGATAAATTATGATTTCTATAGTATATGTATATGAAAATATAAATGTATAAACTGTACATTGAGCGGCGGCGGCGAGAGCGACGATGGTATATTGGTTGGTGGACTCGGCCTCTTATGCGAGAGGTTCCGGGTTCACCCAAGTGCACCCCAAACATGAGACCATCACTCGCTCACCGGTGAAGGAAAACATCGTAAGAAAACCTGCATGCCTGATGAGAATGAAAATCTCTGAATCCTCTGATCTCCTCGTTTGATTTCGAGAAGGAGGCCCGTAGAGCAGTGGGATATTTAAGGCTTGATACGTTGCATTCACATTTTATAGTGTTAGAAAATTTGCAATGCAGAAAATGGAGTACCACAAGGTTTAAGCTTGGCACCTATGATATTGACAGTTTATGCTATTGATATAGGTACATGACAGTCTTCTCGAATGTGCCGACCTAATACATTATCTGGGGCGTATGTGTATCAGAGAATAAATAATGTGACTATTGATATGTTTAACAATAAGCCACTTTACATGTGAACGATGACGATCATAATATCGTCAGGTATACGATACGATATCCGTAAGACGTAAATATTGGACCAGAAATTGGAGAAGAATAAAACAACAGAATATAATTAGGTTCTAAAATTCTCAACATCCTATAACATTTTTCTGATATGGGAGTTACTCTGTGTGTTTTATAAATCCAAAATTACAAAACAGTATTCGCCAGTCTATCAGGTAAAAAATATAATGAGCAAAATAGAATGAACCTGTTACAGAAATTAACCATAGATAAAATCTGACTTCTTATCATAGCATGACTAAGCTTATGAAACCATGAATAATTGTATGCTATGAATGATTAAACACAACACACTAAACAATGAACTAGATTTCAAAATTAAATCCGCCATAATTTTATAGAGTAAAATAATTGTTTAAAAAACTTTTGTAACAGTGACAACTTTATTAATATTATCTTTATTAATATAATAATAATATTGATTTATATTAGTAATATTATCAGGTAGTATCAATGATACGGGAAATAAAAATCAGTACATTATAAAGTAAATTTATCCTTTAGGTATCGCAGTCGGATCGAGTGGTGTGTTGAATCCATAATCTTTGACCTTCCGTGTACACTGCGGTCAGCCAATCTTATTATGTGATTCGGAGTGAATTCTCATTCACCACATAAACTCCGTGGTGCACAGACGTAACCATGAAGGTACTAGTCGCGTTCGTGGGCATCCTGGCCCTGGCGGTTGCCAACCAGCCTGCCTCTCAAAGCAAAGTCCTCTGCTATTACGACAACAAGAGCTATGTCAGAGAATGTAAGTCTTTTATTTTGCTGAGCGCAAATTGCAACCTCCTTCGAACGCTTTTATTCGAAAGCGGTTGCACATTTTTATTATTTATGAACTATTCATCATTTATAATTTATGTTAAATATGAATCGTGTAATCTGATATACTTAAGATGATTTTTTTGTTATTTCTTTTTCTTCTTTCTACTTCATACGAAAGACGTTGTTACAAACTTTTTGCTATGAAAAATTCATGATTTTTATCTATTCATATTAAGCATTCATTGTGTTATTTGACTTAGATCTAATTACTTATTACAATATAATTTAATATGTATTACTACAATTAATACTAATAAAACTGTAGACAAACGAAGTTCTACACAAGCAGTTTTTATTGTATCATGTAACAATGATTCATTTCACCAAGGTAGCTTATGCTAGGTTTTAATTTTTTTCACATAAGCAATTATTTACCGTGTTGTAATTTCATCATCACCATCATCATCGATCCAAATACAATTTATTTGTAAGTTGCTAGCATAGCGATGGTTTGAATTGGATTTGGAAGATCTAGGTTCGATCCTGATATTATTAAATTATCTTTATTATATTTTGCACAGTAAAATGTCATACTGCTTTGTAAAGCAAAACCTTTCATAAGAGCATACGTGATAAATATGATTCCTCGCTTGATTTCGAGGAGACGCCATGTTAATATTGTTAAAATTCGCCATTTTTTCTATCATGACCATAAATTAATAAGTGTTATAATCTTAACATGCTTTCATTTATGAAAGTAAGAATACTTTGTGCTTTATACTTACTAGTGTAAATATTACCGCAGAGCGATATTTTCAATATGTTCTACCGTATCATAACAAAAATAAAGTTTAACGATCGTTAGAATCATAATTGGAGCATAATGAGGTCTTTATTACGAAACTAATATCAGTTTCATCATTAATCAAGTTAACAATTAAGCACTTTTGTAGTAAAATAATTTTAAGATGATTAAGATTTTTGTTTGTTTGTTTTGATATAAATCAAAAATTACTTGATCGATTTTTAAATATTCATTCACAATTAGAAGGTTTCGAGAACACTGATTCATAAAGGATATACAAATAGTTATCGTCAATACGGATAAAAGTTAATGTAGGCGAAAAAAGAAAGATAATAAAAGAAAAGTGACGGCGTCATGCCGATAGATGTCTCGGCAATCGAGTCATTATTACAGCCAAGGCGCGACAATAAATGATTGTGGTTGTGAATTCTGCCATTTACATTAAAAACTAAATATTATTTTGACATTATTGTTTTATATATTTATAGTGTTGGCCATTGTGAGATTTATGTTTATAGTCTTAAAAATCAACATGTTTTGCTTAGAATTGTTTTGACATTCAAATAAATAGACAAGTAAAAGCACATTATTGAGTTGTCCTTGGCCTTTAGTATAGTAAAGTATTGTGATTTATTTCTTTGCTTATTTAATAGGCAAAATAAGGTGATAGATAGATCTTTTTTGTATTTCCACGTCAAAAAATTAAATTATTCGTATTGAAATGCAATATGACTAAGTACTTAGATATTGACAAGAGGTGAGATTTTTTTGGGTGTGGGTGCGTTACGTTTTGCTACTGTCAAGTATGCATGGGAACCAACTAGCTTGTTTTTGTTTTAAAATTAGCTTGTTATTAGCAGAGATTTTAAAAATGGCCTTAACGGTATTGGCCTTATTTCCAACGAAACAATTGTATTTCAAAATCACATAACATAATCATTGATGATTATATAAACGATTAGAGTTTTTTTATATTACCTTAAAAAGGAATTTTCAAGTACATATTATATCTTAACAATACCGGGGGCCTAGCCAAAATGTCATTAAGAAAGCGTTAGCGAAGTTCGAAATGATAAAATGTAAAGTATGGACCACGTGATTAAGCGCGGCCTTATGTCATTCCCATATATTTTATCATTTTCGAACTTCGCTAATGCTTTCGCATTTTGGTTAGGCCCCCTTGTGATATCAATTCTGGTGCTTGCGTGGCTTGATTATCAACATATCATTCAGCCAATCACGACCAAATCCAAGCCAATGGCCAAGCCATCCGTATAAGTTAAATTTCTACATTCAATTCGCGACACGTCTTTGTTAGGTATTCAACCATTTGAGATCATAATATTGACCTAGAACATTCTCGGTTCAGGGTCAAGATTCGACCTCCGGATCATGTTTGTGATTTCATACTCGTAACGACATTTTGTTTTCTGAGAATTGTTGATTTATGGTGTGTTCTAAGGATTTAAGGTTGTGAATTCTGCCATTTACTTTGAAACCAATATCGTTTGCAGTATTATTGACATATTCATTCATTTGCCCAAGCCATGCCATCATCATCAGGTTCTATTGTATTGTATTTAGTATTGAATATACTCCAACTGATTTACTTTTATCTTTTAGAACACACTTTATTTCAATTTCAATTTCAATTATTTATTTATTTGCTTTGAACATGGTTTTATATATAGGTTTTAGGCTATACAATAAGTTCAGCATATTCTACTCATACAGAGTGTGCAAAAAGTATATATAATATTTTAGAGGCTATTTTTTTATTCTTTATTTTGGCAGAATTCTAAAATCTATCGAATTCAAGAACCCTCCAACAGTTATTGTTATATCTTAGCCAATGTATATATAAAACTTAATGAATTATATACGTAAACCTTCCTCTTGATTTGTCCTTTCTATTTAAAAAAACCGCATCAAAATCCGTTGCGTAATTTTAAAGATTTAAGCGTACAAAGTGATATATAGGGACAGTGAAAGCGACTTTGTTATATACTATGCAGTGATAATACTAGGTATATTTAAATTATTTAATTTATAATCCTATAATTTATTAAAATCTATTTACGACTATACAAAAAATAAAGGATCTAATACATTTATATTATACCGAATATTGTAATTTAAATTTATATTGGAACTTAGATTATATATTTTTTCATTTATATTTTATAGCTAATAATTCATGGAATTTGAATGAAAAAAACGATCAAACATCTCGTGAATTCTTATTTCTAATTGGCATTGACTTCAAAAAAAAAACACAAAAAATATTTTATAGCTTTTATGATTTATGTCTGGTGATGTAATCTTAGTAATAGGCAGTTTATCCTTGTCACTGTTAACCTTAATACTGTGATAAATTAATATAAGGTGTATTTTTCCACGTCCCCACTTGCAAGGAATAGTCCGACCCTCACTGGGGTCAGGTTGCTGGATTGCTCCGGTTGCTTGGTGATCCAGGACCCAAATGAAGCAGCTCAAGGTGCTCGCGGGTTTTTTGAGTAGTACTCTCCTAAGCATGAGCTCATAACATCCATAGTGCTAAATGCATTATGCATAGTTCCCGAGATTGTGAGAAACAAATTATGAATCGTTGGATTTGTTCTAGGAATTAAAGAATTCCTTCTTATTAAAACGGGATTTATTGATTTATGGCTTTTGCTCGTTGGAGATTTCAAGAAACCGTCGTTAATTCATTCAATTCGCAGACAATGACGAAATCTTCGCTGCATCAGAAATCCATACGGTTTTTGTTATGTTTTTATAAGATTTGTGAACATAATAATATTATAAACAATCAGAGGGCGGGGGAAAACGTCATAGCGCGTGGTTGTGTTTTTTCTGTTTTTCGTTACTTAATTATTATTTTCTATTTTATTCGTTAGGAGTGGTTTTCTATAGAGGTTTTTTAAACGCAATCGATTTATATTGTAATGGCGAATACGGCGGAGAATTGTTCTGGAGCGGTTTTCTATGTGGGAATGTTCTGGCACTTTACTGTAGTGTTTGTTTTAAAACTCAATCCATATCTGATTGATTAGCGAATAATTGTGGTGGAATGTTCTGGAGGGATTTGGAAGTGATAGTTAATTGATGGTGAAGTGGAGGGCGAAATCGTGCCCCTTGGCGTTTCCCGCCGTTTCTCCAAATGACAGACTAGAGATAGTTTCTTCTTCTTCTTTAAAGACTTACGACAACTTGATACTCGACATTGGCAAAGCACTAAGTGCAGTCCATTAAAAAAAATGTACAACATAATTATTTCCCCATTGGAGATGTGTAACTTACTTACTAACATCCTATTGTTGCTTGTTAATTTTAATCTGTTACATTTGTATACAAACTAAAATAACACATTCATTAAGATTATAACGGGCGAGGGTTGAAACCTCGAGAGACCCTTGTGCTTAAAAAATATTTTAGCGCGTTCTATTTTTGAAATGATGTGTACAAGAGATGGAGGTACATTTTCATGTAGCACGTTTTGTTTTGTTCGTTTCGTTGGAGTTTTGTTCGTCAAAATGACAAAACAGATCCAAATTCTTTTTTGTTTATCGGTTAAAACGAAATCAAATGATCCTATACTATTCCTTGACATCATGATTTGGTAAGAGTGTAATAATTTAACTAGTAAATTCCATAAAAAAGTGTGTGCGCGATTAATGTAGTCCTTCACAATAATAGTTATTATTCGTAATTTATTATGATTTTTGCCACTAATGATTGCAGTTGTTCGTAGTTGCCACAACGCCCAAAACACGTTGGTTGTTGTCCTAACTTACGCACCGACGCATCCGCGTACATCGGCCTTTACAATTTACATAATATTATACTCACGACCAATGCAAGTTACAATTTTTGAAAATAGAATGAGTGTTACTTCCGTCAAAAATCTTTAATCAGTCAGTTGCCCTCTAGTCGCGTCTAGAGAAGTTTTACAAATCACTATTTTAAATATGGAACACTGAGCGTTACTTCATATAGTCGCGCCCAAAGAAGTTATACTCCAAAAAAATACAGAACCATCAGCTTTAGAGTCAGATTCGCCGTAGTCCAGTTTATTTTTTATTCGCCCGCATCGTTCGCATGGATTTAAATTTGTTCCAAATTTCTGTCACTAATTTTAATTGGAAACCTTTTTCATTGCGAAATATTTTTATGTAATAACTAGTTTCTGTCGGTAGCGTTACTGACCTGCTCGTAAGACTTGGACTGATTTTGATGAACTGATTTTGAGGACTATGGTTGCTGTAAAGATTTTTAACCTTATAGTCATGAGGTCATTTGTCAATATTTCTGTCATCCCATGGACCATCAAGTTGGTTAATTTGTTTGTATTTAATATAAAGTATCTAAATGTATATAAAAGGAGGGTTGTTCTAATTCATTTATTACGCGCGGATCGCGTTGTGTTGGACGGCACGTCAATCTGGCCTCGTGGTAGGTTCTCGAAGGACTAGTGTACGGACCAGACAATGGATATTTTAAATATTCTTATATTTAAGAGTTTTATGTTTTTATGAGTTTTATTTATTTTAATACCTATTTAATACACATCTATGACCCTAGAACGTAGAAAACTTTTTTGTTCCTCGGCGGGATTCGAACCCTCTACCTCGGGCTGAGTGCCAACGCGCTAATCATTGACCCACAGGTCGTCATTAAGATATGATTTGATTTTATCCTCGTGTTTTTTTAAAGTTTTTACCAAAATAAAATAAGGCATCATTAAAAATATGCGACTCACAAATTATTCGCACTCTGTAAATACTGAAAAACTATTTGCGAAGTTGAATATTTTCTTCTTCCGTACATATTTCAGATAAAATTATAATGGTGTTATATGTTAATGATTTATTGCAACGGACATGTAAAAAGAACGTTCCGTATACCTAAAAAGAAATGAAAACAGGCGAAATTATTAAATCCAGTATTTTACACATAGACTAAGCAGACTTCCTTCTCGTTTGATAGTAACAACGTGTAAATAACTTTGTCTGTCGATGTGTTATGATCTGATCGTAATGAAACTAAGCGAAAAGCGTAGGAAAAGAGATAGATATATTATATCTATCTCTTAAACGGATAAGGGCTGATGATGATGATGATTATATTTAAAAAAATTATAATCATAGGTCACAGTATAGGTCTATTCAGTTTCCAGGCATCCAAAAAAAAATCTATCCTTTTTTGATTTATGTTCAGCAGTGGACGGACAAGGGCTGATTGATGATGATCATTATATTAAAAAAAACCATCATCATAATCTTCATCAACATCACCATCATCATCATCATCATCATAATTATCATCATGATCATGAATGCTTAGCGACCGATCCCTTTCCATGGATGGATGGATGGATCCCTCCGCATCCATCACTCTAATATGGACCAGCTGTTGCTTAAATAAGTTTGCAAAAATCTTGTAACACCTTATACAAGAATTACGTCATTTGTTGCGTTCGTAACGATGGCCTAGTTGACTAAAAAGCCAACGGATGTATTATAAGATACTAGCTGTTGCCCGCAGCATCGTTTGTATTTTTAAGATTATCTCCGAGCTGATGATGAGCTGATTATAATTAATAGTAAAAAAAAACCTAAAAAACACGCCTTTGCAAAATTTGAATTATCTTATCGAATTAGTGTATTGCCATCCTCGATAGACATAGAGAAAATCCCATTACTTTGGGCGCAATTTTGATCCACTTTAAGCCAATGATATTATATTGCTTTAAACAGAGTTCGTTCAAACTTTGTAGAGCGCGTTCTTCCTATTCCCTATACGGTGATAAATTATAGCCTATGTATTCTGATGTATAAGCTATATTAGTGAAAAGTTTCATCGAAATCCATTCAGTAGCAGGATAATAAATGGCAGCAAAAAAGGTGTGTGTGCGATTTACACATGATAGAAGTGAAACACATGTTAAATGCTCAAATACAAGCAAGTATTAAACAGTCTGCAATATACATACACACCGACATTTGCTCTCTCGCTCTTTTGTATTTGTGTCTCGTACCTGTCGTTTTTTCCGTTGCATCCGGTTTGAAATCACAACGATTCTTAAGAAGTTTCACTTAAAAAAAAATAGAAAAAAACAGGGATTTAGCCCGCCGATTGTGTAATTTTGTTTACAAGCTGTGACCTTTTGAGATAAGAAATGGCTACGTTGGCTACTCGGGGATATTTCTTGACCTCAATGTACGTAACATGATAATTATTACAAACAATATCGTTCTAGAATTCTTGGAAGTGTGTTAACAAAATTGCTTTTTCCCCTTATCATCATCATCATCATCCTCAGGCTTTATCCGTCCACTGCTGTACATAGGCCTCCCTCAATGAACGCCAAGACGACCGATCCCTTGCTACTCGCATCTAACGCGGACCTGCCACTGCACGGAGATCGTCTGCCCATCTGGTTAAGGGCCGACCAACACTTCGTCTACTTCAACGCGGCCTCCACGCTTGAACCTTAATGGCCCATCGGCCTTCTGTTCTTCTGAGTGCGTGACCAGCCCATTGCCACTTCAACTTATTCTTCGCGTGATATCGGTAACTTTAGTTGCCTTAGGTCTTCGTTTCGAATCCTATCTGCCAAAGAAACACCCAAATTAGCACGCTCCATAGCACCTTGAGCTACGGAAAACTTGCGGACCAGTCGTAAATTAAGAGTCTACCCCCTTATGCATTGGTATTTTTATTATAATTCTACATATGTACATAGGTAAAGTAAGGAAAATTTTATGATTATAGTATGTTTGTATTTATATTCAATCTAAACCATGTACCGACTCGAATCTCATTAATACCAACGTGATTTTTTGTAGTATCAAGTTTTCGTAAAACTGAGTTGTTTATCGGTATTTTTTTTTCATTAAAAAAAACAAGAGATAATAATAAAAATACTTGGATACAGTCTACTTTATAAATTAGGGTCCAATCTCGACCTCTAATCTGGCAACGATAAATCACCATCCAGATTGAGCATGGAATAAATTATGGCAACATAAATAGCGTCCCCCGAATTTAGGCTCGCAACGTAAATTACAAAATTTTCGAGATAGAAATAATTTACTGAATGTCATACGTAATCCTATTAATCCGTTAACATTGTGGTCAGCTTAAAATTTTTACATGTATATCTTCACCCCTGACTGAATTTCGACTACTTGTCCTACAGTACTACAGGCTTCTTTGGCCTCTTTCTGCGAGACAGTGATGTCCCAGAAGGAGACGACGAACGGGGGTGCGTCGGAGGCGCTATTCAATACGCTTCCAGTAACACCCCTGTGCTCGTGTCGGGCTCGGGATGGAAACCCGGGCCTTGCTAGACACGACGTCGTGGGGTCTGCCAAGTCGTAGCCGCGCAGTATACAATAGGGGGACTATTGTGGAGAATCTGATCTTGCCTCACGCAGCTGTTTTAGTGAATAAAAAAGGACATAGGCATCTTTCAAACCCAAAAATATAGATATATAGGGCGCGATACACAAGGGAGTCGAAAACGTGATGACATTACAGCGCCAATACATTCGTTATCACGACATTCGTGAAAAAAACGCGGCAAAAGATTTTTTACATCAATAAGTATGAGGCAGTCGAAAATAATGTCCCACTCGCTCCGGCCCTTTCACATAGTGTCGATGAGATAATTAAAGAAGGCGTATGCGGCATAATCGACGAAAGTATATAATAAATCATATAAAATAAACTACACAAGTAAATAACATGATTTATCCCAATTCGCTAGATAAGTAGTATTACTATCGTCTCTGAAAATGTCTTAGTATGAATATGTAATATAGTTTCGGAATAAGTAACATAAAGGGATTTTTGTATGAAAATGCATAGAGGAATTTTTCAATAACGCGTTTTGCTATCCCAGTTTGTTAGAATATAATATGATGAAAAATAACATACAAAAATTTTATTTACGTAGATATACCGACTTTACTAACAATAGCGAAATATACACTTTTCTCGAAAAGTTCGAATGCCTCTTAAATTAGAATTTCAAATTCGATTGGTAGGTAGTTTAAAGAACATAACTTCAACTTATTTTAATTTTTTATTATGCTTAAGTCTATGTTAATAAATAATAAATATAGTAATGTAAAGCTTGTTTTATTATTATTAAAACTTGATGCTTATTACTTGTTCTTTTAAACTTTGTGTTTTAACAGGCTTGTAGGTTTTACCGAATATTGTGAGGAAAATGAATAAAATAAAAATAAAATATTTGATACTTCTTTTCATTGTTGAATTCGATATATTTTTTTATAACTCATTCTATAAAATTTACTTTATATAACTTAAAATGGTTTTTGTGTTTGTATCAAATAGGTATTGCAATTGCATTAATTATCTGTGGATCTTTCTAAACGATGGAGATGACTTTTTTCATGATGAATGGATTTTTCCAATATGGCGGACATCCAAGATGGCGAAACAATTATTTATCATTTCCTATTTTTCTTTCATAAAAGTAATCACGATTACCCACAAGGTTGTATTAATAAGATACGCATTCATTAGAGCTATCTTATAAAATCAAAACTTCGCAATAATTATTAATTAGTACAAGATTCATGAAGGCAAAATGTCCCATTTAATTAATGCAAATACGGATGACTATTCGCATATCTTTTAACCACTAAATATCGTCTAGTGAGTCTATTAACTCCGTCTATAATCATCGCTGATTATTATCAATCCGTATTTACCCCTTTTGGATGAACTCAGAGCCATAAATCGCCTTTTTGCGCCCTGTGCGAGCTTCTATAACTGCGTCCTTATCGAAAATAATAGTCCGGCCTGGTCTGGCCATTCTTGCGACCCTCAGAGTCTACGCCCTGTGCCTGGGCACTGGTGGCACCGCCCTATTTACGGCTCTGGATGAACTCTATCGGACGCCAAAATGTGAGATCCTCTGCCACTTGCATCCTAGATAGGCCACTGCGATTAATCGGACTGGCAAACAACTACACGATTTTTGTCTAATTTACCGTTGGACGGTCGTGTTATGCTGTGCTCTTGTCTGCTTGAGCATATCTTGCTTGTTTCTCCAATCATATTGGCTGCGTTACGGAGCTAAATGCTGGCAGTACAATCACCGGCATCGGACTAACGCCCCGTTTCTGAAAAGTTTCAAAGACAGCTTTTCATTGTATTGTGTCAACTGGCAGGCCGATAAAATCATGTAATTTAACCATGCAACTCATTTGACACTTAACAAGAGATTTGACAGTTGATTTGATCAGCCTTTCGAAAATCGGGCAGCATCTTGTTTCATGATAGGCAATGCATTAATGAGTTGCCGGTGCTAGTCTCACATGTTCATTTATGGGCGACGCTGACCGCTTTCCATAATGTATCCTGTCTGTAGGGTTGCCAGGTTGCCAAACCTAATAGCCGAACAGACAGCCATTTGGGTAGAAAGACCGGACACCCTACATTATTGAGGATTTTGTCACAGTATTAATAGATACAACAATAAAAATGTACTTATGTAAAATCAAGCCTTTTTTGATTTGCCTAAGTCTGATTTGGCATCGTTTGTATGCCAAATATAAAAAGCCTAACAAAAGCCGGACAAGCCGGACACCGTATAATTTGGCCGGACACGCAATCAAAAAGCCTAACTATGTCCGGCTTTATCCGGACGCCTGGCAACCCTACTTGTGTGCCAGTTTGATTTGATAACTATCATGAAAAATAGTCATAAAACTCATTAAGACGACAGCACGATCTTTCTCGACTTTGGTGGTGCCAAAGTAAATGATTTAAGTTGAAAAGTATTCTGTGAATATTTTTGCCAACATTGTTAGCTGGCCGGATAATGTACTCGTTGGCGTCATCTGCTAAGTGGATAATGTAGGAAACGACTTCGAACACCTACACTAATTTATGCGATCCACTAGGATATTGTTTAAATCCGTTATACTAATAACGGATTTAAACAATTAACTGAGAAACAGATAGTTCATCTTATACAAAACAGTTTCAATACGGCAAACAGAACATTGGTTACCTCGAAAATAGTCGAGGAGATAAATAAAGTAAAAATAAATAACAAAATATTTATCATTTTCAGTTACGATTTTCTTCAAATTACCCAAATTTAAATAAAAAGTTGACAGCATCGAATTACACGGGTTAAATTAAATTAATTTATATTAAACCAGCTTATTAATAATTATTTACGAATAGTTTAAAACATTTTTAAGCAACCATACGTAAATAGACTTACTGAAGTTTTTCTATGTTTTTAAAGTTACGTTTTGTTTCAAGATAGATCTTTCTCGATAAATCCTAATCTGAACGTGACTTCAAACAAAAATATGTAGGTGGCTGGCTATTTGACCTTCAATTATATCTACAACATAATCTACTATAATCACGAAATTCGCAATAATACATGATCGGCGGAAAAATATTTTTAGATCTATTTCATGTTGATACAGCGATCGGAGCAAAGAAACAAACGAAACAATAAAATTCAACAATCAATTTTCTTAATAAAATTAGCTTATACAGTCTGGAAGTTGGAACTAATTTTATTGCCTAAGCGAGAGAGAGAGAGAGAGAGAGAGAGAGAGAGAGAGAGAAGAAAACCATAATGATTTTCTTATAGTCATTATTCATATGTAAAGCCAAACCAATTTTTTATCAAACTTATACGATATAATATAATAGCCATTCAAGAGGGCAACTCTTATTTTAAGGGTTCATAAAGGACCTAAAACCCTTCCCAAGTGTCTTTAGCTAAGCTATCACCACTTCATCACTACTACCCCTCTTTAAAAAAATAAGACTGCTTAAATATAGTTATATAAATATAATTTAGTTGATGGTTGCATTTACCCAGCTCAAGCCCGCATGCTGCCGTTGGACCTGGACCCAGCGCTCTCCTTCTGCACCCATGTGGTCTACGGATATGCTGGCATCCAGCCTGACACATACAAGATGGTGTCCCTGAACGAGAACCTGGACATCGACAGGTCACACGCCAACTACAGAGCCATCACCAATTTTAAGACCAAGTACCCTGGTCTCAAGGTGCTGTTATCTGTCGGAGGCGATGCTGACATTGAAGACGTACAGAAGTACAACTTACTGGTAAGTATATTTGAACCTAATTATTTATTGCCAAAAAAACCATTTAGTCTACACTGTATTATTTTAAAATCTCCTCTACTCCAAGGTTGTCTAGTAGAAATCACTAGCCCAGCGATAAGACCGCCTTTGGCATACCAATAATTGAATTATGTATGTTGTATGCGCATTAAAGTATATTTCTTCTTCTTATTTATTAAAAATTTATTCTAATTTAGTATATTAGATTATATTCTGTAATATGTTAATACGTGAAGTATAAACTTTGCACCCCCTTTTAAAAGGATTGCTCAAACAATGGAATTTAAAACTTAGTACAGTTAAAGATTAAGTAGAGAGGAAGCACAGAAAGCTATTATATTCCTAAAATATTCATAACATTCCACCATATAAAGTAACCAATAATCAGTCAAAAGCATTATTGACTAGCAAAATCATTCAAAAGTACTAAAGAACAGGTTGGTTAAAAGTACTTTTGACTGATGCTCTTCGTCAAAAGTAGTTTTAACTGCAACATATACATTAAAATAATCAAATAAAATGTTACACACACATTCAAAGTTGATATAGAATATTGTTATAGCTGAGTCAAACAATATTAAAGACGCTTGGATTTTTTTATAGAAGTTGTGAAGCTTTTAGTTGTGTTTTAGTAACTATCAAACTGTATTTGAAGTTGAATGATTAGTTTTAAATTAATATCGAATTTTAATCTAACAATATAACAATATTGATCTTAGTTTAATTAAAAATTAAATAATAAGTGTAATTAATGTCTCGTATCATATCTAGACTTCAATTTCAACTTGAGAAGTTACAAGTATTAAAGTAATCTTTAAAACATTATAAGTACTCAAAGTCAGATAGCGTTAAACCAAACTTCAGTGGATAAAAGCTTTAGGACTTTCAGCAACTACTAAAGTGCTTTACTATTATAACTTAATTTGTTACTTTGACCACTGGTAAAGATCTTATTTACCTTAATAAAGGTAATGTTATATATTATAAGAGAGTTTTGCACCATAAATAATTTAATTGATCATTAATATTAATAATTATATTTTCCTTCAAAAAATACCTTCAAACACATCATACAGTTTAAAATAAGTATACAGTTTCCTTTTACAAACTGCATTCTAGAAAACCGTTAAGTTAACATGCAATACCTCAGTGAAATAAGAACCACTTCTATTTCTTATTTCTCTAATTGAAACGACTGTCGCCTTGCCACTTGATTAAAAATAGCGCCGTGTACTTAAGACCACACAAAAGCAAAGAAAACGTAATCCCAAAGAGGAAATAAAAACGTTAAAAAAGAGATTAGTGCAGATCGTAGTCATCATCATCATCAGCCTTTATCCACCCTAGGTCTAATGTAAAGACGACCGATCCCGAGCCGTTCGCACTTCAAGGAGATCGTTTTTCCTTCTTCAATGGCTGATGTAAACGCTCTTCGTCTCTGTAAACACGTTTAGTCTTAAACCTTATCGGCCCATCGGCCATTCGTTCTCCTCTTAGTTTGGGACCAGCCTATTGACACTCTCTTTTGTTTATTATTTTAACTCGCACACATAACGCAGTGATTATAGCAAAATGGTGGTAGAATTGCACTAGTGCCGGGCTCTCGCCTGGATGGATATTACTACCCCGCTTATTTCTCTGGTGAAATAGCTTTCCTGTGTTCGTAATGAAGCGGCAGTGTTCGCCTGTCCAATTGATTTAAGAGACGAAACAATGGGTATTTTTTCACAAATCCATTGTCATTTTGAGTAACAGTAGTAAAGAAACAATAAATCCAACAGTTGGAGTCCCCACAAGCTCGTACTGCATTCGTCAACTCCGGAGTGTTGCTGGCTGAGCAGCACGGCTTCGACGGTATCGACTTGGCCTGGCAGTTTGCCAGGATCAAGCCGAAGAAGGTCCGCTCCACTTGGGGTAAGTTGCATTGGCAGAGAATGATTGGCTGAATAGAAATTTTGTTGTTTTACGGATTCTTTAAAATATCGCTCTACTTCTGTTTAGTTATTGCATTGAATATAGAATTAAAAAAAAATACTGCTGATTTTATTGCATTATATTCTACTCGTATATGATTTTTTAGAAATAGAGAAGCGTACAATTTTATAAAATACTGTTCTTTTATAGACTGGCTATCCCTGTTTAGGTTGATAGGCTATGTTTGTAAACAAACCACCTTATTTTAGAGTCATCACTATTTTTGTGTTAATTTTAACGCTTTTAATAGATTATTGTAAAAATCAAACTGACTAATCATCATAATATGAATTGTAAAGTCAAGTTACAATTAATCAAGAATATGCATATTAATTTCTCTTCTAGGATCCATCTGGCACGGCATCAAGAAGACCTTCGGCACCACCCCCGTTGATGACAAGGAGGCTGAGCACCGTGAAGGTTTCACCGCCCTTGTCCGCGAGATGAAGCAAGCCCTTAGCCTTAAGCCCAACATGCAACTGGCCATCTCACAACTACCGAACGTTAACGCTTCAAGTGAGTTTATGATGTTATTTTAATAAGTCAGCGTACTTTTATATTTTTTATAGTATAGAAATGCCTCCTCCTTACGGTATCGGAAATGATCATGACAGTATACCATAATAATCTTTTCCCAGTCTACTACGACGTGCCGGCCATCATCAACATGGTAGACATCGTCAACCTCATGGTATACGACTTCAACACACCCGAGCGTAACCCGAAAGAGGCCGACTACACCTCACCCACTTACAAACCCCAGAACAGGAACGAACTGTTGAATGTTGATGCTGTTGTCAATCACTGGTAAGTCAAAATACTACCCCACAGGAGCGAAGGTTGGAAATTTATATTACTGTTGTATTTTTCTGTTGTATAGCAGCTTTGCTGTATTTGAGATACAGGTGCACTGCCTGTACAGTGTGTACAGGCAGAGTAATTACATGCATTGTAATTAAAAACACTGGAATCTAACGTCGCGCGTCTTAGAAAAGAGGTTTTTATGTCGGTTATAACTATGATCGATCTAATAGATCTAATTTAGAATCTCTGTTAGGCAACAATTTGATCTAGTATTTTTTTCCGACCATCGTAGTCTCATAATCTCATTCATTCTTTTATTATATTCATTATATTGATTTACTAAAGACGATATTGACCTTTTAACCGAATTTCATCCAAAAAACGTAGAAGGATTTTCAATTCGTCTGTATGTTTTTTTTGTGTGTTTGTGACATGATTACTCCGCTGTTTGAGAATGGATTTTGGTGATTCTTGTTTTGTTAGTAAGCTTATGTTTCCGAATTGGTCCCATATTAATTTGATTGACATCTAACCAGCTTTTAAGTTATTTTCAATAATGCTTATTTGGTCGGTTTTGTATACCGAGACGGTCTTGACATCAGAATTCCTTATCTGTCATCCCCCGCCAACTTGAAAATGGTCCCAACTTAAATCTTTCATAGAACCTCATTAGTATTCTGGAGAAAATACTATTACATTTGAGGAATAACATTTATCTTAAAAAACTTATTATCACATGGCATATCTTATTCAGGATCGCAGCTGGTGCACCAAGCCACAAGCTGGTGGTTGGAATCAACACCGTCGCCCGGACATGGAAGCTGGACTCTGACAGCGAGATCTCCGGAGTACCGCCTCTGCACGCCGATGGACCTGGGGAAGCTGGTAATTCAAATTAATGTTACTTTATTGTGATACACTGGCTACAATGATTATGATACAGAGTAAGAGACACACTGAGATCTGCCAATTGGGGTACAAATTAAGAAAATGCATTACATACAATATGATTTAAAAAAAAGCCCCGTGAAATACCTACATAATATGTACTACATATTTGAAATACGCTAAAATATATGACAATATGGAATAGATGACATAATATGGATAGTGAAACAACTTATTGTGGATTTTATTGCGTTTTATCATGATTTTTGCATTCCCGATGTTTCAGTACTTAAAAAAAATCCTCTAGTGACAACGGTTGTAAAGTATCAAAATTAAGAGATCTAATATAAAATAATTGTAACTATTAAGTTTTAGGAAAGATAGTTTTTTAGATAAGATAAGATAAATAAAGATTTATCTTACTAGTCTTACTTCTCACTAATATTTTAAACGTGAAAGAAGTATGGATGTTTGTTACTATTTCACGTAAAAACGACTGAATAGATTTTAATGAAACTTTACAATAATATAGCTAATATATCACAATAGCACATAGTCTATAATTTATCCCTACGGGAATGGGAAATACGCGGGAGAAACCGCAGGGCGCTGCTAGTGTTTTATAACTTCTGCAACGCTTACAATGTTCATGACTAATTATTATAGTCGTAACTAATTTGTATTTCTGTAGCATAATCTGTATTCTTTCATTAAAGGACCCTACACGAAAACCGAGGGTATCCTCAGCTACCCGGAGGTATGCGCTAAGCTGATCAATCCTAACCACCAGAAGGGCATGAGACCCCACCTCAGGAAGGTCACCGACCCCAGCAAGCGTTTCGGTAAGGGATATTCGAATTGATACACAATCGCTTTTGAGATTAAGGTACGAAGGCTTTTAAATTTTCAGACCTGGGCTTAAAGCAGGATGGAGATTTCTTTGGTTGGTATTTCATTGTAGCTTGCTTTTTGGCTTTTGGTGGTGGTTTTTTTTGGGATCTGTCTAGAAACCATCCCATTTTATAAATAGTTCAAAACAACTTTTCACGCGGCATTTCGAGTGACTGTAATTTTGTTTAATTTGTGTGGTGATGATGATGAGTTTAAATTTAGAGAGAATATAGTGCTTTGATAGTCACGCAAATTTGACGCACTCATAATATTGTATGTAGAATATGAGTATTATTATTTTTTATTTCTAGGTACTTATGCCTACCGTCTACCCGACAATGGCGAGGGTGGTCTGTGGGTGAGCTACGAGGATCCTGACACGGCTGGACAGAAAGCTACTTATGCCAAGTGAGTGTGATCTACTATGATAGCAAAACGTGACATGTCCCAGCTCTACATGGGATGAATAGATGTGGATGCTGTGTTTTATATATGCAGTTTCTCAAAACATATTTTTAAGCGTTGGTTCTTGGTGAGGTTTTATCAAAATCAAATACCACGTTTCAAGGACATCTTTTGTTTTGCGAAGGAAGTTTTTTTAAACTTTTACCTTAAGTGATACTATGATGACTTTACCGGTAATTATATAACGTCTTCGTGCCAGGTAGTGGCAATTACTAGCATCGAGACTTACGCCCGGTTACTGAAACGTTGGTCAAAGTGCATGTCAACTAATATGGCTGTTAATAGCGGTTAACATACGACTCTAGACTCAAATTTGACAGTTTTCCATTGCAGTTGCTATGACAAATGACAGGCTGATCAAATTAATTTGACATTTACCTTAAGAGACTTGACCGTGGATTTGTTAATTTTTGCGTTGATCAGTCTTTCGGAAACTGAGCATCCGCAGCATGATTAAGTTCCCTAGAATCAGGTGAATAGGTTTCTAATGATGGATGACGGTGATAATTTTCCCTTATGCTTATGATTGCCTTTCCAAGTGTAATAAAAAAATATTAAAGTAAAGTAAAGTATCAACCCTCAAATGTCCCACTGCTGCGCACAGGTCTCCTCCTCGAAATCAGGCGAGGAGGTTAATGGCCCATAGTTCAGCGCATCGGTGACAATGGGAAAAAACATTTGCTTGTTAATAATTTCAAAAGACTTGTTATAGGTAAAAGTAACATCTTATCGTTTGGTAATTATTGAAACGTAATGGAAATTTAATGGACTGAGATAAATAACGTATTAGAGCATTGTTAACATGAATATTCATTATTTGATCATTAATACACATTTAGAAAGAAAGGAAGAAAAATATTTTATAGTTCACAACAAAAATCAACTTATAATTGCAAAGTAGTACAATAATAATCTCATCAAAAAAATTACAATGTTAAAGAAGTCATTAATAATTAAAACTTAATTAATAATAATAAACCGTTATTGGTAATAAAATGTAATTAATAATAGACAATATCCTTTTTTAAAATCAAAATATTCGCATGTCATTAAAATTGGCGAACATTATAACTTTAATTCCTTACTTATAACACCTTATTTGTACCATTATGTTCTTGCAAATAAATGATTATTATTATTATTATTAGATTGCCTCGAAATGAAGATAACGTGGTGTTTTTTTTTCAGATCCAAGAATCTTGGTGGCATCTCCATTGTAGACCTCTCCATGGACGATTTCCGCGGTCTGTGCACCGGGGACAAGTATCCTATCCTTCGCGCCGCCAAATACCGCCTTTAAGTATCTAATTAGCAATAAGATTCAATCAAGATGTATATGAAACTAGTTCTCATACTTGAATAATCGTAACAAATAAATGAAATAATTTTGTAAACAGTGTTTTTTTTGTATGTCCCTACGAAGTATAGACTTGACATCGGATAGACGATTCAGAAGTGGCAAAGCATTAAAAGGTGAAAAATTACAGAACAATATCATTTATATTTAGTTGATGTAAATATCGTGATGGTGTTTACAGTTTCCCTGGAGTGGAATTTGAAGGACTTATCTATTTTAATGCTAGGATGAGATAAAAAAAGCAGTCGGAATCTAGATTATTCTATATAATATCTATAGTATAACTGCTGCTGTATCGATTTATATCTAAAAGATAATGTCTGTCGGGTCCGGTAAGGTCCGGTATATACATGTAATATATTAAGAGACTTGTGGCGTTCGGCCAGTACATGATATAAATTATGTATGTTTGAATATTAGATAGGTCCTTTTAACATTATAATAGACGTTTAGTATGCATTATGAATGAATACTAAACTATCCCAAGGTACAAGCGATCACCACTTCAACTTTTGCATAAATTAGTTCAGTGGTTGGTTGCAAGACGAACAAACATACCAACTAACAAAGTTTCGCATTTATAATATAAGTAAGATGCAACATGAAAAAATTTAATAACATGCTAATAATATACAAAATAGCGCAGTTAGAATAGGTTGTAGCTATATACATTACACATATGTATTATATGAATTATCCCTCCGCATAAGTTAAGTAAAAATGTGCCTACATTAAATATTATTTTGCTCCAAACTAAATAATCACATCACTTAACACTACATTATTAAAAGAAACACCCAAGAACCATAAAGTACATTAGGTAATATTAAAAAAACTTTTTAGAAAATAAACGTGAAAGAAACTTATGTCAAGAATGTCACCAAATTTATATGAATTAAACCAAATATTTAAAAAATCGTAAGCATTTCGATACAATGATTGGTAACATTTTAAAATTTGCTCGACCGAGAAAATTGATACCTCAACTCGTACTAGCACATACCGATACTTGTCCTACTAGGAAACGCCCAAAATGTGAGCCTATCTTAGAGGCCGTAAAGCTGAAACGCGCGACACACACTGGAAAAGTAAGACTCGGATTTATACCCGAAGAGTGGTTTTTGTTCTTCCATTCGAAGACCGGTGTGAGCGGACCGTACATATTTGGAATAATGCTCACAAATTACCTAGTAAGTAAGGAGATTTACGTAATGGAGCACGAGTATTATACTGGACTTTCTATCTTCGTCATGGTCTATTACGCAAGTACAAGATTAGGCCCGCAAATCGCTGAGGTTCTGGACAAAGAGGTTGACGCTTATGAAGCTAAATTCGAAAAGACTAGAGAAGATGAAAGGAAATCATACGAAGCTACGATAGAAGACGGTAAAGACGCTCAATTGAGAGCACAAGGACAGAAGCTTTTGATGGAAGCTAAAAAAGAGAACGTGATAATGCAATTGGAGGCAGCGTATAGAGAACGAATGATGATGGTATATCAGGGAGTCAAGTCGCGTCTTGATTACCAAGTGAAGCTGCATCAGACCCAAACGAGGATTCACCAGAAGTGGATGATAGACTGGATACTATTCAACGTGATGAAGTCAATCACGCCCGAGTTTCAAAAACAGTTTCTAAAGCAAGCCATACATGACATATCTGTTTTGGCCGATACACCTAAGTAAAATTAATGTTTTAATTTCTATAATGAATAGAATTGTTAAGGCTTTTATCTTTTTAAACTCCGAGTTAGCAGTAACGCTATGTTTTGCGTAATAGAAATCCATGCTACCAATAGCTTCGTTATAAATTTAACATGCAATGTGAAAATCTTAATAAACATCGATATGAAATATGTAAAGATTTGAATGTTTCACTTCCTTATTATAATATTATAAGCTCTGTAACAATTTCGAACATAAGTGTATCTGTTGGTCAAACAAACACTACGAGAGAACCTACTTCAAATATCCGAACTGTATTTTGAAGAATCATGTATGGAGCAGTATTTTAACTACAAATATGACCGGTGTACATGAACTAGCCTGTGGTCCTAGCTTTGCATGCTTTAATTTATAGGTCAAGTTAAATATTAAAAATATGTACTAACTTATTAATAACTATCTCCATATTCTCGTTTACACAAATGCTAAAATCGGCCAAAAATAAAAATAACTTCAGTAGTTTAGTTTGGAAAGAGTGATAGAGTGTAACAAACAAGGACACTTCCGAATATGTAATACTAGCTGTTACCCGCAGCTTCGCCCGCGTGAACTTAGGTTTACGGATTTATCATGTTTGATGACGATCATTTTCCATTTCAATAATGACTAAGTTTTTGTATTAAAATGGATATAATATGGTATCTTGAATATAAAGACATATTATATTCCTTCCAGGACTTTCTGCATGCATATTTACTATTTAGGATACTATTACATATTACACTGCCCGTTCAAATCACGGCAACACGGTTTATTTTCTTGCGTATTATTTTGATATTGCCATATCTTCTAAAGTATTCATTTAATTTGCATGATGTAAAGGGTAAAAATAATCTTCATTAAGTGCTCCAGCTAATTAACTAATTTAAAATGATAAGGATTCATACCGTATTTGTGTAAATAACTTTCAAATTATCGCGTTATAATTGCCCATTTATTTGAAGTATTAAATGGATATAGTATGATATCCCTAAGAGATAGATATATGCCATCGCGGACTTTTTTGTAGACCTATTTAAGACACACAATTCCACCATACATTATTTTGATATATCTCAAAGGGTTTAGGCAGCGTTTTCGTTGGAAACTCCCAGACGGCCAATTTTTTTCCGACACCTCCAACAATTATTGTTATATCTTAGCCAATGTATATAAAAACTTAATAAATTATGTACATAAACCTTCCTCTTGAATTGTCCTATCCATTAAAAAAAACTGCATCAAAATCCGTTGCGTAGTTTTAAAGATTTAAGCGTACAAAGGGATATAGGGACAGAAAAAGCGACTTTGTTTTATAATATGTAGTGATATATCTCAAAAATATTATAAATGGGAAAGTTTGTATGTTTGTCTTAAATTGGTTTGGCAAAACCGACCGATATATTATTTGAAGTTTAAATACTGTGTAGACTATACCTTTAACCTTAGA
Source organism: Lycaena phlaeas (assembly GCA_905333005.2). Classification (NCBI taxonomy): domain Eukaryota; kingdom Metazoa; phylum Arthropoda; class Insecta; order Lepidoptera; family Lycaenidae; genus Lycaena; species Lycaena phlaeas. The sequence goes on along the minus strand of HG995168.1, from coordinate 18,265,248 downwards.
TTAGAAAGACTGAGTTACATATTGTGCCAAAAAAATCGAAATTCCTCTTTTCGAAAATAATTAAATTTCCTATAATGTGTAACTCAATATCTGCATTAGGGAGTAATTCAATGTCAATCGATATGTCAACAACATTGCAACATTGCAACACAGTGTCAAACACAGTTATCAGCCCTTCAATATCACGTTCAAGGTATGTGTAGATGTGTTACATTAACCCACGCTTACAATTTAGAATATTGGATAGGATAAACGCTACTTTCTTATATTGTATGGCAGGCATACAAGCTACTTTTCGAACTCAAAGTAGCGGGCTCCAGCTAGTATGTAATAAGCATATAGGTCTATCAGGGTGTGATGGCAAAAAAAGTTTAAAAAATAGCGATTTTCATATGGAATTTTAAAAAAATGTCATATTCTGTCAACTGAAATTTCAAGGAATTGTTTTTGGTTAGGCTTCAAATTTCCTTTAGGAAGTGGTGAAAATGTCGAAGAAACTTCTTCGATCGCAATTCCTTTTTTCCTTTTTGCCATTAGATGGTAGATCTATAAACATATTTCGTTTAAGCATAAATTGTCATTTTTTATTTAAGATTGGTTGAATGGCGACATGCAAAATATTGATATTTTTATATATGATTTCTCTTGAGTAACAGTTTATTACTTCGAGACGTCTGAACAAAAGTACAAAATATGGCCACAAACTTTATGCATATTTTTAAAAGATAAATACAAACCTAAGTCTTTTCCACTTTCTTGTCTTCGCTTTTTATGTTCTATATTATGATCGTTTACCTGTGGTTTACTAATTATAAAATAGATTGAATTAATTATTTTTGCGTAATGTTTGTATGCAAATAGGTATTTTTATTACATCGTTACTATTGGATTATTTTATTGTTCCTAAGGTGAGTGTACAAATTTTAAATATTTTTTTTATTTTGGGAGCCACATCTGCAAGAACGTCCTGCAGACTCCATGTAATAAACTCTCTAACTCCGTTAATACAGCATTGTCTTCATGTAACAAATAAACCAATGTCTCAGTATAGACATATAAAATATCACCTATGCTAGTTCCAAATAACTTGACTTGTTTATAAAAATATCATAGAGGGAAAGATTGATTGACAAAGAGGAAGAGGTAGACTAAAAAGGAGTTATTTGCAATAAATAAAGAAGAAGGTACAGGTTATGTTAAATCAGGAGTTAAAGGTGTTACCGGAGGGAAGGAATGAGTGGCAAATACTCCACCGACAAGAGCAAAACTCTTAAATAGAGAGATAGTCCGAAATAAACTAATCTATGTTCATTGGTGCCGTCTACCAAGTATTACCTAGGTACTAGATGGTACGCTTGGAAGTTTGCTTATCAAACTTAAAAAATAATTGTCAACATTCAACAATATTCTATTCCCTCCAAGATTCGGATGAAATCTTCCAAACAGTTAAGTCCTAGAAGACAATGTAGATATGTACAAGAGAGGTAGACTATAGCGATTATTATTAGAACGTTTTGCTGGGCCAATATTATTAAAAATGATATTAGGGTTGTGTGCATGTACCCTAATATTTTAAAATCTGTTCGCCATTTCGCATACACAATTATCACGATGTGCAATAAGCACTTATATTTTGCGATAATTTTGACCGTTTTGTGTCGAATCCAGTTGCTTAATACTCAAGAAACTAATGAAACAAGTACAATCACAGTTGGAAATACAACTACTACTGCACGTATGTATTTAGATGAAACCATAGAAACCAACCTTTTAGCATTACCTTCCCAAAAAAATGAACGGAACTCTTAGAAAGTTTCTGTGTTCCTAGGTCATGGATGTGTATGTCCTTTGTCTGGTACCCGTAACACAAGTTCTTCGGAAACTTACCACGGTACCAGATTGACGTAGCGTAAAGGCGTCTATAGATGTTATTGTTTGTTATTATTATCGCTCTGTTTTCTGTCTGTCTATTCGTTAAACTAAAAGTCCCATACGTATAATTAAGAATTAAGAAGTTAGGACTAATAGCATAAGTGAAAGAAGAAATCTGAAAATCTATATTTTTTGTTGGTTGGTTTGGTGAAGGTTTGACCAGAGGAGTGTATTTCAGGTTATGAGGAGATCCTTGCAGATCATGTGGTTTGTAAGTTGCAACCGAACGGTTATGATTGTAGCGAGGCTGGGAGGTATAGATCAAGGTAAGTATTTAAAACCAGCGTTTCAATTCTTTACGTTTTTTCTTTATTTATATGTTTTACATTATCATCTTTATCATGTTATCGTCTTTTTATTAAATTTCCTCAGGCGCTGTCTGAGGAATTTTGTAATAAATTTTAAATTAATTTTCGATTAGAGACTTGACATTTACACCAAAGCCAAAGTATTGTGCCACGGTTTTACCCGCGTAATTCTCACGCCCCTAGGAGTACAGAGATAAATTAGACTAGTTTTACTCTTATATATACGCTATATATTATTGTAAAGTTTCATTAAAATCCATTTAGTTGTTTTTGCGCAAAATAGTAACAAGCGTATATATATATTTTGTAGTAGTATTCTTTCGCGTTTATTATATTGTTCGTTTATTATATTGTCCGGCCACATGCTCTACTTCCGGGAAGGTCACAAGAAGTCCCAAGGTGGTGTTGGGTTTATCGTTCACAAGTCTCTCAAGAGCAACATTATATCCGTCGGAAGTGTGTCAAACAGGGTAGCGTACCTTATACTCAGAATATCCAAGCGATATTCGCTGAAGATCATACAGGTATACGCCCCTACTAATACACATTCCGATGACGAAGTGGATGCTATGTATGAGGACGTTAGTAGAGCCATACATAGCACCAAAACACAATACACTGTTGTTATGGGAGACTTCAATGCAAGGCTGGGCTGTAGAGGCGATGGTGAGTCAAAAGTGGGGCAATTTGGCTATGGGCAGAGGAACTCCAGAGGACAGAGGCTGGCTGACTTCATGGAGAAAGAAGGACTCTATATGATGAATTCTTTCTTCCAGAAGTCATCTCACAGGAAATGGACCTGGATGAGTCCCGACGGAATAACAAGAAATGAGATAGACTTCATCATGAGCACCAAAAGACAGATATTCAATGATGTCTCTGTGATCAATATGGTTAAAACCGGAAGCGATCACCGCATTGTCAGAGGCACATTGAATATCAATGTCAAACTGGAAAGATCGCGTCTGATGAAGTCCACGCTCCGACCGTCCGTTGCACATATCCAAAACCCCGACAACTTTCAACTCGAACTGACCAATCGCTTCGAATGGCTAGACAGCTGCGCATCAGTGGACGATATAAATAGCAGGCTGGTAGACACTGTCCATACGGTTGGGGCTAAGTATTTTAAGCCTAACCGAAAAAATAAACCTCAGAAACTATCCGACCACACCCGGAACCTCATGGCTAGACGACGTTCTATGACGCTCCAAACCTCTGAAGACGCAGAGTCATATAGGCGACTCAATAGGCAGATTTCAAAGTCCTTGCGACACGATATTCGCTCCTTTAATACACAGCGTATTAAGGAGACGATTGAGCGGAACCAAGGCTCCAAAGTGTTTGCAAGAGACGCGTCTATTGGGCAATGCCAGTTGACGAAGCTGAAGACTGAGGATGGACGCGTAACGTCTGAAAAGTCAGAGATACTACGGGAGATAGAGAGGTTTTATGGACAGTTGTATACCTCGGTCTCAGCTGAGCCTGCTCGCTCGGAGACAGACCCAAGAGCTAAGCTAACCCGACACTTCACCGAAGACATCCCAGACATCAGCATGTACGAGATTAGGATAGCTCTCAAACAGCTTAAGAACAACAAGGCACCGGGCGGGGATGGAATCACCACAGAGCTTCTGAAAGCGGGCGGACTGCCGGTACTCAAAGTCCTTCAGAAACTTTTCAATTCCTCCCTGCTTGAGGGCAGAACGCCGGAGGCATGGAACAGAGGTGTTGCGGTCCTGTTCTTTAAGAAAGGTGACAAGACCTTGTTGAAGAACTACAGGCCCATAACACTGCTGAGCCACGTCTATAAGTTGTTTTCGAGAGTTATCACGAATCGTCTAGAACGCAGGCTTGATGACTTTCAGCCTACCGAACAAGCCGGTTTCCGAAAAGGCTATAGCACCATAGACCACATTCATACGCTGCGGCAGGTTATACAGAAGACCGAAGAGTATAATCGGCCACTTTGCTTGGCGTTTGTGGACTATGAGAAAGCCTTCGATTCCGTCGAGACGTGGGCGGTCCTTAGATCTCTCCAGCGGTGCCGTATTGACTATCGGTACATCGAAGTGTTGAAGTGTTTGTATAGTAACGCCACCATGTCAGTCCGAGTACAGGAGCATTGCACGAAGGAAATCCCTTTAAAAAGAGGAGTGAGACAGGGAGATGTTATATCTCCGAAACTGTTTACCGCTGCTCTGGAGGATACCTTCAAGCTCCTGGAATGGCAAGGACTTGGCATCAATATAAATGGTGAATACATCACTCACCTTCGTTTTGCCGACGATATCGTGGTCATGGCAGAATCGCTGGAAGAGTTAAGGCAAATGCTCGGTGACCTCAATAGAGTTTCTCAACAAGTGGGTCTTAGAATGAACATGGACAAAACGAAGATCATGTTCAACGTCCATGTAACACCCACCACAATCACTGTTGAGAACTCTGCTCTTGAAGTTGTAGACGAATACATTTACCTAGGACAGATCATCCGATTAGGTAAGTCCAACTTCGAGAGAGAGGTCAATAGACGGATTCAACTCGGCTGGGCAGCGTTCGGTAAATTGCTCAACGTCTTCTCGTCCAATATACCTCAGTGCCTCAAGACGAAGGTGTACAACCAGTGTGTGTTGCCAGTGATGACTTACGGCTCTGAGACGTGGTGCTTCACAAAAGATCTTTTTCATAGGCTCAAAGTCGCTCAGCGAGCTATGGAGAGGGCTATGCTCGGTATTTCTCTACGGGATCGAGTCAGGAATGAGGAGATCCGTAGAAGAACGAAAGTTGCCGACATAGCCCGTAGGATTAGCAAACTGAAGTGGCAATGGGCGGGCCACATAGCGCGAAGATCGGACGGCCGATGGGGCAAAAAGATCCTGGAGTGGAGACCACGTACCACCAAACGCAGCGTGGGACGGCCACCTACCAGATGGACCGACGACCTAGTGAAAACCGCTGGGTCTCGTTGGATGCAGGTGGCATGTGACCGGTCGCGCTGGAGAACAATTGGAGAGGCCTATGTCCAGCAGTGGACGGCTATGGGCTGAGATGATGATATTGTTTGTAGGATAAGTTTTTTTACTGGTTGCGCCCGTCTTTAATGTATGCCAATGCCGTTATCTCAATATCCTCAACCAATAGATTGATATATTGGTAGATGTACCAATGATTCTGTTCACATGGTGAAACCAAGCGTGCTCTATTTCATGACAAAAAAAGAGACGTAGAGCTTAAAAAATATGAGCTAAAAATAATTAATCATTATGTCCGTGTCTAGATTTTACTACGATATAAAAATGCAAGATTGTAAAACAACTAGAGTTGGAAGTTGCGACTACAATGAAAACTCATTTGGCTCAAGAAAAGCTTGCCGCGAGGCTTGTCAAGGTAAAATATAATATTATTATAAATGATAGGCTATATAAACCGGTCTCAAAAGGTTTGACCACTAGGGTCAACTTAATCCATTTATAATAGTCTTGAACTAAATATTTTTATAATATAATATTAGTAATATTGTAATTTTTATAAATGTATTTTTTAATCTGTACATTCAATGCACGAGCAATATTATTAATAACTTTCGAATTTATCATTCTAGTACATACCTACGTTTAAATTTATCTGCATTTTAAATTACAAATTAAATTATATTTATAATTAAATTTCCAATTAGATTTCTTATACAATTATTATGTACTCTGGCCTTTTAGATGTTTATTATAACCATTTCGAGCTAGTTGAATACGCTACATACATGATATTAGTATTGGTCACATAAAATTTACGCCTGCACAAAATACATAGCAGAATCTCGCATGCGTGTTGCAATTAAATGTTGTAGGGGCTTTGTTGTGCTAGAAGTTGAACGTTTATTGTCTGCCAACAATATGCGAATACTAACTATCATTATCTACAGAATTTGCAAATTTCTTCCGCGTGAATAAACTTTTAAAAAGAATATATCTCTTGTTTCCCAACAACTTACCTATCTTACGTTTTTATTTTTAAAAACATAAATCTTTGAAAGATATCCTTAGCTACGGAAACAAAAAATATTTTATATCCTAAATATTAAGATAATCTAGACCATATAGTTTAATTAGTTTAACATCGAAGCTGGGGGTCATAGTAAAGTCTAAAAATGACCCTTTCAAAATTGGTATTTTCTCAACTTACTCATCGATTCCTTATCGACAAAAACTTGTTTGGCGGAAATGATTCAAAATCTTTTTCGATAAGTATGTAAAGTTTGTCAAACTGCATAGAAAATGGTAAAAAGACTTATGTCTCATGATAACCCGTGTATGAGTGACCTAGGCTTATGGGCGACTAGCAGCGCCCCGCGGTTTCACTCGCGTACTTCCCGCGGAGGTACGGTGATAATGCAGTATACGTTATAGCCTATGCTCTATTCTGATGTGTAAGCTATATTATTGTGTTGAGTAAGTACTGATGTGTAAGTTTCATCAAAACCCATTCAGTAGTTTTTACGTGAAAGAGTAATAAACATCCATAATTACAAACTTTCACGTTTATAATATTAGTTAGTTCATTATTTGTTCTCAGGGCTCATATCCCAATTGACCCATTTAACGCATAAAAATACAACATTCTAAACATTCTAAAATATAAGAATATTCTGGAATATTCCATGTAAAATGCTGTCGGATCCAAATTGGCAATTCGCAACAGTACGGTGGTTATGTCAAAACGTCAATACAAGCCACAAATAGCTTAGTCGGAAAATCTTTCTGACTTTTTTCCTAGCGCTTTGCTTCGTTATGTCTTTTATGCAATAGATAAGAGGAATGTCTGAAGGAATTTTTGAGTTTAATAATAAATAAATTAATTTTCTTGGTAGTTCTACATAGTATGACCACCAAGCAATAGAATATAATAGATTAAATATTTATTATGGAATATACACTGCTTCACGCACTTAAACTAATACATACACTCGCACGACACATAAAAACTGTAGTCCAAAATGCATATTATCATAGATCGCTCTTTTTGTCCTTCATTAATAGGCTTATTAAGCAGGGAATCGTTCCAAGCTTATAATAATGTTGATTGTAATGATATTTAACTTAACACATACAAGTGGCACAAACGCCAAACGAATAGAATAGAATAGAATACTTATTGTATGGGAATGACACTAGCTTACGACATGTAATTTGACAGCTAGTGTCATTCCCATACAATAAGTATACTATTCTATTCATTTAGCGTTTGCGCCACTTGTCTAGGGGGGCTGGCAATGTGTGTCTGAGCTCTACAGTAGAGCACATTGCCAGCCCCTGGTGGGCAATAAATTGTGTAGGTAGAGCCTCTACCTATACAATTCATTGCCCAATTCAAACAGTTTTTAATCCAAAACAGTTAAAATGTTAACTTTAAATGGAGACTGTTAAGCCTGTGTAAATATAATAACCATTACTAAAATTATAGCTAGACAGTATGTTATGATAACTTTTGCTGTCGCAAACAAATAAGCTATATATTTTACCGTAACCTCACTTAGTTACAACTCTAAATAATAACTTTGTGTGGAATGCCTGAGCATACTAAACTTGCACCAAAGTTAAAGCACTATTTCCGTCTAATATAATATGGAGCTAATTGGAATAGTTTGCTCTATATTATAATTATATAGTTTGACAAGAAATTATTTGGGGGACATTAATCCAGTGGGTACGGGCTCGGCCTTTTATGAGTAAGGGTCCGGGTTCGATCCTGTAGGGCTATTCTGTAAAAACCATTTCGATATCGAGCTTCACCTGAGTGATAGCTCACTTTACGCTCACTTCGAAAGTGAACTTTATTGATATAGATAGCGAATCGAGTTTTAAAGAAAATAAATTTGTCAAATTCGTCATATCATCGCGAATTCCGCTTTCGAGATTCGAAAACGACCTTACAGAATAGCCCTACTGACCTCGCCTCACACCCCTTCGTGGTGCCTTAAAAATAATAAGTAATAATAATCAAATCCTTAATCCATAGTAAAACCCATTGGTTTTAACTACTAAATCGTATGACCATAAAAGTAAAGTGACTTGATGCAGTCCTCTTGGTGTTCAATTTACAATGTTGATTTTTTTTGAACAAGCTGCCCGGACAGACTTCGTCTTGTCAAAGGTTAATATTAATAATTTAATAAATGTATGGTTGGACCATAATTATAACCGATAACGGATAGCCATCGTTCGCGGTAATTATTGTTTCTATTATTAATTCCCATATATACGACTTTTTTATTAAAATCTTTCGAGGGCCTTAAGGAACATACAAAAAAAATTCCGAAATATTCGAGCCATTTTCGAGTTACGCGCTGATCGGAGGGATGCGCTATAGCGCTGCTTGGGTTTCACCATCTTAGCTCACGGCTTGCAACATTGTCTCTCACGCAAAACAGCTATGCTGTGTTTCGAAGTAGAGCAATGCAGGTAGTATGTCTATTTACTGGCACGGAGACTTAACGCCTTATGTTTCAGGATAGGCAACACACAAATGAGTAGCCTGGGCTTGTTCCAAGTAAACTGACGTCAGCTAGTTATCATCTATGGCATATTTGCCAGTTCCAAATAAAAAAAGAAGTGTGTGTGTGTGTGTGTGTAATTCAAACACGATAGAAGTGAAACACACGTTAAATGTTCAAATACAAGCAAGTATTAAACAGTGTGCAATATACATACAGACCGACATTTGCTCTCTCGCTCTTTTGTATTTGTGTCTCTTACCTGTCGTTTTTCCGTTGCATCCGATTTGAAATCACAACGATTCTAAAGAAGTTTCACTTCAAAAACTATCATAAAAAATTACGTAACATAAAAAACCAGGCTCCCCTCAACATCTGGCGCGCTGGGTCAGTGTCGCACTGAATCAGTTCCACTTGACATCGTATGCGCTCGTGTTGGTGTCGCACTCAGCACTGAAATGTGTTTACTCGACTGTCGGTTTCATTCGACCTCAGGCGCGTTCGGTTTTCTGGAGACGCGACAGAATGTTTCATTAAAATCGTTTTAACCTTATTAAATATCACCTCCTTTGTTATTGCGTTTTTCCTATAGTTTTCTCTATAGTACAATCCCTACTAATATTATAAAGGGGAAAGTACCTCTATCTGTCTGTCTGTTACGCTTTCACGCTTAAACCACGGATTTTTATGAAATTTAGTACACATATAAACCAAAGCTTTTATCACGAAAAAAAAGCTTGGAGGGGTTTGTTTGAATGCGCTAATCTGAGGACCTACTGGTCGGATTTGAATGATTCTTTCAGTGTTAGGTTAGTGAAAGGTTATAAGGCTTTATACCATTCCGCTAAGTCATCGTTATAAATATACGGGCATAATTATCGCAGGCGAAGCTGCGTGGAACAGCTAGTATAATATATAATCCTTTGATCCATATAATATAATATTATAGCATACTTTTAATATATTATTTCAGATGCTGGACTTGAATTCATCACGGAGGCACTGTCGCCTACCATATACTGTCGTCTGCAACCAGATTTCGGAAATTGCAACAAATATTACCCGATGTAAGTATTACAATAATGTTCTTCATTTTATTTCATCCAGTTACGGCTTACAACAGTTTTGCTGTTTGATTAATAAGATATATAATAAAATAGAGGAAAATTAAAGCTACAATGCCATATTCTGCGGCAGAAGCTGTACTAAACAACCGGTAAGCAATGGAATTGTTTTTATTTTTAATTTTAGTTAAAAAACTTACAAATGAAACCATTCTGATTGTTTCTCCTCTGAAACAGCTTTGTTGTATTTCGAAAATAATGTCAGGACAGGTAGAGTAATTACTTAACAATCTTACGTGTCATTACAGCACACGAATCACGTGTGTTAGTCTGAAATAGCTTATGTCTGGGTGAGACTTACCATCAGCTGAATCATCTGCTCCTTTGCTTGTTCAAGTAAAAACTCAGTATTTTTACAGTATTTTTAGGGTTCCATTCCCCAAAATGACAAAAGGAAACCATCAGAGGACCCCATCGTCTATCTGTCTTTCTATTAGGTAAACTAGATCTCACAACACAAGTGTACGATCAAATCTGAAAACTGTTAGTTTGTTGTATATCATGAAACAATACCTTTATCGTATATTGTTCAGTGCCTGAGTTGAGGCTGCGCTAAAATACCTTACTTACAGCTTAATTTAGTTATAGTTTCTATTTACGTTGTTTTTCCCAGGTGGTACTTCGACATCACTGAGAGGACTTGTAAGGGCTTCTCGTTCAGCGGCTGCGGCGGCAACATGAACAGGTTCCACGAGAGGCACGTGTGTACCATGACATGCGCCAATCTGGAACCGTTCCAAAACTAAATGGAACCATTTCATGATATTAAACATTTTGAAAATCGAGTTTTTATTTAGTCTGATTTGATATGCTGAATAAGAGATTGATTATTTGTTACTTGTTGGTATTTTCTATTGAAATGGATGGGTAATATGATAATCATATTATGTCGTAAGGTGATAGAAACCTAATTCTGTCCGCTGCTGGACGTATACCAGAAATAATGAACGCCAACACTACCGGTTTACCGCCATTTAAATTTAACAAGGATCAGCAGTGCTATTCTGTAGGAAACGCAGCGCTGTCGCAACGTTGCGACGAGCTCGTCGCGCCCACAGCATTGACAGCGCATGGTGTTTGATATCCGTTTACTCCTGAACATAGACCTTCTTCAACGAACGCCAAGACGATCTATCCCTTGCTACTCGCATCCAACGCAGATGTGCCACTGCACGGAGATCGTCTTCCCACCTAGTTAATGGCCGACCAACACTTCTAAACAAGGACTCAATTCTTAAGCTTTACGGACCAATCAGTCATTCGTTCTCCTGAATGACAACTGCCACTTCAACGAACTAGCGTTCTCTAGCGGTGGCTGTAAAATAAATGACCGGCCACTGCGTAGAGAACGGATTTGTCTAATTAAAATCCTACTTTTCAGAGTAGCCAGCAACCCAGCGGACGAAAAACATAGGACCTTTCGACAAAATGTTAACGTCAAATACCAAATGATAAAAAAATATTATAATCATATTACATACAAATGCATATAAACGACTGAATCTAAACATCTCGAAATATCGCAAGGTATGCTCTAAGAACTATCTATATTCAACCCTTGGCCTCGTTTATGATAATGTGATCTTATTTTCCCGCCACATTCTCACGTAACGAGATCGCGCCACCTATTGGCGAGAAAATTGAATTTATATGTCTTTGAAATGGACGTATCAAGTTTTGTATTTGACTTACGCCCGGTTTCTGAGGCGTCAATCAAGGTATATGTCAACTAACATGGCGGTTAACATACGATCCTAGAGTCAAAGGCAGCTTTTCATTTTAGTGGCTATGTCAAGTTACAGGCTGATCAAAATAATTTAACCATACTTCTAGCAACTCATTGGACACTTAACAAGAGATTTGGCAGTTGATTTGTTATTTTTTTCGTTTTGATCCTTTCGGAAATCGGACGTTAGTGACGTACTAGAAAGTCCTGGATTGGAATTCGACTTACGTTACGGGGTTTCTATAGAAGGTACATAATCATTGTCGTTTGTGTATATGAGTTTGAATAAGGGGATTATTTTATTATTTTGAGCGCGATTTGCAACCAACAACAATTATTACGGATTTTCTCGTGTTTCATTAAACTTTTTACATTTCTGACGATTACTTTTGATCACTTGCTAGCAAGTAAAAGTTTTATGGAGATCGAAATAAGCCTCACGCGGAAGATAATCACGATGAAGTAGAAGTGGGCCGGGAAAATACGCAGAACTATTAGTAGCTGGTGAGCTAAAAGTTCGGGAACACGGAGTATTTACAAATATAGGATGACCGTACCGAATCATTGCCGGTTCTAATTGGTCCGGGATACGGGGATCCTGTGAGAGTGTCCAACAATAAATAAAATGGATGATATTGATGATAAATGCCAAGAACAAGAATTTATAATATGATAAGTACTGTGAAATATGCAAGACAGACATTTTAATACTTGACGAGAGGAAAGTTTATAATGAAAATGATGTTCTAAGACAGACGACGATGTCAATTACTCCTGTGCCATAATTAACTCTTAAATGGAACTTCAAGCGCTTAAATAATCGGGCGTTTATTTGTTTTTAAGTGTAATATTTAAAATAAATAAAAATAATGCAGGCATGTAAGCGTGCAAAGAGAAGCAATAGTAAAAGTAAATTGTGCTGAAGGATTTGGGGTACGGTGACACCAAAGTTGATTTTGTCCTCAGAATCATATGATATACGCAATCAAACCGAGAAACAATATAGTATCATCTCACAAAATATGCATTAAATATGTTATAATTTTTTTACATACATATTTTCATACCGCGTTGGATGCGAGTGGCAGGAGATCGGTCGTCTTGGCGTTCATCGAGGGAGGCCAATGTACAACAGTGGACGGATTCGGCTGATGATGATGATGATGATGGTATATTTTTATTTTTATAATACAGGTAATAAAATTCACAATAGTTAGGATGTAGGAATACTGAAGTGTAAACTGAAAAGAAAAGTATATATTACTAGCGGACTCGACAGACTTCGTTCTGTCAAAACAATTAATTTGCAATAAATAAAATTGCAATCTCAAATTTGAGAAATAAACTATCCTATCTTTTAAGTTGGAGAAATGCACACATTATAAAAGAAAAAAACATTAAAATCGGTTAAGTGGTTTAGGAGTCCATTGAGGACAAACATTGTGACACGAGATTTATATATATTAAGATTATATTTTTTTTTAGTTTGAAATTATAACAATAATTAATGTTATCATTATAATAATAGCAAGTATTCGCAAAGTATATTGCTCTGAGGATTTAGTAGGCATTTAAACAAATTCTCGTATGACTTGGAGTATAAATATAATAAACTAGGCGTTGCCCGTGACTTCGCCCAAGTTAGCAAAAACATACCTTATTTTTAATATAAAATATCCTATTACTAATATTATAAATGTGAAACCGTGGATGTTTGTTACGTTTTCACGCTAAAACTAATCATCATGAAACTTGGTACACAATAGGTACATATTCTGCGAGGTACTAGAAGTACCTAGTAGTAGTACCTACCTTCTAGGTTTCACATTTATAATATTAGTAAGGATATAGTATAATGAATAAGTAAAATTTTTATATATGAATTTTTGGTGAATAAAACATTATTATACTAATTAGCTGAAAAAAGAACGACTAGAACATAATATACAATCATTAAAACAATGTAGGTACGTTTTCTGAATCCACAAAAATATGCAATTTATTGATAATATAACCCGAAAGATTTCCAATGCTCAAACTTGAGTTGTTCGACTCGAAAAAAATTGCCACGGGACGCCCGGCAGATCAGATACATCTATGTTATTATTATAATTCATATCAAATAATAAAATAATACGTGTATCACGTTTGGATATAATTTTGCTTATACTATATAATTATTACTGTGTATACAAAAGATCGAATCCCTAAAGTGTCTCTTGTATAATTTAAAGGGTAATTATACTCTAAAGATTCGAATGCGGTAGCGTAATAACATCACGACATGATAGCGACAAGGCTTTCAGCGCACTAAAGCGCACTTAAATATCTTTTGCGTGAACAATTGTAATATAGTATAAGCAAAATTCGATCCAATTCAATAGTAGGCGCATGTTAAAGCTAACCTGTACTTCTTTGATGTCGTAGACCTCTCAAATGAAATGTTAGGCATGCTTGTACAGAATTTTCCATGGAAGTTTTCGCATAAATTGCGCTTTCAGGGCGGTTTCCTTAGGGCTACCACCGGGCAATTCCTGTAGTGGACGGAATGCGGTAACGGATATGACGATGTACTAATTAATAAAGTCTATTGTTGATGGCTAAATAATTCATAGCGAAAATAAAGAACAAATGTTTTTCCGAACGTCTGAGTAATGACATATTAACAGTATTTGGAGAGTTTAGCTTTGACTTTAGGCTTGGCGTTAGGCCTTCCTTTATTATAACTACATACATATTATTATATTACAAAACCTGATTGTTAACAAATAATTTTTTTATAAAATAAATACATAGATGACTTTCCACATAATATAGTAGTGGGTGGTAGTTGAGTGAGGCGTTCTTTCAGCGTATGTTCTACGTATGATAATATGTTTTTTACTCATAGTCAACGAATTTAAGTTGACAGCCCTAACGGTTAGGGGTGAATTCTCAAACAAAGAAATTTGCGGGCATTCTCTAGAGGTGCTGAACGTCTTTATTGTGAGAACGACTCAAACCAGAGCTACCAACACCGTTCACATAGATTCCCTAAAAAAGACACGATTACAGATGAAACTTAAAAAGGAGCACCATAGCTCATCCCTTCTACCAAATAATACCTCTATAATAATTTAGAAAATAAAATTGTCTATAACTCATCATAGGCATCACTTCAATGGCCGCACAAAATACGGTACAAAATTTTAGCGCCCCCATACAGTTCCAAAAAATCCCAATCGACACAACATATAGACATATTTAAATTAGTAGAATATTACTATGACAAAATCCCAATATAAAAACCACAATCCCCATAAAAACCCACAAATGAGATACGATTCTAAATAGTATGAGATGTTCCCAATAAATTGACATTTTTGTCATCCGACAAGCATGATAATTATCTCTGCAAAGTCCCCAAATTAAATCGGAATCCCCAAAGTTTGGGGAGTCAATTAAAGTGGCATCCCTAAACAACGGCTCGGTGGCTCTAAATATATTTTTTCTCCTCTGATACGCCCTGGTGGTGAGAGGTGCATTGTCTCCTTTACAAAATTGTTTTTGTTCAGTTAACATGTTTGCGAGACGTTTTTAACGAACCTTTGAAGATGAAAAATTGCCTTTAGCCCTTAAAATGTAGCTTGGAATGACATCTTTTAGACCCAATGTTCAGTTTTATGTAGTTAAATTCAAGCATGATAATAGCTTTTCAAGGAAAGCCTTCAACGTTATTATAAAATAAAGTATGCATAACGAAATTATTTATGTGATTAATATCTATGGACGCTTTTACACCACGTCAATCTGGTCCCGTAGTAAGTTCTCGAAGAGACTTGTGTTACGGGTACCAGACTACAGAAATATATATATTTAATACTTTTTATATTAATACTTATATTTAAGATTTTTATTATATAATACACATATTTAATACACATCCATGACCCAGGAACAGACAGACACAGAAAACTTTTTTTTGTTCTCTGGTGGGATTCGATCCCGCTACCTATGGCTTGAGCGCCAACGCGCTAACCATTGAGCCACAGAAGTCATCGAAAGTAATAAGTAAGCGATTAAGTAATCAATCAACTCTTTTGGTCTTTAAAGTTATTTTAAGTTATAACTTAAAGTTGTACGGAAGTTTGCTACTATGACGACGATGATTAAGTTGAATTTGTTCCTTGACTGACCTCGGAAAGGCGTACATAGAATTTTCTAACATATTATTATATGAATAAGAAATTCCGCTTGCAATAGGGATGTTGACACATGTTACAAATTCATGTAAAGTTATGTTTTACATATTAAACACAGTATTTAAAAACCTAAAATAACATTTTAAAAGTCTACTCATTTGTCTTAAAATTTAGAAAATTAATTTAAAATGCGTTATTTATCATGCATTATCACGTGACTGTAAACGCCGATAAGGCGATGACGTCACTGAACATTGAGTTAAGTGCAAAATGTCATAACTCACCTAACATAGCGCGAGCTCTGAATGCGGTGTGTGACGTAATGACGCTTGGAGCGTTTTAACGACAATTTTAAAAACTATTTTTCTCTAATTAATTTTTTGTTAAAATTGGACATATTTCTTTACAAAAATCTTTTTTTCGTGTTTATCTATAGTATATCTATCACATAAAATCAATTAAAAAAATTGACAACATCCCTATTCCATTAAAACTATAAAAAACGTTAGCTGGTGATGCATCTAACTCAGTTAATGATTCAACAACAAAAAGCATTTGTTTGGTATTAGGTCATTATGAATGCTTGATGCCGTGACTCATATGATACCTATTTATAAAATATTTCCGTTACTATAATATGTGGTGGACATTATTGATATCATCATCCCCACCACCACTTCTCCTACCACCATCATAATTATCATCATTATCACCAGCATCAGTGTTTTTTAGACAGAACGACAAAATGGTAACCAAAATGGAAAAAATGAAAAATATTTATCTATCATCTACCTACATTTCTTGTTAGTTTTCAATTCTCTTCTCAAATATTTAATTTGTGTACTTAAATTTGTGCCATCCAATATCATATTGTACTAGTATTACCTCCTCGCTTTTCTTCAAGTAGTCCTTTCGAAGGTATCTAGTTAATTATCCTCCGTTTTCTCAAAACTCCGCTTTCAGATCTCGATACTTTAATAGAAAACTGAAGTGTACACGACTTCGCTTTTATACTTGAAATTTTTTACGAAGCGAAAGATGCATTTTAACTTGACTCTGTCCCCTTATGTATTTGTAGAAAAATGGCATATTTCATTGAGTTCGTAGTATATGTTTGGTATTGTGAGTTACATTTATTAATTTATTTTTAACTGTCGATGTTATAAGACCGGTATTGAAGTTGCACCGCTGTATATCTCTGTGTATCGATTTCGACGCAGTTTTTTTTGGACACTTTGTTTTTTTATTTCTCAGACATGTTGCATCAAAATCTGTCTACTCAATTCAATGGGCCTACTTATCGACTTGGATGCGTTTTTTTTCGTAATCTAGTTTAACAACGTTCTTAGTTTTACATCACAATCGCCTTTGTTATTTCAAGGCTTATTTTTTAACGTAAAAGAGTTTTGGTTTGGTTTTTAATAGGTCACTTTAATTTTTCCATGGCGGACCTATATCGTTTTTCGATTAACTTTTCGTCATTCGATAGTATTTGATCCACCACAACCAATCTTTATTCGATTATCTTCCTGCCCCGACTTATCGATTTTACATCAAGACTCTCCTTTTAAATACTCCTTTAATAGATATTATACGTACATTTATTTTAACTAACAGTATTGAATTGTGAAGTTTTTTTATAACATACTAACATTTGTTGTGTTTGTATTTTTACGGCGGCTTTCAATATCCGATCTATCTTAATATTCTCCTATCCATCTTGAAATTTTGACACATTTTCTTACAAAATCTGTCAAAATTTCAAGATAGACAAGAAAATTTCAAGTTAGATAAGATATAGAAAACCGCCGTTAGATGAATAAACATAATAAAAATCGTACAAAACCTTGTAGGACCCCAGTGCTCATGTAATGAGCAGTCTTCAGTAGTCATCAAAAATCACTGACATCAGCAATTTTTATGTCTCTATCTATAATATTTTTAAATGGACTCCCTATTTAAAAAAAAGAAGAAGAAAACGATACGTCGATTCCCTTATGGTATATGACAGAGACTCTACAGGATTCACATCAATCTGTTGTAATCCCGATGCCATAGAAAATGCAGTACCGTTGCCCCGTAATTGGATGTAACGCGAGCGTTTGGCGAGAGATAGCGAGATATTTGGACCGTTTATCACCTGTTGGTTGTGTAGTGATGGACGTAACGATATCGACATTTGGTTTTATTTATCTTTCGTCATCACCTTCATTGTCATCAGCCTTTATCCGCCCACTTATGAACATTGGCACCATGAATCGTTATCATTCTAGATCTAGCGCCATAGTAAAGTGTTATGTTTGTTTAAACGTACTAGAGATCATAATAATGATATAATTATCAATAATGTAATTGTAAATACAAATTACAAATATATTGAAAGTAAGTACGCCCAGTGACAGTAATTATTGATCATCACACAACGATTTATCCTGTTGTGACAAACATGATTGAGTAAAGAAAAGCAAAGTATCAACTCATAGTATAATATGTCCCACTGCTGGGAACGGGTCTCAACTATACGAAATCACGATGTTCACCGATGCGCTGGGCCAATGCAGGTTGGTGAACTTCACACATCTTCAAAGACAATTTCATCAGGCGTGCAAGGTTTCACTTCACCGGTGAGCGAAAGGTGATCCGTGCTTGGGGTGCACATAACAATTTTAAAAAACCCGTTTCAGGCACCACAGGGTGTCAGGATCGAACCCGGACCCTCTCGCCTAAGAGACCGAGACCATACCCATTGAACCACCGTCGCTCCATAAGTGGGATGCAATTATAATTACTATATCATTACAATGCAATCCATTTTATTTATATAATACATTTAATATTTAATAAACTACTACTTAACACAAAAGCCAAAGTTTTACTCATTGCTTCTTTGTTCTGAACTCTCCACGTCATGATGATTCATGAAGCATTAATTGATCCTCCGTTATGTGTCCCTGTTTTTGTAATATTTGATATTTCTTGTCAAAATCAAAATTAAAATATTTTGAACAGAATCCCAGATGGACACTTTTAAAACGTCAAAAAGGACCACTGTTCGGGTTGGTCGTTTCCATAGAGAAGACCCTCAAGAAACTTTATGGTTATTTATGCATCACATGTTATTTCAATTTTTATGATAAATACTAGATAATAGTGTGTCTTAGCGCCAAATGCCCTGCGAATAGAAGTAGGACTTATCCGTTGGCTGTGATGGGTTGGTGGATGGGTTAGTGGGGCTAACCTTGTCACGACATAACAACGAAACGACAGTCGAAAACTCGCTTTCGAATCCAGGACTTACCTAGTTCGTCACTAACGCTCGTTTTCCGAAAGGCTGATCAACGCAAAAATTAACAAATCAACTGTCAAGTCTCTTGTTAAGTGCCAAATGAGTTGCTAGAAGCATGGTTAAATTACTTAATTTAATCAGCCTGTGAGTTGTCATAGCAACTATAATAAAAAGCTGTCAATTTGACTCAGTAATCGTATGTTAACCACCATTAACAGCCATGTCACTTCGACCAACGTTTCAGAAACCGGGCGTTAGACAACAAAAACTGTCTGATTAACTCACATAATTATATTTATTGTGTGGTCTAAATATTTTCTGAAAACAAACATTTTAATTCAGAACAGAGGTTTATGTTTACTTCCAGTGGCCTCCTACATACACTTATTATATTAGTTAAGCAGAAGTTTAGTTATATATTGGTTGTTAGTTACATACAGTTATTATAATTATAGTCTTACAGTACCTATATCTTGAAATGTCTACAAATATAACAATACCATACAATTAAGTGTCTTCGTAATTCAAATAAAGTCAACCAGAGCGATCGGGGTAGTTCTCACAATATATAGTGGCAGCTATGGAGGGACATCTTAATCATCATAATCTCTGGTTATGCGAATGTGTATGGGTGTGGGTAGTTTTTTGCCGCCTTATATCTCAAATAGACCATATTAATAAAAAAAAATTGCTAATTTTATTATAATAAAATTATCTTTTCCAAATTTCGATCCTTGTGCGTGTACTAAATATTTTAATATATTCATTATCGATAAATAATCGTCGATAGATTCTCTAGCACCTCACTAGCCGGATGAGTCACAGGAAATAATGATAGGTTCAGATAACAGTGTAATATAACCTTAACAAAAGTGCATTACTCTTGTTTAACTATTGACCGAGTTAAAAAAGGCTTATGTTAGTTCAGAATTGAGATTCCAAAGATATACCTTGTAATTTTACTAACAAACATTTTAATATCACGGTAAATTTATAGCTTTTTGAGGTATGTTATTGTTTATCATATTAAAAAATATATTTTATTTTTATATGAATATGTAATAATATTTTAATTCATTGTTGGTTTTCACATTCAAAAATTGAACTCATAATTTTCCACTTACAATAAAATATATTGTTTATTTTGATATTATAAAGGTATATGACATATGTATAAGTTCGTGGTGGATGCGCATAGCAAGGGATCGGTCTTGTCGTTCATTAAGGGAGGCCCATGTTTAGCAGTGGACGGATGGTGATGATGATAAGTATTTATGGAGGTCATTACCATTGTTCGTGTGGTCTTCATCATCAACAACATTGGCTTCGACGGTGGACGTTGATAACCCATATCATCATCATCATCATCACCAAGAACATCACAGATGATTCAAAACCAGGCGTCCGATTTTTTTTCTCTAATCATCATTTGCGAGTTCAAAACGAATCGTAAAAAACTTCCGTAGTCGCTACGATCATGATGAGTTCAAACATCCCCCCATTCCCCTATTTTATGGCTGCGGATCTCTAAAACGTACATTACCAAAGTTTTACATTGAAGTGATTTCGAAGTACGTAGTTTCAGTTTGTAATCAAATTTAAGAGTTCGCTTTATTAGTTGAGTATACGGGAGAGCCTTTGCCTGCCGTTTCATGCCTAGAACCTCTAATA
This sequence comes from Lycaena phlaeas, assembly GCA_905333005.2. Classification (NCBI taxonomy): domain Eukaryota; kingdom Metazoa; phylum Arthropoda; class Insecta; order Lepidoptera; family Lycaenidae; genus Lycaena; species Lycaena phlaeas. The sequence continues at coordinate 18,244,533 of HG995168.1, read as the reverse complement.
GCAATTTAATAGTTCATCATAATCATCATCAGCCTGTATCAGTCCACTGCAGAACATAGGCCTCTCTCAGTGAACGCCAAGACGACCGATCTCTTGCCACTCGCATCCAACACAAATTTATTAATCATTCAGACGACCTCTGTGACTCAATGGTTAGTGTGTTGGCGCTTAGGCCCGGAGATAGCGGGCTCGAATCTCGCCAGGGAACAAATAGTTTGTGTGTTCCTAGGTCATGGATGTGTATTAAATAAATTATGTTTATTATATATAAAAAAATCTTAAATATAATATGTATTAATATAAAAGGTACCCGTAACACTAGTCTCTACGGGAACTTACCACGGGTACAACATTGACATGGTGTAAAAGTGTCTATATTTTTGTTCAGTTTTTTTTTCTTCGAAAATGATGCATGTCCACACATAAATATAAAAGAATTGCCGAATTGTTTTTACGCAAACAACTTTAGAACTAGTCTGTATCAACCCATATTATGCCCACTGCTGGGAACGGATCTCTTCCTCGAAATCAGGCGAGGAGGGCATTGCCATAGTTAACCGATGCGCTGGTCCAATACGGGTTGGTGAACTCATATTTCCAAAGAATTTTAATATCGTCAGGCATGCAGCTTACACGATGTTTCCCTTCACCGAAAAACCCAACGCACCATATGGATTGGTGATAATCGAACCTGCTACCTCTCGCTTAAGAAGCTGAGCCCATACCCATTGGACCACCATCGCTCTAACTTCCAAACCGTTGCACCTAATTAGATTATTCTTCTTTTTTCAAAAATTTTAAGCCTGATGACCTTTATGCTTAATCGGTAGCTAGTCTTTCTTGTTGTATTGGTTATCATTAAAACAAGGTAAGATGATGATAACGGGGCCTGGGTAAGGGAAGGACGACGTTTGCCGGGTTCAACATGTGATCGATAAAATCATGAATGTGTGTGATATAAAATTAAATAATTTTACGGATTTGCGGATTTATTCCTACCACGGTAGGACGGGACGACTTATATTCATTAATACTTTTTTTTTTCGAATGGACCTATGCTGTTGGCCTTAAGGATTTTAAACTTTATGTGTATGGGAATAACAATAGCTGCTCAAATTACTTGTCGTAAACTAGTATCATTCCCATATAATAAGTATTCTATTCTATTTCTATTCATTTAGCGTCTGCCACTTGTCTAGGGGGCAGATTGGGTTCATACACCTGATATATACTATAACAAATATGTTCTCGTATTAAAACACCACCCCGCTACCGGGGGAGGGGAGGGCCGGCCCTCACGATAGGTTTCTAACGTCACCCGTTCCAAACCAGTCGACCGTAGCTGACCAAGTTAGGTACAAACCCGACGCCATGAACATGGCGGGGGGAAACCTCCCAAATTATAACGTCATAGGATGATCCAACCGGATGATCCCATTTCCGATGACGCATAACGGTCACTAGGACCATTAGCATAGATCCAACCGAAAAAAAAAAAAAAAAAAAAAAACACCATAATAACCACATTACTATGTGATGGAATATTCTTTGAAAAACAGTTCTAAAAATATTTCTCCCGACCTAAAAGTAATAAACGACATTATTAATAGATATAAGATAAAGTTGAACTTTAATAAATTCTACAGTTTTTAAAATATACAAAAAAATCCTATTAATTTCGCCTCACAATATTACTGATCCCAAAAATTCCATTTCAGACTAACGACAAAGACAATCTTCTGCGTTCAAAAATCCTTTGATGTATTTTTTGTGCAATCACAAAAACTATTCCTCCGATTAAGAAGACATTTAAGTAGGGTTGGTAATTTATGTGTATGAAAGGGAATATTAGTATTTTGTTAATATTAACAGTGAAGTAAAATGATAATATTATGTCCCAGCTGGGCACGGGTCTCCTCACAATTAGGGGGATATCGGGCATAGTTCACCGATGCGCTGGTCCAATGCGGGTTGGTGAATTTCACAAACCTTCAAAGACTTTCAATCTTATGAGGCATGCAGGTGCATCAACGATGGTTGATGGTTGATGCTCAGGTGCGCTTAGAAATTCAGAAGGAGGCGTTTCTCAATTCAACCTTATAATATATTATATGCTATCATTATGCTTTTTTGAATTTGGAATTTTATTCGGTTAATATTACGTAACTGAATAAATTTCCAAAGTCAATTCAAAATAAACCTTGTATTAATAGGGACAATGCAAGATTTTCTAAATCAAATCAAATAATATTTATTTCGTAGGCAAATTACATAGCACTTGAAACATGTCAATATTTTTTATAAGCTAATGCTAGATTCGCAAAGTAGCAGTTTTCCCCAGAGAAGAATCTAGCAAGAAACTCTAGGATTGCTCTTTTAAAAAATGTTTTCGTGAAACATACTAATAGTTTTGTAGATCAGCTCGTTCAAACAAAGTCAGCTTTAATTAGTAAAATATTTAGCTGAATTAAGATGTAATAGGAAATATCCAGTAGTGGACTGACCGATGCTGATGAATATTATTGTCGTGGTTTGACTTATTTTGATTACCAGCTCATGTTAATTGACTATTGTATGATTACTATAATATGTAAAGCGGACGCGTCACCAAGAAACCTTTCCGATCAAAATTTTCAAAAAATCATATTTGTCGTAAAAATATATATTTTTAAAAGAAGACCTGCAGGTCTATGGAGGGATAATAAACTTCATGCTCACAAAAATTGATACATATTGAGAATATTAAAGATTTTTTTTAGTTTTTATTTTTTAATTTATATAAGTAGATATAAATATATTTTTTTACAGATACAGTTTCACATAAAATACGGAAACAAGTGTTTTGTTATTAATTCAATATTAATAAAAAAATTGTCAATTTAATTACACTACAATAGAACTTTATTTTCAATAAAATCTCTCATAACAATAAAAGTGGTATCCAAATTCGTCCCACGGGAGGCAGATAACGAATGATCTGGTACAGCGCGACGTTGCCGCATTTACTTCGCAGGCTAACTTACCCACTCACAACGCGTGCCACCTTGAGCGAGCGCTGCCGTATCGCGCCGAGCTTAAAGCTTCCCGACGCTAAAACCAGTTCACAAAAAAGTTTCGAAAAAAAACCGACCCGTTAAAAAAATATGTTACTGTGCTAAATTTGGAAATAAGTTCTGTGCTCTGTCATGCGGACTTCGTAAACCGGTAAGTTCGAAACAATGTGCTTAGTCCAACTTGTACAAAATTTTCAATCGAAGTTTTGAATTTTATTCTAGGAAGTTGTGTCAACAATGTTACGGATGGTGTCCGTTTACAATTCTTGGTAGGACACTTGGGGGGAGGGGGGGATATAATGAGCTTGAAACCAACATGCATTTGTGCAACTATTATAAAGTATTTTAATGCATTTAAGGTTATGTTTAATATGGTAACTGTTTAAAACAAGACATTTACTTTAATTACTTTTATTTTATTACACTCGATATTAAGACAAGATTAAGAGAAGTCTTAATCACAATAATAAAACTAAAAGTTACATGTTTTGTTTTAAATGTCCTATAAGTAAATTGTGCCTTGCGACTTTGCTCGCGTTATGTTGTTACATTATGGATAGCCTTCATAAAATGTGTTTTCCAGTTATACTGGTAATTTTAGTAACGCATGCGAATATATCAATTTTTGTTGTATATATATTATGATATATTATGTGTATAAAGTCGTCTGACACAAATCATGTTTATAAAAACTGAATTAGGTTATTATAGATTTATGAAATAATAATCTCAAAACAAAGCAAATTTTAAAAACTAATTAATGTCCCAGAAAAAATAATCGTACTCTTTTGTTTTATTTATATTTTGTATTTAAACAAAAATATTTTACGAAATTCAATGTAATTTCAAATTTAATGTTGATACTTAAAATTCATATTTACTTGAAATTAACAGGAACAAGCTAGAAGCGTAATCAAGACGCGTAATATTTCATATTATATTTTTATTCATAAAAGTAGTTAAATGCATAAATTATCTTAATCAAGAGGTATTTTTGGTTGGTTTCACAAAAAAATATAATGACTAAAAATTGAGTATAAGTATTTCTAATATTTGTAAAGATCTACTGTACACACAAACTAGATATATTTAAAGTTAAAATAAACTGTTGCTCACAGCTTCGCCCGCGTTAACTTAGATTTCCAGCACTATCCGGATTACTGATGATTATTTTTCTAGCCTAAGTTACTCCTTATAATATCAGCTATCCGGTAAAAGTTCCGTCAGGGTCCCGAAACAGACACACAGACAAAAATAGTAAAAGTCATATTTTGATTAATTTTGACATGATGTTATAATAAGGGCCTGTTTCACAACCTCCAGATAAGTGCCGGATAGGCTATCCACAACATATTTGACAGATACTCCATACTCTGTTTCTCTCTATTCTCCATAGCCTATTCGGCACTTATCTGGAGGTTGTGAAACAGGCCCTTCAACTTGTAATACATAGGTAAAACAACATTTATATTTCTCTCTGGGTCATCAGAATAGTTGGTCTTAGACGTGACCTATGAACTTGAAGCTCATACGCTCACTTCAAAGAAAAGCTTATAAACAATTTTTACTGCTGTGTCTTCTCGAAATCGGGCGAGGACATAAGAGGACAGAAGCGTCTATGGCTCAATGCGGGTTGAACAAACACCATCAAATAACATTACTCATGTAAACGGGTTACTTCACGATGATTTTGTGGTTTCTTTTCATTAAGCTTATTAATTTAATTAATTAATTATTAAGGCCACTGCTGAACATAGGTCGCTCTCAATGAACGCCACGGCGACGTATCCGGTGGTTCTGTGCAACTTCATTGAACAGACAACAGGTTGTATCAGCATTTCGACTGCGAGCCGGGCATGTGCCTGGCAAGAGCTTCGCGTATCTGATGAGGAAGGTGGACTCTCCTAACTGTGAGCATTGTAACAGGCGGGGTGACGTGTACCATAGATTAATCGAATGTGTTCGGTATGCCGACAACAGACATTTATTGTTCACATAATTTAAATTAAATATTATGAATGCTGGTGTGTTAAAAGTGTCCTGGCTGATCCTAAAACTGATGCTGCTAGAATGTTATTTAATATGTTTAATTTTACAACTTAGTAGTAAAGTAGGTTATAAGTAATATAACAATATGTGTTTGTAATTAGAATAAGGAACAATGGGATGGACATTGTCATTTTATGTACAAAAATCCCTTATTAAATAAAGAATTTAAAAAAATAACCCGATTTCCGAAAGGCTGATAAACGCAAAAATTAACTAATCAACTGTCAAACCTGTTTTTAAGTGTCAAATGAGTTGCTAGAAGCATTGTTAAATTACTTAATTAGATCAGCCTGTCAGTTGACATAATAACTACAATGAAAAGCTGTCAAATTTGACCCTAGAATCGTATGTTAACCACCATTAACCATGTTAGTTGACATACACTTTGACCAACGTTTCAGAAACCGGGCGTTAGTGTCGTAGTGTAACATTTGTGTATATCCTTTGTAATGGATTTTCTTAAGATTTATCACCAAACTTTGGTTCCTAATGCGATGTAGACCCAAAGTCATACGAAAAACTGTTGAACAGTTGTATTGGTCGTGAGGGATTTTATTGGCTTACATTGGCTAGTAGTTTTTATTAGATAATGGTCGAGGTAATTCGGAAATAGGCACAACAAATGTATTTTCTTCTATTAGGAAAAAGAGCACTCGGTAATTATTAGTCCTAGACTTTATTATGCCCCTGAAATCTAAGATGGTTTGGTGATGGTAATAACAATGTCTCGCTTTTTTGTCTATTATTGAACACTAAGAATATTAAATGACACAGGATTTTTATAATAGAGTTGAACTCCATCTTCGTTATTAAAACCTCCACTGACTTGTACAATTCTATCATCACCTTTTTAAAAAAGCTTTATACCATGTATTTCCACTAGGAGTTCCCGAATTCCCTTTGGGGTTGCCAACGCTGAAAAAAGTTTATGAAAGTCACTCAAAACGCCCTCTAAAAAGTTCAAGTCACGATAACTAATTCAAAATCGTATACATTTGTATCTAGCATTATATTAATGTTCTGTGTACAGACGAGTTTAAAATGTATTTAAAGGGTGAAGTAAATGAAATTCAGGACAATATGATCACGGAATTCACTGTCACTGCGTAGAAATGAAAAAGAATCAAAAAGACACTGCACTAGCACGATTTTTCATTTCAATCGTTCGATTATATTAATTATTTTGTATAAATATTTTATTTTAATCGATAATTAAAAACAACAGTTCCCATTATTATTATTTAATGCAGCAATATCATTAATCTTATTAGGATTTTTCTGCAAATTATACAGATATAGTTGCTAGAATGTGAATTTTGGTGGCTATTTTACGATTTTTATCCATAAAGATTTTCATTTGAAAACTTTCAAGATTAATTTTTTTATGTTTTCAAATGTGTTCTTTTCCCCAAAAAAAAAAAGTTTGTATGTAACCAATTTTGATTATGCACAGCGCCTCAATACTTACTTTTTTCGTCGGTCACGTATTCGTCTACTTTTGCTTTCTGTTAACGACACCAGCATACTCATTTATTGGCCCGCAACGAACCACCTATACTGAGCCTCACTCTGATGTTGGAAAATCCTTCAGGAAGCTAAAGTGAAAGTAGAATAGATTTCATGGCACACACGGACGGGTCAGGATCGAACCCGGAACCTCTCACATAAGAGGCCGAGTCCATCCACCACTGGACCATCGTCGCTATCTATCTATATATCAAATATCTATTCGATATGATATTCTTTATTCGACCGAATCCTTTATTACAAGATCAAAAAAAAAATGCTCTCACAACTAACGAGAATAGTATTTTTACCTACACGATTTTTATACTTACTATCTACTATTTTATCTGGTAGTCACTTAATTTAGTTCACAAGTAGACGAGGTCACTAATGGGATCCATCAATTCGTAGGGCCTTATTTAGGGTTGTCACCTAACACAAAAATATATCATTTGAACTATTTTTATCTTTATTTAACTTTTACTACCCCTACATTTTATTAGTTAAATTTATAATCTATATCGAGTTAAATATGGTTATTTTTTTTGTTAACGCTATGAATAAAATGTGGTTGTGGTTTGTGATAGTAAGACAGCCCTGCTTAAGTATATTTGAGGAGAAAAAAGCACCCTTATGAGTCATCTGTCCGTAATAAACGGTTTTTAGGGAAAGAATGTGTAACATAATGTTCTAATATTATAAAAATATTATGAAGATATGGCAACATATGATTTGAAGGGTCTAAAATAATGTGCCAGACAAAAGATAGTCTCTGCCCTTAATTACGCTCCCCGTCCTGTCCTTCTTTCCGGAACAGCAAAACGACGAAATTGCTAGGATGGTACGGAGAAGGAATTTTGTACAAATAATATTTTCTCTTGTTTTTAAAATATTACTTGTTTAGGCATTATAATATTTTTGCTTAAATTTCCGATAAAGCTTAGTGGATCGTCGGTTAGGTGTAGCAGCTGCTTATTATTGCTTGAGGCTTAGGGTACTTGATATTACAAATATAATTAAGTCTGGAAGATTCTATGGAGCCTAGAGTGCATATGTGGATCATTAGGAATGCTAACTGAAGGGGATGTGCGGTGGTATTCAAGGGCGTCTTCTCAAGAGTCTAGGGGTACTTTGAGGGTGACAGTTAGTACTTAGGGTATGCATCAGTAGCCAAAGATGGGGTGATGATTAAGAGTAAATTGATGGTAGTTTAGCTTAGTTTGAACGTTTAATGTAACAATTTAGGTCTTCATTGTTCTTGTTGTAGTTAAATTAAGTTTTGAATGCTTAATATTTCTTCAAGAGACTTCGTGCGACTAGAGATGTATAATATATTACTAAAAGAATCGACATTTTTTTATGTATATAAACTAATATAGCTAATAGATGATTTAGTTTGGGATGTAGAAGACGATTCGTCTGATTTTAATAACACTTTTAGGTGGTCAATGTTAAGTTTAATAATAATCACCCCAGGTAAAGCTGTAAATATTGAAAAGCGAACCAAAACTACGGACAATATCTTGTTATCTATATTTAGGTATGTTATATTACTTATTTATTATTACTTACTACTAAATTAATGAAAGTAATAATTAACTGAATGGACTAATGCCTTTATTCTTCATAATTTATCATTTTTCCAGTTGATATAATAAATTATTGTTTTATTGATAGGTACTTATAATATTATTATTTCTTATAATATTGTTCTAGTACAAAAAGTGTAATTTAATCATTTAAGATTCATAATTCATTTGCTTGGTTTCAATGTCAATGTTCAGGAATAGTTTTTTTAACCGACTTCAAAAACAGAGGAGGTTTTCAATTATTCTACTTATATTTGCGTTTATCCCGTCCTTATTGTTAATTTTGAAGTCGGGGTCTGTGTATATAACAATAATTTTATATAATAATATTTTTGCGTAATACTTAACATAAAAATATCGTTAACATGATCATTATAAACATTTTTATTTTTATCTACACCTAAACATAGGACTCTATCAATAAACGCACAAGTACTTAATAAAATTGAATTGTTATTTGAATGTTTTATGAAGATACACATGTTGACATAAAGATAATAACACTCGATATCGATAAAGCTATCGATGTTATCACCTCCATCACTATGTTACTTGTACTAAGCTTTAACACACCAAGTTATGTTATGCCTCGGTATATAATATTTCTCGCGACTTTTCGTGTGTTTTACTTTGAATTTATTATTATTTGGTATTGGTAATGGCGACATGGGAATTTGGGGAACCTTATTGTTTATTTCTCTATTTTATTCAAATCAGTAATCACCAAGAAAAGATACAATCCAGGCATTGCAATTTGTGTACTTAACTTATTACTGAGTGTACTTTTAATTACAGGTACACCTTTCTTTCACATCAAATTATTTCTAATAACAGAGTCGAAGCAATTTAATATCATTATGACTTCTTCAAAGAACTACTTTTATTTTATCATTAATTCTTAATATTGGTAAATATACATCTATTTACCTCTTTCAAAGAACTACTTATATTACTTCTATAAGAAGTCATGATAAAACAAAAGCAGTTCTTTGAAAGAGGCCTATGTTCAGTAGAATAGATCGATAATGGTGTTTAGGTGCATTTAGATATTTAGAAAAACCATTTCGAGGCACCACCCGGGGTTAGGATCGAGCCCGGATCCTCTTGCTCAAGATGCCGAGCTTCTATCCACTGGACCATCTCATTCATCATCTCCGCTCGCGCACTGTCGTCCCGATAATGGGACCGAAATCTTCTGTTACAACACGAGTAAAGCATGAATACGGTACGGACTAGTTCCAGACATATTTATGTTCATAGTTTGCATATGCTACCATGAAATTGACTGGCCCGTTTGTCAGTGACTCTGATTGCTACACCAGAAGGTCGTGGGTTCGATTCCCATCCAGGACAAATGTTTGTGTGATGAGCATGATCATTTGTTCTGTGTCTGGGAGTAATTTATCTAAAATATGTATATATTTAGCAATATATATGTAGTGTATCAGCTGTATGGTTACCATAAGAACAGGCTTCGCCTAGTTTGGGATCAGATATCCGTGTGTGAGTTGTTCCAACATATTATTATTATTATAAATTACTTACTACTACTACTAGTACTTCGCTCTGGGACTTGCTCCTTCTATTATGCTATTAATCTGCGAAAACAAATAGATAAAGAATATGGATTTGTATAATTTCTATCGTAGATTCAATTTGATTGTACGATTTTTGTCAAGTGGGTTTTTGTCTTTAAGGTCGACGTAAAAGGGACGATGAGGGTCGTATTGACCCATCCAATACGGATTTAAAGGGTTCCCATTGATGTTATATATAAACTGGAATCTATAGTTTTCTAATGTATATGCGAATTAAGTTCATTATGATGAAAATTAAGGATTTTATCGTCGTTTATTTAGGATTTTATAGGTCTACTAGCTGCCCCGACAGATTTCGTTCTGCCATAAGTACTAATATTGCTATTAAATATTAGGGGTTCATCGTAGAGTGGTGAAAATTTAGGGTTGTATGTATTTTTGTATGTAAAACCAAAAAAAATTTGGGGTCGGTAACCCTTATCATTTATAGAGATAAAAATAGACGTAGGCCGATTCTCAGACCTACCCGATATGCACACTAAACTTCATAAAAATCGGTCGAGCTGTTTCGGAGGAGTATGGTAACTAACACTGTAACACGAGAATTAATATGATTTACATTTTTTTGACGATTTGCTCTCCCCATTTTTTATCGTGAAGTCTGCTGGGTTGGGTAGATGTGTAAAAAAATAATAAATAAATCGATTTAATCCGCCATAAAATCCGCAGAGCTTTGTACAGTTAAAATAGATTCAGTATGTTATACTATATTTTTTTAAGATCTAAATATAATTTAAAATATCTTTGTATAAAGTTATCATCGCTCAATGAGAATATTAGTTAATATCATAATCAAATAAATCAAGGGTACTAGATGGAAAAAATGGATCAATAAATTCAACGGACGGATGCTCACGATGATGATAATGATGATAACGAAATACCTTTTTATGACTTTCTCTGGATAAGTATAAGTTGGCAGTATTATTATAAACTAGAAGCGCTTGCAGTTTTACCTGCGTACTCCCCATTCTTGTGGGATAAATTAGTGCATATTATGTGATAATCTGATGTGAAAGCTGCATTATTGTAAAGTTTCATTGAAATCCCTTTTTTATTATAATAATATCTTGTCAATCTGATCCCGTGCTAAGTTTTAAAGAACTTGTGTAACGAGTACCAGACAACGGAGATATATTTAATACTTTATATATTAATACATAATATATTTAAGATTTTTATTATTTAATATACATAATATAATATTTAATATATACACATCCATGACCCAGAAACACAGAAAACATTTTACTCCGTGGCCCTCCACGGAATTCGAATTTGCTACCTGCGACTTGAGCGCCAACGCGCTAACTATTGAGTCACAGAGTGACATTTTGGCGTGAAAGAGTTACAAGCCTATAATACATATATTATATACATACAAACTTTCGCGTTTATTATATACAGAGGAAATGGGTTGCTGATGATGATAATGACCATGTCAAAGGAGGAATACATGGAACCCATGCAAAATATGAAAAACGCACCTTGAAAGTAGTTTACCTTCAAGGCGGGCGGGTCATTTGACGCTAAATTACGTAAGCACAATTGACCTTGTAGGTCTGGCCATATCTTTACGCACAACTAGCGAATCTGTTTTTCGTTCATCATCAAAAATGACGCGAAATTTGAAAGCCTACATCCGCTATATAGAGTCTACAACCAATATTTTTGATCAGAAGAAATTTCAATAAATTCATCTCAATAGACTACGCCTTTATCTTATACATAAGCCACTACAATGAAAACTTTTTTACACTTTTTCACTATTTATTTTATATATTTTTACAATTACAATAAAATAAATAATGCATAAAATGTAAAAAGTTTCATTGTAGTGGCTAAAACATGAATTTCCATCAAGGATCGACTATACATTCAATCTGTTATATCTTATAAATAATTGTTATAAAGAGGTAAAGTTTGTGAGTTCGTAACGTAATCTATGAATTTACTTAATCAATTTTTAATTACTTATATTAATTAAAATAGTCGATGGCCAGAAGCTAATAAAAGAAAAGTTTTCCTTATATCATAAGCACGCAGTAAAATGTTTATATGAATGATTACATTGATTCAGGTAATTAAGATAAAATTTTACGGCAACACTTTTTCGTGATACTGCATTTCCATATTAGCGAAAAATGTAAGTCAAAATCAAATATTTTATTCAATTAGCTCTCACTTACACATTAGTTTCTTATAGGTATCATGCAAAAGTCATTAAAATAAATAAAAATAACAAAACTTTTATTTCTTAAACAGTCATTAAAAGTAAGTCATCAGCGCCACATGAACATAAACTTATTTCTAGTATTAACCCAGATAAGAAATTCATGTGCTGTATATCCAGCGCCGTAAGATACCTTTTCGTTCCGCATCAGACCAAAGATTTACGAAAGAAATAAGCAGAAAAACCCAAGCAAGACTGGATTACAGTACAATCGCTCCTACCACCGGTAACTAATCCTTTGAATATTTTACAATTCTAACGGCGCGGCTACACCGCGGCGCACTAAGGGCCTGTTTCACAATCTCCCTTTAAGTTCCCTATAGGCTATTGGCAACATATTTGACAGATGTTTGACAGATAGAGTATGGAGTATCTGTCAAACATCTGTCAAATATGTTGCCAATAGCCTATAGGGAACTTAAAGGGAGATTGTGAAACAGGCCCTAAGAGTCAAGTGTTGGCAAGCTTCGCTTTGCAATAAAATGTATGACTATGTGATAGTCTCCACTGCCCGCCCACAGGCACTCTACACATTGAAAATTTCTTGCAAAGCGAAGCTTAGCACACGTGCCTTTTCTAGCCTCTTCGTGCGCCGCGGTGGAGCCGCACCTTAATAATTTACCTTTTGTGAACGCCGTAATGTAATTAAGCTCATGAAGAAATATGAAGATATCGATATTCGTCTCTCAAATTCACTTTTACTTAACATTATTACATCTTTCTGGATTCATACCTGAACTTCCAAACTGGAAATTAACACGCGTTCGTGAATAGACATGTGGGCATTTATAATGATGAACAGTTGTAGGTTGTTTTATTTATTTATGGACATTCCACATAGATAACCTTATTCTATGTTATAAACATCAGTAATAATAAAACTAAAAGTATCTATAATAACGGAATATCACCGCTTGCCAGTGTGTAACTATACAATGCAACACTAAGGTTAAATTAATAACAAAAAAAAATGTTAATGATTGTTTTAAAAACTTAAAGAAAAGAACATTTTTTAAACTTAATAAAAGGTGCAAACGTTTGCGTGTGTGTGTGTATAGGTGTATTAAGTTTTTTTTTTTTTTTTTTTTTAATAATGAATAAAAAATAGTAAAATTATATTCAGAGTAAATAACTAAATTAAATATTTAGAAAAAAGATTATTTTATTAAGTTATATGTATACTTGCACATATGTGTATGTGATACCCTAACCATACGATAACATCTTGGGATCGGTGCCATACCATTAGGGTACCAACAATGTGCGTATACATTATATAAAACCTGTATGTATTTTAAAGTGAGATATAATTAAAAACAATCGTATATGTATATCAGCTAATTCAAAATGTCATCGAATTTTGACCTCCGAATACCGGACCGGTTCTAAGATAAATCGATCTCTAAATTAATAATGTGTTTGTGACGCTATATTCGCAACTAAAAATATAGGACAATATATTAAAATACTAAAAAAGGATCATTAGCTGCTGGACCTCCGGTCTCATACAATAAACATCAAGACTATGTTTTATAATGGAATATACTATGAACCATTATAAGCCTGTACGAAAATAAAACGAAGACCAGAATATTATAATAAAATAACCAATTCAGACCGGAATATTATAAAATACGAAGCGCCCGGCATGTATAAATCATAATAAACCGCGATAAAACCTATAAAAGTAGTTTCATCATAATGAGTAATATTCGCGTAAATACAAATTATTTAATAATATTTTTTTAATTATTAATACGTAAATATTTTATTAATATAATTTTGATTAATATAAAGGCCTTAATAAATATTTTCTTTAGTATTATCATTTTACAGCATATAAACAGATAATTCAAATTCTGTTTCATAATTATTTATTTAAAAAGGCTGATGATGGTGATGATGATGATAATGAAATAAGATTTTAGTAGCACGAAGATATAACAATATGGAGTGTACCTTATAAAATAATAATTTTTATAAGGAAACCTTATCATACATAACTTTTTTATGGCTGTAATATATTAAATAATATAAAATTATAATATACTCATAAATATATAATATGTATACACAATACATGGCGTAACTTCAAATAGGAAATATTTTTTGTCTTAGTAACAGTTAGGGATAATTTACGACCTTAAACTACGATTACTAAGAGACTATCTTAACAACCTGACCTCCTTTATCCGTTCCTCGAAATCAGACGAGGGGGGTATTTTACATCACATTGTAAGCCTCGGGTCTATAATTGTAACTATGTAAATGCATAGGGTGTAGTAAATACACACTAACACAATTATACACACTTATAGAACTTTTGTAATGAGATACGAGCTTTACACAAGTTGCGGTATAATCTGATATATTTTAAGGATTGCCGCAGACGTGCTTATACATAATTTAAAAATTTTAATTGATCCCAAGTAAGACCCTTTTTGTTAGTGTTTTACAGTTAATAGTCACTGACCGAAAAGAAGTGCTTAAGTGTCATGTTTAATTAATATTTAGTAACAAATTTTAAATATTCATTATGTATTCTATACATATATGGAATAGTAAAGATAGTTCAACTCAACTTTGCGCGCGACTCAATATAGTGACAATTGTGTGTGGCAACTGGCAGTGGATGACGAAGCGGACGGCCGCAACGCTCCACACAAAGCTTTTTTTTCAAAAGGTCTTCGACTTTTAGGTCTGATGGCCTTTGGTGACCAGATGGCTCACCTAGTAAAATAAGAAAAGGGGGGCGCCCCCCTCTGTAGGGGCGCGGTATATCGCGCGTTACTCTGGAGAGTAGGTGTTTGGCTAGTCGAACCCAATACGGTCGACGAGTCATTAGCGGATGAAGTTAAACTATTAGTCGGAGGGCCGATCCTCCCCTCCCTTTCTGATGGGGGAGGTGAGTCGTGCGCGGAAGATCCACACAAAGCTATGTCATGACAAGCGCACGCACCATCACCCTAACCTGTGGCAAGCGTGCACACAGTATACCGCGCGCAAAGTTGAGTCGAACTATGTATATCTCCTGATACTGAGCGGGTCTTAATCTTTGCGTACTATATACAACTATGTTCATTTTTTAATTATATTTAATTAAATATTAAATGTCTCTCATCTTCCAGGCAACATATGAGCATCATGACATATATGTAATATTATACATTTACCTATATATTATCAATGTGTACTATAATATATAGATATTATTATATGTAGATGCAGCAGCATCAAGCATAAGTTATGATATATAGATATATACTATCAATCCTCAAGATTCTGAATAGACGTCGGCCATGCGCGTTTAATTATACAAAACCAGTTTCATACGCCGTGAAAAAGTTATACCGATGGCTTAGCTGTCCCTCTCTAATAAACATCCTTTAAGCTTGATGTAAACTACTCACCGATGAATATACAGATAAACTAAAAGTACTAGTATCGTTATAAAAAGTCGAAGTCGATGGTAGAAGAGTTAATAATTGAGGTGGTATTTTTAGTCCCGTATAATAAAAAAATAATGAAAAAAAATATATAATTTTTGAGTAAGCCCTTAACGCTTATGGATTAAATAGTTATACACCTATTCTCAGACCTACTGAGTATTTATGTTTAATTTCTTCAATCGGTTAAGCCTATTCGGAGGAGTTTTAGTTGGAGATTTTTATATATTAGATAGTTCTATCCCTTTCTAATGAATTTATTAAAATTCCATGTCATGTCGTCCGGGATAAGCTAATCAACAGGTCTTCATGTAATATGGGGTAGGAATGTGGTTCAAGCAGGGATACTTTTGGACAAGACACGAGTCGCGACACTTCTCTTGGTAATTAAAAACTAATAAATACTCAATAATTACACAAAAATATACTTATGCAACCTAATATACCAACACTTTATGCAAGGCTGCACTACAACGAAGAGCGTTTTGAATTCGGATGTCAATTTCCTCCGCTCGGGTGTTCGTGTCCGTAATAATGCAGCCCAGGTATTTGAACTTCGCCACTCCAGTAAACTTAGTATCCCCAACATGCAGGTCTTCTCTTTTAGCGCGGATATTCTTGCGGCGTTTCATGTGGAGATATTCTGTTTTTTCGTGGCTGATCCTGAGGCCTACCACCTTCGCCTCTTCCTCCAGAACTCCACCTGTTCGCGGTCTTCCCCTAACAATACAAGGTCAAGTGTTGGTATCCAAGCTTCTGAGTAGGCAGACGAAAGTCCGTATCTATGAGACGGTCGTCAGACCAACTCTTATATACGGCTGTGAGGCTTGGACACTAACACTTAAAGAGGAAGGTAAACTTCTAGTAGCGGAAAGGAAAATCCTCCGTAAGATCCTGGGTCCAGTACAAAGGGAGGATGGTAGCTGGAGAGTCCGAAAGAACGCAGAGATTGAAGAACTAGTGGCCGAACCAAATATCCTTGGAGAAATAAAAGCCCACCGCCTCCGGTGGCTCGGCCACTTGGTCAGAATGGGGGAGGATCGGGGAGTATTGAGAGCATATCTTGGACAACAGAGTGGACAGCGCCCAGTCGATCGTCCCAGATATCGCTGGAAGGACATGGTGGAGGCTGACCTGCGTGAGCTCGGGGTTGAGGACTGGTCAGAGGTTGCGCAGGACAGAGACCGGTGGAAGTCTCTCGTTTCGGAGGCCAAGACCCACTTTGGGTCGCTGAGCCACAGAAGTAAGTAGTAGTAACCTAATATAACGATTACCTAAAAAAATTAAAATAATTCGTTTTCATAAAAAAGATAAATGGTTGCCGCATTATAATATCGACCAAACCGCAATGGGCTAGATGCCATATAAATAAATGATGTCCAAACACCACCCTCGCCTGATTTCGAGGAGACAAACTTAGCGGGGAAAAGTATAAAGGTCGCGTGTTATATATTTAAGAAGCAACTTTTAACGTTTCCATTGCTTTTAAATGCTTTATCTAATCGGTAACTATTAATTGTTTCTTTCTTTCTTTCTAGATTATCCGCTTGTCAATTATTTTTGTAGAATGTGATGTGATTTTGTGAAAAATTGGATAGTTTGTTCATAATATGTATCTATCTACTAACAACACCGATATTTGCACAATGATATTTATCACTGATAGTTTGAATTTTGCCTTTCTACGGTCGTCTTGGTGTTCATTGGGCCAGCGCATTGGTGAACTATGGCCCAACACCCTCCTCACCTGATTCCGACGAGGAGATTTGTCCCAGCAGTGGGACATATATTGATTGCTACTTCACTACTTTATATTGAATATTGCTGGAATCCACAGTCTGTAATAATATCATAATATGGTCTGTGGTACGCAGCATCAAGTAGGCTTTTAAGTTGACCTAAGGAA
Organism: Lycaena phlaeas; assembly: GCA_905333005.2. Taxonomy (NCBI): domain Eukaryota; kingdom Metazoa; phylum Arthropoda; class Insecta; order Lepidoptera; family Lycaenidae; genus Lycaena; species Lycaena phlaeas. The sequence goes on along the minus strand of HG995168.1, from coordinate 18,227,153 downwards.
GAAAAAATAGATACAATAGCAACTTTAATGTTGCTCTATAACCAATCACCATAATCTTTGTTAAAAGCTTCGGATTCAATCGATAATATAAGTGTATATTTGTTGCTAATAAGTTTTGTTTTCGTGAAGCGTTTGTTTTTGTAGACCGAATCTGACCTCGTTAGGATAAGAAGTTACAGAAAAGTTTCTGTTATAAGTGGTGTGGAAATTGAAGGTTGTCAGAAGACACATAGAATGTAAGTAAGCGTATTATAAAGCACCATACAAAGAATAAATAAAAGTCTAAGGGCCTGTTTCACAATCTCCAGTTAAGTTCCCAATAGGCTATCGGCAACATACTTGACAGATAGAGTATGGAGTATCTGTCAAATATCTGTCAAATATGTTGCCGATAGCCTATTGGGAACTTAACTGGAGATTGTGAAACAGGCCCTTAATGTAGATGGAGACAGGCTTTATATCTTGGTGGCCGCAGCTTCGTTCTCTTGAAATTCCAAAAGTATCAGTATTTCCTTGTTAAATGAGATTAAAAAGTATTAAATAAAATAAGTAAGTATATTTATTATAAAAAACAAATGTGTTAATTTAACACATCTCTTTATTATACTACACTATATGGAAATCTCGTTGATTTGGGGCATATTATGTATTTTTTGCGTTTGACAATTGTCTGGTTTTTGTTATTTCAACTGTCGTCGGCAATGAATTAGGAATAATAAGGCCTGGGACCCGTAGGACATTTGAATTTTTCGGAATAAAATTTAACGTTTAATTTAATCCAAGATATAATTTTAAGTTTTTCATTTTAAGTTTCATTTTTCATTTTAAGTTTCATCCAAACCGTCAAAGACCAACAAATGTCTAAACGAAGAAAACTTTTATATTCACTTGAACACGTGCGCGAATATTTCATTATAATCGGTCCAGCCATTTGAAAGTTCAGTCATCATCATCATGTCAGCCAATCGAAGCCCGCTTCTGGGCATAGACCTTTCCCGAAATGGGGAGGGTTTGCCATAATCGCCACGCTTGGCAGGCGGGTTGGCGATCGCAGTATGGCCTGCTGTATGGCAGCAGCATCTCCATATAACAATATGGAGATGCTGCTGCTCACCTCCTAATGACAGTTTTCCCTCAGTCGGATCTTACGACACCCACGGGAAGAGTGGTAGTTAATTGCATGCTAGGAATTGGTTTCAACACTATCGTAATGATTACCACATTTGCTGTAAATATTTGATTATTGTAGATGCGGGTTCAAATCCAGAATGAATTTATTTATGTGGCTATAATATGATTATTTCGTAAATTTTGTTTATGTATACTAGCGAAAATACTATCGAAACAAATTAATTATTAACGTTGTTTTGTACAAAAAAAAAGAAATGTGGTGTCGTGGGACACCAGGTGGGAACGAAGTTCCTTCGGCTAAAAAGAAAGGTATTATACACTACTCGCTTGTGTATGCGACTGTCGCGCCTGCGCACATCTCATTTAACGCTTTTATTCCACGCACTTTTTCTTACGGTTTTACTATCACATTTTTTTCAGTTAGGTCGCGCAGCAAAATCCCTATCCTCTCCAAGCCTGCCGTAAGGAACTTCGTTCCAAATAATTTACCGTTTTGTAGGTTATATACGTAGGTTCCGTATTTTTTTTCCAAAGATCTAGACTACGAGTAATTAGCGGATGAAGTTATTTAGTTGCCTATGTTCAGCAATGGACGGATAAAGGCTGACGATGATGATGATAATACATAATAAGTTTTGTTATAGCCATCACACAGTTTTATTTTGTAAATGCTTTACAGTGGCCATGTGTTCTGAGCAAACTTGTAATGTTTTCGGTGAATGTATGTTGTCGGTTTTTGACTGTTACATTATATAATATACATACTATTGAGAAAATAGAACCTAACCTACAGTCTAAATTCAAAACCAAAAATACTTTTCATAGAGCATTAAATCATGATTTAAAGTAAAAATAAAGAAAAATATTTTCCCTATAGCAAAGTTATAATATATTCAATGATGTTGAGTAATTATAATTGATCTAGATTATAACAAATGAGAATTCACCAGTAAAATTGAACACATGACTCTCCTCGTGGTGTTTTTTGTCAATCAAGTTTTTTTACAGTTATTCAACTGTACAGGCCTCCTAAAATTTAAATCGGTCAATGTATTTTGATAAATCGAAAAGAAACTCCTACAAAACCGAATCCTCAAAAACATACGTTATTTTTTTACTGGATATTGTTGTTAATTACTAGCTGTTGCCCGCGGCTTTGCCTGCGTTAGCATAAAAACCCTTTTTTAAATGTATCCTATGTTACTTCTGGTACCTCCGAGAATATGTGTACAAAGTTTCACGATGATCGGTTAAGTAGTTTTAGCGTGAAAGCGTAACAAAAATCTCTACTTTTACATTTATTGTATTAGTATGGATTAATTGGAAATACCTATAAACAAGAATCATCAAGCACTACAAATCAAAACAGAAAAGCATAGTAAATATCCTATTTAAATAACTATGAAAAAGTAAGCAATAATAGTAAAAAAGTAAGTAAAAACCATTTTGTTAATGAAAAATCTTATAGTGAAAGAAAATTTTCAATTGAAAGAGAAAACAAGAGGAACATTATCAGAAAGATTAAAGTCTCGTTAAACTAATGAATTACTAAACAATAAAGATCACCACAATTCGCATACAAATTAATATTGAATAATGAATTAATGAAACAGTTATCCATTATAGCGTTTGTTTAAGTAATTAAAACGAACTGATCCGTGGATATAATTTTTAATGCATTAACTGGTGTGGTTTTCAAATCAAATGCATTTGTAACAAACTTTATTATCATTTTATCATTATCATTATTAACATCATTAACATCACATTATATTATCATTATTCGACTTCTTAGGGCCATAATGTTATGCCGGTTTTTTTTGAAAGGTCTACTTTTTCTTTTGTTTGTTAATACATTTTTAAATAATATTTTTGGTATTACAATTACAAATAACATTACCAAACTAAAATATTGTGAACAAATTATAAAAATTGAAGAAGAAATTAATAAATTATATTATCATTCTTAATAAAGGACTAGGGAATTAATTCAAATCATGACGCTAAATCCTGTAGACTGGGATTACTGTAACGCAGAATTTAATGAAAAAGAAAGTTGCTTGAAGTTATATTCATGCTACTTATATTTAAGATTTTCTGGAAAGTTCCTAGGTTGCGTCGTTTCTGTTTGACCTAGCAAGCATAGTGATTTATATTTGATATTCAAGAGTTATATTACTATTAATATATTTGTCACATACAACAAATGCTATGTGATACTCACGTGGGAGGCGTATCCGCCTACGCGTCTTTCATTAAATTTATTCCCGTTAAAGGCAATGTATTTCAAAATATCATACTCATTTCATTGGAATACGTTGATATTGTAATGCCCATATCTATACATAATGTATATCAATAAATACAATTGGAGTAAACGCAGTGAATAGATAAGTTAAAAAATTATTTGAGGGCGTGAAGCAAAAAAAACGAGGGACGATTCACTGTCGGAAGTGACTCTACGTAGAAATGAAAAAAGAAAGAAAAGATGCCACGATGGTACGATGTTCCAGACGAATTTATAAATGTCCTTAAAAAATATAAAGCGCCTTAAATTGCCCAAAAATTACGATATCACTGTTCATAATATTTCCAAAGATTATAATATATTTCTGATATCGATTATTTATCGATCTGTTTACAGCATTATTGTCTGAGTAATCTTTTAAGACATCCAGCAGAGTTGGTTTAGCGAGGGATGCAACAGAGTATAGGAATAAGTTTGATAGCTAGTTAATAAATTATAACGGAGCGAAACATTTTAATTTACTTGGTATCAATATATAAAATATAGTTTTTATCATATATCATATAATCATATAAAATATAGTTTTTTATATCATATAAAATATAGTTTTTTTCTAAAATATACTTACGCCAGGCTCGAAAAGTCATGATATTATGAACATTTTAATTTTAAAAGTTCTATTACTGTAACAAAATATGATGATGGATTGGACATTCGGCATTTTAAAACTCAAAAACAAGCAAATTTGGATTTTATTTCATCTCATAAGGATGTAACCAAGTAGTCGGAACCTTACGATGACTTCCGTCGCCCATTGATATCCGTGCAACCAAAGGTTATGCAGACAAGTTAGCCTTTTTTCAGTCACCAAACACAACTGCATAGCTGCCACTTTTAGCCACTTTATGTGAGCGAGAGTAGATTCCTGTTGTGCGGTCTAATGCAACAATTGCACTCACCCCCATCTTTTTAAATATCGTCCTTATTGAGTTTGTTAATCTTGGAGAAAATTTTTCTTTACTTTAGGAATTAGAATAGAAAGGCCAAGGAAATATCTAGTATAAAGTATATTGAAAAGCATATTGAGAATTCATTGTAAAGTAAAATTTGGGCTTATGATATAGCTGTGGTCACGGTACAAGGTCCAGCGGTTATGCGGTGGCGCCAATCCCACAATGCTAATTATTTGGCATTTGGAATATATTCTATAGAAATGGTGGTGTACGTCCGTACATTTCATTCAAAACTCCGCATCGCCAGCTACAGTGATTGTATGTGGCAATAGGTACAAGGTTCCCATCGTGCTCTATGGCGGTTCCGAGTCGATAGTTATTTAAAGAAGATACGGGGGTTGAAAGACTTGTTTTAAAACTTTAAATTCATTTTATTTTATGGTAATGTAAAATGTAATACTATTTTTGGTTTTAAATAGTCTGGGGTTTTCTAGAAATTTTTGGAATGTTGATGAATAACATTAATTTATATAATATTTCGCTCGATATTTTGTGAAAGATATGAACGTCTTGTTCATGATACAAAAGCATGTAGATAGATCATGCTGTAAATTGAATATCAATTTAAATAACTTTTAAATGTAGTTATTGGTATAGGACTTACTCATAATGGAAAATATTAAAGTATTTAAACATTACAATAGTTTCTGCATATACTATTTTAAACATACAAGTTGTCGTTGAGACTTCGAACCCGCTATCTGCGTCAACTACTTCGATTTAATTCCGTAAATAAAAGTCGTGTTACATGTAAATTAAAATGGCCCGTTTGGAGGGTCATTGACCGCTCATGGTCCAATGCATCTGATCACGGGGGACACAGCTTATACTAACAATATTGTATTTAGACATATATTTAGGTATTTATGGATTTTGGAATCGACATTGATTGATTCGATAGAAATCAGACCACATAATATTTGTAATATTATTAAGACTATTTTAATGAAAGAACTTTTAGGAACTTCGTCAGTCCTACTGTAAAAAACATCCTAAAAAAAAGTATCCGAAACGTCGAATACATAAAACACTTAATAAACCGCGATATTCGTTAAAGTTGTTTTATTATAATTTGTAACAATTGCGTAAAGATTAGACAGGTTATTGGTTTTCACAGTTTATTGCCAAAAACTTGGAAAAAAACCCTGTGCTAAAATAAACAGCTTAAGTCGCAGCCTAATTTGCTAAATTGCCTTGGAAGAAAAGCATAAAATCCTGATAGTTTTCCCTAAAATATAAATATTTAAGGTGAAGTCACCCTCAAATAATTTATGGTCCTTCGAGCCGGATACGCCTGAAATCCTGATTTTACAACAGATAACTTGTTTTAAAACCTCTTTGCCTTCTGAATACTGACCAGTTCACTCATCAGGCCTGTCAGTGCTTAAGATATGAAGCGAGGCTATTACTCTACTGAGAGCTCCCAAAATTGACAAGTTAAATAAAAATTAAAAAAGATTATAATTACATGTTTCACAGAATTGCATTCGGGCTTTCTGCTGAGAGCTGAGAGGGCAGCGCTTCGCAATTCTAACAACATATCTGTATGTATTACTCGCCAGATTTCGAGGAGATACAGTCTAATAGTGGGATGTAATGTGTGTAATTTATTTTAGACATTATTGACAAATCGCGTAAAAAATATGTTAGGGGTTATAGAAATAAAGTACCTTTGTCTACTATTCATCTACTTTATTACTAATTTTTCATTAATTATTTCCTCTAACTATAAAATTGATCATCTTGGTAATTATTGAAACAGTCCTATGTCAAATCTAAGTTATCAACTTAATGATTCGAAGGATCGACGGGGTCAACGCACTTTTCGTCATCTTGAATCATAGTTTTTTATTCTAAAGATCTAGTCTTTTTGGCCTATTGGTATTTTCAAAATCTAAAAAGCAGAGGGTGATAGAAGAGGATTATAGAGAAACAGTCATTGATTTGAGTTTCGAACGATGTCAATATACTCTTTGTGCGGTCGCTTTCAAAAATATGTATGACGCTAATGAAAGTGCGCTCTGTGTTTGCTTTGAGAGGTAAAAGCGGTAATTAGACATCGGTACTCCGTCTAGGTCATCTACTTTTTTTCTACTTATATTATAAACGCGAAAATTTATATGAATGTGTGTTGTGTTTGTTACTCTTTCACGCAAAAATATTCTGAATGAATTTTGATGAAATTTTACCCGACGCTTATACATCGGAACAGCACATACGTTATAATAATTGATCCCCGTAATACAACGCGGGTGAAACCGCGGGGTGTTGCTAGTATAATTTTAATTTATTTGGCTACCATTCGACAACTTCGTTTCCGATGTTCATTGCAACTTTGAGATGTTTTAATTATTCATGTACTAGCTACTCGCCTGGGGATTCATGATGATTATATAGCCTTAATAACTCCTTGTTACATCAACTATTTACCAGTGAAAGTCCCTTCAAAAGGGGTCTAACCGTTTCAGAGATTCGTTAATAAACAGACAGACATAGAAAAAAAATGTTTTTTTTTGTGTGTGCACCGTGTATATATTCAAATGCATTTATTAAGAAATGGATATTTTACAGACACTAATTTCATTTATGTATAGACCTATATCGACCTAATTAATGTAGGCCTCATTTACCGAACGACAAGACGCCAATACAACCACGTGGTTTCGCACTTCAAACGCGCGGTATTAATTAATTTTAATATTATAAGTACAAAAAATAATAACTGATAGATTACTCTTACGTGCAACTCTAATCTAATTAATAATTAATTAAATGGTTCAGTAATCTGATGAAGCTTTTATCTGATCGTAAATACACTTCATCATCATCATCATTATCATCATCATCATAACCATCGTCATCAGTAGCATCGTCAGCCTCTTTTACTAATAGGCCTGTCTCAATAAACGCCTTATTTATATATTTTATTTATCGCTATAAATAGTCTAGACTTGAAAAGCAATTAACACAAACAATATTCAGGACAAAAATAAATATTTGATTGAATTTCATTTTAGGCGTAAAACATCTCCAAGTAACAATTTGTTATACGAAAAAGAATTTCATAGAAACTTAAAACCTTCACAAATATTGTCCTTTGTGATTGAAATCATAATAACGTTCTTTATTCCTAATGGAAACGTATGAAATTATATTTATATTTAGTTTTTTAGTCCCGTCCTAATAAATAGATGGTTTGGGAAATATAAGTAAGTATATTTTTAGTAGCAAGGGATCGGTCGTCTTGGCGTTCATTGAGGGAGGCCTATGTTCAGCAGTGGACTGATAAAGGCTGATGATCATGGTGATGATGATGATATCATTTTTATATCAATTACACATACTTTCATTCAATATAAACAGCTATCAGGAATTTGGGGTGCGGTAAAATTCTTTATTTTAACTTGTATTAAAAGAAAGTTTTAGCGACAAACCCACACGGCAGAAAAACAACTAAATTATGCTCTAAAAATATTTAAAGCATATGACGACACTCTTGTAAACAGATATTCGTTGTCGATATCGAAATATCAATCTCTACAAATACTCAAACTAAAATGAGGGTTGTATGACCCCAATTAGATGGCAGACCACCTTTACGCAGTGGCCGGTCCTGCTTTAATCGGCCTTAGCGTTCATTGACTTAGACGTAACATCCATTACTAATAGACGGAAAAAAAAGATGAGGAGTCTTTTTCGATTCGTTTTTTCTTAATAGACGGAAAATGACTTAATAGTAATAGACAGATAAAAGCTAGCTAGCAATAAACTAAAAAAGCTAAGTAGCGATAGACGAAAAAGATAACTAACAATAAACGAAAAAGACTAACTTGCTTCCGTCTACAGCTAGTTAGCCTTTTCCATCCATTAGACGGGAAAAGGCTAATTAGCAATAGACGGATAAAGGCTCACTAGCAATGGATGGAAAAGGCTAAGTAGCAATGAGTAGAAAAGGCTAACTAGGAATAGAAAAAATGTTTACGTGAATTTCACTCGTAAAGACTAAATCGAAACACTAAATACGTTTAGCGGTTTATTAAGGTTTTTCAAGCCCCACGTTTCGGATACCACTACAACCACTACCTTACCGTGACAATAATTGCTGTAAGGTATCCGTAGAGTTGGGTATTTAATTTGTAAGCCGCGTTTGATATTGGTGGTGATTTTAAAATAAGGATATCAGCATATCTAAATGTATACCGTTTATAACTTATTCTGTGTTTGTATAACTGTTTGCTTGTATTTAATATATAATAGAACAAGTATGTATAACTATTGATGAAATATCTATCTATAATATTTAAATACATATTTAAGAGTGGTTACCAAATTAAACGAGCGACGTTGGTCCAGTGGTGGACGGACCCGTCCGTGTGTGCCTTGATATGATTTTTACTAAATTTCTAAGTGCACACGAGATCATCGTTCGCTCACTGGTGAAGGAAAAAAATCGTGAGGAAACCTGCATGCCTGATGAGATTGAAAGTCTTTGAAGGTATGTGAAGTTCACCAACCCGCACTTGGCCAGCGCGGTGGACTATTGGTCTATTACCCTCCTCGCCTGATTTCGAAGAGGAGACCCATGCCCAGCAGTGGGACATAATATGTCCCAATGCTGGGTAAGTATCAACTGTAAAGTATCAACCCTTATATTATAAGGGTTGATACTTTACTTTTTTTACCAAATTTATAGTTTTATTGAGACTCCTATATTTCGCTAATGCTTCAATCGCCATGATCACACTGCTTTGGTTTGACAGACCGACATACATTCATATAAATATGATGAAAAATATGGAATTTTTAATATCCACATACACTAGCGAACAAATATCACAAAAATAATCACATTATATATTCAATGATCTTGAATATGAGAAAAAAAGAGACATTATACATTTAAGTAATGGATTGATAAAAATATGTATGTTCATTTAGCCAGTGTCTTTTGTTTTTATGACAGACTAGCAAGCGCCCCAGATTCGCCTGCAGTTACGTTGATTTACAGCTGTATCCAAATTGATTATGCATATTTTATAGCCTTAGTTACTCCAAACATCAGCTATCTCTAAGAGTCCTTTTCAAATCAAGCCAACCGTTTCAGTTGTTAGGCAGAACGTTACTAGAAGTAGTGTTTTCAAGATTCTACAAAAACAAAATGATAGAATCAAATATATTTTTTTGTTTCATACTTTTCGTTTTGTTAGAGTAGTGATTATTTAGAAACGTTATTGCTATGTTATGTATAAAGAATGATATGTATAAAGAAAACAGATTTTTTATGAATAGTTATTTTTTTTCTGAAATGTACAAATTTTATTATATTTCAACTTCTGTATATTTAATATAGAGGTCAATCACAGTCACACAGTATAAATATTTTATCTTCTTGGTCACATAACAAAATGTGTGTTATAAAGTCGGTTTCTTGGCGTCCATTGCTAGAATACGACGTACGATAAATATATTGATGGTGTGGTAATTTCAAATAACTCTTAATTCCAAATTGAAAATATTGAAAACCTAAACCAGAAATACCTACAAGCTTTTATTAGGTATATATAGGACCATTGTTCTTATTAGTTCTGCTTCCTAGTATTGTTATAGTTCCTTATGGTCCCAGTTGAGTTCCTTATTATGGCTATGACTGTGAAAGTAGCTTTTAAACTCAATATACATAAAGAGTAAAAGGCTCAAAGTTCAAGCGTTAGAAGTAAAATTGGCTATTATTTATGAGTTTATATAAAGAAGTAGATTTAAAACCAGTTGAAAACACTTCGAAATTGTGTGAAAGTCTGTTTCGAAGAAGCCTTACCCTTAAGTATCATCACGATCAACATAATAATATGTATTTTTTTGGTATGTATAATATGCTATATTTTTTTTAAATTAGGTATAGTTTAACTATGCACAGCATCTTAACTCATCCAACGATTTCACAATGAGAGTCAAAATCCGGACAAAGATTAAGAAATCAACTGACCCGTAAAGAAGTACCTTAATCCGACCTTAGCTCTCTCAGAAATTTATCCTCTCCATATTTTCTATTAAATTGTGTTCCATTCAAATATACCATTGAAAATGAAAGCCCTAACTGCCATGATATGAGGAATGGTTTCTTAAAGCTAAGTGGGCTCGACTGTCAATCTAATCTAAGAAATAAATGGTCTTGTCGTCTTTCTCGCCATTTTATTGAGCAAATTTTCGATAAAGTACATTTCCATTTTATGAATGTTTTCACAAATTACTTTAAATACTTACTATTACTGAGAAAACAGATAAAACAGAAATATCCTTATTGTTTAACAATAATCAATAAATTGATTTTTTTAATAGCTATTAACTTTAAAAGTCTTGAAATGTATTTCTCACATAATGTTATTTTACATAATAAATTGGGTCTTAGTAAGATAGGACCAATAATGAGACATATTATACAATTAGGCACAAGAAAGATATCCCCTTGCGTTTACAAAGTAGGGTAAAAATAGCAACAAATCTATGCAAACAGATAGTTGATAGACACGATAAGAAAATGATCCCAGGCGACATCCCTAAAGCACGCCGACAAAAAATAGAAATAAACTTTTCGCCTTACACGTGTTGAAAAAGTTTCTGAATAAATCCGCACCAAAAGCTTTCAAAGCGAGCGACATAAAAATATGCTTTACTTTAGAGCTCTTCAACAAATCGGTGCCAACTAAACAGTTCCCAGGAAATTAGTTTTTAATTACAAAATTGAGTAAATTAATTAACTTAGCGAACTTTTTCATTTGAACGGTAGAATTGCTATTAACCGATTCGACAGTGAGGTAAAATGTATTTAACCTTCTGGTGGACACGGAGGAGGGTATATTTTGTAGTAGTATCACGGAAGCGCTGGCCTTTAAAGAATTTCCATCTCATCAGGCATGCAGGCTTCCTCACGATGTTTTCCTTCACCTTCATGGTTTCATGTTTGGGCTGCATTTAGGAATTTAGTATACGGATTTTAAGAGGACAGGACCGAACCCGGACTCACTCCGAGAGGTCGAGCACAAACCCACTGGACCATCGTAGTTCGTATATAATTCATAATCTTAAAAAAATACAAAGATCTATAGTGTATGTAGGGTTCAGATGAATTTAAGATTGACTTAATAAAATTCTAGAATCTCGCTGATAATATATTGAGTTAAATAAAACAAGTATGGTCCAAAAATTAACAGCTAAAGTAGAATAGAAATAGAATCCAAGACTGCTGGTCCTAGCTTAGAATGAAAAATATATTTGGCACTTTTTTACTTTTTTGCTAGTTTTATCTTTTTATATTAAAATTCAAAATTCATAATAAATCAGCCTGCCCTTGTGGTACAAGTCTTTAAAAGCCCCGAATTCATGTCTGCAATACGGAACTATGTAATATCTAGTATTTGAATATAATTTATACAAGTTAACGGTTGACAGCCACTCCGGAAATTATTATTATCTGGCTAGACGACATGCATATGATTTTTTTCTATTGTGTTATTTCCTGTTTGAAGCTTATCTATTAGCTATATTGTTTTTATCTAACATATTATTACTAGAAATTAATATGGATTTATGTTGTAATAAGGAGGAGTTTTTTTCATTGAGGGACTTTGACTTATGTTCAACAGTGGACGGATAATGGCTGATGATGATGATGAAAGAGGAGCTACTGTTACAAAACTATTAGAAACGGGATATTTACAATGTACCACGCTGTACCTACGCTGCATATGTATAGTTATCCCGCTTAATTATTTCGTAAAATAAAACAGAACCGAAAGAATCTGAGCCTTACTAACTTACGCGTCAGGATGACTCTTTATCTAACGGTGGCGAGGCAGAGACCCGCCACTGGAACAAACCCGACGCCATGAAGCCGTGGAAGTCATACCCCACGGCTGCCGAGGGCAACCCCCATCCATCTTCATGCAATGATGAAGCCGGCAGGCTCGCCTCACGTCTGAAGTATTAAGGTCACTAGGGCCATTAGCATAACTTATTAAAAAAAAAACAACACATAAAAGCGTTGCCTTGCCATAATTAAATTGGTGTTTTTATTATTTATAATTATCAAACTGAGCGATGGTCGCTCGGCCTCTTGAGCGAAGGAGTCCGGGTTAGAGGGAGAGAGGATCTATCCTTACTCCCTTTGGTGATCTTCTGGTGCCTTGAAATGGTATTTATAAACTAAGGGCACCCTAAGCACGATACCATTGCTCGCTCAACGGTGAAGGAAAACGTCGTGAGGAAACCTGCACGCCTGATAAGATGACAGTCTTGAAAAGTGTGTGAAGTTCACCAGCATTGATCCAGCGCCTGGATGAAACCCCTATACCTCGCCCGATTTTGAGGAGAATACCCGTGCCCTGCAGTGAGACATATTTGGGTTATTTCTTAGTATCCAACTATTATCAGTATTAGGGTAATCAGCCCTTCTCCGTCAATTACTGAAGGCCCGATAAATGAACTCCAAGACGGCCAATATCTCGCCAATTGCATTCACACGGAGCAGCAGCTATCCACTAACATAACAAAATTTATAGTACCCACATGAGGCCGTAACTTTGAAAGTCGTAAATATCCCGTTAGAATTTAGGTTTTCAATTTTTTTTGTCTAATTTATATTTTTGTGATATGGGTAACGACAGTTTTATAGGTATGTAAAATATAAAGCTTGTGAGCTCGTATCAAATTTACGGTTTTACTACCGGTTGGTGATAGAGTAGATCTACTGAGAATTTGTAATTAATATAGGTTTTTATAGGCATTTTATAATTTCCATGTGCTACTAAACATGAGACCATCAGTCGATTACCGGGTTTACCTTATTGGTTTTTCAAAATTTCTAAGTACACCCTAAGCACGGATATACTTTCACTCACCGGTGAAGGAAAACATCGTGAGGAAACCTGCATGCCTGATGAGATTGAAAGTCTTTGAAGGTATGTTAAGTTCACCAACTCGCATAAGGCCAGCGCATCTTATAGGTCCTTTACATATTTACTACGCTTAAAAGATAAAAGATCCTAATAACCTGTTTTTTTCTGCTTCGAGTAGCTCTTGATCATCTATTTGTCCCCCAGCTAATAGATATAGGCCTCTTTCAATGAACGACAAAACATATAGATCTGGATGTGTCGAAGTTATAGAATTGTTGTTTACAAATATTTTCTTGAAAACATTTTAAACAAAATAACATTCCCACTAAATCACTCGGCAAATTAAAAAGGGACTAGCAAATATATGTGCTGGACGTATTTATTGGACGGAAAACAAAAAGCTTTGGCCGTAAAAAAAACAATTAAGTTGAATTATTATCTACATCCAAACGTTGGGAAACATTGAATTATCTGAACAGCAAAAGAACAAATGAATTAAAACTGAACAAGGAAAAACAAAATGGATTTTCATCAGGAAGAGCTTGCACAATTATGCGGACAAGAGCAAAAAATTAGTAGCTTGGACGTACTAAGGCGCCTATAAGCCTATAAGACGATATGGCTTCAGCAACGTATTGGTCGATTTTCAATTATATAGGATGATAAAGCGATTTTACTTTAATACACGGATTGACTGTTTAAATGGCGATAAATATAATACTGTAAATTATGATGATCATATATAACGCGCTCGCATCTATTACGAATCCCATACCACCATCTTGCTTATTACCTTCGACATTCGTGAAGAAAAGAGCATACTCTTATTTGAAAGGCCGGCAACGTACCTGCTAATCATCTGATATAGCGGGTGTCTGTGGATGTCCCTATCCCTTACCATCAGGTGAACCGACTGTCCGTTTGCTCCCTCTTCTATAATAAAGAAAAAGACATATATATATATACTTTTTTTTCGAAAGGTCTAGACTTTTGGCCTGGGGGGCTTTTAAGCTCATTTTGCAGTGGCTTAGAAAGGACTTGCCAAAAAAACCACCATATTAACACTTTGGATTGTCTTATTGACATTAATCATCATCACATCATCAGCCTCTATCAGCCTACTGAACATAGGCCTTCCTCAATGAACGCCAAGAATTGACATGAATAAGTTGCCTTTTGTTGACGCAGTAGAAATACTTTGTGCGGTCACCCGGGGAAGGGTTGTCTCTGGCGATATGTCATAAGTCACAATATCCCATTCTCCTGTTAAATGATAAATTCCACTATCATAGTCATTATAATGATCGAAATGATGAACAACGGAAACAATCAATTATCATTACTGATTTGTCAGGATACATTGATTGATGACGCTGATGTGGAATTAATACTCGCATATTATTATCAGTGTTATTTATATTTATATATCTTCTGTAATATATTATTTTTTTATATCATAGAAGGGCAAACGAACATTTGAAGCCTTGCGAGTATCGACACCCATTAACATCCACATAACCATAGATTATGCAGATGCTTCTTATCCCTATCCCCCCAATGGGCCACCGAAAATTCACAAATCGCATAAAACGCGACAGCTTAGCTGTCACTTTACGTCGATTTCATGTGAGCGAGAGGTACCCCGGTAGTGCCGGCCCAATTTGGCTACCGGCATGGCACTATCTTTTACAATAATAAATAATATATCTTTAAGTGGATTATTCTTGTGTGGATATGTTATTGAAGTCCTCGTAGACGGCTGAACCGATTTGGATGATTTTTGTAGGTATGTTCGTGTGGATACGAAAATAGGCTAGGTTCACAATTCTCTAAACTACAATATAATGTTTTGTACGGGACCATATTTGTCCGCTGTTGGCTTATACATTTTATTTGTCATCCAAAAGGTTTCACCGTATTATACCTATATACCGCCTATTATATTATCATTCCACTAACTGTCAATACATTTGAAAATTTTCTAAATAATTCTAGAGATTTCTAGATTATTTTAGAATTTTCCAGATCATTCCAGAAATTTCTATAACAATCCACACCATTTGAAATTAATCATGTATTACATTTTTAAAGTTAATATGTTTCGACCCCCGTATCTTTTACACCCTTATAACTATCGACTAGCAACCGCTATAGTGCACGATGATAACCTTATATCTATTACCACATGTAATCATTGTTCGTTTGCGATGACTAGTTCTTGTTGCAAAGTGAAATATAGAGATAAATTCCTCCAATTATATATAGAAAGATTTATGACAAATCTTTGCAATGAAGCTGAAACGGTTAAATTATTGAATTCCGATCGGTTTTAAGATCAGGAAACGCTTAGCTTAGTCATCAGGTAAACGTTGCCATCGGCCCAGTCAAACCGGTTCTAGTGCACGTGCAGAACAGACCATAAGCGATGCACTTCGACCAAATACATATTTCTCACGTTGACGAATCATTAGGAATTTACGCCATTGTTTTTAGAATTCCGCAAATATAAAATTATTTAGGTATGTATTTTATGAAATAATTTCAAGTACTTGATATTTTGAATATTAAAAAAATCACGTTTAGAATGTCAGTGAAAAATACGGTTTCTATATGTCAAAATATGAATAGCCCATTTTATACATGTTTTTAAACGACTACAAGGAAGGAAACGTTTCTCAATTCAAACGCCAATATACGATATGTTTTTTTTTAAATAAATATTCCTTTAATTTTAGAACAAAGTTGTGAACCGAAGGTATCATAATATACTAAAAATTTTGAACAGATTAGGTCTAGTGCAGAGTTTTCAATGCAATGTATAATTTATAGGATTAAATTAAATCAATCATGTATTAACATAATATAAATATAAAATTAGTATTAATTGTTAGTTTGTTTAATTAAAAGATGAAATGTGAAAATCCTTAAAAATTTGCACACCATAAATATGGTAAATTTTGAAGTGTGATCATTTTATATTATGTAATACTCTGTAACCACAATTTGAGCAAATAAATGAATTATGAATTATGAAAATATTACTACAAATACTACCGCTATAATCCCTGAAATCGAGTATTTATTTGTAAAAATCACAAGCTTCAATTATAATCAGAGCTTTGCTCGGTAAAGTTGATTATTGAAAACAAAAATTAAACAATATATCTAAAAATAAATCCTAGCTAGATCGACCTATCGTCCCCAAAACTTCATGTATTTTCATGAAAAATGTTGGAGTCGTTCATATTATATATACAAGAATCGCTCGTTTAAAGATATATATGTTTTAGAGTGAAAAAATAAAATAACATTCGATTTATTGTATTTCCAAAGCTTCAAACTTGATCGAACTCTGTACCCTATTAATTGTCCACAGTATGCTTGATCGAACGCTGTACCCTATTAATTGTACCACAGTATGCTGTCGATAAGTTCATCCACTACCCTCCACTTACAAATGTAACGGGATCACTATAATGATGGCCACGGGAACACCGGACTCGTTCTAATCTTAGACAATCGAATAGCCAGTAATAAAGCCGATCGATCGGTGTGGTAAATGGAAAATTAAGGATTGAAGAATAATTATATAATAGTGCAGTTTAGAGCAATATAATTTATAAATGATTCAATTTTATCTGTTTTTTTAGTATTTAACATCTATTTGCGCACATGGGCAGTAAAATCAATTTCCGTGACAGTAGATGGCGTGATACTGTAATGTCATGATGACACTACGCCCACGCGTATGTTATAATCTTCATTATATTAAATCTTTAGTTCTAGATTTTTATTAATTCTAAATTTGTAATCTTATTACATATTAGAATATAACATAGATGTTTCACATCTGTCGGGAGTGTCAAGACGGCATTTTATAATTTAGCCCAAAAACATCCACACAACCATAGGTTATATAGATGCTTGGCCCTGCTTTTCCATATCCCTCCAATGGGCCATTGGAAAATCACAAACCACACGAAACAGCTAGCTTCACGCTGGTATTATTTGAGCGAAGAGTACCACCAGATTATGCTGGCCTAATTGGGGTGCAAAGACATACATATTTAACCTTCAGCTGTGATTAAAATATCCAATACATTTAAATGTGATCATTACCATGAATGATTAGTCACTGTAAGTCATTCTATGTAAATTAATAAAATAAAATCGGTAGCATGTTAGCCGACCACCAGAATACATAATTTAATTATTAGACTGCTGTAGTTAGGCTGTAGCTTGTCTGCTGAGAGAACATAAAAATATACTAGTATTTTATTTTAATTCTCTTTTGGTGCTTATTGCGGGAGCCCTATTTTCAGCAGTGGACGGACTGATGCTGATAATGATGATAATGATTTTATTTTGTATATTGGGTAATCGCTATGATAATATCTTTCACTAAAAGCAGAGAGTATTTAGGGCGAATCACATGCGTGGAAAATCAAGGAATGCGGTGATAGGGTTTAATAGGAATTAATTGACAGGTTACCGCTCGCGGCTTTCGGGAGTATAAGGAATAAAGGTAAGATGAGTTCACCTAGGACTACACCAACCGAAAGGATCGACTTCCGGTGGACCAGGGAGGGTGAGCTAGACGAAAAACATCAGCCGACTTGAAACTTAACATGTCACGCGTTATATTCAACCCATAAAGCAAAAGTAATCAACCCACTGCTGGGCACGGGTCTCCTAAAAATCAGCAAAGAGGGGCAACGGGAAATAGTTCACCGATGCGCTGGCCCAATGTGGGTTGGTGTACTTCACATAACTCCAATTTTTTTTAATCACATCAGGCATGCAGGCGAGCGAGTGATGGTGTCGTGTTTAAGGTGCACTTAGAAATTTAGGAAAACCCATTTCAAGACACATGAGGGTCAGGATCGAACCCGGAACCTCTCGCACAAGAGGCCGAGTCTATACCCACTGGACCATCGTCGCCATTCAATCCGTACCTAGCTATAATTATGATGAGTAGAAAGATACGTACTTAACATATCTAAGAATGAAGACAATAATTATCACCCCGCGTACTATAGACAATTTTAACCCGGCAAACACACAAAAAAATCAATACGATCCAGCCGTTTAGGAGGAGTTCCGTGAGGTACAGACGTACAGCAGAATTATATATAAAAACAACAATAACAAGGGCGCGAAAATTAATATATCAAGTTACATTTTGAAAATCAACAAAAAATAAAACGGCATTCCTATGATCCTTATTTTATCTAAGTGATTTATCTAAATTAGAAGTTACTTGACATCCGGCATTTTGGGTTCTATTTGAACTTCTAAATTAGCTCGTCCAACCGTCTGGCAATTAAAATGCTCTTTGTCATGATTTGTTAAATGGGAATTATCTGCACTTATCATCAGGGTGATTCTGCCCACTACTGGAAATATTCCTTCTTTGACCACTGGGACTAGGCTAGTTACTGGGAGTAGGCTGTGTTTGTGTCATCATCATCATCAGATTGGCCATCAATTCAATATGGAATTTTATGAAAGGAACTGTATTTTATGCGTATTGCGCCGCGTGCGACGGGGGTGGAAGCATGATACCGACGTTAGCTATGCTGTCGCGTTCCGTGTGGTTTCTAGATTCTGTGTCCCATTTAAGGGAATAGCGAAAAAGAGGGCATGGGTTTCCCCTTTTTGTAGTCACCACAAATCTCTGACTCGATTGCCTCCTCATGGCAAAAAAATATATCGTCGTTTTTTACCCTTTATCACAGTAATGGCAAGTGATCGGCCATCTTGGCGTTTTTTGAGGGAGGCCTTTCAGGAGGAGTTCAGCAGTGAACGGATAAAGGCTGATGATGAACCTAGAAATCTTTAAGCCTCCTTGTATATTAGAATAAATGATTTTTTAATTAGACTCATTGTACTGTTTGTGTTCATATAATAGTTACACAACTCGTGCGCATCGGTAGGACTTGGTGTCCCGAGTCAGTCTAGCGTCAGCCTTCGGCGGTAGCGGACGCATTAAGAGCGTATGCGTTGTTTTTCTAACCAGTAAGGCGTGTAGTATCCGGTAACCCATCACCACACCAATATTTTAGGTCTCTTTAAAAGGGCAGTGGCAGGGTCTAGCAGTGGAAAAAAAATGACGTATGTATTTAATTTTTACACAAAATAAGCTGCTCTCTAGTAAATAATGTACAAAAGTGGCATTAAAGGTAAGCTAAAAGCCGGTACTACTAAGTCGTGGTTGTTTCGACCTTGGACTAGATGGGATGAAGTTTTTCGTGACGCCCAAGCTTGTTCAAAATGTCAGTCAGTTAAATAGAGATGTCGGTTAGCGTTGCTAATGAATCAGATTACTTGCACCTTAATCATGTGAAGCCTACCCTGTGATGACCCTGTGTCAGAAATTACATTGCCTACCGTCTGTTCCAAAACACAGCAAATCTGTGCAACAGAAAAGCGAACAGGCTCATTTTTCAGTAGTATATGAAACTTTGATTTGATGATAATATCAAGTATATAAAAGGAATGGAGCGGTAACGTCAGGTCCGTCTTTTCCATTGGGCACGCTGGACAACTGCCCAGGGCCCCGTGACCTAAGGGGCACCGTGATTTATATAAGAATATGATTAAGGGATTTTTTTTAGGAAGTTAAGCAATGATTGCTGAATACTTAGTAGTTTCTCAATTACTATGATTACTTTTTCTAGTCCACAATTTAAGCTCACAGATGTCTATATTGTTATTTATGTAGGGGCTCATTTATTCTAGTGTCCAGGGCCCCCGATAGGTTAAAAGGTAATGTTATGTAATTTGTATGAAAAATTTATCCAAAGGTCTGTGAGTTGTGAAGTTTCTGCGCTCTCACAGATCATTGGTCGGTAAAATTGCTATAATGTTTGATTTTTATAGCTCACAATACTACTCTATCCCATTATCTCGATGGATGATCACGACACGTTCTTAGCTAAATAATCCAATTTTCTGGAAAAAGATTGTCTGCCTACAACTTACATAAATCAGTGTCTTACTTTTGATTAATCGTATTTTCACTTGGGTAATAGATTTTTTTGTAAAACAGAAAATGATTGCGTGACGGAACTTAACCGAGGTAGTGGGTATGTATTCTTCGTGGCTCAGGGCAAATTTGTCTTCACTTCATCATCATAAGCCTTTATCTGTCTACTGCTGATCATAGGCCTCCCTCATTGAACGCCAAGACGACCGATCCCTGGCCACTCGCATCTAACACGAACCGAACATTGCACGAAGATAGACGATCTCTTCCCACCTGGTTAATAGCCGATCAACACTTCATCTACCCCAGCGCGCCCTCCAATCTTGAACCTTATTTGTCTTTGCGTGATATCAGTTACTTTGTTTTATGAATGTAAATTTTTTTTTGGAATTTAAAAGTAAAAAGTAATATGAAATGATTCACCCAGAATCAATGAAAAATCCTTCATTAAAAAATTAATACCAAATCAAAAATCGCAACAGGAATGTTTTGAATAATTTATATTTGTTTTCATTAAAATAGATCGTATTACTACTAGTGACGAGTATAAAAAGCAGTTAAGATTGCATTAATTTAGACCCTAAAGTATAAATTAAAACGGCGATTTTAATGTAAATTAAGTTTTATAACATGCACTGAAAAGTGGTACCGAACGGGTCACAAGCTTATCCGCGGCTACTCTGTAATTGGAATTCTGCTCACGATTTATTTCACGTATAATGAACACGTTCAAGTGGCTTTGGGCATGCTCTGAAAGATAACAAATTTGGTTACATTTGGCGCGAAAATATGAACACAAAATCTTCTTGGCACTGTTATGGTAGAACTGGTAGCCTACTGGTAGGTAATATGGTAGGCTATCGTTAGATGGCATCCGTGATTATAATTATTGCAACCACCCACGTATTTCCAAGTATTGAATTCATCTGTAAGATTATAGAAGTTCACATCGAATTAATGTGACTTGATTAAGTTTACCCAGTACCTAGTTGATTATTGAATTCACCCAATAATCAGTCTTTAGTGACTGACGTGCTACAACAATAATATTGGCTATAATTAATCCCCGCAATCTCAAGGGAATGGGAAACACACGGGAAAAACCGCGATGCACTGCTAGCATAAGATGTTTATTTTGAATAAAAGTAAAGTTAGAGTAGATTTCATAACGAGTTTTTTTTAATAATAAGTAATCATTTATTTGCATCAAACATGGTAGTAAGTTGTTTTTATTAAAAAGATAATATTATTATGTTGATTACAAAATTGACTGTTACATAGAATGGTTAGGGCCGGGAGCTTGCATAAAATGGGCCAGGCATATTATATAAAAAAGCATGATACTGCCTATAAATATGTGTCTATGTTTTACATATACGCGCGTACGGTAAGGGTACATCCCTCAGAATACATATTCTACCTGAGACACTTGAATTGTCAATACACGTGACCTTTTATGTAGTTGCCAACAGATCGTGGGTTGGAATCCTGCCAACGTTTGTTTGATGAACGTAAATGCTCCGGACATATAAGTATACATAACTATTTCGTAGCTATACCTTAAGTTGATGAAGTAATTCGAAAAAAGAAAATCAAGCCCGCCATCTTTGCGTTTTTTTCGAAAGGTCTACTTTTAGGTCTGACCTTTTAGCTCAATCGGTAGGTAATCCATCTTTGCGTGTGGGTATCTTTATAATGGTAACTGCTCATTATTCACCGATGGTAGAGCCGTGCTGTCGTACTCTTGACTCCATGAGTTTTTGTATTTTTTCCTCCCGAAAAACAGTTTTGCTGTGTTTCAGAGAGAAGAGTAGACTTATGTATCAGGCTAGGCAATATATTATGAATCACTTGGTCGGGCTTCAAAAACTCGTTAATGAACAACCACTGCAAACACTTACCATCTGACAAAAATATTTTAAACACTTAAACCATAATATAATAATTTATAAGCGTCGTGAAGCCTCAACTTAAACGCAACTCAAATTTAACATACTCACTTTTTTTATTACTATTACTACTTATTGACTACTTATGTTTTGACTTATTTCAAGTGTACAATTTGTACCTACGTAATAAAGATATTTTTGATTTGATTTGATGAACTAACATTTTTATGATGGATTTGTAGGCGCTGATTAGTCCACTACACTTTTAAAGCGTGCTTAGTAGTTTAAAGAGCCTCCAAGTATTTGAGTGACGTTTGAGAACTCGGGCGTTAGTCATCGTTTTAGATATTCATTTGTTAGGAATTTGCTTATAAGTGTCATTGTTAGTAAGTGGATAAGCCAAGGATATTCTGATGTTATCGCAAAAACCATTGAAAACGGGATATTTACCAAGTTTATTTTTTATTTTTTGATATCTTGACTTTTAGATAGTGTCGAAATAATCTGTCTACGAAATAAACATCACGTTTTTTAAAGTTTTATAATAATAATTACAACTTTTTTTTTATCATAATATAATATTATGAAGTAAAATAATATAATATTGAAATGTATATAATAGCTTCTTAGAATTATTTGAGTAATTTATTCACTCGAGTGAATATTTTTATAGAGGTTTTGATATGAAATGATAGATAAATAATAAATATGTTAGATATTATGTTACTTAGATAAATATCTCGGGTAACCATTCTCGTATTGGTGAGAGGGCTTACTCGGCAGATATTACTCTAGTGGAATCATTGAATTTTTGGCCATTTTCATGAACCTGGCTTAGTCCCAGACTAATTCAGATATGTAATGGGTAATATTCACTACGTACCATTGGCTTATTACCATATAATGGCCATATACCATATGGCACATGTTATTAGAACTCGAAATAAATAAACCTATATTAATATTATGTGAAATAAGGGATGTTTGATGCTTTCACTCGAAAACTACTCAACCAATTATCATTAAACTTTGACACATATTCTCGGAGGTACTAGCAGTAGCATAGTATACATTAAAAAAAAAGTTTAGCTAGTGTCTTTATAAAATCTGTCTAACTTATTATTGTTTGTATATAGTATATTTGTTTTTTGTTTTGTGTGTTAATTACATAAATACATTGGATGGACGTTTCATCCGCTATCTTGTCAGTAACATATGGAGGCTATCGGGGTTTGATATGACTATATGAAACCTTTGATATTAGATTCCATACTAAGGAACTACTCATCCAAATAAACAAATTATATCTTTCATTCCAATTTAATGATTTAAGTAGAAATTACATTGAAATGATTCTTTCGAAGATTCAACCCTTCTGATATTAGTATACAAATAGACTTCTTTAAATACGAATAATATTATGCTAATAAAGACACCTCAAAAAATTCAATAGGGCTACATTTTCCAAATCAAAGTCTCAAGCGGAGAGTCAACAATACTTTGGTAAGGTTTAAAATTTTATGACAATCGAATTATTGTACTTATAGAGTTTTTGTAAATTTGGATGTAATTCGAAACTACGTATCCAATTTAAGAGTTTTATCAGTATAAGGATTCGTTATCACTTACTAATATCGAATAAAAAACAACAAAAAACAATAAAAAATATTAAATAAAATTTTGGGTCACGCTATTTGTCCACTATAAACTTTACCAGCCAATTTTAGTGGCGCTGTTGTATGAGGCAGACCTCATCATCAGCATCATCAACTACTTTATTATGTTATATTTTGTTCCTGACCACCCAGGTCCTGGATCTTAATTTCAAGAGCCAAGTGAGTAAGTGATGTTCTCTAAAAAGGCTAAAGATGAAAGAAGAAACGAAACTAAGTATTCAATTAGGAGGGTTCAACTGAAATTCTACTTTATAGTGAATTCATTAGGTTGCGCACGCGCCGTCAAAGCGGGTATAAATATTCAAATCATGAGTCAGTGGTACGTGCGTTATCGGTTACACAACCACGGGAAATGACTTCGTCAGGCTGAGGTCATGGGCCCTTTGTGGCCCTTTATTAGCATATGAAGTTCAAGTTCGTTGAGGTTTATGATTCTTATTTTTTTAGTTTAGAATATTAGCTTTTTAGTTTAGAATATTGGCTTTTTAGCTTAGGATTTTAGCTTAATACTAGCTATTTAGCTTAAAATGTTAGCTTTATGAATATTGTAAATTAAAGGGGATTTTAGGACTATTAAGGGATAAGTTATGATTACTATTTACTTATTACCACTTACTAGACTAATTTACTGATGCCTCAATGGCAGCTTTGACTGTAACTGTGTGAAAAGGCTCTAGCACTAGACGGAAGAAGTCTAACAATATTAAGGTGCTAGAAGCTTTCAAATAAAAGTTAATGCAGTTATCAGCTGTATAATACATAACCATCCTCTTATTTAACTACTAACTGTCGCACGCAGCTTCGCCTGCGTCAACTAAGATTTAAAACGATCCCTAACTTTTTGAAAATTAAAATATAGCCTATTTTCACCGGACATAGTGTAGCTTTTCAACAGTGAAATATTTTTTTAAATCTGTCAAAGTAGTTTGGGAGCTTATTCAATACAAACAAAAAATCAAATCTTTCCTCTTTATAATATTAGTATAGATGAATAATAATATTATTTTATAGGAGGGAATTCGTTTTTATATGTTATTCTAATTTTAAAATTTCTAGTCTGAGCATTTACGAGTCTTTTACGCAACTTAGTTTCCAAATCAGTCCTCGAAGGGTAACATTCGGGTGACAGTGACTAGCCTAATATCATGTACCATAAACAGTTCTAATGTTGAATAATATTTATCATTCACTTCTAATTATTTACAAGTCTACTTTTTTGTGCATTATAATGATATACCTACTATTGGGAGTAGGCCATGAACTTGGTAATAAAGTAAATATGATTTTTAAGGTTAGAATCGGAAATATAAACACGCACACACTAAAAGCTTATGTAATAACGCTAAACGCGTTTTCACACTGCACTTCTGTACCGCGCGTTGGACACTGCGACATGATACTACAGAACGTTTACACATTTTATTTTTGGATGGTATTAGCAGGATTGGATAACTTGTAGTTTTATGTTTAAAGGTTTTATTTAATATATGGAGATGTAGAACCCTATGTAGAACTCAGGGAGAAGTCGAGCTCATTATTAAAACGGGAGTCATGTTTCGACTCAATTATTAATTAATGAGTGACGGTGATCCAATGAGTATGATCAATCCTAATTATCTTAGTGCACCCTAATCAAGAGACCATTACTCGCTCACCGGTGAAGGAAAATGTAGTGTAGGAATGGGAAGGTTACCAACCCACTGGACCAGCGCATCAGTAAACTATGGCCAATTAACCTCCTCGCCTGATTTCGACGAGGAGACCTGTACCCAACAGTGGGACATAATATATTGGTTGATACTGTACTATTTAGATTTTTTTACGCCATAATATTACCATCAGCTATTATCACATCATGTTGCCGCTTTACATCTGCAGCTATACACCAATATCTAGACAATCAATAAACGATAAAATAGTCGATCACCTTATTTAGTATGCTGCTTAAAAAAGTTTAGGCTTGTATATATTTTTTTATTAACTTTTTCAATAAATCTTCAACATTTTTAAAGATAGAGATAGTAAAATGTGCATTCTTCTCACAGTCAACGACTACGACCTTTCATACTAATATCTAGTATGAAAGGACACTAACATCACTGCCCACGTACGTTTTATCTATAGGGCAATGAACTCTGCAGCGGAGACTTGGGAAGCCGAAACGTACACCTGCATGTAAAATATATTACCTGCATAGACACATTCACACCTGCATAAAAATATTATAATCTGCAAAGACTCATTCTCACCTGCGTGAAACATATGAGCTGCGTAGATACCTACATTTACTCATTAACCTGCATTGATAATACAGATAAATAGTACAGGGAATATATTATTTTGAGGGAAAATAGTGGTAAACTTGAAATTCTAGAACTCAAAAATCGAACGTATTACTTTTAATCTGACTGGGTCAAGCGCGTGTTTCGAGTTCACGTATGTCATTTTTTTAATTTGTGAGATTGTCTTAATTCTGATATAGACACTTTATTAAAATATGATGGACGATCCCCGTGCCGTATAGTTTTTATGCAGATAATGTATGGAGTATCTGTCAAATATCTGTCAAATATGTTGCCGATAGCCTATTGGGCACTTAACTGGAGATTGTGAAACAGGCCCTTAGAAAACAATAATAAAATATTTCGTAATAAAGTAGTCGGTATTTTGGTTGAGATTTTTCCTTAAAAGCGTTTGCGTATCTGTCTTGATAGGAGAAATGCCTATATGCTGATGAAGCAACGTATGTTTCCCTACTGAAGACTACGCTTTAGCCTGTACCTTGATCTTTGTTACCTTAGACTTCAATACATTATTGGACTGATGATAAATATTTTGTAGTTCCCATTCCCGTGGGAAGTTATTTATATAATTGCAGTTATTTATGCTATATAGTAATTCTGAAGTGTATATAATATAATTGTTAAGTTTCATTAAAATATGTTCAGTAGTTCTTACGTGAAAGAGCAACTAAAATACATAGATACAAACATTCTTACAAACTTAGGCCTATATTAGTTGAGAGTATGATATTTGTTAGTGACAATGTAGATAGAGATTAAAATTACTTTTAGTCGGAGCAATATAATTCTGCCATCATTTTGTCTTTATTTTTTAATCGAGGCAACCGAAAATAATCTCCATGCTCGCTCCGCCTTTTTCACTTAATTTCAATGAAATAGCTTAAAGTAA
The DNA here is from genome assembly GCA_905333005.2 of Lycaena phlaeas. Classification (NCBI taxonomy): domain Eukaryota; kingdom Metazoa; phylum Arthropoda; class Insecta; order Lepidoptera; family Lycaenidae; genus Lycaena; species Lycaena phlaeas. The sequence continues at coordinate 18,200,125 of HG995168.1, read as the reverse complement.
CTTCATGCTATGTCATCGTTTAAACAAACAAAAGAGACGAAAGGCTAATAAAAATAAACGCGTATGCGGCATAAGCGGCGAAAGTACAAAATGAATCTTAAAAAATAAACTACACTAGTAAATAAGATCATTTTTCCCAATCCGCTAGATAAGTAGCGTTACTATCGTCGCAGAAAATTTCGAGGTATGAATGCATATTATAGTTTCAGAATTATTAGCAAAAAGGTCACTTTAGAATTAAAATCTAGCGGTAAATAGATAAAATTTTTATTCACTTTTTTCTTTAGTGTTTCCTTATCCGCGTTCTTTAGAATTAATGATGAAATATAACATAATTAAATTTCATTCACGTAGTTAAGTAACTTAACTGCCTGTAAGCAAAGTTGCTTACTCACTGGTATGCTGCCAAAAATTAGAATGGCTCGTTTTAATTATTAATCCACGTTAAGACCAACGAGTATGACAAGAGAATGTTTCATAAGGTTAATAATGATTCTGCACAAACCAGTGTCGAATACCATGTTATTGTTTGTTTTGCATAAAGTTATTTTTTAGACTTTGTAAATGCCTGTAATAAAACTGTCATGGATTGTCGTGGTTTATTATTTTTACATTCCTAACGTTCGGATATTGTACTTTTGTGATGTGAGGCTTTTTTATTCATCATCATCATGTCAGCCAATCGACGCCCACTGCTGGGCATAGGCCTCTCCCAAGGATCTCCACAACGACCGGTCCTGCGCTGTCCGCATCCAGCGGCGGCCCGTTTTTTTCATATCAAGCAAATTAATCACAGAAGGAGCGACGATGGTCCAGTGGCGGATGGACTCGGCCTCTTAAGCGAGAGGTTCCGGGTTCGATCCTGACCCCCCCTTGTATCCCTTGAAATGGGTTTTTCTAATTTTTAAGTGCACCCCAAACACGAGACCATCGTTCGCTTATCGGTGAAGGAAAACACCGTGAGGAAACCTGCATGCCTGATGAGATTGAAAGTCTTTGAAGGTACGTGAAGTTCACCAGCCCGTACTTGGCCAGCACATCGGTGAACTATGGCCCATTACCCTCCTCGCCTGATTTCGAGGAGGAGACCCGTGCCCAGCAATGGGAAATAAAGGGTAAGGTAACTAAGTAACAAATTTACTTTTAATCATAGAAAGCTATAATCAGCAAAATTGCAACTTTTGACTGTATTTATGTTATCCCATGATAAGGCCTATGCGAGTTCGGAATCCGCCATCTCGAGGTTCATTAAAATAAGCTTCTGCAGCAGTGGATGCAAAGGTTTACTATGATGACGACATGAAGTGTTGTTATCTTAAACAAAAAGATAGTTTCGTATCCACAGGTTGCGAGCTGATGATAATTACATCTATTTCCCCTCGAATCAGGCTTATTTAAACATTGAACGATACAATAATTTTTATTTCTTATTGTATTCAAATTTGGCCTTCAAAGGTAACCGACCCCGACCACAGTAAGGTTTTTGTATCTTTTTAAAGGATTCATTATAACAGCAAATGTAAATTAGGTTTTCTTTATCTTCGGGGTATATTATGAACTAGCTGTTGCCCGCATCTTCGTCTGCGTTAACTAAGATTTACAAAGGTTAGCGGCCTACCCTTTCCGGGATAAATAAGCTATCTAACACTAAAAGAATCTTCCAAATCTGATTAGTAGTTCCTAGTAGATTAAAACAAACTCTACTGATTTATATATTAGTATAAGATTAAGATTAATTAAGATTATTATGTAAGATTCTAAATCAATGTAAATACACCTATCATGTACTACATTCTTGCAAATAAACTATTATTATTATTATTAAGGATAGGGTGTTCAAATATCGTTGTTTTCTTTTTGTGTGAATAACAAACATTATCGCTAATATAATTATTCTCGCAAGTAATAAATAAGACAATATTAATTAGAAATTATTATGTGGTTATTAAAGGAAGACGCAAAAACAGGGGTGCTATAAGATATACCGCTATCAGTCTGTGGTATTGTAGCTCTAAAACAGGTTAACCGATCGGGGCAATCTTACTTCTTAAGTATATTATAAACGTGAAAGTTTTTAAGTATGGATGTTTGTTACTCTTTCACGTAAAAACTACTGAATGGATTTTAATGAAACTTTCCAATAATATAGCTTATACATCAGAATAACGCATAGTAGGCATATATAATTTATCTCTGTCCTCCCACGGAAACGGGAATTACACGAGTGAAACCGCGGGACGCTGCTAGTGATATTATTATGTTACTACGGTAACCGTACCGTATTATATAAATTTATTGGATTGGGGTATGTTGTTTCTTATTTGGAAGTAAGTTTTTTATTTGGTGTGCTTCTAAAAGATATTTTATCGAATATGTTAGAGCCGTTTCATGCTACCAGCTCTTTTGTTCGTTGGTTTTTTAAGTACAACTTATTATTTTTATTATATATGTATGTTGAAGAAAGTATGATACAAGGATTGTTTATGCCACTAGTATTAATAACAGTTTAAAAATGAAGGATACATCTCAACATTTTAAAGTTCAATTTGCTTTGACAAAAACAAAATCTTCAACATTTAAAAGTTAAAAGTAACTTTAAAGTTAACAAAGTTAATTTAAATAAAGTTAAACAGCGTTTGTTGCAAAGTGATTAAATAATGATTCGCTTTGACAAAGTTTTCAGACCTTTTGATTGTATCAAATATATTACAGGTCTAGCGGTTTAGTCGCATACAGAGGTAGTGGGTTCGAATACCATGAACCATAATGAAACAACTTTTGCCCGCAGACTGTGCGTCGCGAGAATTGCATCCATCTGAACTACATAACGCCAAACTTTGGTTCAGTGGACCGGAATTTCTCTATCATAAAAATATTAAGTACAAGAAACCTGAAACTACAGCGACAGATTTAGATACAATAAAAATCAAAACAAATTGTGCTATAGTGGAAGATAAAACAGACATATGGGATAAATATTCATCGCTTACTAAAATGACTATAATAATTACATACTGTAAGAGATTTATAAATAATTGTAAAAATGAAAATAAAAATAATGTAAAATATATCACAGCTAAGGAGTTGAGGGAAGCACTTAATTTTTGTATCACTAAAGATCAAGCAAATCATTTCGCAGAAGAACTTAAACTAATATCACAGAAAAAGGAAAAACTAACTAACTTACCAAAAGGCAATAACCTTCGCACATTAAATCCGTTCATTGATGCCGATAATATTTTTACACAAGATTTATTTTTATACAAGATTTTGCAGACTTTCGTAGAAATCGCCAATTGTATTTGGTAGACGAATTATGGAGGAATTGTTAATTTTAAAAAAAAAGTTTTTTAATTTTTCGAAAAAAGAGTAAATCCACCGGAATTTGCCAATATTAAATACACTATATAATACTGTAGAATACTTTGCTTATATCGTCCGCACGGTAGCCTTCATATGTTACTGTTTTTTGTAAATTTGTAAACTGTCATATACCTACAAATTGACCGATAACTAGGTTAACATGGCGTGATTGTTCAAAGATATTTTTTTAAAGAACATTAAAAAAGTAACTGTACCGAAATAAATTTAATTAGTTTTCATAACGGTGTAAGTGGCATCGAGAAAATGCGTGTATAAAGCAAAATGCATTAATATCTTCGCACGGCGAAACGCGGTTCATCATTAATGTCATTATCATTATATCATTATAATGATAATTTATTGTAAATCTCGTGGCCAATAAAACAATATCCAAGTACGTTAACATTTTTTTACGTTAGTTGGTTTTATCTGTGTTCGGATGCGGAATTCTCATTTATTTGAACTATCTAATAAAAAAACATATAGTAGCATTTTTGTCACTTAAACTTTTTGTTATTTTCTTTTGAATCATAATTATTGTAAATTTAGAATGTTCCTTATTCTTTTAAGGGTAGATATAAAAAGAATATCTCTATAATATAATAATACATACCTATACAACATAGACGGATGCTACATGCTATGGATACTACAGACAAACTCGAAACTGCACACACGCACAAATATTACTATTGATAGAAGCGCTTCGGGAAATCATCGGTGCTCATGTCTATATGCTGTGCTACTGTTATTTTATAATAACAATAATATTATGATATACAACCAGTTTACTGAAAGAATGGACTTCACTGGAAAGGACTTCGCTTCACCGCGCTATTCGCGTTTCACTTGTTTCGAGCGACAACAGCACGAACGCTGGTAGCTCAGGGTTACCGTTGCTTAGCATCCGGATTAAGCCGGACATACGTAGGCTTTTTGATTGCGCGTCCGGCCAAAATTAACGATGTCCGGCTTGTCCGATTTTTGGTAGGCCTTTTACCAGGGCCGTCTCTAGCCCATGTGGCGCACGTGTGCAAACATTACCCTAGCTCCCCCTAGCAACGACGCGGTCAAAATGAAATGGGTACAAAGTACAAGTACAGTTTGTCCGGCCCCTTAAAGGTGAGGATTAGACTCCAGACGATACTCGAGACGTTGAGACTCCATATTAGCATGGATCATTTAACCTGGAGCGCCGAGTGGGCGAGGACCGAGGCGCCCGTATGCAATGCACACCCTGCATTTACCGTTGTATCTATTAATAATGCATGCCTACCCAAATGTCCGGCTAAACTGTCTGGTCAGTCCGGTATGGCGACCTTGCAACCCTACTCGGGGTGAAGACGGGGGTGTCATTTTACAGCGAGGTCCATTCTTTTATGAGATGGTTCGTACCTTCCAATATCAAAGACCATGACGTACCTACTGGTAGCCCTTCTTAGTTGGATTCCGATGGAATCAGCTGTATTTGCGCTCATTATAAGAAGCCTACGTCTAGTGGACGGGAAATGGTAATAGTGATGATGATGATGAAAATATTCGAAATATATTTCCTCATAAAATCTCTATAAAAGTATTGAGCTGTAAACCGCGTTCTGAATTCAGGGTTTTTTTTTCAACTATTGCCGCATACCGCAGTTTCAACAATCGTCCTTTTATAGTCCCTCAACGATTTTGATTAAAGCATTCCATCATATTTGAAATTGGCGGTCGTTTTTTGGTAATAATTTTCATGATCCGTTCCAACCAATATTTCCTTTTGAAGTGAAACTTCTTTAGAATCGTTGTGATTTCAAACCGGATGCAACGGAAAAAACGACAGGTAAGAGACACAAATACAATAGAGCGAGAGAGCAAATGTCGGTGTGTATGTATATTGCAGACTGTTTAATTCTTGCTTGTATTTGAGCATTAAACGTGTGTTTTACTTCTATCGTGTGTGAATCGCACACACACCTTTTTTTCATTTATATTCTTTCAAGATATCATTGTTAGATCTATATCCGATATCTCATTTTATAAGATAGCGTTTTTTTTTTAAATATAGTTAGATACTACTAAAATCTGACGTTCAGAGGCCGATATCACGTGATTTCACGTACGTCTGGCGATCGGATCGACAAGTTGAAGGACACTCGGTAGTCTTCGGATGCAAATTGGTACGTGACTGATGTTCGGCCTGGAATTGTTGGATTGTCCGATATTTTAGCTAGGCAATGAAGCCTTATATGCCATCTAAGCTAATATGAAATTATTACTTGATTTCGTAATTATAATGAAACAAATTTAAAGATTTTATTGCGATTTATTAAGTTTTTTTACAAGTTTTTTGTAACAGTCCGACTGTCTGACACCTAAGTCCTCCCGTGACCATGGTTGCTGTAAAGTATCCGAAACGTCGGGCTTGTAAAAAACTTAATAAACTGCAATAAAATCCGTACATTTGTTTCATTATAATGAGTGAAATTCGCGTCAACATAAGAAAATAATATAGATTTCGTGATATTTAACATTAAGTATAAAAATTGTAACGTATTTTGCTTGACTAATAAGGACTTGTTACTAAATAGCAATATTAAGGGGCTGTTTCACAATCTCCAGTTAAGTTCCCAATAGGCTATCGGCAACATATTTGACAGATATTTGACAGATACTCCATACTCTATCTGTCAAATATGTTGCCGATAGCCTATTGGGAACTTATCTGGAGATTGTGAAACAGGCCCTTAATAAGTCAATTATCGAGAAAATATAATGCACATCTTATTTGTTATTAGCCTTAAAGCAACCTTACCAATGTTCGCAACTCCAAATTATTCAGATATTGGTACAGTCTTGCTACAGCCTCCTATTCCCCTATATATTAATGGGCCATTGGAAAGTCACTAACCACACAAAACGCGACAGCATAGCTGTTACTTTATTCCGGTATCATGTAAGCGGGAGGAATCATCCCTCGTGTCGGTCAGTCTATGTTTTTGCAACCCTAAAACCCATATTTCGGAACCGTGCGAATCAGGGGCCTAGCCAAATGCCATTAAGAAAGCGTTAGCGAAGTTCGAAAATGATAAAATGTATAGGATGGACCACGTGATTAAGCGCGGCCTTATGTCAATCCCATACATTTTATAATTTTCGAGCTTCGCTATCGCTTTCTTAATAGCATTTTGGCTAGGCCCCCAGACTCGCACTTAGCTGGGTTTTTATATCAGATATCTAAATGGACAAAGTTATTTTCAATGATAAAATGTAATTATAAGTTTTTGGGGTGCTTAAGCCACGGATCGGTCAATATTGGAAGTTCGTAGGCGAACGTAATTATTAACTTCGATTTGATTTTGCGATATTTTTGTCGAGGTTTCAGGTTCGAATCAAGGGCAGATTTGTGATTTTATGAGACGGTTATTTATATTATAATATAACACATTCGTGTTTATCTTAATTGCAGACTAGGTTTACGTGACGCGTTTGTTTATGCATGCAAATTGCATATGCGTGTAAATGCATGCGTGATTATTTCAGCATTGCTGCGAACGATCAGTTCACGAGACTCTTGTCTAATCTGGCTTCGTTCTTTATGTTAAGTTAAAATCTAGGAAGATGCTATTAATACTCTCTCTTAAGATATTAAGATATTATGATGTTATATGTTGTATTTATAAAATATTATGTACTCATTTTATTGACAAAAGAGCAACCCCTAAGTTTTTTTCTCGTTTTTCTTAGGGGATCCTGCATCTCAAACGAGTTTTTTTTATTACTATTACTACTTATTGACTGCTTATGTTTCGACTTATTTCAAGTGTACAAGTTGTACCTACGTAATAAAGATATTTTTGATTGGCTTTGAATAAAAACAATGACAGCGTCATGCCATTTGTCATCACCTCATTTCGGCTAATTTTACTATAAACCTGCCAATACATTTTCACATATACATAGTCAGTATAATTTGTGGACAGAAGTAATTTTATCCCAGAAACTCGTTTTATAGTGAAAATGAAAAATTTGCAGTGATAATAAAAAGACGGTTGTTACTATTTTAAAAGTCACCGTAATTGCTACGAGGAGAACACCGAAGGAAACAGCTTATGTTTTTTTAAAATAAATACATTTTATTACCATCTGTTGTCTGCTTTAAATTAAGAAGACGGTGTCAAACAGTGGATGGAAGAATATTGATAAAAATGACGAACTCACCTTGTTTGGTGAATGTAGTTTAACATTCACAATATTCGAATTGATATTTGTTTTGCTTTGTTTAAGCCCTAGGCTAGGAACGTGCACTGTGTATAGCTCCGACTAGTAAGTCCGAGCTATAACATTAACTGAACATTTTCGCTTATAACTTTTTCATTTATAGTTCTACGACAAAAAGTTACTGGACCAAAGTTGTAGAGAATTTAATTTGCAACAAAAAATGTCTACCTTTTTTTATCAGATACATATTTTGAGAGATATATCGGAAAAACCATTCCAACTCTTATTTTCAAGATGGCGGCCGTGGGGCAAGGGTGACAACCCCACGAACTTGGTTTTAGCGTTACACTGACCCCCCTACACATAAAAATAAAATCGCGTCTTCTGAAAACCGCAAGGTAAGGCTTAAAAATGTAACATTTCAATAGACTATTATTAATCTTTGTTTCATTGCAACCGCTTCACTTTAACACGACAATGGGAAGTACGTAGGTAAACTGCAGGATATTGTTAGTTAGATATCATCATCATCATCAGCCTTTATCCGTCCACTGCTGAACATAGGCCTCCCTCAATGAACGCCAAGACGACCGATCCCTTGCTACTCGCATCCAACGCGGACCTGTCACTGCACAAAGATCGTCTTCCCATCTGGTTAATGGCCGACCAACACTTTGACTACCTAAACGCGACCTTCACTCTTGAATCTTAACGGCCCATTGGCCATCCGTTCTTCTGAGTGCGTGACCAGCCCATTGCCACTTCAATAAATTAAATGGTTAGATATAACAAGGTAAAATTATAAGGATCATAATATTATGCTAATTATTACATTTTAGTACGGGAACTGTAGACTAGAGTGTGTTGTAGGAAATGTGAGATATTTTATTGTACGACAGACTCACAATTTTCATGTACCTTAAACACGTATCTCTGTCGTGCCGGGCATACCTTTCTGTCGATTAGGGTTCCTCTGTAGTATATTCTTTAAAAATACATTATTTTCTCTTCATCTTTAGCGTTGAAGGGATTTTCTAATTCTCTAAACGATTATTATTGCCTCTTTAATTCTACACCAAAATGATATTTTAAACGACACTAAGAGGCCTTTGTTTCTGGCCACAGCCAAAAATTTCCTACTATTATTATAAATGTGAGAGTAGGGATGTTTGTTAAGCTTTCACGCGAAAACTACTCAATCGATCATCATGAAACTTTGTACACATATTCTCGGATACTAGAAGTAACATAGGATACATTAAAAAAAATGTTTTTTTTTACTAACGCGGGCGAAGCAACAACTAGTAAAATTTTAATTATGATGTGCGAAATTTCCAACTAGTCCGATAGTAACCGGATAAACGTGAATCAAGTTGCCGTCACAAAAACAACTCTTGTTATTTTATACTCGCTTTTATATATACTTCGTAAGTGCACGTGTACGTTATTGTACTCCTCCTAGATGGATGGATCGATTTTGATGAATTTTTTTGTGTGTATTCTAGTAGATTCGAGAATAGTTTAAGCTTAAGATTTACAAATCGATCCACTGCATTTTTTTTACACATAGCTATATCAACTCTACTAGTACTAAATATTACCTATACATATAAAAAGCATTTTTTAGGTCTTATATTATTAGTTTTAAAAATAATTGCCGTAATAGACGAAATCGAATTGATTAGTGTCTCACCAAATAGTCGCCTATTCTAAAATTTCTATCTAGCTTAATACACATGTCATTATTATTACAATTTTGAAAAAAACCTGTGCACATAGTCAGGGTTGAACTAGACCTCTAAGAGCTCAGTTAGAGAATATTACCGCTAGACCAGTATGCTGTTAAAGCGTATGCAATGCGCAAGATTGCCGCATAGCTATACAACAGCGGTAAAATTACAAAGATCAAGAATGATATATATTCCCGAATCGCAAGTTTTAACGACTTGTTTCCGCTAAGCCTCCCCAACTTTATTTCAACTAATGAACATTTCCAGTTTTCGCAAAATTCCCTCATTCATAAATCTCCGAATTCGAGAGTGACAAGGATTTTATGAACACGCTAAGTCTTGAAGAAGCATACATTTTTCTGGCGAAGATGATTTTTTTTTTTAATTTAAGGGTATTACATACATTTACATAATTGCACTTATGTATTATCTTTTCTTGTTTCTTGTTTATAGTGTCATGTACAAAACAATATATAAAATATTTAAAAAATATCTAATGTACAAACATTAATTTTCATTACACAAATATTTGCAGGTTTAAACTCGTTACAAAGGGAAGCAGGTGTTCTTACCTCGGGCAACATGCACGATAAAGATTATAACTTAGGCCAACACAAACATTATATTCCTGGGGTATCTGTAAAGTTTAAAAATTTATGAACCTCTTGTATCTAGAGGACTCTATGTTTACAAAATCGAAGTGTACGTGCTTACGAAATAATAAAAAATATTTTTTGGGTAATCATCATCATCATTAGACTTTGTCCACTGCTGAACATAGGCCTCCCTCAATGAACGCCAAGGCAACCGATCCCCTGCCTTTCGCATTCCACACGGATACTACACGGAGATCGTCTTCCCACCTGATTAATGGCCGACCAACACTTCGCTTACCTAAACGCGGCCTCCACTTTTGAACCTTATTAGCCCAAAGGCCATCCGTTCTCCTGAGCGTGTGACAAACCCACTACTACCACTTATTCTAGATTATTCTTCGCGTGATATCGGTAACTTTAGATCTCTGGTGGAGGTCTTCGTTTGGAATCCTATCTGTCAAAGAAACACCCAGCATAGCACGCTCCATAACACGTTGAGCTACAGCAAACTTACAGACCAGTTGTAAATTAAGACGACGTTTCAGCCTTGTATGCCATGACGGTAAATAAATCTGTTGGTAATAATTTTAAAATATATTGTATAAAGAATGGGTTCCAAAACTCGACCCCAGGGAACACCATGTTCGACATTAATGGTGCATCCTTTTAACAGGAAAAAGCCCATTCATTACTGTCATGGATTCCGTAGGAACAAAAATTAACAACATATTTAATCTTTGTTTTTTTATAAAGTGAGATATTTTTTCTAGATTTAAAAACGTATATTTTGTAAGTGTAGACCATTTTACATTGTACTACCAAAAATTACGGTAGGTAATTAATGTAATTAATTCTGGTGGAAGAGATGCGATGCTGCACTCTCGACTGCATGATGCATCTTGTCTTTTTCTTCCAAGCTGAGCATTATTCCGAGAAAAAAATCAATACAATATATAGACTCGAGAAAGCACATTTTTTTTGTTGGTGCAGGTGAATGAGTGTTTGTGGGTGACGTTGTGACTATATATGATGTAAAGAAATGATAATGTGAGTAAAATAATAACAAAACTTAGTTACCCTGTGTCAGTCGCGTCTAAAGAAGCTTTACTTGAAGCTTTACAAAAATGACAATAATACACTCACGAACACTGCATGTTACTATTTTTAAATATATAATGCGTGCTACTTCCGTCACAAAAAAATAAGAGTAAGTTTCTAGTCGCGTCTAAAGAAATTTGCTTTAACAAAAAAAACTGTGTCTGTTCCACTGACGTTTTTCATACAAAGCACGAAACCTTTTACCTAGAAAACTCAATAATAGAGATAATATAAGATTTCCTTAGGTTGTTTTTCCTTTATCCTTCGGGATACAATATACTAAAGGCCTTTGGCTAGGATAGGAATTTTTTCATTTAAATGCTAATAGTGGTTTATCAGCTTTTGTTTGAAGTCCCCCAATACGATAGTTTTGACTTAGGACAAAAATGTAAGGCTTGTTTAAATGACACAGCGACCTTTGAAAGTTGAGGAAATGATTTTTCGAAACTATTTTCTAAACTAAAGTATGCACGTACATTCTTTGTATTAAAAAAATATTTAAGCGCGTTATTTTCCAGGACTACCGATCGATAATTTTTCTAAAAAGTTTTAGATTTTATTTTATTCCACTAGTCCAATTTTGGGAGCGAGAAAACCTTTGCATAATATAATCACTAGCGAGCCCTACTGACGTTGTCGTGCGCAAAACATTTAGTATTATATTTTGGATTGTGCATCTAAACTCTAAACCATTATTGAAACAGTCCAGCTGTTAGGGAGAAATTCAGTGGCATACATACGTACAAAATAATCTTACCTATAAAATTATTTCCCTAATATATTATTAAATCATCCCTTATTTAAAGTTCTAACGGGAATTACATTCATTATTACCCACGTCAATTGAAATGTCTAAACAACAATAATTGTGAAATACAAAATTTTCGGGCTGAACGCTACAAGTATTTCATTACAGTACTAAATGGAGCAAGTTATATCAATACACGTTTGACCCTTATTCTTTGTTTATTTGTTTTTTTTTTATACAAAATAAACTAATAATTCTACGTAATCCACGCAGGAAAAGCCGCGCCCAAAAGCTAGTTATACATATAGTATAAACTATAAAGATCCCGTTGGTGCTGTTCTCAGGCGGTCTGTCATTGCCAAAATTTGTCAAGTCTGATATTTGAAATGTGAACCACACATATCCAGTTACCTAATGGTAAGGGATTGCCCATGTAAGGCGTTGCCAACTTACGTTTTGCCTTTTGCCTTTCTTACCGACATCCAGAAAAGCTGTTTGATGGACCAAACAAGCTGGTGAAACTTGTAGATTGCACAGCACAGTGCATTATTAGAATTCATAATTAGCAAATATCTATCGATATAGATTTATCAATCTGTTGGGATCAGTGCCCGTTAAACTGTTATTATCAGGGAGTTCTGATATCCCGTTTGTGTAAATAAATAATAGACTGCAATATTCACTGGATTTATTCTATACAAAGTAAAATTCTATTCGTTACAAAGGCAAGCCCGACAAAATTGTGTGTGTAACGGCCGACGTTTTGGAATCGTAGTAATGACGAAGCAGTTACAGTCAGCTGTCAGTCAATCGATTCGTTCCGTTCCGCACTCCGCCGCACGCCCGGCGCGGCGCTGTCTTCACCATATACTCCCCGCGTTGAAGTATCTTCAAAACCATGCGATATTGGCAGGGGACAAATAGTATTGAAGGCGCGACGGACGACGCCCTTCTTGGTACGGATGTCGGCAACCCTGGCGACACCATCTCCTCCCGGCAGCACCCGAACAATGCGACCCAGTGGCCACAATAAGGGAGGACTAAGCTTGTCCTTAAGCATAACAAGAGCACCCTCCTCTAATTTTCCCTGGGACTGGAACCATTTTGTTTTCTGCTGAAGCAAAGTTATATATTCATTAGAAAATCTGGCCCAAAAATGTTGCTTTAGGAGCTCGATGCGTCGAAAGCGTGACAAAGATGACATCTGGCTGCTGTTTATTTGATGATCTGGAACAGACACAAAAGACCGTCCGATAAGGAAATGAGCTGGAGTTAAGGGACAAAGATCAGAAGGGTCGTCAGATAAAGGAGTAATTGGACGAGAATTAAGAATGGCTTCAATCTGTATCAATAGAGTATTCATCTCTTCATAGTCAAGGTACGCCAAACCTAATATTCGTCTGAGATGATGTTTTACTGACTTGACCGCAGATTCCCACAAACCACCGAAGTGTGGAGTATACGCTGGGATGAACGAAAAATCTATACCCTCCTCGGTTATGTCTGTCGGTGAAATCTGACTTAAAATATGTGACAGTTCGTTAAATGAACCAATGAATGTAGTGCCATTGTCCGAAAAAATGGCTTTGGGTTTGCCTCGACGCGACGTAAACCTTTTTAAGGCAGCAAGAAAGGCCTCCTTCGTAAGATCCGAAACCAGCTCGAGGTGCACAGCCTTAGTCGCTAAACAAACAAACACACAAATGTAAGATTTTATATGTTTACATCCCCGACCCTTGCGGTCGGCTATCGTCACTGGCCCAGCATAGTCTACACCGCACTCGTAGAAGGGAAATTCTAAATGAGTGCGTTCTACGGGTAGGTTTCCCATAATGGGTTGTACGGTCTTGGCTTTTAATTTGCAACACTTAACGCAAGAACGCACTGTAGCTTTAGCTAAGTTTGTCCCACCTAAAGGCCAATAGTTATGCCTGACAATTGCCAACAGCAAACGAGGGCCGGTGTGCAGGTACTTGAGATGTAACGACTGAAATATTAATTTACAAAGAGGATGTTTGGCGCTTAATAGTATGGGATGCTTTACGTTATAATCGTAATTACTGTTAGACAGTCTGCCCCCCACTCGAATAAGATTATTCGAGTCAATAAATGGAGAAAGCGAAAGCAGACGATTTTTGTGAGGCAATGTTTTATTACCTAGAAGCATTTGTCGTTCGTCATGAAACGTATCAATTTGAGATACCTTTATTAAAAAAAATGTTGCATTATTAAGTTCATCATTAGTTAATTCCTTGTTTAAGATTTTACTACTTGTTTGTTTAGATGCGTGTCGAGAGTTATTAATAAATCTGAACACATAAGCCATGATACGTTGTAATTTAGAAAATTTGGAACAGGTACTAATTAAAGTCGAAAATATATTTCTTTCTTTGTTTGTAAACAAACAAGTAATTGTTTCGGGTATATCCAAGTTCACGGCATTACAAGGTTTGCGTGGCCAGGCGGATGAATCCAACATTAAGAAGGAAGGTCCTGACCACCATAGTGAACATTTACCCAAAATATCAGCCGGCATACCTCGTGAAGCGAGATCTGCCGGATTATCTTTCGAAGGTACGTAGCGCCACTCATGTTCACAGAAACCTTCCTGTATCTCCGAAACACGATGACGTACAAACGGCTTAAGTTGACTAGGAGAAGACTCAAGCCAGCTTAAAACTATGGTCGAGTCGATCCATAGTATACATTTACTGAAAACAAGTGAAAGTGATGATAAAGCTTTTAACCCTAATCTCACTCCTATAAGTGCCCCACAAAGCTCCAACCGTGGTATTGTGGTAGCTTTTAATGGAGCCACTTTGCTCTTGGAGGCTAAAAGATGTACACTGATTGAGCCATCAGTATTTACGCATCTTATATATGAGCATGCACCGTATGCCTTTTCTGATGCATCTGTGAATATATGCAATTGTACCTCTATCGGTTCTAAAGGCACCACACATCTTGGTACTGATAAACTATTCAAATATAACAATGATGAAATGAAATTACACCACTGCTCATACAATTTACCTGTAATTGGGTCATCCCAACTACACTTATTTATCCACAATTGTTGCATAATTATTTTTGCTTCTACAATGCAAGGTGTGACCAGACCTAGTGGATCGAATACTTGGGCGATTGTTGATAAAATGTGACGTTTATTAATTACATTACTGGTAGATATATTTATTGAAAAAAATAATATGTCCTCAAAACATCTCCAGTTCAAACCTAATGTTTTAGAGAGATTTTTGGTACTGAGATCTACGTCTCCCGATACCTTGGATTCACCGGAAACTGCAAGTAGAATTTTATCGTTATTTGAATACCATTTACGTAAATTTAGTTGAGCTGTTTTTAAAGTATCGACCACACCTAGACATAGAGATATTGCTTTATCTATAGTTTTGTGTCCTGACAAAAAATCGTCAACGTAGAAATCATGGCAAATGGCTTGTTTGACTTCCGGCTTAGTGGATTCTATGCCCAGTTGATACAGACACCGTGTGGCTAAGTAAGATGCTGAAGCTGTACCATAAGTTACCGTATTGAGCTTGTAACTCTTTAGGGGATGTGATGGATCAAATCTCCATAGTATCTGTTGAAGTGTTCGATGCTCTTCCGTTACTTCTGTCTGACGGAACATCTTCTCCACGTCCGCAGTCACAACATATTGGTGCTGTCTGAAACGCAGGAGAATCGACAAAAGATCATCTTGCAATGTTGGGCCCACGCTTAAAATATCATTGAGTGATTTTCCAGATGTTGTAGCTGCTGACGCGTCAAAGACAACACGTAGCTTTGTCGTTAAACTAGACTCTTTAAGAACGCCATGATGAGGCAAGTAACAGAAAGGTCCCGAAGTGTGAATGTGTGTGTTTTCCGTCATGTGACCGAGAGCGAGGTATTCTTCCATAAAATCCAAATAAAGTCGTTTGGTTTTAACGTCGCGGTCTAATTTCCGCTCTAAGGCAAGGAACCGACATTTGGCCATTTGAAAAGAATCTCCCAAAGCCTCGGCTGACTCCTTTAAGGGCAACGAAACTACAAAACGACCATCCGACTTTCTCACGGTAGACTTTATGAAGTGTTCCTCACATGCTCGTTCTTCTGGGGTTAATTCATGTTTAGAGGCGATAGAATCTAACTCCCAAAACTTACAAAGATCGAAGCCTAAATTTTGGTTTACCATACATATTTGTTTGTCAACTGTAGGAGTGCTATTGTAAAAAGCACCTGAGATGAGCCACCCCAACTTGGTTTCATATAAAACGGGTTTGTTTTTGCCTAATTGTATTCGGTTTGTGCCGATTACACTCCAGAATATGTCGGCCCCTAATAAAATATCTATCGCAGACGGGATGTGGAATGAAGGATCGGCTATACAAATCCCGGAGGGCAACTGTAATTCCTTTATACTTATAAATGATGAAGGAATTTGCGCGGTTATATTAGGTAAAACGATGCAGTCTATACTTGTACTATAGGAACCATTATAAGACTCCAATGTAAGAGAACAAGTACGTGAGCTTGTAAGAGACTGGCTGCTAATGCCTGATATCTTACAATTCGAAGAAGAAGTATGGATTTTTAGCTTACCACAGAGGTCATGAGTAATAAAGTTGGACGTGCTGCCGTTGTCAAGCAGGATTCTAGCAGTATGTGGCTGTCCGTTACTATCCCTTACCCTGACCAAGGCTGTGGAAAGCAAAACAGTGCCTTTGTGAGCATCGTTTTTATTATCATTTGCCGATAATGTAACGTTCTCTGAGTGACTCTGGTGAGCTCGTTCAATATGTAAAAGTGTATTATGCTTTTTAGGACAGTATTTGCAATGGCTCAATTTGCATTTGTTCTCTAAATGACCAAAACGTAAGCAATTTTTACACACCTTCAGTGCATTGACCTTATCGATCCTACTTTCAACGGATAAAGCTCTAAATGATTCACAACTATATAAGTTATGGTTTTTGTTACACATAGGGCAAGAAATTATCTTGGGCTTGTCCGTTGATACTACAAAACTTTTAGGCTTATTCATATTTAAATCATATTTTAATTTATCATGTTTTGATGAATCTAATGTTTCTAAGAAATCTGCTTTGTTTGACAAGAAATTAATAAAAAAATCTAAAGTTGGTACGGTTTTTAAATTATTCCTTTGGAACTCCCATTCTCTTAGAGTCGTTGCATCTAATTTAGAGGACAGCATAAATATAATAACGATATCCCAATACTTTACTGGATGGCCTAACGTCGCTAACGCCCTTAAATTTTGATTAGTAGTATCAATCAGATTGCGTATAGCTTTACTAGATTCTTTATGTATAGGAGCCTGAATAAAAAGAGAAGTTAAGTGGTGATTTTCAAGCAGGCGTTTGTTGTCATATCTGTCACATACAAGTTGCCATGCCGACTGATAATTATCTGCGCAAAAATCTAGACCTGATATAATTAAAGCAGCACTTCCCTTTAGTGATGCACGTAAATAGTGAAATTTAGTGATTGGGTCAATATTATTGTCTAAATTAATTAAAGTTTCAAATGTATCCCTAAAGCCGAGCCAGTGCTGATAGTCGCCACTAAAATGAGGAAGATCAATTTTAGGAAGTTCAACAACCTTACTTTTGTGTGGATGTGAGCATACTTTCCTTTCGGAGTCTGAAGGAAGCGCCTTCTTGGATGCTAAAGCCAATGCACGACCGGCAGACACGACCGAGTAGTACTGCGTCTCTAACATCTCGAGGTCCGGACGCTGCTCCTCGGGGATGTCGAACACCTCCTCCAATTCGTCCTGAAACGTTTCGAATTCCTCAAATGATTTTTGTATTCTTTCTAAGCGCATTTGAAGTTCTATTTCGACTTGAGGGTCATCTGATGGATAATTAGTTTTAAGCAAATTCAAAAAGGAAGAAAATACTGTTAGTTTTCCTTTCAATGTTGATTTCTTTTTAATAAATTGTTTTAATTGTTTGTCACTCATTTTATTCAAATGTAATATATCTTATTTTTAAATAGTGAAATTTAGATAGAAGGTGGAAGACGTATGGTTATAAAAATGTAATGAATTAATTTGCTCGATACGATAAATAGCATTAAGTAATCTACAGTCCGGTTTAGAAATAGACGGCTGCAGGCTGTTGATGATAATGCTAAGCCAACCGAATGTGTATGTTAAATGAAATAATTTTTGCTAAGCAAAATCATCTAAAGACAACCTATGTTCAGCGTTGGACGGCCGCGGGCTGTTGATGATGATGCTAAGCCAACCGAATGTGTATATGAAACGAAATAATGTTTTGGTTCGAGCTAAGCAAAATCATCCAAAGACAACCTATGTTCAGCGTTGGACGGCCGCGGGCTGTTGATGATGATGCTAAGCCAACCGAATGTATATATGAAACGAAATAATGTTTTGGTTCGAGCTAAGCAAAATCATCCAAAGACAACCTATGTTCAGCGTTGGACGGCCGCGGGCTGTTGATGATGATGCTAAGCCAACCGAATGTATATATGAAACGAAATAATGTTTTGGTTCGAGCTAAGCAAAATCATCCAAAGACAACCTATGTTCAGCGTTGGACGGCCGCGGGCTGTTGATGATGATGCTAAGCCAACCGAATGTGTATTACGTCTATTATAAAAAAAAAGATTGTGTCGAATATTTAACAATTTTTGAATGTATTCTGCATGACAATTATTGTTTTTACGGTAGCCTTTATATCGTGGGTAGATCGATAATTAATATAATATTTTTATCGCTTAAACTCGTACGTATCGAACTGGAACAAAGAAAAAATATTAAACCGTTAGCAATATGAATAACTTTCGGACGGTGATGTAAAATGAATATAGCTATTGTTAATGTAAATGAAGTTTAGATATTTTTGATGTTACGTTACTTTATTTTAATAATACGAAAAGCAATGATTTCTAGTAATAATGGTTTTGAAATTTTAATGATTGTTAATGAAACTATAATGATATTTATTTTTTTGACACTAAATGACTATGAAATGATTCTACGACTATTGTACGAGATGAAGTGCTAAATGAATAATGGATATGGATGATATTATTATTATGGTAAGGAAAATGTAAAGGATAACGGAACGATCTCACGTATCTGTGTCCTGAATCCTCTTGTAAGCGTTTTGGCTGACTTCGGCTTGCGTCTTGCGTTGTTTTTTGAAGATGTCACGTCGATCGCCGTTTTCTTTTTGAATCGTTGAGTTGTAAGTTGTAACTTGCGGCTTGAAATGTTTATTGCTCGAAGGACCATATGTTGGGATCAGTGCCCGTTAAACTGTTATTATCAGGGAGTTCTGATATCCCGTTTGTGTAAATAAATAATAGACTGCAATATTCACTGGATTTATTCTATACAAAGTAAAATTCTATTCGTTACAAAGGCAAGCCCGACAAAATTGTGTGTGTAACGGCCGACGTTTTGGAATCGTAGTAATGACGAAGCAGTTACAGTCAGCTGTCAGTCAATCGATTCGTTCCGTTCCGCACTCCGCCGCACGCCCGGCGCGGCGCTGTCTTCACCACAATCAAATAATGAAATTATCACATCATGCCTTTGCTGTAACGGCATTCGGGATGGCTTTACTGACAAATCGCGTTAAAACATATGAAGCAACCCCTGTAATAAAAAGCACTCACGAAAATCGCATATTGAATTTTATCTGAACAAAATTAGGTTAATATCGCACCAAGCCAGCCGTTAAGAGCTTAAAAATGACTCGTTGAAAAGATATTTTAAAATAGCAATAAAAGGAACTGCGGGAATTTTCGGGGCACGTGGTTGTTTTTTTGGTTTCCCGTTAATTAATCGTTATTTGGTGTTTTGTTCATTTAAGGCGGTTTTCGGTGTGTTTGTTTTAAAAACTTAATTTATATTTAAAGTGATAGGTTGGCGAATATTCTGTAAAAAACCATTTAGACATCGAGCTTCACCTGAGTGATAGCTCACTTAACGCTCACTTCGAAAGTGAACTTTATTAATAGAGATAGACAGTCGAGTTTTGAAGAATACAAATTCATCATATCACCGCGGATTCCGCTTTCGCGATTCGAAAACGACCTTACAGAATAGCCCTACTGTTTTGGGTGGCTGAAGTGTAAAGTGGTAATTGATTAATGGGAACTACTGGCTTCCCTCCAGGAAGCCGCGCGTCTTGGGGTTTTCCGTCGTTTCCCCATTTTACAGACTAATTAGATTTACGACAGACTTAGCAGCATAGCCTAAGAGCCGGTTCCAAAGGGAACGAAAATAATGAAAAACAATAAAAAATTTACAATGTAACGAGTCAATAGTTTTTTTTTTTCATTTATGCTAATGAGCTTTTACTATTTGTCAGTGTCAACTTTTAAAGAGTTAATCAGATTCCAAAATGGCAAAGGGTGTTTTGATTTGGTGTATGTATAACTTATATATGATAGGTATATCTGCAATAAGTAACAGTATATAGCTGCAGAATATTAGTGTAAATTAACTGTTGAAATACAGTATTATGTAGTTATGGTAAAAAACCGACTGGCACTCATAATAATTTGGCGCAAAAAATCCTCAATTTTTACACGCTTTTTATTAGCTTCACTTGTATGTCAGTTTGTCAGTTTGTCAGTTTGTCAGTTTGTCAGTATGTCAGTATGTCAGTATGTAACTCTCCGTGGGTAATCTGCGCGCCTGCGGCCTTCCTTGGTTCCGGTAGCCGTTTCTCAGGCTCCCTCTCCGAAATCGAACTCTGATTCCCCGTATTTATAATATTTATAAATAATTACTAAAAAGTAAAAAATAAATAATAGTTTAAAAAAACTAAAAACACGCTTTTTATAGAAACCCAAACTAAAAAATAGAAAATAAATTTTAATAAATTTAAATTAAGAATAGTGTTAAAAATTTCAATAACTATAAATTAATAATAGTGTAAATAAAAAAAAAATATTTTATTTTAAAAAAAGCGTGGGGTGCATGGTGTCAATATAGTTATAAATATTTTATTGACAGATATGAGTAGAGTGATTATCATTTTGATAATATCTTAAAAAGCACCCCACGCTTTTTTTAAAATAAAATAATTTTTTTTTATTTACACTATTATTAATTTATAGTTATTGAAATTTTTAACACTATTCTTAATTTAAATTTATTAAAATTTATTTTCTATTTTTTAGTTTGGGTTTCTATAAAAAGCGTGTTTTTAGTTTTTTTAAACTATTATTTATTCTAATACGAGTATAATATGTACTCATTGTTACTCTCACAGTTAAGACGTATCCATTCAAAGCTCTTAATATGAAAACCCATCTAGCAGTTTAGCCAGATAGTGCTTACGAAATCCACCCAGCTGTTTTACCGCGGTTTCTCATTCCCGTGGGAGAAGGGGGATAAATTATAGCCTATTATATTTTAAAGTATAAGCTATATTATTGTCAAGTTTTATCAAAATCCATTCAGTAGATTTCGCATGAAAGAGTACAAACAAACATCCATACATTCTTACAAATTATACACATTTATGTCATAAATGACTGGAATGTTGCAAATAAAAATGTGATTTTCACTAAGCCAATCTCAGCTGAGATTAAGTGCAACTTTTAAATCGGAATTAGTTAGGTTTGGCACTTTGGCACTCGAGGCTTAAGTGTATTAAGAGCTCGCTTAGCGCCAAGTTATTAGTTCAACTGAGACGACTAATTGAAGCCCCGTATGGAACGATGTGTGACCTAAGATGAAAATTAAGTGACGTTGAGTGATTTTTTATTTGATTATTTTAAGAAAATAATGTTTGTATGAGCACTAAATAAAAAAATTTTAAAAGAAAAAAAGGTATGTGTGCGATTCACACACGATAGAAGTGAAACACATGTTAAATACTCAAATACTAGCAAGTATTAAGCAGTCTGCAATATACATTACACACCGACATTTGCTCTCTCCCTCTTTTGTGTTTGAAATCACAACAATTCTATAGAAGTTTCACTTCAAAAATATATTTTGATTCTTATACTTATGCGTCTACTATGTCTACTTCTATTTAGGAAGTAGCCGTTTTCACCAGTTTGATACATAAATCCAATAAAAGTATTTTCTTTAAAATATTTTTTTAATAAAGAATGCATTTTTTATATAGCGTGGAAGATAAGAATATTCCAACTAGCAGCCCCTTAGTTTTATCAAGTCCTGTAAAAAACCGCATTCGATGGTTTAAATTAAGGAAATTACAAGAAAAAAATAATTTAATTCTTATAAATGCTCGATAATATTGTTTGCTTCTATGTGGGAAGTAGTCGTTTACACTAGTTTTAGACACCATAATAAGGTTTAGAAAAGTAGTTTTTTTTTAAACACACATTTCTCAATATTATGACGTAATTAACCATATTTTTTACAGGTTTACTATGTTGTATGAAACTCGGTAGTATCCGGTAGTATATAAAGTGGTGCTGGATTTATAAAGTCTACAAAAAAAAATAGCATTCCATGGTTTCGTTTTTGATAAATTATTGTTTAGGTTTTTTTTTATGTATGAAAGACACGTTTAAACTTTTAAACGTCGATATATTTTGATTCAGTTTACTACACAAGTTTGAAAGTGCCTATGTTACTAATAAATCATATTTGTGGTACGATATAAACGATAGTTGATGTACTAACAATGTTGAAGTTAAAATTAAATTCATAACACTTTGCCCAGCTCGTGTTTAGTTTTCAAGATCAACCTCTAGGTCACAAGGTTTCAAAGTTATGAACAGGATTGGTAATAAGGTAAAGTAAGCGTGTTCGTAGAAAAGCAAAGTATCAACCTATTTGTGTCCCATTGCTGGGCACTGATCTCCTGTCCTTGAAATCAAGTGAGGTGGGGTATCAGGCCATAGTGCACCGATGCGCTGGCCCAATACGGGTTGGTAAACTTCACACGCCTTCAAAGATTTTGAATCTCATCAGGGATCAGGGATGAAGGTTTCCTCTCGATGTTTTCGTTCACTGATGAGTGATCCGTGTTTAGGGTGCACTTAGAAATTTACAAAAACCCATTTCGTGCATCACAGGGTGTTAGCATCGAACCTGGACCTTCTCGCTTAAGAGGGCAAGCCCACTGGACCACTGTCGCTACAATATTATTCATTAATTATTTATTAATAGTAAACAATCTTGTATATTAAACTGTTTTATTAGACTTAGTTAGCACCTTCTGCATAGATAGGACAAAATAAAATATTGTATCATAGGGTAGTTTCGAATAACTTTGTAACAGTAGGACGTCTGACACCTCAGTCCTCCCGTGACCATGGTTGCTGTAAAGTATCCGAAACGTCGGGCTTGTAATAAACCGCGATAAAATCCGTAAAAGTTGTTTCATTATAATGTTTTATTTATTTGATTTTTTTAATTATTTATGTATAAGCAATTGAATACGGTTTATTCATGTTTGTGGCTAGTAAAATAGCTGAGAACAATTTGAGTTTAAAATGTGTACATTATATTGTATTTTCAGTATAAAATACATCTTAGACGAATATAAATCGCTGAAATACTCCGCATGTGGAGGTATGCATTCCACTAAAAGCTTCTTGAGGCATGTTACCGGGCTATGTGGATGCAATGCACAATGTATGCTGAGATGTACACTAGTTTGGTACATCTATTGTATATATCCTGAATATACAGTAGACATCTTGTATACATCTTAAACATTCGCTTGTCAAGTATAATTTTTTAAATTGTATATATGTTAGGAGTCGACAGGTCGAATATGTTATGTTGAAACAAATTATTGTAAGCTACTAAGTAATTTATTTATTTATTTCTTTACATATCATATAAATAAATAAATGTCATAGTTGGGTAGACGATCCCCGTGCACTGGCTGGCCCTTGGTGGACGCGAGTGGCAGGCTATCGTTTGTCTTGGCGTTCATTTAGGGGGGCCTATGTTCAGCAGTGGACGGATAAGGGCTGATGATTATGATGATGATAGTAAAATAAAGTGCAGTAACTTCGACACATAAGTTAGCAACATAATCAAACGATAGACCTTACTTAAAATTTATTGATTTTGACGTCGTTTTTACGAAGTTAAATAATGTCTTGTCTCATTTTGCGTAAAAAATAAATAAACACAGTATAATAATATTCTACATAGCACATAATATAGATGTGTGCCTTTTAGGCTCTTTTAGTCTTAGTAATATTATGATGAGAGTGAAAGTTTGTTTGTTTGTTTGTTTGTTACTCTTGCATAAGCGGTTTAAGTTGAAATTTTGTTTGTGGATCTGACATGGGTATATACATTTTATCTCAGCGGTTCTTTCGCCTGTCTTGATGTTCTGAAGTAGCCTATTATATCCAATAGTAGACAAAAATATTAATGATGATAATTAATTAAGTCAATTATTGCTTGGGTCCACTTAGGCTTAACCGCGGTCTATATCTTTTCTAAAATGTTCGGAATCCTACAAAGCAACGAACAATGTTAATATTATCTAATAAGGACAGAATATAAACCTTTGTTATATGGCAAGCAAGAATATTTATAATAATTATAAAGCTAATGAAAATAGCTCGTCTTTTTAATTAGGTTTCTATCACAAGAAAAAATAGCTTATGTTTTATCGTAAAGCTAGCAAGAACAGTGGCAAACGCTAAACGAATAGAAATAGAATAGAACACTTATTGTATGCGAATGACACTAGTTTACGACATGTAATTTGAGCAGCTATTGTTATTCCCATAAAATGAGTATTCTATTCTATTTCTATTCGTTTGCCACTTGTCTAGAGAGCCACTTGTGTAGAGCTCTACAATGCGGTCTATGAGAGCAGCTGTTAATGTTCTTCTTATTTCCAGGTATAAGCCGGTTGGTGTTGGGCAAGAGATCGCAGGGCCATGTTCAGGAGAGGTCATAAGACACGCTATATCCGCGTGGTGCTGAAGGCTGGCGCATGGAAGCGATTGCCAATGAAATTGCTCAAGTGGGGAAGAAAGATGCCATCTACAAAGCGGTATAATCTGGTACCCAACGATGAGTGCGATACAAGAATACCTTTATATCCCGATGCGGCTTTTGAGTATGGGATCACGTTTCAAGCTAAGGTAGGATAGTATTTTTTTATCGTTTTGATCGATGGGTGGATATGTGACAAATTATGTTGACGATTTTTTTACAAGCAACTCATTTGAGTAGAACCCTCGAGCTATTTGATAAGACCCAAATTCCACAACGGTCTTCTTGGCTTCTAGACTTTTGCGTTACGGAAAGACATCAGAAGACAAATGTTCTAGAAAATCTTAAATTGCTAAAAATACAAAGCTTATTAATGATTTTAAAAAGTAGCCATAATATTATTTTCTTGGTGGATTTGTTTCCGAGGTTAATTATTATGTATAACATGACACTGAAAAATTATTTAGTGACGCTGAGTACTTTTTTATAGGAGTCATAATTCGAAATAATATGTTTTATCTGCTATTGGCAGTCTGTGACTACCAATTTTTTATCAGCCGTAAGTCGTAACCAAATGGCACGGAATCCTTATGTATTCTTCATGTTTTTTTTGAAAGGTTTTAGACTTACCTTAGTCTACCTAGACCTAGACTTTTAGGCCTGACGTCTGTCTGCCTGTCTGTCCGTTCATATGTCACAACCACTTTTTTCCGAAACTATAAGAACTACATTATTAAAACTTGGTAAGTAGACGTATTCTGTGAACCGCATTAAGACTTTCACACAGAATTAGAAAAAAAAACAATAAATTTTTTTCAAACCCATATGCATTTTTCTAAACTGTGTGTGTCCTCCTCACCCACCCCCGCCAGGTGTGACTTTATTTTTGAAGTAAGATAATGATAAAACTAATATAAATATATATACATTACATACATACACATTACTATGCTAACCGAAAATTGGTTTGGATGAGATCTAGTAAGTAGTTTTTTAATACGTCATAAATCGTAACCCACAATTTACATTTCATTCAATCAACTCAAACATAAAAAAAAATCAAAAAAAGTCTCTAAGTCATTTAGGTACCTAATTATAATGTATACTTATCAATAACTTAATTTAATAAAAAAAAACATACAGACGAATTAAGAACCTCCTTATTTTTCTTAAGTCGGTTAAAAATACACTGTTATTAAATATCGATCAAAATTACAACGAATTCGAAGTACTTTAATAATAAGTTACTTGCTGTCTCGGAACCATTCATGGACGAGTCCGATTCGTAGTTGTCCGCTTTTTTATCATTAATTAAGATTTTTAGTACGGACTATTTTAAACCCAAACAATCTCATTTTCGCGAAGCTTTGTCGCTATATTTGTAGCCGTCTAGTCAAGAGGCCTCTAGATCTGCGAGTATGATAAATTTTAATGTCAAGGTAAGTCTTGGTCGCAGGTTACACGAGTAGTGTGTTCTGCATATTTTGTACTATGTATTAATACAGTTTGAACTATTATAGGAAAGTTTGAACGCGATAATCTCCAAGATTTCAGAACATCATCACCATCACTATCATCATCACGATGATCACCATCACCATCATCATCATCTTCATCATTATCCATCGATCCACAGCTCAACATGACGTCCCTTAATGAATGTAACACGGATCGGCCACTGCATGAAGATCGTCTTCCCACCTGGTTAATAGCCGGACAAAATTTCATATCATATATTTTTATATCCGAAAAATTACGAAAATAAAATACAGTATTCGTTAAATGAAATTTCTTTAAATACGCCAAAAAGTAATTTTCTTTTTAAAGGAAACATTTTATAAAGATGAAAATATGTAGTAAGCTTTATACATTTTAATGAACCCCTGTGGGCCTTTAAGAATAACATGAAAGAACATGAAACTCGATTAATTAATATGTATTAATGAGGACAATACAGTTAAGAGTGGCCATGCTTAAACGAAGTGTTGGTTGACCATTTGCCAGGTGGAAAGACGATCTCCCTGCAGTTGCCGAGCTACTCTGCTTGGAGATCATGCAAAATTTGAAAGTTTGAATACTTTATATAATACACTAGCGGACCTGACAAACTTCGTTCCGTTAAAAAGATTTGGTTTGATAAAAAACAATTTATTCACAATAAATTAAATTGCAATCTCGAATTCGAGAAATATCCTATCTTTGAAGTTGGAGAAAAGCACACATTTTCAAAGAAAAAACATTAAAATCGGTTCAGTAGTTTCGGAGTTCATCCCGGACAAACATCGTGACACTGGAATTATATATAATAGAATTATATATAATTCCAGTGTATACATGGTTTTGTTTGGTTATTTTTTTCGTCACTTGACTGTACACATGAATGGTTAAATCTTGATGATGACGAAAGACATTGTACCTTTTGTTGTCTAAATAATATTTAACAATTGCGGTCACTATAAAGTTAATGATTGTGCGATGTCGGCTTGGAACGCCGAGGGAATTATGTTTGAGCTTCAAGCGATCTATTTTATAATTACAGAAGATTATAAATAATTGTTCAAATTTATCGCTTGGTATCAAATTAAATAGATGGTTATTAAAGCTACCTGTATTCCGCTTAATATTAGAGCTATAATTTCAAAGTATTTATTTATTTATTTAATGCCATAGTCATTTATGACCTCCGTCTAAAGAAAAAATATATGTGTGCTCAAGATCACACGACTGAAGTAAAAACTAATAACGCGAGTGAAACCGCGGGGCGCTGCTAGTTATTCTTATTTTAGATGGTTAACACTTTGACACCTTTCCTTTAAAAAATTACAGTAGCGATGTCGGTAGTTCGCATTGGGCATACAGATGGATAATACACTAACGACTGAAAAGTTAAATAATTTAATTTGATCAGCCTGTCAGTTGACATAACAACTACAATGAAAAGCTGTCAAATTTGACTCTAGAATTGTATGGTAACCGCCATTAACAGCTAAACGTTTTAGAATCCGGGCGCAAGTATTTGTAGTATCTAGCTACATGTACATAACAAATCAAAATAAGAATAAAAGTAAAGTAAAAAAAACATTAAAAAACCTGTATGCGGTGCACCAAAAGAAGTTTTAACTTCAAAAATCGAAGAAAGAAATTCGAGACACGCGTTGTTTTTACAGTCGAGACCTCTCATGCAGAATGTAAGATGCTGTCTTTGATGTCATAGGAAGTTATTATGCATTTCCTACTGGGAAATACACTGTGCCGCGCTCCCGTCTACTTTTTACCGCCATTCTATCTTTTCCCCTGAGACAGCTTTACTGTTTCTTAAGTAAGGGTAGGACAGGTGTAATTACTGATATAGAGGCTTAACATCTTGTGTCAGTATAAGCAACATGAGAATGTGTCTCCTTTTTTTACGCCGGGAAATGCGCTGACGCATACCGCTGGGGAGTGGGTCTCCCCTGGCGGGTATGTGGGACTCGCTGCGCCCGAAAGATGGTAAGTGGACGCAGTGCCACCAATGCCGCATTTAATGTGCTGGCCCGGATCTACTAGCAACAGGGCACCTCGACGGCAAGTAGGTCCCTCAGGGGACCGACACCACCGCGGTTGCCCCGCACTACAGAACAACCACTCCCAACGTCTGGACAGCACGATGACGTGAGGTTCCCATTCTCACCCCCTGCCCCCTGCTCTGTTGTCCCCTCTTCTTATAAGAGGGGTACAAAGAGCCCCCTCGCATTTGGCTCAATTTGCTTCGCCCAAGGTGTTGGGGTTACCCTGGGCTACTGAGCCCCACCGCCACGACAAGGCCTGAACCATGGTGGGGAATGTGTCTCCTGGGCTAGTATTCAGTTATCATATTATGTTAATGACCGACGCAAATTTCTAATTATGTGGCTCCTCAAAAAAAAGGCATTTTAAATAGACGTAATATTCTTTGAACATAGATTAAGATGCTTTGTTGATGACGGATTAAGGGCTTTATCAAACAAACAATACCAACTTTTCTGGTGATTTCAAGGTGACTCGGATCAAATTGTATTTTGTAATGAATGTTGTGAAAAATCTTTTATAATCTTAAATTAGAAAAAGGCATCAACTTTCCGTCTAAATTAACTTTTGTTTTTTTCGCCTTTCTCTAATTCGTTTTTCATTTTTAATTATTGTAAATAAGTACATTACTTTCAATTTGTACTAGCTCTTGTCTTGGGCTACTTTTATATTTACTCATATCATCATCATCATCAGCCCTTATCCATCCACTATTGAACATAGGCCTTTATTTACTAAAATGCTCATTATGGATCTTTTCTGTACTGTCCGTCATACATAGACAATTTTTCGACTTCGACATACACACCTATTATATCAATTTTAAAACGCTTTCATTTTTTATATAAGCGACCAGCGAGAGAGTCCGGGTTCGATCCTATTCCTCTCCCCCCCTCACCTGTGTTGCCTTGAAATGGTTTTTTTTATTTTCTAAGTTCACCCTGAACACAAGTCCATCTCTTGATCATCGGTGAAGGAAAACATCGTGTGAAAACCTGCATTCCTGATGAGATTGAAAGTCTTTGAAGGTGTGTGAAGTTCACCAACCCGCATCGGTGAACTATCGTCCGATTGCCTGATCCGACTGCCTGATAGGAGGAGACCCGTGCCCAGTAGTGCGACATAGTATAGGGTTGCTACTTTACTTTTTATTTTTAATGATTTAATAGCTTGGTCTGTTATTGCGGGGCTGCATTACATATTCCGAGTAGGTTTTTGAATCCAATGAGGGATTGGCATTTGGGAGTTAATGACCCTAACTGAAACAGTAGGCTAAAGAGATCTTCAGCTACTTTTGTTGGTATAAATTTTCAGGCGACAGGAGTACACAGTGGCAGCCTGGCCTCGACGAAAGGCCAGACTACTCGTAAGGACTGCCGGTTGTCGTCCGAGAATTTGGCCTTACCTAAACTAACAATAGGTCTATTTCAGTATTATATATCGTCATCATCAATCTTTTTCCGCCCTCTTTTGGACAACTACTACCGGCTACCGCTGACATCCGACTAGGACTGGAATTTCCACAAAGATCGACGTTTTATACTACATATTTTTATTAACAGCTAAAAGAAGATACAAAGATATTGTGATATTATAAAAAGATTTTCTACTCCGGGTCATGATCTATGTACTTGCAAAATTTAGTGCTTAGCTTATGATCGAAATATGAATAAACAAACTATCGCGTATAGAAAGGACTACAGAGTGATGAAAGTAGTTTAAGGGTGTTTCATCAAAAATGTAAACCTCTTACGGTATTAAGGCAGTGAAAAATGTTACGAGATCAGCCCAGTAAAAATATAAGCATTGAGATTTTTCGAGCTTGAAACTAAAAAAAATGTGTAGGTATACATTTTTTTTGTGAGACTAAAAACATATTCAAAAACAAATATAAGCCGCTTTACTATTCCTTTTTTTAATGACAGGTAATAAACACGTAATAATGTGTAAAAATATTATATCGTTCCAAAGTAATATCCATAGACTAAAGTGATACTACGGCAAGTAATATCAAACATGTGATCAAACATATCCGACATTTTTTATTTATTATGTGTATTTTTATGTGTTATTTTTGCCAACAGTCCTAAAGGCAGACATAGTGTTTTTAACTATGTTAATTGCGTTTTAAATAAACATTAATTCTAAATTTAATATGTAAACTGATTTTTGTATATTTTTTAATGAAAAAAATATTTTTTTTGGGGCTTTTGCGTTACGCAAAAAAAAAAAGCGTCGATGATCCAGTGATAGTTGGATTCGGCTTTTTATGCGAGAAGTTGCGAGTTCGATCCTGACCCTTCTGTATGTGCCTTCAAATGAGTTATTCAAAAATTTTAAGTGTACCCTAAGCATCAGAACATCGTTCGCTCATCGGTGAAGGAAAACATCGTGAGGAAACCTGCATGGCTGATGAGATTGAAAGTCTTTGAAGGTGTGTGAAGTACACCAACCCACATTGTTCCAGCGCATCTGTGAACAATGACCTTGACCCATAACCCTCCAAGTTTGATTTCGAGAAGGAAACCCGTATTTAGCCGTGGGACATGTGATAAGGGTTGATACTTTACTTTTACTTTTTTCAAATGAAAAAAAAAACGTTGTGATCACTTTTTTTTTACACATACATAAAAAGAGATTTTTTTAATAACGCGGGCAAAGCGAGCAACAGCTAGTACACATAATATAATATAACAGAATATAATATTATAACAATTTATAGTAAATTACACAACCCACACCTGTATAACATACAAAGGTTTTATACCTAGTTAATGTACAAATGAGCATCCTTTTTAGGTTAAAAGCTTCGGGGGCTGATCCTCGCAACCTTTCAGCTTCTCCGCCGACAGTAAATTGTTTAAGCGAAATATGTAAATACCCATAAAAGTATATTTATTGAAAATTTCACTTATAAGTCCCAACAGACTGAAGTACCTTTTAACCTCCGACGCAAAAATATAGATATTATAAACTAACCGGTAAGTGTAGGTAAATTGATTTGGGTGCGGTTTTTCATTTGAAATTAGGCTCCATAGCAGCGCTTTTTAGCCATATTTTAACTAAATTAATTGTTTCTTTGTCATCAGCTCTTTTTTTAATGCTAGTGACCCATTGACCTTTAAGCTTCTTCAGCACAGTATCCGCCATCCACTGCTGAACAAAGGCCTCCCAGTGTACCAAATGTACGGCCGACCAGTAGGGCTATTCTGTAAAACGTTTCGATATCGAGCTTCATCTGAGTGATAAAGCTTACGTCACTTCGAAAGTGAACTTTATTGCTATAGAAAGATAGTCGAGTTTTAAAGAATACAAATAAGTCAAATTCGTCATATCTTCCGCGCATCCCCCTTTCGAGATTCGAAAACGACCTTACAGAATAGCCTTACAGAATTTAATCTACTATTACTTTAGGGAGATAAAATTTTAAGATAAACACTCGTATCCAATTAAAAAAACAGCCATAACATGTTCATTGATAGACGGAGGCCTCCCTCAACTTAGAAGTATTTAAATAGACATTTTAGGAAGAGTCTTTTAATGGCGTAAGCGTGAGTATTTTTTTCAAAACAGGGAAAAGAATATAAAATTCCAACTCAGAAATATGATAACTTCTTAGAAAGTATACTTCAAAGGTCGGTATTGGGTTTTCAACTTTATTTAAAATGAAACTCGGGTAAACCGTACGTAGGAAATATTATACATTGGAGCGATGGCGAACATTTCTATACTTTATTGAAATATATTTCCAAAATGTGTGATATTGTTTGAGGTATTTACAATAAATGTTTTTTCTTGGCCAAATAATAAAAGCAGTTCTGGACGACTGACGAATATCGACGGAAGAAATGGGCTGGCATTTTCAAAAACGAACATAAACCGCCATTTGTAAGTTCTTTTCTCAAATGACAGGTATTAGAAACATAAAAATGTGTAAAAATATATATAATCAATCCTGTAACTATCGATTTTTAGATGCGACGATGATTTAGCCGTGGTCGGTTTAAGGGTGTATCCGTAATTATCAATTTCGAAAACAAGAGGTGACAGATCGAATGATGAATATTATTAGTATAGTATTGACTTGTTCAAAATAATCTTCTTCATTATCAGCGTTTTCCCGTCCATCGCTAGACGTAGGTCACTGTCTACGAACGTCACTCACACTACACTTAATACCTAATTGACTTAGCATTAAAACAAATTAATGAAATTTATACAAATACCGAACGAAACTCACGGCGTAATTCGGATTAAGGATGATGATGATGATAATGATGATGATGCTGATAAAGAAGAAAATGATGGTAATGACGATGATGAAAATAATCATGATGATGATGATGACGATGATGATGATGATGATGCCGACGACGATGATGATGATAATGCAATTCAGTGCTTTGAATATATTATACGAGTACAAGTTATATTTGAACTAAGAGTAAACGAAACATAGAAGTAATTTCACCTAAATCCGTTTGCACCGAAGGAATGATTTGGACAGGCCCCGCCGCAAATGCTTACAAATAAGTCTATTACAGTTTACAAATTTTGAGGGGTCCCCCAATTAGGGTAAAGTTGTGAGGTTGTTGAAATCACTTTTCAATAGACGTTTGTTGAAGTTATAATATATTCATCTTTCAGAATAATGTGTAAATTAGGTTAAGATAGACTCTCTAGACATCAATTAAAGGTCAATAAAATTTTCAAGATAAATGTGCTATGTAAAGAAATCTAACTTATCCGTGCATAACTCGAAGTGATTTTTGGGAAAATATCAATTTATTTCTCGTGTAATAGTTGTAACCTACGAAATAAATATATTTTTATTCGATTTGATTTGATTTCAGACTTATCTCACGTCTACCCTGTTGTATGAACGAATGAGACTAGACTTGTCTTGTATGCTCTTGGATGACACTGACCACTTGCAAGGGTAATGTCTCCACTTATAACAGCTGTCAATGCTCTTATGTGTACTTTGACTTTTCAATTAACAAAAAAACAGCCATCACGGCAAAGAAAAATCTATGTTAATACGAGAATTCAGAATTAATAAAACTTGCTATGGAAACACAACAGCGTCATACCTTTTGTCGTCTTAGCCGAGTTGATTTTACCGACAAGGCGCGCCAATTGTGGTTTCACTTCATCTACGTCCTCCATGTGTGAAAAGCATTTGCAATTTATAAAATTTACTGCGTAAATACTATATCCCCTAACACTTCGACGCCTCATAAAATTTATGATTCGGCAAATAACGATTCAATCAAGCGAATTTGTGCGTGTACATTTTTTACGTCGGTAACATCAGCAAATAAAGAAACATATTCTTAACAGGTGATAAATTTAGGGGTTACCTCATATCGGATTTTAGATTGCTTAAAGATCATAGAAATTGCATGTTTATTTTTTATGTTATTAGCTACTCTAGTAGAAAGACGTAATCAGGATACTTAGAAAGGTCCGGCCATCTGAAGATGGGATAAGTAGGAATGCCTCCTACCGGAAAAATACTTGACACATTTTTAATACTTAAATTCTGTTCATCATGTCACAGTCCATCATGTTAGACAGATTCTAGGATAGGTATTGCAAAAAAGAACAAAAAATGAAATTACATGTTCGATATACATACGCGGTATCTTTTTTTTGCAGTATTGGCTACGGATTTTTCGTGCTGAAATATTTATTTGAAATTGTAAATACCCTGTAGGTACGACGTATCGCTTTAAAATTGTAGCGTGATATTTTTTACCTACGTGTTTGTTCTGTATTTCTATTTGAACGTACAGATACAGGTGTATCAGCTTATTGATGAGCCTAATTTAGTTTTCCTTTCATTTCCAAGCACGAAATTCAAAAACTGTCTGGCTTAGAGATTGCCCTACTAGGAGGTACTTCTTCCATACTACACGTTGCTTATTTATTAATTAAACAGACTTGCTCTTGTGGTATTGGTAATTATTTCGCGCGTCTGATCATACCTCTTAGAAGGCTTGAATAAGTTGCTTGCACTACTTCCTAGTTAACTCATTTATGCACATAGTTAAAGATAACCACTTACTATCAAGTTGCTTCTAGCTGTTTGCTAATCTAACATGGAAATGAGCATATCTAAATCCGATCTAAGTTATTAAGGATGCTTCAGGATCTTCTTCTAACTTCTAATATGTCAATAATGAAAGGATAAAGGATAAATACAAATTACTACTAAAGTTAAATCCATGCCATGTCGTCCAGTCTATGTGAAGCTATATAGTGTATCTTCTAGATACGAGTTCATCAAATAGCGTGTTTCACCAGCTATTTCAAAGATACGTCCTTAGATTAATAAAGAAAAGGATTTAAGCATAAAAAACTTTTTTTTTATTAATCTGAGGACACGTCCATAGAAATAATGGATACCTAGTTGTTTATATAAATAAGATTTAGAACGGAATCTAAGCGGGATAATATTAAGTTTGATATTGTTGTTTATTGTTAATATTGTTACGTTGATATAATATAATATTACTTATTTACATTATATATGTATTATGCATATAAACCATCCTCTCAAATTGTTCTATCTATTAAAAAAAACCGCATGAAAATCGGTTGGGTACTTTTAAAGATTTGAGCATACACACAAAGACTTTGTTTTATACTATGTAAAGAAGATTTTAGTTATTTTAATAAGACAGAACCTTTATAGGCGTGCGGTTAAACAAGAATTTGTAATCAGCTGATATATTAATTAATGGAACCTCAGACTGTCTTACCACAAATTATTCATCGTTATCATTCATTGACAGCTTAATGTTATTGTTTCTAAACGATAATACATTTAAAATTCGTACAATAGACATAAGTAAGTGAATGTATATTTTCCCGATTATTGTTATAACTGCTACTAGCTGTTGCCCGCAGCTTCGTCTGCGTGTCCTACACCTTGTGTCCGAAAAACCCAAATATCTTACGGAACCCTATTTTTTTCCAGGATAAAATTTAGTCTGTGTTACTTGTGGATTAGCTTTCGAATGGTGAAAGAATTTTTGAGATCGGTCCAGTACTTTTTGAGCCTATGTAGATAAATTCAATATTTTATCATGGATAACGCGATTTTAAACGATATTTCAAAGAAAAAGTAAACAACTTTTTCATATACAGCGACTCGGTAGTTCTGAGTTTTTTTTTTGTGATTAACAAACACCACCGGTAAAAGAAAACAACGTGAGAAAACCTGCATGCAGATGGGATTGAAAGTTTTTGAAGGTGCGTGAAGCTTACGAGCCCGCGTTAAGCCAGCGCATCTGTGGACCTCAAGACCCTCCTCGCCTGATTTCGAGGAGATCCGTGCCCAGCATAGGGACCGGATATTGATACTTTTTTTAACAAACATCTGTCCAAGTTTCATTAGTAAATTTAACAACGAACTTTATCGAACTAGATCGCTCCCGGCGTTCATTAAGAGAGATTTGGTTCAAATCGCCGAGGCGATCTGACTAACGAGATTACACCGACTCTGGTGAACGAGTTAACCTCGTATTTTACCTAAAATCCAATGATCAATATCACTGTCAAGTATGACGTCATCCATCATCATCATCGTACTATTCGTCAAGAGATAGGAGCAGGTCTCATTACGTTGACTATAAATAATGAGTAAAAATAAATAGTTATATTAGATTAAAATATATATTTTTATTGAAAGTACTACACCTTCGCAAGAAGTCGAGACTGCTTTTTATTATATAATATTTATTATAGATACTTATTAAAAATATTAGTTTCACTGAATTCTTTTGTCGCCGGCTCTTCTCAGTGGACTAGCTTTATGAATTTATATAAAAATTTAATTATAGAATTATTTGACTTTCAATAAGATAACATTGTATAAAAACTTTATTTTACTTACATCACTTACTATAGTAATATTAATACTCAGTTTCACCTACCGTAAAACCTCAATACATTTTTTAGTCCGTTTTTTCATTCCGGAATATTAAACAAACAAAGCTTCATGATTATTATCATGATTATTATATTAATAAAGATAAACATTTACATGCGCAAAATAATCATCACCATTATCACGCCATCATTATAGGCCTATCTTTAAAATACACCAAAATGTGTTTGTCTTTTTTATATTTTCCTAAGAAAACACATGAA
This sequence comes from Lycaena phlaeas, assembly GCA_905333005.2. Classification (NCBI taxonomy): domain Eukaryota; kingdom Metazoa; phylum Arthropoda; class Insecta; order Lepidoptera; family Lycaenidae; genus Lycaena; species Lycaena phlaeas. The sequence continues at coordinate 18,163,723 of HG995168.1, read as the reverse complement.
AATGGTTTTACGTTCGCGTGTTATCTGAGAATGTTTTCTTCTCTGGTACAAATTCTCATTTGTTAGGTAAGTGCTGAGATCTAAACCCACGTTACGCTGTAAAATACCCGTTTGGTCTTGGTTTTGCTTTCGTTCAATATTTTTTTACATTACGTGTAAGTGCTTGTTTTTGAATTGATAGTAAAATCATGTGGAATATGTGGCAATCAGGTATAGGAGAAAAAAGTTTAGCATTAGGACGTCCTCTCGATATAAAGATTCATGTTAAGATTATAATTCATAATCAATATAACATTATATAGCACCATTTTCATTAATTCAGCGGCAATGGTCTCGTGGCAATGATGCCAACTTGGGGGTTTTTCCCCTAAATTTAGGGGGAAAAATTTAGAACAGGGGATTGTTTAGGGTAAAAAAATTATTATAAATATGAACTTTTAGTTAGACTTTTTATTTATTATAAAAAAATTGGGTATATTCATTGGGATTTAGGGGATTTAAAAAAAGGCTTAGGGGAAACAAAATTACGCAGTTGACATCACTGTCAAACGAGACTCGTGGGTATGGCCTCTTGAACGAGAGGAGTCCGGGTTCGATCCTGACCCCGCCCCTCTCATTTATGGTGCCTTGAAATAGATTTTTTTAAATTTCTAAGACCGCCTTGAACACAAGATCATCACTCGCTCATCGGCGAAGGAAAACATCGTGAGGAAACCAGCATTCCTGATGAGATTAAAAGTCTTTGAATGTGTGTGAAGTTCACCAACCCTTGGGCCAGTCCCTCGGTGAACTATAGCCCGATACCCTATTCGTCTAAATTCGAGCAAGAGATGCGTGCCCAGCAGTGGGACTAATATGGATTGCTACTTTTTTTAAACCATGCCGATTCTCGTCACGGCATTCGGGTTTTTTTCCTGTTTTTCCGAATATGACTGAATATGTAATCAATAACACCAAAAATTTGGCATGACAATAATTATTAGCATCTTTTATACCTCATCTGCGACGGTGGTCCAGTGGTGGACGGACTCGGCTTCTTATGCACGAGACCATAATTCGCTCACCGGTGAAGGAAAACATCGCAAGGAAACCAGCATTCCCGATGAGATTAAAAGTCTTTGGAGGTGTGTGAAGTTCACCAACCCTTGGGCCAGTCCCTCGGTGAACTATAGCCCGATACCCTATTCGTCTAAATTCGAGCAAAAGATGCGTGCCCAGCAGTGGGACTAATATGGATTGCTACTTTTTTTAAACCATGCCGATTCTCGTCACGGCATTCGGGTTTTTTTCCTGTTTTTCCGAATATTTAATCAATAACACCAAAAATTTGGCATGACAATAATTATTAGCAGCTTTTATACCTCATCTGCAGCATTGAGGGTAAAGACCCGCCCGTTCACTTTACACCTCACGTTCAAATTCTTCTTTTACTGTCACGCCGCGAATGGTCTAAGATGAACTCCTTACCTCATCCAATTATTGCCCACCAGCAGTTCCTCGTCGGCGTTGCCACAATGAGCCTATCCTTATGAGGATCCGGCCAGTCGCTAAGGTGCTGTTATTGTCATCTATCCCGGATATACCGATGCCAACTGATAACACCAGAGAAGGAGGAGGGAATAGACCAGAGTCAAAGCCAAAGACAAAAAAGGTAAAAAAAATTATCCTTACGAAATAAAAAAAGGCAATTAGTTCCAAGGCTAGAACACGGGAATTCTATAAAATGTCCAAAAATATAATAAATATCACAAATCAGAACCAATTTTACTCAAATCAATCAAATAGCGTTATTTTATTTTTATTTTATTTATATTTGGGAAACAAACAATTATTGTAACACTGGAATTTAAAATTAACAAGAAAAATTACAGAAATCAGCTAAGTTTCCACTAATAACTACTACATTTAAAAATAATTATGAACAGAACAGTAAATTTTACAAGTAATCCAAAATAAAATAAAATAACAATAATTACTCGTTTTTAAATGCTGCAATGATTCTACGTCTAAAGTTATTAAATGAATCATGCATTATATCAACTTTATCACAATTTTCATTATACATTTGGCAAGCACGATAAATAAAATTATTTTTTGAGTAATTACATTTATATGAGGGTACAAAAAATAAAAATTTTCTTCTAACACTAGTGGTCCTAGGGCATCTAAAATTAATATTACTCATCAGATATTTGGAGTCCACTAAATTATTGACAATTTTAAATAAAAACATTTGATCTCTTATTTGTCTACGCGTTGTTAGTGTGGTTAGATTAGAACTAATGTCGGAATAACCAGTTCTAAAACCAAGATGCTTTACAAATTTATTTAGAATTTTTTCAATATTATTAATGTGTACCTTATATTGGGGATTCCAGACGTTAGAACAGTATTCAAGAACAGATCTTACATAAGAATTAAAAAGGAGCAGCAGCGTATCAGATTTTTTAAATTCATTACTTACTCTTAAAATAAATCCAAGCATCCGGTATGCCTTAGATATTATATGGTCAATATGCTGATTAAATGTCAACTTCTGATCTAAGTATACACCCAAATCTTTTACTTCACAGACTCTGGTTAGAATATTATTATTAACCTTGTAATTAAATAATACGGGATTCTTTTTTCTGGAGTAACTTATAATATGACATTTTTTTATATTTAATTGTAAATTATTTTCTTCGCAGTAACAACTCAAATTATTTAGATCACACTGTAGTAACTCACAGTCTTGAGATGTTTTAATAATTTTAAATATTTTCATATCGTCTGCATAAAGTAATATATTACAGTTAATAATGCTGCGATATATGTCATTGACGAAAATATTAAAAAATAATGGACCTAAATGAGAGCCTTGTGGTACACCCGACCTAACAGGTACAAACGATGAACAAAAACCTTTGATGGCCACAGCCTGACTCCGATCTCGTAAGTAGGATTCAATCCAGCGCAGCAAATCACCATGAACTCCTAAAGCATTTAGTTTTTTAATTAACTGGAAGTGACAAACTTTGTCAAAGGCTTTAGAGTAATCCGTGTAAATAACATCTACCTGGCCACCACTATCCATTGCCCGTAAAACATAATGAGTAAATTCACAAAGATTAGACTCCGTAGATCTACGATCAACAAAACCATGCTGCTGGTCAATAATAAGTGGTCTCAAAACAGGATATAATTGATCATACACAATTTTCTCGAACAGTTTAGCCATTGTGCTAAGTTTCGAGATCGGTCTATAATTTTGGATGTTATGTTTATCACCTGATTTGTATATGGGTACAACAAATGATTGTTTCCAAGCTTTCGGTATTTGTCCACTACGCATAGACAGTTGGAATAAAATAAACAAAGGCAGGGCCAAGCTTGCAGAGCATGACTTAAGAAACATAGGTGGAATGCCATCTGGTCCACCACCTTTATTGACATCTAAATTTTTTAAATAATTTGCAACAATGCTTGGTGATAGGTCGATAGACCCAATAGAAACAGACAACGTATTAGAACTATCATTTCTAAGCAATTCTCCAAAAGAACGGTCCAATGGGTCTGAGTTAAATGCTGATTGAAAATGATCATTAAATAGATTACAAATTTTATAACCATCTGAAGTTTGAACATTATTAAGGAACATATAATCAGGAATATCCGCTGTTGCCTTTTTTGATTTGACAAAAGCCCAAAACCGCTTACTATTACGTCTTATATCGTTCTCCGCATTTTCAATATAGGAATTATAGCATTCAACTTGCACACGCTTTTGACGATCACGGAGATAAACAAAGGTATCATAATCACTATGTCTTTTATAGACTTTCCATTTTTTATGATACTTTAGCTTTTCATTGATTACTTTAATAAGAGCCCTAGAGTACCATGGAGGATATCTTGTATCAATAGATTTCTTGGTTGGGACATATTTTTTTACAATTTTATTAATCACGTCATAAAAAATATTTAGCGCTCTGTCCATTTCATCAATATCCAGAATATCAGCCCAATCGATTTGGGATAATTCCCTATTGATAGAATTATAATCAGCAGCTTTAAAAACAGGTATAATTCGTGAAGGGGACCGCAAACAACGTGGATATGTTGTTTGAACTTGGACTAATAAGGATGGGTGATAAGCATCTTCTTTGACTAATGGTGTACCACAACGACTGACCAGACATTCTAACCCGCTGATAATAAGGTCCAATTGTTTGCCATTACAATTTGGAATAGTGTTGTATTGACGAAAATTGGTAAATCTAAGAAAACAAAATAATAATTGAATTAAGGCATCACCGTCATTAAAGTTTACAATATTAACTTCTTCAGAATTAGAATGGCTCCACCGTGCGGCACTGATGTTAAAATCACCAACTATTAAATAGTAATCATTGGGCCTACTGACATATTTATCAGAAACGGACTCAAAAAAGCTATTAAGTGTATCATTTTGATATCGGCAGTGAGGAAAATAACAACATATTAAATGCAGTACACTTGAAGATGGCTGTTTATTTAGTGATAAGGTTACTTCTATGACATCGGCAGTTGCATTAGGAAATGCGATCGGTGCAGACTCAATAACAATGAACTCACGTTTCAAAGCAACTAGCACACCTCCACCGAATTTATCTCCTCTCGTTTCATAATCACGGTCACATCTATATACGTTATACCGATAATCGAACAATTCAGCATCAAATATACCAGGAGTAAGCCAGGTTTCACACAAGCAAATAATATCATAATCGTGTAACATTAAATTTCTAAAAAATAAATTAGTTTTAGTTCTGAGACCACGAACATTTTGATAATAAATAAGAAGATTAGATGCAGCCATTGATAAAGGTAATAAAATAAATGGATTTTAAAACACACACAGGGTTTGAACGGCTACTCCGACAGCATAAATAATTATAATTATTATTATAAGAAACTAATAGATTAATAAGAGACCAATGTAAGATTAATAAACTTAGTTTTGCATCATTGTATAAATGAGAAAAGTGTATTATTTTATAAAATATGTACCCAGACACATGCACACTTAAATTAAAAATAAAGTTAAAATTACAATACAAAAACGAAATACTCATTAATATGGATAAACAACCTTTAGTAATATTTGCTGTAATCAGTAGTAAAATCCTTACTTTATCTTGTTTAAATCCATCGCGTTTGTTATATGTATTATAGGGCTAGTGTCGGAATGACGTACCATAATAGCGCAATTTTTAACCCAAGTATACATATAATTATGTTCTTTCGCTCTTGTCTTAGCACGCTGTAAGAGAGACTTATTAAAGCCCGTTAGGTGATCATTAAAAAATATTTTTGCACTGTTGTTATTAAAACCCAAATCCCCGGTATTCATTTTGGATTTTCTTGCTTTGCTCAAAAAATCATCTTTTTTATAGCGCGCCAAAAAACGTATCACAATGGGCTTAGGTTTTTTTAAATTGGTTTCCTTGGGGGCCACTCGCGTAACGAAGTCCAAATCACAATCGGTGTTAAGAGGGAAACCAATATGTTGAGCGATATCTTTCACAAGAGCAATCAAATTTTCACCTTTTCGTTCCGGAATCCCATAAATTTCCACATTTGAGCGTCGTGACCACTGTTCACGTTTGTTGTTCTCTAACTCAAACTTAAGAATATTACTTTTTAGATCATCAATATCTGTTTTGGCGGCTTTTAATGCCTTGCAATCACATTCAAGTGCTTCAACTTTCTTTTGTAGATTTTCATACTGCTCATTTATAAAAGATAAACTTTGTTGAAAGTCAGTAATTTCCTTTTTTATTGGTGCTAATTCAGCTGCCATGACATCTACAATAGTTATTTTAATCTTAGACCAAAATTTATCAAATTCTGCAGAGATGACTTCGCGAACTTGGTCATATGTTACCGGGGTTTGTGTCGATAAGCATAAAGGTGAAGAAGGTGACGCCGCCATACTAGTAGCGCCACCACGTCTCAAAGTGACATTCTCAGGACTTTGACGTGTAACACGATCGTTAGAGGCTCGCAAAGGTGTATTATCATTGTTTAGCTCTCTAGGCTGAGAAAGTGAGCACTCCGGACACAGCCAGTTTTTTTTAGTATCACTTAACGACCGTTTCTTCTTATCAGTTGGATATAGACAAGCAACATGATAATTGTTTTTACATTGACTGCATACCCTTACACCACTTGTGGCTCCCTCTGCCAAAGACTTGCAACATGCAAACTTCATTACGAAATTTAAATTGAAAATCTTAAAATATATTTAAAATAAATATTTCTGCGCTCGGATACCGGGGCTCGAACTCACGTCGCTCCCAGGTTAAATTGACTGCTAGGACCAGTGGGCTGTTTAGCTAATGACGTCCGTATTGAAATTTAGCTTCGGTATTTAGATATAGCGCTTACTACTCAATATTAGATGAGGTGCTTATTTTAACTGAATATTTCACAAATAACTGTTTGAACTCACTCTTGAGGAATAGAAAAAAGAAATCACACCTAATAACTATACAAAGCAGCAACGAAATAAGAACACTGAATAATTTATTCCAAGTTATACCAAACACACTTATTACTTTTTTCTCAAAAAATGGATGGAAACTTAAACCCACAATAGACGTGAAAAATCACACAATTTTGAGTGATAAAATCACTTAGTTTATACTTATTGTAAACAATTGTTATTTTATTTTAATTATTACAAATACAGAACGATAGTTAACTTGCCGCCATGCGGGTAGAATGTGAGAAAAAAATGAATATCAACTAATTAATTAGTAATTTAAAACTATTATGTATAAAATTGATATTTTTTTCTACCTTACTTTATATAATATGTTTTCGGCGGCTCGATTTGAAGTAACATCGAAACAAATTTCACAGACTATTTACACTCAGCCTGAATACTTTCAATATCTTGATTGGCCAAAACAAAGAACACCGTAGACGCACACTTTTGAAATTCAGCTTTTCAATCATAATGAAATATCTTTACTTTTAGCAATAATTTATCTCAAAATTCATCATTCTCACTCCCTTCTATATGGGCACCGCCTTAATTATATCTAGCGTGAAATGACTTTGTTGTGTCTTGGAAAAATGATTTTAAGTACATAAGTCAAGCAAAGAGATTTTCCATTTTAAAACTATTGACGCCCGTTAGTTCAATATAAACTGATTGACTTTCATTAAAAATGGTCACGAACATGAAGTGTCATCTGTCTCGTCCGTTTGTCTGTCTGTTGTTAAAAAAACATGATCCGATTTCTATTGAATTGCTTGAAGCGTGGTTTATTGTCTTTGAGTCTCTTCCATTATGCAAATTTCTTGGTGATTAATGTAAAAATGGAAACTTAACTGGTTAAAGCAAGTTTGTGCTAAAAGCAAAGTATTATACAACTGTTTGTTTGTTTAATAAGTATATATATTAAAAAAATATGTTATATATTGTCTATGTTTCTAAAACTGAAAGACATGAAAAATTGTGAATTTATGACACAAAAATATAGCCTCTTACGTATAATATGTTTGATGTAAAAATGAAATTCAAAGTTTCCGAAACTCGTACAAAAGGTTAAGTGAAAAACTACGGGGAAGTTTCAGCGTAGGTTTACGGCTTCAAATCGCTTCTCATTGTGGACTTACAGAACAATGTTCTGGAGAGTTCTTTGTCTTTACGATTTTTATAAAACTTTCTGGAAAGTTCTGTATTAAGTGAATATTTTTCGTGTGCAAGTCAGTAATGCCTTCTCGAATTTCGTATTTCTGTTTCATTGAAATGTTTACACATGGTTTTAATATAAAGTTAATTTTAAATGCAAAACCAAAACCGACTTCAAAACTATACCTTTACTACTAAAATTTTTAAAATAATATTTAAATACTTCGAGGTGAAGTTAATTAACAAAAATAATTAATCAATTAATATAATGAAACTTATACTTTTTGCTTATAATAATATTTATAATAATATAATAATATTTAAAATTAGTTATTTTGGGAGTCAGTGCCAGCCTAGGAGGACAGTTTAATCACAATTCACAGCATTTGAATACATAATAATATTATACTCTTACATCTATTATACATTTCTTTGCATTTATTGATTTTGTACTTATACAAGTACACCCAGACACATTCAGTATTGAATAGATATCTATCTGTTAAGGTTATCTATGCTTTGGCGATTGTTGTAATACATCATCATCATCAGCCTTTATCCGTCCACACTGCCGAACATAGGCCTCCCTCAATGAATCGCAAGACGATCCCTTGCTACTCGCATTCACAGACAAACGCTCTAAAAATAAATCATATAAAAGTACTTAGACTAAGCTCAAACTCAACCCCTTAAAAGAATAAAATACGTTAAAAAGATGAAGGGATATCATCTTAATCATTTAATTATAAATATTATAGCCCAATAAGATTACTAAACGAGCGCTAAAGAATGTCAGCACTAAAGTTCTATTAAATATAATTTATTCCTTCCAACTAAGTATAATATGTTAATTGGAGTTCTTTTACGTCTGGAGAACGTTTTTCATTTTATATTTAGATAACGTCGTTGCCACGAGCGTGATATTTGAGTTAAAAATTTTATATTTTATAATGAAAATGGAACTTTTTCAATCTCTACTCTAAGAACGCTGTGTATTCTGCTTAGGTCCAATCTGTTTATTTTTTCTGATGTTTATTGATAAAATAAAACGGAAATTTGATTTTTCAACGAGATATTTGCGTTGCATGACTTGTAAGTTGTGAAAAATATATTGACGAAATGTAGAACTTATCGAAATTAAAGTAAAAATTCAAATAGGAATCTTAATTTAAAAATCATTAAAAAAAAGGAAAATTATAATATGCTCCAAAATTAACTATTTCACCAAAAAGATATTGTATATAGACAGGGAGTAATTTTAGTGTTGACCCAGAGCCCCAGACGCTGTTGGGTTTCGGTAAGAAGGCTAGGAGTGACCTAGGACTCAATTGTAGTTACTGGTACCGAGATACAATTTTAAACCTTCCCGGGATAGGTAAATTGCATGCATAGCCCTTCGTGGGCTAGTCCTGGGTGAACTCGATTTAGCTGACACCAACAACCATTAAATCTTACCAGGCTAAACAAAAAAAACATAGCTTGTGAGTAAAGTTGTTAGCGTCATATGGCAACACAAAGTCAAGTTCGAAATTATAGTTTATGCCTTGCACGATATTTTCATTCAATCACATTGTTCTTGTCTTGTATTCTTGTGTTTCATTCTTGATACTTTGTTACTTGATCACACACAAACGGATAAAGAGTTTTTGCATAATCACATAAATAAACCTTGACTAGAATACTTTTATCAAGATTCTTTTAGATTCTGTTTACAATCTTTTCTACATTTGATTTTTATTATAGATTAACGTTTATTTATTAAATGAGCAAAGTTATTTGGTATCCTTTTCAATTATTCACATACATATTATTCTTCAATCACTTCAAATTTATCTAGTGGTAAGTTTTTAGTAAGTTGTGTTAAAGGTACTAGGGACGTAAATAAATCTTAAGATTTTTATATAAATGCACACTGCATTGTCATTACAAGGTATAGATATCTACATCCTTCGACCGCTTGAACAATGTCCAGTTAATTTTTCCCAATTTGCAAGATAAGTAGTATTATTATCCATTCAATTTCGAAATTACATGTAGGTCCGAATAAGTAGGAAATAAAGGACCTTTCTTTAGAAATAAAATCTATCAGCCAATCGTGCATATACTATAAGTAATAGTTCGTTAGAATATGTAAAGTATCATACTAAAATTTCATTCAAGTTGTTAACTTACTTTGATTAGCATAATGAAAGGTACCGCCGAAAATTCATATGCTTAGTCTTAAATTCGCGTAAAAATTAGAAAGCAAAACAATATTTGAGCCAACAAATACTCATTATACACAAAAAAGAGAACAGAATAATTATGATGTATATCTTCTCTTATATATCTTTTTATACATTGTAATTCTTCTGTGAGAGAACTAACTCAACTCAACTCAACTCTATTACCACTCTCCTAAAAGTCTGAACTGTTTTATATAAATTTGTTTCTGCGAATTAGGCAATGGTTCAGACACACAGTTCAGTTCAGTACACAATATTTTGTAGAGGACGAGTGTTGGATCCTCTCGTGTTCGATATATAGAAAAAGCTTATTGCTCCCGCCATGGGAGCTCGTAAAAGCTTTTAAATTTTACACATAACATTTAATTTTATATTCACAAACCACTGAGCCCTTTGATCGTTCGTGCTCGTCTTTCGTTTTCTTTTGAAAGGTTTTAACACGGGGCCAAGTGTGCGCCGCGTTCGTTTATACGCACCAGAATCGAATCACCTTACAGTATGGATATTATCTATAATATGTATTCTTATAAATAAATGAAATATCATTATACATGTTTTAAACTTCTGTATAAATGTATCTTAATGAACGCAAAAACGGCCGATTGCCACTCGCATCCAAATGATATATAATAATTTTTCTTTTATAAAGATTTAATATAAAATAAAGTATCCTAATAGATGGATAAAACAGCATCTATAATCAATAAGAAATATTTTAAATAGAATAATGTATCATTGAAACAGCGGTGATGATTTCATCATCATCATCATTAGCCTTTATCCTTCCACTGCTGAACATAGGCCCCCCTCAATGAACGCCAAGACGACCGATCCCGTGACACTCGCATCCAACGCGGACCCGCACTGCATGGAGATCATCTTCCCGTTTTATAATAATTTAGAGTATGCACGAAGAAAAAGTCTAAATCAAAAATACGAAAAGTGGTTTTTAATATCATCTTATTAAGTATTCCTTTTGCTGGCATGGTGATAATAACCATGACATAATACACAAAAGAAAAAAGCTCAACCAAAAATACACCGAAAAAATTATTATCAGTACATCGCTCAAAGCAATATACGATACTAATGAAAGCCAAATTTGTGTACAAAGGACTTTTAAACGCTTAGATCATTCGAGAAAAACACATAAATAAAATTACAACGGAAAGAGGAACCGAAAAAATATCCGCCCAGGGCGAAAGTTTGTTCCTTATTGATTCAAGAACAAATTGACTTTGAAAAATATTCCGATTACGGATTTTTTTATGTTCTTTATTCTTGTATTATTTAGAAGTATCGTTTTATATAGTATATCATGCATATTTCCACAGTATTATGTCTTACGGCATTCTACTGTGGGGGAATGCCGCGGATATTAATACGATCTTCTTGTTGCAGAAGCGAGCTATTCGAGCCATATATTGTTTAGGCCCCCGTGTATCATTGAGAGATAAATTTAAAGAAATTGCCATCTTGACTGTCGCTTCTCAATACATATTTGCTAATGTGATGTATGTCCGTAAAAATATTAATGAATTTGTAAAAAAATGCGACAACCACAATATATAAGTACCAGAAACAAAAATAAATTAAATGTTCCATTCTTTAGACTGAATAAAGTTAGTACTTCGTTTATGGGACAATGTATACGTTTTTACAATAGGATCCCAGAAAACGTTCAAAATCTTTCCATTAATAAATTTAAGAAAATTGTTAAGGAACGTTTGTGTGGTAAAGCCTATTACGAAATAAAAGATTTTATTGAAGATACCACACCTTGGGAATAAGACACTCACTCTTAAGATATTATGATGTTACATGTTGTATTTATAAAATATTATGTACTCATTTTATTGACAAAAGAGCAACCCCTAAGTTTTTTTCTCGTTTTTCTTAGGGGATCCTGCATCTCAAACGAGTTTTTTTTATTACTATTACTACTTATTGACTACTTATGTTTTGACTTATTTCAAGTGTACAAGTTGTACCTAAGTAATAAAGATATTTTTGATTTGATTTGATTTGATTTATATGCGCTTCGGTTTTATAAACACAAATTCTTTATAAACGTAATTCTAAATTATGATTAAAATAATAAATACTATTTAAGAATTCCCACTTATCCTTACCAGATTTGATGATTATAAAGTAAATTAATAAAATTAAGTTAATTAAGTATATTTTAAAATGCTATAAACATAATTATCATAATTTATAGAATTCATCTAATTGAAGGCATCACATTTGCTTTTAATTATATTTCCTCTCCTATTTGTGTTGTGTTATAAAGGCCATTCGTACGAAATCTACTTCTACAATCTAATATCGAATATTTACAGATAATGTTATATTATAGTTAGCGCATTAGCACTCTAACCGGAGGTAGCGGGTTCGAATCTCGCCAGAGAACAACAAAGTTTATGTATTCCTGGGTAATGGATGTTTATTAAATATATGTATTATATAATAAAAAATCTTAAATGTAAGTTTAATATAAAACGTATTAAATATATCTATTTCCGTTGTCTGGTACCCGTAACACAAGTCTCTTCGAGAACTTACCACAGGTCCAGATTGACGTGGTGTAAAAGCGTCTAGAGATATTATTATTATTAACATTTCTTAAGACCCTACTCTGAGTCGCTTAAATTATAAAACTTATTATTATTATCTTATTCTAGCAATAGATACATAAGCTACTTTTTCAGACATAGTTAAAAACTATTTCAAGCTATACCCTCAAATATAAGTTATCCCTCAAAGTTTGTCCCTTCACAGGCTTGTCAAATATTTGTTGAACTCGCTTTGGATATGAAGAGGGTTTACGTCATAGATCGCTTATCGGATCTGCATATGAACTAGAACTTTATAATGTAATCAAAATCTGTCGAACTTATCAATCAAGTGATAATGGAACTTTAGTTGCACATAGAACCTGAAGAGACTAACGTTATAATATAGATTTAACGAGATAAATTTAATATAATCATTATAAAATTATGATGCGAACAAAAAAGAACTTGTGCTCAAACTAATGAGCTTATTGAAGGCACCAAAAATAGGGGCAGAGAAAAATAATGTTTAAAAAAAAAGTGCACACCAGAAGTTTTAACTTCAAAAAAATTAATTCAATATTTAAAAGAATCTTTCTTATAATCGATTTCCTTTTATATTAAAAATATTTTTTGCAATTTAAAGAATAATAGTATAGTTAAAATGTAAGAATAAATTGTATTATATTTTTACATTATAACATTTGTATTTGAAATTGATATCGTAACATTTACAAAATTTTGTCACGTAAATACAATATACATTTTTACACATACATGAGCAAATCTCATTGAAAAGACAATTTTTGTAAGCTTAGTTTCTCGGGTAACATTACTCAAAAGGAAATTCAACATTATCGCAGAAATGACAACGTCATGAATTCGTTGAATCATGTAAGGTGTGATATTTCCTTTGTAATATTGTGTGATAAATGAACCGCAGGTGTACCTCCTAATAACCTTAATAGTACTTAACAATGCGGATTTATGTTTATATGTATACATTACGTGTATACGTACATTATTTGTATACATCTACATTCTACATTATATTATTATGGAGATATTTACATAGAAATCATGTGGAGTATTTTGGTTGCGGTCTCTTAAACTATAGAAGCCGTTGAACGAAATTTTAGCACAAGAACCTGTGACTTGTGAGACATGCTTTGAATTGTCTAAACTGGTTGTGAACTCGTGAAGCAGATCAGCCTACACCAGAAAGCTCATCTGTTTAATTGTCTGTGAGCATACGCATAACCAAGACGTAAGAGATAGTGCTACGCTGCTTTGCAGCCAAATTGGGCATGATCGGTGTGGTACCTCTCGCTTACATGATACTAGCGTAAAGTGGCAGCAATGCTGTCCTATTTCGTGTGGTTTCCGGTTGGGGCCAGCATATATATGTAGTAATAATAATAATAACAGTTATTTGCTAAATTGTTAAGTCTTTATCTGTGGTAGAATTCTTAGGTTTTAGTAAATCTCGGGAATTGGTAAATTATAATATTGAAATACCTAGGCATTCTAATCACATTCTAGACTTTTTATTATGAGAGGAATTCAATTTTTGATAGTGAATACGAACATTTATATGTAGAAAAACATCTTACTTGAATTAATCACCATGAGGTTAGATTATACTAGCTGTTGCCTGCGGCGTCGCCCGCGTTAGCAAAGAAAAAGTCCTTTCTTTTTTAAATATGGATACATTATGTTGCATATATGTTACTTCTAGTACCTCCCAGAATATGTGTACAAAGTTTCATGATGATCGGTTAAGTTAAGAGTAGTTTTCGCATGAAAGCGTTACAAAAAATCCTACTTTCACATTTATAATATTAGTATGATAGTTAGGCACATTCATGGCCTAAAAGCTAGATTTCTCAAAGTACTTTATATGTTTGATTTTTCTCTTCAAGAATTGGATGTCTTTTGAAGATTTATTTTTCATTATCTGAAAAATAATTTACGCAATAAAGTTAAGAACACGAGTTCAAAATTGAAATAAAACAACATTTAGGGCATGCTTACTGACCTGAATTAGCCTAGATGTGACTGCATCTTAGCGTTCATACAGAGCTAGAATCACAGTCGGCTTTTGAGCTAAAACTAAGAACTCTTATATGTGACTAAAGTTCTGAATGAAACGTCTTTTCATAAAGCTTACTATTTTTTCCCATGCGTAATTTCTTTTTGGTTTGGTTTAATATTTAACACAATAACAGCCTTTAATTACAATAATTATAGTGGATGGGAACAAGACTTTGATGATTCATCTATTCATCACATCTAAATTATTGGCATTGACGGATTCAAAAAATCATTTCATCATTATCAACCCTTTTCCATTCACCGCTTGACATAGGTTTTCTTTAATTATCGAACATAATATAACCAGACTACAGCGGTAATGTGTTTTGTATGAAAACAAATTCCGCCAAATTTGTGCTGCGATGCTGCCGGTTCTGCCTCTTATTGGCCGACTAATGGCTATCGATGGATGGCTGGCAGTTAACTATTTATTAACCCTTTAACCGCTTACGTCGGATTTGTACGACAAATATTTTCGGGTCCCTTTCGCTTGCGTCGTATATCTCCGACCGAAAACCACAACTCGTTTAGTGTGATTTTTTATTTATTAAACTGTTTCCCATTAAAACGATATTTATATGTTTCACAGCGCTGGGCGCTGGGGGCACGACAATTGATTTGAAGTCTGGCGGTTAAAGGGTTAAGATTGCTATTACCTATGTTAGTGACAAGTCAGGGAAAATATTTGGATTTTTTTAATCCAGTTATTTGTTCGATGATTACAATCGAACATAAGTCAAAACGTCCGATATCCGCCACATATACAAAAAAAAAAAGATAATTTTTGCCATTTCCATACCAACAAATGAACTTTACATTATGCACCTTAGTAAATTTTAAAAGTATGAATATAAAATGACCAAAGTACTGCAGCAGTTGTCATATTTAATATTATCTGGCTTAGGACCAAAAAAATTTCAAGACTCCAAACCTCTACGGTATAAAGTTCTCACTTGTAAATAATGCAGCTTTTTGAAGGAGCAAGCTCAATTCTGTAAATTTTTAGTACCTGTCAACATCTTGTTACTATCTTCCGTTTTCTTTGGTGTAGTGTGTTACTTGAGTGAACGAAAGGTGACTTTACCTGTCACCTCTTTCTCTACGAAAAATTTAATTGCAGAATAGTTCCAATGAGTTCAACATTCCCTATTATTTCGCATTTGCACCACTTAAAAAATGATTCGATTTTCGATTATAAAAAAAAAAACTATTCGTCTAAACGAATCGTAGCTAGAGCTGAGTATCAAGGAGCAAGCCTAAATCTGTAAAATTTTAGTACTTGGCCACATCTTCCGCTTTTTCTGGTGAAGTGTGTGACTTGAGGGTGGCCTTACCTATCACCTCTGTCTCTATGCAAAATTTAATTGCAGAATAGTTCTAATGAGTTTCAACATTCTTTATTATTTTGCATTTGAACCACTTAAAATAATGATTCGATTTTCGAATATAAAAAAAAAACTATTCGACTAAACGAATCGCAGCTAGAGCCGAGTATCAAGAGGTCCTTGAAATGCCGAACAGTCATTGCATGTAAATGCCACGCTTGGAATAAGAATGACTTAAAGATGAATAGTTTCGATATTGGCATGTTGAATCACAAGTGCACGAGCTTGGTGAGAAACGAATTAAAACGTTTTAACCTTAGATCATTAATATGTCTAGATGGAGTGTCGCCCTACAATGAAAACAAAAAAAAACTGGCCAACATTTTCAAACATGACGTGAATAGTGAGTGATACCAGCTACTACAGTTCTCCCATAATCATCCTTTTAAATCTCGTTACACTTCAACACAAACCTTCATTATAAAAAAACAATAATTCGTAACAATTCATGCGTATTCTATGACAGCGGGACGGATACTAAACACGGAGAAAGCATTTAGAGGCCAACAGGACCCTATTTTTTTGGACGTGTTTTGACGTAGAAACGCTAGGTGTGTTCTTCATGTCATAATCGCTGACGTGTCACCTGATGGTAAGTGGTTGACGTCACCCATTAATAAATTAGTTTACCTAGATCTAGTCCAGGTAACTCATTTATGTGTTGATCCCATAGTCATTAAATATGACGTAGATGAAAAATAATTGATTACAATAGGGCTATTCTGTAAGGTCGTGTAACGTGTTCGAATCTCGAAAGCGGAATCCGCGGTGATATGACAAATTTGACGAATTCGTATTCTTTAAAACTCGACTCTCTATCTATAGCAATATTGACATGTTTATTGATGGATTGATTGATTGAATGTTTGCAAGTATGGGTGTTTGTTACTCTTTCACGTAAAAACTACTGAATGGATTTTAATGAAACTTTACAATAGTGTAGCTTATACATCAGAACAACACATAGGCTATAATTTATCCTCGTACTCTCACCGGAACGGGAAGTACGGAGGTGAAACCGCGGGGAGCTACTAGTAATATTATAAATGCGAAAGTGGGCATGTTTGTTACGCTTTCACGCGAAAACTACACAACCGATCATCATAAAACTTTGTACAAATATTCTCGGAGATACTAGGAGTAACAACATAAGAAGCATTAAAAAAATGAAATATGTTTTGCTAATGCGGGTGAAGCCGCGGGCGGAACAGTTAGTAGATAATCAAATACCTATCCAGATTTTTGAGCAAATGGTTTTATTACGTACCAAACCAGACATTCGACCGTATATTATTTCTTAAAATACAGAATCTATTATGCGACCTAATAATCTTGGTAATATAATATTATAAAAGCAAAAGTTTGTAAATTCGGTTATTCGTTGCTCGTTCACAACAAAAGACTGAACTGTCTTGGCTAAAGGTTGGAATAGTGATTGGCATATACCTTGGATTATAATAAAGAATACATTTTATCCCGAAAAAAAAGATCCTACGGGAATTAAAGCTTAATAAGCTTATATAGCCGTAATATTTTGCTACAATATTTTTGTTTCGGTCGTGCTAGACGTCAAAAATTTAAGTGTAATTATCTAACCTATTGTCTTTAATACTATTGAAATTACTATAAAAACACTAAATACTTATTGTAATACGTAAAAGTTCGCAAAGCTATAGTAATAACTAGTAAATTCAAGTTCTATTTTCAAATTATTTAAATACTTAGTTGATCTTCAATTTTTATTTTAAATTCATAACCTTAAGTATTCGTAAATTTATAACAATAATAATATATTTTTCTTTATTTGCAAGACTATTATTATTATTATTTATTAATAATTGTCAATTGAAATGTCAAAAACAATGCATCTGTTAAAACGCACGATAATTATATTACATAGTTATTGGTACAGTTATTTGGTATATACCCCTAAGTATTTTTCTCGTTTTTCTTAGGGGGTCCTGCATCTCAAACGAGTTTTTTTATTAATATTACTACTTATTGACTACTTATGTTTTGAATTATTTCAAGTGTACAAGTTGTACATAGTCGTAATAAAGATATTTTTGATTTGATTTAATTTGATAGAGATGCATTACAATCACGCTTGGAAACACTATTTGTCTGTTTTCTTTTTTTTTTAATTTATTCTAGCAAGGGCAAAAGCTATCAGTCCCATAATATATAAAAAATATTTGTCCAATGTTTTTATAAAGTACCAAATCGACCGTGTCAAATAATTATTTGTTACCGAAATGTAAATTTGGTATATTTGTTTTGGCACTATTAACCATATTAAGTCAAATTACCTATTCATTTTACTCCTGTAAGCTCGTTAATTAATGCTATAATAAATATCAATGTTACAAACATTTTAGGATCTTTATCCCTTACACAGAGGGCTATAATTGTGAATACTACATTTTACATTTTGCGAACTTGAAATTTTTGTGTGGAATATTACCACGCGCCTTCGTAGTAAAACTAATTCTATTGCCGTGATTGCGAACAGAATTACGCTGTAATTTTAATTGCTTATTTATTTGTTACTAGGAGCGCCCCGCGGATTCACCCACGTATTATTATTCTGATGTATAAGCTATATTATTGTAAAGTAGAGAGAGTAACAAGTTCAAATATGTCAATATTTGAAATTGTAAAATAATATGTTCCGGTAAAATCCAGTGGTAATTAAAATTGAATAGACCCAATGGGAGAGGGGTAGCGTTCCTTTTTTACAATATTTTTATAACTTGTAAAAAAAAAATATTTTAGTTGCGTCACTGAAAGAAAAAGAATATTGCTTATTCATTTACCTTCCCAATTCTAATAACACGCTCAACTAACTTACCTAATTGCACTATCAAATGCGTGAAGGGCTTTTTGTTAAACATCTTTTACTTAGGTATTTTTCGTCTACTATTGTATTAGGCCTTTTACAATGAACACCGAGATTAAGGAACTATTTTTTTTACTATTATCATCCAATGATGATGATTATGTTCATGGGAATTGGCCACTTCCAATAAACCCTAAGATAGAACGGGCATACTTCTCAAAAATCATTAGTAATGTTTTTATTCACGTCAAGTTGCTTCATCATCATCAGCCTTTATCCGTTAAGTTGCTTACCTACTGAAATATGTTACTTATTTACGCAAAAACTACTGAATGAATTTTAATGAAACGTTATTATGTCGCTCATCATATGCTATCTATCCCTCTACTCCTACGGCGACGTAAATTTTACGAGTGAAACCGCGGGTGTTGCTAGTCTACAATAATCGTAAGAAGGTTATGTCAGATTAGTATGTTTTTATTAATGTGATAAAATTTTTTCAATAACAAACATTCTAAATGGTTTTCCATCTAGTCGTTCATTGAAATGGGCCTATATTCAACGGAGGATGGATAAACAATGACGGTAATAAAACTTAAAACAAAAAAAATATTTTATAAATTTGTGACTGCTTATATATCTTCAGTCCCTAGAGGACACTGGTGTGTCATTTAAATCTGGAATATTTTGTGACGTCAACAACCACACCAATTTATAAATAGCTATGCTCCATTTTTAAACGAATTCAAAAAAGAAAGAGGTATCTCAATTCGATCGTATACTTGCGTATATATGCCCTTTTCACGTTTATGTTTTTGGTGGGATAATAAATACGTATTTTCTGTTCTAGAGGGTAAAAATAGTCAGGTCTGGACTCCTCCTTTAGTGTTGTGTACGTGAGTGCCTCTGTGTTCTTACGACGTGCCTCGCATGAGTAATGCCTTCGCTTCCGTTCCTTTTTATACGGGGTCCAGTGGGGGTCTAAACTAGGTTTTATTAGTTTAAAATTCTCTATATTACATCTTAATTTTAAAATAAGAATAGATTGAAACGTGTCAAATAATTAATTCTAGTAAACTGGTAAGAATATGTCTGTGCCAGGAACGCAAAAAAGTAATTAAGTAACATCGTTTATTAGGTAAAAAAAAGGTTTCTTGCCAGAGAGTTTAGCTTTACTTGGACAGATTAGCTCTAGGACTCCATCATGGTTTAGACCTTGTCACCCTTATTATGTCGGGGGATGAAAAATAGACGTTGGCCGATTCTCAGTCCTACCCGATGTGCACACAAAATTTTATAAAAATCGGTTAAGCCGTTTCGAGAATATAATATCTATGGACATTTAATTTAATAAATAAAGTGATTATATAATAATGCGAAAGTTAAATCAAGCAACAAGAACTTCTATTCAATAAAAGCACAATCTTATTCCTGTTGCCATTTCTGAAACGTGTTCGCTTTTATGTCCGTGAATGGGTGAGGAAACGGATGAACAGTAACCTGTGTCCACTCACAGATGACTTGTTCCGTCCTTAATTTTTCAGACCATCAGCTGAAGCATTGATGTATAAAACCATCAACGCAATTTTCAGATATGGAAGCGATTTGTGATGCCCTAAGCCTGGAAAACGATCTTCGTGCAGTTGTTTGTCCGTGTTAAAGACAAGGGATCGGTCATCCTGGTATTTATTGAAGGAGGCCTATGTTCAGCAGTGGACGGATAAAGGCTGAATATAATCATGATAATGTTGAAGCACAGAGCCGCTTTGGGCGTCTTCAAGCCATCATAAAAAGCCCTAACAGTACCCCGCTTGCCCTATCTTATACCTAAGGTCAAATATTTAATTCCTTCATTTTGCATTTCTCTGCTGGGCAGTTCATCAGTGGGAGGAATCCGCTGTAACCTTCAACTATCTTCTTCAACTTTCTTTTACTTATGATACTTATTACTTCTGTAAATTCTGCTTGTCTTTCGGTAAAAGGCTCAGGAAGTGTAATAATAATTGGCACTAAGACTAATCAAATGAAATACGTTAAAAAAAAACAGTCAATAAAAAGTAAGAAGCTAAAAAACTTGTTTGAGATGCAGATTCCCCAAAGAAAAACGAGGAATAAACTCAGGAGTTGCTCTTTTGTCATATTAATAAAATAAGAATATAATTTATATTTGATACATTACGTAAAATTTTAAGAGTAAATGTTTTATTTCCAAGGGGTGGTATCTTCAATGAACATCTTATGACTTACTAAGACGACGTATGTTTTGCCTATGTAAGTCTCGAACTCGGTTTTATCCAAGGCATTACCATCAGGCACTTATGTCAGTCATGAATTACCTAGGTTTAATGTACACCAACCATTCGATTTCCCTATTTCTTCGCATAAGCATGGGCGAGGTCATAACTATGCAAAGTCAAACTATGTATGCATGGCACGAGACTTACGTAGTTCGTAATTAAAATAGACAACTAACTGCCTTAGAATATCGAGAACTATACGAAGGGACATTGACCTTTATACGTATGGCAGAAGTCATTTAGGCTATCGGCAACATATTTGACAGATACTTGACAGATACTCCATACTCTATCGGTCAAATATGTTGCCGATAGCCTATTCGGAACTTATCTGGAGATTGTGAAACAGGCCCTAAGTATAGATAATTATAAGTATCATCATCATTATCATCAGCCTTTATAATTAGTATACAAAGAAATAATTTTGAGGATACCCCACATTCGGGGTATCGCTCATAAACATGTAAATTACTTTTGACGAAAGGCAACACCTAATCCATTTCTCATTCTTCTCAAGGGCAGATATAACATTTATAAACTTTTTACATATTATTTATTTGCAATATCACTTCATCATCATCATCATCATCATCATCATCAAAAGCTTTATCCGTCCACTGCTGAACATAGGCCTCCCTCCATGAACACCAAGACGACCGACCCTTTGCTACTCGCATTCAACGCGGACCTGCCACTGCACGTAGATCGTCTTCCCCTCTGGTTAATGGTCGACCAACACTTCGTCTACCTAAACGCGGCCTCCACTCTTGACGTGACATTGTTACGTCTCATTTTTTTTATTTATTTGGAATTTGAATAATATGAAATAGTGTGAGAAAAGCACGACACGTTCTACGCTGTACTCAGTAATTGTTAGAGATTGTGTGAGGGCCTGTAACACAGATTCTCAATCTAGTACGGACTCCAGTCTCTCACAAAGGTTGACTACTAAGTGTGTGTAATTCCATGATTGTACTTTAAAATTATTGTAAACCTTTGTGAAAGAAAAGAAATAAATTATTATTATTATTTAAGTCACATTTGCATGTCGCTAACGCGAACCTATACAATTTTCCTATCAAAACGAGCTCATCGCAGCTTGCTTATCACTTCAAATATATTTAATACTCAGCAATACATGTTATGTGTTGTTACTTACAATACTAAACTTACTACTCAAAAACAATACATAGTTAGTTTTATTGAAATGTTAGTAGATCAGTCCAGAGTAAGAGACATTTTAATGGAGTATCACATTTGTCCGGAAATATAGCAATACTAATGTTTGTTTGTTTGGACATGCTCATCTCCGGAACGGAGATATATTTATTTTCCTTTATTTCCGGAAATATTCAGAAAGTTATAATATACGATTACGCTTATGGCTATATATTTTTGGGGTGACAATAATTTCTAGTACTTGGAGAATAATTTATTGATTTATAAAAATCTTCCTGTTTGTAAAAAATAGTTTTTATATAATAAAATATTTAATATATATTATTATGTGTGTCTACGATACTTACAATATATAACGGCTTTTAAGACTACATCAGATAATGGCCGGACCTAATGGATGCTTAAGTATGTGAGTGTTTAAAATCCTGACCATATCCGTTCTTTAAAAACTAGTCTAGAATCTATAGTATCGTTTGTTATTTATCAGTGTAATGTAATATTTTATGTTAATATAATACAATAAAGCTTTAGAGTTTGTTAAAGAAATGTTTAATAAAGATATTGTGAAATTCAAAGTTTTTTTGCTAAGAATTATTTAAAAGGTTTTTTTTAGACGTTCGTACGAACAAAACCAGGGTAATAGTTACCGTAAAAATAGCCAAGTATTATCCATGTGAAATACTGTTGAATTCCTTCAAAATTATTTAGCATCTAATTTGTAATCGAAACTTCAATTATTAATTAATTACTAATAATTATAATATGTAATTGAGTCACTACATAACTTCCATAACAAGAATACCTGTTACACTTAAATCTGTAATTTTCTTTCTTATAAAAAACCTTTACCCCCCTCTCTCTCTCTCGTCTTTATTTCTCTTTCTCTCCCGCATTCCACTCAAATCCCGATTGTCACTAAACAAATATCCCAAATGCAATATTTCCAATTCTCTTGGCGGGAAGTTGAAAAATCCAATATGAACGGGGCCTTAAGCAAAGCGTACCCTTGTAATCCATTTAGCTTCCTTGCGGCACGAGAGGAACGTTTTGTCAAACGTCCCAACACTTTCGTCCAAATTCGTCCCTTAAACACTTAACGTAAATATTGTTAAATGCCCTCCATTAAGGATAAGTGTCTTTTTAGCTTTGTCATCAAGCATGTTTATTATTAAAATTATTTTATTGTAAATTTGTAGACTCACTGCTTGAAACCCTCTGTGTCACTGTGTTGTTGAATAAATGCTTATAGTTTTAATACAGTAATACATCTAAGGCGCGACTCCGCCGCGGCGCACAGAGAGGTTATGCATGTAAGATGAGGATTTATAATTTTTGGCAGTGTACATTTTCCTATTATAGGCAAAGTAGGTTAAATTCATTAATGAATTTTCAGTGTATTATTATTCACAAACATGATGAGTAAAAATTTCTCCAATACATTTTAATATTAAAGATTCCATGTTCTTCAAACGGACGCGTTCTCTATTATATAATATAACGATATAATATAACTGTTTTTTTAGTCATTCCGAAACTATACGAATTCATACTTTAAATTTAGAAAACCTATTACTACAATAGTGATGCAACTTATTTAGCGAATTGTGATAAATCATGTTATTTGTTTGCGTTTGCCTAGTTTCTTACCGGTTTTCGCTGGCAAGGCAGACAAGGCAGGCAATGTTTGTTACACCGAGACTTGATAGATCATACTCATAATATCAGAAATGCTGGTAATGCACCATTTATCCTCGGATGTAGCGGGTGTCTGATCAAATCAAGCATAAAAAATCATTTTTTCTTGTTATATTTATGGGCTAATTTAAACCATATTAAGGGTCTGTTTCACAATGTACTAGTAAAGTACCCTATAGCTATATGACACATAAATTAACTGACAAATAAATCTTCTAGTTAGTCTTGATTGGGTTTCACCATCATCTTCCCTGTAAATTTATTTGGCAGATCCCTATTTGGCACTTACTGGTTAGTAGGCTTGGCAACCTCGCATTTCATAGTTCCATTTTACGATAAATATGTTTTAGAAAAACATTCCATGTTGTAAATATACATGAAAATGTGTTTTTATAATTTTAATGTATTTATCATACCATCTTTATACCTTTTATTTACATAGACATTGTATATAATGTTAGCCCTTAATTATTAAACGTTCAAAACACAATTTAAATTATTTTGTATATTACTGTTACCGGAATGTCAAATTGTCAAATGTCGTGTAGCTGTCAACCGCGTATATATCTGTCAACTAATTTATGTGGCAGATAAATTTGCTAATGGCCAGTTGATCCGACCTATAGTTAACAGGGAACTTTATTAGCCAAATATTGCTTATTTGTCATTTGTGAAACAAAAACGTTGTAGTTATGTGGTAAATATGTTGCAAATAGCTTAATTGGAACTTTATTAGGACATTGTGAAACAGACCCTAAGAGTACTGAAAGTGGATTTATAATATAATAGAATTTATTTTATATTTTTTTGACTATTTTAGTGAAGCCTAAGTTTTATAATTAAAATTAATCAAGAAACAAATACGGTAGATTTAATTGTAACTCAAGGTCTCTAGTAATTTTTAATTTACTATACAATACATTTTCGTCTGTTCATTCACTTTACAAAGCTCCAATAAAGAACATAATTTAATTTGATTTTTCTCTGTTTCAGGTAACTTTTAAAGAGTCAACTTCTTGAAGATAAGTCGAGCGTATAAGGGCTTTTCGAATACTTTTATATTTTAGGGTTTTGTGATAGATAAAATGGCAGAGCTTTCTAATCGGTAATCTATAAATAGGTAAGATCTTATAGATCTTGATGAGAACATGAGACGTGACATCATAGATCTGTGCCAGTTACACCGCTTCTTCTGTACCTCCTTCTGAAAACACAAAAGAGAGGCTTCATAGGCTTACTGGTAAAAGAAAGCATTGTAAGGAAAACCGCATGCCCGATGAGAAAGGTCTTTGAAGGTGTGTAAAGCACCAACCCGCATTGGGCCAGCGCCTCGGTGAACTATGGCCCATTAGCTATCTTGCTGCTCTTTGATTTTGAAGAGGAGACCCGTGCCGAGAAGGTTATATTTATAAGGTTTGCCAGAGACGTATTTATTTGGTTGCTAATTTTGACGTAACAACGTCTGATAACTCGATATTACGGGCAGCATGTACGAAAAAGATGACGTCATGTCGCGTTCCGCATGCGAGAGCATGACACAAACGAGAGAAAGGCATGATCGGCTTGAGCGATCGGCTCAGTTCGGTTCGTGCTGCATGTAATGTTTGACGTTATCACGTCAAACTACCGTCCGTAAAATGACTTTACAGACAACCATTTTTTTTAATAACATTTGCTATGCGAATAAGTCGTCCTAATAGAAGCATTAAGTAATTGCTATAGAGTTTGCCTTCAACACCTAGAATTCTTATCGAAGTTATAGACACAAATCTTTATTATTTTGGCGTGGATTTTTCTAATGTAACACCGCGTGAGGATTATGGCTTACGATATTAAGTGGAACAAAACTCAGAGGTGAAGGGTTCTTATAATATATCAATAAGTTCAAGAGTGAATTCGTTTGGGTAGGCGAAGTGTTGATCGGCCAGTAACCAAGTTGGAAGATGAACTTTGACTAGTGGCCAGTCCGTGTTGGATGTGAGTGGCAAGGGATCGGTCGTCTTGGAGTACATTGAGGGAGGTCTATGTTCAGCAGGGGACGGATAAAGGCTGATGATGGTGATGATGTATCAATACGCGCTTGGACGAGGTGTTTTACTTAACTAAAGAAGAAGAAACAAATAATTAAGTAACGACTATTTCAATAGTCGTTACTTAATTGATTGATTGGTAACATTTGCCTCTTCACAAAATCTTTTGTTCTTATCAAATAGGTTACCTCACCTTTTCCTCACGGGTGTATTTGGATGGAATTATTAACGAGTTTGGGATCATAGTCAATCGATTCATATTCACTCTTCGCTCGAAAACACCATAACTTCCTGTTGGCAACTAATGTCGAAATTATTCAATAAGATTTCCATAGAACGTTTGAGAAGGATCGCTTCGAATATTGAATATTAATTGTATAAATCGTTGCGGAGCCACTGAATGGTATATTTACTGAGAGTGGATCAATAACGCTGTCAAAAGTGAAAAAAGAAATGTATAGTTTTATGACAGCACGGAAAAAGTGAAACTTTTTTCACGTTATAGACTTTAAACAAAAAAAAATATAGCGTGGAGCAGTAGCGCAAATAAGTCTAAGCGCTACACGGTCAGCTGATGAGAACTATAGGCGCCGTTAAATTGACCTCTGGCTAGCTGCTCTGTCAAGTGCCTTACACTTTCTCCGTACTCCGCGGCCGACCGTCACGCGACATGCAACATACAGACGGAATAGTTTGAAACGAGGTAATAAAAGTTTCAGTTAAAAAATAAATTTAAAAAATGCTATTTATGCAGGTTCCTGGCATAAATAGCATTTTTTAAAATTTTTTTTTTTTTATATAGTTTTTAATATATATATAGTTTTAATTTATATAGTTTTTAAAGAAAATTAAGAAACAATTTCAACCCTCTAGCGTGTCATTGTCTCTGTTTCATGTCATAAGAAGGCAACAGAGCAGTCGCCGTGCGGCCATATGCGTTGTCCTCATTTTACCTATCCCTTCTTTAGGCCACCAAAAACTCACAAACCGCGTAAAGTGAGATCATAGCTGTCATTTTACGCGGGTGTTATATGAGCGAGAGGTACCATCCCCGTCTGTGACATATCGTTTGCCTAGATCTCAAGGTTTTACCTAATACGTAATCTACATAAATGTCAGCTCATAAAAATATCCAATGAATAGCCCTTGGCAAGATTGAAACATTCGTGAAATGTCCACAAAATATATCTCAAAATAATCGATACTAAGATCTAGATTTTAAATTCTGATATATTGTCCATTTCAGATCACAATGAAAGTTATTCGTATTTTTATAATATAATGTAAATAAAGTTTTTTTTATTTTATGTTCCTAAGCTTTAAAGTCCTCGTGAACACAATGGAACATTATAATACGATTTATTTTATATAAAACATCTTTAAAATATAAGCAAAAAATATAGAAAATATAAGCAAAAAATATAGAAACGAAATAATTCAATTTTACAATACTTATCTAAAACATTACCAAAACATTTACTGAAGAAACCAAAGTTGAAAGGTCAAAAACTTTGTTTTAGTAATAAAAGAAAAACAAACAAAGTAATAACTTTTATAAAACGTTGTATTTCTAGGTATCTATCATCATCGTCGTCATCATCATCATCATCGTTATCATCATCCTTTATCCGTCCACTGCTGAACATAGGCCTCCCTTAATGAACACCAAGATGGCCGATCCCTTGCTACTCGCAACCAACACGGTATCTAAGAGAATCAGAAATTCTGGTATGAAATGGTGATGACTAATGAGCAAAAAATGATTTGTCATCTTAGTTTTTATTTGACTGTTTCAAAGTGTCAAAGTTCATCAGAACTTATACTTAAAATATAATAAACTTAAGTCATTGAAAAATTCTACTGTTAAATAAATTCTCTAAGAACCTCTCGCATTCAACATAAATTCGGTTTACGGGAGCTCCAGGCGAAGTTTAATCAACCCAGTTACCCGCATGGTCTTCTGTATTGGCCAACGAAAGACACATAATAATATATTCCCCCAAAATGTACGTAATATTCAAATTTCGATACATCATTGTAAATATACAGATTATAATGAAACAACTTTTACGGATTTATTTAGTTTTTTATGAGCCCGACGTTTCTTTAAGAACACCGATACCAACCAAGGATGATTCGTGAGGCTATTGAAATTAAAAAGCATCCTAATTTCAATAGAGACTATGGCTGGCCACTACCACCTGCTTGGGATCCTAAATAAAATCTAAATCCAAGAATAATATGTCACAGACTAAAGATTCAATTAGCTTCTGTATAGATAGGACTAAATAAAATATTGTTGTATCACCTACCGTGTTGTAGTTTCGAATAACTTTGTAACAGTAGGACAGCTGACACCTCAGTTCTCCCGTCGGGCTCATAAAAAAACTAAATAAACCGCCATAAAATCTGTAAAAGTTGTTTCATTATAATGAGTGAAATTCGCGTAAACGTAGGAAAACAGTAATCCTTGCAGTTTTGTTTGTGAATATTTGAACAGCAAAACAGGTGGCCTGAAACTACCCCGTATATTTCAGCTACATGACAGCTAGCGCCTGACGTCATAAATCAGATGACGTCATAGCTGTCAAGTCATAAATCTGACGACATCTTAGCTTTTACATTATAAATATTAACCAATTATCAGCTGAGGGAATGGAAAAGTGGTTTACAGGCTAGGGAATTGCGCATGACTGCGAGAAAACTGCTTTTTTCTGACGTGAAAAAGCTTCGCTGTGCTTATAAAAGGGCAATAGAAGTAGTAGACTAGGCTTAGCAAGCTATGAAAAATATGCTGTACCGTGTGCTTGTCTGTCAGGTGTCTTTTTTTGTGATACTTAAAACTTTTTCCGGAAAGGATTGACTTTTTTTTATTTTATTGAGAATTACAGTTATAGTTACATATTTTTAGTTTTTGAAGTTTATTTTTTTCTGTGTTTTTTTTTTGATAATTGTTTGTATTTATAACAGTTTAATTTAAACAGTGTATTTAATATGGATTTAATAAATGCATATCTCATAGCATAATTTCGGGTGAATGAAGCGTAATTTTATAATATAGCAATTATAGAAGATGAAACCCCTTTAAAATACAAATATGATAGTAAAAGATAAGTTTTGAAACAACTTTTCATTAGTTTATTTAAAGCCAATTGGTTCATTTCAAAGAACGTTCTAAATACAGAAAAAATGAATAAGCTCTGACATAAAAAACTCTCGCTAGTACCAAATAAATTTTCTCGTGATCTGATAAGCATTGATAGATTTTTTCAAGAAATTGTCATAAAAAATATATCTTAGAAACTACTCCCATCCACTTTGAAACATTACTGTCCTACTGTATTTCAATATGTACTGAATAGAATTTTGATTTTTTTGTCATAAAGAGGTTGACAATTATGTGCAATGATTTCTTTACAAACAAACATACTTAATATATATAAACTAAGAAATATTTTCGTTATTAAAATCCATCTCTATATGCAGTATGATATAAACATAGTGCAAATAAAGCTTCATCTCAACTTAAGTGGGTTTAGTCGCTAAAAGCATTTATAAACGCTATTTATAATTTTTCCTCATCAAAGAGAATCGTTTATGAGCTTATCTTTTATTTTATCTCAAAGATATTAGTTTCATAAATTTCTCGATTTACTGGCCTTATATAAAATAATAATAATTTGTTTTTGTGAAAGAGCAACCGTTTGGGAAAGCAACCCGGCAAGAGACCGGTCGTCTTGGCGTTCATTGAGGTAGGCCTATGTTCAGGAGTCGGATTGATGATGATGATGATTGATGAAGTTACTTAAATATCTTTGTGATAAATTAGTTGTAATATAAGTCTGTATTTGACCTATTCGAGATTGATTCGTCGAGGATTTTATCCCAAATATTATTCCTATCCCAAATGGTCAGCCCCGGGTCTAGATTACGAAAAGTTTATTGATAGCCAATCCCGTTGATAAACGCGGGTCAGGATGATGAAGCTTTTTAGTCTTCGCCCTTAATCCAATGTAAGTTATGCTGAGGGTTTAAAAAATACGCGTCATGAAAAGTTTGCATTTTTTAAAATTCCCTTTTGAGAAAAAAATTGTCGGAAGAATAAATGACATCAGTTATTGAGAAAATAAATTAACTACATATTTCAATGTTTATTTTCTATCGAACACTCAAATAATTAAATATATACTTATTTGTGTGTTGCCTTACATATTTTTGAAATCTTGTATCATTACTATACGATCTTCCGTGCAGCGAAGCTTTATCATTACGAGTGTCTAATCACTAATACTCTCTCATTCTACATAGAAAATTAATCTTGATTTATTACAGCATTGAAAACACACAGTGTTATGAAACACAACCGTGACTAGTAGAACTTAATTACGATTACAGGCTTTTAATTTAAGACGAGGCCCGAAAATAATTTCCACACTCGTTCCTCCTTTTTACATAGTGTCGGTGAGATAGCTCAATTTAAACAAAAAAGACGAATGACTATTACACAAATGCATATGCCGCATAAGCGGGGTAAATCTATACTAGTATTATAAATAGGAAAGCTTTGATTGTTTGTTTGTATTGAATAGGCTCCGAAACTACTTAATCGATTTGAAAAATTCTTTCACTGCTCTAAAGCTTCACTATCATCGGTGAACAAAGATTATATTAAATTTTTATTACGCAGGCGAAGCTGCGTGCAGCAGCTAGTATAAAATAAAGTGCACAAGTAAATAAGATATTATTTCCCGATTTGTTAAATAAGTAGCATTACTATCGTTTCTGAAAATATCGAAGTATAATCATAGTATTTGTAGTTCCAGATTAAACACCAAAAAAGGACAGTTCTTTGGAATTCAAATCTACCACGAAATTTTTGTTAATCGTGTTTTCTACCCCACTTCGTTAGAATATACTATGATAAAAATAACATACAAAAATTACATTCACGTAGTTACCTAACTTTGTTTACAATAGTCAAAGGTACACAGTCAACAGGTCTCAACGTTTCGAATGACTCCTAATGGTCCGGGAGCCAGGTGAAAATTTGGTCAGTCATTTCCTCCCGCGAGATACTTCGTGAGACGTATCAGAGAACAGTATTCTCGAACATGAAAATTTTTTTTCACTTTCAGTGGAGTGGTTTATATGGATGATATATTAAGCTATCATCCACGTAAACCACTCCACCAAAAGTGAAAAAAAAAATTCATGTTCTATTCACCAGCTGACGTACAATTGATTATTATTTTTTCGTTAAGATATTGGGCTAACTACAATTTAACAAATATTTCAGCTGAGAGGAAATTACTGATTTGTTTTTTCTACATGATTGGGAGGCTCCCATCCCTCATCCTCCCAACCGAGAGCCAGCTGACACGAGGCTTTATAATACTGTTCTCTGATACGTCTCACAAAGTATCTCGCGGGAGGAAGTTGGTCATGAAGACCTGTTACTGGCTCCCGGGCTATAATAGATATGGTATTCAGACAGTCTCACAGATACTAAGTTTCTGAATATCACAAAAGACTATAGGACCAAATTGCAAGGACCTGATTAGATGAGGTGATATACCAATCGGCTTTGTGAAGACCAACTTTCAACATCATTGAGCTGGGTAAATTAATTATAATAGTATATTAGTGAGATCAAAGCCCTACACGTTGGGAACGTGGCTGAGTATTAATTGCAGGTGAGACGGTCTTGGTGCAATCGCTTTGATGATTTACAACCAAATGGAACTGTTAATTAAAATGTACGTCTGCTCAGTGAAAGGACTTGTCAGTGGTTTCAATTTCATGAGTGTACAAGTTTGGTTTATTGGAAAGAAATCTAAATGAAGACTGAGTTAAAGTACATGCCGAATTAAAAAAAAATGGCAGCAATATTTCACGATCATAACCATCAGGATCTACTTTCCTATATTCAATAATAGAAGGTATTATTGAATATAGGCCTTCCCTAATGAACGCCAAGACGCCCTTGCCACTCGCATCCAACAAGGACTGGCCACACTAAGTTCAATGGGCTGGCATTAGAATCAGATGTAGCTGCAGTATAGCTGCAGTACCGCCAATGTGAATTCAACATCATCTGAGATTGCCAATCCGTCTGCTCGGCGTGGTACATGAGCAATATGAATTCAAGATTTAGGTGGTTAAAATGATAAAAACTAAAAAAAGCTAAATTTAATTACACAAAATAAATGATTAGCCTCTGTTATTTTTTTGTTAGTATCAATCAATGTGGATGCGAGAGGAAGCGCTCTTGGCGTTTATATACAGAGGCCTTTAATCCAGCAGAAGACAGAAAAAATCAAGACAAAGAAAGCGTGATCGCTCATTCATTCGAGGATAGAGATAATATAGTTAATTATCTAATAAATAAACGCTTATCGTTTTATGTCACTCATTTTGGAACAGGGGCGACGGTGAGCACTTACAAATAATGCTCGTCTGTCTGTTTCACTTTCTAAAATGAAAATAATTATATATCTAAAACACCCACAAAATCTATGTAGATACAAAACATTTCATATGAATCAGTCGTCTTGGCGTTCATTGAGGGAGGCCTATGTTCAGCAGTGGACGGATCTTTATCCGTCCACTGTTGATGATGATGAAATGTGTAGTGTTCAGAAGAATATTCCATGTAGATCGATATGTATTTTTATTCTGAAAATTGTACAAAGTTGTAATTTGAATTTGTGTTGAAAGAATTCTAGATTTTTCTTTTTTTTCTGCTTTGAGCAACTTGGCACAAGAAAATAATAGCAGGTGTTACAAAGCCTCTCACTTTGTTCTTTTACTTCCAAAGAACTTGGAAAGGCAGGTGGCTTTTCATAATTATGATGTATGTAACATGTTACGTAACGGCATAAGATTTTTTGAAGCACACTTAGAAAATGCTTTACTAGATTTCTTTAACTTTTCGTTTAAAATGAATGAAATTTATTCCGATGTATTTTTGTAGAGTATACAATTATTTGTCTTCTATTATGTACCTTTGAGAAACTGTTTATGTTACATTGCTATATATAGCAAATTTAATAAATTCCCTTCAGATAGAGCAAAATTGTTTGTGTGTTTGAACGAGTTTATCGCCGGAAAAATCAGTGGGAGTAGAAAAAAATATTTTTGTATTTGATAACTCAATTATCTATGATGGCTAATTGCTTAAGTGACGTATTTTGCAGCGGAATTATGTGGATGATATTGCAGTAAATACAAGATAACAAATTAACATAATTATGTATAAGGTTTTATTAAATGCTGCATTCCTGATGAGATTGAAAGTCTTTGAAGGTATGTGAAGTTCACCAACCCGCACTGGGCCAGCGCGGTGAACTATTGGCCCATTACCCTCCTTGCCTGATTTCGAGAAGGAGACCCATGCCCAGCAGTGGGACATAAAGAATTGATACTGTACTGTACTGTACTGTTTTATTAAAAGATGTAGTCCGTAATAGTTGAAATTACTTATGCATATTTATAACTATCTCATATAACTTTGATGAAAATCCAAAGCAAATATATTTCGCCTAAAAGCTTATTTCGTATATTTTAGATAAAACTTGGGTGTAGGGGCGACGATATCCCATACAAAATATTCATGACAATCTGACAAGAGATGGATGAATAATTCAGAAGGACCAATATCAAGTAGCTCTACGATTCAATCGGAACTACATTATGTTGCTTATTGCTCTAAAACAACACAGACCACAAACACCATCGTCATTTTATTATCATTATCATCTTCTACTTCTTCATTATCATCACCACCACCAACACCATCATCATCATCATCCTCATTATCATTCATCAATCCACTGTTTACACACGAGAATATAGGAAAAAAAGTGTGTCTACGCGAGCTTTTCTAGTTGTCAAGACTTTTTCGTACTAGACTTAAGATTTGGATATTGAAGTATTTTTGAATGATGTTAAGCAGCTTCAATTCAACTCTGCAAGCGACTGTGTGTGTGTGCTACATCATAACACACTGGTTGTCCACTGCTACACACACCATCTATACAATATTTATATTAATTCCTTCATATTTATTAAGCTGTCTATGCGAACAAGGCGTTCTTAGATAGGAATATAGAAATAAGAGGTGCCTCGACTGGCAGGAATTCGTTCATCATTAAAAATTTCGAACAAATAATAACATAGTTACCACCATGTTTCGTATATCGTAACAATACTTGTCTGGTTGAGTCTAGTCGACCGTAGCGTCCTTGACTCTGAACTAAAACCGGTTTAGAAAGTATAACAGGTCATCAGCACCGTATAGGTACATGTACGTTATATAAGTGTTTCAAATGTCTTCACTTACGATGGTTTGATATGAAATCAAAAGTTTAATTACGTTGTAACATATATTTTATAGATGAAATTATCTACAATATGTGTATATATACACAATTGTAATAATATGTTCGTTTTTATTTAATATATATTTTAATAAGGGATAATTAAATATTATATAAGTACAAATTATTCTTATAAAAATAAATAATAACTAAAATATAATATTATTAAAAGGAGTCCCTTTAGGCAAAGTTCCAAAGATACTGGCAGCGTTCCCCCTTTGTATAACTATCGTTTTTATTTATTTAATAAAGTCCTCTTATAACAAATGCTGCTGTAAAGTATCCGAAACGTCGGGAGTATAAAAATTTCAATAAACCATGATCGTATCGTTTTTTTTTCGAAAGGCCTAAGCTTTTCGGTATATTGTCCATTATACTTAATCGGTATAATAGGTGAGCAGATAGCCTACTTAAATATACGCGTATCGTATATAATCAGAACAATAACACTACTTTAACTAGTTACAACTAATACTACTAACAATTAATCAACAACCGTGTTGGATGCGAGTAGCAAGAGCGTCGTCTTGGCGTTCACTGGGGAAGGCCTATATTCAGTAACAGAAGGGTAAAGGCTGATGATCCTGAAGATTAAGATCGTGAAATCTTGATGACTCAACTCTCGCCAGGTGTACTCCTTTCTTCTTTCCCCCCTCGTCTACTAAAGACATTGACACTCAAATTCAGATTAAGATATAAATTTAAGCTGGAGATTACATAACTTTAATCCAATCCCAATTATGTTTTCGCGGCTATAAATTATACAGCTGTTTCAAACGAGTGAAATTCATCAAAACCGTTCGATG
This sequence comes from Lycaena phlaeas, assembly GCA_905333005.2. Lineage (NCBI taxonomy): Eukaryota > Metazoa > Arthropoda > Insecta > Lepidoptera > Lycaenidae > Lycaena > Lycaena phlaeas. Next base: position 18,128,574 of record HG995168.1, on the reverse strand, counting down.
ATATCTCGTGAATTTTCATTAAAACTTTGATGTTTCATCATCATCATTTTCACTATCACTATTATATTCATCATTATCACTATCATCATCAACATTGTTATTGTCATTATTGATATGCTGTTTTCTTATGTTTCCGCGAATTTCACTCATTATAATGAAACAACTTTTACGGGTTTTACCATGGTTGTTGTAAAGTATCCGAAACGTCAGGCTCATAAAAACCTAAATAAACCGCGATAAAATCCGTAAAAGTTGTCTCATTATAATTATCGATATGATTATCATTATCATTTAAAGCATTATCAGCCCAATTTTATTGCTAGTCTAACTTAAAAAAAATATTGCAACAGTTCTGCTGTTTGCTGATCCAAGTTAGATATGAGCCTTGAAGCTGTCTTGGCGTTCATAGGCGGCTAGACGGCTAGATAATAATGACGATGAAGATGCAAAGAAGGCTTCAAACACACTAAATCCAAAATTATATAGGTATAGGTAGGTAAGTGTAAGTGTGAAAGTGGTAAGGTAATATTTACTAGTAGATAGTTTTCCGGACAGTTGTACCCTAAGGATTACTCGCGAAGGCCACTAAATCCAATCAAACTGACTGTTTTAAGACAAGTTAAGACTGACAGGAACCCTCTTCGTTGAACGCCCATTGTTTTGTGATGCTCGGTCACGAATGATCTTGATTTATGCATACAACTGAAAGCGTAAAATGTACCGAAATGCCTTATAAGAGTGTGTGTGACAAAATGCACCGCAAAAGTAACAAATACAATAAATCGATAACTACGGATAATTTTGGAGTGCCCAAACATCTTTAAAAGTTAAACTTCTCAACAATGAAGATTGATTAGAGGTGTTTTGGTCAAGAGTTTTCTCGAATTTAATTAATTAATGAATAACTTCCGTTTACTAGTCTGATCTTTCGGTTTAACGGTGCAAAGTTACAGAGGATAAAAGCTCTAATTTTTTGTAACGCTACATTCAAAAAAGTATTTCCCGTACCTGGTACCTAGGTTTTTGATACAAATGATGAAAAAGTAAGTAAAAAAATTTTTTTAAACACTATAAAATTAAAGACGCGGTAATACTGTTTCAAACATTATCGACGAATTAATTTCGATTTTTAGGATTCAGATAAGATAATATCTAATCTGAATTCTAAAGCTTTTTATAAGTGATGAAAATTGTTAATTACTTTTACAGAATTTCGACAACCTAAAATACACGTATTTCAATACACAATTTCACTGCTGAATCATTATTAATCCAGGAGTGTGATATTCATCAGGCATTGTATTTCAGGTCTGGGGTAAAATCCATGCGTGATACGTGATCTGCACGCGGTGAATTATCACGTGTTATCATGAATAGCCTCATACAGTCTACTAACGTAACAAAGTAAATTATATAGTACCTGGTTGACCGAGCGTAGCAATACTTTTTATATTAATACATATATTGTAAAGAAGTGTGCGTGAGTGCCATGCTGCTTTGCAGCCTAATTGAGCCGGCACGACCGGGGCTTCTCGCTCACATAATACCGACGTAAAGGGACAGTTATGCTGTCGCGTTTCGTGCGGTTTATGAATTTCCGGTGGCTTATTGGGGTGAAAGGGAACAGGAGGGCAACGCATCTGCATAGCCTTTGGTTGTGTGGATGTTAATGGGCGTCGATAGTCGTAAGGCTACGGCTGTTCGTTTGCCCTCCTATGCTATAAAAAAATAAGATTTTTGACGTGACAATGTCTTATAATTCAATGGAGCCGGCTGCATGCACGAAAAAACATGACTCTTGCGTTACCTCGCTCTGAGGCGTTCCATTTAAGGATTGAAGTACGAGCGACAAAGAGGCACAATCGGTCCATCAGTTATTATTACATAAAACATTTATTTCTTATTATTACATAAAACATTTATTTAATACACATCCACGACCCAGGAACATAGAAACTTTTTTGTTCCCTGGCGAGATTCGAACCCGCTACCTCCGAGCTTAAGCGCCAACGTGCTAACCATTGAGCCAAAGGTCGTCTGTTATTAACTTGTGCATATGTATGTCTAAATTGTCAACTTTATTTTGTAACTTCATTTATTTTAAAACTTAAATGTTTGATTTTGTACCCAGCTATAGTTTTGTGCCGTGTGAGTAAGTGTTTTTTCTACTCTGTTTTATTCTATATTATGTATGTGTTTTTAATATAGTATTATTAATAGTTATAGTAACCCCCAACTCATTAAGACTTCGATACGAAATTCCCAAATTAAAAGTAAAACGTTCAGTTGCCGAGTTTTTCTTTCAATTATCCAATTCCGAAATCTCGGGCACGTGCTCCCAAGTTTCCTCTACTTATTGGTCCAGATTTTGTAACTGTACCGTTTCATTATGGTTTATTGAAAAATATATGATTGCTGCCAATTTGTTTTACTTCGATTGCCAATTATTATTATTATGGCTTCTGTTGTGCCAAATTGAATTTTTCTAGAAAATAAAAGTTACATTTATACCTGTATTCTAAAGTACTATAAGTTGATAGGTTAATAAAAAACTTCGTAAAAAATAGGTTATTAAAAATCATGGCAGAATTAAGAGAAAATAAATTATCATAAAAATAAAATTCGATTTTCTTTAAGAATTCGAGAACAAACAAAATAACAAACAACGCGGGGCACATGACGTTGACAGCTTCATTTCGATAAATTATCTATCGAAAAATAATTCCTTTTATTTGAAAAAGGTATAAAAGTTTCACAATCCTTCGACGATTTACAATCCTTTTTTTTTCTTCCTTCCTTTACGACCATACCAGGGCCTGGGTAGGCGCGCTGCCGTATGTGGGGACTCGCATTTGGGTGCCCTACCCCACTAAAACCGCTGCTTGAGCCTTCAGCCGCTATATTTGAGGGACCCGGATCTGCGCAGGCGACGGGATACCCTCAGCGACAGACTGGTCCCGGCAAGACCTCCACAATAGGGGGACTGCCCGGCTACGACTTGGCAGTCCCCACGACGTCGTGTCTTAAGCTGGGCCCGGGTTCCCATCCCGAGCCCGACACGAGCACAGGGGCTTTATTGAAGGCGCATTAAATAGCGCCTCCGACGGTTTACAATCCTACGGGACATATTGTAGTCTAACTTTGCTTACAACCTTACATTCATGAAGATGTATTATTAGAATGCATCTGGTTAAACACGAAAATTGCTCAAGTAGTTTAATTAATTTTCTATAAACCTTCAATCTTGGTTAAATTACTAGTTAGTGTGACAGAATATTTAAAACGAAGATAGGGTTTAAGTCACATCCGTTTCCATCAAAGGAATCCATAGCGAGGGTTCGCCGTTGTCGGATACGACAAGGAGGACATCTTCATCATCAGATAGGAAAACGATCACGGTGAAATGGGCAGTGTTAACGTTTGTTGAAAGCCGTTTGTGTCCATTAACAAAAATGGCGACGACGATAAAACCAACGCAACATAGTTGAAATGCTTTTAAAAAGTATATAATATTATACGTAGAACAAAGTACGTATCAATTTTCAACTTTGCTTTTGAAACACTTTTAATCGATCCAGCGCTAATTTATCGCTATAGCGCTGAGAATTAATTGACATAATGTACACTCAAAGCGCTAAATACGCTTAGAGAATCGTTGAATATTCTATTATGGCAGATTTATGCCTCGCTAATTATGGAAGCATCCGTCTAGTTCACGGTTTTGGCAGCTAACCTAAGGCTTGTCCGAACTTTGCACAACCGGTTTCAAGAACCATACCCTGGTTGCATATGGTACATATGGTGTTTCCACCTCTCACGCCTAGTCTGAAACCAAATAGCATAACGTCAGCTTCAACATATTAAGTAGACGTAAACGTTTTTATAATAAAGAGCAATACGTAAGAATCAGTAGAAAATAGAATTTTTTGTTATTTTTTTAAATTAAAACTAAACATTATAATAGTAAAGAATCAATTGATATTATCAACCCTGCCGTCGAATATGGACATTGGCCATCAATAAACGCCGAAACGGCTGAACCATCGCCAATGACGTGGTCTAGTACGGAGCTTAGAGGCCGTACCTACCACTGTATTGGCCGTATCAATAATACCCGGACTCTAAATTGTGTAAGCTAAATTCTCCAAAGTATCCCAGAATACCATTCAAAATTTTCCCTAACCAGCTACGTCTGCGAGTAGCAAGGGATCGTCTTGGCGTTCATAGAGGGAGGCATATGTTCAGCAGTGGACGGATAAAGGCTGATGATGATGATGATGATGAGCTACGTCTAATGATGATGAAACTTGTATAGACGTGATATGTACATACACAATATATTACCGTACTTGTAATAAAACAAGTAAAATGTCAAATTATTTTATAATGATATTACAAAAATTCTCTACTCGCTTCGAAGCGCTTAAATATAATTAGATTTCCATTCATAATGGGATATGGAAGGTTGTCAAAATTAAGAAAATGAAAAGCATATTTAAATGTGAATAACGTTGAATTTTAATGTGTTTCATAAGAATAAAGCGCATATACTATATTATAACTATTATTATTATTATTATACAGAGGTAAATTTTGTGAGTTTATTAGGTTGTTGGGATCTCTGGATCTACAGGACGGATTTTGATAATTATTTTATCAATAGAATGCTACGTTATTTGTGAGTAATATGGGTTTTAATTTATCCCCTTAGTCCCACGGGAATGTGAACTGCAGGGGTAGAACCGCAGGGCGCTGCTAATATAATACTATGATGTCAATTTCTAGCTGTTATAGGCTTTTAGTTCTGAGATGAAAACACAAGGCTAACCTGTTTATGCATTCAGTGGAGCAGTTTGATGTCTTTTCAGTTTTTATATCGAGGACAGTACAGGTAGCTTTTGTAACAGGTGACGCTCTGAGATCTTTCTACGATTCTATTACCGCTAGTTTCGGGTGGACGTGTATGGTTATCAGCCACATTATCCATTTGTTAATCTTTCAGTGTATTAATAATATTTGTATCGAGCAACATCATCTTACAAAATTAGAATAAATGTAAATTCATATTCACAAACACCTTATAATTTACATTAATTTCGAATCGTCGTAAAGAAAAGCAATTTCCTTCAGAGGCATCTGTTATCTAAGCTGTTATCTGTATATTATCTGTGCTCACCTGTCACGGTGACGCTTAAGAATCCATTACAGCCGGTTCTTGTCAAATAATCAAGATTTATCACCGGAATATATTATATTAGTGTTTTTTGGATTCTGTACATAAATGAGGAATTTTTTTTTGTTTAATTTCAAATGTGGAGATCGACAAGCCTGATTGTGAGTCAATATTTGCAACTATACCTAACTAACATATTTTTGAACCGAAACTTCTTTAGAATAGTTACGAAATAGTAAGTCCAAGAGAGAGAGAGAGAGAGAAAGACAAACACCTTAATGTATAGGCGAGTTCAGCCGGCGAGAGAATGAGATAGAACATATTAGACGTCTGGGGGCTCAAGTAGATGTAGCCATCTAGCGGCAAGAAGCTAAAGCTGGTGCACTATTGAAATAAATATAATATAATATAAAAGTAGTAACTGTCGGTAGCAGTTCAGGTAGGATACGTTAGAAAAAAATCTTTTTTCAATTTTAAATAAGTACTTTTATTCAGGGAATTTTTAGGAGTTTCACTTCTACCGTGTGTGACTTGCACACACATACACTTTTTTATGTAAGTATATAGGCAAACTGGCAGACGTACCACCTGAAGGTAATAAATGGTTGACGTCAATGGTCACCACCGTCAGTAGCACCGTCACAGAGATTACCAATTCTATGACATAAATTATAAAATAATAACTCTCGGTGCCATAATCACAGCACCTGTCCTACCCTCTTGACGTCCTGCCCATCTTTCACAAACAGTTTCAAAATTAAAAAGCAGAGTAGAACTAACATTTGGAACTTCACCCACGTAGATTTTGATTTATTCCATGATATACGGCTCATGCTGGAGTCCCTGAGGGCTAAAAGTTTTATGATCAATGTTTGTTGTCTCTGAATTGAGATAGTGAATTAATAATGTCCCTATATTATTACTATATTGTGCGCGACGATGGTCCAGTGGCAATGGGCTGGTCACGCACTCAGAAGAACGGATGGCCGATGGGCCATTAAGGTTCAAGAGTGGAGGCCGCGTTTAGGTAGACCAAATGTTGGTCGGCCATTAACCAGATGGGAAGACGATCTCCGTGCAGTGGCAGGTCCGCGTTAGATGCGAGTAGCAAGGGATCGGTCGTCTTGGCGTTCATTGAGGGAGGCCTATGTTCAGCAGTGGACGGATAAAGGCTGATGATGATGATGATGGTTCAGTGGTGGGTGGACTCGGCTTCTTACGCGAGAGGTTCCGGGTTCGATACTGCCCCCCGTGTGTGCCTTGAAATAGGTTTTTCTAAATTTCTAAGTGCACCCCAAACACGAGACCATCGTTCGCTCAACGGTGAAGGAAAACTTCGTGAAACCTGCACGCCTGATGAGATTGAAAATCTTTGAGGGTATGTGAAGTTCACCAACCCGCATTGGGCCAGCGCATCGGTGAACTATGGCCAATTACCTCCTGATGCCTCCATATTTACTTGTTTTAATTGGTTAGTTTTAATTCTCATAAGATACAAAATATTTTCATACTCATGTATTAAGTCTTTTTACTCGGAACCAAATAATTTTGATCTTGTGAAACTTGTGAAGCGCGTAGAACAGTTCTTCCATCTATTTAATTATGCTTTCGACATTTAAAGAATCCATAATTATTTTTATGAGTCCTTGTGGCAGTGTAATTGTGATGGCTCCTGGGTTATGGGCTAGTATAAATTTTATGTCTTTCCAGGGATTTTAAATAAGTGTCTAGAGATAGTATTATTCCTTCAGAGGTCAGACTGAATAACATTTAATGTTGTCTTCTGGCTCAACGTTTCAACGTTTTCACTAAAGGTGATAAAACAAATTATACATAATATGAAATATAAGCTAATCGCGTTTTTGTTACAAATTTGGAAAATGCTAGGTGGTCATAATAATTTAAGCGTCACATCTGGGTCTCTTAGACCAAGAAAAAATTACGAAGGAGCTAAATGGGGAAAACAAGTCAACAATTCAAATCATAAAATTATAAAATAAACTCACGTTTCTTGAAGAAAGGGTAAAAAAAACAAATTATAAATACTTTTTGAAAACTAAATCGGCAGAATCGAATACCTTAAATTGATGTGATTTAAAGTAAATAATAAAATATACTATATTTTTATCGATTATATTATTAACTTTAACTACGCTTAATTTATGTCACAAACATTAGATGGTGTTTGATCATGCTCGAAATTCAAATTTGAATGAACTGCAACGGATAGCATATTGGTCTTGGTCTAACAGAGCCTAGCAGGTCTGTCAAGGGTTAAGGGAACTTGTAATAGAAAATATAAGCGTGGTTTAAGATGTTAATGCTACGAAAATCGCAATGACCATTTTGGGGTTAATATTGCTTGACTGGTCCTATTTGCTTACCGACTTCTTATTTGCATCTCTGCTAAATCTTATATCTTTAAAAGAACAATTCTTGTAATAAATCTATCTAGCTGGGATACATCTTTGGAAAACTTTTTTTATCCGTGTTTTGAGGCAATGAAATCGCTGTCAAGTTACATGTCATGATAGCTTAGTGGAGAATTAGGCTGTTATGTATCGAAAAGACCATGGATCGAATCTCCAGTCAAAATTTTTGTTTCAAGTTATTTTTTTAAAGGATACCTTTATTATATTATTATCACTAAGGGTATATAAAACAAAACAAAAAATCTGAGAAAATGCTCGGTCAACCAGGTACTAACAATTATTTTTACAAAGTTTTGCATGCATGAGAAATCCCATATCGACCGACAAAACCCTCGAAATGCATGCTGATTGGAAATAATTACAAGCCTGATTCTATACATACGTCCTTATAAAGTACTCTTTCCTGCTGACGTAGAGCCATTTCGATTTCCCGCTCAAGGAAGTTATTACTCGATATGTTCAATTCTGTGGCTTCAGTGCTGATCGTTTTATTTCATGGCATTATGATATTTTATTTGACTGTTGAAATACTATGTATTACTTACTATATACTCTATATTATACTCTACTTTCATTATGTACAATATTTTTTAAATTTTTTATACATTTCAGATATTTAGAGAAACACTGTGAACACTTCTAGGCTTTATATTATTAGTAATTAGTGTCGATAAAAAAATCGCGCGCTTAACAAAATAGATAGCAGAACTCCATTATATGTTTTATCAAGGCATTAAATACATCGAGTCACGTACCCTGAGAACGTAAACCTGTGAATGATACTGCTGCACTTTGCGGTATACGGCCATATACGGAGTTTATGACGTAGAATCTGTTAACGAAACAATGTCATTTTTCATTGAAACTTTGTAAAAAAAATCTGGAGTATGAATGTACAAAATAGTCATAATTTTTAAATGTTTTGTATTATAATAAATTGATAGTGTAATTCGTTTTTTTTTTCTTCCTAAAAATATCTAATTTATTTATAACTATGTCATCTTAATTGCTTAGCCTTTCGTAAGATGGTCTCGATACCAACACGCTACCGTTATTGTCTTTTGCATAGCTGTTTGACAGTAAAAATTAGCAGGTTTGTGGTACACATACAGACGATTGCGAACATTAAATCTAGATAAAGTATTTAAATGAGCACAACATCAACTAAAATAATATTGATGATGATGATGAAGGTAATAGCTAAGTCTATCATGGCTCGAAAGGTACGTGAACAACGCATACGGGAAAACCCTACCTACCGATTGAGCTGAAAGGCCATCAGGCCGAAAAGTCTAGACCTCTATCCATCTAGACTATCTAGACCTCTCGAAAAAAAGAGACGGGAAAACCATAAACGTACTATTTTTAATTTAATATTTATACACATGAATCTACAATATATTTCATCATAAAGACGTGTGCCAATCAAAACTGGTATCACCATGTAACAATTAGCAGATGTGATGTAAATTACAGGCTAAACGGATTCGGGCGACTGTCCTAAATGGATTTACACGGGGGTGCGAACATGTCATAGTAATTATGTATGTTGCCCACTCGAAATGCCTTTCCTCACATTACTGAATTAAGATACTGAATAGAGCTCATTATTATGATATTCTATTGTATCGTTTCGGCGATGGTTTTGTTAATAAAAACTGTACGAATAAATGTCATGACGACAGACGGCGTGACGATATCGCACGACGTATCAACATCATTATCAGCCTTTATCCGTCGATTACTGAACATTGGTCTACTTTAATGAACAGCAAGAGTAAAAGGCACGGAGATTGTCTTATTGATTGCTGACCAACATTTTTAACCTAAGCGGGACATCTACACTTGAATCTTATTGGCCCATCAACCATTCGTCCGTCTGAGGCCGTGACCAGCTCACTGCCACTTCACCCTCCTGTAGTTATTATTCGCGTGATATTGATAGCTTTGGTCCTTTGTCGGAGGACGAATCTGTCTCGAATCGAAAAACATCTGCCGAAGAAAAACCCAACATGAAGCACGTTGAGCTAGAGCAAGCCTACGTTAGGAGGTTACGGTTAGGTTAACGAATGATCGTTAATTTGAGGCACCATGATTCATCTTCGAAGGTTGTCACGGGAGAATGCATAGGTGCATGACTTTCATCTTAAAATTATGTGGTATAAACCACGTGAGAATATGGTCCAGCTACCTGAATGCTGCCAATCCCAATTGAATCGTCCTATCGGCTTCCCCATTGTTCATTTTTACCCCCCGGCATGTTCATTTTTACCAACTTCCTAATGATTTGTAAATTTGCTTTTGTATTTTAAAGCCGATTTCATGGAAAATTATTCATAATAGTATAAAATATTATAATCTATAAACCTAATATATAAAACTTACTACGTAAAACTAAAAGTATTGCTTTTTTAATTGTGTTGGCTATCCTCAGGACAAGGTTTATTTAAAAAACCTACCGGTAAGGGCATTCATTTTGGGTAAGGGCAGAAAAAAGTTTGCCAGGTTTTGCTTGTAATAAAGTCAAAGTATTTTTTTTAATTCAAAATAGTACAATCAAAGTATCTTTTTGAACGTCAATTGAGTCTACCACCGGTTCCAAAGCAAGCCCACTGAGAAAAACCGGCGAAACAAACTCAATATAAATTAGTAGCATGAAATCATCGTTTAAAATTTATTTTCTATTTCATAAAAGCATGCTTTAGTCAATTTTAACTACGATATTAATTGCTCTGAAATCAATTACTTTATTATAAATATTGCAAATGATTAAATAAAGCTTACAGATGGAAAACAATAAGGAACCACAAAATACATAGAAATAAATATTCCCGGTAATCTGACTTTGCCATTACTATTAACTGAGTATGAACTGAATAACATATAATTAAGATTGTCTGAGCCAGCCCAGATAATTATACAAAGTTTGAAACGACTGCCGGGGGAAATGCCGAGGAGTATATTGTAATTACTATTTTGAAAAGAAAATTATTGCCATTTTAAACACTAATTTATAATTATTATCATTCAGTACAGGAATTGGTTCTTTTAGTATAAAAGACTAAATTCACTCTAGCTCTCTAGACTAGCTCCTATTGAATGTTAGGGATCTTGGTATTTATTGCTTGGTTTATGTATCAGAAGTGATTAGATGAAATGAAGAAGCACTTACCACACTCTCGTCTCAGTAAAGATATTTACGCAAATAATGGTATGACTCGTGGAAGAAATTTTTGAAATGAGTCAAATGTATGCCTCTCCAATCCTTATGAGTACCACGATCGTCTGTAGTTGTCGTAACAGAATTACCGTATTTTATATATGAAAGGAGGGCGAACGGACAGTCCAAGCCTTTCGGCAAAACACAAGCACAACCAAATGTGCAGATCCAGAAACTCACAAATCGAACAAAAAGAGACATCTAAGTTGTCTATAATATACTGCATATAATTTACTCCAGTATTTTGTGAGCACGGGACTACCTCTTTCGAGAATCAGGTGAAGACTTAACGGACCTTACGAGAAGGTTGAGACTTACCTTATGGAAGGAGAAGACATGGTTCGTCTAGAATACTTCAGGGCGATGTTCATTTACTTACCATCCATCTCATATTTCATGTCTGCATGATTTGTGTTCATATTCTTACCATAAAGCTCACATGACACGTATCATAAACAGCTATACAAATAGCCTACAATAGAAACTTAGGTAATCTATTTCCGAGAAACGACCCGGTTATGGAACATGTGAATTAAATTGTAGGCGTCCTGGAGACATAGTGTCGGGAACACGCATGCAAATTAACGTGAAGTGCCCTGCTGGGCTGCATTTAGTTGGAAATAAAGGACTAATTTTGGACATTCTCTATTACGCCGTAAAGGGTTCTACGTCATAACTGATATGTTGTTATTGTTAGCACTTTGTTTCATTATTAAAGCATGTCTCTCCTGCTCGAAATCAGATGAAGTGTTGGGCCACAGTTTAGTTATTACCTACTAGCTGTTTAAGCTAAGCTAGCACGCAGCTTCGCCTGCGTCAACTAAGATTTAAAACGGGTCCTTAACTTTTTGTAAATTTAATATAGCCTATATTCACCGGGGATAGTGTAGATTCCCAACTGTGAAAGATTTTTTTTTAAATCGGTCAAGTAGTTCCGGAGCCTATTAAATACAAATAAACAAATCTTTCCTCTCAGTATAATATATATTCTGTGGCCAAAAGTTTAGACTTTTAATCTCGTGAAACAATCTATGTTTTCATATCTGCACGGGGAAAAACCGTTTTAGATGAAGCCGGTCAGGATTAAAGCCAGACTTTTTAATTAAGAGACAGAACCATATCCACGAGACCATCGTCGCTAATATCATCTTCATCAGCTTCAAAATATCGGATTGAATTCGAGATGGGCTGATGACTTTAAATTATGTAATTCTAAAATGTGTGTACAGGCCCGTGTTGGATGCGAGTGGTAAGGGATCGGGATTGGCGTTCATTACGGCCTATGTTCAGCAGTGGTATAAAGAGTTATGATGATCAAAGTATAAAAAATATGTAACCAAAGAAATCTCAAATAGGTTTTAGTATAACCGGAATATATTTTAATGCTGAAAAGAATATCTAGCTCCAATCGTTAACACTTTCATGACTTTTCGAAATATTTATGGTTCTTCCAAAATGTGATGATGATGATGATGACATTTTTTATTTTTTATTTAATCTTTACTTTTTAAGGAACTTTAGTCACTTGGTGACTATGTAAGTCCCGTTTATTTAACATTGAGAAAACGTAAAAGAAACTAATTAAGTACACAAATCATTATAAAATCAAACATTAGAACGATTATTAATTGATTGTATATATCCGTTGTATATATCCTTGGCTGCATCAGATAAAGGTGATGCCAGTATACTTGGAAAAACCCCAACATCTCGTTCAATCACTTTATATGTTATATCAAATGAAAAAGGTAGTATATACTGCATCTGTTATAACACCTTCAAACACACAGTATCATCAACAAAAATAAAAATCCCTCCATTTCCTAATACTTCACTGGAATTAGCATTTCAAACAATACCTCGGTTTCAATTTAGCCTGACCCGATGTTTGGTCAAATTAAGAATTTCAGCTCAAATAGTCGTGTATTTTCGCAGAGACCGTGTGTTTGCTTAAAAATTCTCTTTCTTTTCAGTACATCGGGACTATGGACGTACCTCGGCCTACTAGTAGAGTGGAAATCGTTGCTGCCATGCGTCGAGTTCGAGTGAGTATTTTAGCGTACTCCTAATTATTTACTAGATTAGAATTTAGGCCATATTGTTATTGCCTTTTTGGTTTGTTTAATCTTTCTATTATAATAAAATAGCGGCTTACGACTCATCATTTCTGTGTGTAAAATCTTAATAAATTTCGATATAATTAGTTAAATACTGTTTCGTTATAATTAGAGAAATTCATGTAAGGTTTACGAGAATAATAGAAAAATATTATTGTCTATAGATTTGGCTGTAATCAATTATGAATTATAACATTTTGTGACCTAATGTTAGCAACCGTAGCGCCATCTGGCGGCTATAAGTCGGAAACGGGGAACAGGTTCCAGTTTACCTGTGTGTGGCGTGACGTAGCCGTTGTCAAAGTGTGGGTAGGACTGCCGAGCGTTATGAAGGTCATTAAGTTTGCCTTTAAATAGCGGGGTATAATTGTTAGAGGGGTCATTCACGTCTGTGAGTTTGAGGAGGACGAAACTCTGCCCGAATTGTATTGTAAGGTCACGTAAGCCATTGTTTATTTTAATGTGTAAAGTGTAATATGGCGATAGTGTGTGTAAATGTATGGGCAGTGTGAGTAAGAATATATCTTAAAATATGTACCTTTAAACATTAAATATTAATATTTTTATGGATAATATAATAAATATAATAAATGTTTATATTTAAAACGCATTTTCACTTCTGATGTTTAAACTAAATACAAAAATTATTAATTTGAAATTATTATTCGTCTCGTATGTACGAAAGATAGATATTACCTCATAATCAACTAGAATAAATTCACTTTAAACTTATCAACTTTAAACTCGAGGAACCATTAATGTGTTTAATAAATTTTAAAATTAACAAACAAACTTAAATTTGATTTATTAAATTATTAACGTAACAAATCTTAATTACCTCATAACATTGTTTGTTATAACAGTGTTTATGTTTGTTGTTTATTGCGCCTAGGTTTTTGCCGTTGGTGCAATAAATGTATATAAATGGAAATAAATAAATAAATAACTACTGTACCATAGTAAGATCCCGAACGCTTGATCTATTTGAAACAAAGAGCCTTGTTACGCTGTGTTTGATTTGTAATTATTTACTTCCAGGAGTTTGTCGAGTTGTCTAGGTTGCTTCTCGATTTTACTGTTATTTTAGTGAAAAAAAAAACCAAAAGATCTTTTGTGTAACTTTTAAGTATAAATAAATATATCAATAGCTTTCATAAACACCGATTCATAAGAAAACTCTTACTTTGTGTAGCCGATATTCTCATACGAGTATATGTATAAGGTTCGATGCTTTGCAAACATTATTTACATTCTGATAGACAAAATATACAACCAAGTAGTGTCAGTTTTAGTGAGCGTTCATAAATTGTATCCATTTACTTGGACTGACGAAATAGGTACGTAGGTGGGTAGCTCAGTAGTCATAGCCTATGTGTAGGTAGACGAAGTGTTGGTCTTCTGAGTGCGTGTCCAGCCCCTTGCCATTTCAACGTGCTTATGGCCGATGGGCCATTAAGGTTCAAGGGTGGAGTTCGCGTCAGATAGACGAAGTGTTCGTCGGCCATTATCCAGATGAGAAGACGATCTCCGTGCAATGGCAATTCCGCGTTGGATACGAGTAGCAAGATATCGGTAGTCTTGGTTGAGAGAGGCTTATGTTCAGCAGTGGACGCATAAGGGCTGATGATGATGAAGTGTTGGTTGGCCATTAACCAGGTAGGAATACGATCTCCATGCAGTGACCGGTCCGTGTTGGATGTGAGTGACAAGGGATTGAATGTGATGAAGGGATGACAAGGGATCTTGGTATTAATTAAAAGAATTCTATGTACAGCAGATGAAAGGATGATGATAATGATGAGGTGCCACGACGAAGTAAAAATTGTACTAACTTTATTTAATATATTATTCTATTAACTGATTTTTGGGTACGCTGTAGGGAATATTGGAAACCATTTGTAATTACTGACAACTCATTCCTTTTATGACCATGGTTGCTGTAGAGTATCCCAAACGTCGGGCATGTAAAAAATCTTAAAAAGTTAGAATAGATCTTAAAAAGATAAGAAGATGAATTTGCTTGACACTCCATGGCATTTTGTCTCCGTCACAAACAATACGACCGTCACAACTACACAATGTATATCAAAAAGTTAGAAAACACGTCAGACTTGTACCAACTAATCCATTCGTATTAAACTTTGATGTATTGTGAGACACTCAAAGTTTGGAACACTGAGCGCACTACAAAATTGAGACCAACTCCTAATCTTCATTCTTTTATGTTCTCAATTTTAATAATTGAATTAAATTACGTAGACAGAAACATTACAACCATTAACACAACTTCAAAAAAATATTTGAAATAATGATTTTACATATTATTATTTTACCTTGGTTTACTATGATTTTTCTGTCCGACGTTTCGGACACTTTACACTGTAAAGTCTTGTAAAGTTTACTATGGTCACTGGTTGACTTTGCGGCTTACATGTCGCGGTTTATGATTTATGATTTGCTGAATTTTGATTTTGATTGCTTGATTTTGATTTATTTTGATACATGCCCCACGTTTCGGATACTTTACAGTAGCCAAGGTCACAGAAGAACTTTGTGGAGTGTTTCATTGCTTTGTCTTAATATCCTTTGTATTTTTGTTCCGTAATGGTTACGTGAAATACAATTTACAATGAAACTACTTTTACGCATTTTATGGCAGATTATTAAGATTTTTACATGCCAGACGTTAAAATTTTACAGCAAAGCCGTAAAAGTGGTTTCATGATGAGTGAAATTCGTACAGAAAATCGTTTGATAAAGTAATGCAAGAAAGTTATTCATTTATATTCAGACGAAGGCTCCATTTCATATTTCAGAGATCGGGTCCCCCGTGATAATAGTGTCAACCTTCGATGTGATCACACCATTTGTCAAAAGCTTAAGCAAATGTCGCCTTGTCACGTACGAAATGTTTGGATGAATTGAAAAAGATTTTTGTCAGCAGATGTTGTTTAGATAGAAATAGATAAATTACTTTAGCATTGTATCTTAACATTTTAGCACCGAAATTATAGAACACTAGAAACTCTTCAGACGTTGTAATATACATGACATCTTGAAATTGAACGTATTGTGAATCTAAGCCATCCTAGAATCCATTTGAATAAACACAATAAATTTAATCAAAATCATTATGTTTATTCAGTGATATACATAAGTAGAGCAGAATCATATATTATGGAACTTTATTATTTAAGTTATTTGTAATTAGAAGCGTCATCTTTACGAATCTTATCCCTACGCTGCCGATGTCATCTCTCAATGAAGACTAAAACTTTTATGTCGGATGAAACGCGTTTGATCAAGCTTCTAACTTAAATATGCTATTCTCACTCAGTCTAAATATGTATCAAAAGTACATTATTAAGGGCCTGTTTCACAATCTCCAGATAAGTTCCGAATAGGCTATTCACAACATATTTGACAGATAGAGTATGGAGTATCTGTCAAGTACTGTCAAATATGTTGCCGATAGCCTATTCGGAACTTATCTGGAGATTGTGAAACAGGCCCTTACAGTGATAAAGTGGTTTATTGTTTACTTATTACAAGTGACGATGGTCCCTCGGATGGGTTCGATCCTGATCGAACACCTGAATCCTGTGGTGTCTTGAAGTGGGTTTTCTAGATTTCTAAGTGAACCCTAAGCACGAGACCATCGCTCGCTCACCGATGAAGGAAAATATCGTGTGGATACGTGCATGCCTGATGAGATTGAAATTCTTTGAAGGTTTGTTAAGTTCACCAACACGTGATGGGCCAGAGCATCGGTGAACTATGACCAAAAGCCCTCCTCGCCTGATTTTGGAGAGGAGCGGGAGTGTCCGATAGTAGGACAAATAATATATGGGTTGATACTTAACTTACTATACTTTATTCCGATTTATTATCATTAACGCAGAGACTTGATATAACCTTGAATATAAGATCAGCTATAGAACCTAAGCTGTAGTGAAGGGTAATGGATATTCAAAGTCAAAATCAAAATCAAAGTATTTATTCATAGTTTATATAATGAAATTTTATGAAAGTGAACAAAACGGGAAGACGGTCTCCGTGCAGTCGGTCGGTCCGTGTTGGATATAAGTGGCAAGAGGTCGTCTTAGAATTCCTTGTAGAAAGTCTATGTTCGGCAGTGGACGTATATAAGCTGATGATGATCAAAATATTGTAAAACATAGTAAATTTTTCAACAGATTCAAAGTCGAGTACATCTGTAAATATTATTTGTTTTCCTATACACTTTGGAAGAATATTTTACAAGCAAATGGAATAGATAGCTTGAAAAGACGTAAGGCGGAACTTATTAAATTCAAATAGACTTGCAAATACGGTAGCTCTCGGGAGTAAATCGAGATAGTTTCTATGCTGTAAATATTTACTCCAGCCTCAGGCGCCATTGCCGAACTATACGAATAATTATTTTGCTATTTGCAGTAAGTTCGCTGTTTGAGATACATTTGTGACCGAGGAGTTTGATAGGAGCAGAGAGATATAATACTGTTGATTGGGAAATTAATACCAAAATAATTTATTCAAAATGGTATCAAAGTGCCTTTTTGAACGTCGAATGAATCTACATTAAGCCCATTGAGGTAGTGCCAAGCAAGAGGTAGTGCCATGGTGCTTTGCAGCCGACTTAGTACCTCTCTCACATAATACCGGCGTATAGTATAGCTGTGGTGTGTGTGTATATTTTAAAAATTCTATTACCAAAGCAAGGAGGTGTATTTTTGAGTGACATAGGCTATATAATAGGCTATGATAGATCCCCACCACGGCTCAGGCCTTGTCGTGGCGGTGGGGCTCAACACCTTGGGCGAAGCGAATTGAGCCAAGGGGGCTCTTTGTACCCTCTTATAAGAAGAGAGGGCAAAAGAGCGGGGGGCAAGGGGCGGGGACGGGAACCTCGCCTCATTGTACTGTCCCGACGTTGGGAGTGTGTTCTGTGGTGCGGAGTAACCCCACTGTGGAGGTGGCGTCGGTGCCCTTAGGGACTGACTAGCCGTCGAGGTGCCCGTGGCTTGTAGATCCGGAGCACCTCACCAAAGGCAGCATTGGTGGCACTCGCCGGGTTATAGTGGGTAGAGCTGAGTCCACTTACTAGCTTTCGGGGCGAAGAGAGTCCCACATACCCGCCTGGTGGGACCCACTCCCCAGCGGGATGCCTAAGCTCATTTCCCGGCGTTAAAGAAAAAAAGGCTGATCCCTATACTCCCACGGGAATGTGAAGTGAATGACACCGGGACACTGCTAGTTTCCAATAATGGGATTTAAAAGTACAGTTCTTTTTATTTTGACATATTAATTATACGTTGGAATTCTCTAAAACAAATAATCTCTATGGAATTCATTAACTCCACTATATTATCGGTACAGCGGATTTGTAATGCTCGGTTTACACTTGTGTGGTCTAACACAATTGGATCGGCGAGGCGATTGTTCGCTAATTCTCGGTATTATGGAAATCGATAGTGTGAGAGAACTTTTATTTCTTAGGGGCATGCATAATGATTTGTGAAATATCGCGATTTTTATATTCCATCTCTGCTCGTGTGGTAGATCTTCTGATAGACCGGTAGTAGGTACTAGTTCATCATCATCAGCCTCTATCCGTTCACTACTGAATATACTCTTTCAATGAATGCTAGGAAGCCCGATTCGCTAATTGATAACTAGGTAGAAATAGCTTATAATGAGTACATCTCTCAAAGAACTAAATAGGTATCTATCTTAAGTAAGCGTTGCATACTGCATTAGTTACACGTGTTAGTTAGCTAATAAAGATCTGAAGAGAACGCTTGAAAGCTGAAGTGTTTGACTCTGAGCTTAATATAGATTGTATGTTGACTTTTATGCAATGACGATGTTTCATCATTAGTTGTAGTAGCTTGTAGTTTTAAAGTACACACACACACACACACACACACACACACACACACACACACACACACACACACACACACACACACACACACACACACACACACACACACACACACTCACTCACACTACCTTCAGTTGTAGAAATGACTAGATAATGTTATTGTTGTTCTGTGCAACTATCTTAATGCTGTAGTGGCGATCGGAGATCGGAGATGGAACTCGTAACACCCAAACGACGCCTAAGGGAGTGGAGTGCTTTTATTTCTGTAGGTACAATAGGTACAATTTTATCAGAGTTAAAGTAAAAAGAGAGACTCACATCTTGTTTTACTTAAACTTTTTGTAGGAGCCAGTGACACGTTTTGCTGTCGAATTGGGCCAGCACCACGGTACTACCACATCTCATACAGAGAATACATACGTTGTCGCAAACATAATCTACATTGAAATAAGTTATCGAGGATAAATTCAAAAGGCCTTAAATTAATGGTACTGGTAACACATGTTCTTTATAGACATTTAAGACACATAAATGACCCGGCACTGACTGATTTAAGCCGACCGTGTAGTGTCCACTTGAACAATTCCCCATAATCTATAGAGGTCAAATTTTAACCCCATAGGTTGGTTAAAAAGGTCACAACCTTCCGTACCTCCCCCTAATTGCCTGTGGTTGAATAACCTTTCCACTCTTGTTCTACACAATGAGTATTTTTTTATCTTATTAAGCGCTGCGAGATTTAGTAAGTAGTGTAATGGAGAAGCACAGAAAGATATATTATGTATAAAAATATTCGATACATTTTTTTTAATATATGTTATGCATTGTTTAAGTATGTTAAATACATTATACATTTATTATGTATAGTCATGAAGATGCTGATGATGAATACGGTTCTTTCTCCTCTTTTTTTTTGGTGACGCAGCGGAAATCCTTTTTGGACCGTACCAGGGCCTTAGGTAGGCGCGCTGGCGTGTGTGGGAACTCGAATTGGCTGCTCTACCCCACTTAAACCGCTACATGAACCTTCAGCCGCCATCTGAGGGACCCGGATCTGCAGGCAACGGGAAACCCTCAGCGACAGACTGGTCCCGGCAAGACCAGATTCTCCACAATAGGGAGACTGCCCGGCTACGACTTTGGCAGTCCCCACGACGTCATGTGTAGCAGGGCCCGGGTTCCCATCCCGAGCCAGACACGAGCACGGGGGTGTTACTATAAGCGCATTAAGTAGCGCCTTCGACGCACCCCTGTTCGTCGTCTACGGGGGGAGGCTACGTCAGCGGCCTCCTCTCTCACCCGTTCGTCGGCCTCCTTCTGGGACATCACTGTCTCGCAGAAAGAGGCCATTGCCGTCCAGGACTCGTCAGAGCCAAGCATCGCGGTGATGACGCTCGACAAAGACAAGTCCCTTCCGATGACAGACGTCAAATCATGACGCAGCGCCGCCCATCTCGGGCACACCTCCAGGGTGTGCTGGACAGGGTCTACCGCCTCGCCACAATCGTGACATCCAGTCGTCGGCTCCCTTTAGGCCGTCCGAATGGTTCTTTCTCCTCCCTCGATCATTGTTGCTGTAAAGTATCCGAAACTTCGGGAATGTGATCCTTAAAATGTCTTTCATTATAATATTATATTTATGTTCAGTGTTTTATAGGCTAAAGGGTGTTTCACAATATTATTAAACCTATGAAAATGCCAAAATATCTAGTTTCTTAATATCATCGTTATTGACAGACTTTACCAGTCTACTGCTGAACACGGGCCTCTCTTAATATACTTCAAGATCAATCCCTTGCCTCTCGCATCCAAAACAGACCGGCCACTGCACGGAGATCGTCCGTACGTATATACGTAGCCAGGTCAAGTTGGTGGCAGCGATCCATAGCAAGTAGTTTTACATTGATAACTTTAGTTCTCTGGTGGAGGTGTTCGTTTCGCCAGTCTGTCAAAGAAACACCCAGCTAATAATACAAATATCTTATCCTAATCTATTGTTTATTAGAATTGTATCATTTAACCTTATATCTGATTTCAATATTTCATTAAACTTTGTAACATTTCTAAGGGTTTCCAACTTGAGATAGATTATATTAATTTTGTGAACACTCCAAGAATCGTTCTGTACGGAAGACTAAACTTGAAGTTTGTATGAATTGTGGCTTAGCAAGTCTCACTCTATCGTCATTCATCATGGATTTCATTTAGCATTGCCTCAGGGCTTTGTTTATAAAGAATTTTAGGTATATATTTCTAGGGTCCTAGGCTTTTTAAGGAAATAACAAAAAGCTCAGTCGACACCACAGGAGACCGAAGAGCAGGCAGCTACCTCGGACAAACAATTAGTAGCTTAGCCAGTATCTTCAGAACTTTGCCTAAAGGGACTCCTTTTAATGATATTATATTTTAGTTAGGGCCTGTTTCACAATCTCCCGTTAAGTTCCCTATAGGCTATAGGGAACATATTTGACAGATAGAGTATGGAGTATCTGTCAAACATCTGTCAAATATGTTGCCTATAGCCTATAGGGAACTTAACGGGAGATTGTGAAACAGGCCCTTATTATATTATATTTTATAAGTAAGTTATTTATAATTCGTACATGCTATCCTCTATAGTTATACTTGTTATTGGACAAACTCAATGATTATTATCGTATTAAATATTATGATTACAAATACTAGAAAAAATATTAGTCATGTCTTGTGTTAAAGCTTAAAAAGGCACTTATAGCATATAATATTGATGATTACTGATAATGCAACTAAAAATAATCAAGGTACATAATAACTAGGACTTTTTATACCTTGTGGAATTGATCTCGGTGTTCAGGCACCTTTGACCAGACTTCTTAACGAGTATAATAGATGGAATAGTTAAATTAAAGATTTTGATACATACACGATACACAAAAAAAAAAACTTGCTTACAAAAAAAAATATTAATTGATTAAAATCAAATTGTATTAATTAGTTGCAATTAAAAAAATATCACCCATATTGCACTGAATGTTATGCAAAATATGTTGAAAACTATTTATCTATACTAATATTATAAAGAGGAAAGATTTGTTTGTTTGGAAAGTAAAGTATCAACTCTTATAAGTCCCACTGCTGGGCACGGCTCTCCTCCTCGAAATCAGGCGAGAAAGGATGATTATTTGTTTGTAATGAATTGGCTCAGAAACCACATACTAGACCGATTTAAAAAAAATCACTGTTGGAAAGCTACATATCCCCGGTGAACATAGGTAATATTAAATTTTCAAAAAGTTAGGGACCGTTCTTATATCTTAGTTGACGCAGGCAAAACTGCGTGGAACAGCTAGTATGGACTATTAACGATGTTTTTTAACTCAAAGCTCAGTATTTCAACATTGACTACCAATGTCTTGTTCACGTTTTTAAATAGTTTTAGTAATAAAAATAACTATGTTGTGAAAACATTAGAAATTGATGTGGATTGAAATTAATAGATGATTTTTTTTGTTCCAGTATGAATTTAAGGCCAAGGGCGTTAAGAAGCGTAAAGTCACCATTGACGTGTCTACTGATGGAGTCAGGGTCAACACCAGGTCCAACAAAGCCAAGGTATGATAATATTTACTTCCTAGATTTTGAGAAGTTCCCTAAATATGATTTAATTAAGAAAGTGCTAGTGTAACTTAAGTTAATAGTCATAAATCAACAATGTTAATTAAGTTACAAAATGTAATAATATCTATTACTTTTATCAAAGTGATGATAATAGCTTGAAATATATTTGAAACTAGCAGTCTCCCGTGGTTTCACTCGCACACTTCACATTGCCGTGAAAGAACGGCATTCCTGGGAGAAACGGAAAAAATGTTATTCTAATGTGTGAGTTTTATTATTGTAAAGTTTCATTAACATAATCCATTTGTATGAAAGAGTAACAAACAAACATCCATACATTTATACAAACTTTCGCCTTTTTATTATTAGTGTGATACCAATATCACGCGAAGAATAAGCACGTTGAAGTGGCAATGGGCTGGTCACGCACTCAGAAGAACAGATGGCCGATGGGCCAATAAAGTTAAAGAGTTAGGTAGACGAAGTGTTGGTCGGCCATTAATCAGATGGGAAGACGATCTCCGTGCAGTGGCAGGTCTGCGTTGGATGCGAGTAGCAAGGGATCGGTCGTCTTGGCGTTCATTTAGGGGGGATCTATGTTCAGCAGTGGACGGATAAAGGCTGATGATGATGATGATGATGATGATGATACCAAATGTTACCGTTACAAATTTTCCACTCAAAATTCGCAAGATACTGAATAAAGATAACTGCTGAATTTGAGATTTCAAATCGTTTGGGGGATTTTAATTTTTTTACCTCCATGAATATAAAATGCAATCGAATATTGGCGTAATCCGATTTGAATTTGGAATTAACATTGGGATTCGGCAAATGATAAGATTATTGTAACGAATCTGCGTTTTATCATTTTAAAATTATGTATGTATTGAAAATAATTTAAAATGATAAACTGGCTTCTATTTTATACAATTTATAAATTTTCATGCGACCATATTTCATTGTACTCTCTCATTTAATTATAGTGTAGTTAATTATGTTATTTTTGAGCCTAATATAATTTAATAATAATATAAATTTAATTTTATTAAAAGAAAATTTAATAATATATTATTTCATTAATCAAAAAATACGACTGATCCCTTGCTACTCGCATTCAACACGTTCTTGGCGTTCATTGAGGGAGGCCTATGTTCAGTAGTGGACGGATAAAGGCTGATGATGGTTATGATGAATCAAAAAAATGGCAAGACATCTGTCGTCTTGGCGTTCATTAAAGGAGGCCTATGTTCAGAAGTGGACTGATAAAGGCTGATGATGATACGAATACTACTCCTATATTACCAGTCCCATCATTAGTACATTTGTAGGACATTAAAAGCAATAAAAGTAATAGGATTAATAACGAATTCATGACAAAGAAGGATTTCACGAGCGAAAACATTTACATATTATTTTCCCGAAATATATGTTAAGCTTTATCCGAATTAAAGCTGTGTACACACGCTTTATATTCGAGGATAAATTATTAAACCTCAAACCAAACAAGTGAAAACCGAACTTTTTTATCGCATAAGATTTTATATTATTTTATTGGAACGAAAGTAAAATGTTATAGTAAAACCGTAAGAAAAAGTGCGTGGAATAAAAGCGTTAAATGAGACGTGCGCAGGCGCGACAGTCGCATACACAAGCGAGTAGTGTATAATACCTTTCTTTTTAGCCGAAGGAACTTCATTCCTACCTGGTGTCCCACGACACGACATTTCTTTTTTTTTCTTCTACAATACCATTTCTTCACGTTTGTTAAAAGAAGATAATGACTATCAAAGATATTCCGGAATACTCTGGCGTGATATCGGTAACATTACATAAAGTAACCGATATGACGCGTGAAAATAAGCTCGTGGAAGCTGGTCACTCAGAGGAACGGATGTCCGACATGCCATACGGTTCAATAGCGGGGGCCGCGTCTACGTAGCCGTAGTATTTGTAGGCCATTATCCAGGTCGGACGGCGATCTTCTTGCAGTTGCCAGGGAATAAAGGATGATCATCATGAGGAATATTTATGTTTAACTTTTAACTAATATCCTTCTGTCTGTCTGTCTGTATACAATCGTTCCGCTTGATATTCTATTTAATATAATAATTATGAAATTATCATATTCTTTTTTCGAAATAATTTTTAGTGCTCAAAGGAATTTATTCTTTATTTTTTATTATATTACTTTTACATTGAATACCCCCATATAAAAATATTAGACTCAGTAAGAGCTAGATTTAGCTTAATTCATAGTCCAAAAGTCTTTGTGCTCATTAAGGAAAGCCTATGTTCAGCAGTGGATGGATAAAGGTTAATGATGATAATGATGATGATGGTTCATAGATTTTTTTTACCAGTATGGTACGTTATTGCTGAGTGACAAAGACATAAAATAATCACTATCGCTCCAGTTACGATATAGATCACCCCTTTGGGTTACCCCCCAGAGGTGATCTGTGGGTTACGGCGATAAATCCACGTCCCGATAGCTCGGTTTCTTATGCACCCCAGTTAATATTAACGCGGGCGAAGCTACAGGTAATGGTTTAATTCAACGCAATTCACAGACTACATACTTTTTCCATCTCTAATGTAACTATTTATTGTGGCAAATGGAATAAAATGCTGTAAATAACAAATATTACACTATACCCTCGAAGAAACGTCTTTTACATTGATAAAATATCACGATAAAATAAAACTATTATTTTACAATTTCATGTAACTGTTTCATCGTTAATATTTTATATATATTTACCATCGACCACACAACCTATAGACTTCTAATGTTTGATTTTTCGTATTAAATGTATTCTGGCAACTAGCTGAGGTGAGACGAAACCCTTTTCGTCTCACCTCAGCTAGTTGACATTGAATTAGCTAATCGCAATGCTGTGATTAGCTAATTCAATGTCATACATTACCAATCACAGAACGTTAAAAAGAAATGGATATATTACTCAACGGGAAAGAATGAGACGACACGATAGTTTGAGTACATTGTTTACGGCTTACATCGGAACTATAAGTCAGATGTGTCGCCAGAACCCGTTGCCCTGTTATTAGGAGTCTATGGGCTGTGTGGTCGATGATATTTACAATCGTAAAACGACACGGAAAAGGAGGTACGCGTTGCTTTATGTGTACCTACAATAAATTCGAAAATCGTGTAAATATAAACCATAGACATAAGTCACCAGGACTGCCGCAAAATTCATTTCCAACGAATTCATTCAGTGCAGCGAAATTTGCGTTGAACAACGACATCCAATACATCTCCAATTCTCCCTTCCTCTAACCGATTGAATATTTCAAATTCAGGTTTTAATAGGTTTCAATTTCTAAACCTGTCATATACATTACATAATATTTTGGATACATACATGTAACATAATATTATACAGATAAAACATAATTTAAATAGGAATTATAATATTTTATCATCGGTATCCATCGTCACTTTTTTTTTATTTATTTTTTTTATTTAGAATACTAAGATGGCTTTTAATTTAACTTTAGAATACTAAGATGGCTGATTCCCGCCAATTTGAATTCAAATGGCTCATTTACGAAAGTTAATTAAAGATTGATTGATTTCATTAAGGAGACGGATAAAGGCTGATGATGATGATGATGAATTCAAGAATAAATCATCAATACGATTGCTACTGGTCAACCAATATATATTTATTTTAAAACCAGCCTGTGAATGCTTCGAAAAAATAATTTCACGCTATATAACCAGCCATTTCTAAAGTTAGATAAAAGAGCGTCACTTTGTTAGCCATCGTATAGAGCTATAATGAAATTTTATCGCGCATGAAGCTAGACACAGCCTGTTATAGAGAATTTGTTCAACTATAAAAATAACAGCAATAGAATTCCTGTAAATAAATAATTTTCGCCCTGCAATAATCTCGTTAACTAATGATACTATACAATGAAGAATCTAAGACCTCAACATCCACATTAAACTTGTACAGACATTATAAATAATAATAAACGTCTCTTCAAAGTACATAAGCACGAGAGCTTTTTTACCGAGCGCTAAAAAAGCGTTAGAGGGACACTAATAAATACCCCTGTACGTTTTCGTGTGAACAATCACGAAAGCGTTTTTAAACCTCCGTAATATTTCTAATTCATTATCTAAATTACAATAAATTCCTAGATTCTATTAATAAATTCCATTTGTGAATTCCTTAAATTCCATATCTATATTCGATGCCTATATTTCTTTCCAGGATTCCATGCCTAAATTCCATTCATAGATTCCATCTTCATTTTGTCTTTCCATGGACTGGAATGACCAAAAGATGGTAATTGAATTCGAACAAATATCACAATGAAATACTACAATTCGCTAGAACTGTCACTATACGGTAAATCACAGTATTGGTATATTGTGCTACACAAAAGGCGAAAATTGACCGTTCCATTCTCCATTGAGAGAAAATTTTATCCAATAAATTGTCAAAGGTATGTGATGCCAGAAATCACAAGTTTCATCTAGCAGAAGATTTTTATGTGAGGAGGTCGTAGTTCTTTAAATTACTGAACAAATTGTTATTATCATTTTTATTGTTAGTTGGATAAGCAAATTTATTGACGTGATAGAGAAGTTGGAACAAACTCAGAAAACTTTTGGCTTTGTTTATACAGAAACTTATGATGCTAAGCCACGGTGGTGGTAATTAAATTGATTGTCCAGCTCTGCGTTTCACAGGAACATTTTGAGGAATAAATAAAAAGCAAGGGAACCAGTGTATCTATTGTCGCAGACTCCTCTCTCTACTCAGTAAATTATTTTATACATGAGTAAGTAGAGATGATTGTTAAGCTTTCACGCGACAACTACTCGACCGATCCTCATGAAACTTTGTACACATATTATCGGAGGTACTAGAAGTAACATAGGATACATTAAAAAGGGAATTTCCTTTGCTAGCGCGAGAGAAGCTGCGGGCAACAGGTAGTATAGCAATATTATATTTTTTTTATATTATATCGTTATTTTTGTCCTAAATGACAAGTAAAAAAGATTTCACGTAAGCACGAGATTTTGATGAATAAGCAATGCAACGAGGAAATCAACGCTGTTATAATAATAAGTCTTAGACAAATACTATACCGATTTCATCATCATCATATGACCCTTTATCCGTCGTTAATGAACTCCAAGATCAGTTGTGTAAGATAAATATCGTAACAGGTACGGGTATTGTCGATAGCCAGGATTTATATCGAAAACATTTTGAGGTATCATGAAGAAAGAAAAACAACCAGAGGCTTTTTTGGGATATCTATCTTAGAATTCTGTAGCTCGTAGTCTCACCGGTGAAGGAAAATATCGTGAGAAAACCTGCATGCCTGATGAGATTGAAAGTCTTTGAAGGTGTGTGAAGTTCACCAACCCGCATTGAGGCAGCGCGCTGGTGAACTATAACCCATTACCCTCCTCACCTGATTTCGAGGAGGAAAGCCGTGCCCAGTAGTGGGAAATATAAGGATTAATCCAAGAAGTATTTAAAACTTACCTTAGTATCAGATCGATTTGAAATATATTCCAGGACTTAAAATAGAAAGAGATTGATATAATATATTATGATTTTATTGATAAAATATATGCTAACGCGATATCACTTTAAGGTGAACATTTTCTATGTTACTCACGCTTAATCAAAAACACATAAAAGAGAACAATACGCAAACTCCGAAGAAACAGGGACGAATTCGTTTAATAAGACAATTGGACAGGTCTTGAATAATCGGTGTGTTATTTACTCCAGTTTGTAGGGATGTTACGGTGAATTTATCGCAACGAAAAGATGTCAGAAAGTGGAGGTGTAAAAACATGTCTTTATACAAATTTAATTTCTTATACTGTGCATAATATAATAATAAAAAAAACTCCAAATTTGACGGTAATCATTTTGAACAATGGAGCTTTCAAATGCAAAAAATCCATTTCGACTGGTACTTTCGGAGATTTGCACGATTTCATATCTCATCCTATCAATTTTACTATAAGTACCAAAAACTCCAACTATTTTATAATTTGGCCCCAAAATCCTGCATACAATACATTTATACACATTTACGCCCGCATTCACAAACTCTATCGATTGAACTGAAAGGCTATCAGACCTAAGAGTCTAAGAATTAAAAAAAGTCACAAACATTATTATGAGTTGTCACAGTACTTCAAAACGCATAGGTAAACTATGCAAAAAACGCTTTATCCATGCGCTCATGGTTTTATATGGATTTGACAGGCGCACAGTGGCGGATTTCATTTAAGTATTGTCTATGAATTTGTTTGAATGACTATGCGTTTGGGAGTACTGTGACACATCAAAGTATTGGGTGTTAGTCTCATTTTACAATTAAGACAAATCTAAAGATTCAAGTCGTTCTAGCTACAGATTGACGCTAAAGAAATCTCGAAAAACTTTTCTGACACGGTCAGCTAAAAAATGTCGGAGATTTGTTAAGCTTAAAATTTCGAGCGCAAGTCACAGTCGGAGCCTCGGGCCAGAACCGTAGTAAAAATACTTTTCAGAACGGTTGACGAATCACGAATCTGCCAGCCCTAGTAAACTACTAGTACAAAAACAATTTGTTGTAATCTCAGTAACCGAGTCACGTTACTATTTACGTATAGTGTAATATAAATCCAACATCGATTATGTTACAGCCAAGCTTTTTTTAAGTTTTATTTAAGTGCAATGTCTGTTGTTTAGGTCAAACCATGGAAGGGAATTTAAAAAAAAAGTTATTCTCTTTCAATTGTGATTAAATTAATAAAATAAAATCTAAATTCAATATGGCGAGAGAAGTGGTAATTTATGACGTACATTAAGGTTAAGGAGGCAACATACTACGCGCTTGTCTTCATATGTCCTCTACCATTTTGCTTATATCTTTGGTAAAACGGCTTTGCTGTGTTTTAGAAATAAGAGCAGGACAGGTATAGTAAATATTAATCTCCCTCTCTCTCTGTGTACAGGCCTGGGTTGGTCACAGGGCAAACTTGTGCTCATAGGAGGCATTGACCAGTTATCATCATGTTAGACTATGGCTATTTAAATTACATTAAACAGCTTAGTTTCAACACCTATACGTCCTACTGAGCACGGGTCTCCACCTCGAAATCAGACGAGAGTATTGTCTTAATAATATTTATGAATAAAAGTAAAGTAAAGTAAAGTATCAACTATCAACACTTACATGTCCCACTGCTGCGCACGGGTCTCCTTCCTCGAAATCAGGCAAGAAGGGTAATGGGCCAATAGTCCACCGCGCTTGCCCAGTGCGGGTTGGTGAACTTCACATACCTTCAAAAACTTTCAATCTCATCAGGCATGCAGGTTTCCTCACGATGTTTTCATTCACCGGTGAGCAAACGATGGTCTCGTGTTCACTGAGAAATTTAGAAAAACCTATTTCAAGGCACACATGGACGGGTCAGGATCGAACCCGGAACCCCTCGCATAAGAGGCCGAGTCCGGCCACCACTGGACCACCGTCGTTCATTCGGTATTCGGTGTACCAGAGAGCCGGTGAAAATCTCTGCCATCTTGTGTCTAACTAACAGTTCCTTCTGTCTATTTATTAATGCGCTGCCCTTATGCTGGTTGGTGAACTTTACACACCTTTAGAGACGTACGTCCGGCTTTCGAAAGGCTGATCAACGCAAAAATTAACTAATCAACTGTTAAGTGTCAAATGAGTGGCTAGAGGTATTATTAAATGACTTAATTTGATGCCCTGTCAGTTGACATAACAACTACAATGAAAGGCTGTCTTTGACTCTAGAATCGTACGGCATTAGCAGCCATGTTAGTTGACATAAACTTTGACCAACGTTTCAGAAATCGGTTAATCTCGTCAAGCATTGCGATGTTTTCTTTCAGCGGCTAAAAGAACTTAAGTATCGAGTATTTTATTTCTAAAATATAGCAGAGTGCATTCTAATAATTTTTTTTTCATTAATAAGGAATACTTATATTTTGAAATTTATATTATTGGGGCAGTTCAAATTGGGACTTTTTACGATACGTCCGTTTTGTAAAAGATCCCAAGGCTTTTAGTTTATTGGGTTGTCTCATGGGTACCTTTCCTATTTCCTCAAAATTCTTCCTTTTACGCTACATAAAGAATGTCTAGATATAGCAAAATTTCGTACATGTACACGCTAGTAAACAGTAGTAGTAATTTAAATTTCAACTTAAGTTTATTTAGGCTTATCATCATCATCATCATCATCAGCCTTTATCCGTCCACTGCTGAACACATACCTCCCTCAATGAACGCCAAGACGACCGATCTCTTGCCACTCGCATCCAATACGGAATAATTATAATAATAATATTTTTTTAAATTTACTTTTGAGCTTACTACCTGATTGAGGGTATAATAATGAATCGTTAAGGATTGAATGCCGTTGAGTGCAAATGCTAATATCTGTCCTATATTAAAAAAAGTTAAAAAATTAGTAATTCAAGTGGTCTACTGATGTTGGTGATGACATATCAAGTGAACAGTCTCTCCGTTTATCCGTTTATAAAAAAAGTGTGTGTGTCAGCTCCGACGCACGACAGGAGTTTCCTCCTTACGAACGATTATAAAATAAATGGATTAGTGAATAAGAGTAATAAATGCATTTCTTCTGATACTTAGAGCATGCGTGATACATTTAATTACAATGAATTTGTTAAAATACACAACAAATCCCTAAAAATGGGGCATTTTTGTTTGACATCATGTGATGTCGTAGTTTGATTTTACTCCCATAGATTTTCATACTCCAGCCTTATATATGGAGAACGATTCTTAAGGAGAAAACTCCAAAAACAACCGAAGAATAATATTATGTAGAGCCCTTATAGTCAGTAGACTGAAATTTTCTGGAGTGGAAACCACTGGGAAGGTAGATTCGATAATCAACTAGATGAAAGGACGATATGTCAAAGACAAAGTCAAAGTATTTACTGCTACTAAGTGTGAAAAGGTTCACTTAAAACTTAGCGCCTTTTACAAGCGTTGCAATATTATGTGCTGATGATCATAGATTGTCTATGTAATTTTCCTATTATTCAAAAGATCTTTTTGTTACAGAGTCCGGGCGCGATGCTCTTCGGCCGGAAGAAGGCGAACAACGATTGTATAGAGATATTACACCATCCGATCTATAGAATCTTCTACGTGTCCCACGACAGCTCTGATCTAAAGATCTTCTCTTACATCGCCAGAGATGGCGCCACTAACGTATTCAAATGCAACGTTTTCAAGAGCAACAGGAAGGTAAGAATAAATAGTTATATGACAATAAGCTTCTCAGAAGGAAGGTTTAGTTTAAAAGACCACCACCATAAAATCTACGCACATTTCGCCCCAACACCGAGTAAAGGTTCGCGGGATACATTGCTAATTAATATATAATTTAAAATCTGTTTAAAATGGATTTCGGCAAACTAACGCTATCTATTAACTGTCTTTGCTGTGACATTAAAAAATACACACAACCCTTAAACACCCTTCTACGATCGACCCCTGTTTTTTAACAGCTATATTAGTAACTACGAAGTCTCTCGGCGCAGCTAGTATTATATCTTGTAACCTACCGGAGTCTCCATTAGTAAAACGAACATATTATTTTGACTTAAATAAGAACTGTTTTTTATCTGTAATATGAAAGGTTAGAATCTTTTCCCGTAACCTTTAATACCGAAGATGTGCTTTGCGTTTCAATCCATGAAGAGCAATTTATATATAACAAATATTTATGTAATAAATTAAGGCCCTATTTCAAATCTCCAGATAAGTTCCGAATAGGCTATTCACAACATAAATTGCTCTTACTCGAAAAATATTTATTTTTTCTCTGGATTACGGGGATAAATATATGTGTTACTCTGATGTATAAGCTATATCACTGTAAAATTTCATCAAAATCCATTTAGTACTTTATGCGTGAGAGTAAAAAACATACAGCCTATACTCTTACAAACTTACGCGTTTATAATAATAGAATGATTTATAGCTTATAAAGCTAAATTACATCATAATTAATATCTTGGCAAATAGCCTGAGATATTCGACTGATACCGACACTCGTACTTATGAACTGTATCGAGGGTGTCAAAGATAATTCCCCGCTAGTTTTTGATGAGAATGAGAAATTCCTGTTTTGGTTCCTATTCCTCCTCTTTTGGTTCCTATGGTGTCGTGGCATGGTAAATAATACTCTGTAGTGTACCGATATTGATCAAATTCCATAGTACAACATAAAAAAGCAGTTAAGTGAGACTAACTCTTCATTCAAGTGATGCAATGTCTTCATGAGAATAAAGATCTTTAACCTTAACTATTATCGAGGATCATCAAACGCCGCGTTGGCCTCGAGTGACGTGACGGTGATTGGCGCGACCAACTCTTTGATCACCAATTCTTGTGTGAATAAAAATGCAATAAATTAAATGACAGACGACCAGCAGAACAACATACATATAAACAGACGGACGACGTTAAAAAATTTAGTGATTCCATAAGGCTCCGTTTTGTCATTTCGAGGAATGGCACCCTGACATAATATTTTATTTCGAACATGATAAATAAAATCTATTTGTTTTAGACCTCGTCCGCACGAGAGTTTAATAAGCGCTGGTTAAAACCCGACGTTGGCGCGAGTTGCGAGCTCCTTATGCTAAATACCATTTAACATCGAACGTTCAACGTCGAAAATCCAAAAGTGCCACACGCAAAAGCGCCGCGCTTTAAATATGCTTTCGTGTGAATAAAGTTTACATGTAGGAAACATGTTACATGTTTTACTCGGTTGTCAGAGACGCGAGGGATAGGCACCGATGGAGGCAGATTATCCGCATGAGATGTGAACCATCCACATCCACAGATGACCACGATCCTCAGTCATGAGGGAACGACCAGAGAGAGAGAGAGAGAGTAGGAAACAAATGCATACAAATATGTTTCATTCAAACGTTTTTTAACGATCGTTAAAAATCGTTCGTGCTAACGACGCCCAAGGGTTTAACTGTCTTTTAGAATAAATATTGGGCAAAGATCGGCCGTCTTGGCGTTCATTGAAGCAGACCTATGTTTAGCTTAATGATGATAATGATGATGATGATCATGACAAGTCTGAAATAAAAATTAGCCTTTCACCTTTGTGGGGGGAAAGAAGGATAGCCGCCGTGGTTTTGCCATGAGTCAACGAGGCCGGCAGATTTATCGTTGCGAGTAAGTCGTAACAGATTATAAAAGTCAAGTGGGTTTCGGAATGCAAGATTTATTTTGTATTAACTAGTTCGCCCACCGAGATACTACGATGGATACAGCAACATCATCATCATCATTATCATCTTTTCCGCGAAATTAGCAATTACTTCATATTTCTGCCATATCTTCTAAAGTTGCGGGTCCTAAAGCAACGCGGTCCCCTTATTCAGCTAACAAGCTTTCGTACACACATGATGATGATGATGATGTAAGTCGACTAAAAGATACAATAATAAGTTCCATTCATCGTCATTATCAGCCTCTATCCGTCCACTGCTGAACATAGGCCTCCCTCAATGAACGCCAAGACGACCGATCCCTTGCCACTTTCATACAACACCGGACCGGCTACCGCACGGAGATTGTATTCCCAACTGGTTAATTGCCGCCCAACACTTCTCCTACCTAAGTAAATCTCGACCCTCTTACTACTTACCTCTCGAGATCAGGCCATAGGTTGACCCACAGCCCGAAATAAACACCTATATTCAAATCGGACAGAATCGTCTTTTTGGAGTCCTCTTGAAACTCGATTAAACAAAAAATTATCAAAAAAACATGCTATTACGACACAATATGTATATAAAAGAAAAATATAGTTTTATATATTGCTAGCTGTTGCCCGCAGCTTCGCGCGTGTTAGCATTTTTTAATGTATACTATGTTACTTCTACTAACTCCAAGAATATGTGTACAAAGTTTCATGATGATCGGTTGAGTAGTTTTTCCGTGAAAGCGTAACAAACATCCTTCACATTTAGTAAGGACTAAGAATTATTACTAAACTGTAATATTAGTTAAGCTACATGTAAATTTAACTTAATGATTTTAACAATGTCATCACTATCCAGCTGCTTGTTGCATACTTAGTTCATTGATTTTAGAGACATTTTTCTTCACATTCGCGTTTCTTACCGATTTTTTTGCATTACTGTTTATTTTTTACTGTTGTTTATGGCACACGCGTCAAGGTGATAAATTTCTGGCCTATTTATAGAAACTATAATTACAGACGGTCTACAATAGATTGAAATAGGGTTGTCACATTTTTAGACCGTCCAAAAAAAGGCTGTTATGAGTTTGACTGTGTTTGTCTGCGGCACCCTAGCATAGTTATATGAGGCTATGGATGCTTATTTTATATTATGAAAGCCACTTAAAAGCTAGATAAATATTTTACTATTGCGCTTGTTTTTTTCAGTACCTATTACCTTTTCGTTATTACAGATCTAAATACCTTTCAATCTTGAGAATAGACAGTCCTAAATGGGCCATGCATGTGTAAGCAATAACTTGTAAACCATGCGCGGAGTAACTGTGATTTGTCTGTAAACATCTAAATAACCTTAAACTAGGGCTGCAAATGATCGATAAAATATAATGGCATAATCTTGTACAATATTTCAATAACACAGTGTAAAGATTTGACGTATGTATATTTTATATGTATATTTAACTATTAGCCTGCAGCGTCCCGCGTTTTCACTTATAAAGTATGTAATGTATCTTATTCTGATTTGTAAGCTATATTATTGTAAACATTCATCTTAATCAATTTAGTAGTTTTAATGTGAAAGAGTAACAAACATTCTCAGAGACTTTCGATTTTGTAATATTAGTAGAATATTGGATAGGTATGCTTGATTTCTTGTCTCAGAATTCACTAGCCTGGATCAATATCTTTCTAAAAAACTCAAAATCACCTTTCAAAACGTCACATCATCTCATCAAAAAATAATTTTTAGAAAGGCCTTATTTAGTTTATTTATATGCGGCAACAAAGTAAAAGAAAAGTAACAGATTTCCTACCACAAATGCATCATCATTATTAGCTGTCATTCCTCTACACTAAATTGCTAATTGAAATCGAAAAACCTAATCAATGAAATTATGAACTTAATAATTATATCAACACTAATTAATGCTATTGTGGAAGTTAATCAATGAGAAAGAAAAGAAAAAGAAAACTATTATTATTATTATTTTGTTTTACGAAAATACGACACGATTGTCAAAATATAAATATGAAACTAACAATATTGGCAATTGAACAAAATTGTGTGCTCCTTGATTTCGTATATCCCTCAGACAATAGTTTGACAGCGAGCAGTGAGCCGCCGACAGATTTAGAACAAACATATAAACACACGAACACTAATAGATACCCATCGGGGGGAAGTTTTTAGTGCCACTTTTCTTTTAATATGCCATTTCAAAAATACATCTTAAGATAAAAATAATATATTTGAAACAAAAAATATAGAAAAATACCACACAAAACAAATAAAAATCATACAAAAAAGCTACATAATATAAAAAAGCATGCTAATTTCTGACTTAAAACATTGCTTTACTCATTAGGTTCTACGACTAGTCATACCAACATAATTAATTACTTGATTATTAAGATGGCCGTGTTGTTAACATTATTTACTTAAAGTTTGTATATAAATGAATTCTGTCGTTGGTTTTCAATAAATAAATAAATACTTCGAACCCCTTTTGTGATGCATCTTTGTGGGGCGTATGCTCATGCTGAAATATTGTGTACTATCATAAACCTAGATAATATACTGCTTTAACAGGGTTAGAAATAATAAAAATCGTTTGATTTTTTTTTGTGTTACACACTATATTTTTTATCGCGAGGAACAAAAGCTTTAGCTTTAAAAAAAGCTATTTAGAACAAAATGTGATAAAGCAAAGATATTTCTTTCAAAGAACACTAACTATAACGAGATATTAAGGTATGTATTTAAATCAATGTACAGTCGAATGGAAAAAAATGTGCGTTTTTTGACAACCCTAAAACACTAAAATGTACATTTGATTAGAGTAAGACTAATTAATATTCTTTTTCTACATAATATTATTTATATATTTTTCAACATAACATAATTATTATGAATGTAAACTTTTTAAAACACATACACAAAATCTTAACAAATCTTAACATGGATATTGTGTTCAACATAACGCGGTAACATTAATTATAAATATTACTATTTATAGGAAATTGTTAAAAATCGAAGAATATTTATATTCATGAAAAATGAACCTTGCATTCCGAAGACGTATAAGTTTAATGTACAAAGTCGACAAACACTTTATCATCCACGCAAAGAAAGCTCTCGCGATTTTGTAAATGTCAAAGGCTTGCATACTTTAAGGCGTCTTATTTTTATATGATTTTAATAACTAACGACTTCAATGTCTTTAAAATTATCTTTATATCAAGGGTCAGTATCGGCATTATCGATTTTCCAGATCTGTTATACGTTTTAGCTTTTATTACTGTTGGCTATTAGCCTTTGGTGATGATAACACCTCTTTTCTATAGACAACTAGTACGTTTCTATAGAAGTCTATTGCTTATCATACCAGGATTATTAACATAATTATCAATGACGTCATCGTCATTTCTAATCATCTCAATCAGCAAATCTCAATCTGCTTATTCATTTGTGTGGTGTTCCATTTTATTTAATTTCGTCGCAGTAATGGATAGACAAGTTTTGCTAAAGGTAAAAAAGTATTTTTTTACATTTTCTCGAAATAAAAAGAAGTACTCAGAGCAGAATGTCCGTGTTCCGTCTGAAAATTACAAACATGTGCTAACTGGAACACTCTAGTTTTATTCTAGCACGCTCTTTTATTTCGGCGAACTTTCCCATAATTTACGTGGATTGCCGCTTGCTGATACTGTACTGTTATTGTAAGAATTTTTGTCCCACTTGGATTATTGTAGTTTTCTTTTTACTTAAAAAAAAGTAAGTATCAACCCTTTATGTCAAACTCCTGGGCACGGGTCTCCTCCTCGAAATCAGGCGAGGAGGGTAACGGGCCAATAGTTCACCGCGCTGGCCCAGTGCGGGTTGGTGAACTTCACATACCTTCAAAGACTTTCAATCTCATCAGGCATGCAGGTTTCCTCACGATGTTTTCCTTCACCGGTGAGCGAGCGATGGTCTCGTGTTTAGGTGCACTTAGAAATTTAGAAAAACCCATTTCAAGGCACACACGGGAGGGTCAGGATCGAACCCGGCATAAGAGGCCGAGACAAGCCACCACTGGACCAGCGTCGCTCTTTTTACTTATTAGACACTTTTAAATTGTTCATATTATAATTAATACACAAGAACCATAGATGATATGCTCTGCATGCTATGCGTAGGCTAAATAAGAGCCTCGTACATGGAACTTATCACATAAGTGCCCAGGAGGTCTTTTGTCCTATTCCCAGCCTTTACATCTATTAACTTCAACTTCTACTAACTAACCACAAAAACTTCTTTGAAGATATTACATATTATATAGTAACTTGTAAGCCTCTCTTCCTGACAAGGGTGCTAGGACCGTAGAACTCCTTGTGGTCTTTTCAAGCAGCACTTATCATTGAAGTATATTTTGCCTTCATGTCATCATTATTATCATCTTGGTATTGAGTATATATAAAGCTGTGAATAGAACTCAATCGTTGGCAATGTAAGTTATTTACAGTAATACTCATTAAGCTTAACCCCGAATTAAGTTGAACAGAGGAAAGCTATTCCGTAGTAATTTATTCCTGTTACAGGTAAAGGCTAGTGCACAATGTTTACAGTTTACTATGTCAATATGTAAAACATTTGGGCGTTCAACGTTGGCCATATACAGCTTGTTTAGGAGTGCCCAACGCAATAGCATAGACAAATATTATTTTAGAGATAGAAGTGTATCATCATCGAGTCTAGGCTACGAGTTTTATCATTTGATAACCATTAATTATAATTGTCAGAAGACTTA
Source organism: Lycaena phlaeas (assembly GCA_905333005.2). NCBI lineage: Eukaryota > Metazoa > Arthropoda > Insecta > Lepidoptera > Lycaenidae > Lycaena > Lycaena phlaeas. Next base: position 18,090,056 of record HG995168.1, on the reverse strand, counting down.
CCACTTGTTTCTCAGAATATCCAATTGGAAAAAGTGTGCATGTGTGTGTGCCTTCATGCGTACATGCGTGCGTGCGCGTGCACGTACATGTGTGTGTGTGTGCGTGTGTGTGTGTGTGTGTGTGTGTGTGTGTGTGTGTGTGTGTGTGTGTGTGTGTGTGTGTGTGTGTGTGTGTGTGTGTGTGTGTGTCCTCGCTTATTAGTTTAATCGGGATTTAAATACAAATATTGTAACGAGTTCCAACTCCGCAAATAAAGAGAACTTAACACGAACGCAAGCTAGGTATTAACGTGACAAACATTTGAGGGTAAATTAATTTTATTGGCCCTTTGCAATGTTTAAACAACGTAATTCCAGATTATCCCAGAAATTACTCCATTTAAAACAATCGCCTCCAACCGTATACAATTTGGTGCTGTTGAAATTCTCATACGTACCCAAAATGACCTGTATTTCAAACGTAAGCTTCCAGTTTTCATATAACAAACTTCGAGTGGAAATTCAGAAGCGCCACAAAGCAGAATTGTTGCTACTTCGAATGACAATATTTAGGTAGGAAAAGTTTAAGTTCGGTGCACAGTTGATACTGAAATAATGCTAACTTGGTTTATGTCTTGTTTGTGATTTATACGTATAATACTAAATTTGGTTTAATGTTAGTTATGAATAGAATTTAATTCAAACACAAAATACTAAAACTATTTTAAACGGGATATTTAAACCATGTTTTTTATCTATATGTTAGATATATCTATTCTTATCTACATTTTATCTTTTGTCTTTGGCTGTCGCTATCACTTACCATCAGGTGAGCCGAACAGCGTTTAATCCCACTTCTATAGAAACAAATATCTTGATATGATGAATATGCCATTTGAATTAGCTTTAGTGATTAAATTGACTATATTAATTTGTAATCCTTTATAGAACACAAAATACATATTTGAATTAGGAAAACTGATTAATTTTTTTGTGTACGACACATTTTTTTTTCGGCATTATCAATAGGATCTGAAGTTTCTTTGTCATCTTTATTTTTTAGATATCATTTAAACTAGTGATCTGATTCACGGGTTACAGCTTGCCCGATACATTAGCCATGCCTGAGTTAAAAATGTACCGTTGTAGTGCCCTGATATGTATGTAATTCGTATTATATATATATACGATATATAGACGCTTTTAAAAAAAAAATTAGATTCAACTTCAATATTGGGTCCTCCTTTGTCTTTTACGTGTAATAAATGTAACTTATTTACATACATACAAAGTGTATCTTACCTAACACTTAGAATCAAAACCGTTTCGCTGTATATGTTTCTAAGTGTACATAAATTATTAAATAAATAAATAAATTTAAATTTAAATTATTACCTGTTAAAATTAAAAAAGATTTTACTGTATTGATGACTGATTGTAGATGCCTGATGAAGGTTCAATAAAGGACCGAAAGATCGCAAATTTAACGAAGTGTTTGAATTGACATCTCACTGTCCACTTTCCTATTTAAATAGTTTAGAATCGAAAATGTTGTGTATGCAAAACCTCGAGACGCTGCTAGTATATCAATATTTATTTAAGTATTTAAATACCATAAATAAAAAAAATAAGATGTGTGTGCGTGATTCACACATGTGAAACTCACGTTAAATGCTCGAATACAAGCAAGTATATTATAAGGGGCAGTGTACAATGTACATACACACTGACATTTGCTCTCTCGCTCTTTTGTATTTGTATCTCTTACCTGTCGTTTTTTCCGTTGCATCCGGTTTGAAATCACAACGATTCTAAAGAAGTTTCACTTCAAAAATATTACATATTATGCTGACTGTACCCATAAAAATATTACTATCGTGTATTTGGGTACATTAGCAGGTGATATTTTGAGATTGGTCGATATGATTCAGATGCGACTTTGATCTTTACAACTTTTAATGCCCGCTGGTTTGCTCGTAGCGGTTTGGGAAACCGAGCATATCGATTCCTACGTACCACAATTGTTTTGATAGACACGAGAATTTAGGTTTCCATAGATACAAGTATCTTTAATGACATGAAGATACATGGTATATGTTCTTTAATATCTTATGGCCCTTTTAACAAAACTAGAAAGTAAAGATGGATGACCAGCAGTCAAGTCACCTGTTGATAAGAGATCAGTGTTCCCCAAAAAGACGTTCACGTGGCACTGACCCTGGTACCAAATACCCATATTCCGTATCCAAGTCCAGTAACAACCTATACTGAAGATATGCGATAATTAAGCGACCCAAGCATTTCTCACTGTCACCGATTAATTGCTCTTCCCGACTTAAATTTCTTTCTTTTATTCAAATAAACTCAAATAAAAGAAAGCTATAGGGAATTGAGAAACGTGATCTTGTGAAATTTTAGATCTCTTCTATCATAATAGATCTATTGATCTATAAATATAATATTGATTTATAACTTGTGTAAGCCTTTCCCCTTGAAAGTAACGAAAGTATTATACTATAAGTGAAAACTTGTAATTGTGTATTTTTAAATTTAAATAGATTTAATGCAGTATTTTTTATCACTGTTTGTTTTCCAAATAAATAAATTCGTATATAATAATATTGATTTAACAAAAAATATATAATAAAACACTCCAGCACTCATTTAAATTGAACATATTTTTTAATTTTAGATTTTTAGTAATAATCTTGTAAGATATCCTAAGATATATAGTGAAAGATATTTTTCATTATCAAAATTAATCCTACAATCGAAATTCATGATATTTTCAGTTATGAAACGATATTTCACAATAAATTCTACTTATTTCAATATAAATGAAATCTAAATAAAAGTATCTATTAGAATTTCGAATAATAGTCGCCATTTTCATTTCGAATTTTGAATCGTTTTCACATTTTATTTCAGTCATTATGAATGTATCTCATATTTGTTGTCTCTAAGTTTCTTTTTTACCTATCCCTGCCTTTTTGACGGGAAGATTCCTGTTGTGCCTCGTAGACGATATGTGTGCCACCATCCAGACTAATTCCTATATCATACAGCTTTTGCTGTCGTTTGGTGAAAAGGCCGATACAGGTCTCAGAATAGACAACGATAGCCAGACACTAAGTGCCTAGATTCTATTTGTTTATTGGTGACATAGACTCCTTCGTGAACTTAGCAATCTAATATAAAATAAACGACAATACTATAAAGTAAAATAATTGTTTTCTCTTTTAATTAGCTGTCCACAAAGTCTCCAAAGATGACAATGAAAGCTACTATTCTTTTCCGAACAATGGAATTCAATCTTTCGCCACCATATTATGGAATCGTAAGCGGATGGGTCTTCGATAATGTGTAGATAACACACTAACATTGATATACTTTTTCTTTCATTGTATTCTGTCATGATTATATTATTCGCGGTGATATGAAAGCTTTTAAATTATTACTTTTTATAATATCCATTTAGTCCTTATAAAAAACAAATTGAAGTATAAATTGATAATTACATCATGTTATGGCAATAAAATATCATCAAAAACAACAACATCTTAGTAATATTATAAACATGAAAGTTATTCTAATTTGTGAGCTATGTGATTGAAAAGTTCCATCGAAATGCATTCAGTAATTTTCGCGTGTGAGAGTAACAAACATACATCCATACATTTTTTTTTTAACTTTTGTGGTTGATAAAAAATCATCTACATGATCATCATCTTAAGTTCACTGATCACAAAGATGTGATCAAATGAGATAAAAGAAGTGAACTTGAGATGATGATCATACCCTAACCAAAATATATTAAGGCCATTCGCGCATAAGGAGAGCCTTGTATTAGACCTATAGGATTTTTTTTATTAGTTTGTAGCTACGTCTATGGTCTAGTGGGTCTATGGTAGGCTCGGCTTTGATCGAGAGGTTACAGGTTCGACCCCTGTGGTGCCTTGAAATGGGGTTCTCTTAATTTCTAAAATCGAACACGAGACCATCGCCTAATGGAATTGAAAGTCTTTGAAGGTGTCTGAAGTTCACCAACCAGTATTCGGCCAGCGCATCGGTGAACTATGGCTCAATAACCTTCTCGTCTGATTGCAATGAGGAGACTCGTGCCCAGCAGTGGGACCTAATCATTCACTTTTTACTTCTAGTTGGTTAGGCAGACAAGCCACGTGATAGTAAGTGGTTAGCGTCGCCCGTAAATATGATTTAGTTAACTAAAGACTTTAAAGACTAAGCTATTTAGAAGGTTAGTCTCTGCTAACCCAGAGGATCGTCAACTCATTCATGTGCCTATCATGAGATATAAGATGTTAGGTCTTGGTGAAAGTAATTAATCTGCCTGTCTTCCTTTTCTCTTTAAAATACAGCAAAGCTGTTCTACGGGAGAAATAAGCAGATATTCATGTAGCGCGGCACAGCACAACCCTCTTACCGGTATTGATAAAATATTAAATTGCAATTTCCTTATATGCAATCTCCTTTCAAAATACAATTATAAATGTTCTGTAGAAAATTGTTTTATGCTGTTTTGCTATTTCGTTGAAATGTGATTTTACGCTTGGTGAATAAGAATATTAAAAGCAGATTCTGCTGGGAACGCGCTGCATGAAATCTCCACACATAAAAAATATAATTATAGAAACATTTTTGTGCTCTGGTAATTACTGGGTAAATTACATTATCATATTCTAAATATCTAGTTAAAAAAGTATATTTTTCTAAACCAGTACGTGATACTACTTTATGTTTTCGTTAAAATCATACTAGTAGTTTCGGAGAACTGTGGGATCAAACAAACAAACAAAATATCGGATTTAGATTTCCGGCACGACTATGCTATTAAAAAAATATTGTAGTTTCAGGGACAGACATCTTTAAGCATACAAATACTTAATTATAACAGTAGCTTTCTAATATAAAATGTTCTCTTCTATATTTTTATCTCTTCTTTTTATCGTTCAAATATTTTTCAACTTAGCGCCAAATTGCTATTTAAAATTAACCTGGGAAATGAATTTCTTTCATTAAACCTTCAATATCGAATTGTATTATTAAGGGGTACAACTTTATTCCGTCGAAAGGGAATTAATTAGATTTCTTGTTAACTGACTTGAAAACACACTCCTAAATACACATAACAGCTTACATTTTTTTATAAATGTATATCAGTTATGACTCAAGCATTTTAGTAGTTTCACAAAAGAATGACAGCTCTTTATGCATTTAAGAGCTTATTTCACATAAGTTATAAGCTTTTAGTGAGACGAGCTTTTGGTCTCAGCATTCAATTATCCCGAAAAGCTCTGAGCTTAACAAAAGATGCAAAATTATATTTGAGCAATCACTGAATCTTGCAGTATAATTTTTGATGACGGAGAGAAAACTGTCGCGAAAATAAATAATGTTATTCTGCTATAACAATTGGTATCCTTTCTTATTATTTTCATAATAATTATCAAAATGTATAAGTTTGCCTTTCCCCGCGATTTTAACCACCCTAAAATTAAAAAAGAAATCGCTAGTTATAATCATTATCTAAAGCAACATTTTATTTTTTTATTTTATAGTTTATTGTGTTTGTATAATAAGTTGAGCACTGCCAAACGAACAAACAAACAAACTTTTAAGCTTAATAATTGTAATTTAAAATATTGTAGAGATTTATAGCACCAGCTTCCATAATTCTTCCAACAGTGTAATATAATAACAGTATAATATAAGGTCAAAGGTTATAAGTGAACTGACATTACGCGGGTCAACCTTTACATATTTAAAGATTATATTATACACATAATATATCATCTAAAAACGCAGTTCGCAAACGTTGCGAATCTATCGTTGATGACGTAGGCATCACGACGTAGCGTCACGGCACTTAAGAGAGAATTTCAAATAAATTATTTATTAAATAGCAACATTATATTCTTTGTGTATAATAAGTACATTTTATTACATATTCTTAATAAGCAAAAAAGGGGTGAGAATTAAAAGCGCTTAGGGTCTTTCTCCAAGACTAAGTAATTGTAGCCATAATTTAATCCGTTTTCATTAAACACTCTTGTCGCAATAAAACACATCCTTTCTCACGTGTAACGGCTTGTACCCCCTAACCTTAGCATGTTAATGGGGAGAGAATTTATATCACTTTCTCCGCCAGTTTTCCCCGCGCTTAAACGACATTGATGAAAATATTTAGCCTATGTCAATGATACGAAGCATTACGTATCGATTTATATCTGCCAGATTTAAAGTTTTGATTTTTTTTCACGATGAAATCCATATAAAGCAATTCTGGAATAGTCGAGACACAAAAATCCATAAGGATTTGACGTCTAAAAATATAGGACAGTGACGACAATTCGTTCAATGTCTATCTTGTCGTATAGCCGCGTTATTTGCGGTAAGCGACTCGCGCGCACGCCAGTCGTTCCGCGGGAACCGGCGCGGGATATCGTTTCGTAACAAGGATCGGAAGATGTCCAATCGCAAACGTAAAAACGACTTGAGCCTCCCTGCTGAGGTCCTTTTGAAGGCCAGAAACAGGCTGTTCTCTTTAGGCGGTGCGTTAAAACCGAAAGACGTCAAAAAAGACGTGAAGAATAAGAAAAGTGAATTGAAAAATGTGAGGTCCGATCCGGAGTTTGATACGCGGAAAGTGAAACATAGGAGCCGGATAGAGGATACGCGAGAATATGGGATAAGACCAAGACCCCTGTCCGTCGGGGCCATGAAACGTTATGATAGTGGGATGGAATATCACAACCGATATCCGAATTCAACGCAGCGTTTGTTTGAGTCATCGGAAGATGTGTGTCAACCTCGTCTCATGCCGGATAGATTTGACCACGACGAAAGACCAAGGAAGAAGCTCTCGTTTCGTGAGCCGGAGATTATCGGAAGTGCAACTTTAGGCCGATCTCATAAGCTGATGGGTGTGAACAGTCTCTCAAGGAGGCCTAATAGGATATCCCTAAAATCAGATCTCCATACGAGTGTGGACGGATTGGACTCAGATTTAGAGGTACTTGTTACGTTATTTATTGATCTAACTAGTTACTAGTGTATTTACAATTCGGCAACTAGGAGATCGTAAAATAATATTTATGGACAATCACAGAACGTTAACCTAGTCCAGTAATAAGCTCGTGAGTTATGTCACGGGCACTGGCAACGGAAATCAGCCTAGGAAAATTCAAACGGTGTACACACATCATTAGAGAATTAAAAAATAATCTTGTAGGGATTAAATTCCACGAACCGCTTCAAAATAAACACGACTGAAAATATATCAAACAAAATAAACAATAAAGTAGAAATAGTTTCAAACATACGTTTTATTGGAATTAATTTAAACATCTTTTGTGCTGTCGTTTTTTTTTTTGTTTTGCTCATATTTTCTTAATCACCTCTGTAGATTTTCGAGCAATAATTAAAATAAGATTACAATCATATCTTTTTATAAATGATGAGAGCTTTCACGTAAAAGAAGTGACAATATTAAAAAAAATCAAACCACTCTCAATTATGCCCTAAATACTCATAACCCTATTCTGTGAGGTCGAAAAAATCTCTTTGGTAGACAAGGGTAACCAAAACAATACAATATTTAAAGATAACAAGGTTAATGTGGATTATGATAACGTAGGTTTTTTCATCGTTGTAGTGTCCTTAGTATTTAATTACAAATCATCTCTACATCATGATATAATAATACAGCCTGTATAGTAGGCGTTCAATCACCCTATAATAAGAGCTATATTATTCGTTTTTTAAATATTCTGAATTAACGAAACCAGCACAGCAAAGATTTCGTAGCATGTGGATCCAATTCCTCTGCCCTATACTCTCTGGGCAAATGGCTCCCTGTCTACGCGTGTCTATCGTCGTCTGCAGTCATCCCGCTTTCTCTGTCAAGGTCTGTCGAGTCTCTGAACCCCGCTTATTGGGTCTAAATCAGGTTTTTTTAGCCCACAACTCGAAATCCAGCAGATGTGTCCTGTCTAGTTTCATTTACGCTTACTCCCAGGCTAAATCAGCTGAAATTGTTGTAGAACGCAAGTTTTTGTGTTTTGTTTTAGTTGTGGGACGCAAGTTTTTTTTTTCCTTTTTTATTATTTCTCTAAATTAAAATCAAGACGTTCCCTACTAATAACATTCATCTAGTGACTAACACTTCATCCGGACGTTTTCACTATGCATCTCACAACTTGTATCTTGTCAAAAATCGAACTCCCGAACACTATTTGACAACTACAGCCACTCCAACTACAGCCGAGAAAAATCAGTCTTTGTTACTTTCTAGTACAACCATCATCACATCATGAAAGAAGTCATATTTATTGGTCAGTTGAAGGATAAGCTCACCTATTTATACCAATTCTATTTATACGGTGAAAACATTGGTGTAGTAAATATAAGTGTTTTATAGTGTAACGTCTATTTTACAATATAGGATTAGGTGCTTGAAATAAACTTGGCGTAACTCGCTGTTGCATGATAATATAATAGAATGATTGAGTGCAGCTTTTGCTAGTTCTTGCAGTTTTATTCAACCTTAAAGATAACTATACTAACATTATAAAGAGGAAAACTTTGTTTGTTTGTTTGGCTGTAATGATATGCTCAAAAAGTACTAGACCGATTTCAAAAATTCTTTCACCATTTGAAAGCTACAGTATCCACGAGTAACATAGGCTAAATTTTATTCTGGAAAAAAAATATTTGGGTTTTTCGGACACAAGGTGTAATAAATCAACCAGAAAAGTTACTTATATTGTGTACTAAGATCCCGTTGTAAATCTTAGTTAACGCAGGCGAAGCTGCGGGAAACCGCTAGTCACCTAATATTAGGCTTCTTGGCATTCCTTGAAAGGAAGGCCCCTGTCAAGGAACATCGAAAGTAGGTGTAGCAATTACCAAAAAAGTGTGACAATAACGATCTAATTATCGTCTGACTTGCTTGTCAGAACTTTTGTTCCGGGAATTGGAAAAAAATTAAGGAATTTTGCACGTATATAAATTTATGGTGCATACATCCATATTAATCATACAAATTATGTGCACTTGCTGAATAAAGACTGGTGTAAAGACAATATGTAAAATGGTCAAAAACTTGACCACTTGACCAACCTGATGTTCTCAATAATTTTCAAAAAATATATTAAGGCATAAAAGAATTACTTTCGCATTTTTATAATTACAGTATTAGTTATACATATATATATTAGTCCAATAAAAGTACAAATGAAACATACAGAATGTTTGAAATAAGATTTGTTTGAAAGATCAAAATACTATGACTGACGAGTGAATGATTGTTGGGAGCAAATAACAAAAAATAAACTATCGCTATATATCTTACGGTATCAAGGGCAAAGCTTCCGTCCGCGTTCATCATCATCAGCTAACGCCAATTTTTGTGCAATCTCCTTAATTATCATCAGCTTGTATCCATCCATGAGACATCAATGAACGCCAAGACGGCTTATCCTTAGGCACCGCGTTCTGGTTACTGCTAGGAAACTATTTTTAATCTTGATTGATGAGAAACATCTATTAACATTAGTGTAAATGCTGTGAGGCAGTAACATCGTGATGTCCTACTAAACATTCGTTTCGACTCCTTTTTTACGATTATTGTTAGAGAATATTATCAATCGGTGCGCTTAATTATAAACAAAAAAAATGAAAATAACTAAGCTATATTTTTATCACGCATAAGTTGAACAGTTTTTCGAATGAATGTTAAACAAATATTCTCAGTTTCTGTTTGTGTGTTCTTTTTTACTTTTATAATTTCAATAGTTACATAGAATTACAATTTCGGCATTTGATTTTAGAGTAGCATACACCTTTCATTAGCACAGCGTATAAATTCATTTATTGCGACTCATTATTCATTTTGTGTTAGATACATCTTATTTGATGAGACAGACCAAGCCCATTAAAAACCATCTTAAGTTCATTAAAGAACGTCATCAGAGTACACGATATTAAAACTTTAATCGGTTGTCGATGCTTGCGAAACGTGTCCGAGCTTATTGCTTCTAAGTTTGTTGGCGGAGCTTTCAAACTTGCCGTAAGCTTTTATACAATGGACAAAATTATTAATGAAAATATTGTATACTATTATATTTCCAAACCAAGAAATCGTTCAACTTTTATTTTGAAATCGGAAAACTGAGCTTTTAATGAGTTCGATCATTTACTTATTTAAAAGACTTAGGGCCTGTTTCACAATCTCCAGTTAAGTTCTCAATAGGCTATCGGCAACATATTTGACAGATATTTGACAAATACTCCATACTCTATCTGTCAAATATGTTGCCGATAGCCTATTGGGAACTTAACTGGAGATTGTGAAACAGGCCCTTAAATGTGTTATTGTGTATTGTGAGACTATGAAAATATACTATATATTGCTTTTGTACAACCAGTCTAATTCCGAATGTTAAAAATCGCGTGCACGTGCACCTTTTTAACGAGCGTTAACAAAAACGTTTGTATCAGACAAAATATGGATACCCATGTAAGTTTTCATTCTAAATCGTTTTTAAAGCGAGGTGCTTTGCTATCGAGCACTAATAGATTTTCGACGTTGAGCTTTGGACATTAAATCGAAAAGGTCGCAACTCGCACCAGCGCAACGTAAAGCCTATTAAGCGCTCGTGCTAACGAGGCCTAAGGCTTTAACATTTCTTTGTAAAAGGTGTGTGTATGTGTGCGTGTGCGATTCACACACGATAGAAGTGAAACACACGGTAAATGCTCAAATACAAGCAAGTATTAAACAGTGTGAAATATACATACACACCGACATTTGCTCTCTCGCTCTTTTGTATTTGCGTCTCTTACCTGTCGTTTTTTCCGTTGCTTCCGATTTGAAATCACAACGGTTCTAAAGAAGTTTCACTTCAAAAAGTCATTGCAACTATTGCTTGACATTGTCATCATTCATCAGTAAATGTGTGCGTATCGTACAATAGTGTTTGTAATATTTTATTTCGTTAATTTAATTAATGTATTTATAATGTAATATCATTACACAAAAATAACAGATTTCTCAGCTCGCTCTCTATTAAATCTTTAAGGACGCGTTTACAAACTTGATAGGTACAGAATCGAACAACTACATTGAAAAAGTCACGCATACAAGCGCACCCGCACAATACGCACGCTTGCGTGAGGGAATAGTAGTCAAGTAAACGGATTTGATACTTTACAAATATTTGTTATTTTGATTATTTATAACACAAAATTATATTTTATTTCTGTTTGTTTTTAATAATTATATATTATAATATGTAAGTAAACTGATATCTGTAATTCATCTTGAGGGGGGGGGGGGGGGGGGGCTCATAATTGCCACTCTGAGCAGGCTCATTGGCGATCGCAGATGATGATGAAGTCACATCGGCAGCACTGCTGCCTGATCCGAGTGGCACGGGATCGATCGTCTTGACGTTTATTGAGGGGGGCCTATGTTCGGCAGTGGATGGATGAAATTTGATAATGATGACGATGATGATATCTATTTGTTTGCGAGTGGAAAGGGATCGGTCGTCTTGGTGTTCATTGAGGGAGGCCTATATTCAGCAGTGAACGGATGAAGTTTGATGATGATGATGATATCTATTTGTTTGCGAGTGACAAGGGATCGGTCGTCTTGGTGTTCATTGAGGGAGGCCTATATACCTTTTTTCAGCAGTGGATGGATTAAGTTTAATGATGGTGACATCTATTTGTTTGCGAGTGGCAAATGATCGGTCGTCTAGTTGTTCATTTAGGGAGGCCCATTTTCGGCAGTGGACGGATTTAGGCTGATGATGATGAAGTCGCATCGGCAGCACTGCTGCCTCATTAGAGTAGCACGGGATCGGTCGTCTTGACGTTCATTGAGGGAGGCCTATATTCAGCAGTGGATGGATGAAGTTTGATGATGATGATGATATCTATTTGTTTGCGAGTGACAAGGGATCGTTCGTCTTGGTGTTCATTGAGGGAGGCCTATATTTAGCAGTGGATGGATGAAGTTTAATGATGATGATGATGGTGATATCTATTTGTTTGCGAGTGGCAAATGATCGGTCGTCTAGTTGTTCATTGAGGGAGGCCCATTTTCGGCAGTGGACGGATTTAGGCTGATGATGACGAAGTCGCATCGGCAGCACTGCTGCCTCATTAGAGTAGCACGGGATCGGTCGTCTTGACGTTCATTGAGGGAGGCCTATATTCAGCAGTGGATGGATGAAGTTTGATGATGATGATGATATCTATTTGTTCGCGAGTGACAAGGGATCGTTCGTCTTGGTGTTCATTGAGGGAGGCCTATTTTCAGCAGTGGATGGATGAAGTTTAATGATGATGATGATGATATCTATTTGTTTGCGAGTGGAAAGGGATCGGTCGTCTTGGTGTTCATTGAGGGAGGCCTATATTCAGCAGTGAACGGATGAAGTTTGATGATGATGATGATATCTATTTGTTTGCGAGTGACAAGGGATCGGTCGTCTTGGTGTTCATTGAGGGAGGCCTATATACCTTTTTTCAGCAGTGGATGGATTAAGTTTAATGATGGTGACATCTATTTGTTTGCGAGTGGCAAATGATCGGTCGTCTAGTTGTTCATTTAGGGAGGCCCATTTTCGGCAGTGGACGGATCTAGGCTGATGATGATGAAGTCGCATCGGCAGCACTGCTGCCTCATTAGAGTAGCACGGGATCGGTCGTCTTGACGTTCATTGAGGGAGGCCTATATTCAGCAGTGGATGGATGAAGTTTGATGATAATGATGATATCTATTTGTTTGCGAGTGACAAGGGATCGTTCGTCTTGGTGTTCATTGAGGGAGGCCTATATTCAGCAGTGGATGGATGAAGTTTAATGATGATGATGATGGTGATATCTATTTGTTTGCAAGTGGCAAATGATCGGTCGCCTAGGTGTTCATTGAGGGAGGCCTATATTCAGCAGTGGATGGATGAAGTTTGATGATGATGATGATGATTATGATGTCTATTTTTTTGCGAGTGGCAAGGAATCGGTCGTCTTGGTGTTCATTGAGAGAGGCCTTTATTCAACAGTGGATGGATGAAGTTTGATGATGATGATGATGATATCTATTTGTTTGCGAGTGACAAGGGATCGGTCGTCTTGACGTTCATTGTGGGAGGCCTATGTTCGGCAGTGGACGGATTTAGGCTGATGAAGTCGCATCGGCAGCACTGCTGCCGCATTAGAGTAGCACGGGATCGGTCGTCTTGACGTTCATTGAGGGAGGCCTATGTTCGGCAGTGGACGGATTTAGGCTGATGATGATGAAGTCGCATCGGCAGCACTGCTGCCTCATTAGAGTATCACGGGATCGGTCGTCTTGACGTTCATTGAGGGAGGCCTATGTTCGGCAGTGGACGGATTTAGGCTGATGATGATGAAGTCGCATCGGCAGCACTGCTGCCTCATTAGAGTAGCACGGGATCGGTCGTCTTGACGTTCATTGAGGGAGGCCTATGTTCGGCAGTGGACGGATTTAGGCTGATGATGATGAAGTCGCATCGGCAGCACTGCTGCCTTAGCATAGCACGGGATCAGTCATCTTGGCGTTCATTGAGGGAGGCGTATGTTCGGCAGTGGACTGATTTAGGCTGACGATGATGATGATGATGATGATGATTATGATGATGATGATGATGATGATGATGATAAGTGAGCAAACGTCGAGAGAGAACGTCTTCCCACCTGGTTATAATGACCAACCAACATTTCGTCTACCTATGTATATGAAATAAACCAATTCCATAAAAATATATTGTGGTAAAAAAAATATTGTAAAGTATCAAATCCAATCCAAAGTATCCAATATCAAAAATAAATCGCGATGTTTTTTGAGTCGAATTGCTGCTGACAGGTGACGCAGTGTCCACCCAGAACCGCGGCCGAGCGCGGACTGAGTTCTCATTTCAAAAATGTAAAAGAAATCAAGACAGAGACAACGATAAAATAAACCTTAATGCAATGGAATAACATTCATCTTTAGTAGCAAAATTGGTAAAAAAATTAGTTATCTTCTTTATTTTTTTTAAGACTATTTTTAGCATTTTTGGGTTATTTTCTTGTCCTTTATTTAAAATTGAACATATTTCCCTGCTCCTACTATTTTTTAAAAACCTTAATAAATGTGGATATTAGACCAAAAGGGTACCGTAATTCTAATCGATTTCGTTCGTTTCATGGAAAATGGTAATGGAAGAACGTTGATTACTATATAAAAAAGCAACATTTATCAAAAAAATATGCGTTACCCTTGTAGATAAAGAACCATTCTATATGAAATAAATAATTTTTATATATGATTTTGTGTACTTTTGTTACAAACGGTACAGAAAAACAGCATAATTTCGTCTGATTCGTAAACGCGTCCTTAACTGTACCAAATTCCTCCGTTTGCGAAATCCTCTTATAAAGGGTTACAAAGCTTTTTGTTTCACACATTTTGTATACATACATTATTTTCTGTTATATTTATATTAATTAGTAGATTTTAGCTTATTAATGCATTAATTAAAAATAAATTAGATTATTAATGATATATTGCGACATAAATCTCATCCCCCGACAATAATGAGGAAGGGTCTTTGTTTAAACACTAATAAATTAATTAATTTATCTTTTATAATACTTACTATAAATTATCAAAATAAATTATTGCCTTTAACCTCAGTTATTAACTGATGATATGGATATATTTGACGACCACTGTGGCTCAATGGTTAGCACGTTGGCTCTCAAGTAGGGTAGCAGGTTTGAATCCATGGAACAAAATGTATCTGTGTTTATGGGTGTATTAAAAATGTGTATTAAATAATAAAAATCTTTATTATAAGTAATTTAAGAGTATTAAATATATGTATTTCCGTTGTCTGATACCCGTAACACAAGTTCTTCGGATTAGATTGACCACGGGACTAGATTGACGTGGTGTAAAAGCGTATATTATTATTATAGAATCTATGACAATAATAATAATAATAGACGCCTTATTTTTATTATATACGCATACTAATCTTTACTGTCACCGTTTTCCTCTCCTTTCGTATTGCCGTCTGTACGTCACGAATATCGGTGTTGAAAATTATTCGTCTGATATTCCCAACACGAGTGTCGAGAGTCGAGCGACACTACGTTTCAGTTGCAAGGCTTTACATAAATGTGCAAATTGTACAATAATCTGATTTCATTCTAAATTTTGTTGTATTTATATTTAAAGATTAAATCAATTTAGATTTGCTTTTGTAATGCTTTTATGCTGTTCGTGAAAAACATAATTGCAAATGAATAGAATAGAATACTTATTGTATGGGAATGATACTAGCTTACGACATGTTATTTGACAGCTAGTCTCAGTCCCATACAATAAGTAGTCTATTCGTTTAGCGTTTGTGCCACTTGTCTAGCGGGGCTGTTCTATTCCATTCTAATGTTCTATTTCTTAAGTAAAAAATTTCTACCAACATTTTATTACGCGTGAAATGTTTCGGAAACGTTAGCGTTTTATATATTTATTTAGTAAGTGGATGGGATAGGCTTCTTTGAGGTTCCATCCACTGCTGAACATAGGCCATGTTCAAGCAGCTCAAGGTGGGAGGAAAAAGGCTGATGATGATACAGTAACAAGTCTTAAATGCGGTAATACATCCCAACAAACATGCAGAATCTACGTACCAGTTTCAACATAAATATAAAACATTTCATATTTTTATTAGTAAACAAATATGTAAGGATTGCTTGTACGCGACCCACCCGAGGCGAATTCTGACGAATATATTTCATAAATGTTCACTAAAGTTATATCTTTGCATACCTCGTAATCCGATCCTCGCTTATTCTTTTGAAGCCTCAACTCAACAACAACTTGAAATACAATGATATGTTACCCAATTTGGAATGGAATTCATTATAATTTTTAGTATGATAAAATGTTTGTATATTATGTTTCGTGTATAACATAATGACGACGACGATCATGGTCTTAGACGATACCAGTCACGGTACCTGTCATTATACGCCTGCTTTGGCCTCTCCTCTGAAATACAGCAATGCTGTTTCACAGGGAATATAAGCAAGATGGTGGTAACGGTGCAGTCGGGAACATAGCACAGCGCGTCCTGGGCTTGCGAAGAAAAGCGTGTTTCAGAATTATCATCATCCACTGCTGAACATAGGCTCAATGAACGCCTAGACGACCGATCTCTTGCCACTCGCATCCAATGCAGACCGGCTTCTGCACAATCGTCTTCCCACCTGATTATTGGCCGACCAACACTTCGTCCACTCTTGAACCTTATTGGCCCATCGGGTATACCTCTTTCTGAGTGTGTGACCAGCTCTCTGCCACTTCTTGATCCTGATGATCTTGAAGTCAGGCTGATGTCCGCAACTTGACGCTTGTGCGCCTATTTACGTGCTGTGAGCCTGAACCACTACCTACTGCCAGTTAAGCTCCCGAAAGAAAGCTAGCAGTTTCTTGACGTCGGCGCAGATCTCCGGGAGCGTTCTCGGACAGCGAGATGGGCAGCCCTTAGCGGTGCTACTCCTGTGCACTCCAGTGGTACATGAGCTGCTTTTCTTCTTCCGCTACGTAGGCTCTGCATAGTGGACTGTCCGTAACACCTATGAAAAGATATTTGTTATAGTGACCATGTCCTGTTAACAGGCGCAATTCTGATCGTTTTAGGTGTGTTAGTTGACGAGAGACCCATGTGTTGCCTATTGGCATCGCCTCTTTTGCCTCTCTGCTTAAACGAGGTTATTTTTCACGTAATGTCAGTAACTTTAGATCTCTGGCGGATGTCTTCGTTTCGGATTATATCCGCCAAAGAAACACCCAGCATAGCACGCTCCATAGTCATGATCGTCTAGAGATAAAGACCCTATGTTGTGTTTCAGAATACACTAAACAAATTCTAGGTGTCTAGTATAGGTACACAAGTCTATTTGATTCGTTGTTTATCATGCTTACTGTCAAACAATGAAATTCTTCACCGCACTTTCGGAGACTTTCTCTAGGAATCTAAAGTTATAATATTATTGACTTTCCATGGTATAATATTAAAAAAAAATAAAGAAAATCAATTTAATAAACATGAACGCAAAACATAATAATATATCTAGGCGTCAATCTTCTTTTGAACCGACTTCAAAAAAAGGAAGGTTCTATTTAGAGTTTTCTATTCGTCTGTATGCTTCAATGAAATCAAACCTCTAAACATAATCAAGCCCTTGTTAACTTTTAAAATATATCTAATTTGTTTGTTAATCTTTCACTCAGAAACGACTGAATGGATTTTAATGAAATTTTACAATAATATAGCTCAAACATCAGAATAAGACATAGGCTATAATTTATCATCGTACTCCCACGGGAATGGAAAGTACGCGGGTGAAAAAGCGGGGCGTTGTTGGTTAATGATATATATGTAACAAATAAATCATTATAAGACATTTCTTACACTCTTCATGTTGAAGCTCCGATCACAATTTGATGGCCTGCGAGGGACTTTCTCTCCAAAGGAGCTTAGACGGAAAATGTTCTATAATAATCTGTCACTGACTCTCCGGATTACTATCATTCGTTTGTCAGAATTTTAGCAAGGTGGTAGAAAGCAGACGTATAAAGATTGATGATAATGACGGTATCATCATCATCAGCCTTTATCCTTCTACTACCGAACAAAGACTTTTTTATGTCGCAATGGAAATCCTTTTCGGACCTACCAGGGCCTCGGGTAGGCACACTGACGTGTGTGTGGACTCACATTGGGTGCATTGCCCCACTAAAACCACAGTCAGCGCCTTCAGCCGCTTTGTGAGGGTCAAGGATCTGCAAGCATATACAGCAGGATACCCTCAACGATTACTGAACAAAGACCTCCCCAAGACGATAATGTACTCTGGAAGTAAATAATTCGCATGTATTGTTTTCAAATTATCATAGAACGTAGTAAGAACGAAACATTTAGTATTAAGTTAGGTTGAGTAGATCGGCTCACCCCAAAAAACTTCACTTTTTATTTTTTGGACATTTTTATTTTTTCCCTAATTTTTCACCCCTATATTTATTTATTAGGACCACATACAGTTTTGCATCAATAAAGACAACAAAGAAGTACATTACAATAGTCTAATCTAGACACAATAACTAATTACATTCGGTCACAACTTGCTTAAAAAACTTATATCTATTGAAATATTTACAACAACAACTATATTCTAAAAATATGTAATTACATTAAATTAATTTTTATTCAACTAACATCATTACAATCAATCCCTGTTACACAGCGACATTACTACCTTTTGGCAGAGTGGAGTCTGTCGAGGCAGCTATAATATAAAATTCCACAATCATTTGAATGTTATATCGTTTGAGTTAGCGCTTAATCGAGAAATTTCACTCCATTAACGTCCCGATCATGATCGTAAGTTGAATTTAATGATGTTCCAATTCCAGCCTCTTATTTACAGACGAGCACCTTAGGAATATTTAATCTAGCGCAGTATAAGTGATAAGAATGCATTTTTGACCAACTGAAATAAAGGATAACGCATAAACTATGACCTATTACCCTCCTAGTGTGATTACGAGGAGACACGTGCCCAGCAGTGGGATATTAATGGGCTGATAAAAAAGTATCAACCCTTATATAATGTCCCACTGCTGGGCACGGGTCTCCTTTATCGAAATCAGGCGAGGAGGGTAATGAGCCAATAGTCCACCGCGCTGGCCCAGTGCGGGTTGGTGAACTTCACATACCTTCAAAGACTTTCAATCTCATCAGGCATGCAGGTTTCCTCACGATGTTTTCCTTCACCGGTGAGCGAACGATGGTCTCGAGTGCACTTAGAAATTTAGAAAAACCCATTTCAAAGGCACACATGGACGGGTCAGGATCGAACCCGGAACCCCTCGATAAGAGGCCGAGTCCGTCCACCACTGGACCACCGTTGCAATGGGCTGATACTTTACTTTTTTAACTATTCAGTCAAGCATTGCTTAGCTTACCCTTCTACCCGTCTCTTCGCATCAATCCATGTTTATTAGGAACCTTCTCTAAATGTCATATTTAAAAAAAAGATATAACAAAAACTAAATTTAAAATAACGTAATATAAAACTAATTCTAAGTCTGTCGTTTTAATAATATAAATAGAGAACAGAAATAAAATGTTATTTATGTCTTATGGCTAAATTTGGACTTGAAATTGGCCGTGAATCCCCAAGTTAGGCTCGAAGAGACGGCCCGAATTCGTATTCGGGCCGTCTATTCGAGCCTAACTATTTACTAGACAGGTCAAGGCATCTTAGCGACAGGTTACGACAGTTATGAAAAAATCGGTTTACAGATTATCATTATCTCATTCCGATCACTGTTGAACAGTTGATTTCGAATAGATTCCTTTGAATACTACTTTGAAATTATTACTTAGGCAGGAATAAAACATTTTTAAACCACATATACAATTTGAAATAATTATAACTTAAGCTTAAACTTAACTTCTGTGGCTCAGCTACCCAAAGTGGGTCTTGGCCTCCGAAACGAGAGACTTCCACCGGTCTCTGTCTGAAATAATTATGCAAAATTAAAATCCTTAAAAAAATACATATTATAATAACTAAAATATATTATTAAAAGGCGTCTCTTTAGGCAAAGTTCCGAAGATACTGGCAGCGATCCCCCTTTGAATAGCTAGACTGATTCTTTGTCCGAGGTAGCTGCCAGCTCTTCGGTCTCCTGTGATGTCGACTAACCTTTTCGCTATTTCCTTAAAAAGAGTTACAGCGCTAGGACCCCACGAACCATGGTCTCGACACCGAATGGGACTAAAACATATTCGGAGCCTATACCCCTATACCCCCTTAAGTAGGTATGATTTAATAATCACGAATGGCGGTGGGGGATCTTCTTGACGTTCATAGACAGCAAAATAGTAGATATTATGAAATAATCTAGCCAACAATTATTACGCACATACAAACACACACACACAAACCCTGTAGTGATTACTATTTGTATTGGTCACACGAGAGTTCACCTCGCTGAGCGGGTTGGTAAAGTCTTCCCCATCTTAGCTTATCTTTAATGTCGCTTCAATAAACATTTAAAGTGATCAAACACGTGCGTTAACTATAGAATTCATCAAATTAAAATAATCAATCTATTAATTTCTACGCAATATGAAAATTTTATCTCAAATTACTAATTTGATTATAATTAATTAATTAATTATTATATGATTAAATACGCTATTTCTAGTAAACTAGTGTTTATTATACTAAATTTATAAATTATACTAAAGTTTAGTTAGTTGACAAAAATTTAGTTTTACCGTTCTATTTTATATTATCGTATGTATATTAATTATAAATTATTATGTACCCATCTTGAAACATGCCAAAATTGTGTAATTATGCTTATTTTAATCCCCACAAAAATAGTTGCCGGCCAGATGATATAATGGTTAGTTTACGCGAGGGTAGCGGGTTCGAAAGCCACCGGGTGCAGATTTTGTGTAATAAATATAGATGTCTACACCGGGTCATGGACGTACTCGTATATATTTATTTTGTGAATTGTGAATCTATTTCTGTTCCTAGTACTGGTAATACAAATTTTACTTACAACGGAGCTAGTTTAACGCAGTGTGGTTCATCATCATCATCAGCCTTTATCCGTCCACTGCTGAACATAGGCCTCCCTGAACGCCAAGACGACCGATCCGCAGTGTGGTTAACGGATAGTATTTATTTTATTTTTATTAGAAATAAATGAATACTCGTTTCTACTGCAATTATTTGTAGCCTGATTATTAAGCTACAAAATTGTAATCCTAGCTATTTTATTCTTACTATTTATATTTACAAAATATGACTAACCTGTTTGACGGAGTCTGAAAAAACACAATTATCTGTTTTATTATAACTTTGTTTTGTTGAAGATATGAATGAATAATGAATGTGATTATTACACGGAATATTATGATTTGCAAATGGAAATTCATTCTCCGTGGAAAAAAGATTTTAATGGACTTTCTTGGTTGTAGATACCGCTATCTCTTCCAGACCATATTCAGGATATCTTTTATATACGAGCAAACGAGCATTCGGATCTCTGTTGTGACTACCGACGCCCACAGATGTGTTGCCCTTTGCCCTTGCCCTTTTTCTATCCCTCCATGGGCTCGCAGTGCTTTTAATTTAGGTAGGTATGGCACTTCCAGGCGGTATTCCTCGCACAGTAACTTATCTATGATATATGCCTAAATGCTTAGATCAATAATATGTCTAGATAGAGTGTCGCGCGGAAAACACGGCCAAAAAAAATAGCATCCAACTGTTAGCCTCTAAATACTTTCTCCATGTTTAGTATCCATCCCGCTGTCATAGAATACGCATGAATTGTTACGCATTATTGTTTTTATTTATAATGAAGGTTTGTGTTGAAGTGTAACGAGATTAAAAAGGATGATTATGGGAGAACTGTAGTAGCTGGTATCACTATTCTCGAACACATTTTGAAAATGTTGGCCTGTTCTTTTTGTTTTGATTGTAGGGAGACACTCCATCTAGACATATTAATGATCTAAGCCTAAATGCATTACAAAAATTTCTGCCTATATAAAAGGCACATTTTTCACTCTCAGGATTTACTTATTACGTGAGATTTTTCTATGGTTAGGCATGTCTGCGGCGGCTGCAAATTTTTGATATCTAGACTTTGCTCACGACGCTAAAGCATACCAGATATAAAATAAATTGAGACTAAGATTTCAATCATTGACTGTAAGGTAGCCCGATACTTCACAATCATCATCATCATCAGCCTTTATCCGTCCACTGCTGTACAGGCCTCACTCAATGAACGCCAAGACGACCGATCCCTTGCTACTCGCATACTTGCTAGCCCCATACTTAGTC
Organism: Lycaena phlaeas; assembly: GCA_905333005.2. NCBI lineage: Eukaryota > Metazoa > Arthropoda > Insecta > Lepidoptera > Lycaenidae > Lycaena > Lycaena phlaeas. The sequence continues at coordinate 18,068,093 of HG995168.1, read as the reverse complement.
TACATTAAATGACTATCAAACATTTATTAAGGAAGCTTACTGCTAACACCGTTTATAATGTTACTAATATCATAAACGCCAAGCCTGGAAGAAGTTACAAGGCTAAAAGCTTAACACCCAATAGCTTTCTAAGATGTAAAGCTTTAAGTTCGGTCACGTATAAGCTTTATTTTCCGTGCGGAAATACAAGGAAACCCAAAATAACTGTTGATCGTGACACTGAGAAGACGTATATAAGAAGGCCAATGTAATATTTCACTCAGGAAAATATATTTATATCTACTTTAATCTTTTCTACGCACTTGTGAGGCGAATATCGAGAACTTTGTTTCTTGCATCGAATGATAGTATAATACAGATACTCCATACTCTATCTGTCAAATATGTCGCCGATAGCCTATTGGGAACTTATCTGGAGATTGTGAAACAGGCCCTGAAGCTTTGAAACTTATAGTATGTATATAAGTCTAAAGTATTTTTTAAATATATTTTATTTAAGTTGGATAGGCAAACTTGCAGATACATCACCTGTTAGTAAATGATTGACGTCATCCGTAAATATAACTTACCTGCAACTATCCTAGGAAGCTAATACATGTGTTTTCTATCGTTACATATAAGATGTTAATTCTTTGGTACCAGTTATATTATACTGTCTTGCTTTTCTTTCTATGCCGAAAAGAGCAAAGCTGTTTCAAGAGACAAACAAGAAACCAAGAAAGAAAAAAGACTGCGATACAAATAGATAAGGCTTAACAAAATGTTTTTATTTTATTTAATTTTTACGGAATATAATATCATCCAATGTATTAAAAAAATTATGTATTTTACGTGTTTGAAAAATACTTAAAATACGAGTAGAAACACATTGATAGATAGATAAAAAAAGATAAGTGGGGATATTATATCTGTCATCTACTGCGTATATTTAGGTTTATTTCGGTATTCATGATTATTAATCATTAATCATATTAAATTAAAATAATCATAATTTCAAAAAGTTCTGTACCTTTTTCACATTTTCGAAACTTGAAAAAGAGTATAGTTTCATTTACTAATATTATAAAGCTAGTTTGTGAGCTTGTGCTTTTGTGCGTTTGTGAGTTTGTGAGCTTGTGAGATTGTAGGGCATAATCTCTGGATTTATTAAACCGATTTTGAAATACTTTTTTACCAATAGAAGGCTTCTTAATTTATGAGTGATATTAGCTACAATTTTTATCTAAAAGCCCACGCGAATGTGACGTACGTAAAACCGCAGTACGCAGCTAGTAAAGATTGACGATAAAGATCAGCACAAAGATCAGCATAAAGATAAAGAAAAGCAGCTAGTAATAAAACAAATGAGATTTCACCTCAAAACCCGACTACGAAACAAGTATTGTACACGTGGGGATTGTACATTATTATGTGAGTGGGGACATAAAGGGACAACTGGACACTTCATTAGGTATTCACTGACCGGGTGAGCTGATGATCGATTACTATCTCAGCTGGTTAATAACTAGTACAGATCTTCCATAGTTTGTGCACCCCTTTATATAAAGTAGGTCAATAACCGGGTGGGAAGGCGATCTTCGTCGTTCGAGATAGGTCGTCGTATCCTTCATTGGAAGAGGCCTTTGTTCAGCAGAAAATGATAAAAGCCGATGATGATGATGAAGTTGTGTTACACTATCAAATAAATATATTAGAACTAATAGTGCCCCGCGGTTTCACCCGCGTACTTCCCTTTCCCGTGGGAGTACGGTGATAAATGGTAGCCTATGTGTTATTCTGATGTATAAGCTATATTATTGTAAAGTTTCATTAAAATCCATTGAGTAGTTTTAACGAGAAAGAACTTACAAACTTACGCGTTTATAATATAAGTAGGATAACATTACAATTGTAAAGAGCCTTACGACTCTTTACGTGTGGTCATTTTTAATCGCGGACCACTTTTAAAACTGAATATATCTGACGAACCCCTGTCAATCACTCTATAATTTTGATAGTCGGTGACAGAGATGGATTGAATCCCGTAAAGATTTTGCTCATCATGATAACATCATCAGCTTTTATCCGTCCACTGCTGAGCAAATTTACTCCAATGAACGCCAAGATGAAATCCAATGCCACTCGCATCCAACATGTACACGTACCCCCAAAACCCACACGTGGACCACAACTGAAGACACCCCGCTCACACTAAACGTTATTTTATTTAATAAACAATCAGACCAGAAGGCATATGCCCGAGAGCTTGAAAGTTACGTAGCTCTTTTGCAGTGCACATCAATAATGGTTTCATTCGTTCTAGAATCGTTCATTTCTCTGAACGAACAATTGTATGACTGATGAACGACAATATACAAAAATAAAATCACAATACAATCAAGCAGCATGTAAATCAAATTATCCGATTGCAGTATCCACTGCAGTCGGGCAAACGAATAATCAAGCTGTATTTACCGATGTTCCGTAGAGCCGCGCGGAATATCGGTAAGGGAAGGAAGAGTTCCAAGAGCTTGGAACATTTATGTCCATTAAGTTTCTAAGCAATCTTGTCCATGAAAAATCAAATATGGTAGATTGAACGTCGTCATATGCATTATTTCGTAATTGTTCAACAACGCCACAATCCTGAATCGCGCTATCAAAGTATCACAGTTCTACGTCAATTTATACAACAGCTGATTATGCAAGTGAGTAGTATGCTCAGCAAGTCTGAAACTTGCTGAGCATACCATATCGCTCAGTCAGAGCCCGTTTGACCTTACAAACAACTCACAAACCATTTTATACGGGACAAACTAGGCAAGTCAATAATCGTTGCGTATCTAATAATCCAAATCTCCAAGCCAGTAATTACACTCTCCACCATTTTTTCCAAATCACAGCAACGCAGTATCACCGAAGAATATAACCATGCTAAACGACATCTCATTTCTCTCATGGTAACAATTTGCAGTTGAATACAATTTTTGACCTAAACATTTGTTCACAGAGCCAGGCTATGAGGATCGTACGTACCGTTGGCCAAGCGTTCGAAGTCTGCCACAAGATGCAAGCTGACAGTCCCGATCACGCAGCACCATCAACGTCATCAGCTGCGGACGGGTCACATAGGGGCAGCGATGCGCCCATCGCCAAAGGTATACACCTTTATAATGCTTTAATTGCGATATATGATATTATTTATTGTCCTTATTGCTGTACGAAGCGTCGATTTGTGATCAGTTTTTATGCTCGCGACATTGTGATGTTTTTGATTGTTGTGTAATATACAGTGGTGTTGCGAAGGTTCTATTTTTACCTGTTTTTAAATTACGTTATTATGAGTTTTTAATCGTTTGTTTAATGTGTATGCAAATGTGAATGCTCTCGCGATTTTGCTCTGCAAATTTACATAGTTACTGTTATGTTTAACTTAATAATGTTTTATATTTAATATAATTGGGAAAATAATAATTTAATAAGGATATTTTTCATACGAAAGCGACAAACATTTTGTGTTTTAAAACAATAGCTACACCCAGTTACTAAATCACTTCTTCAGGCGCCAAAGTTATTTCCTTTACATTGTCTCGTGCGTAACGGAATGGAAAATTTGTAGTCGAAGAGATCACTGCTATTGACTTAGATACGCGGCCGACGGCTCTTAAACTAAGACACAACCCAAAAACACTTGACGCACTAACAAAAGACTTAATGACCTTAAGCTGTTAAACAAATTAGTTAATATAACTAAAAATAAACATATTTGACAGATGTTTGACAGATACTCCATACTCTATCTGTCAAACATCTGTCAAATATGTTGCCAATAGCCTATAGGGAACTTAAAGGGAGATTGTGAAACAGGCCCTAAATGTTTTAATTCATATTGTAATGTAGTAACTAGAATAATGTTTTTCTAATGGTCACCTTCATCATCATTATCATCATCATCCTCTATCCATCCACTGCTGAACATAGGCCTCCCTCAATGAACGCCAAGACGACCGATCTCTTTCTACTCGCATCCAACGCAATGGTCACCTTATTTTATATAAATATTTTCTTTTTTTATTGCACGCCATCTGTATGGCAGAATGTACAAGATACTACATTCTTGCAATAAACATATTATTATTATTATTATAGACTAGCTTTTACGCCTTTAACTAAAACTCCTGAACTTTTTACCCCAAAGTTTGACCTTTTCAAAGAGACGATATGAAACAATTGCGATCGGAAATAGGCGATTTATCAAACGCCTTGACATTGACAAATGACGTCTAATCTCTGGAATGGATACTCAGATTATAAGCGATTGTGTATTGCCAGGACAGCACTGGGTGATGACAACAAGCGGGGAATCCCGGCTTTTCTTTTTGAACACACTTTTTTTAGCTTCGTTTATAGGCTAGGATGGATTTTGACATTTAAAATTGAAAATGCACACTTTACAAATACCGTAGACAAAAATTCGCGAAAAGTGCTTAATGTGTGATTTTTTTTTCACAAATATTGAAGTTATTTCTATAAGTGGTCTAAATCTAAATTAAATTTATTTACACAGTTTTATAATCAATTGCTTTGTGTGTCTGTGGCCTGTATGCAACTAAGAAAGTACACATTAAATGTGTATAAAAAATACTAACCATCAGCGGTTCATATTGTATGTATTTCTAAAACAGCACACAGCCCTACCTTTCTAGTAGGAATACACCACTAAAAGGTGGAAAGATATCATTTGTCCGTTGAAAACAGATATAAGTCATACATTTGCCACCAAATTATATATATTTGAATCCACTGCTCTATAATAGAGTAAATACAATATCTAATATCTAATACTTTAACTGTAAAAGGAGCTTTGAAATCTATCTACAAAAATGTCCTACGAGGATACAGAAAAAATATTCTTATTAATTTAATAATTAATCGTAAGTACGTCATATTTTTATATTAACTTAAATACATTTTGATATTCATATTTTAAAAACTCGTACTTTGTGTCCTGTAATTGCCATGTATAGTATTTTTGAATAAAATATTATTATTAAAGAATAAGAATATTATAATTAAAGTAAACGCGAACACACATACTTAAAGTAAGGGTTGATCTAGTTAGGACATCGCAACAACTAATTACCATTAACACACTTGATCAAAATTAATAGTGGTCTTAAATTCTAACTCAATGCCAGGCGCCAGTGTACTCAACTCTTTAACTATTTACACCAAAATCCATATCCACCCAATGTCTAGGTCGAGTGGTTAATGCCAATTTTTCCGGCACTCAATCACTCTACACTCGATCGGTGATGGGTCCAGTCCGTTCCAGACGGAGTTTTAACGAGCTGGCAACTCGCCTCACACACACACTCATAATGCACACATGTGAAGACACATCAACTCTTATCCAAACATACGGACACATTAATATCACAATATGAAGTGATGCATACACGTACATACAAAAATGTACACAATATTATGTACTCATTATAACCAAACAATAAGACAGTTAAAACACACACACACATATCATCATCAGCATACTGATCCACCACCGAGCGACGGGCCAACCATCAATTACTCATATAAATATGACCAATCAACCTCATATAAATGGGAAATTTACAAATCGCACACACACACACACACACACACACACACTTAAATACAAACAAACTTATAGTTTATAACCCCAAAAATTATACTGTAAGTGTTATAATAAATGAATAATAAACGGGGATCCTATGAAGAACTTATAGGTTTTGATACTGATAGACAGACGAAGAATACAGTAACTCACACAGTACAAGGGTCCATTCTAACCGAAAGAAGCGTTCGTGATAGTTCCACGCAATTAGGATAGCTCCTAACACTCAGGCATAATTTCGTAACTCTGCTAAGTATTTATATTTATATAGGTATATTCTGTTGAATTTCTTGAATGTAATCTGTCAATTAACGGGTAGAGTGAGATAAACACGCGTCTCACCGTATGTTATCTTTATGTACTGTAATTGAATTAAATATAATCAAAAGTAAAAATACTGCTTCTTGAATAACGATAACGATGTTTATATCGTGATAATCAGAGAGAATTAGATTTTCATCGAAAAAAGTCGCTTTTCACTAAGACGCTAAGTTTTAAGTACTTTTATAATATTTAAGAAACTTTGTACACTTAGGGCGGGTTGCATCAACCGATTTTAACGAATATGTAATCGTCAAAGCGGTAACGAACGTTAGTGACCAAAGAGCGTTGTTTTTAACAGACGTCAAAATTTAACGAAGTATCTTTAACAGATGATCTGAAGCAACTACTACTAAATACTTTGACTTAGACTTTGAAACTAAAAACTCAGTCCATTCTTACGTATACTTTGACTTTGAAACTAAAAATTCACTCCGTTCTCAGGTTTTAAGCATGCCAATGGTATGTAGTCGAGGTAACCCATGAATCTAAATTAGTTCAGCTGGCACTAGCCTAGGGTATTTATTAAATCCAACACCTTGGGCGAAGCGAATTGAGCCGAGGGGGCTCTTTGTATCCCTCTTATAAGAAGAGGGTACAAAAGAGCAGGGGGCAAGGGGTGAGGATGGGAACCTCACCTCATCGTACTATCCCGACGTAGAGAGTGGTTGTTCTGTGGTGCGGAACAACCGCACTGTGTGGTGGTGGTGTCGGTCCCCTGAGGGACTGACTAGCCGTCGAGGTGCCCTGTTGCTAGCAGATCAGGGGCACCTCACCAAAGGCGGCAGTAGTGGCACTCGCCGGGTTTTAGTGGGTAGAGCTGCGTCCACTTACCATCTTTCGGGCGCAGCGAGTCCCACATACCCGCCTGGGTAGACCTACTCCCCTTCGGGATGCGTTAGTGCATTTTCCGACGTAAAAGTAAAAAAAAGGGGGTGTTTATTGAATGTCGCTGAGGTTATATTGTTGTCCGTAGAGAAGTCGCTCGCATATGAGTGTGTGCTCAAGTGTCTTCTTCTCCTCCTCCCCACGAACCCTAGAAAATCCTGGCTTATAGGAAGGCAAAAACATGCGTCAAAACAAGGCAATTAATTTTAGTAATAGTTAAAAAAAAAGTATAGTATCAACCCATAAATGTCCCACAGCTGGGCACGGGTCTCCTCCTCGAAATCAGGCGAGGAGGGTTAATGGTTCGTTCACCGATGCGCTGGAAAATTGCGGGTTGGTGGACTTCACATACCTTCAAAGACTTTCAATCTCATCAGGCATGCAGGTTTCCTCACGATTTTTTCCTTCACCGGTGAGCGAACGATGGTCTCATGTGTGCACTTAGAAATTTAGAAAAACTCATTTCAAGGTACACACGGATGGGTCAGGATCGAACCCGGAACCCTTCGCATAAGAGGCCGAGTCCATCCTCATCACTGGACCTCCGTCGCTAGTAGTAGTTAGCATTGAATAAAAAAATAGAATTTAATTCGAAATTTGAATTCTCAAATACGTACCATTAACATGTAATATACACAGTTACAACAATACACAAAATACACAAAGATAAATATATTATTCACAGTCGCGATGACTAGATTGTTGAGATCATGAATTTTGTGCAATGTCCAAATTTTTTCGACACTCACGGATAGAACACAAACCAGACCGATTTAAAATACACAATCTAGCATCATACTAGTATTTTCTTATAATTTGCAATTCTATTGTAAATGTTTGGATGTTTGTTACGCAAAAAAAAATCAAATATAACTTTCGACACATAGGTTAAAAATATTGATTTAATTGAAACTACATCGTGAGTTTTATGAACAGTTTTTTGAAAAAAAAAAGATGTCTGTGAGATTCGCACACGATAGTAGTGAAACACACGTTAAATGCTCAAATACAGGCAAGTATTAAATAGTGTGCAATATACAGACCAACATTTGCTCTCTCGCTCTTTTGTATTTGTGTCTCTTACCTGTCATTTTTCCGTTGCATCCGGTTTGAAATCACAACGGTTCTAAATAAGTTTCACTTCAAAAAGTAAACACTTCTTTAGACGAGTTGAGCAGTTTCGAGTAAACAAAAATCAAACAAAATCATGGAACCTCATCGTCACCGCACGCTTCAAACGTGACAATGTGACACTGTGACGTCATTTGTGCTTACGTAAAACTATCCCGCTTGCCTAATTTCGCGCGAGCAATAATTTTTTGTAAGCAATACATAAATTCTACGTTTCTTTTTTTATTGAAGTGAAACTTCTTTAGAATCGTTGTGATTTCAAACCGGATGCAACGAAAACACGACAGGTAAGAGACACAAACACAAAAGAGCGAGAGAGCAAATGTCGGTGTGTATGTATATTGCACACTGTTTAATACTTGCTTGTATTTGAGCATTTAACGTGTGTTTCATTTCTATCGTGTGTGAATCGCACACACTCCTTTTTTTTCAATCGATGTATTATTTCAAACCGATAAAAAACTGTATTCTCGAATGGAGAATATTATGATTATTTATTATCATTAAGGCAATTAGCTTTTCGATAACTCTTCGTAATAAATATTACAACAGAGCTTCTCATTCATCGAAGATTTAAATTTCAATCTAATAACTCAAATGTAATAAATCCTAAATATATGACATTATGTTTATTTCTTTTGTAGTAAAGAACACCTGTATGTCTGTTTATACGCGGCCACATCTTATATTCTTTCGCAGCCAGATTATAATTAGAGTTTTATGACATCCGTTTATGCGACGTCATAAAGTGACGTAAATGTACGGATATGTTGTCATAAACGTGAATACGCACACGTTTAAAAGTAGTGACACTTTCCGTTCCGGGTTTTTTTTTGGCTTAATCGTTTTTTATCTGATTTGCTGTTGATGTGAAGTATCTATTGGTGCGGCAGTAAAATGCACTCCCGTGCCGTGACGGTTTGCATGACGCTCGTCGTGCATCGTCGTTAATTTCAATTAATTAAGGACTAATATGAGATTTGCCGATTATTCCTGGACGGACGATGTTTTTGTACTTCCTTTTTATTTTACAATATAGATAGTGCTTAGAATTTATAAGGCAGTTAAACCAGTTGGTTGTTTTAGTCTCATATTGAATTTAAAATCTCCACATCTCGGAGAGGGGGGAAGGGTGCTGAGAGAGAGGGGAGGAATGTACACACACACACACACAAGTTAATGCACAAGCAAATTTTCACATCCCTTACCACAAACTTTCGGTACCCATCTTTACAATGAATGAAAACGTCTCATAATATTTTTATACCACGCTATGAGCGATGTAATAAGGACGATATTTATTATTATAATGATAGTACGGTTACAGATTTTATCGGTGCTTATTAAAAACATAATTAGCACTGGGAGGTAAGCCCCCAGAATCCATGACTGCTCTAAAGTATCCCTAATGTCCTTATGTGTGTAATAAGGGAAATATATATTAATATATGAAATTAAGTATTCAGCGTTCTTGAGTATTGAAAAAATAAAACTTCTATATCAATTGTATTATGTTTAAAATGCACTTTAATTTAAGGGACTTTAATTAAATTTCTAAAAATTGATACGATATGACTTGTTTATAAAAAATATCATAGAGGGAAAGATTGATGGAAAAAGAGGAAGAGGTAGACCGAGGAGGAGTTATATGCAACAAATAAAGGAGAAGGTACAGGGTTGTATCAGGAGGTGAAGGTGTTGGCAGAGAGGAGAAATGAGTAGCGAACACTCCACCGACAAGAGCAAAGCTCTTAGATGGAGAGAGAGAATTAAATTTCAACAATCGTCTTGGCGTTCGTTGGAAAGAGTATATTTAGTAGATCATTCAATACAGACATAATGGTGACGATGATCTATAAAAAGTATAGTACAATTTATTGATCTCCAAATTCAAAAAAAAATAATAGAACATTACCGCAAGAAGTTACCGCTAAACATTTAGCGGTAACTTCTTGCGGTATTCTATCTATTCTATCTATTCCGAATCGATGGCATCCCGAAATGTTCAGCGATACGCAATGATAAAATGATTTTCTATATCTGTAACATTGTTTACGCTACCAGGACTATTGTAGCATTTGTTTGTTTGTCTTCGTGTACTATGATTTACACCGGTGCTGGAACACGTTTCAATTGGAATCCTTTAGGTCAAGTCTCTAGGTGATATAATAGGGGAATGGTTCATATAAATTAGTAGCAGTATATCGTTCACGTGTCCCAGAAGTAGTTAATATAAGTTACTATGCGCGACGCTAAGCGCACACTAGCTACTCATCTAAATAACATAAAAAATATTCATAAAATAAAAGCATATAATATCAAGGGCACAGTTTGAGTTGTGTCTATAGGGATCGATCGATCGATCGATCCTGACCCCCCGAATGTGCATTAAAATCGTTTTTTCTAAATTTCTAAGCGTACCCCGAACACGAGACCATCGTTTGCTCACCGGTGAAATAAAAATCGTGATGAAACCTGCATACCTGATGAAATTGAAAATCTTTGAAAGTACGTGAAGCAAAGCATCGGTGTGAACTATGGCCGACCCTCTCCGTTTGATTTCGAGGAGACCTGTGCCCAGCAGTGGGATATATCCTTATATATTGATACTACTAAATAGGGATAGTTACAAGATGGAAATGTCAATGTCGCCACAGAACATTGATGAGTTCGATGGATTAGCCCAGGAAACTGCTGCTGTTTCACGGAAGAAATTGGCATGATGATTTCCTGGTAGATCAATTATGTCCAGAAATAACTTCAAAGATTCTTCGTTCGGGCAATTTTCTTCAATAAAATTAGAAAAACAATTATCGATAAAATTCAATAAATTGTTAATTTATTTCTAAGTTACTATTGTATTGTACAAAGGCTCCTTTGTGTTCTCTCTCTATTGTTTTATTGTATTGCAGTAGAGGATAATTAGGTTGCTTATTATTAAATTTACACGACGATAGAACCTTTGAAAAATGTAAGGATCTCACAGAAATTCCAGCTATTGTACTGTAGAATGACGGAGAGAAATCTTTATAAAAATCGTGTTATGTTTGTTCGTAGGAGTTTAATGAAAGACTGATTTGTATAAAATTGTCCACATTTTACAGTAGACTGTAGAATCCAACTTTAAATGAGCTATTGTCTGTAGGAATGGGACTTCTGATCAGGATACCTAGTATTTCGCTAAGTATAGCCTAAGTTTTGTATGCTATAGTTCAAAGTTAAGCTTAAGCTCAGCGTCGAGCTCATAATGTCTTGTACAATATACTGTACGGATGCTTGAGAGAATTATTTCTTGGTGCCAATTTCAAAATTTGAATTTTATGTATTTTATATGGCACATCCGGTTTTAAATATTTTAAACTTCACATAACATGGGTATGTTGTATACGTGTATATGCATGGCAGACTTCAGTGAGATCTTTAATAAAAGTTGCAGCAAAAGTTTGAAGATTAATTCTGGTATGTTCATATTACGTTCACGAATTCTCGTCATTCAATAAAGTTTTGAGCGATGGAGTTGTGGTGAATATTTAGAATTTGAAATTTCATTCTGTTAATTATTTGTACGATCTAAAGTTCCTATATTTTTAACACCCAAAGCATGAAGGTGGTTGTCTTTATTATTTACCCTGTCCTTAGCCAATAGCGTTGACGGCGCTAGGGTGTTTGATATGGTTTGACAAGCTTAGTGAATACCAAGTTGAATTCACAGCACTGTCACAGCATTGCGACAAGGCTGCGTTTTATACAGAATAGCACTGCAGTTAAATTGTGTCATAACTCATAGCACATCTGAAATACAAAAGAAGTGATCACTTTTGTCGGGAAAGCTTTAAATGTTTCATATTAATTTTTACTAGGTGAGCCATCTGCTCACCAGCCTACCGGTTGAGCTTAAAGACCACCAGGTCTAAACCTTTCGAAAAAAAAATCATATTAATTTACAATTAATTAGGTAAAAAAACGTTTTTTTTTTCATGCTCAATGTTGCTTCATTGTAAAAATATTTTCACACACTTTACTGACCCAACCGATTAATTTTAAAACAGTTGCTGATGGTATTTATATTAATAAACATTGTCATAATATGTTATATTACATATACATATTTTAAAATCACCGTTTTTGTGAAAACTGCACCTCTGCTGGCAATTTGGGTGAATCGGTTAAGTGCTTAATTTTTTAGAGAGCGCTTTATACAAAGACTAAAGTTCTATATAATTATTATTCTAAGTCTATATATGTGCAATGTATATCATACATATAAATAATTATGGAAAATAATAATCAAACCGATTTTACCCTTTTAAGAACTTTGTTTCCGTGTTGAGGAGTGTTCAGTCTTTCCGAAATATACGTAATCAAACGAATGCGTGTTTATACCGGACTGTTTATTCGTTGCCTAGCAACTTGTTAAAGATTTATATACGAACTTTATACATAACAAAGGGTCTTTTTTGACTTCATTTTTTCATTATTATTTTTTCGCTCCATTTTCATAAACATTTAAATCGATACTATCCCGTTAATATTATAAATGTGACAATAGGGATATTTGTTACTTACGCGCGAAAATTACTCAACCGATCATTATGAAATATTGTACACACATTCGCAGAGGTACTAGAAGAAACATAGGATACAATAAAACAAAAGGAAATATTTTCTGCTAACACGGTCAAAGCCGCGGGCAAAAGCTAGTATTGATATAAATATAAATATAATAATATATCCGATGTCTAACGATAGACATACAAATGAGTTGCATGTGCAAGTTCCAGGTTTATGATCAACGTCTGGCAAGTCTGGCACTTCTGCCAGTTAGCTCATCGTACTAACATGAAAAATATATAAACCCTCAAAATATATCCAGTTTGGAAGCCAAAGATCTGGCTATATCCTAGTCTTTATATAAACGATAAAAAATACAACAATATTGCTTGTTACATGTAAAATCTTATAAATTATACAACATCACATTATCATGTTATTTATATATCATAAAAAACGTATAACAGCCTAAGAACACAAGTTTCATAATAAACACACAATGTTTACACACATACAGATGTACTGTGGCCTTCCGAATCTTTTGAGGAACGTATTAATAAATCGGATGAAGTAATTAAATTTCTGATACACTACGCTAAGTCCGACGATAAGCAACTTGTGGTTGTTAATGGTAACTTAGTTGGAAATAAAATAGCTTCACACAAATTATTATAATGAAAATTTCACTGAGTTTGTTTCGCCGGTTCTTCTCAGTGGGCTTGCTTTGGAACCGGTGGTAGACTCAATTGACTTTCAAAAAGATACTTTGATTGTACTATTTTGAATAAAAATTTTTGACTTTGACTTTGACTTTGAAATTAAAGTTACTTTATGAATACATCTCTAAGCTGTGCCCCAGATATATATTTTTTTCATTATATTATAATATGCAATAATATTGAAGTGACGAATTTTAGTTAGCTATGAATTAGGTGGGAAAACGATATCCGTGCAGTGGCCGCGTTGGATGCGAGTGGCAAGGGATCGGTCACCTTGGCGTTCGTTGAGGGAGGCCTATATTCAGCAGCGGATGGATAAGGGCTGATGATGATATTATCTTCCTGTTATTCGTACCCTCGACTTCTTTGGTTCTCTGAAGTTAACACTTCACGACCCGGTAATAAGAACAGTAACTACCAACAAATATATAGGAAACATTTTAAAATGTTAGTCGCTTTCGTTGTTTTATCCTCAGTTGTATAATATGTATTGTACTATAAGCGCGAACTTAACATAGATATATTATGAAACATAAATTAATAATTTGCGTAATAAAATTGCATTTACGACGAGATGTAGACCAAATGTCTATCTCCAACTGTAATTATATATAGATGTAAATAATATTTGACCATCAGAAGCAGCATCAGAGTGCGGAGTCTCCGAGTCGGCAGCGTCTACTTCCAAGGGTGTAGAAGAGAAAGTAGGCATTCAGAATAGACCAGTACACTTGGAGCTACCTCCACCACCGAGGAAAGACAAAAAACGTTCACAGGTAAAATGGGTTTTTAAATAACGTCCACATGTTAGAATATTCTGCACTAATTTAATAATGTTTCGTTTGTGTTTTAATATTTTTCACGTGTTCATAATTTTATTATAATGATTTGGTGACTCGAAATAGTTATATTATGAATTGTATTTTATAATGTAGTACCAGTATATTATAGAATAGTAATCAATAGTAACAGTGGCTTAAGGTATATCTAATTGTGTATTTTTATAATTTAACTATGTTTTTTTAGGTGTATAAAGATGCACTTCTGTGTGTGAGAAAAAATAATATACACTAAAAAAATAAACATGAACAAAAAACAATGTTCGTTCCCATACTCCTTCGAAACGGCTCGACCGATTTTTATGAAATTTTGATTGCATATCGGGTAGGTTTGAGGATTGGTCAACATCTATTTTTGATCCCCCTAAATGATATTAGTATTTTTCATTTTTTATGATGTGGTACTAAAAAATACACAACTCTAAATTTTCACCCTTCTACGATAAAACCCTATTTTTTTTAAAGCGATATTAGTACTTTTGGCAGAATCAAGTCTGTCGGGGCAGCTAGTTATTTAATAAAAAGAAAAATACTCCACTCAAACCAGCTTACAGCCCTATCAGTGCATTCACACTCGGGTAACCATACTGAACCGTCATAACGACAGAAATAGAGACAAAATATTTACCAAAGGTAAGTAAATGTTGTTACCTTTCTATTTAACGATCTATTTGTTTTCTCAATCTACAGGCTATGCAAAAGGTGCCAAATTCTAGTGCTAAATCCCCTTTTGTTTGATTCGCACATTGTATCCATTGAATAATACTAAAGATATTTAAAGTTTTACACTGCAACAATAGTATAAATTAAAGATAATTTCATCTTTTTTCAATAATAGCAATTCAATTATTGAAAAAAAAATATAGAAAAATGTTTATCTAAAGTTAAATATCGTGTGCAATTCCTCCTAAAACTTGGTCTATGAAATGAGAATGCTTTTAATAATGATTTTATTATTTAGAGCCAACGAATTGTCAAAGATCAAACAAATCATATGCAATAAAATAAAACAAACAGATATGCAAAGATTCAATACATATTTTATTGAACAGTTATAACAGACATCGAGTTATGAGTTCAAAGCCTTCTGACACACTTTCAAAGGATTTTATATATTTCGAATGTTTAATATAGGATTCCTTCTTTAAGTCATAATTACCTAAACATCAATGGCTAATCCCATGATGTGGCGGGAGTCTATTAATGTCGCTATTACTTATCATCGGGTGAACCGACTGTCCTACCGATCTCGACTTTTAAACATTTGGCATTGTACTTTTTGACGTGACAACGTCTTATAATTCGATGAAGCCGGCTGCACGCACGAAAAAACATGACTCATGCGGCGCTACCTCGCTCTGAGGCTCATTTAAGGCTTGAAGTGCAAGCGAGCGAGCGGAACGAGCGACAAAGAAGCACAATCGGGATCATCAGTATTTTCTTATGACGTTGTCTATCAACTATCGTCAGTAAACAGACGTTACAGACAACCGATTTTTTTTATGTTAGTTGAATCGGCAAACGGCATATGGAATGGCCTGTCAACTCATTCACGTGTTCCAAGCCGGTATCTCGGTGCAGTCTGTCCGCCTGTCAGCAAAGCCTGTGTTGCCACGAGTAGGGCGATGAAAGAATCAAAATGTATACTAATATTCCTAATATTTATACCTACTAATATTCCTATTTATTAAAGGAAAGATTTGATTGTTTGTTTGTATTGAATATGCTCCTTAACTAGTTCACCGATTTGAAAAATAATTTCACTGTTGGGAAGCTACACTATCCTCGGTGAACATAGGCTATATTAAATTTTCAAAATCTTAGTTGATGCAGGCGAAGCTGCATTCAACAGCTAGTATAAAATATAAAAAAAAAAACAAATTTAAATCGGTCAGTGATATACGAGACAATATGCAAATGTCATATCCGGAGTACGAACCTGTCTCCTTGTAACGGGGTCTACAATTAGCCCAGTCTCTCTAGTAGAGCTAGACTAGTGTATGGCAATAAATAAGACATGACTTTGCCAGTGAAATACTTTTTTTTATAGAATAGTTTTATTATTAACCTCCAAAATCAGCGTCTCACCATTGCTGTCATGGTGTGACAAATTCTGAGTGGCTGCTTCTATTGTTCACATTGTCAAGACGCTGTATGTATATTTTGTGTGTGTGTGTGTGTGTTGTTGTTGTGAATAATAAGTGTTTTTCTTTCTTTCTTTCATTCAAAATCAAATCTAATTAGCATTAATCATGTGTATCACTAGATTACCAGAATTTTTTCCAATTAAATAATAAAGGTAAGAGCGCAAAAAGCCTGTATAAAGTCCCACCACTTTAACTTAGCTCATAACCGATCCTGTTGATAAAATCACAGAACTGTTAAAGCGCGACGCTGAAGCGCGACGTAAGCTACAACACACACTCAGACATAACACAGCCGGTGTTAGGCACACATTCACACCGCATGGGCCCCGGGGTCGTATGCGACGTCGAACCCTACACTCCGTTGACCAGTTGATCCGGATCAACCGCGACAGCATAGGCTCAGATCAGCTACGAGTCGACACCAATATAGACCGTGTAATCACCGATAGCACTCTGCTATCGGCAGCTTGCTCGGGTCCCGCGCTTGACCCGCCTCCCCCGCTACCGGGGGAGGGGAGGGCCGGCCCTCACGATAGGTTTCTAACGTCACCCGTTCCAAACCAGTCGACCGTAGCTGACCAAGTTAGGTACAAACCCGACGCCATGAACATGGCGGGGGGCAACCCCCCAAATTTTTAACGTCATAGGATGATCCAACCGGATCACCCCATTTCCGATGACGCATAACGGTCACTAGGACCATTAGCATAGATCCAACCGAAAAAAAAAAAAAAAAAAAAAATAACTTAGCCACGTGGATAGTTCGTAAGAACTTGGGCGACTACTAGGAAAGGAAATTAATTTAAGAAATGTATATACATACATAATATATTATACATCTATGATCATCAGCAGACATTTATATTCATCATACAAATTATTCTTCTGACGGGATTCGAGCCCGCAACCGCTGCGCAGTGGCCAGTTGCCCGACAACTAGACCAGACGGCCATCATTGTACTCGTATTCATTATATTAGTAAAGATATAAGACACGTGTAAATGTGATGCTGGTGATTAACTGAAATCGTGTTGCTGTCAACACAATAATGTATGAGGGAAACTTCTCTCAGAATGGATCGGTCTAAGCTCACAACTGCCGCAAGGTTCCGAGAATACGAAATCTAAATGTGGCACTTTTCGGGGAAGCAGCTTCATTTATTGTATGGTTTTTTTAGGCGTAATTATTAGTATTAAGGTTTCTTACATCTTACACTCATGAGTTAAATGGGATATCTATATGTATTTTATATTTTAAACGGCTCCTATAACTATCTAAAAAAACCTGATCGAAGTATATTAAATAAACATTTATAGCATATTTCGAAATAAGCCTAGACAGAAATTATCTGAAGCCGTAAAGCAAAAATTACCAGTAATAAAAAATAAGCTACGTTCTCTACCTACCAAATAATTAGCAATGAAACCAATAAATTAAGAAAAATAATATAGGTAATTAATACATTATATGATTCAAAATTATAAACATTATACAGAGTAAGCAAAAGATAGTAATATGATTAGTACAAAGAAAATATTATAATCGAATTGTATTGATTGAAATAATCATAAAGTTGGTAATAAAATAAGTAATCATAAACATTGTTTGAAAATACAAATAATTAATCATTGTTACAAAATACTAATGATCACAAAAATTGTTATGAAAGTAATCAACGCGGTAACAATGTTGTTCAAAATTACTTCCGACGTTTAATCAAAACCCGTTTAATCGATTATACAAAATTATTCTTGGATCATTTCGCTGGTCACAGTATTATGAATTTATAATAACCACAAATCCGAGAGACGATTTTAAATAGAATATTGAACGCCACTTTGCAAATAGATGAAACATCGATTATACACATACATATTTATGGATCAGATATAGGTTAACTATTTTAGATTAGATGTTGGACGCGACTTTGCCCGCGTTAACTTAGATTTACAGGCCTAAGTTACTCCTTGTTTGCATCAGCTATCTGCCAGGGAAAGTCCCGTTAAAATCCGTCTTCTGAGAAAACAAACAAATAGACAGATAGACAGACCGACGACAGACAAAAATGATGAAAAATATTATTTTCGTGTGTACCTGTTCCTTATGCCCTGTTCATTTATACCTATACATACTAGCTGCCCCGACAGACTCGTTCTGCCATAAGTACTAATATTGCTGTTAAAAATTACGTGTTGATCGTAGAGGGGTGAAAATTTAGGCTTGTATGTATTTGCGTATGCTGTATCATAAAAAAATAAAAACATAAAAATTGTTAAAAAAAAATTAAAAATTTTTAGGGGTAAAGCTTAACATTTAGAGGGATGAAAAATAGATGTTCGATTCTTTTCATATAAATGCATAATGTTTTGGTGTAAAATGTCCGTGAGATTGATCGTGGATGAAAAAAAAATATATCTTACTAATAAAAGTTTCTAAGAATGGATAAATTACGTAGTTACTTTTTCACGCAAAAACTACTGAATACATTTTGAAGAAACTTTTCTATAATATAGCTAACACTCTGGCTATTATCCCTATAATCGTACGGGAATGGAAAGGACGCGGGTTAAGCAGCGGGGCGCCGCGCCGCTAATAATTAATCATTTTGGAATAGTTGCGTTTACTGAATATGTTTATCTGGCATTGGCCAAAAAAAGATATAAACTGATAATAAATACTACAATTAAATCATATTTACATATCCTATATACTAAAATTATAAATGGAAAAGTGTCTACTTGCCTGTCCGTCTTTCACGGTAAAACGGAGCGAACAATTGACGTTATTTTTAAACGGAGAAGGGATGGAGAGTGACATAGGCTACTTTTTGTCTCTTTAAGAGCTCTAAATGTTAAAAATTGGTATGCTATATTTTGGGACTAGCAAAAAATCCGAGCATCATTTTTTTTCTTAAATCCGTCCCCAACCCTTTAAAAGAGGGGGTTATATTTATATAGGACTTTTCGCAGTTTTCAATGTAATAAGCTAAAAATCGGTTTGCAGACTTTTTGTTACCAACAAAAATACCTGTCCTAATTTTTTGGAAATTTTCCTCCAGCCCCTAAAATATGTGTGTGTCCAATGCCCAAAAACCTAACATTCTATCCACAAATGGAAAGACATAATATCGTCTAAAGTAGCGTATTAAAATAATATTCTGCCCTGAGATCTCTTCTGTGTTCTAAATCAGGAAAGGGGAATCGTGTCACCCCAAAAACGTGAGCGAAGCCATGGGCAAAAGCTAGTACATTTTAATTTAAAACACATTTCTAACAAAATATCATAGTAAAAATAACGATGATTATGTGGCAATGAAAGTCTCCAGTATAATACATACACTTTCTATTTCACAAAGTGAATCCGTGATATTCCGTGCCAATCGGATAACACGGTAATAAGAGATGTAATTTATTGCATCCACAAGTACCAGCACTTTACATCTCAACACTACCATCTTTTATTCACCATTACATATAATTCAGGTAATAAAAATAGAAACAATATTGAGAATCTGAATTAGAAATAGCGTAACGTAGAATCTTCATAAATCACTCCAGCGAATATCACTTCTAAGGAAAATACTGACGTACTTATGACGCATGTTATTAGTGAAATAAATTACGGTAATTATATATAAAATATCGTTATTTTATCCGAATGATAAACATAGCCAACGTTGAAAAATACTTTTTTTTCTAGTTTGAATCATTCCAAGTTTCAAAAGTATTAGTCAGTAGTTACTTTTTATACAGATTTATTTTTCTAGTTTGATTTACTTCAAGTTTTCAAACGTATTACTCAGTTGATTTTTTTTTTCAGATTTATTTTAAATTTACGACATGGAAGGACAGTAAGTAATATCTGTCTAAAAAAAAAGAAAAATACAGATGAAATATACAAATATTTCAAAAATTTCGTCAAGTCAACAGCAATGAATGATATTGTGGTATATTAATAAATAGGAATTATATTATCTTTAAAACACTATGTATTTTATGTTTAAATTTATTTATGTTACTTTGTAACGTAACAAATTACTCGGCGACATGAACTTGGTAAACGAATTATATTACAATGTATCATTAATTCAATTACTTTACCATGTTATAGACTTTGCTAAATAGTTGCAAAGTTAATTGTTCAGCAACACTATCTTTGCGTGACGTTGCTATATTTTTTTTATCCTGAAACATCTTTGTGACCTAACCGGTGGCATTGCTAAGAAATTCAACTGGTAATATTCCTGATTAGCATTATTAGAAAATATATTTTATATGTACTACATACTATGTACTGTGGCGACGGTGGTCCAGTGGTGGACGGATTCGGCCTCTTATGCGAGGGGTTCCGGGTTCGATCCTGACCCGTCCGTGTGTGCCTTGAAATGGGTTTTTCTAAATTTCTAAGTGCACACGAGACCATCGTTCGCTCACCGGTGAAGGAAAACATCGTGAGGAAACCTGCATGCCTGATGGGATTGAAAGTCTTTGAAGGTATGTGAAGTTCACCAATCCGCACTGGGCCAGCGCGGTGGACTATTGGCCCCATTACCCTCCTCGCCTGATTTCGACGAAGGAGACCCGTGCCCAGCAGTGACATATAAGGGTTGATACTTTACTTTTACTATGTACTACATTCATGTGAATAAATTATTGAATGGAATTGAATTGAAATTTTAGGATTGAAATGACGTACTAATATCTTATTAAACAGGTAACAACCAACTTTGCAGAGTAACTCAAAAAAACGTTAATTACTCAGTGACATTGATACACGATATAAACTAAGTCGCTTAAATTATTAATGAATTTTTCGGAATCAGCAGTTTCAAGACATGACAAGTTTCTGTGATTTTCAAATAATACACAGAAATCTGAAACTATCATTCTATGAAGTGAAGTATCAACCCTTTATGTCCCACTGCTGGGCTCGGGCCTCCTCCTCGAAATCAGACGAGGAGGATATTATAGGAGGATAGTTCAGCGATGCGCGGTCCCAATGCGGTTTGATAAATTTCACACATCTTTAAACACTTTAACCTCATCAGGCTTGCGGGTTTCCTCGAGATGTTTTCCTTCATCGTTGACCGAGCGATGGTCTCGTGTTCTTTATGCACTTGGAGATATATAATTAGCCATTTTAAGGCACCACAGGCATCAGGATCGAACCTGCATTCCTCACTTAATAGGCTGAGCTCATACCCATTTGACCATCATCGCTCAAAATTCAAATCATTCTATAAGTTAATAAAAATAGGAATCAAAATTCAATAACATCGACAAGTCTAGTGTCGATATTAAATTGAAAAGAAAAATGTACTTGAATGGAGGATTCGCATGAACACTTTTGCTCAACAGAATGGAGTGATAACTCCAACTTAATCCAATTAACACTTCAGTGCAAATAACAGGTATATTTCAGATTTCGTTTTTCGTCCTCGTTTTTGAAAGTTTTTATTTAGTCGTAGTTCCTACGTTTTTGTTTTAGTTTCAATTTTGTGACTCTGGTTTAATTAAAATTACTTACAATATATACATCTATGAAAATGACAGTATCATCGATTTCTACACTAATATTATAAAGAGGAAAACTTTGTTTGTTTGTTTGGTTGTCATGAATAGGCTCATAATATATAATATATATAATAAAGACGTGTGGCACTCGGGGACTGCCGCGGTAATGCTATTGCATAGCATTTTGTATCAACTTATGCAATTATAATTATTTATTTATTTTAATTATTAATGCAGTATTTCTTTTTCTTTGATATTAATTCAAGTTACACTTTTTGAGCGTGGTGACCGATAAGAAAACATTTTTTTTTCCTTTATTAAATAAATAAAAAAATATAAATATTTTAAACAATATTAACTAATATTGTTTAAAATATTTTTATTATTTTACAATACATGTGTTATATTTTATTGTTATTCGTGCGAGCTTCGTAGTGTCGTACAATACGTCTAGTTGCAAGCACACAAACACCGTGTCGAAGACTGCCGAAAAGAAACGACGTTAGACGATGCATGGCCTTCAAGTCACACCTCCGTGCCCGTCGGAGTGGGGAGCGTTAGGTTTTATTTTCGTTACGGAATTTCTGTACTCGGTCCCCGCGCTCAAGGCCCGCGATAGAAGCTATGCAATAGCTTAATAGGTAATATAGGGTTTTTCGGACACAAGGTGTAAAAAATCAACCAGAAAAGTTACTTATTTTGCGTACTAAGATCCCGTTGTAAATCTTAGTTAACACAGGTGAAGCTGTGGGCAACAGCTAGTTTACTACATAAATATTCTTGAAATTAATAAAATCTAGAGATTTAGATATTTTTTGAGTATATGTCAATGTATTTTAGGATTCACTTTACATAATCTAGTTTCAACGAATGTACTCTTGTAGTCTAAAAGGTTGACCTAAATAAAAATATTTCGATAATACCCTGTATTCAAATCTTGGCAAGATGTCTATTCCCTAAACAAACTACAATTTAGAAATCATTTTACTTGTACATTCCACATGTATTATAATATAGTGTGTTATAGCCATCCGAATAAACATAATATGATTATTAAGTATAGAATAAGATATTTTTATTTTTTATTGAGTATAATATAATAAGAATTCTTAAAAAAAATATATAAGACTTATGTTCACTTGTTCACGTCTTTGTGTATGTCTAATTTCATAAATATTAATTTTACAAAGGAAGCTAAAGTTTCGACAGTTTTAACAACTGTTATATTCTCAAAAAACTTTTTCGAATTACCGTCACTTTTTTACCATTATCCTACACACAATATGTACATAGGATACATATTGTGTATGTATATAGGATCACAATGCTCAGGAAATATTTAAGTACTCTCGTAATTTTACGTACGTAACAAAACAGTCCAATTAGATTTTGTATAATTAAGAAACTGAAAATCACTATTATCTACTATGTTTATGAGAATTAAAAATTATGTTATTTACTTTTTATTAATTATAAATTAAAACTAATTATTAAATAATACTATTAATTAGTATTACATACATAAAAGTATACGATTTGCTAACCGTTAAGGTACACAATTGCTTAGCGACACTTTATCAGCTAGCGAATTTGTTAATCCCCCTTGTCTTCGTTTAGCCACAGTTTTTGGATTTGGGAATAAGCCCTTTATCATCGTCTAGTGGGAAGGACGAGATTACTTCGGCCCTTAACTCATTAATTTAGATCACTTAGCGTTTATTTAATAGTATGTAGGTATTTAATGTATAAAAAAGTAATTAGAATATTTGAAGTAGTTACTATAGTCCTATTTAAACAATGTCTATGTATTTAATTTGTAAGGTAAATTATTAGTTTTATAAACTTTTATAGAAATACATAATATTATTTATTGAAAATTCCATTATTTAGGTATAGATCTATAACAGTTATATCACTTAAAAAAAAGTAATGTATTAACCCTTTATGTACCACTGCTGGGCAAGGGTCTCCTCCTCGAAATCAGGCGAGGAGGGTAATGGGTCATAGTTCACTGATTTGGCCCAGTGCGGGTTGGTGAACTTCACATACTTTACTTTTACTCACTATGTTTTTCTTCACCGGTGAGGAAGCGATGGTCTCGTGTTTTAATGCACCTAGCAATTTAGAAAAACCCATTTCAAGGCACACACGGGGGATTAGGATCGAACTCGACATCTCTGGGCATAAGAGGCCGAGTCTATCCACCACTGGACCGTCGTCTCTCGCTATCATTTTAAAAACAAATAATTAATATTGTTGAATTATACTATTATATTATTCGAAGCTAAATATTTTAGTTAATATGTTAGAAGCAATTATAAATGTAACATAGCGTGGAGGCATCGAGACAGGCCGCTGTCACCCACGTTACTAGCGAACATGTTCTCATCAAACGCGATCACTCACCAGAATGATAGCATGTAACAGATTAGACAATATCTCCTTAGAGCTATGTGGCTTTGTTACTACTACAATTCCAGATAACTTTTGGAACAATGACTAAATATATTATAAATAATACAAGCAGGTTCAGATTTGATATGTATTAGAAGGATTGGGAATTTAGAATTCTAGATTCTAGCAAATAAAAAACACAACATTGAAGAATTATATGACTAACAACTGAAAAAATGAACGTTTAAATCGTGATTCTAATAAATATTTAAATTGAATTCTTCTCTATTGTTAGCAAGATAATCACTATTAAATGGTTAAGCTCTTAAATAAAATTTAAGATGATAATAAATAGCTCTAGAGTAGATATATATAGCGAAGAAGATACCATAATTAGCTTATTGTTTGACAGGATTCCAAAAGGAATTAATAGAATGATAATCGAGTATAACATTTCAGCAGCCGTCAACGCCAAGTCTGAACCTGCCAGATCTACCGGAGTGCGTGACGAAGGTGGACGTGACGAGCGTACCAGAGGGTGACGCGACGACTCCGCTGAGCGCTCAACACCAGCTGCAACTGTTGCGGGAGCGGCTCGACCAACAGGCGCAACAGACGCGAGCAGCGGTCGCGCAACTGTTGCTGCTGCGTGACCAACTCGCTGCAGAACAGGCGGCGAGATGTGAGGCTCAGGTTTGTATCCAATAATTTTTCTTCAATACAGTACTTACAAAGCTTGTTCAACGATTGAGTACTAGTAAATTGAGTACACCGGTGATATCAAACGTGACAAAGTAAGTTTTATCTTTACAATATTTTGCCGCTTTGTCATTGTGTCAAGTAAATTTGTTCTTTAGATAACAAACATATAGGACAGGCACAGTTTCTTATACCAGACTTCATAGACGCCTTTGACTTACCTCTCCTTTTGTTTAAGACTGTAAAAACGCAATGTTTTGACATGCTTTAATCAAATTTATCTTTCCTAATCTTCGTGTAACTGGTAATGTTATAGTTGATGGTCATGACCTTCTCCTGCGCTAAGTGCTCGATGGTAATTTTATGTCAAGATAAGCTTTTTGCCCTGTATTAGCAGTTAATTTATGAGTTCGTACTTTTAAGCAAATAATGTTATGATAAAAAATTTTATATCTTCAAATTAAATCGATAGTAAGATTTAATAAAAATTAAAATTAAAATTGAGAAGAGTACTTCTCAATAATTTAATAATTTCCATCTTCATCAGAAAATGGTATATTCTAATTTTTGCCCCACAATCCAATATGCCTTTGAAATGAAAATTATTAATCAGACCGCCTACGTAATTTCTATTTATGTAAAGAATCCTCATTTATTGTGAACATTGCCAAGAAGTTGATTGATACCGAAAAAGATAAAACATCTTTAACATCAAACTTAATACCATTGAAATTTATTTTACAACGTTATTAACATTTGATTAAATGAAACGAAAAATTTGTATATGTCTTGTCTTTGCTTGGAGCTTGGCTTTCTTGGAGCTCAATATTTCAATGTTGTCTACGAAATGTCTTGTTCACGAGACAGTCTACAGCGTATTTGTAGACAACGATATTAATCAGTATCAAACAATTTAATACGAGTGGCCAGGGATCTGTAATTTTGACGTTCATTGACGTAGGCCTATGTTTAGGAGTGAAAATACATGCTTATGATGATGAAAACAATTTAATAAGGTGTCTTCGTGAATATGTTTCTTAGGATATTTCTTTTATCTTGACTTAAAATGTGACCTCACAAACAAGCGTACTTATTCATGAGGAGGCAACTTTTGATAATTAACGCCCTTATAATGAGTTAAATTTGCGTAAGCTTAAGAAATAATAATTGAGGTCCTTTGAAGTTAAGAGCCCTTTTTGATTTAAGGATATATCTTATGTAAAAAATAAGGTAAAGTAGCAATCCGTATATCCTACTGCTGGCCACGGGTCTCTTTTTCGAAATCAGGCGAGGAGGGTATCTGCTCATAGTCTACCGATGCGCTGGCCTAATGCGGATTGGTAAATTTCACACACCTTTTCATCTCTTAAGACTTTTAATCTCATTAGGTATGCAGGTTTCCTCACGATGTTTTCCTTCGCCGATAAGTGAGCGATGGTCTCGTTGTCGGGTGCATTTAGAAATAAAAAAAACATTTCAAGCACCAAAAGGGGGAGGGGTCTTTCGCTCAAGAAGCCGAGCTCATATCCCCTGGATCATCGTCGCTCATATCTCTATGTCAATAATTTAATTCTATTCTGTCTATACTGCATGTATCTATAATATTGTATAGCAAATGCAATGCGCAATATAATTTGCTTCTCCTTGAGGCTACACCTACGTACATAAGGTGTGGTCAAGTGACCTATGCACCTTCGTTGCATCTGATGATGGTAGATTTCATACTGCACATAAATATATGTCTCCAGAGCGAAATAGCTCTGGTGCATGGAAATAGTGTAATTCTGATGAGAGTTCTCGAAGCTACGGGGAAGCTGAATAAACGAATATTTTCTATAAAGTATTCGGTGGTTAAAGTACTCGTAAGTAATGTGTTCACGAAACATTTCATCGCAAACCATCCTCTGATTTGCTGAGACCGTTTAATCGCTATGTGTGTATCAATTCTTCTCCCATAGGCACGAGTAAGTGGCAAACGATACGAATCTATATAGTCTGCGAAAAACTCTAAAGTGTCGTTACAAAAAATTGACGAACGCTCATTCAAACACATGAAGAACATGGTTTTGTTTGTAAAAATGTCATTCTAATAGTAATAACTTAGTGTATTGCCAATGTCGAGTATGAACCTGTAAATACTCCCACGGAGAGAAATCTGTTCCATCTTGACGGCCCAAGAGGAACTGGAAAAACTTTTGTATTTACAACTATTACATACACATTTTAGGATCAAAACAAAATATGCCTGGCGCTTTCTGGTAATTTATAAAATTTATATATAAATAAAATATTGAACTACGTATTATTATTATGTAGGATGTCTAACTTTCGTATAAGTTTGAACTAAGTGAAAGAAACTCTGTTGTTCTCACCAAGAATTAGTTCCACTTTATGGACATAAATTATTGATCTTAAAAGAAAGTAAGGTGATATGGAAAACACTAAATTTGAAACATTTAATAAAGGTATAACAAAAGATGACTTTGCAATGCTGTCTCCATTTGCTGCCAAGACATTTGAGTTGATTTTACTATATATAACTATTTCACATCTTTATTCCCATATTATAATTAATCCTTTATGGTCTTAGATTATAAGTGTACTAATTGATCAAGATAATAAATATATGTGTAAAAGGTTGCTAAGTTGTACCCATTATAATTTCAGGCCCGCACCCATCAATTGTTGGTTCATAATAAAGAACTTATTGAACATATTGCTGCACTCGTCTCACATTTGCAAGAGAGGGAGAAGGGAAACACTCGCCCCATAAACTCACAACAACTGACAATGTTGCCACAGGTAAATGATAAACTTTTGCACGTTTGCACGATAATTTCAGAACGCATGCAAGTCATGAACTATTTTAATTTAATTTCGCTATTCTCTTAATTGCCTGTCACAATCATTTATTTCACGTTTTTGTTATTAAAATGAGCGGTTTTACTTAAGCGATTTACCTGCATTTTATTATAATTTGTTTCGCAAATGAAGTTTCAAATGCATTTTGCAATTTCCTAGTATATGAAGCTCAAAAGTTAGTTTGTTTAAACGCGCTAATCTCAGGAAATATTGGTCGGTTTAGAAACTATATATTATTTTGTTAACTATATATTATTATCATCCCGCTAAAATTCCGTTTTAAATCTTATTTCCTGCCTGCAGCTTCGCTTGCGTTAAACAAGTCAAGTCAAGTTAAACGTGTCAAAAAAGATCCATCGAAAAGTGTCTTTTTATTAATAGTATATATATAAATTCGCTTAAAAATTGTCGCAATATATTACCTAAAATGAATCAGTAATTCAGTATTTACATCTTTTGAGTCTTTTGATATTTCATCGAGTTTCGTTTAATTGGTATAAGTTAAACCGAAAAGCAACTGTTCTATTAAAAAAAGAAATATCAAAATCAATTCACCCAGTTAGAAGTTATGTGGTAACAATTATTAAAAAAAACATACAGTCGAATTGATAACCTCCTCCTTTTTTTGAAGTCGGTTAAAAATACATACCAAATATTTTTGTAAATTTGTCTTGTTCATACAAATTTGTATCAAGTGGAACTGCGTTATATAGATTTCTTTTATTAACTAAATTAATTTTGTTGAAGTTTGTCATAATACTCCGTGCAATTTCAGCAGCTCATTAAAATATCGTCCTCGCGTAACAGAACTACTTTGTTTTGAGTTTTGTTTGTGTGTGTGTTTGCATTTTTATCAGTTTGTGTTATTTGTTGTGTTATATATTTTTTTTATTTTGTTAACTATATTTTATGTGTTAGCATATATTTTCAGCAAAATACTATTGTCTTAAATATTTCTTTATAAGTTCTATAATTTTTATTGTATTTTGTTGAATAAATGATTTCGCTTTAGATGTCTTAAGTGTCGTAGTTTTACGCATCAGATGTATATTATATTAATTAGTTCTAGTTTAATCTATAAAATTATATTAATTTTGTTTGATTTTTTAAGTTTTAACATCGAATAAAAAACATCGAAATCTTAAAATCACATTACTTTGTTAAAACTCATCTTCATTGATAAGGTTCCAAAATGGCGAGTCGAGAGTGTGTATATTAAGCTTTGCTTTGTAAGAAGATATTAATTAATGCGTAACGTGTCTGTGGCTTACAAAGGAGACAATCACATTCATATCCTTGCAAAGCAAAGCTTGACGAACATCGTAGCTTTTCCATGCGCCGCAGTGGAGCCAGCCTTAAATGTCATGTTAAATATCGTTTTATTGTACTTGTTTTGGATGTTGTAGGCAGATAAATAATTTTATGTTAAAACAACCACATACAAAATTGATGTATCACAGGTGAGCTAGTCTTACTACTATTTATCAAAAGTGTGGCTACGTACTTTATTACTATAAGTTGCTAATTCAACAATAAAATTCTTGATTTTGAGTAGAAAATTAAAT
Organism: Lycaena phlaeas; assembly: GCA_905333005.2. Lineage (NCBI taxonomy): Eukaryota > Metazoa > Arthropoda > Insecta > Lepidoptera > Lycaenidae > Lycaena > Lycaena phlaeas. The sequence goes on along the minus strand of HG995168.1, from coordinate 18,038,829 downwards.
GTGTAAAATATAAAATTAAATATTTTTTGTCACGCAGTTTAAACTAGGTGGTGGAAAGGAGGTACTGAAAACTGAAAATCACGCAACCTGTAATGGCAACTGTCACTCACTGAACAACGATGATTTGCTGAACTTACTTACACAGAACAGCAACATGACTCAAAACGTGGAAAATAATAATATAATACAAATTTCTCCGTCACCGTCAACGAGTCAGCCAAACAGATCTCCATCAACGCCAAACTTTGACGGAATGACGAATGAACAAATACAAGATTATCTAATATCAAAATTTCAAGATATAGGATTCACAAATAACAATGATGCTTACGCAATGAACAAACAGTTCTATCAGAATTCTAAAGCATTCCCCAATATTCCACCACTTACTAATCACTTCAGCAACTCAGATTTAGCCAGTCTTATGACTCATCAAATTTACAAAGATAAATTCAATTCGAACGGTGAATTAGGCAACATTGCTCAAGCTATGAGTGTGAGTCAATCGCAGAATTCCTTAAACAGCGACAGTGATTCAAGTACGTCCAAAGACTCTTCCTCTGATGGATCAAGTTCAGAAGAAAGTATTCCATTCATCATGCCTCTATCACATAAATGCACATTACAAGCAACAGGTGATGATGGAAAGGTTAGGATAATAGTTCCGGTGAGCCCTTCGGAGAGTACATCAAAGGTAGCAAATGAAAAGGAAGATGAAAAGAAAGGGGTAAACGCTGCAACACTAAAAGTACCAGTGACTGGAAACACACTAGCTCCACCTGCACCTATAACTCGCACAACAAGCGAAAAGGTACCCAACCGTAGTGAAATGATGACAGCTTTACGATCGCAGTGGACACGACATACAACTAAATAAACAACTTGAATTATATTCGTAATTTGTTTATACTTTTAATTTTTAAGGAAATTATATTTTGTTATCACTTTGGGGGAGTAGCAATGAAAGACTTGAATGGTGCCAATCGGAGAAGAGACAGTTAGTAGATGTAGACCCTAGATTTTATTTACATATCAATTTCTAGTCGATGTTGATTCCAGTCAATTTTTTATATAATTTTATAACAAAACATATCCTTGATATATCGATCAATACATATTGTAATTTAATTGTAATGCTGGAATATTTGACATAAGAAAGAACCGAAAATATCCATATTGATGTGATTATGTTAATTAGTAAATCGATTATATTATTACAATTTATCTTAAATTCACATACAATATAATACGCAATAGATGTATCAAGCTTTTCCTTAATTCCATTCCGAAAGTAGATGTTTTTTGTGTCTAATGTAATCGAATTCAGTGTCAAATTTTAATATTTATGGGTATCGGAATCAATGTTAATTGTAAATTAGTAATTAATAGGTGTAATCATATTGTTTATATAGTATCTTTGTGCCAAGATGAAAACTTGTGTGATTATGTTAAAAAAATATTGTTGTAATGTCTAATACTTCAAGTATATATTGATTGTACTTAGTACACTTAGTACTTTAAAAGATAATTTATTGGATGTTTATGATACGAACATAATATAATAATAACGATTTTATCAATGAAATCAAACTTGATAAAAACTTAGTTTTTGAACACTTTATCATAATACTTATTTTTAAAAAATTATTTGTATGACTGATATCAAAATAGTTACATTACAAAAATAATATCAAAAGTTCTTGAATCATATCAATACACCTAAATATCTAATCATTAGTAAATAAATAAACATATTTCTTCTCCATATTATTTAAAGTTTTCCACTTGAATGCAAAAAATCAGCTAAGCATACAATGTTGTAGAACCAATAGTTTTCGCGGCTATCTCAAAGAAAGTAACAACTGAAACTTACCTTTCTTGTTAGTTATAGTCACATACAAATATCGATGTACTAGAATATAATATAATCTATAGAAAATGTACTCAAATCAAATTTAAATGTAGCAACACTATTCCATACTATAAATGTGTAGAAAATAGCTCTTTATTACTTTGCCAATGTGTTTAGTACTCGCATTATAGAAACGATAACAAACTCATGATTATTGCAAACACTATCACAACTCTAATAAAGATGAGCATCGCTGTATGTTGTATTATTTTCCCTCGTCTAAGATAAATGGAAGAATACTGAGGGTAAAAGGTAAATCAATCGAGAAACCACCTCAAAATCGCCTCATCTCAAAGGGCAAAAGAAATTTGTTCAGCAAGTTCTTTTATGTCATTTTACATACTTGATTTGGAACTGGTTAAAAATTTACAGATGGTACGAAAATCAAATGATACTTTCACTATATTTTGATAATTTGATACATGCTTTAGAACAATTATAATTTTTTTTAAAGTTGTAATCTAAAACACGTAGTCACTTGATTCTTGTACTTCGATCTGTGAATTTTTCACTGAATTATAGTTTAAAGAATAAAAAATATTTTTTGTCTATGTATAGAACATGTGAGAGGTTTGAGCAATTCCAAAAAGGAGGAAATAATGATTCTCGATGGTTTGGGTGGTCTCGATGGTGGTGGAACTTGATTCAAGTTTGATACATGATTTCCAGTTTTATTTATTTATTACACTATATTTTTGAATTGTATACGGTGGTGGTATTTGTAGTAGTGGTGTCGGTGGCATGGGGTTTTTATTATCATTAATACAATTGGTTTATCATCCTATTTGCCCATCATCAGCTCATGAGTATCAACATCTTGCTTGTTTCTCCAGTAAAACAGCTTTGGTGTATTTCGGAGAGAAGGGCAATACAGGCAGTGAGTGTAATAGCTGGATCAAAGACTTAACATTTCATGGTTCATGGTAGGCAACACATGCGCCGGGAAATGCACTTAGTCATCCCGCGGGGGAGTGGGTCTCCCCAGACGGGTATGTGGGACTCGCTGCGCCCGAAAGATGGTAAGTGGACGCAGCTCTACCCACTAAAACCCGGCGAGTGCCACCACTGCCGCCTTTGGTGAGCCTGGATCTACAAGCAACAGGGCACCTCGACGGCTAGTCAGTCCCTCAGGGGACCGACGCCACCTCCACTGAGAGGTTGTCCCGCACCACAGAACAACCTCTCCCAACGTCGGAACAGTACAATGAGGCGTGGCTCCAGTCCTCTCCCCTTGCCCACTGCTGTTTTGCCCCCTCTTCTTATAACATGGGTACAAAGAGCTCCCTCGGCTCAATTCGCTTCGCCCAACGCCCTAGGCTACTGAGCCCCACTGCCACAACAAGGCCTGAACCATGGTGGGGATAAATAAGTTGCCTGGGCCAGTATCATGTAAACTAGTCTATCTTCATGGGTGAAATTGACCACTTACCACTGATGGGCACGTCTGCTAGTTTGCCTATTTAACTAACATAAAAAAATCTGGCTAATTAATCAATAGGCATGAGCTAGATTCTAATTTGTTAGACTGGCATAGCTTTGTTGGTGACTGGTGGTGTTGAAAGGTTAGAAAATTCTTAAAGCATCACAAAAAACATGAAGGTAATCGGTTTTTGTATTTATTTTCTTTATGTAAAGTTTATGTAAAGGCAAGATATCCGTGCAATGGTCCGTCCTAGTTAGTTACGATTCCCCTTCCCCATATTGGTCCATATGCCTGATAACCATACGACATGCATTCCCTGACATAATCAAAAAAAGAATTGAGAACTTGGCGTTCATTGAAAGAGTCTTATTTAAAAATGGGCGGAGAAAAGTCATGTCGTTTTTATTTGTAATTTAAAAAAAATAAGAAATTTATCATCGATTCAATTATTGTTATATTTTTTGTTATAACTCATAGGGGTACATCTAAATAGATAATAAATATCAGTTACGACTAATTTATCTGTGACACCAATGGCTGCTTAAAGTACACCTTATTGCCAAGTTCTAACGATTCTAAGGATTGACGTAGTTAGTCTCAATTACCAACTGTTTATCGCTACCCTGATTGGTTAATGGAAAACTAATATAGGTTTAAAACACCTTAAAGATTGTTTGTAATCTTTCAATTTACTTGCTTCTTCATTATTATCATACCAACTGATTAAGTACCTTGGGGCTTAGACAAAATAACATTAAAAAACGATAACGAAGTTCGAAAATAATAAAATGATATTGACATAAGTCGCGCTAAATCACGTGGTTAATCGTTATCGTAACAAAATCACAATCTGTCTATTGGTTATCGATCGATATTCCTAGCCAATAAAATAAGTAGATAATAAGTCAATATTTTACGGGCTAGGAAATTTTCTTTGATAACTCAAAGACGATGACGAAATTCGGTATCTTTCCACTATGAAAGATGTTACTTCATCTAAGCCCTGTAAAGAATTAGCCCTTATATGTCCCACTGCTAGGCTCTTGATTTCGAGGAGGAGACCCGTGTATCCTCCTCGACGACATCCAACGCGGACCTGCCACTGCACGGAGATCGTCTTTCCATCTGGTTAATGGCCGACAAACACTTCGTCTATCGAAACTGGGCCATTGCTAAATTTTAATTTTGTTTAAAATTTATAGCGGTCAAACTATTAAAAACACTTTAAATTCATAAAAAAATTAACGATTATGATTTGCTAACAATACTTTACGTATGCCTTATTTAAAGCAGGTAAAGACATGGAAGGATGTTGTGTTTTTTTTGCTTTTTTTTCTTATATTAGCTAATATTTTATCCTTTAGTTGTCCTCGAGTGCTAAAATTGACCGATGGTTCGCATTGCTGCCTTCCAACACGCCGGCACTGTCAAGACCTGAAAGTGGATTCATCTCAGGAGTGGAAGATGGCACTGACGCAGCACTAGCCGAAACCAGAAGTCTCCTGTTACAATTAGGCATCAAGAAAAAACGACGGCTTTTACAACGATTCACTAAAAGAAATATACTAGTTAATACACATACTTTTCTATAATGTAATTTGTAGTGTGGTTGTCAAAATTAATACTTAGTATCTACTTTTTTATTGATTCATGTGTGATATATTTGCAAAAGTTAGATGGCACTGTAATAAAACGCAAAACACAAAACGATAACGAAGTTTGCAAATCATAAAATGTATGATATGCTATAAGTCGCGCAAAATCATCGATCATATATATATATCATTATCGATTGTTTTTGTCAATATTTTTTTTTCTAGGAAATTTCCATTGACAACTCAACGACGATGACGAAATTCGGTATCTACCCGCTACGAAACGATGTTACTTTATCAAAACTTTTGTGACCTTTTTTTATTATCTGACCAGCCGTTAATATTTTGTGTAATAAAAAAACATTTATAGATGCAAAACTCTATCAATCTTTATCCAAACAAATTGGGATATATAATAAATATTTCCTTATATTTTTATGTAGGAAATAATAAATTACAAATTCAACTCATGAGAGTGGAGAAGCAAGCACATAATGCGAACATCCAGGCGATGAATATTAAATAGATGTTAGAATAATATTCCAGAAATATATTTTTATGACTATATTTCCAAAGCACGCGCGTTGTCAAGGAACTTGAGGCCTTGAGCATAAATATAATTTTGTTGTTCCTTTACTCAACCTCCTAGCTGCAGGCCTTTATATCCCTTAAAAGGGTCAGTTACTTTATGTACTAGATTCCAAGCGGTTTTATAAAATGGTATTAAATTTTCGTCTAAGATGGTTTCTACAGGTAAATTGGAATCAAATATTGCAAAAGAATTTAAAATATTATCAAATGTAAAATGAATTAGCATATCCGAGTTGTTATTCAAGAAATTGGCGAGTGCAAACAAATTATTTATTTTATACTTGTAGACAGAACATTGTTTCATCACGTAACATTTTTGTTTTCAACATCTCAAAATACCAAGTCAGTTTGCGGTCTTAATTTAAAAATACAACCTCTACAACGATATAAATATATTATAATTGAAACTTGGTGCTCTCTGTGCTCTTTTATGTTATATTTTAACGATTTTTTACTCGTTCTATATCGAAACAATAATGTTGATATATAATGATATCATACGAATTCAACCCATTTCGCATTTTTGTTGATTAGATGAAACGTATATACACGCAAAAGTGAGTCTAAAATGAAGTCATATTACAATTATCGCTTTTGGTTGGTCAACATTCGTGTTGTGGCGTATTTTTATTATTACTAAATATCATAATATATCTAATAATAATTTAACTAAAATTTAATTTTGAAAATCACACTATCATAATTCGTAGTGCAATTTTTACGTAATATATTTTTAAGTTAATTAATAATGTATTAGTAGTAATAATTCCTAGTGAATAATCCTAATAAAAGTATAGGACATAAAGTGAGCTAGAACGTGAGATTTTCACAAACTTAACAACATAAATGTACGACAAAAAAAATTACTTTGCGTGACATTACAAGTTATAGTTTGTAGTAAGATTAATTCAAAAAATAGTAACAGTACTGAATAAAGAACAAGTTTAAGAAAGCACTAGGATTATAAACAATTCAAGGCAAACAGATATGGTTGCAATATACAGATATTAAATATTCCAAATATGCTATCTATATTTAAGTTAAACGCTTAAAGGTAACTTCGTCCTATATTCATTTGCTATATAAGAGTTACAAGTAACTTCTAAGGCGTGTTATGTGATAGAATTCACGCGAAACGAACGAAAGGTTGTATATTTGTGAAGGGTGTCGTAAGTTGTAGTTGAAGAAGGTTCTACGTAAGATTTTTTTAAATATTATCATTAAACAACTTAGACTTTATATAAGAATTGGACTTCTAACAACGAAAGACTTGAAAGAACCAAATGTTAAATGACATGTTCCAATTCCTGGAACTAATTAAGAATGGAAAGTATGGACTTAAGTCTCACGGACATATCGGGGATGGAAGAGAGGAGATAAAATAGAATAGGATAAGAAAAACGCATGTTTCAGACAAGTCAAAAATTTAATTATCTACAAGTTAGACAATACTCTTGTAATACAAATACAACAGTAGAAAGTACAACAACGGTACATATGCATAGTACAACAGAAATTTTAATTTGAAACACACACAAAACAAGGAGAAATGATCTTTGTAAAAAAAGATCTTTGTAGTTTTTTTGCTCCTCCACATATCAATAGCTCAGTAGTTTTCTTGAAATTTAGAAAATTATTTACTTAAGACGAGCACAAGAAAAAATTAAATCAAGGACCTAGGGAACAGACTGGATAGAAATAGGCAAGTGATTTTATATAAGTTAACATAGGTAACTATTAACTGCCAGACAAATATGTGTACTGAATATATAAATATAAATGCGGTAACATTAGTGCGATGTGGACGGAATAAATTATATTTTATGCAACTAGACATATGCAATTAATGTAACTAAAATATGTCGTTTAGTATACATGTTCATACGACTTTGTTGATAGAACTGAGACCCGACGATGCTTGGTTCAAAGTAGTGAATCAATTAAAAAATGAATCAATTAACTCAAAATTTATTCTGATTTGAATTTAGAAGCGAACGTTTAAGGACATTCTTCATTTTTGCGGTAGTCAGATAAATGAGTATGTTTGATATATTGCTATGGTCGTGGTTCAATTGTGGACTGCCTGTGTGATTTCAATCTCTCAGAGAACATTTGGTCGTGGTTCAATTGTGGCCTGCCTGTGTGATTTCAATCTCACAGAGAACATTTGGTCGTGGTTCAATTGTGGACTGCCTGTGTGATTTCAATCTCACAGAGAACATTTGGTCGTGGTTCAATTGTGGACTGCCTGTGTGATTTCAATCTCACAGAGAACATTTGGTCGTGGTCAATTGTGGACTGCCTGTGTGATTTCAATCTCACAGAGAACATTCGGTCGTGGTCAATTGTGGACTGCCTGTGTGATTTCAATCTCACAGAGAACATTCGGTCGTGGTCAATTGTGGACTGCCTGTGTGATTTCAATCTCACAGAGAACATTTTCGATCATTCCTTGATCAAAGTTATTCGTATAGAGTTAAGATTAGACTGGAAAAAATTGATAACTTTACTATAAGATATTTAAATATTTTATAAAGTAAGTGTAGATGTATTGAGGTATGTACAGCGACCAAATAATGTTTAATTGCGTCTAGGTACTTACACTTTAGTGCTATAATAGTTATTGCTAGAATTCCATCAACTTGGATAATGCTAACAGACATCCAATAGATGGACAACATGACTATTTTTAAGTATTAATATTTCGCTCATGTCGTGATTTATTTTATTTTAACAAACATCTTTACTAACCTGACCATTGAAATTTATTTTTTTGATGGATGCCATATTGTTAAGCAATACCTGTTCATGTGTAGTTACTTAGAATTCAACGTAGAATATGTTTTTAAAATTCGAATACATTCTTAATCTATTCTGACAATTTATATTAAATAATTCATAGCGTTATTTTAGGCTTATAAGTATATACAAATTTTAAAAGTAAACTATAGTTGACTAATTGATTCTGCAAAAGCATATGATACAACTTTTATGGTATTACAATTTTGAATTTATTATAAGGTTCAAATGTATTTAAGAACTAAGAAATCACGCTTATCCAGTTGATACACTCAAAAGATTTATAGCATGTAATAAAGAAACACATTTATTTATCATTCAAAAGAGAAAAGGAGTGAGTGGCTATGCCTAAGAATAATTTCTGTATGTGTATGATACTATAAACATAGGTATAGAGAAAAGATAAAGATAAATCTATATATCATAATAAATAAAGAATGATTCAATTTATATGACTTAAATAATCCTGGCCATTAAGAATTCGAATGAAAAGCGTAGCATAATAGTGTCGTGATTTAAATATTTTTAGGGCCGGTTAGTCTTCGGTTGAATGAAAACTTTTGAGCAAATATTTATTTTTGTTAAAATAAATTCGCAAATTGGCTTCTGAAATCCTACAATGTCTGAAATAAAATATTTTGGTGAAACTCGACACGTTACTTGTCTGTAAATCTGGCAATTATGATGTCACCATGGCTTTGGTGTGTTAAATAGATATTCGACTATATACTATATGTTTATACTTATAATAATATTTTAACAGAGTTGCCGATATGGGAAATTCTCTGAAAATAATAGCCGAGTAGGAATTTTGTTTTGGTGCTTAATATGTGAAATAATTTAAGGATCATAACGTTTCAAAATATGTTTTTGATTTCTGAGAAATAATTGTTTTCTGATGTTATCAATAATTTAGGTCAAAGTACACATATATTATCAAATTTCACAATAATGGTAATGTTGTTATTAATTTCTAGTGTTTTTATATTTTACATTAATTTTCTAATGTATTATGAAAATATCTTTGTCTATTAACACTCAATTCATTTATGTTTTAGAATTATTTAGATAATATTAGTTATATCTAGAAACGGCTAGCCTGTGAAATATAAGTATTTGTGCTATAAATCCTGCCACTATCCACGTTACAAGATCTCAATTCGACAATCTTTAAATATTGAATCTTCATTAGATGTTTATAAGATAAGATAATAACTTTTATAATAATCTGTGTTCTAGTACGACGGGAAAAGTATATGTTATGACGAAAACTTACGCTAAGGATCTTACGAATTCTAGAGATTCTAAGTTTTGTGAACTAGGTTCTTAAGTTAACGAAATGTTACATCTGAATTGTATAATATCGATTATATACGTTTAGAAATTGATATTCACACTCAGTAATAATTAACTTTATATTTTTTGGTAAAAAATGAGTTTTTTTCATAACAAATATACTTTTTCGGTAATTTTTATTTAAGAATATGTGAGTTCTAATTACGTGTGTATTTGATTTGTGCTCGTAGGAAATGACTGATTATTTAGTACTTATCTACTTTGTTAGCAATTGTATTGAAATAGATGTATGTGAGTATTTTTTTCTTTTCTTCTAAACCAGTGTCCCTCCTACTTTACGATAAATAAAGACAAGTTTTTAGCTATGAGAAAAAATTATCATCAAATATCAAGACAAGAAATATACGACGGTAACCTTAGTGAGGTTAAGTATGAGTATATTGTAGTCTTTGGTATGACTGTTACTCAAATGCAGGGCTGCCAGTAGAGCCAACTTATTTTATACCGTTCGGTCACTGAAATTATACCGAATCAAATCTCATTATACAAAGTGACAAAGTTGTTGAAAAATAGTTTGTAAAAATACAAGTATTTATTTTTAGTTATTTTGACTTACTTAAAATATGAAAAAAATTTAAAAGAATGACCTTCGTAGACTGTTATTTCGCCATCAAACCCATTACTGTTCATGTTTTTAAGCAATTTGTTTCTTGAGTCTTTATTTTGTTTTTTCATATTTTTTATCATTTTTGTATCCAATTATACGAGGCAATCTGCTATACGAACTGGATACATACACTAACTATATTATACAATTTTTGTATCCAAATATACAATGTGCCCTGCTCAAATGTGTATATTGGCCCTCTAGAATTGTCCTCAAAATTTCGAGTCTTGCACCGATAAGTATCCCCTCGGTCTTAAATCTAGAACGGAAATATAAATAATATTCCCGTTCAAATTCCAAGTCACAATCACCCCAAGATTGCTATCTTAACTTTATTTAAACGAAATTTACATAAATTTTAAATAAACTGTGCCATAATGTCGGAGGCAGTTGAAACATAACTTTATATTTTTGCTTAGAAATTGTTATTTGAAAAGCAATTTCGTCCAATTACAGAGTAACCAGAATTTTGTAGAAATCAGGACAGTACTTTTTTCGTTAAAAGTGAAACGTTTACCATTACCATTTCCAATATAATGACTTTATCTATTTTATTACCACCTGAACCTTTTATAATGAGCTTTTGGCTAAGTGGTGATATTGATTGAAAAATAAAATAACCAAAAAAATATTTACTATAACAATGTTCTCCTCCTACGGGGCCCAAACATGGCCTCTCTACGATTGGTCCAGAATGGAGCGTGGTATGCAGGATAATTAAAGTTTCCAATATCAAGCTAAGAATAAACTCGTTGAAGTGGCAGTGGGTTGGTCACATACTCGAGTTTTGTGTTTAGCCGATGGGTCATTAAGGTTATAAGTAAGAAGGTCACGTTGAGATAGATAAAATGTCCGTAGGCTACTAACCAGATGGTAAGACGATCTCCGTGCAGTGGCTATTCTGTGTAGGATGCGAGTGGCAAGGGATCGGTTGTCTTGGCATATACTGGCCTATTTTCAGCAGTCGACGGATAAAGGCTGTTGGTTTATGATGGTATAAAATGGTGCTACTTCTGAGTACTGGTCTCGTCATCGGAAACAAACCACTAATTAGGCTATTATTCACCAATGCGCTGGTCCAATTCAGTGACATCCAAATTTATGTGCACAATTTTTTTTTTTATAAGTGGACCAAAATCGAACCCGGACCTCACCCTTCAAGGCTAAGACCACGATCTATCACCATCCACTAGACCATAGTCGGGCAAATGTTACTATCAAAATGTTTACTTTTGGAACAAAATAATTTTATTTTGTGCTTTTGGCTTTCAGTACAATTGCTTCAGTAGTATGTCATTGTGAGAAACACCTGTTCACGTAACCTTGTATTTAATACACATATGCTAGTTACAAGTACTTTGAGAACTGTTCTTAGAACACTACTCTACTTAAAGGATTCGATATATGGTCGCGTATGCGGATACGTAGTGGAATAGTCTTTGTTATCAATCATCCACTTGACGGTTATAAAATGTAGAGTTCTAGGTGTGGGCAACTCATGAATAGATATCTACCTCTCATGAATAGATAACTACCGATAAAAGCCTGAATCATATCTTTATCTATATTTTGTCACTAATAATGTGGAATAGTTTCACAATAATATATAACTTATTGAAATAAAAATATCAAATAGTAAAAATTAAAATTTATTTCTTAATAAATATTTCAGGCACATATTGTAATAAACATAAGACAAAATAAAATATTAGTCTTTTATTTTATTCTTCAATAGGTAGGAACAAAAAACTGCCACATACCACACATACAGATCTTTGTGGCAGAACGAAGTCTGCAGGGTCCGCTAGTTAAAAATAAAAATAAAACTAAACAATATAAAAAATCGACCCCAAGTCGCTACGCTCGCAGGGTAGGGTGCCCAAGAGGCTGGCGGCATTTCCCCGTTGAATGGCAAGGCTCAACCTTTGCCCGAAATGCGCACCAGCCCTTGGATCCCCGGAGACGTCGATGAGGCGTGCGGAAATCTCCTTAAATAGCTGACGGGCTTCCACACCCCAAAGCCCCAAGGTCTCAACTGCAAAAGGCGTAAATATATACGGCTCTCCCAAGGCCGCATATTTACGCCTTTTATTGTTTTCGGCTGTCGCCGCAGCTGCACCGGCTTTGCGGGCAGTCGCTCTCACGTGGGATGGGGCAACAGTGTCCTCGCATGTGGCATCCCACACGAGTGACCGCCCGTTTTTCCATGGGATGAGCGTCATACCATCGGGCCTCTTGCCATCATCTCGGGCGATGCCATTGGGTTCAAGAGCTGCTGGTACCCCCGAAGAGGCAAGGGCGCGACGGATGACGTCATTTAAGGCGGCATGGCGCGGAATGCGCCCTGCACTGCGACGACACGCTAAACCGTGATGACCCAGAGGATCGACGTCTACCCCACAACGACAGCGATGGGGTTCGTTCGTCCGGGTCCCTAGTTGTAAGCTAACCGCCAAACTAAATGTAGTCCTCTCCAAAAGGGTACCTACGCTAAGCGATGGAATAGCATTTAACCAGTATCCTGACTCTGGCTCACAACTGGCCAAGAGACGAGACCGCTCCGCTCCATTTTCTGAAGACTCTAAGAGATGATTTCGGGTCTTCATGCAGAGTGGCTCATCCCACTGCCTCTGCGAAGCCAGGTTCAGGGGTAAAATTATGTATATAAAAATAAAAATATAAAAATATGCGCTCTGTGATTTATTAATAATTAATCGATTGTAATTTTAAATCCAACAAATAGTGATATTCAAGACATAAGTTAATCAAAATAATAGAATATTTTAAAATTGCATGTAATTTTAAAATATTCTATTATTTTGATACATTGTTAATGTTATACGTCCTATGCATTGCCCTCCTTTTTCCTATAACTCACAAATAGCATGAAACGCAACAGCACAGCTGTCACTTTACGCCGGTATCATGAGCGAGCCTAGCTCATCGTGTCGGCTCAATTTGGCTTCAAAATAGGCTAGCAGTACCTCTGTTCGATCCGATGATCCCCATTTTAATAAACGTATGGTCACCCTATATAATCGCCGTTATTTCAACAGATTTCAGGAAGGAGTCGAGTCAAATATTTTCTTTTGAGTTCCACAAAAGTTTTTCATATAATACGACAACATGAACACTTTTTGACTTGAATAAATTTTAAGACTAGAAAACCTAATAAACGAAATCGATCGATAAATTATTGAACTTAAGATTCCAGGTTTTTTATTTAAAATGGTATATTTTCTTATTTTTTAAAACAAAATTTCATGTGGCATTTTCCGTTGAAGGGGAAATCTCCACACACAATCCAATAGTAATGTATAATTAACGGTAGTCCGGTCGTGTGGCCAGCCTACTGGACTTTCTACGCAGCGGTTACGGGTTCGAATCTCGCCTGATGCAGGTAATTTGTAGTTTGAATATGCACGTAATTTGTAGTCTGCACCATGTCATGGATGTTATGTATTTATATATAAATATCTTACATTTATTTCCGTTCCTAGTACCCGTAACCCGTTTTTACGAACTTAATGAGGCTAGGTTAACGCGGTGTGATTGTTGTATGAAATTTATTTAAAAAAATAAGCTAAATTTGTCCCGCTACCATATTAGTACCCATTCCTAAAAATCAATCCTGAAGAATATAGTGTGACACTGACCCAAAGGCCAAAGCAAATTAGAGAATATCAAGTATTAAGCAAACACATTTTTGATAAAACGTGAGGTACCAAAAATGTTTGTCAGACACGCATTTTTTTCCGAACAAAAAACATCGACAAAACGTTAAAAAAAGTGAAAATGATTTTAGACTTTATGCCGTAGCCGTTCTCTGCTCTACCAAAGAAAAAATTGCCTGGATTATGTATGTGGCACGCCAGATTGTCGATCCAGCAATACAATTTAAAAAAATACATTTCGTTTCATAACCGACGTGATTTTTCCTACACGTCATATCCGGACAAGACGATTAGTATAAGCTATAATCAAAAATGTACTAACTGCTGTTTAATAGAAGGCACAATGACAGCATAAACTCGTGAACACACAATTAGAGATTGGACTATAACTAGAAATAAACACGTAGGCATTGAGATATTATAATTTTGGTTAGCGGGAATATTTTTACAGCCATCATTATCAGCCTCCGTCCATCCACTGCTGCATATAGTAAATTGAGCAAATAATATATTTTCATGGAATAAGATCGTTAGTTTTTTTTCTACGCCTCTCAATAGGCCTGCTTTGATGAACGCCGGGATGACATTCGTATTTTACGCGAGTTTAATTGTAATAAATTATTTCTGAAGTATAATATAGACCTTTAAATTTACCACTGGTTTTCCGTAGCTCAACGTGCTATGAAGCGTACTATACCGGGTGTTTCTTTGGCAGATAGGATTGGAAACGAAGACTTTCGCTAGATAACTAAAGTTACCGAAATCAAGCGAATATAGCTCGTTGAACTGACAGTGGGCTGCTCACATTCAGAAGATGTGGCCGATGGGCCAATAAGGTTCAAAGTTGGAGGACGTTTAGGTAGACGAAGTCTTGGTCGGACATTAACTAGGTAGGAAGACGATCTCCGTGCATTGGCCGTTCCAAGTTGGATGAGAGTGGCTAGGAATCGATCGTATCTGCTTTCATTGAAGAAGACAATATAGTGTTCGGCAATAAACAAATAAGGGCATCAGCCTTTTATTTTAGCCTAAATATTTATTACCATTATCATCAGATAATTGTGTTAAATATTTAGGCTAAAATAAAATAATATTAATGATGTTTAAGTACGTATTTTTATGTTAATATTTTATTTGTATCATCTTATAAACATTGCATATAAATTAAAACCCAGTGACTTGGCAAAAAATACGTTTGGGTCGGCTAAAAGACTGTTACCCGTGTATAATATTACAAAGACACAACACTGAATAGGTTTACTATTCAAATATTATAATGAACAAAATGTGTTTCATGGTAAAATTGAATTTGTGGCATATCCGCGATAAGCTTACTAGGCTGCAAAACGAATTAAATTAAAATTTTACACTGCACATTTTGCTGTAGCGACGATCGTCCAGTGGTGAGTGGACTCGGCCTCTTACGCGAGAGGTTCCGGGTTCTATGCTGAACCGTACGTGTGTGCTTTGAAATGGGTTTTTCGAAATTTCTAAGTGCACACGAGACCATCGTTCGCTCACCGGTGAAGGAAAACATCGTGAGGAAACCTGCATGCCTGATGAGATTGTAAGTCTTTGAAGGTATGTGAAGTTCACCAACCCGCATTGGGCCAGCGCATCGGTGAACTATGGCCCATTAATCCTCCTCGCCTGATTTCGAGGAGGAGACCCGTGCCCAGCAGTGGGACATATAAAGGTTAATACTTTACATTTTGTTTGGGTTTTAAGCAACGTTGACTTGGGTATGGGCTTGACCGCTTGAGCGAGAGGGTCCGGGTTCGATCCTGACCCCGCCCCCACTATCGTGGTACCTTGAAATGGGTTTTCTAAATTTTTAAGTGGATGCTAAACACGAGACTCGGCGAGAGTCAGCGCTCACCGATGAAGGAAAACATCGTGAGGAAACCTACATACTGGTGAGATTAAAAGTCTTTGAAGAACTTTACATAAGTTGGCCCGATGGCCGATGCCCTCCTCGTCTGATTTCGAAGTAGTTACCTGCTCAGTAGTGGGACATGATATATGGGTTACTATACTTTACTTTTTTTACATTATTATTACCTATTATTTCTTAATCGTATTCCAGGCAGAGTGATGTGGTATATAACATGGTCTATTGAAGACAGGGTTTTACACGTTAGGAGACGCTATTATTGTCATTATTAAAAAAATCAGCTAAGATAAAAATTTAATATTTTATTAAGAAACGAAAAAGTAAACCAAATTACAGACATACATATTCATAAATAATTTTTTACCTGCTACTGATGTTTCACTGTTTGTGTGTTGCTGTGTGTTCTTTCCTACATATGCACGCACGAAAAAGCATGACTCATACTCACGTTCCGCCCGAGACGATCGACCTAAGCGTTCGGTTTTTACTATCGACTATGAAAAGGCCTTGGTTTGGCCTATACAGTACATCGAATATAATCAGGGATGACATAATGGACCCGTCGTAAGGATATTAGTTTGTCCGTGACACCGATGAACTGTATTCAATAAAATGTTATTGTCACATGTGGAGGCGTGAATTGGGCAATGGTGCCTGGACTTCTATTTAATTCGGGCATGGGTATCCTAATATCCATGAAAGTTCAAAGTATTTTTAAAGTTGTTTGTTCAGAATTATCTAATTTAAATAAAATAAATAGTTACCAACCAGTCGTTGTAACCAAAAATCTTCGGCTGTTATATACATTGAAAGGTCGATAGATGTGGTTCCCTAGGATGGGTAATAATTTGTATGACAACTTTCTATAACGGGTTCCTTTACATATGCATGGAAGTGAGTTTGTTATTTGGTTTAAAATAAATGAGATTCTTGTATTGCCTATTCTGAGATGTAATATGATTAGTCAGCTGGCCCAGCCAACCAAAGGAAAGCGGGAAATATATTGTGATTGTGAAGGGGTTTTCGCGCTGTTTCTCCAATGTAAAGGAAATCGGGAAATATGTGAATATTATGATTTTGAAGGGGTTTTCGGCTTTCGCGCCGTTTCTCTATTAAAAGACTAAATACTGCTTACAACCGACTTGGCAGCATAGCCTCTGGCCCTAGCCGGTTCCAACAGATTCAAAAATAACAAAAAAAGCCGACATGCATTCCGAACATGCAATAAATAATCATTATATCAATTTCAATATATAAGTTATGCTTAAATCACTCTTGAATTCCAAAGAGACGCAATTGATAAGTCGTATTTCACCTCCAAATTGTACCTGAACTTGGTTTTTTTCTAGTCTGAATAAGATTCAAATGTGAAAGGTAACGTAGCGAGGATACCTGTTGAAATTAAATTACACCACTACATATAGACCAATATTCTGACATGAGGGTCATTTAAACTGTTCAGTTATTCAGAGATGATTCGTACTGATTATTGAAACATATCAGGGTAAACCCGCTTGAAACGCTACCAGCGTAACGAATCCACATTGTTTTAGTATTGTCATACACACAGCGTGTGAATTAAATGCGATTTGTCATCATCATTATCATCAGGCCACTTCAGTGTTTTCATAAAAGATACCTAAAATTCTGCCAATCACATCTAACTTGGTGCGACGTTATGCCTCAAAGACATTTCGTCGTTATCAGCCAATTCTACTTATGCATGAAATGACTTTGTGAGGGAAAAAAAGTAACGTTCATCTGTTTAGATGAACGTTACTTTTGTCTCCTGCTACTCTCCGGAACCTTTTCTTTTCTTTTACGCCGGGAAATGCACTAACGTATCCCGCTGCGGAGTGGGTCTCCCCAGGCGGGTATGTGGATCTCGCTGCGCCCGAAAGCTGGTAAGTGAACGCAGCTCTACCCACTAGAACAGGGCGAGTGCCAACAATGCCGCCTTTGGTGAGGTGCCCCGGATCTACAAGCAACAGGGCACCTGGACGGCTAGCCAGTCCCTCAAGGGACCGACGCCACCTCCACAGAGCGGTTGCCCTGCACCACAGAACAACAACTCCCAACGTCTGGACAGTATGATGAGGTGAGGTTCCCGTCCTCACCCCTTGCCCCCTGCTCTTTTGTCCCTTCTTCTTATAAGAGGGGTACAAAGAGCCCCCTCGGCTTAATTCGCTTCGCCCAAGGTGCTGGCTCACCCTAGGCTACTGAGCCTCACCGACACGACAAGGACTGAACCATGGTGGGGATAAGTGAGTTAGCTGTGTGCTGTAGTGCTGATTAACACGTCAATGTTCATAGGTGACGCTGACCATCTACCGTGTCGTGTTTTCATATCTCACTTACTCGCCTAGTCATCGTAGTGACCTCCATTGTAAGCACTTAAATTAGTCCTGGGTATTAACGAAACAACGACGCCAATAAAATGGAATCATGTTTGATAAATGATATGATAAGATACTAAACTAGCGACATTTCACTGTGTTATATAGAGGCATAGATATCATGGGGCGATGGTGGTCCGAAGGGGTCCGGGTTCGATCCTAGATATGGTGGCTTGAAATGGGATCCTCTTTTCTAAGCACACCCTAAGCACTATTGCTTGCTCACGGTGAAGCAAAACATCGTTAGGAAAGCAATTTGAGACTACAAGTCTTTGAAGGCGTGAAGTTAACCAACCAGCCAGACCAGCGCGTCGGGAAACTATGGTCCAATATTCTCCTCGCCTCATTTCGAGGGAGAGACAGTCATCCCAGCAGTGGGACATAATATATGGGTTCATACTTTACTTTTTTTACTGATATCTTATCAAATGATAAGCAAAAAGGTTGAATGATGATGGTTGTCGATTACGATTAAATTATTATTAATACTTGAATATTTTCTCACTTCAGTAACATAAACTAACAGACAAATACGTCGCCGTCGTGGATTGTCGCCAGTAAAATAGGTTTACCCAGCATTCATCATCATCCTTTATCCGTCCACTGCTGCAGTGCTATTCTGTAAGAAACGCAGCCTTGTCGCAATGCTGTGACAGCGCTGTGAATTCAACTTGGTATTCACTAAGCTTGTCAAACCATATTAAACACCCTAGCAACGACAACGTTGTGCGCCGAGACGAGATCGTCGCGGCGCACAGCCTAGAAAATGACTCTTACAGAATCAAGGGGCAGAACATAGGCCACCCTCAATGAACGCCAAGACGACCGATCCCTTGCTACTCGCATCCAACACGGACCTGCCACTACTCGCACTGCACTGCACTTACCCAGCATTAACTATCAGATAATCAGGCGTTGCCTATGCCAAAAAAAATATAAATAGATTTTTACAATCATATAGTTTTTCATCCGAATTGGGCTGACACCGCCGACTTCACACGACATTGACATAAAGTGACGTCAGCTTCATGCAGATCGTGAGTTTCCGGTGGCCTATTGGGGGGATAGGGAAAAGGAGGACAACGTCAATCTGCATTACCTCTGTTATATGCATGCCAATCATCGGTAACCATCATAAGGCTGCGTTGCCTCTTTCTGACACAAAAAGAAGACAACTATTATCGACCTCACTTAAACACACAAAAAAATCGGTTGTCTGTAAAGTCGGTTTACTGACGATAGTTGAACGTGACAACGTCATAAGAAAATACTGATGATCCCGATTGTACTAACACATTATGGACCTCGTGTCTGAAATAAATAATTTGAATTTGAATTTGAATTGTGCCTCTTTGTCGCTCGTTCCGCGCTCTCGTTTGCACTTCAAGCCTTAAATGCAACGCCTCAGAGCGAGGTAACGCCACATGAGTCATGTTTTTTCGTGCGTGCAGCCGGTTCTATCCAATTATAAGACGTTATCACGTCAAAAATCATCGAAATCGTTGCAGCCATAAGAAGAGAATAGAGAATAGAGAGATATATATGAGTCCTGCTACATAAACACGCACAGAATACTTATAAATTTCTACAAAGATACACAGGTGTAGGACTTCTGTAATAGAAGTCTTCAAATCCTTGGACCAAACTAATCACACAATATGACGGAGATTAGAACCCATCTATGCAACGAAATGAGTCATTGAAGTTAAAGTATTTAAAATATTAATGCAAATTGCCATACATTTTCTATTGACACAAAAGACGAAACGGCTGTTACATAACACATGTGTAAATTCAATACATCGTCATGAATGGAATGTCACGCTTTTTACACTCCCGGTCAAGGGAAAGTGATCTTCCGTTGATAAACACTTTCACTAGTACCGGTCCTAAAGGGCCTATTTTACCGATGGTAGGAAAGCACTACCGCGCTCTATTCGAACGTTACAGACCAAGCAATGTCTTATGTAAAAAAAAAAGTATCAACTCTTATATGCCCCACTGCTGGGCACGGGTCTCCTCCTCGAAATCAGGCGAGGAGGGTAATGAGCCAATAGTTCACTTTCAATCTCATCAGGCATGCAGGTTTCCTCACGATGTTTTCCTTCACCGGCGAGCGAACGATGGTCTCGTGTGCCCTTAGAAATTTAGAAAAACCCATTTCAAGGCACACACGGACGGGTCAGGATCGAACCCGGAACCCCTCGCATAAGAGGCCGAGTCCGTCCACCACTGGACCACCTTCGCATGTGTTATGTGACTGACCGAAACTTATTTGCATAGACAAGACATGTCTGGGCTAGTTGAAGATTAACATTTTTAGGATCATGGTCGATGCTAACCACGTATAATCAGCCCCTCTAGACAAGTGGCACAAATACGAGTAGAATACGAATAGAATAGAATACTTATTGTATGGAAATGACACTAGCTGTCATATTACATGTCGTAATCTAACCATTTCCGTACAATAAGTATTCTATTCTATTCGTTTAGCGTTTGTGCCACTTGCTTAGAGGCGCTGATGCATCGAACGTTATCCAACTAACCTAAAAAAATGTCGTTCTGGATCTTTGTGATAAAATGTGGTGGATTAGTTAGTTTATGTATTTTTTTTAAATATACCTAGTATATTATTGTCCAAACTAATACTATTCTTATAGCGGCTGTACATCTCCCCGAGGCAGTATGAGGCAGAGTGAGCGCGAGAGTACTCGTAGATGGTAGCGTTCACCCGCCTCGGCCTATCATCTATAGCCAAATCGAGAGGCCTCAGTAGGGCTATTCTGTAAGAAACTATTTCAATATCGAGCTTCACCTGAGTGATAGAGCTCACATTACGTCACTTCGAAAATGATCTTTATTGATATGGGTAGAGAGTCGAGTTTTAATGAATACAAATCCGTCAAATTCGTCATATTACCGCGGATTCCGCTTTCGAGATTCGAAAACAACCTTGCAGAATAGCCCTACAGGTGAGACAGCAAATGCTCTCGACCGAGAGTTTGCATCTATAATAAAAATAGCGAAGGGTCATGACGATTTATAGACGTATAATGCTATTACGGTATATTCTAACAGGCATAAACTAGTTTATGTTAATCATAGAATGCATGCATCGCTATCAGCCTATATCAGTTCTCTAAAGGGCCATAGGCATTCCTAAATAAACTCTATTCCATCTAACCATTAGCTAGCATTACGCTTATATAAAAAGGCCTCCTTAGTTATAACATTATTTACTGCTGGACATAGAGTTACTTCATTGATGTCGCTAATAAAAGAAATAAAAAAATTGATCCACCAAACTAACGAACATATTAAGTTGTACACAATCGTTCAGTGCTTGTGTATTATCCGGTGACCCTAAATTCCTCCTAAATCAGAGCCGTTTTAAGGAAATATCTGATTTGTGTTCAAGTAGGTATTTGAGGCTTTGATTAAAAAGACAAGTATATCAATGATTCGAGAAGGCTTTTTTGATAAATTGGTCCACAAACGATGCTTTATACAGGACTAGCTGTTGCCCGCAGCTTCGCCTGCGTTAACTAAGATTTACAACGGGATCTTAGTACGCGAAATAACATTTGTTACACCTTGTGTCCGAAAAACCAAAATATCTTACGGAAACCTATTTTTCATCAGAATAAAATTTAGCCTATGTTACTCGTGGATAATGTAACTTTCGAATGGTGAAAGAATTTTTTAAATCGGTCCAGTACTTTTTGAGCCTATTCATGACAACCAAACAAATAAACAAAAATAGTTTTCCTCTTTATAATATTAGTGTAGACTGTAGATGTAGATAAGATCTGTCGGATTTGCTAGTGTATTATTAACATTTCATATTTCTATTAGAATACGAAATAGATGACCCCTTTGCCTGATTTTAAGGAAATCCGTGTCCAGTAATCTAACGCGAAGGTTTTCATCAATATCAATAATAATATACAAAATATATAAAATCTAAAATCGAACTTAATTGTTGGACCTTAACATTTCGATTTTGATGCTATTAAACAACCATTACAATGACCCATAAGGTCTTTAATGCTAAGTGACATCATAACATGGTATACGCACAAAATATGAAAGTGTCTCTCGATGCCTAAACATTTTAAACTGTATCATACACTGATAAGGCTTGTATTGGATTGTGTAGGAAATGTGCAGACGTCGTGCTATACAGAACATACCAGTTTTCTACTAACATCTGGGAGTCACATACGTTTATAGTGTTTTACAATATTGGATCATTATTGTAAGTAAGTAATATTGTGATATACTAAGTATATTATATTGGAAAACATGTTATTGAATAGTAAAATATTAATTTCATATAAGCATATATTTATTTTACGCGTATAGAATTAATATTCAATAGCAGTACAGCGAATATTTTCTAAACGTTTTGAAATATTTTAATTATACTAAGATTGCTATGCGATTTTAACATTTAGCCGATTTTTATTATTGCGCTAGAAATAGTTAAATAATCATTACAAGCAACCTAATTATGTTTAATACACAATAATAACATTAATTTTGTTCGTTTGTATGGCACAACATCACATCACAGTTTTAAAAGGGAATGCTTTCATCATTATCAACATCATCATCCGCACCTATCCACGGCTGTTCATAGGTCTCCTTCAATGAACGCCATGACAACACGAATATGCTATTGCTACTTGATACATTTTATTTTTTAAGCTACTCAACTGATTTTAATAATGTTGTTACGAAATAAGACAAAACTACGCAATAAATTTTAAAAATTCTTTCACCATTAGATTAAGATTAACATTGAATGGCATGGGCGATAATATTGTGATCATCAAATTGATCATGAATCTGAACCAAAGCTGCATCAGCTATTTCTATAATTGCTATTTTAATTAAAAATAATCGATAAAACAGCTAGAGCGAATTTGATTATTTAAAGCATCTTGTTATCCAGAAAGGTGTTTGGCTTATAACAATAATATTTCAAATAGAATATCGAAACAACATGATTCTAAAAAAGACATGATTAGAAGTCTAACTATAGTTGTATGATGGTATATTATTTCGTATGCGTTTTTTCCTGTTGAAATATTAATAGAAAAGTCTTTTCGAAATATAAGTATTATGGCTCTATTTTTATTTTATTATTTGATCCCTGCTGTAGCTTTAAACAGATTACGTTGTCTGCTTCTAGTATTTTAAGGGACATATTCCATTTCTTCTTCATAATTTCTCTCAAGGCTCACTCATCTTTTCTTTTATCATCATTATCATCATCAGACTATATAAGTCCATTGCCGAACAATGACCTTATATCCGTTTTTATACTCTATCTTTATTTTCTTTAACATTCATTTAGCTTTAAATATTCTTTCACTTTGATATCTTTTCCTTTATTGTAATATAATATGTAAAAATGTGTATAAGTTAAAAAAAACATCTGAAATAATGATTTTACAATGGTTTCACGCGGTACTTTAGATGAATCTTCTTGATCGCAAAACATCAGTTTAGTTTGAGTTAATCCCTCATCTCGATTCATCTTAATTGCTCCCTGACTAAAAGCATTCTGATTGAAAATTAATAAAACACTTCAAATTAATTTTTCCGGAACAAATATTAACATCGAGAAAAAGTTTTCAAACTTATAATTAAATTTTCCGTTAAAAAAATGTTTACGTTATATTGGAATTATTGAATAATGAAAATATTTGAATGTCTTTTGGTTCGTTGAAAATTAATATCTAACATTTACTATTTTTAAAATCAGAATTGTATACTTTGAGTTCGCGAAAAATTAAAGCATTTCCCTTTATTTTTTATTGAGATAAGTTCCTACTTAAGAATTATAATCTCAAAAATATAGCTTTATTAGAATGTTAGCTCTTAATAAATCTGTCTCTTAAGCAGTCACTCGATACAAAATACTAGTATTTACATGCATTCGGGTAGACTAGAAGCCGACCGCAAATATAGTTGAGAAAACGCTAGGCAGAAGAAGAATAATAGCTCTCAATCTTCTACCAATAATTCATATGACAGTATTTGTAATGGTTTGACAGCTGTCATTCTAACAGAGCTATATTTTAAGGTTATAAATGTAGATTGTCTTACCCTTGTTTTTCTCCAGACTAACGGTGGTCAATTAAACGACTGATTCCTAATAATTGTTGTGGTCATTCCGTTGTGAGCTTCACAATTGATTTGAAGTGTTTAAGTAATTAAATAATAGTGTCAACTTTGCCAACAATCTCAATTAAGCGTATAGTTTGTTTTATTGGTATTTTTGTTCTTTCACGTCTTAAATGAATAGGTAGAGATGCTTTTTAATACTAAGATGATATTATGTGTTAGAGTTTTGTAATTATTTCTCCAAGACAGTTTAAAAACCGGAAAAAAAGAAGCCAGATGTATTCCATATAAAAGTTTGAGTTATATTTGATTCTTTTAACAAAAAACTTGACAGTTGATTTGCTAATTTTTGCGTTGATCAGCCTTTCGGAAACCGGGCTCAAAAGTTCATATGAAGAAAGAGTGTTAGTTCGTATTTAATGAAGGGACTTTATATTTCCTCTTATGAAAGGTTAAGGTTACGTAGATAACTCATGAGTTTCTCAGTAGGTAAGCAATAAACATGCCACTTTGTATGCGCTATCGGTGACTTTATCGCCAATAATTATGTACATATAGTGCACGATTTATCTAGCTTGGCTATATTTTTGGACTGTGCCAGTAGAAACTATGAGAAAGTCTAGCCTATTTTTTAGTCTGAGCTATCTGGCTAAACAATAATAATGGATGGAACTAGATTCGAACTCTAGGTAGTATGCAAAATATGGCCAAAGGCCTCTACAACTAAATTACATGATAAGTTTTCGTATAGTCGTTCATTCTTATATTAATTTAAGAAAGTTATTTAATGAAAATCGATGTTAGATAGATATTTGCATAGAATTTTGAATTTTTAATAAATACTTCTTCATCATAAATACTCATAATAATCTAATTACAGTGTTAAATTATTACCATTAAATCTTATTACAAAATAATACTTCCGCTACAAGCGACGGTAAGAGATTGACCAAATGTGAATTTAACCGAATTCGAACTTGGGCAGAACATTCGGTGAACATAAATTATTATCTTCCGAGTTTTGACCAGACTTCGATTCCATTTTGACGCTTTTAAATAACTACTTTGAGAGATAATACTAAATCAATGTGATAGTAAGCATTTTAAATAAGTAATTGAAAAATATTTTCCATTTAAAAATAAAAAAACTTTTGTAAAATTTTATATCATGTGTGTTGTTTATTTTTAATTTTGTACATACCATTCCAACTAATATTACATTGTTTTTGTATACTTAGGGCCTGTTTCACAATCTCCCTTTAAGTTCCCTATAGGGTATTGGCAACATATTTGACAGATAGAGTATGGAGTATCTGTCAAACATCTGTCAAATATGTTGCCAATAGCCTATAGGGAACTTAAAGGGAGATTGTGAAACAGGCCCTGAGAGTTGTCAGCGGAACAGCTTACGTCAACTGCGGAACAACCAGACTCTTCGTGGGGCTAGTTGTTCCTTTCCGACTTGCTACAGAAAAAATATCATTAGCCCAAATTCTTTAAATACATCTTTTTTTTAGTCCATCCATTGAAGTATTTTTTATTATAGTTAACTATAGAATAGGAAACGAGGATAAATAGTTCTGCATATATTCAGATAGAAATAGGACCAGGACCATAAATCTTTCTATTATATTAATACTGCGCCTACTCTAAAAATCCGACCTTCGAACCCAGACCTCCCCTACTTTTATTTATTTTTATCGCATATAGGCTAGGGTCACTAAAATAAATAATCATAATACTTAATCTTTTTAAAATGATATGATCTTGACTTACTTTATATTAATTTCGGTCAAAATATTGTAAGCAGTTATTTTTTTCTAGTGCCGAATGGTTAGCATTTAACCCGAATATAGGCCGAAATTTGCCTCGAGCTTGCTTCGGT
Organism: Lycaena phlaeas; assembly: GCA_905333005.2. NCBI lineage: Eukaryota > Metazoa > Arthropoda > Insecta > Lepidoptera > Lycaenidae > Lycaena > Lycaena phlaeas. Next base: position 18,012,559 of record HG995168.1, on the reverse strand, counting down.
TTAACCGAATGTAAAATATAATTCGGCCCATCACTAGCGCTCATTGTTAATATCTAAATTATGTTAATTTTTAGTAATTAAAATAATAACAAAATGTTAATTGTATTTAAAGTGCTATACGTTTAAAAAAATTAGAAGAATCCATTGTTTAAATGGCATACGGGTTTTAATGTTTCTTCGCGCTTTCTTACGTAACACTTTATTCTTAATTTTTAGTATCTTTTTATATCATCATCGTATATAGGTTTAAAACCAGTTTGAAGAGCGTTAGACGAGTCTAGGCTTAACGTGTTACTTGATATCTATATAAGGCTCAGATTTTTCTGACTCTATCTATAAAATATATGATGATTATGGTGAGTATGATGATGATGATGAGGTTTAGTATTAGTATTATATAGTCTTAGGCAATGGTCAAAAAAACTTTAAAGGTTTGTAAGTTAAGACAAGCCCTTCTATGTTCTCGTCAAGATCGATCCTGGGCACAAATGGGCCCTTTTGTAGCGAGCCTTATTGTACATCTATCACAAAAAAAAAACATCATAATCAGTCCAACCACAGTAGGAGTCACATCTGAAAGGCTGATCAACGCAAAATTAAAAAATCAACTGTAAAATCTCTTGTTAAATGTCAAATAGTTGATAGAAGCATGGTTAAATTACTTAATTTGATCAGCCTGTCAGTTGACATAGCCGCTACAATGACAAGTCAAATTTGACTCTAGAATCGTATGTTAACAACCATTAACAATCATGTTATTTGACATACATAAACCGGGCTTAAATCACGCACAGGAGAAATATAATATATACGTTATGATTATGCATCCTTTGTTGGCGTTCTTGAAGTACATAAACACCAAGAACGGCACACGGAAACATTTACTCCTATATTGAGAGAAGAATGTTTTTTATATGTCGCTTCTAGTATAATATGTTGACTGCGCATAATATAATATTCATGGCTTACGTCAATATAAAATACTTCATTATGAAACTTGTTTTGTTTAGTTGTTTTTGAATCAGTTTGTTTGCTGTTCTGGCGTTAAAATGTTTTTTAAACACATATAATACGAGTAATATGTTATACTCATATAGTAAAAAGTTAAAATGTGTCTTTGTAGGGAGTCATCTATGGATCTATTGAAATGATTTTGAAGTGACGTAGCCTATAATCTATCCCTGTACTCCCACAGGAATGTTCTAGTATTGAAAGTAACTATATCTACTACTATGAGTGTTCCAGACAATTCTAATACTTGTTTGTTTGCATGTCCTTCCTAAGGTAAATTCAAATAACAATGAACTAAAGAAAGTGATTATTATTAAATTTACTAACTAATACACGCGGCTTCACTAATAGGGATGTTGACACATGTTACAAATACATGTAAAGTTATATTTTACGTATTAAACACAGTATTTGAAAACCTAAAATAACATTTTAAAAGTCTACTTATTTGTCTTCATGCATTAACACGTGACTGTAAACGCCAATAAGGTGATGACGTCACTGAACATTGAATTAAGTACAAACTGTCATAACTCACCTAACATAGCGCGAGCTCTGAATGCGGTGTGTGACGTAATGCCGCTTGGAGCGTTTTAAGGGCAATTTTAAAAACTATTTTTCTTTATTTAATTTTTTGTTAAAATTGGACATATTTCTTTACAAAAGTATTTTTTTCGTGTTTATCTATAGTGTATCTATCAAATAAAATCAATTAAAAAAAATAGTCAACATCCCTATTGTTTATTTGAATTTATATTTCTGTCTACCATTTTAATTATTTATCAATATATCTATTTGCCCGCCAATTGATAATTTGTATGATGAATATAGTAAAGCAAGTAAAGTAGCAACTTAAAACAAAAAGCTCCGAAATAGGCATAGAAATTAAAAAAAAAAAATAATGAGCAACTCAAATTATGTACTTTTTTTATCTTTTTACTTTAAATCTTTTTATCTTTTGACTTGCGTGTTGAGTGCAGGTTTCCTCACGATGTTTTTCTTAACCGATGAGTGAGCGATGAGCCAAGTTCGCTTAGAAATTTAGAAAAACCCATTTCAAGGTACCACAACTCATTTCTGGGACCATAGAACTTAGACCTCTCGCTCAAGAAGCCAAGACTCTATCCATTGGACCATCGTCTCTTTTATGGTAAATTACACTTAATCAATCCTGGTCCCCTAACTCTAAAATTAAAGGCCATTTTATTTCACCATATATTATAGTGAAAAATCCATACTACCTTAATAGGCTTAATTACGGAGAAATCAACGAACATTACAAACATCCTTACAAACTCGGTCAGCGGAATCATCACCACCTTAATACGTCGATTGACCGATCACCGATACACTCCTGTTAAGTAGTCAAGGTTTTCCGCAATTACAACTACAAGATAATACAAATACATTTGAGATATTTTATATTTCATTTAATATATAACTTAACTTATGATTAATGTACTTTAAAGCGATAAATATTGAAATTTTACGAAGGAAAATTATGATTTCTTTTTCTTGGTAGAATATATTGATAGTATATTAGCTTGAAGTTCCAGATTATCAAATCGACTTTACCCAAACATGGATGATTCGTACTAAGACTTCAGAAGGGAAAAGTGTATAGAACACTCATCATTAGAATTAAGAGCTAATTCCTATTATCTATATTCTATATTATATCAATGCCATTAGCATTAGCCGTTCTGGGAAACTCCAAATAATATCAACTAAACCCATATTACCAAATAAACCCAATTACTAAAAGATCACCAACTGAAATATATCAAAATCAAATCAAAATCAAAATCAAAAATATCTTTATTACGTAGGTACAACTTGTACACTTGAAATAAGTCAAAACATAAGTAGTCAATAAGTAGTAATAGTATATAAAAATATATAAAAAAAAAAAAAAAAAAAAAAAAACTCGTTTGAGATGCAGGATCCCCTAAGAAAAACGAGAAAAAAACTTAGGGGTTGCTCTTTTGTCAATAAAATGAGTACATAATATTTTATAAATACAACATGTAACATCATATCTTAAGAGTGAGTGTCTTATTCCCAAGGTGTGGTATCTTCAATAAAATCTTTTATTTCGTAATAGGCTTTACCACACAAACGTTCCTTAACAATTTTCTTAAATTTATTAATGGAAAGATTTTGAACGTTTTCTGGGATCCTATTGTAAAAACGTATACATTGTCCCATAAACGAAGTACTAACTTTATTCAGTCTAAAGAATGGAACATTTAATTTATTTTTGTTTCTAGTATTTATATTGTGGTTGTCGCATTTTTTTACAAATTCATTAATATTTTTACGGACATACATCACATTAGCAAATATGTATTGAGAAGCGACAGTCAAGATGGCAATTTCTTTAAATTTATCTCTCAATGATACACGGGGGCCTAAACAATATATGGCTCGAATAGCTCGCTTCTGCAACAAGAAGATCGTATTAATATCCGCGGCATTCCCCCACAGTAGAATGCCGTAAGACATAATACTGTGGAAATATGCATGATATACTAATCGCGCCGTATTTTCATCCGTTATGATTCTTATTTTCTTAACTGCAAAAGCTGCAGTACCGAGCCTACTTGCCAACGTGGCTATATGTGGCGCCCACTGTAGCTTAGTATCTATGGTAATTCCGAGAAATTTGGTTGAATCCACCAAGTCCATCACCTCTCCGTTAAGTAATACACTAGTTTGCACCTGCTTAACATTAGGGAGCGTAAATTTTATCAGTTTTGTTTTATTTGAGTTAAGCAATAAGTTATTGGCGCTAAACCAATGCACCATGTTCGAAAGAGCATTGTTTACCTCGTCAAAGACCATTTGCTGTCGTTTAATTTTAAAAATTACAGATGTATCATCAGCAAACAATACAATTTCATGTTTATCCTTCATGAGTGAAGCCAAGTCATTTATATAAACAAGGAAGAGAAATGGACCAAGAATGGATCCTTGAGGCACCCCCATTTTTATTTTGGTACCAGAGGAACTTTTACCATTTATAATTACTTTTTGAGTTCTATTATTTAAATAAGATGTCAATAGTTTAAGTTCAGCACCCCTGATACCATAGTGGTGCAATTTCCTGATCAACGTCGCATGTTCAACACAGTCGAAAGCTTTGGACAAATCACAGAATACACCTAGAGCATCCTGGGACTCCTCCCAAGCTGTAAATATATATTTTAGAAGATCAACTCCCGCATCTGTTGTAGATCTACCTTTAGTAAATCCGAATTGCTGTTTATGTAGTAACTCATGCTTATTAAAGAACAGTAAAAGTTGATTTAAAATAATTTTTTCGAATATTTTACTGAGAGTTGGAAGAATGGAAATTGGTCTGAAATTCGAAGGGTCTGTACTGCTACCCGATTTAAAAAGAGGTAATACTTTACTGTGTTTCATTAAGTCAGGAAATTCACCACAATCAATACACTCATTAAATATGATAGCTAAAGTCGGTGCAATGATATGCACAATGTGTCTTATAATTTTTACAGACATGCCCCACAAATCTGTAGTATTCTTAACATTAATTAGTTTAAAAGCACTGATAACATCTTTTGGGCAAATATATTGAAATTTAAATACATGTTTATTTTCTTTGACACATTTTTTCAGTAATGTCTCGGCGACGGTAGGAGAAGATATAAGATTTTTAGTTGTTGTCAGTGGAACATTAGCAAAAAAATCGTTAAAAATAGTTGCTACCTCTTTATCAGTATCTATTCGCTTATTATCAATATATAAGGAATATTCAGTATTTTTGTATTTATTTTTCCCAGTTTCTCTATTAATTATGCTCCACGTTGTTTTAATTTTACAATCCGATTTCGAAATAATGTTTTTAATATGTAAAGATTTAGCTTTAAGACATACCTTTTTAAATATTTTAGAGTATGTTTTTACATATTTTTTAAACGCTTCACTAGTGTTGTACGACCTCTCATCATAAAGTTCATACAATCTCTGCCTACTTCTATGAATTCCTAAAGTCGCCCATTCATGAAAAGGTTTAAGATTTTTTGCATTGACTGTTTTTATTTTAGGTGCAAATATAACGTCAAACTCATTTTTTATTAAATAAAATAATTTACCATACAGAATATTTGGGTCTTTTTTGTTGCAATCAAAATACGAGAGTTTAGCAGTTATATTGCACCTAAGCTTCTCAATACGATTTTCGTTTACAGGGACAAACGTTACTTTCTTTTTGTTATTATTTTCCTTAGATATGTTTTTAAATGAAGCTTGCAAGCCACAATGATCTGAAGTAAGTTTATTAATAACAGATTGACTGTATGGTTTTACATTACTAAATATATTATCTATACAAGTAGCTGTGGTGCAAGTTATTCTAGTGGGTTCTAAGAATAAGTTACTAAGGTTATATGATTTAAATAATGATATGAATCTGATAGTGGTAGGATTTTTTTCTAATAAATTAATGTTGAAATCACCACATATAATTAAATATTTCTTTGATACACATAACTTGACAAGAACTTCTTCCATAATTTGTTCAAATGTATCATATAACCCACTAGGAGGTCTGTATACGCTTACAATAATAAGACACTCAAGCTCTACACAAGCTATTTCAATAGTGCGTTCAACAGACAGGCTCACAATATCTTTTCTTTCTTTAGCTTTTAGATTTGTTTTGGTTAGTATTAGGGAGCCACCTCGTATTGCATGTTCTCTGTTAAATGAGCTTGCCACCTGGTGATCACTGAGATTGATAACTTCATTTTTATTTAACCAATGTTCGGTAACACAAAGTATGTCAATACTATAACATTTAGTAAATAATTCTATTTCTAATTCTTTACCGACTATACCTTGCATGTTTTGATGCACCAGGTTAGTATTACAATAATTATTTCTATTTGTTTCTGTAACCTCTGTGGTTATGATTTTATTACATTTATTAATTTTATTGCAAGATATAATTTCTTTTGTCTTATTACCTAGTTTAAATTATTTGGAACGAATTCCAAGCTTTGTTGTGTCAATAAGTGACACTGCTCAATAGAAGCAGTGGTCTGTTTAGCCAAATCCTTGGCTGGATCTATATACAAAAAAGTGGATAGCGAAAGTGCTATTTGTCGTTTAAAATAATATGATAAGTCAAACTTATCGTTAGTCTTAAAAATAAATTTACTATTAATTATGTTATTAATGTCAACTATTTCTAGCTTATTAGTATAATTATTATTTGAATTTATAACTACAGAATTATTATTACATGATAAAGTATATAATAATACATTTAATTTATGTCTTATTTTGTTTTCCTGTGGCAAAGCTTTTATATAGGGAAATGTGAACAAAATTACCCTTTTTATATTATGTAAACTATTTAATGAATCATCTATACATATTATTGTCTTCTCTTCTTCTGATATATGTATATAAAATTAAATAGCTGTTCGTTAGTCTCGCTAAAACTCGAGAAAGGCTGGATTTGGCTAATTTTAGTCTTGATTTATTCGTGGGAGTCTAGGGAAGGTTTAAATGGTGATAAAATGTGAAAAAATTGCAAGGAAAATATAGATTTAAAACATGTAAAATAATTACACTATAATGACCCTTGGTTCAGATACTACAGAGTGACGCGACAGTAAGGACAGTACGTCTGTTGGGTCCGCTAGTATTTACTAGAAATGTCTTATTCTTCCAGTTCCCAGAGCTCCAATAGTTAAAGACGACATATCCAGCTCATTATATTCTACACACGTTACATTACCCGTACCCGGTTATAGGAATAGAAATAACTGCATTATAAATTCATTTTTATATGGCTAGATCTAGAAAGGCACATGTAGAAAATGTGGTTTTTTTTCGAAACGTCTAGACTTTCAGGCCTGATGGCCTTTAAGATCAATCAGTAGGTAGGTGAGCAGATGGTTCACCTAGTATGTAATTAGAAAATGTCAGCTACTGCGACTAGGCAGGCTTATATTACGCGCATTGTCAGTATAGTTTGACAGAGTTTTGAGTAGGTAATGTAAATATTCCCTTTAATATTAAAGAGCTTAGACAAAGTAACGTTAAAAAACTGTAACGAAATTCTAAAAGAATAAATGTTGGGCATAAGTCGCGCTAAATCACGTGGTCAATCGTTATCTTAACAAAATCACAAACTGTCTATTGGGTATCGAACGTTATTGTCAATATCTTATTGGCTAGGAAATTGTCATTGATAGCTCAGAGACGATGACGAATTTCGTTATCTTTAAATGACAAACGACGGAATATATGAAACATTTTACTCCTTTAAGCCCTCTGGATTGGTCGACAAAATGTATTATCACCTATATTGAGGTTTTACCACTTAAGTAATTTTTACCATTTTGCTTGTTTCTTCTGGGAAACAGGTTTCGCTGTGATTCGGAGAGAATGGCAAGACGTGTGTGGATCACTGATAGCGACAGACTAGCATATTGTCACACGATAGCACGCCATGTAATGGCAAATACACTGTACTTTTTTATTTAATTATTATATACCGAAATAATAAAGTGTATTAGCAAATAAATGAAAGGGCTGTGTGGTTTTATGAGACCACGGTAAATGTGAAACTTTTTTCAACATTATATACATTTAACTAAAAAATTACCATTAAGGGCATTAACATCTAAAATATGGAGCATTTGCACAAATGAGTAATATTCTATAGTCTATACAGTCTGCGCCGACAATGTTTTTGTTTGCAAAAACTATGTATTGAAATTACGGAATATTGTGTTTTACTTCAGGTCTGCCCTGTTGCTTTTAGATCCGGGGCACCTCATCAAAGACGGCAGTGGTGGCACTCGTCGGGTTTTAGTGGTAGAGCTGCGTCCACTTATCAGCTTTCGAACGCGAGTCCCACATACCCGCCTGGGGAGACCCACTACCCCTAAGCGCATTTCCCGGTGTTAAAGAAAAAAAAAAGAGGTCTTTTCGACATCCTCAGAAAGCGGCTTAAGGCGCTCGCAGCAGTTTTACTGGGGTATTGTACCAGAATGCGAGTCCCCACACTCTAGCGTGCCTACCCAAGGTCCTGGTATGGTGCGAAAGCATTTCAACTGCGACATCAAACAAAAATGTCTCAAGAGACATTTTTTTTACGTTCCGATTCCGTATCCGATTTCAAATTACAAAAATAAAAACAAAACATGCAATTTTAGTGCGTTTCAGGTTTCAAATGACTTTGAATGTATAATTACTTTGAAATGATGGAAATCGAGACTTCAATTAGACGTTGTGCCAAATATAATTTGTGTGTAATAGGATAGGAGGACGGGGTATCAGTTTCACAGTGAGTCAGAGAAGCCGGTTTGGGGGACAGCTGCTATTCACGAGCTATATATAAAAATATATTGTATCAAACACTTATTAGTCTTCTATAATACAAAAAGGAAAGATTTGATTGTTTGTTCGTATTGAATAGGCTCCGAAAGTACTTGACCGATTTGAAAAATTCTTTCGCTGTTGTGAAGCTACACTATCCCCGGTAAACATTATATTAAATTTTCAAAAAGTTAGACACCCGTTTCAAATCTTAGTTGGCGCAGGCGAAACTACGTGCAACAGCTAGTCTTTTATATGCACAAGTCTGCTGTACACGTGTCACTGAACTCGTCCTAATGGCTGGGCTGATATTGATCAAAATTATTGTGTGCTTTCAAGAGGATTTGAGAATGATTTACAATAGTTTATATTAATAAATAGGTCTTCTAATTTGATTAGTATTACAATTATAATATGGCAGCGCTAGGGTTTAAATATTAGGGCACAGTGTAGGCCTGACATGTCGTTGCTTACAATACAAAAAATGGAAAAAGATTTATATGGTGACAATGATGATGCCTACTACTACATAATATTTTTGATGCAATATAATTTTTTTCTAGTAATCCGATCATCGAATCATACGCAATGCGCCTTTGACTTTGTAATCATGTTGATAGCGATGTCAGCAATCCTCAGTCCTCACTCAGCAAACGTCATCAATGACCTATTCAGGCCTTATCATCATCATCATCATCAGCCTTTATCCGTCCACTGCTGAACATAGCTCTCCCTCAATGAACGCCAAGACGACCGATCCCTTGCTACTCGCATCTAACACGGACCTGCCACTGCACGGAGATCGTCTTCCCATCTGGTTAATGGCCGACCAACATTTCGTCTACCTAAACGCGGCCTCCACTCTTGAACCTTAATGGCCCATCGGCCATCCGTTCTTCTTATAACAATATTATCTTATAAACACTTATTACATCAAACTTAATTTAAACAGTGTTTTTAAAAAGAAATAAGTATTTTATTATGGCCAGATACAAAGGTCAATTCTAAAATGTGACATGCGTAATTTGATATTTCATCATTGTGCCTAGGTGACAAATAAAAATATTCATATTAAACAATACTTAATGTATCATCATCATCTGCCTAGCCTTTTCCCAACTATATATTGGAGTCGGCTTCCAGTCTTTCCGGATTCAGCTGAATACCAGTATTTTACATGGAGCGACTGCTGTCGGACCTCCACAACCTAACTGGGTGATACGGTACCCCGCCGTTAGACTGTCAAAGATCCCCTAATGACAGCCGGGACCAACGGCTTAACGTGCTTATAATTAACAATAATTATTTATTAGATTATATTATTATGTACTATGATTTAATATATGGGTGGTGCTGATAATACATAATTATATTATTATTTATTAAATATTATTGCCTTGTAATTTTTACCGTCATTTTTACATGCTTTTATCAGCTTCACCTGTAAGCATGTTTTTTGTATGTTAGTTTGTATTCTTGTGATCGACTCTTTTGGGCGCGAGTTCCACTTTAAACGACCAGATTTCGTTTAATATTTGTAGATTTATAGAGGACTGACGACAATACACTAATTAGATAACATTATTCCATTTTTCAATTAGGAAAAGCGTGTTTTTTAGTTTTTTTTAACTATTATTCTTTTCAGTTTATCCATCCACGCCAGTCATGAAGAAAGCCGGACATGGGCACATAGCAAAGAGTGGTCATATTGGCAAGACTGGTCCAAAACTTAAGGCCAGTGGATCTCTAAGTTCTAGTGGGAAAATAGGATCGAGCTCCAGCAAATTGGGTTCCACGGGCAGTGCATTAGGTTCGAGCAGTGCAAAACTTGTATCGCGTGCTAAGACCTCGAATTTCCCATCAACGCCAAAGAGCTATGCATCACCGTCATATAATGCCAAAAGTGGCAAATCGACGAGTTTCGGTTTAATATGGCTACCAATGAAAAAGAGGAATAAATATAAAGATGTTAGTTATAATTCGCACAAGAGCGAGCGGATAAAAGACAGAGGGCCGTCAATGTATGGCTTGTAAGTATTTTTTTTTTTGCTTAGCTCGTAATTATTCATCTATTTATAATATGCTTAGACCTTAGAATAATTCCAACATAAAAACCTTATCCGCACGCCCATTTTGAAGCACCCTAATTGAAGCCATAAATGGCTCCAAACGCCGCGCTGTGTGAATTACTTGTGTGAATCGGTTCATTTTTGACACAGCGCTTGTATAGAGATTGACGTTCTATAACGTAACTATTCTAAGGCCTATTCTTACCTACCGATTGAGCTTAAAGGCCAACAGGCATAAACGTCTAGACCTTTCGAAAAAAAAGAAGAAAAAGCAGTCTTTAAAGTTAATATGAGTGTAGCGCGATTATGAGTAGGTTCTATGTTTTACATAATATTATACTTAGCAAAAATATTTCAAATCTGTACTTAGGCTTATTTAATTTGGTTAAAAGCGTTAATCCATAATTCATGATCAAATTTGAATAAGGACATTATGCATTTATTAAATTTCAATGAAATAATACAAATATAAATAAATAAAATATTTATTAATTAGAAAAAGCCCCGTTATACAGGATTAAACGTTTTTTTTTCAAATAGTCATAAAATAATTTTTCTTTTACATTCTGTAATCAGTGTAGACCAACATCCTTAATATTCTTAATTCAAATTCATAAAAAGCTAACAATGGTGTATGTTTATTACATAGATTATAATAATATGTTCTTATTTCATAGAGCAGCTACCTATTTGTAGAGGCTGGATTAGCGCAAGGTTCAATGCAAGGTTATTCATATGTGCAACAAGGTTAGATTGAATGCACCTAGCTTCAATCTCTTCAATGAATAACGTTGTATGTATGTATGTATTTGTGAATTAATAATTTTTATCCCTATGTAATGGTACACCCTTAGATCAATGATAATAATATTATGTCTAGTTATAGTGTCGCGCGGAAAACACGTCCAAAAAAATAGCGTCCCACTGTAGGCCTCTAAATGCTTTCTCCGTGTTTAGTATCCGTCCCGCTGGCATAGAATACGCATGAATTGCTACGCATTATTGTTTTTATTTATAATGAAGGTTTGTGTTAAAGTGTAACGAGATTAAAAAGGATGATTATGGGAGAACTGTAGTAGCTGGTATCACTATTCACGAACATATCTTTGAAAATGTTGGCCAGTTTTTTTTTTTTGTTTTAATTGTAGGGTGACACTCCATCAAGACATATTAATGATCTAAGGGTACACCACTACAAAAAAATAAGAAATTCGATTTGACCCTTTCATCTACATAGGTAGTAGATGGGTAAGTACTTTATCTGAGGGAAAGTTATTTGAGGATGATTAAAGGCTTTTGATTTCTTGTGACCCGTCAAAAAATTTCTATCACCACAATAAAATAACGAATATAGATCTTCTAATATATAAAATTTCCCTGTCACAATGTTAGTTACCGTACTCCTCCGAAACGGCTTGACCGATCTTTATGAAATTTTATATGCATATTCAGTAGGTCTGAGAATCGGCCAACATCTATTTTTCATACCCCTAAGTGATAGGGGTTGTTCACCCTTAAAATTTTTTTGTTAATTTTTGGACGAAATTTTTTGTTTTTATTTTTTTATAATGTGGCATTGAAAAATACATACAATCCTCAATTTTCACCCTTCTACAATCAACCCTTATTTTTTAATAGCCATTTTAATATTGGCAGAACGAAGTCTGCCGGGACAGCTAGTATTATATAAAAAAATCACACTTATAAAATTGCGATCTCACGTTGCAGCATTTTGGTTACCAAAACATAACATTTGAGTAATAGACTAGCATTTTACTAGCTCACTGAAATGTTATGCCCCTTTAGTTAAATAAGTATCTTAAACATGACAATACGATGACGAAATAATAAAAATAGGCGCTAATATTTAACATTATAATATATTATAATTTGATTATTTTTTTATGGCAACAATATAAGAAAGGAAAATATTTTACTCATACAATAATCAAGACATTATAGCCACAAAGTAGTCTTTACATAGGTATTAATTTAACTCTCCTAGCGCTCGTGCAACGGCGCCTTCGTTAAACCGCAATAATATAATATTATTATTATAGTAGCGAACACTTATAATAATTATTAGAAAAAAGTTTGTTTTCTAATAAAAAATAAAAAATATTCATTCATTTAAATTTAGACCTAGAGTCCGCGCCACTTAAGAAGTCCGATAATAATATATCATCATAACTCAATGTTGCCAATTTCTAGTGTAATGATTTTCTAACAAGTCTGGTACAGTAAAAAATTTAAATAATTATAGGGCCTATGGTCAGTAGTGGGTTGATAAAGGCTGATTATGATAATAATGACAAAAATAATTATAGCAGCAAAATAAAAATCTCCGTACCTACCAGGTTTTTGTAAAATAAAACATTTTTTTTTAATATTTCGTTTGTATTTTTTACGTATAATCGATTAGTAGAATTCATCTAAAACACGCTTCTTCGGATGTGTTCGGCTTTTGCCAGGGGTGACGATTTTCTCAGAAGTAATTGCTGCCGTTGTTAGTTCTTTTGTTATTTGACCTTTTTTACAGAAACACCTTAAAATATAATTCATCTGAGCAAGGTTTTAATTCTTTTACCTTGTATTTATATTCATATAAAATATCATAAGATAAATGTAGGTAGTATAGAGTTAATGATAATATTTTAACCATAAATTAGGCAAAAATGAGTGACTCTGGCATCTCTAAAATTTACCTGTCATGGCAGTGACATTTATAATATTAATATTAAACGGGGTTATTGTTGTTTATTTTTACTTTCTAATTCACAAAATTATTTCACTTTAATGATCATTATACGGCCTTCACTTTTTACACCTAACTTTATATTATATGCTCCATATTTCACGTAAAACAATTTAAAATATCACAACTTCTTACTCCAGACAGATGTCAAGATGTCAATTTTGTCAAATTTAGTTCGGGTATTAGTCGCAGGACTTCATAAGTGGCGCGGACTATAAAGTATATTTTAAAATACCTACCTTTTCAAAAATTGTCAACATCCCTATTTTTTTTTTTAATTTTTAGAGCCGGATACAAGTCCTTTGCCCAACAACATCCCTGTTGTAACCGGTGTTTACCTACGCAAATCCTACATTTTTGCCAAATGAAGTTTCGACTCTTAAGAATTAAAATGGCAGCTCACATTAACAGTTCTGTACTCATTGCACAGTTCAAAAGTAGTCTCATTACGCTCAAATCTTGTATTATATAGTTATTATATAAAATAGCAGTAATAACAATCAGTATTTAGAGTATTAATATTTCTAAGCAATAAGTATTTTGTTATTTATTAATATCATAACACTAAAACATTATTTTTTACTTGTAAACTTGTTGCACTACTTTTGTTTACAAATAAAAAACAAAACCTTTTTGGTGAACTTTGATGATTTAGACAAGATGCAAGAAAATAATAATTTTGAAGCAATATTTAGCAAATGGCGTGATATGTCCGTTGCCGAAAAAATAGGAAAAAAAGAGGCTCTTGAGTCCATAAGGTATAATATAATATATTTTATTTTTAAACCTTATGTAGCGTACTCAATACTTAAACCTTGTGTAGAGTACTGATCCCCACACTTGTATTATGAGTATTGCAATTTGAGTACTTAGCTATTGTTTACTGAAACGATGGTGTGAAATTTAATCCAAAATGTGTGTAAAGACTATTTATTTTAAGTCACTATTAAATATTTCGTCATACTAACCTGCCGTTAACCACTACCAAATCCTTTATTTAAGTATGTCTGGTGATTCATCAAATCATACGCCTTTTATGGACCACAAGAAGGAAGAAACCAGTTTATTAGTACCAGAAAATAAAGCGAGTACATCTGTGGCTATTATTGGAGCTGGTGCTGCGGCTGCATCAGAATTACCAAGTGACAAAACAACCAGTACAGAAGAAAAGCAAGACTTGATAAAACCAGAGGAAGAATCTAAGGTATGTAGCTAGGTAGCAGTGCCATTGTTCTTTCGTCTTTGAGAAAATACAAAGCTGTCCTTGAAATATTTAAATATGTACTTACTTATTTTAATTCATAACATGCAGTGCATTGTTCTCATGATTATTTAGCCTCATAATTAGTTAGCCTGTGTCTAACATGAACATAAACCTTTTTCAAATACTATTGATGTCCGATAGTCAATTACTACAGTGTATTGAACTAATATGTTATGTACCTACCAGCCTCGCCATGTTAGTGTGTGGATCTCTTGAGTGCTGATATGGTACTCTACTTATTTAATAAATACATAATGTTATATACTAATTACATGTAACATAATGGCACTACAATAGCTTTTTAGTGCAGCTTGTTTACTTAGTGATGGTATTCTTTAAAAAAAATGCAAATGTATACAATGAATTAATTTCTTAAAGATCAGGCCATTGCCTGCCTCTGCACTCCTTTGATTGTCCCCATGCGAGGCAAGGAATTGCCTTATGCAATGAAAGACATGATTTATTTGGAAATACAAATTTGTTCTGTGTATTCTTTGTAAGCTAAAGAACATGGTCATAGAATTTAGATATGGTATATGTGAATCCATCTTGTGAACACCAAACTAAACCAAATTAAAAATAATGTCATGTTAAAAGGTATCAAACATTGCATTGCTTTTGTGTTAAGAAATCTTACACCATTAGCAAATAAATAAATAAATAAAATACCATAACAAATGGGTACTTGATATCAGGACTTAACTTGCACACCTAATGCATTAAAAAATTTGTGTATAATATGTTTTGTCAATTGGTATTACCTACTGTTGAGACTACTACTACTATTACTTCTGCTGTTATTACTACTAGTACTACTACCACTGCTACTACTACTAGCACTACTGTTATCTCAGAGCTTATGTAGTATTAAAATTATACTATTTTAACCTTATATTTTTTAAAATAATTATGAATTATTGTCATTCAGTGTTTGTGGTCTGTGGCTTGTCTCTAAAGTTCTTTTTAAAATAAAGGGTCTTATTTACACATCCCATTGGACTTATTCAATGGCCAATAAGATTAAATTAATATTATCAACTTTTTTTAATCAGTACTTATATCCTATAAATTTTCATTTACAGGATGTAACTGGAGACGGAGACAAAATCAAAGATGAGTATCTTGAAAATAATGATAAGGTCATAAGCAACGCACCAGAGAGCCAAATTAAAGACAAAGCCGGTGATAATGTAGACAGTGTATTCTTAAGATCTCCCCCACCTCACAAGAGACGCTCAACACCGCCCGCAGCAGAGGAAGAAGAAGACTGTGGTATAAAATGCCTTTATTATACTTTACAATGTTGTGACTGCGTGTTGATGTAGTGCCATAAGATGAGAGCTAATCATGCAGCTATCCGTGTTGTATTAAACAGTATCCTGAAGATTCGCTTCTATACAAATTGTTTAAGAGAAGTGAATGAATGCTCACTCATTTCTCTATCTATTCTCTGTCTATTAAAATGTAAAATTTCTTGTCTACTCACATGTATGAAATAGCCTAAAGCAGTTCCTATATATTTATAACTTGCCATATTTTTAAATGGTCCTTTTTTATATGAATATTCAAATGATACATTATAGAATTTTTATTTAGACAAATCACATTTTTAAAATTTTCTATAACAGAAATAAAAAGAGTGTTTACAAAAACAAGAACTTTACTAAAATTAATATTAATCAATATATTATTGGTAAATATTCACACCAGAAAGACTATCATTAACATCAATATTATAATTACATAATTTTTATTTGATATTCAACAAAAATCTTTAGGCACTTGATTAAAGCTGTGGGTGAAAAATTTTAGGTGAGGATATTTATAAGTATTATATTTTTTTTTAGGAATTTTTGAAGCAATTGCTTTTGCTCACTGTTATTACTTAGTATTTATAATAAAAATCTCTATTTTTTTAACTCTTTATGTCCCAGTAACATATTTTTATTATATGATAAAATAACTATTGGATGATTTGATATTGATTATCTTTACATTTTTAATAAGCAGCTTACATATTTAACTTAGCTTTAAATTTATTTTGATTGTAGTATTGACAAATTTTTTTTTTTTTGTGCCAAATTTAGTTTAAAGTAGTCTCCAGCCTAACTTTTTACAACATTCCTCACAGCCTCGTATTATGTGATAAGATAGAATATATTTTTATACTATGATACATATTGTATAAGTGATATTTAGATATATGAAATGATAACGTGTTCAAGGATTCTATGGTGCTCCCGAATTGTATTTATTCGTACTGTGGTTCCTTTAACAATTTTAGCCGGGTGTGTATTGACAAAGTTTAAAATTATTCTTCGAAATTATACTCTTGTTTGACCGTTACTAGGTGTTTTGAATGTAATTTTTATTTTGATAGTGTGTGATGAAAATATTATGTATAGTTTCATCAAGTTTTGCCTTATGAGTCTTTGTGGATGTGTATTTAAACATTACTACTAGTCTTACTTTCTGATATAAATTTTTATATGTAATTTTGATGAATTTACATGAATACTTTCCTGTATTTTGTTATGTACATCTTTACCGGCTTCAGTTTATGCTGTAAATTAGGTTTAAGCAGATATAGGAGCAGGTATAGATAGATTCCTTTTGATTTTATTCTGCCATTCCTAAAACTCCTAAAAACTCAACAGGTTTTTTGTTACATTGTAGTTTTGTCCTATGGTAGCGATGCCTCTGAAACATGACATAATTATTGCCGACATGAACTTCTTTTTGATTTATGTATGTCGTTTTATGATCAGCCTCCGTCCATTAGGGGAGTCTGCTAGTTAATGAATTATTATATACTTAGTATGTATATTTTTGAGGATATACATCTTTGTCTCGAATAAATTTATTTAAAAGCAATAGTTGTTTTATTTGTCACAAATTGAATTTGAACAGATATGTTGAAATTCAAAGAATTACGAAAATAGAATACGAATATTAATTTATACTCTGATTTCCTTTGTAGATTTTTTCTATTCGTTCACTTCGATTATAACTTAAAACTTGGTCACTTACCAATATAAATAAAATAATTTAAAATGTTTAATATTTTATTGGAATAGAACCCATATATAGACACTGAATTTTATACCTTAATACAATGATATACAACACCTATATATAGAAATAACTTAAACATCTATTTATACTTAAAATTTTCTATAGAGCTCAAATGTAAAAAAAAAAACTAGTAATTTGGTAACTAATTATTCAATAATATAAATACATACAAATTGAGAATATCAATCGTAATAAAACTTCGAAAATTAAATATATAATATTTTTGGTATTAAAAGCATTTAAGAAATAATTTACAAAATTGTCTAAATTATTAAAATATAATATATATTGCACTAGACAAAAAAGAACGAAGTACTACCTAACCTAATAGTATACCTATAATTGCCATATCAGCAGAAAAAAAGCATTCACCATAAAATATCATTAGTCTTACATTATTATAGATTTTAGTGATGTTATTGTGATTTTTATTCCTTTCATAGTTTTACAGACCCTGTATAGTTATTAATTAATTACAACCATAAATAATACAAAACGAGCAACACAATATTTATTACACAACATTTTGCCATACGTATCTCGTGCAAGTAGGGTTGCCAGGCGTCCGGATAAAGCCGGACGTAGGCAGGCATTTTGATTGCGTGTCCGGCCAAAATAAACAGTGTCCGGCTTTTGTTAGACTTTTCACATTTTGCTAACGAGATAAGCTAACTAAGGCTGTCTTGGCATTCGATTTTATCTATTAGTTCACTAGAATTTCACAAAATGTATGATAGGTACTCATAAAAAAGCTTGATTTTACATACCATTTCTTTGTCGTACCTATAAATACTGAGACACAACCCTCAATAATGTTGTGTGTCCGGTCTTTCTACCCAAATGACCGGCCGGGGTGGCTGGTCTGTCCGGTTATTAGGTTTGGCGACCTGGCAACCCTATTAGCAAGTATGGCTACTGGCTGAGATATTTTTACAGTTCATGGAATTTTTTTGTTAGGTGATTCTATTGTCGAAGTACTTTCACAGAATCTTTGCTTCTTCGAAATCGGATCAGTGGTGCTGATGCAAGGAACTAACAGTTTCAATAAAGATTATCAATAAAAGGGTTGGAAATGTTTAGGGCCTGTTTCACAATCTCCAGATAAGTTCCCAATAGGCTATCGGCAACATATTTGACAGATAGAGTATGGAGTATCTATCAAATATGTTGCCGATAGCCTATTGGGAACGTATCTGGAGATTGTGAAACAGGCCCTAGTAAAATTTTGGTGAATATTCTCATAATCTCGTGCTGGTATGAATTATGGCAGTGATGTTAGACAGCATCTTAATGATCTTGGTACAGCTACATGCTGGTATTTAAACAAAAAATGATATGATCAATTTTACCCATCCCATATCAGGATTTTAGAATTGTTATAATTTTTTTTTCTCAATAAACATGTTTCTTGAACAGCTAAAGTGATTCACGTTGATTTAGTTTAGCGAAAATTGATTTATTCCTGAACAGAATACAAATACAAAGTTTATGGATTATTTTTTTCTTGTACCCTGTTTTACCTTCTATAGAACTCTGACCCGTGATAAAATAAGATTTAATTTTTTAATGTATTTAATACATTAAAATCAATTTTCTAAAATGTTGTATAAATAAAATATGAAAAGTTTAATTTGAATATTATGTAGGTAAATTTTTCGAAATTTTTATTTAATGTTTTATAAAAAATGAAAAAATTAAGAAATTTCGATAAATTACTACCAACTCTTAACACATTTAAAATGTTCGAAAATTCTGATTGTCTGTATACGAAACATTTTAACTCTTAGACGTCTGCGAGGTACACGGTACAAGACTGAAAAATTGTACGCATAATATCAGATCACACTAAAAAAACTTCTAACATCACTTAATTTTGCTTTGTTAATTTGAAACAATCCAATCCAAAGAAGTAAACAAAATTCAGGTGTATTTTACCAAAATCTTTGCTTTTTTACCGGGGTAAATACTATCTTAAATTATGCTATGGTTAATTATAAGCTTTCCCGAGAATAACAACTATTATTCTTGGTAATTTTTTAGGAATTTTACTTGCTTATTTTCAAATATTGACGTTTCGCTTTAGTAAAATCCACATGAAAGTTATATTTTTTTACCTAATAATATAAATAATAAAGAAATTTTAGTATTCTTTAAGAATCTGTACATATAAAAGTCAGCTAATTTATACATTAATAATATAATATACAACAGAGATATTGACTACAGTAGTGTTAATATTTATTAAATACAAAACATGTATTTAAAAGTATTATAAAATCAATTTAAAAAATTATTGAATACTTAAGTTATCAATTTAAAAATACAGCATGATTAAAGTTTCGAATTATATTTTGATAACATTAAAAAAAAAATGTTTTTAAATCGATATTTTTACACATTTATATTAAATACATTTTTTATGTGACATTGATACAAATACAAAACATGTTTATTTAAGTATAATGATTTTTTTTAAATTTAAATTACAACATATATTATTTATTATATTATATCATTACTAGCTACATCTTGTAGATGATTTATAAATTTAACAACACAATGCAGCTAACTAAATTACAACATTTCAGAACAATATAAATAAATATAAAATAATGTGTAGAAATAGAGTTTGCAAAATTGAACATTTTTTTAATTACATATTGATCGCAGCCCTCAAAATCAGATCTAGAAATAAGAAATCAGAAATATAGCTTTGTAAAAATTTATAGTAAATACGAAATATAGATAGTAGACTAAAGTACATCAAGATCGTTCTCTCACTAGGAACTAGACTAGGCAAATGGACGCATTATGCCAGAGACATATTCAAAGGTTTTACAATAAATTACCCTAGTATATATATACATAAGGATAAAAAATATTTTTTTCTTCGAAATAACTATGTACATAATTAGTCTACATTCAATAGTTTTTGTATTACTGAATCGGGTGACTTTTATATTCGACTAGCTATTGCCCGCAGCTTCACCTGCGTCAACTAAGATTTACAACGGGATCTTAGTACGCAAAATACCTCCATCAACCTGAAAAGTTACTACTTTTCAGGTTGATTTTTTACACTTTGTGTCTGAAAAACCCAAATATCTTACGGAACCCTATTTTTTTCAGAATAAAATTTAGCCTATATTACTCGTGGATAATGTAGCTTTCAAACGGTGAAAGAATTTTTGAAACTGGTCCAGTACTTTTTGAGCCTATTCATTACAACCAACCAAACAAACAAACAAAGTTTTCCTCTTTATAATATTAGTGTAGATAATGTAGATATAAAACGATAAGAGATCATATCATTAACGGCGGATTTCAATATCTATCTATCTATCTTAATATTTTCTTATCTATCTTGAAATTTTGACACATTTTCTTACAAAATCTGTCAAAACTTTAAGATCGATAGGAAAGTTGCAAGATGGATAGGATATTGAAAGCCGCCGTTAGATGAAAGTTGACAATGAATAAGTAACCATTTATATAAGTGCATATATAAATACTAAATAATAGTACTATATACTACTAAATACGGTGAGATATACTCTGATAACTATTTTTTACAATCTTGAGATATAAGCGCCTTATCCCTATTTCCATATCAAATATCAAGTCGTGAATCAATTTGAAGCGTGCACGTCTACCTATCTAATAGAATTCGATGAAGCTAAAATAGCTTTACAGTGAAGCTGTGACCCTATAAATGCTGTTTGCGAATAATAAAGCCACAAACGTGGCACAAAGCGAATGTGTACCCACTGAAGCAGGAGATAATTGATGCTGAGATTGCTGTCTACGGATATGCCACCTGTAGACCCATCAGTATCTGCAGGGATGGACTAAGGGCGAAGAGTCCGTAAAGAAACAGGTAGGTTCAACTTGCACGTTTTGTTTACTTTGTTAGTTTAAAATATTTTCTAAGTTACAGTAGAACCTCGATAAGTTAAAGTCCAAGGGAAAATCAAAATATTTTGAGTTACAGAGGTTTTAAGTTATCAAGGGTCTGCGTAATTGCTCCAAGAATATTAATATTTAACTCATGATTATTAAATTGCATTAATAAATTATTGCACATTCGTGTAATTGCAATGTGTTCATTTTTCACCTATAGACTTGTGTTATAAACGCACGAGAATTTTAATTTCAATGAACCTAACTTGTTTAAAATTAGGTTTTAAAGTTTACCATATATTTGTACATTCAATTTTACTATTTCGTAATTATTATTGAATTAAATTTCTTCTTTTTCGAATATGTATGAGTAAATTGTTTAGAGCGTTTAGTTTATGCTTCGACATCGATATTTTTTAAATGAAAATATAATTCCCTACTATACTTATGTACGACATAACAATTTAAAATTAATAAAATATTTTTATATAATCACGTTCTGAGTTACTTTATTATGCAAAATGCGGGTTAAATATGGAAACATTATATTAATATTTCAACAAAAAGCAGCGATAAACGGCAATTAAGATGAACATATAAAATAACTGTGCGCAAGAAAATATAAAAAATGTGCACTTTAATGCGCAACGTTGTGCTCGTGAGGACAGTTTTGATTTTTTTTGCCAACTGTCGTTCAATTGGCAAAAAAAAAACAACGATCAATTAAACAACAGTGGGTAAAGAGCGACAGTGCTTGCTTCGCGCATGATGAAAAAAACAACAGTGCGCACTGAAACAACGAAATGCGCGTGTCTTATTACTGTTCTCGTGGAAGGGTACCGTATCACATAAAATTTGATGTCACTATATTATGTATTAGGAGACTTTATTGCACATTAAATTGGCATTTGTGATAGTGTCATTACTACGTGCATATTATGTAAGCGTGATATGTTTTTAAATAAGCAAAAGGACCGTTGTGATGTTTAGGGATCAAAATATCTAACATATAATAATAATGCATTGCATTTTTAAGGTTAGCATTATACTAAATCCGAGAGTGAACATTTATTATTTAACTAAAGAGCCTGAAATATGCTGCTAAAAAGTGGGTTTTAGGTTATGATATTAACCAACTACTTTGATTGTTTATAATTTAAAAATGAAACTTCAATATAATTGCCCCATAAATATAAGTTTTAAAAATTTAACTAAACTAAACTTCAGCAGTATGGTAGTAATAGTAGTAGCATGAAAAGCCGTAATATTACAATTTAACAATTATCTAGGCCATGTCTACGTATATTTAAGTCTATAAATTCAAAACTAAACGGACCAATCAGAGACTGTCTCAGAATCCGACGACCACTGAAGTTTACAAAATATGATTATTTTTTTTTTTTTTTTTTTTTTTTTTTTTCGGTTGGATCTATGCTAATGGTCCTAGTGACCGTTATGCGTCATCGGAAATGGGGTGATCCGGTTGGATCATCCTATGACGTTAAAAATTTGGGGGGTTGCCCCCCGCCATGTTCATGGCGTCGGGTTTGTACCTAACTTGGTAAGCTACGGTCGACTGGTTTGGAACGGGTGACGTTAGAAACCTATCGTGAGGGCCGGCCCTCCCCTCCCCCGGTAGCGGGGGAGGCGGGTCAAGCGCGGGACCCGAGCAAGCTGCCGATAGCAGAGTGCTATCGGTGATTACACGGTCTATATTGGTGTCGACTCGTAGCTGATCTGAGCCTATGCTGTCGCGGTTGATCCGGATCAACTGGTCAACGGAGTGTAGGGTTCGACGTCGCATACGACCCCGGGGCCCATGCGGTGTGAATGTGTGCCTAACACCGGCTGTGTTATGTCTGAGTGTGTGTTGTAGCTTACGTCGCGCTTCAGCGTCGCGCTTTAACAGTTCTGTGATTTTATCAACAGGATCGGTTATGACATTCTTAGGTAACCTAGACTTATTAGGTGCTAAGCTATCGGGGGTGTAGTTTGCCGCACTCACGACGAGTGGGTTCGGGTGGAGAAGTGCCTTTTCGAAGTGACGTTCTGACATCGCTTTGAAATGGCCCCTAATCGAATCTAGTCTGAGGTCGCGATGTAGCTCGATGTTTCTTACGTACCACGGGCAACCGGTTGCCACACGTAAGAATTTATTTTGGATCGTTTGGAGGCCTCTGAGTCTATACTGAGGCACATGCGCGAATGCCACACAGGAGTATGACATGATGGGGCGGATACATGATTTATAGAGGGTGAGCTTGTGCCTGAGGGGCATTTTGCTCTTTTTGTTTATGAGGAAGTACAGTCTACTACTGACGAAACGGGCTTTTTTAGAAATCGCGGCGATGTGTGGTCTAAACGACATCGACCTGTCAAGGGTGACCCCCAGGTACTTGACCTGTCTAACTCTGGGAATAACGACGTTATTTAGTAAGATTGGTTTCATCGTGAACCATGTTTGTCTGCGTTTAGGTAAGCGTGTCTTTCTCTTACGAGAGAAATGAATCGACGCGCTTTTATCGGGGTTAATAGCTATTCTCCATTTTGCGAACCAGTTGCCTAGTTCGGTGACGGCACGTTGGAGAAATAGCGATGCTCTATTAGCATTAGGGTGGGTAACGTATAGAGCTGTATCGTCAGCGAAGAGAGCCAGTTTGACGTCCGGAGGTCTGGGGATATCTGATGTGTACAGATTGTATAGAGTTGGGGACAGCACGGAGCCCTGGGGGACTCCGGCCCTCAGAGGTCTCAGGGAAGAGAGGGTGCCTTCGACCCTATACCTAAATGACCGGTTTGACAGATAGTCGCGGATGATGATGACTAGCCTATCCGGTATTCCTAGCTTGTACAGTTTGTACACGAGGCCTTCGTGCCATATCCTATCGAAGGCCTTAGCTACATCGAAAAATACGGCGCACGTATCGCGGGAGTTCTTTTTATTGAAACCTCTGAGTATGTCTTCGGTCATACGGTGGACTTGCATTGGACAGCAGTGGTTTTCGCGGAAGGCGAATTGCTCGTCTATGAACAGGTTCTTTTCGCCTATAACGGCTTTGAGCCGCTTAAGCAGAACCCGTTCGTAGATTTTGCCAATCGAGCTTAGTAGACTGATGGGCCGATAGCTAGACGGTTCCGTGCCCGGTTTGCCGGGCTTAGGTATGCCGATAACCGTAGCTTCTTTCCATTGGTCTGGGAACCTACAGCCCTTTAGGAGGGCGTTGAAAATGCTAACCAGGAGGTAAACAAGAGCGGGTGGGAGTATTTTAATGACTTTGTTGGAAATCCCGTCCGGCCCGGGGGCCTTCTTGGAGTGAAGTCGTTTGATAATGTCTTGGACTTCTTCTACATCCGTCGGAGGGATAGGATCCCCCTCCGGCGGCGCAGAAGTCTTCGACTCTACTACCCTAATTACCTCCTCTACGTGGGAGCCTATGGAGGGTGAGGGGGTAGTGATGTTGGGGGTACACTGGCTCTCTAGTGTGTCGGCTAATAGTTCCGCCTTGTCGGCGTCCTCTAGTGCAGGCGCGCGATTTGGTCTTTTTAATGGCGGCATAGATGCCTCCGTTTTCTTTTTAAAAGAACGAGCGAGTGGCCAGTAGGCCACATGGGAGGGTGAGATTTCACTAAGGAGGCGATCCCACTTTTCGGCTTTGTGCTCTAAGATGCGTGTTTTAACGTCTCTTTCGAGGTTACGGAGGTCACGACGATACTCGTCCGCCGGGTAGCGAGCGTATCTGCGCCTTGCGGTGTTTTTGGCGCGTATGAGTGCTTTAATGTCATCCGGGAGCTCCCAGTGTCCATCGCTGGACGTTGAGATCTCCCTAGATGACTTTTCCATCGTCGCTACTAGATGGTCGGTAAGGTCGGAACTGGCCGCAATGGCCGCCTCGGGACTATCTATAGTGTCCGGGATGTTGTCGAGTTGACTCGAGCGAAGTGAATTTAAATTTTCGTTTAATAATTTAAAGTCGATGATCTTTTTCTTTAGATTTTTAGTATTATTCTCGGGGTTACCTAATTGAATTAATACTGGTCTGTGGTCTGAGTTAAGCTCGTGTACTGTTTGAATAGAATGCACCAGAAGGGATACATTGCGTATTATACATATGTCTAATATGGATGGCCGCACATTACTCCTATCGCTGTTTGCGAAGTCGTAGCGTGTTGGCTCATCTGGGGCGACTACTGTAGAGGCTAGATCATCGACGGCGCGGCAGAGAATTATACCATTTTTATTGTTTTCTCTGCAGCCCCATGCCTGATTTTTACTGTTTAGGTCGCCGGCTATAAAGACGGCGTTGCCTAGTTCTAATAGCGATTTGAGATCGCTGAAGAGTAATGTTTTATTGCACGATTGATATACCGAGGCGATGATGATCGACTGATGGCCGGTCATGCTCACCTGGCAGACGGACGCCTCCAGTGAAGCTAGAGGCGGTGTGTCTAATGGGATGCAATGGAGTGTTCTTTTGTAATAAATTAGTGTACCTCCGAGTCGGGATCGCAACCTATCATTCCTAACGATGTTATAATTAGGGATACGCGGATTGCTATTACATGGTTTTAGAAACGTTTCCTGCACAAGGAGGACGTCAACATCGTGAAATATGATTATGTTAGAACCTCCTTCCTTGGCACCCTCCCATAAACAGTTAGAAGTGAAGCCAATTTACAATCAACCGTTTCATTATATTGATTAACTAGTTAATTGTAATATCACGGCTTTGACAATATAAATGCGATATTTATGTTTTGGAATATAATATATAAATAAATATAAAATATAATGAAAGGAAATGACACGTAGATCATCCGGTATCGAACATAAAATCTTACATTAATACTAAAAAAAGCTTTAAATGCAAAATAATGGCGAACATTTAATTTGAAAATATAAAATTATTTATAAACTCTATTGTACGTATTATGCAGATACTTTATGTGCTAAATGTTATTATTGCAAACTTTAAGCTAAGGGCCTGTTTCACAATCTCCAGATAAGTTCCGAATAGGCTATCGGCAACATATTTGATAGATAGAGTATGGAGTATCTGTCAAATATGTTGCCGAAAGCCTATTCGGAACTTATCTGGAGATTGTGAAACAGGCCCTGAGGATGATAAAGTGCTATTCTAGTTGTAGCTAACTAGCACTAGCGTCTCTAACATTATTTTAGTGCACCCAGTTCTTGAACTAATATTGTACTTGTGTATTGTCGTTTGCCTGTGTGTTGCCTACATATATTTCTTTCGAATATTTCCCAAGCTTTATATATTAAATAGATTTAATTCTAAGTATATGCTTTTGACTAATTCAATCTTGATGTTTATGTAAAAGATAAACTTTACAAGATAAATATATTATGTAGAAATAGAAATAAGTAAATCAATGAATCTTCGATCATACTAATATAATAAACGCAAAAGTTTTTAAGGATCTCTTTGACGCAAAAACTATTAAATGGATCTTGAAAAACTTTACAATAATATAACTTACACATCAAAATAGCACATAGGCTATAATTTATACCCGTACTCCAACGGGAATGGGCAGTACACGGGTGAATCCGCGGGGTGTTGCTAGTACTTAAGTCAGTAATGAAACAAAGCCACAAAATTGGCCGTGTAAGGTATAAGATGTATAACGTATCAAAATTGATTATTAGTGTATGTTGTGTGGTGCAAAGGTAAATACTTTTTAGTACTTTAATATAAATTACGTCTCACAAGAGCATTACTAATATAGACATACGCTTTTAAGAGACGGCAAAATCCAAGAACGAAAAGAATTTTAGAAGAAGAAGAAAGAAAAAAACTTTCATTTTCTTCTTCTTCTTTTCCTTCGAAAATAATTTTACGTACGAATTTCTCGAATCTTAATAAAACGTTTCTCGTATACGTCATATTTATATCTTCATATTACACGACTTTAGCAATATTTTAATAGTCCTACTCTTCGATTATAAATCAAGTTGAATCATTACTTAAAACGAATGGGGTGACATTTTCGTAGGACGTTTAAATACCTTTGGTTAGTCCTTACATTTGATCCTGTACTGGTTAGAGTGAAACAGTTAATCATTCACTAACCAACACTGGAATCCGGCGGTGAACTAATTCCTGTGTATCGGCAAAGGATGAGCTTCAGAATTCATAACATACTTGTTCAGATCAATAATAAATCTGTCATCGCTGAACAAAAGGTACAAGTATTTCAGTGTCTCCGACATGAAGAATGACTCCATCATATCCCTTTGAATCGGTTTCTCCGATTTCACATTCGCCAGTGATGTATATCCATTCGCCACTTTGGCATACTTCTCAAAGCCCTGAAAGTTTTCACCAAAATATAATAACATTGTATGCTATATATGGTTGATATAAACTACTAAGATTGACCTTATTCAACTCTATTAATATAAATTTACTAGCTATCCCGACAGACTTTATCTGCCAAAATTAAAAATGCAATTAAAAAATAGGGGTTGATCGTAGAGGTGTGAAAATTTAAGGTTGTATGTATTTTTGTATGCTGTATCATAAAAAAATAAAAACATATTTTCGGACGGGTCACCCTTATCATTTAGGGGGGATGAAAAATAGATGTTGGCCGATTCTCAAACCTAACCGATACACACACAAAACTTTACAAAAATTGGTCGAGCCGTTTCAGAGGACTATGGTAACTAACTCGAGAATTTTATATATTAGATTAGATATCAACCATAAACCAAATATTTGATGCAAAAATTAAGTAGGTATGTCGAAAAGCTTTCGTGAATTATTTCGCCGATTGTTTCAAGATAAAGTACATGATAAAAAAAATCTTTTAGGATTTATAAAACAGGTAAGGTAATAATGAGTCGAACATTAAAACAATGCATTAACCTTGTGTAATAAAATACACAGATTCCGTAAAACGTGAGATTAAATAACCCTCTCCTTAACAGAAATATCTTCAGGTTTTGTTTCGTTATTATCACTTTTTATTTGTTTTTAATATTTTACTGTAATTGTCAACGATCAACTCTAATCGTTATCTTAATTCCATGATCGAAACAGCCATTATCGCAGTACTATTTTTCAAAAAAAAAAAAAGAAAATTTATATTAAATGAAATACGAAAGGTACCTGATATATTTGCCAACCCCATTCCTGGTACGTGGTGTTGCCAGTAATCTGATACATGTACCATAGACTCTCCACAAACTCGGGACGCAACAGACTGTGCGCGTCAGCAGATTTTGTGTACATGTCATCTGTTGTGCTGATCTGTAAATATAAGAACAATACATACTTTATTTAATATGCTTTTAAAATAAATAAAAAACTATAATTTCTACACTATTAAAAACGTGCTTCGATCATTCAAGATTAAATTCAGAAGAATTTCAACTCTAAAAACTAAACACGGATTGACAAATAATCTGACTATAAGTGCGATTACCCCTTACTTCCTCCAACTTATTGGCCTATTTTTGGTAATTACTATGCATATAATATGGTTGTCATCTAACTATTGTCCTATTTTAAACTCTTACTAGTATTAGACTATGGTACACTGTAGTATTAATAAACTCTTACCGTAATATTAATATTTAAGTAATGTATTTTTTATTGTTATTTATACAAGTTGTCCCGTAAATAGTACGAGAAAAAAGGACATGTAGGCACGAATGTATGTAAGTACAAGATAAAAAATAACGCTAGTAAAACTTTTACCGTTTTTTTAAGTTTTTTTTTTAAATACATTTTTGTTTAACTTTTGTTGATGTGCGTAGACAAAATTAAATATTGTTTTTATTTTTATGTTAAATACTCTCAGACGGTTGATTTATTTCAAATATAATTTCTAGTAAACAAAATTATGAAACGTCGACAAAAAAGTTAGTAAATTGTATTTTTTTTTAATTGTGTAAATCCACTGTTGTTTTCAGCGCTAAAATAGTATTAGAATGTATCTGTAATATAAATTCAATTCAATCAATAAATTTCTCAATTAAATCTTAGAACATGAACACCTTAAAAATTACAACTCTGTCTGCTCACAACAATAAAAGTTAGAATCAAGACAAAAAAAATTAAACAATATTAACTTAAAAAACGGTGAAACATACTTATACCTATTTCGGTGTAGCATCATGGTGCGGGTGACAGTTCCAGTAACGTTACGTTTTGCTCTTGCAAGCCGTCGCAATTACAAAAATATAATTAAGTATTTTATTAATACCTCATTCGTAAAATAGTAGATCGCCAATTACTGTTGTAAATTATATCAAACTCAACCAGAATGTGATAGTCTCTAGATAAAGTCAAATGGAAAGAAAAATTAAGCAAAGTCCTATGCGTATAACGTAAAACCATAGACGTGCTTAGTGATGGGACCTACTATACTAGGATGGAAAGTCGATGTTCTTTATAATAAAAAATGTATATTGGGCGTAGTTCAATTATTATTGTAAAAAGTCTATCATTATATTAATGAAACAACAGAATCTATCATTATCGTTAAAAAAGTTGTCACGAAAAATATATAAACCTATTTTGATTATTTAATATAAGTTCAAAGCTACTATTATGTAGCCCCTAAATATATACATTGAAAAGTTTATACACCTAGATACACTGCACAACAGAATAAACACACTAACACACACTACTATTAATAAGAACTATACTTACGCTGCGAGTATCGTTAGCGATAAAAATAAATTGCATAACGTCACATCTCTAATCACGTATGTCAACGTCATATTGGCATGTGTCAGCCGCACCAAGCTACACCGCACGGAGTATAGATATTTTTTTAATATATTGTAAGGTCAACTTTCATCTATCTTCCCCTTTTTTGTCGAACTATTTATGTGACAGCCTGTGCACAATTATTGAAAAAAAAAAAGATTTCTTCCGTGATATTTTCATAAAATACTAACAAGGTTAAAATGTGTGATTTCAGGCGCCAAGAACGTTGGATGTGCCGCATAGGTGAGATAGCACGTGTATAAAAGATCTTCGGCCATCGTCATGTGCCAGTCCGGCAGGCCGTTGGCGTGGCCCAGCGCCAGTGTTCCCGGCAAGAAACACGTCAGATGGTCCATTTTCGGATTGTACACCTGTAATTGAATCGAATAATACCAACTGTAAAATATTTTTGAAAGTAGTTAGTAAAAATGATTAATAAGAGCGAGGGCCCATTTGTGCGTCAATGCGTCGTTTTCCATATATTTTTTAAGTCATACCACATTAGACCGTTGCGTCGTCGCGCGCGACGCACACGCCAAACAGTGATGCCAACTGCTTAAACTTTATCCCCTAAGCCTTTTTTAAAATCCCCTAAATCTCAACCAATAATACCCTATTTTTTAAATAAATAAAAAGTCCTATTAAAAGTTCATATTTTTAAGAAATTTTTTACCCTAAAAAATCCCCTTTTCTAAATTCTTCCCCCTAAATTTAGGGGAAAAACCCCCAAGTTGGCATCACTGCGGCCAAGAGACAAAGCGGGAGGTGATGCGCTGCGTTGTCGGAGCACCGCTGCGACCACGGACAGTGATCTGCTTTGCTTTACTTTCTTAATGCTATCAAAGGAGATATCCAGAATCTTCTATGGTTTCTACATCTATTTCGCCAATGGCGTTTTAAAAGAAACAAAGGAACACGTCTCTATATATCCATTGCGAAGAGTGAACTAAGACGCAGCTGCGACGGCGTGCGTACCCTCATGCGTTGCATTGTCGCAGCGTCAACGCAACGCAGGTGTGGCATACGATGCGTTTTTGCGTTGCGACGACGCGACGCTCGCATCTTAACGCACAACTGGGGCCTCGCACTAAGGCTGACAATGTCCGTTCTGTGTATTGATAATAAAGAATTTACCTCAGAACCGGCAGTTAGTTCCCCAATGAACAATCTCTTGTTCGGCGACGATCGTTTCGCTAGAAACTCTCTTACTCCCTCAATTGCAGTCAAGTAATCGTCCAGTAAGCTAAAACAAAGTTTTTGAAAGAATTTTATTCGACGTTCATACGAGGTTTGATAATATTGAAACCAAAAAAAATTTAGATGGAAACCAAAACCTTTGTACAGTCAACGTTCAAAAGTCCAGTAGCATCGTAACGATCATATTCGCTTGCCGGTATAGTGCGTATTCTGAAAGTCTATCATTATATTAATGAAACAACAGAATCTATCATTATCTTTAAAAAAATTGTCACGAAAAAAATATAAACTTGATTTTGACTATTTAATATAAGTTCAAAGCTACTATTATTTAGCCCTTAAATATATACATTGAAAAGTTTATACACCTAGATACACTGCACAACAGAATAAACACACTAACACACACTACTATTAATAAGAACTATACTCCCGCTGCGAGTATCGTTAGCGATAAAAATAAATTGCATAACGTCACATCTCTAATCATGTGTGTCAACGTCATATTGGCATGTGTTAGCCGCACCAAGCTACACCGCACCGAGTATAATAATGGATAATCATAAGCAACATTTGTGCATTGATGCATTAGATTTTGCGGTGAAATCTGGTGATGTTTCTCACTTTTGATCCGCACACTACTAAAGAATATAATAGGTGACGGGGCGGTAGCATTTCGCGATTATCATCATCAACCTTTATCCGTCCACTGCTAAAGAGGTCTTCCTCAATCAACGCCAAGGCCGTCCCTTGCCACCGGCATCTCGTGGTCATCTAGATTATAAGATTCACTATAATCATCATCTTTCTTGCCATATTATTCCTATTAATTTACGATCCGCTTTGTATGTATTGTGCATCCATTCTAGCCTCATGCTCTTTAGTTCCTGCATCACTCCACACTCCCCTACATCTCTCCCTATCCCGTCCAGCCCGCCTAGCATGCGCTCTCTTCACGAGAGAGAGACATAATGTCTACATCAAAGACATAATGACTACATCGAAGACATAATGTACTAATGTCTACGGACGCAACATGACATCGTAATTCTTTCGAATTTTGTCGATTAAATAAGAGAAATTTCTCGATGTCAATACATATGGACGAGAAGGGACGAGAAAAATTATAAACCCAAATATCTTACGTAACCCCTTTTTTTTCAGAATATAATTTAGCCTATGTTATTCGTGGATAATGTAGCTTTCGAATGTCGAAAGAAATTTTGAAATCGGCACCGTACTTTTTGAGCCTATTCATTACAACCAAACAAAAAACAAAGTTTTCCTCTTTATAATATTAGTGTAGATTTAGGATTCTATTATTACGCTACCCATTCAAATCACGGCAACACGATTTATTTTCTTGCGTATTATTTTGATTTTGCTATATCTCCTAAAGTATTCATTTAATTTGCATGATGTAAAGGGGAAGAATAATCTTTATGAAGTGCTGAAGCTAATTAACTGATTTAAAATGATAAGGATTCATACAGTATTTGTGTAAATAACTTTCAAATTATCGCGTTATAATTGCTAATTTTTTAAAGTATTAAATGGATATAGTATGATATCCCTAATAGATAGACATATGCCATCGCGGACTTTTTTGTAGACCTATTTAAGATATACAATTCCACCATACATTATTTTGTTATATCTCAAAGGGTTTAGGCAGCGTTTTCGTTGAAAACTCCCAGGCGGGATTTTTTTTTCCGACACCTCCAACAATTATTGTTATATCTTAGCTAATGTATATAAAAACTCAATAAATTGTATACATAAACCTTCCTCTTGAATTGTCCTATCTATTAAAAAAAACCAAATCAAAATCCGTTGCGTAGTTTTAAAGATTTAAGTAAAAATTTCGACGAGTTTCTCTTCGGAAGAGATATGTCTTTTTGTCGTGGCGCGCATCTTAGGCCGGCAGGCATCTCTTTTTCAGTTCTCCCTTTCCAACTATTATACCCTTTTACCCGCATGTTTATTACCTTACGTATCACGTGATCGGTTTCTCGTCTACAAATATGCCCAAACCATGCCAGTCGGTGACTTCTTATCTTTTTTTCATCATCAGCCTTTTTCCGTCCACTGCTGAACATAGGCCTCCCTCAATGAACTCCAAGACGACCGATCCTTTGCCACTCGCATCCAGCGCCGGTTACTCCATGGAGATCGTCTTCCCACCTGGTTAATGGCCGACCAACACTTCGACAAAACTAAACGCGGTTTTCTTATAAAATACATTATATTATACCAAATTTAAAAATCACTTACTAATTAATAGTTTTGCCCGTCTGCAGCCACTGCTTCAAAAGGTATTCATAGTAACTATCCCCCCTCGCGCCCAACGTGATAGTGGCGTGGGGTAGGAAGTGGCCAGTGTTGGGGTTGATGAATATTGGCACCAGGCCGTGCTTCTTGGGGAGGTGGTGTATCTTCTCGGAGACAGCCGCTGCAGCATCCTGAAATGTTGAGGTTCTGTTTATTACTATGAGATGAAACAACACTTAGATAGAACCTTTGGAAAAGGAAGGGGTTAATATTTAGAAGTATCTAATTAATAATTATTATTAAAAATAAAAAATAAATCTTCATTATATTATGTTTTGTAGAGCATTACTACTTTACTTACTAGCATACTCAATTGAGCTGGAAACTGTTCATGATTTATGCATCATCTATCCCAAACACAAAATCATCAAAGCAAGCAACTCAATGTTGATCACTGATTAAGTTTTAATTAGAACACAAAGCAATAGACAAGTGAAATGATAATCACACTATATAATTAAAGTGTCAAA
Organism: Lycaena phlaeas; assembly: GCA_905333005.2. Taxonomy (NCBI): domain Eukaryota; kingdom Metazoa; phylum Arthropoda; class Insecta; order Lepidoptera; family Lycaenidae; genus Lycaena; species Lycaena phlaeas. The sequence continues at coordinate 17,978,384 of HG995168.1, read as the reverse complement.
TAAAGAAAATACTATTTGCTAGTAACATATAACATTGCTAAAGCTTAAAAGAACCAAATTCAAAGGTGAGGATGCAAATTTAAAAATTAAACCTATCGAGTCACATCTGCGCCAAGATCATCATCAGCCTTTTAGTGAGTGGAGGGAACTCACGTCGACCGCATAGGCCCCTCTGAATGAATGCCTTGAAAGGGGGTTTCCCTTACCACTCGCATCCAACACGGGCCGGCCACTGCACGGAGATCGTCTTCCATCTGGTTAATGGCCGACCAACACTTCGTCTACCTAAACGCGGCCTCCACTCTTGAACTTTATTGGGCCATCGGCCATCTGTTCTTCTGAGTGCGTGACCAGCCCATTGCCACTTCAACGTGCTTATTCTTCGAGTGATATCGAAAAATCTAGATCTCTTGTCGCGATCTTTGTTTCGAATCCCATTCGCCAAAGAAACGCCCAGCAGAGCACGATTCATATCATACCGTTGTATTTAATAATAATGCTATAATAATTGTATATCATATTATGCAAGTAGATATTTAAAGTACGACAGATTAGATATTTACTATATTAGTACTAGCACTACTAGCTACTAATTCGCCCACAACTTCTAACTCAACCACAGCTTAGCTTTAATTTATAAATATACAGCGTTAAGGTTAATGACTATTTTGGTTCCATTTTTCATTCCTTATGATAATCTATACAGCTATAATTGATGATAATAATTAACACTCAAATTATTTCATTCTCTTTCGCGTTTTAAAATAACTAGCAGCGCGCGGATTAATGTTTGTATGGGAATATTAAGATAAAATATAGCCGATATAATGAAACATGATAATATATTGTTTTCTTATGTTTACGCGAATTTCACTCATTATAACATGATAATATAGTTTAACATTAGTGAAATCGTGACAAAAACATTCGCATTTTTAAAATTAGTTACGTATAGTCACAATATGCTAACACAAAAAATCTTAAATTAAATAATTTGGCGCTAAAATTCGCAATCTTGAATTAAAATACCTGTATTAATTAATAAGTCTCTAAAATCCTTGAGAATATCTTATGATATTATTATTCTCGAATTTATTAGAGCATATTTACCAAATTCCCGATCACAAATAGAAAAGCATTATCTATAAATATTTAGGTTAGACATTCCTAGATACTTGAGACCTAATGAATGTCTTTCGAAGCATCTTAATGAGTTCAATAGCTGTTGAAAACGTAACAAATATCCTGTTTCAGTAGTAAAAATCACAGACATAATGAATTTTAAGTGAAATTCGCATCGCAACAATACTTTACCTCGAACATGGGATTGTTGGTAGCTCTGGAAAGTTCTCGAAACTCCAGTTGCACGGTGGTCACCTCTGCGGTGGTGCTGTAGTGGGACCACTCGGGCGCATGCGCGGTGCGAGCGCCCAGGTTCACATCCGAGTACGGGATGCCCGACGGGGACGAGAACGCAGCCATGAGGCGATCGCCGAGATCTTTCTATGGACAAACACAAAGTTCGAGATCTTTCTAGAATACACGTGAAGGTCTGAGATCATTCTAGAAGGGACAATCTGCCGTGCGCATGAGAAATCAGAGACATGTATGTATGTATGTATGTATATATCGCTGTTTTTATATGTATATGTATGTGTTTAAATTTAGTATGCATTATATGTATATATTATCTTTATAGTTATATTGTTTGTATGTATTTAATATTAATATTTTGATTATAATACTTTAGCTGCACCACCCATAATTTATAATAAATATTTCCTTTACCCTAAGGTTACTTGGAAGAAATCGCTTTTTAGCGATAAAGTCGCCTTTGTGTCTGCACTTACTCTGTAAATTTTAAATTTATTATCTTGTGTCTGTTAATTTGTGTGTTGTATGCTCCGAACGCTGAGAAAGTATACCGAAAAAAAATTGTTCGAGATCTTTCCAACAGGTTCGTGACCTTGAAGGAACAAAGTAATTTTGCCTGTGACTGTCGATAGAAGTGAAAACGTAGAATATATAATACTTTATGAAATGTAAAATTTTAATACAAAAAAACGGAATTTTTATAATGACGTCATACGTCACATTAGCATGTCGGTGACGCGAATCTATAAGGTTTTTGGTTCACTACTAGGAAGTTTCAATTTAAAAACTCATTTGTCAATAAGAGTACGAAACGGGAAAAAAATAATAAGCATTGAAATTTTAATGTTTTATAATATATAATTTCGTATGTTTGTATGATTTCAAAAAGTCGTAAGATTGTAAGTCTGTTTCATGGAATGGACAAGCAGGATGCTGGTAGTTGGTACCATTAAATCGTAAAGACTCAAAAAATGTGACCTCAAACTTACAGCTTTGTCGAGGAACATCTGGTCCTGTGTAAAGTGGTAGTTGGTTAGCAACGCCCCTAGAACCCTGATGGTGACCTCGAAGAAATTCACGTCCTTGTTCTTTGTGAATATCAACTCATCCTTGACCCACTCTTTGCCTTCTTCGAATTCTGGAAAATAATATGGCAAAATGACGTTTAAAAACTGCAAATGTTATATTTATTCTAGAACATTATAATATTTAATTTATGCTTAACATGCAATGAGCAATCCACAGAAATATTGAGTATATTATGGGTATATTAATATAATATAAAAATATCAACCATCATGTTATCTCCAACTGCTGGGCACGGGTCCTCCAAATCAAGCGAGGAGGGTGTTGGGTCATAATTCACCATTACACTGGCTCCATCCGGGTTGGTGAACTTCACATACCTTCAAAGACTTTTAATTTCATCAGGCATGCACGTCCCTCACGATGTTTTCCTTCACTGGTGAGCGAGCACTAGTCAAATGTTCAGGTGCGCTTAGGAATTTATAAGAAACCTATTCAAGTTACTACGGGAATCAGGATCTAAGCAGGACCTCTTGCTCAAAAGGCAGAGCCCACATATTAGATGCAATCACCGTTGTAGGCTTTAGAATGAAACTAGCTGCCGCGACAGACTTTGTTCTATCAAAATTACTAATATCACTGTTAAAAAACAGAGGTTGATCGTAGAAGGGTTGTGTGTATATTGAAAGCCACATCATAAAAATAAAATATTTTGGGGTCTCACTCTTATCATTGAGGGGGATGAAAAAAAGTTGGCCGGTTCTCAGACCTACCCGATATGCAAACAAAATTTTATAAAAATTGGTCGAGCCATTTCGGGGGAGTATGGGAACAAACATTGTGACACGAGAATTTTATATATTAGATTAGCTTGCCACAAAACTCACCATCATTCAGTCCCATGATATAAGCGGTATCCAGACTGTCAACTATGGTGAGTCCGAGTGAGAACCAGTCGTATGACATCCCGGACACTGGCTTCAGGTTATCATGTCCCCAAGCGTGCTCCTTATATCCCCTCCACGCGTGTTTAAAGCTCTCGACCACGGCATACTGTCGTGCGTTAACTGGCCCTGCAAAATATGTACACCATCAAAGAAACAATTTAGTACCTTTATGTTCCCGGCTAGATGGAGCGATCAATTAAAAGGCCCACCCTCAGAAACATTTTACTCTGTTGTCAGAGACACGATGGATAAGTACCGGTGCAGGTAGATAAACCGCATGAGTGAACCATCCACATCCATAGATGACCACAGTCCTCAGTTATGAGGGAGGGGTTAGAGAGAGAAAGATGTGACAGTACTGTGACACAGTATGCGATAGTTATGGATTACACATCCTGTTTTTTTACCGTCTGGACACAACCGGACAGACAATAAAGTCGATATCAGAATTTTTTTGATTTTTATTTCATATACCCAACTCTATCTGGATTGTAACAAGATAATATTTTTATAATCTTAGGTCATACTTCCAGATGTTGGTTGATGTCTACTTTGTTTTGTTAGTCGGATGTCAGGCAATCTGACAGTCGAGCCACGCGATGGTAAGTATTTGATATCGCCCATCAACTTTGAACTAGTAGTTTCCAGGCAACTCGTCATGTGTTCCCTCTGCTATCCAAAGACATAAGATGTAAAGTATTGGTGGCAGTAATTGTCTTGCTGTTTGATTCGCGGGAGTAACAAACAAGATACCCACGCAGCCAACGGTGCAGCATAGCGCATAACTAACTTCAGAATTTATATTTTTGGTGTAGATTGAGCTTGAGACTAATTATTTCAATGTATTTATTATTTAATTTTACCTGTAAAAATGGGCCTCTCATTTGTTTCACTATCATATACAGTCTTCCTATATTTATCCGCGTGTAGCGCATCATTGACTAGAGAATCATTGCTAACAGAATCCTGAAAAAAAAATCGAAAGCTAGAAAATTTCTCAGTGAACTTTTTATTCAGCGATTCTACTTCGAACCAATTTAATAGTCTATGTTACTCGCTGATCATTTTGTTTTTAATAGATGAAAGATTTTTTTATATATAGAAAAGGGGGCAGCCTTACAGTCGGTTCAGAGACACCAGCCACACCAGAGGATCAGGAGGTTCATTGCCTTTGACACATAAGTATGATATTTTCTAGAAGGCTCCTAAGTCGTATCGGTTCGAAAATACCGTGGGTGGCAGCTGATTCCATATATTGGTGGTGTAAGGCAGATATAGGAAAAACCATTTTTGTAATTTTGTTTTAAAATATTCAATTAAATAATTATCTAATCACTGGAGCAATTACTTTAAAATATATATACATATGATATTTAGTTTGACAAATGCAATTAAATTTGCACGCTAACTTAATTGTGGTGCCCTAGACCTAACTTGACCAGATTGAAATCATTTTTACAGAGTACATGTGACGCGCATTTTGTATGGAAAAATAATTTTGCATCGTCACTCTTAGCTCATTTCAATCTAGCTAAGCTAAACTACTGATACATCCCACCAGTTCCTCAGAGCATATCTTGTGGGAGTTGTTGATTAATATTGAAGGGCACAAAGGAGGCAACAAAATAAAAGCATTATACTTTAGATACATTGTAAAATTGTGAACAAATTATGCTCGAGAATTGAATAAAAAAATTTGAATGTTTTACTAGCACATAAAGATATCATACACGTTCAGAACATAAATATTATATATAATACCTACTTGGTAGTTTGAATAATCACGATTGTAATAAAATTTTAATATTACCTAACAAATATTTGCCCCATTTTAAAAATAAATTGCAAATTTATTAATTAAAAGGCGTAAAATACTCACCTGTGTTATTTTAATTTCGTTATTTACATAAACTACGCCCGTTTTAGACGTGTATAACAATACTAGGAGTGTTACGGAAACAATAACCGATGCATATACTAACGATCTCTGTAAACGAGAAAGTCGATTCCATCTCTGAAACAATATTGATTTTTACTAATGTATATTAATATTATATAGCCAAAAACTTTGTGAGCACAAATTTTCTTCACTACCTATTAATTCAAGCAGTTTAGAAAAAGCATTATAATGCCAAATTTGAGAACCTAAAATCAATACACTATGAAAGCTTATAAGACATTCCTTTTCATTTGATTATTGAAAAGCACCAGATATTTCATACATTCATTACTTTATTATATTGTATAAATATAATATAAAATGTGAAGGAATAATGAGGAATATGTTTTAAATCAATGTCAAATAATATATATTTATGCCCTAAGGAAAGTCAGATAACCTTTGGTATATTTTAACAATATTAGACAAAAATAAATGTACATCAGTAGAAAAAAACATTTTTTTATGAAGATAATAAGCAGTTGAAGAATACGTCATCTTGTTTTAAACTAACACAATCACTATTCATATTTAAATATATAGAAATGGTTAGACTGAGTCTGTGATAATGGCAGTTGAAATATTGCCAAAACATTAGGACCTTTTATAAATATGAATACCAAATCTTGATTATATTATAAATGTTTTATATTTACAGCTGTATAACTAACACTCTTAGACCAATTTAAAATAAAAGATTTCCTTATATACTTTATCACAGTCCGAGTCAAATTTTTGTATATAACACTAAGAAAAATACATACTTCTAGTATGTCCATTACAGTAACAAAACTGTTGTGGGCTGACCTCAACAATTGTGTGCCTGTTCATTGTTCAAGATAGTATAGTATTATGTCATTACCCATTAGAAGTATAACAACCGTCATCCTTGACATTTTTTTAGTTAACATTGTGATTTGTGATCCCAAATAACACAAAATAAAGACAAAAATGTAAATTTCATTTATACAAATGACTCATAATAAAACTAGTTTCTTTATCATTATATAATAATGCTATATACAAATTCTGACATACAATTATATGTTTGTATAAAAATTATCAGCTGAGAAAATCTATGTGAGCCTCTGTTTTGACCCTAGATGTTTTAGAATATAAGGTTTATGTATTTTACTAAAAATCAAATCAATCAATCAAACAATCAAAAATATCTTTATTACGTAGGTACAACTTGTACACTTGAAATAAGTCAAAACATAAGTAGTCAATAAGTAGTAATAGTATATATAAAAAAAAAAAAAAAAAAAAAAAAAACTCGTTTGAGATGCAGGATCCCCTAAGAAAAACGAGAAAAAAACTTAGGGGTTGCTCTTTTGTCAATAAAATGAGTACATAATATTTTATAAATACAACATGTAACATCATATCTTAAGAGTGAGTGTCTTATTCCCAAGGTGTGGTATCTTCAATAAAATCTTTTATTTCGTAATAGGCTTTACCACACAAACGTTCCTTAACAATTTTCTTAAATTTATTAATGGAAAGATTTTGAACGTTTTCTGGGATCCTATTGTAAAAACGTATACATTGTCCCATAAACGAAGTACTAACTTTATTCAGTCTAAAGAATGGAACATTTAATTTATTTTTGTTTCTGGTATTTATATTGTGGTTGTCGCATTTTTTTACAAATTCATTAATATTTTTACGGACATACATCACATTAGCAAATATGTATTGAGAAGCGACAGTCAAGATGGCAATTTCTTTAAATTTATCTCTCAATGATACACGGGGGCCTAAACAATATATGGCTCGAATAGCTCGCTTCTGCAACAAGAAGATCGTATTAATATCCGCGGCATTCCCCCACAGTAGAATGCCGTAAGACATAATACTGTGGAAATATGCATGATATACTAATCGCGCCGTATTTTCATCCGTTATGATTCTTATTTTCTTAACTGCAAAAGCTGCAGTACCGAGCCTACTTGCCAACGTGGCTATATGTGGCGCCCACTGTAGCTTAGTATCTATGGTAATTCCGAGAAATTTGGTTGAATCCACCAAGTCCATCACCTCTCCGTTAAGTGATACACTAGTTTGCACCTGCTTAACATTAGGGAGCGTAAATTTTATCAGTTTTGTTTTATTTGAGTTAAGCAATAAGTTATTGGCGCTAAACCAATGCACCATGTTCGAAAGAGCATTGTTTACCTCGTCAAAGACCATTTGCTGTCGTTTAATTTTAAAAATTACAGATGTATCATCAGCAAACAATACAATTTCATGTTTATCCTTCATGAGTGAAGCCAAGTCATTTATATAAACAAGGAAGAGAAATGGACCAAGAATGGATCCTTGAGGCACCCCCATTTTTATTTTGGTACCAGAGGAACTTTTACCATTTATAATTACTTTTTGAGTTCTATTATTTAAATAAGATGTCAATAGTTTAAGTTCAGCACCCCTGATACCATAGTGGTGCAATTTCCTGATCAACGTCGCATGTTCAACACAGTCGAAAGCTTTGGACAAATCACAGAATACACCTAGAGCATCCTGGGACTCCTCCCAAGCTGTAAATATATATATTAGAAGATCAACTCCCGCATCTGTTGTAGATCTACCTTTAGTAAATCCGAATTGCTGTTTATGTAGTAACTCATGCTTATTAAAGAACAGTAAAAGTTGATTTAAAAATAATTATAATATATATTATAATTATTTTTAATAGTATAAATTATATTTCTATTGGACAAATAGGAAAAAAACCAACAGGCAATGCTACCCTGGCCCCATAACTTCCACACTTATAATACTTCACAATTACACTTATACTTTTTTTTTTTAAAGAGATATTTAGACACTACTTCATTATTTAAATATATTATATAGCCTATTTTATTAGTACTATTAAATTAAAACAATAAGACAAAAAACAGGAATGCCCGCACATTGCCTTCTTGGGCCAAGTTGTAGTTTGGTGTTGTATCTAATGCTCCCAAATTTATTGGTTGAGTAGTAGAGTAATTTACGCTTAATTAAACTAATTAAATGCATGTAATGAATTTCATCACATACAACAAACCTATCAAAAATTGTATAATTAAATTTAAAAAAAACTATTAAGGTAAATTATAAATATGCGTGAATCTTTGAGATTATTGTAGCCTTTTGAATTTTGTATAACATTAATTACTATGGAAACTTTAAAAAGAACGACTTTGTGTAATACCTCTTGTTTATATTTGCCAGGAGTGTGGTTACCACTATATCATGAAATGAATGTCCTAAGCAACACAACATTGAAGTCTGTAAGCGTAATTCTTTAAACTATTCAGCATCCCATTTAAAAATTTGGCCTGACATATTATTACAGGGCACTACTAGAAGACGGAAATTTGCAAAATATTTACAAATTATGCTCCATAGCCTTCCAATGTACAACTTGTAACAAACCAATGCAATGTTATAGTCTAAAAGGCAAACTATCCTGGCCTAAGTTTAAATCCAAATTTAGCACCATGTAAGTGTTTATCAATAAAATTATTTTATATTATTAAAACTTTTGAGAACCGAAGAGGAAATCTGATTGGTCACCTGATACGACATGTCTTGTTTATAAAAAATATTGTAGAGAGAAAGATTGATGGAAAAAGAGGAAGAGGTAGACCGAGAAGGAGTTATATGCAACAAATAAAGGAGAAGGTACAGGTTATGTCGTATTGGGAGGTGAAGGTATTGGCGGAGAGGAGAAATGAGTGGCGAATACTCCACCGACAAGAGCAAAGCTCTTAAATAGAGAGAGAGAAGTGTTTATCAATAATAATTCAAATGTATTTTTACATACCCGTATTATTTTTCTATGTGATACAGTTTGGTCATCATATAATGTATCATGACTTATATTTCTCCACTCATCACCAGCTTCCTTCACAAGGGGGACTTGGGCATCAAATTCTATATTAATATCAGGTTTCTGCATCTTGATCTACATTTGTTTTACTTCAATTATTTGTAAATTTATCCATTTTAAACTCTAAAATCATGATAATTAATGCTTATTTGTTATTTGGGAACGGGTGAATTATAATATTGTATCTTTTTTTAAATTCCAGACAAACAGAATAGTTGAACAGTTTTAGATGTAGTCATATTATATAGTCTATTGTGATTCGCATTATCAGCACGACAAATTTTAAGCACTTCCACGTATTCGACAATTATTGTGAATAATTGTTACATTTCTTTTAACTAAACATATCACCTTAACCAGCTAGGTAATTTGAATTTGAAAATTCCGGAAAATTATTTAAGTATATTTTTTTCCAAGAAATTATAAAATTTTCCTAAATACTCACACTTTTCTGTAATTTAAACTAAATGGGCTGCAAAAACCGAAAGTAAATTGCAAATTGAAAGATCGAATTTCGAAAATCCCTATCAGAATCCCTACATATTTTTTTTAATTTAATAAGATCTTGATACAAGTCTTTTTAACTATAAAGCTTTTAATTTACCATTTTATTCTGTGCATACTTGAATTAAATATTTCACTTAAGCATAGTGATTTAAAGAATAAAGCGCTATTTTTTTTTTAAAAAACCTTTATTCTTATTACAATTTTATTTTATTCGCATATTATACCGGATCCGCACGTTTGTGGCTTGCCGCAAGCCCCAAGCCTCAACAAGTCACAAGCATGTGGTCTGTGGACGCCTCGCAAGCGCTTGTGGCAAATTCTTTTTGGTTCCGTTTGGCTTGTGCAGAATACCGACACTTGTCGGGTTGGCCACAACCCCTTGTAATCCTACGCAAGCCAAGACAGACTCTGTATCCACACGTTTGAATTTGTAAAGGCTTGCCAAGCCTCGGCAAACGTGCGGTTCCGGCTTTACAGCACACTGCACAGGTGTTTTAATGTTTTAATTTTTTTTCCACAGAAACACCTGCAAATGACATTCATTTGAAGAAGGTTTTATTTCTTTTACTTTGTATTTATATAAAATGTCATAAGATGAATGTATAGAATTAACGATAATATTATTTTAGCCATTAATTTGGTAAAAATGAGTGACTCTGGCATCTGTAAAACTTACCTGTCATGGCGGTGACATTTATAAACATATTATTCATCGGGGTTAATAGTTGTTTATTCTCAATTTCTAATTTACAAAATCTTCTTAACGATCATCATAATATTACGGCCTTCACTTTTTATCCCTTAACGCTCTATATTTCACATAAAAAAATTAAAAATCCCACAAATTCTCACTCCAGACAATGGACGTAATAATATATAACAGGACCGAGCACTCGTAACAGAAAAACGAGCCGACAGAGATAGCCAGTGTTAAGGAGTGTGTCCCTTTCTTATAAGGTGACAATAAGATTTTGACAGGTGGGACAAATGTCTTTCAAAACTTCAAACTGTCAGGAAATGGGTATTGAAAATTTTTATTTAATTTTAATTTTTTTTATTGGTTTTTTTTTGTAAGGTTTATATCCTACTAGTACATACTTGATGTATGCAGTTTTAAGCGCTGCGTGAGTTTACCACGTCTGCCATAATATTATAAATCTCGAGTTTTTAAGTTCTTCAAAAGGCGCGTTTAGCCCCGGCAGATATCGCAAGCTAGCTTGAATGCATTTAGGGTGCTTGAAAAATCTGACACAAGTATTATACTTATAAACGAAAATACCAACATTAGCAATGGTTAAAATCTGAAGAATAGTAGATGGATTACGAAATACTTAATACAAATACTTCCATACTACAGACTTCACAGGAATCCGTCATCAGGTGGTCGAGTTATCATTATCATCCCAAAATATTAACTGCAAATCTTAGGTTTACTCTCATTATAACGCATTCTTGAATGAAGATTACAAAACAATTAAAGATGCCATGGATTCAAACTGATTAAAATAATTAGGAACGTGGGAAGCTTAGTACGGAGTCACTCTGTCTCACGTTCTGACCATTGCTTTTCGCATTGCTATTATTCCCCTCCAAGCCTGCCGTAAGGAACTTCGTTTCAAAAAATCATGGTCACCATAGTAGTTTGATTTACTAATTATGTTATTTAAGTAACCATAGCAACCATTACAATACAAAATGTCAAGATGACACTTAACTGGGCTACCATAAGAAATAAAAGAAATAAGCAAAATAATAATTTATGTTTTCTTTTTGAATTGGAAATATATTTAAATAAATAAATTCAATTACAATTTCTTGACATACAATTGTCAAAATAATATTAAAAAGACATTTTTTTTCGATGAAATTTTTGATCAGCCCAAATTTTTAATAAAATACATTTTTAAGCTGGCAAGATAAAAGAACGAGACACACTTCTAACATATTGCTATCCCGCTCGGCTCGGATCAGCATCTGTGTAATGCCCATTAGAATATAATACTTAATGCGTTGAGTTAGTGTTCACTTTCGTAAATACATTTTTTCCGAGTAAGCCATCCTGTTATTATACTACATCCATGCTCCAGACAGATGTCAAGACTCAAGATGTCAGGTTGCCAATTAGTTTCAGATTTGGCCGCAGGACTTCATTCGTGGCGCGGACTATACTCGAACTCTTAATTTGTCACTTGTCAGGAAGAGGTATAATATTTTTATTGATTAGCGATAAAGAATTATCGATTTGACTTAAATATAAAAAAATTAGAAATACAAATGGGGAGTATTTAGAGGAATGGCAGATACACAGATTTATAAATATATAAACGACATTTATAAAATTTGGTGGGCAAAAAAAATCGGCATTTAAATAGTTTGGTTGGCATACAAAGATTGTGTATGCAATAAAATAAATCTGGTAGCAATTCTTGTTCCGCAAATAATTTTGATAATGGTCAATAATTAAATCATAAATAAGCAGCTTACAATATTATGAGCTCGCATGATAAACATTCGGCGGCAAAATAACTACTTAAGCGGCAAGGTGTAGGTTTTTCGATATTTGCCGCTAGATGGTGTTGTATGTTATTGAACAAAATTATAAAAATTGAAGAAGTAATATATTATCATTCTTAATAAAGGACCAGGAAGTTAATTCAAATCATGACGTCATTAAATCCTGTGGACTGGGCTAACGCAGAATTTAGTGAAAAAGTTGCTAGAAGTTATATTCATGCTACTTATAATATAAGCAGCACAAAATGATTTTTTTTACTTACCCTCCGAGTGCTTACAAAATTTTTATTAAACAGGAGCAGCACATTGCCCCTCATTTAATTAATTTGCCGCCCAAAAATAATTACAGACATCCAGAATTACACAAAATTGCTGCTTGATTTTAAAATGTTGAACATAAGTTGCGGCTCAATTAGCTATTTCTGCTACCAGATTATATTTTTAATATTATGCTAGCCATTTAAATAACACCCAATACAAATTACATACTTTAACAAAGGCGACCCGCCGAAATTGTTCTTTTTATGACTGGAGGCAAACGGTCAGTAGAAGTCTTAAGCTGGATCCTCACCCTTGGCAAAACCTCACAAATTCAATCATGTGGATACAGAGTGTGTCTTGGCTTGCGTAAGTTTGCAAGGGTTTGTGGCCGATCCGACGAGTGTCGGTATCAAGTGCATAAATCAAAGGGAATTTTCCGCAAGCGCTTGCGACGCGTCCACATGTTTGTACCTTGTAGAGGTTTGGAGTTTATGGCAAGCCAGTGACTACAATGTTACAGACGCACTACAGACGCCTAATTGACCATTTTAGAAAAAGGTGATGACCCATTGTAATGTGCTTTTATCTCTAAGTTCCTAGGTGAATCCTATAATTAGGTAGTAGTTGCCGCCTCTCAAGGAATCTTTCAATCCTAAATATTTGAATTTTACGGTGAGTGTCTGATCGAATGGTGATATTACTATATAAGAAACAAAGGAAAAAGTTAACAATTCAATGTCCCCACACTTGTAACAAGTTCTTTCAAAAAAAAAAAAAGGTTAAGTAATTAAATTCAGCTGGAAAACGAGGAGGATTTTAAGCTATTTTTCCTGTTGTGGTGTAATGGACAATCGATTAGGATAAACTTTTTCTTTAAATCAGGTTTTCCAGCAATGTTTTAAAGCCTTGTTCTATCAAAATCGGTAGAGACATTTCAAGGTCATCAGCGCTTTTATGATTGTATGATTAAGATTCTGTTTAACCTTAATAAAGTAAAGAATTTGCTTTCTATATAAAACAGTTTCGATAATCGATTAATCTTCAAATAATGGCTATTAAATCGTAATAATTACACATATCGCGTACTGGGATTTACGTTTCTATAAAACATAGAGAAGCCATGAGAATTGAATCCATTCTATTAGCATTATTGAAGGTTGCTCTAGAATGTTTATGTTGTTTAGCTTGTTAATACACGCTTTTTTTGTCTGTTTTGCATTCACACTAGTTTGGAGTTTTTTTTTTTGTAAATTTAAAGTCATTTTTTTTATAAATGATAAAGTTATTATAAGCTTGGCCTTAGTTTCTTTGCATATTTCATCATCATCATCATCAGCCTTTATCCGTCCACTGCTTAACATGACTGACACACTGAACACTGATGGCAAAACTCTCGAAGTCGTGCAAGAGTATGTCTTCCTTGGGCATTCTTTGCAGCTAGGTCGACATAACTTCGAGAGGGAAGCCGATAGGAGGATTCAATTAGGATGGGCAGCATTTAGAAAGCTTCGTCATATTCTCACGTCGTCTATACCGCAGACTTTGAAAACGAAAGTCTTCAACCAATGCGTTCTTCCCGTGATGACTTACGGGGCCGAAATGTGGCCTCTTAATTTTACGACTGGTCCGCAAGTATGTCGTAGCTCAACGTGCTATGGAGCGTGCTATGCTGGGTGTTTCTTTGGCAGATATCATTCGAAACGAAAACCTTTGCCAGAGAACTAAAATTTTGCATATTTATCAATACAAAATTGGACTTAATATAATATACCGTATGGAGTTTGAGCTTTATAGCTTATTAATTCTTCTTTGAAGTAGCTCTGTTTTACGGAAAGTTTTTTGAGTTACAGTAATTACTGCCAAAATGGTACGTCTCGGTAATAAAGCCACACCAGCGCCTGATCAGCATACACTGTCGCTAAAATTGTTTTGCAAATCACATTTGCTATTTCAAAACTTTAGGAGTAAGCAAGTTAATATTCAGCAGAAGATCTTTAATTTAAAATATCAACTACTATAATAAATGTAATCTGCAAAATTTGCTTACATTAACTTACATCTTTACTTATATTATTAGAGTGAAAGTAGGGATGTTTGTCACACTTTCACGCAAAAACTACTCAACCGATCACCTTAAAATTTTGTACATCATATTCTCGGAGAAGTGACATATTAGGATACAATAAACAAAAATCTTTTTTGCTAAGGCGGGCAAAGCCGGAGCAACACCTAGTTTAAAATATAATTCTGGGAATCGATATGATGCTTAAATGTTTTAGATATAAAAATAAATGTCTAAAAATAAATATAATCTCTGTGGTCCTCAAGGAATCGGAAATAGCTCTTTAATCCATCAATGGAAAAACCTTAATCAAGTTTTAAATCTTTTTTCATAAATTCTCTACTGGACATAAGATAATAATAATAAATAAATGGTAGTATTGATGAATGGGAATTTACCAGTAAAATTATCGTATACTAATATAATTATGAAGCTGAAGAGTTTGTTTGTTTGAACGCGCTAATCTCCGGAACAGCAGGTCGGATTTGAAAAATTATTTCAGTGTTAGATAGCCCATTTATCCAGGAAGGCTTTAGTCTATATTATAATCAAGCGAAGATCCCGTTGTAAATCTAAATTAATGCAGACGCAGCTGCGGGCAACATATTATACTTTGTTTGTATGCTGCACAAATTTATAAATAAAGACAGATGGAGCATGCCGAACACCCGAGTGACGCTTCAAAGCGAATACAAATACAAAAGCGCGCTCAAGTGCTTTACATAACGTCGAACTCTAAACGTGTATTAGGTGTGTTCGCTTTTGAATTTGTATTTGCTTTAGTGGCGTCACTCGTGTGTTCGGCATGCTCCATCTGTCTCTATTTATAAATCTGTGGTTTGATCTATGAATATTGTTCTTCCCTCTACTGGATGGCACGCTTATTAGACTTCTGTCTAATATTCGCTAATTATTACCTTTATACATTTTCTTAAAAATCCGGATTTTTATTGAGATGTTCGTTAAACTTGGAAACTACTTCTATTTTAATAGAGTAACACTTAGGTACTCTACATTGGACACTTATAACTCAGTTCGGAGTAATTACTGTACTAATAATAAATAATACAATAAATAGAAATTAGGTACACACAGAGAATTGAGGAAGAAGGCGTCAGTGTACTAAACGTAGATTTACTACATTCATTCTCAGGATAGCCATTTTTTGTATGGCCTAAGCCTGTTAAGTTCCAGACAAATTAAGCTATGTTCATGACTACGTCAATCACTTACCATCAGGTGGCACGTCTGCTAGTTTGCCTAAAAAAATATTTTATATAAGTGTACTAGCTGTTGCCCGCAGCTTCGCCTGAGTTAACTGGGATTCAGAACGGGATCTGAGTGGGATAATATTATATTGTATACCTATGTATTATTCATACTAGCTGTTGCCCGCAGCTTCGCCTGCGTTAATTAAGATTAAGAACGGCATCTTAGTATGCAAAATAAGTAACTTTTCTGGTTGATTTTTTACACCTTGTATCCGAAAAACCCAAATATCTTACGGAACCCTATTTTTTTTCAGAATAAAATTTAGCCTCTGTTACTCGTGGATAATGTAGTTTTCAAATGGTGGAAGAATTTTTGAAATCGGTCCAGTACTTTTTGAGCTTATTCATTACAACCGAAAAAACAAACAAAGTTTTCTTCTTTATAATATTAGTGTAGAATTATTAGTGTAGATAAACCTTCCTCTTGAATTGTTATGTCTATTAAAAAACCGCATCAAAATCCTTTGCGTACTTTTAAAGATTTAAGCATACATACAAAGGAAACGACTGTGTTTTATACTATGTAAAGATATATAACATTTATTACTTTAGGTTACGAAATCTTTAAGGCCTTAACGATGAACTCTTGAAGGAAACTAAAGATACGGGGCAAATATCGTATAGACATCTCTTCGTGTGCAGAATCCTAAGAGTTTTCCTTAAATCTTTGTGCACTTGTGCAATATAACAGTATCTCATGGTAAAGAACATCAAGCAAGCTGTACCTAATATTAAGTGGTTTATATGAAACATGTTCCGCTAAATTTATGCTGCCAACTAACGGCGCTTGATTAATTATTGGCCGATGGGACGTACACACAGATCACCGATCGGTTGATTAGCTATTGCATCAGTGACAATTCACTGTCCGATTTCGGATTTTAGGGCTTCTACTACTAATATAATTATCCGTTTATAAGCTTGATGGTAAAGAATAAGATAAAGTTTCGATTGATTGCCAACATTATTACTAATTTAGTTCTCTTAGGGTCTGTTTCACAATGTCCTAATAAAGTTCCAATTAAGCTATTTGCAACATATTTACCACATAACTACAACGTTTTTGTTTCACAAATGACAAATAAGCAATATTTGGCTAATAAAGTTCCCTGTAAACTATAGGTCGGATCAACTGGCCATTAGCGAATTTCTTCTTCTTCTTCTTCTTTTTTTATTTATGGACCGCGGTCGCAACTGTCATGTTGCAACATTCTGCCAATGTCAAGTTTTTCGAGAATTCAACAGATATCGAGATTTTAAATTTATTAGAAATTTTGATTTTTGTTGGCTGGAACAAACAACAATATTTTAGTACTAAGTGTGGAGTTATACATTTATGGGATAAACTGACACATTCTATGAAACACTTGTATTTATAAAATTAAATTTTAAAATGATACATAATTGACATACACAACTTATTTACAATATATGTACACAAATATCCATATA
Organism: Lycaena phlaeas; assembly: GCA_905333005.2. NCBI lineage: Eukaryota > Metazoa > Arthropoda > Insecta > Lepidoptera > Lycaenidae > Lycaena > Lycaena phlaeas. Next base: position 17,961,151 of record HG995168.1, on the reverse strand, counting down.
AATGTTCAGGGAAAAAGAAAGAGAAAAAAAAAAAAAAAAAAAAAAAAAAAAAAAAAAAAAAAAAAAATTAAAGGAAACGAGAATAAAAGGGGAAGGAGATACTTAGATTATAGCCTAATATTGTTTAGTTTAATAAATTTGGACAAGAGGAGAATGATGAGAGGGTTGTGAAATGTATTTAGTAATAAATTAAAATTTGTAGGGAGTGGGATATTGAGTGATGGTAGGTGGGGATATAAACTAAATGACAAATTGTTGGGACAGGAGAAAAATATATGGTCTAAAGTCCCTTCGTCCAAACCACACTCACACAGTGACGAATCCCTAATTCTTATCTTATGTAGGAACACTGGAGTGCAACAGTGACCTAAGCGGAGTCTGCTTAAGATGGATACCACACCCTTTGGAAGTTTTTTGTATTTCCAGAACCATGGTTTTCTGGGAATCTCAGGTTGTAGCGATGCATAGAATTTTCCTTTATTAACACTACTCCTGCTCCATTCCATCTGCCAAGATGAATGTGCTTGAGTTTGAGGGATGCTTATGAGGTCATAGGATTGGTACCTAAAGTGTTTGCAGTCCACCTGTTGGTAAGTGGCTTGTTTCGCAAGAGAATCAGCGACTTCATTGCCCTTGATGCCTGCATGACCAGGTATCCAAACAAGCGTTATGTTTGAACCAGCCTTAAAACTATTTAATAGGGAATGTTTAATTTCTAAAATAATATTACTATGTAATTTATTATAAAAAGGGTTACTAATAAGGGATTGCAGTGCACTTTTTGAGTCTGAAAAGATGACCGCACTAGATATATTGTGGCTCTCTATAAATAGACAGGCCTCTAATATACCAATGCACTCACCTGTAAAGACTGATGAATGAGGAGGACACTGAAATTGTAAAGCTATTTTTGAATTTTGGTAGTACACTGCAACCCCAGTGTGACCGGACTCTGATAATTTAGATGCATCTGTGAAAAAGAAGTGACTAGAGTTCCATCTGCTAGCTAACTCAGCTTTGAAGTTGGTATTGCATTCAGAAGATGTTTTATTAATACCAATGTCAAGTAATATATTAGGGCAATATATCAGCACTTCATATGGGAAGAGTTGCCATGGGAGTTTTGAATAGGATTGAATGGGAATGACCTGCTCAATATTGTTTATTTTTTGGAAGCTCTTTACTAAATAAGGTATAGATTTATTACGCCAATAGGGAGAAGAGTCACAAAGATTATTTAAACACTCAATTTTCTTTTTTAGTGGGTGTTCAGAGCGAGAGTTTACACGGAAAAGGAAACGGTCTGAGAGGAATTGGAAACGGATGTGTAAAGGAGGATCACCACATTCTACCTGAAGAGCATTGATGGGTGTAGATTTCATACAGCCCATGACACAACGGAGTGCCCTTGACTGCAGGGAATCTAAAGATTTGAGGGAGGATTTGTTAAATGGAAAAAGGAGGAATGTGCCAAAGTCAAAGAGGCTTCTAATTATGGCATTATATAGGATTTTTTGACAATATGGATGGGAGCCCCAGGAGACTCCAGACAATGCCTTAATTATGTTTAGGTTTCGCTCTGCTTTTTTGCTAATATAATTGACATGACTAGTTCCAGATAGTTTAGAATCTAAAATTATTCCTAAAAATTTTGTTGAATCCTGGACTGGAATAGGTTGGCCTTCAATTCTCAGGTCTATTTGTGGGATATTTTTCTTCCTACTGAAGATCACCACACTACTTTTCGGAGCTGATATTTGGAGGCCAAATTGTTGCAGCCAGGATATTAATGAATTTAAAGAGATTTGTAGGGAAGATGATGCATGCGGGATGATAGGATGGGAAACATATAGGGTAAGGTCATCAGCATATTGGAGGATATGACAGTCACTGTTCAGGGATCTATGAAGGGAAGAGGTATATAGGTTATATAGGATTGGGCTTATAACAGAGCCCTGGGGGAGACCTTTCCACACAGTGTACGGGTCAAAGGATTGTCCCGGGATGCGTAACTGGATTCTCCTACACATCAACAGATTGCATATAACCCGAACAAGCTTTTCTGGAATGCTCAGCTCTTGTAGCCTGTACCTGAGCACAGAAAGAATGACATTATCATATGCCGCTGAGATGTCGAGAAATGTGGCCACCACAGACTCCTCTCTTGAAAAGGCTATTCTCAAATCAGTAAGGAAAATGCTTAGGTTGTCGGTGGTACTCAAACCTTTACGAAAACCAAATTGGCAATGGGGGATTAGTGACTTACTTTCTGCAAGCCATTCAAGGCGATTTTTAAGGAGATGTTCGAAAATTTTGCAAAAAGTAGGTGAAAGAGCTATAGGGCGGTAGTTGTCACTTACCTCTGGGGATTTCCCAGGTTTTAATATGGGTATAATTATTTGCATTTTCCATTCAGTGGGTATGAAATTATAATCAAAAAATTTATTTAATAAATTTAAAAAGTATTGTAAAAATTTTGGTCCAGCCTTTCCCAGGAAGGAGTAAGGGAACCCATCTCCTCCCGGGGCAGAATCCTTGACGTGTGATAGTACAAATTTTAGTTCGCTCATGACAAAGGGATGGGTAATAGGATGATGTGATTGAAGGCAGTTGTGATTTAGAGAGGGAAGGTCATTATAATTTGGAACAAATGGGGGGGCTATTTTGTTAAGGAAATTAAGAGCTACAGACCTAGTAATGCATGGAGAATTTTTATAAGTATAACCGCGTCTAAATCTATTTATTTGATTCCAGACCACCTTGGAACTAGTATCTGGTGAGAGTGATGCACAGAATTGACGCCAGCTCAGGGTCTTTTTCTTACGAAATAGGCGTTTTGCCATGGCTGCAGTCCTCTGATAATTATTCAGATTGGCTGCAGACATATCCCGGTTATAGGCCCTTTCTGCCATTTTTCTGGATTTAATCATTTCTGTGCATTCACTATCCCACCAGGGTGGGGAAGGTAGTTTTCCTGTGGCCGAATTTTTAAGGGGGATAGTGCTGTCGGCTGCTTGTCTGATTAGACAGCAGAGTTCAGAAAAACAATAGCTTAGATTTTCTGGGGTGATAATAGGCAGTGTATTTACTTTATCTTCTAAGAAATTTTTATACAGATCCCAGTTTGCACTGGAAGTCCTGTATTTGAGTAGTGGGGGTGGTGCAAGTTGGGGGGAACATCTTAATGGGTATTCAACTCTGATTGGATAATGGTCACTACCAAATGTACTATTTAAACGTTCCCATTGCAATAGCGTTGATATGTCATTAGAGCATATAGAGAGGTCTACACAACTCTTTCTTTGTCCAGGAAGAGTCATTCTTGTAGATTGACCATCATTTAGGACACAGAGACTTAACTCCTCTAACAGTTCTGCTAATTCAATGCCAAAGGAGTCATTAGAATCTGAGCCCCACATAATATTGTGGCTATTGAAGTCTCCTAGAATTAGAAGGGGAGGGGGAAAGCATAGAAAGATATGATGTAAGAAGGACAGGATAGAAGAACTAGGATGAGGAATATATATAGAAAGAACATGGATATTTTTGATTTTGATACCAACAATATTGATATCATTGCCACAATGGGCAGGTATTGGGAGAATATTAATTGGAAGTTTATTGCTTACAAGTATCATTGTGCCTCCATGACCATCAGACCGATCATCACGGAATGTTGAAAAGTCACGAAGGTAAAAGTTTTGATCAGGTTTCAACCAAGTTTCATTGATACTTACAAGGTCAAGCTTAAAACTATTAACTAAGTGTATAAGTTCATGTTTCTTATTCTGAATGCTCCTGGCATTCCACTGAAGAAATTTGAGTGGATCCATTGTGTTGTTGGAGAATTGAGACAAGTGATTTTGCAACGTGGTCTGTTAATACTGAGTCTTTGTTATTTAAGATGTTAACTAATAAAGTTAACAAGAGATTACTTATTGAGTAATTTGAATTTGCAGGTTGGTCATCAGTAGATAATGCACATCCATTTGTTGAGGGTGGAAACATAAATTCATTAATTATACTCTGATGGGCTTGTTTGTCATACCCAGGTAATTGAGCAGGTCGGGGTTTTTTGGGGGTGAGGACAGTTTTTTTGTATGAGGTAGTTGACGGCTGGGGACGGGTAGGGCGGGATGTAGAGGGGCTAAAGGTGGTCCTGGAGATATCAGCATAGGAACGGTAGGATGCAGGCTGGGACTTGGATGCTTCCTCATATGAAATATTGCGCTCTGACATTGTTGTTTTTATTTCAGTTTGTCTTATGTATTCCGGGCAACTCTTGCTGATAGCAACATGTCTCCCAGAACAGTAAAGGCAAACTGATTTGTCTTCTGGGGTCGGGCATCCCTCACCAGTATGGTTTTCACTGCACTTGTAGCACCTTGGCTTGGATCTACATTGCAATTTGGTGTGACCGAATCGGCAGCAGTTGAAGCATTGTATTGTTGGAAATTTATACAATTCCACCTTCAAAGAGTTGTAGCAGCAGTAGACTCTTTTTGGTAAAGTCTGTCCGTCAAATGTCAGAATTACTGATTGAGTTGGTTGCCAGTCTACGGAACCATTGGTAATCACTTTCCTGTTGATTCTGCGAGCCTTGATGATTTTCCCACATCCTGAGGGAACTTCCAAATTTTCTGTGATTTCTTCTGGGGACCAGTCCACAGGTATTTCGCGAACAACGCCCATACGTGTAATGTTATAGGTGGGGATGGAGACAGTAAAACCATTTTGTACAATTAGTGGGTGAGTTAGGAAGGAATTGGCATCAGCAGGGCTAGAGAATTCCACTGAAACTCTATTGCGACCTACTCGTTTAAGTCCATCATTCATTATACCAGTAAAACGTTGAGTTTTGAGAAATTGACCGAACTTAACGGGGTGAAGTGTGGTGTTAGCCGTTGGGTCACTTTCTATACGAGATACATGAACTAAATAAGGAGGCTTGTCAAGGTTCGAGTATCTCATTCTCGTTACTAATTGTTTAGCTTGCTTGGAAGGTACGGTGTCATTGGTTGTATCCAATGTACGTTTTTTGCTTATATTTTTTTCATGAGCTGTAAATGCAGGAAGAGGGACTGTAAGTATTGAAGTAAATTGTTGATCCACAAGATTAGGATCTTGGATGTCGGGAGGAGCCGGTGGATCGGGAGGTTCGTTACCTTCCATGGCTTAAATTAAAAAAAGGAACACAAATACACTCACCAGAAGACTACACAAAATATATAATTAATATAAGTAAACAACAATCAAAATAAAGACGCAAAATACACCAAAAGTAACAAAAAGTTCGATTTTGCAAACCGACGCGCTTGAAACTTGACAGTGCAATCCAAACTCCATTAGCGAATTTATCTGCCACATAAATTAGTTGACAGATATAAACGTGATTGACAGCTACACGACATTTGACAATTTGACGTTCCGGCATGGATGTAGTATAATAACAGGATGGCGTACTCGGAAAAAATGTATTTACGAAAGTGAACACTAACTCAACGCATTAAGTATTATATTCTAATGGGCATTACACAGATGCTGATCCGAGCCGAGCGGGATAGCAATATGTTAGGAGTGTGTCTCGTTCTTTCATCTTGCCAGCTTAAAAATGTATTTTATTAAAAATTTTGGCTGATCAAAAATTTCATCGAAAAAAATTGTCTTTTTAATATTATTTTGACAATTGTATGTCAAGAAATTGTAATTGAATTTATTTATTTAAATATATTTCCAATTCAAAAAGAAAACATAAATTATTATTTTGCTTATTTCTTTTATTTCTTATGGTAGCCCAGTTAAGTGTCATCTTGACATTTTGTATTGTAATGGTTGCTATGGTTACTAAAATAACATAATTAGTAAATCAAACTACTATGGTGACCATGATTTTGTTGGAACGAAGTTCCTTACGGCAGGCTTGGAGGGGAATAATAGCAATGCGAAAAGCAACAGAACGTGAGACAGAGTGACTCCGTACTAAACTTCCCACGTTCCTACTTATTTTAATCAGTTTGAATCCATGGCATCTTTAGTTGTTTTGTAATCTTAATTCAAGAATGCGTTATTATGAGAGTAAACCTAAGATTTGCAGTTAATATTTTGGGATGATAATGATATCTCGACAAGTATATTATACCTGGAAGTATTTGTATTATATATTTCGTAATCCATCTACTATTCTTCAGATTTTAACCATTGCTAATGTTGGTATTTTCATTTGTAAGTATAATACTTGTGTCAGATCTGTCGGGGCTAAACGCGCCTTTTGAAGAACTTAAAAACTCGAGATTTATAATATTATGGCATTCGTGGTAAACTCATGCAGCGCTTAAAATTGCATACATCAAGTATGTACTGGTAGAATATCAACCTTACTGCAATTAAAATTTTCAATTTTTGTAAGACAAATTTGAATTTGTCCCACATGTCAAAATCTTATTGTCACCGTATAAGAAAGGGACACACTCCTAAACACTGGCTATCTCTGTCGGCTCGTTTTTCTGTTACGAGTTCGCGGTCCAGTTATATATTATTACGTCCATTCGTTCCGGTAACAGTGAGTGACGGATTTAGGCTTGATGCCGCCCTAGGCCCTGTTTATGGCGCCGCCCTTACTGATTGGATATCATTCGGTAAAGGCTATAATTAATCTTTTAAAAATTTAAATCTTATTCATAGACTGGAAGGTGAATAAAAAAATTGAATTAATAAATATTTTATGGAAAATTCTTTACAAAAATTAATCAAAACTCATTTTTAAAGGAGACTGTCTTTACTTTTTTGGCCTCTGAAATTTTTGAATTTCAAAAATTTTGCCGCCCCTTCAAATCATGCCGCCCTAGGCCCGGGCCTCGCGGGCCTAGGCGTAAATCTAGCACTGGTAACAGTAATATACAAAATAATTTAAATTGTGTTTTGAACGTTTAATAATTAAGGGGTAACATTATATACAATGTCTATGTAAATAAAAGGTATAAAGATGGTATGATACATACATTTAAATTATAAAAACATATTTTCATGTATATTTACAACATGGAATGTTTTTCTAAAACATATTAATCGTAAAATGGAACTATGAAATGCGAGGTTGCCAAGCCTACTAACCAGTAAGTGCCAAATAGGGATCTGCCAAATAAATTTACAGGGAAGATGATGGTGAAACCCAATCAAGACTAACTAGAAGATTTATTTGTCAGTTAATTTATGTGTCATATAGCTATAGGGTACTTTACTAGTACATTGTGAAACAGACCCTTAGTATTACTATAATATAACAAATCTCCGAGCAATGGCGGGTCCGTGTTGGATGCAAGTAGCAAGGGATCCGTCGTCTTGGAGTAACATAGGCCTCTCTCAGTGAATGAGGGAGGCCTATTTTCAGCAGTGGATGCATAAATGTTGATGATGATGATAATAAATAATATTATATTCTATCTGGACTTGAATTGTATAAGTGAGGGTCGGCCGTCTTGGAGTTGAAAGTCCAGCAGTGGGCAAGAATGATAAATAATGATGATGATAATGATGATTACGAAGTGTATAATTGGATTTCTTAAAAAACCATATGGCTTTTTTGGTAGTTTCAGGACATTTTTGTAAATGATTACAACATTGCGTTTGCAGCTGTCAGGCAAATAAAAGTTATGATAGGAAACTAAAATCTAGTTTATTCCTCACATATCACATTATCTAATGAGATCGTTACATAAAATTAAGCGAGTTAAAAAAAAATATCTCATGGTTTAAATAATATCTCATGGTTTTTTTAGACAAACTCAATGTCGTATGCAGAGATGCTGACTGCTGTTTCCTGAGATTGACACACTAAAATATACATTACCAGTATTCATTTTAATATGTATTAAGTTATTTAAATAAAATATCACTTATTATTCTCTGATAATTATTATCGCTAAAATAAAACCTAATTAAACAAAAAATCGGCGAATAAGATCGTTAAATCTATAGACGGGTTAAAGACCTCCACGCGGGCACTAGTTGTCATTGAGATATTTTAGTTGGACGAAATAATAATAGTAAAATTAATAATATCTATGGACGCTTTTACACCACGTCTGGTACCGTGGTAAGTATCCGAAGAACTTGTGTTACGGGTACCAGGCAACGGAATATACATATATTTCATACTTTTATTTTAATATGTCTTAATAGGTAATACTCAAATTCAGGAACAAAGAAAACTTTTTGTTCCCGTCAGGATTCGAACCCGCTACATCCGGCTGGAGCGCCAACGCTAACCACTGAGCTACAAAGGTCGTCAAAAAGAGACGTCGTAATAAATTCATAATGATGATAAATTAGCAATGCGAATATTGAACATAACTATTTATATCACTAGAACCAAGGATGTACACAAAATTGGCCGCGTTATTCAACAAAAACTATTGCATATGCACGTAATGAGTGGTTGCAGTATTTTAATGAACTAGGTACGCCCTTGCTGGTTTGAGGCCATGCCTCTCATTTTCTACCTCGTTTAATGTCAACGCTGTGCGACCTTTTTTTAAGGAACTATTTTTTTACATGCCCTCGACTGAACCCGTTCTCTTATTTTTTAGCCTACCAAACTCTTTGTTCTTGGTATATTTTTTTCGCACTACCTCTAGAATGTTCTAATTGATATAATTACACGGAAATAAGATTCAATGTCGCAATAATTATCGTTGTGGGAGTAATTTTTTTGTAATCCTATTGCGAATCTCCCGGGGGAGACAAATCTTATTACAAATGGACATATTGCAGATCGCAGAATGTTCTTAAAATTGAATTATGTGGAAATGGCTTTGTGATTCGATTTAATATTTTTTCACGTGCGCCGTAGTATGTAAATATATTGTCCTTTGGTAATTCGTGTACGAAGAACCTTGCGTTTTTTGTGTTTTATTGCTTTATGTTAACTTATTTAAAAAAATAACAAATTGTTTATACATCATAATTCCATTTTAAAGTCTCATTACAACTATCAAGTCATAATACATGGGAAAATATTATTCAGTGAATTATTTGAATCCCTTATTACATGTACCACCCAATGACTATTAAAAGTTAAAAACTTAGGAAAATGGATAACATAAGAGCCTTTTCAAGACGATTAAGAGATCCCCAGGTAGACTTAGCCATCGCGCTATTAACACATCCTTTAGTGGACTGTATTTAGCCAATTCCAAGTAGACTAAAACCCGTATTCACAAACAATACTATGAGATGTCACAGTAAGTACACCAAAACGTATAGGGTCATTGAAAACCAATTCATAGACAATACTTAAGTTAAATATGCCACTGTGCGTCTGTTAAGCCCGACCATGGACACGAGGAGCGCATAGATTCTTAGCATAGTGTTGTTTCATTAGGTAGCCAAGTACCCTTCTTGAATACCGGTGTAAGTCATGTCAAAGTACAACTCTATCAATCTTCACTCTTCTTATACTTCCTCAACATGTCAAATGTTAGAACTAAATCGATCGCCGCCTCACCGCCCTCATCCCAATGTCAACTTAAGGCCTTGTGTACTTGCTATACATCTGACGTGTTTGGCTTGAATGGTTGCTCTTGACCGTTTTACCAATGTCTCATTCAGATCTCATTCGATTCCAGTCAACCATGCAACGATCAACAAGTACACGAGGATATAAATTTACAATAATGTTCTATTTGACTAAATGGGTCAGGTCAGGTCAAGAGGTTCCAAGCATTGTCAAAGCAGCCGATTTAATAATCGTGTAAGGATTCATAAATAAAACGTACAAAATCCACTCAAACACATATATTTGTTTGGCTTTTTTAAACTTTTGGTGCTCCATTTTTTGTTCGTGTTTTCACAATTAAATTATAAATTAATACTAATAAAATAGTTAGTGGTCCAGTAAAAGTGCGTGCTCCCCGAAAATGGGCAATCAGGAGATGCACGCGCTTCCCCGGACCCGGGCAATGAGCTCGACAATAAATAATATACAAAACACCATCCGATGGTTTCCATACACGCAGGCACGCTCCACAAGTCTTACGTTAAAGATATCACTAGCTATACAAATCACTAAGTCGCGACGCAGCGGAAGCCTAGGTCGCTTGCGTTGGGGATTCACTCGAAGTGGGATCCCTTGAGCTTCTGGATAGCGTTGGTGAGGTGTAGCATCTCTGTGTTCAACTGCCAGATGAGGGTCTCCAGTTTGTCAACGGAGTCGAGTACTTCAACGCGCTCGGTGTGGGGGTTGAATCGCACTTCGAATGGCCTTGACATTGTGGACACCCAGCGTCTGAAAATAACGGCACATTTAAAATCTCTTACACGGAGAAAGATCCTACGCTTATAACTATTCGATATCTCATCACCATAATTTTTATCCACAGCTGGGCATAGGTCTCACTCAATGAAGGGCAAGACTATCGAGCACGAAGATCGTCTTCCTAATTGGTTAATGGTCGACCAACACTTCGTCTACCTAAACGCGGCCTCCACTCTTGAGGGATTAAATTTAATTTAGAACAATGATAAATTTGCTTCTATTCCACTGTGTTTAGCGAATTAATGATCTTATTCATTGTACTTTGAATTTTCTTTATCTTGTTCTCTGACAATCTTAGAGTAACACGGTCCACGCCGAAGGAGTCCTTCCTCCTCTGTTCATGTGGTCCGCATTGCTCTGAGCTGACAATAATTACTGGAAATTATTGTATGTAGCAAATAAGTTTGAGTACATGTCTTTAGAGACCAGCTCAATTACTGTCAAGTGTGAAGATTTCAAATAAGGATAATATTATAATATTTACCTGAACTTGTCTTTGGCATCTTCAAAGCTTTCAGCCACGTAATAGATGGGTTGGTATTCTTGATCTTGGTAAGGTTGGATCGAGGTGGAAGCGGGCTCAAAAGGCCGCAGTTCAGGCTTATCACTCAGCGCATGAAGCAATTCTCCAATAGAGGACAAGAGAGCAGCGCCGTAAGCCTTCAATTGTTGGTTCTCCTTGCACAAACCAAATTCAACGGTGAACCAGTAAACCTGGAGGAAAGAATCCAATTTAGTCTTATATCAACAGTATTTATATTCAGTAGACCGCATACGGTTAGTATCGTTGGACTTGAAGTACCTAATTTTATCATCTATGAAATCCATACAGAACAAAATGTTATATTTAACTGTACATATTATAACCTATTTAACACACCGATAACTATAAAAACGCGATGATTCTGGTGTAATATTTAGGTGTAATTACAATAAATATAAATAGATTATTAATTAGACATATGCAACACACAGGATGTTTACAAAGACTTTTAATTTTAATGAATGTGTAGTGTTAACTTACAGTTGATAATTTTTCGATTTCACCATCCGAGGCACCCAAAGAAGCGAGGCCAATTTCTTGCGAAAATTGAGCAAAGCTTGGGTCGGCTAGAAGTGGAATATGTCCAAGAAGTTCATGGATGCAATCACTGGAAAAAATGCACTCATTAGTCTACAAACTAGTTTTGATCAAACGCTTTACTAAGGTCTAAATGCAGTTTGCGCCGGCCATTGAATTAAGTAAAGTGACCTTTGAAGCTCAAAATATCGCTCCCGTGAAACTACGTTACAAGTGAAGCCTTTAATCAATTTATGGTTCCATCAGCGACGGATGGGAGCAACTTCCGACGGTGTATAAACGCTTTAGCCAATTTATGTACAATATTCAATTTGAGAAACGATCCTACAAACGAAGCGCAGGGAGGCATTGAATTAATGAATAGTTCCGGTCTATATTTTATAATTAGTTTCGTTTTAATTAACATATCATTATGTAGCCGTTAATCTCTTTGTGATATTTAACAAAAAGTATCGTGCCACTCGCGTTCAATTCAAAACCTCCAAAGTTGCAATTCATATAGCGTAAAGGTTGTTTTACCAGTTAAAATTATTTCCTTGTTAAACAATTCCTGTGAACACGAAAATCTTACGCTCAGTGCGGAAACAGAATTTGTCTTTCGTATTTGTTTTAGCCTTCCGTGCGTGTTTATTAAATAAGACATGTCAAGGATTTAATGGTTCAAAAATGCAAATTACTTACGGTTCGGGCGTGTGGAAGGGCGAGTTGGAGTGGCGCACGTACTGTGTAGACTGGAACACGCGGAAGGCGAGCGAAGCGAGGAAGTCACGAGCTGTGAGGAGGCCGGCAGCAGGGCGGAGGGTGAAGCCGGTGTGCTTGCGGAGGAAGTTGCTCACATCCTCCAGCTGGGGAATGCGGTGCGGGACGAAGATGTCCGCCGCTTGCAACTTCTCGAACGCAGCCTTGTATTCCCTGCAGGCGTGCTTCGGCATCAAGTCGAGCACGGTGTTAAACACTCGCTGCCAAGTGGAGTTCTCTGATTCAGTGTACACGATGGAAGGGATTGGGTCCCCGTATTTGTACCCGAACGCAATCTCGGCGATATCCTTCCTGCGCGCCCTGTACTCCTTGTCGGCGAATCCTGGATGGTTCATGTCTAGCTCGGGCTCATACTTGGTCATCAGATGATTGCAGTTATCAAGGTCAGAAGCGTGGCGCGGGAACCATGGGGTCTTGTTGGAAACATTGGTGTCGGAGAGGAGGTTGACTCCGGCAAACGATGTTGATTGACGCAGAGAGCGGATGAGCTGCAGCAGGTTGATGCGGGTCATGCTCACTTTGACGAGAGCGTCGAATTGGTTGCCGTTGACTTGAGATGGGCGTGTCTCGAGGTGCTCGACACAGCCTTTGTAGTTGTCAATGGTCTTGAGGATACGAGCGAGAGTGCCCATTCCATCTCGCAAGCGAAGCAGCAGAGCAGCTTGTTGTATAGCCTGTTCAGCTTCAGGACTTTCACTGGCTGCATTCTGCAGGATCACTTCCTCTTCGGTCAAAGTGTAGTCTGTGAATAATAGACGATATAAAGTTTTTGCTTTTTTCGGGAAGACGCTTTTTTGCTTTCTGTCAAGGCGGGATCAGAAAATTAAAACGAGACTAAATAAAAAAATCATAAAAATACTAACCATCGTCAGCCTTTTCGCTGTTATCATTTACTGCATCCGCTATAAAACAAAACAAAAATAAAACTTAAAAAATAAAATAAAACAAATAATAAAATATAAAAATATGAAATATTCAAAATTATTAAGTGAATAATAAAAAATAAAAAATAAAGCCAACCATTTTTTTCATCATGTTGGACGCCATCCTCAACTGTTTTCTCGCCATTATAATGAGGATCTTGGATTAATTCTGCATCTAAGCCAGAGTCTGTGTAAGCAAACAAATAAAAAATATAAAGAAAAAATAAAACAAACAAAAACAAAACAAAATAAATATCGGTAAAATAAAATTGGTCCATAGAAAAGTCATATGCGTACTTGTACCGGAAATCCGGTGTAAGATTAATTGAGCATTCGTCTTTTAAGAAAATGAATAATGCTATCGATAAAACATAATATCTAAGCTATAAATAAAATTATCTAATGTCAAGGGTGCATGGCTACTTTTATCTAAAGAAAAAAAAAACAAAACTCGTCGAAGGTAATTAGCCATAGTGACGTAGCGAGTCTCCATCAATATCCATTCATCATTGGCCTGACACTTCTGTTTGACTCGGGTCTAATGTTAAAATGACATACGGTGCACGTAGATTGAAAATAATTAATTAATAAAGCCTACGACCTGTACAAAGACCAAAGGCCAATATAAAAAGGCAAAGTCTAATATTAGAAGGCCAAATCACAAAATATTTCTAGACTCACCATTGGCGCGAGCACGAGCTTCTTCTAGAACACTCTGTTTGGTCTGTTTGACAACAAGTGTTTCGAAACGGGCGTCGTCTACAAGCGAGCGACGGCGAGATGGATAGCCGTTCTAGAACAATAGAAAATGCAAATAAACAATTGCTATATATCAACTTATAAATAATTAAAACTTAAACGACGAACGGAGAAATCTATACTACCCTTTTCCATTTACCCCATAAAAGAAAGAACAATAACATTAAAGTTAATAAAACTTAAAGTCCAAGTACCAAAGTTAATACTTTGATCTCACGAATCCTTATAAATATAAATCGCCCTAAAGCATTATATTTCATGTGAGAGTGGGAATTGCTTTTACGAAGTTCCTAAGCTTATTTCCTGAGCTGTCCGGGAGTAAAGTGCTGCTATTACACGCCTTCCCCCGGATACATCCCCTGATGGAATCGTACAAAGGAACTAGATTCCGCACCGCTGCTCTTAAAATGTACTCAATTACCACAAGTTTTGAAAGCACTTCTGTAGGATGACACAATAAGGTATGTCTTATTCGATGATTAAAACATCAAGCCGGGCTTTAATGTTATAGTACCGCGATTCTTCATGAAGGATTTATTATAAAAAATGTTATACGCTCTAATTAAAACAATTATTACGTGATAAGTTAATCTAAGCCATAGTTTTGAAATGTACGTGATATAATATCTGAACTTGAAACTCATGTATACCTAAATACAATATAATATTCATATATTATAATCAAATGTTTATTTGAGATGAACTCATGTAAATTAATTCTCGCGTTTTTCGTTTGAAATGGAAATTTACATTTACAAAAAAAAATACCAAATATAATTCAACGATTTAAGGTCTCAAATATTTGACAAATTTCAAAACCGCTTTGTTATTTGTATTCAATTTCAAAACGTTCTCATAAGATTTATCGGGCGTTAGTTTTAGATGGCATCAACAGGAAAGATAGCACCACGTAAAGTACGTCTTTATTTTCCTGTAACTGAGATTTGTCAATGCCAAAATAATTACGGTGGCCTTATAACAAATCATTTCCTTAATCTGCTTATAATTTTATTTTATACCATTGTTAAATAGGCCTAAATTAATTGGCCATCACAAATCAGATTCCATTTTTAAAACGGCGTTTTTTTATTGCCAGTACGGTAATAACTTTGTCGTGCAGTAACGATGTATGAAGGCGTTAAGATCTAGCCTTTTTGCTATAGTGCTGGTTTGACTATCGTATTTGTGTCAAGGGTTAGTAATCACCGCTGTTGTAAGCTGGTCCCTGAAATGCGACAAGGTAAGTCCTACAAATGACGTAACTATTACCAGCGGCTACTCATTGCTTCGTTAAGTAACTAGTTGCTATTTTATCTACGGCCACGGTAAAAATATTTTTCTATGTTATTGTTACTAGATTGATAACTAGGTCGAAATTTTTTTTTTAACAATAAATTGCTTGCAAAGAAGAGACGAATTAAATAGTTATAAGATATTATTTAATTACGGAGACCTCTTTTAAATATGGAACGCAATTTAATCTTTATTAATGTATACAATGTGTGTCAGTTTGGGCGGAGAAGGTAATTTTCAAACTACTTATCCATGTTGTTTTCTTATGTTTACGCGAATTTCACTCATTATAATGAAACAACTTTTGCGGATTTTATCGCGGATTATAAGTTTTTTATATGCCCGACGTTTCGGTTATTTTACAGCAACCAAGGGGGGACTTACTTATCCATGATCTTGTACCAATATTATTCATTAAGGGAGGCCTATGTTCAGCCCTGGATAAAGGCTGATGATGGTGATGCTAAGCTAAGCAATATTTTATCAAAATAATGATCATCAGTCCGTTTATTGTAAATTTTATTTAACTAGACTATCGGCTCGTTGGCTCGTGCGAGTTGGTAACAACCTGTATGTGTTATTGAAATAACATGCATTACCGTATCTAGGTTACAAAGAGTTCCATTAATTTACAACCTCTGCGTACGAATCATGGTCACATCACCAGCTTTTCATCATGATCATCGTTGTCTATATTTCGATATCTTTTATGACAATGACTTGAAACTAATAAGAATTTTGCGAGTGTTCCGCGTAGTCCAATTATTTATTCCATTTATTTATTTAAAAAGCAAATGGTTACGTAGACAAACATTTACAACTTTTTGACAAACGTCTGAAACCCAAATAAGACTGGGAAACAATGGTCAGGCTCCTCCTCGTTTGACAGTGGATACAATAGGCGAAGTTGCGATTTGAGTTATAAAATCAAATATTTGGCACAATATGTCGTTAAGATCGATTTAGTTATTAGCACCACTATCAATTCCTAAGTTACTATTTACTCTTCTATCTATAGATTTGAGTAAAAACGCCAAGGTATCCACGTAAGATCCTAGCTTAGAGATATGATGGAAAAACTTCAACAGGCATACGATTAAATGGTTGCGGAATTCTTCAATAGCTTTGTTAATTATCTGACATTCTAGCGTGTATCTTTTGTTTATAACTTGTTGATTCATCTAAGTAGGTCGTATAGTTTTTCTAGAAATAAACAGTCTATTTATGTAATATTAATGATCCTCATTTGTTGTAGACTTTCGAACTGTTGATTGTCACGAATCGGAAAATTGATTTCGTATTAGAACCAAATCACTGGGGTTTTTAAATTAGATCATTTAATCAGGAAAATCCGCGGGAAAACAACAAGATAGTAATATTTTGAAGTTCAATAACACAAAATCGAGCGATTTGCGGATTGAATTTGCGGAAATTGTTGCCGATTAAATTCAGCATTGGAACGCTTGAAAGCTCGTATAGCCTTGGTACCCGCGGCCGAGTGCCCACTTAACCTCTCCAATCTGACTGGTAATTAAACCTTTAACCACCCTCCAATCCTATTGTCCCACTTAATTGATATTTTGGATATAAATTTTATCTTTAACTTGGTAAATAAGGAATCACAATAGCAAAAGCCTTGTTCGCAGAGCAACATAGACAAAAATCGCATCGCATTAAAATAAGAATCCAATCCAAATATATGCTTAAATTACTTTTGATCTCATCTGGGGATTAAAACTGGGACACATAAAAATTCGCAAAAGTAATTTCGCAGAAGCTCGACGAAGGTTTATGACTATCATCCTAGTAATTGATGCAATCATTGTGATAATTATGATCAAACACCTTGAATATTGACAATAATCGCTTCGAACAATGATGCATATAATTAGAAGTATTTTTTTTCCTATTAAACAAAGTCTGAGAACGTTTTGGTACATCACTATCTTAGATTCGGTCATTATTGCATAATTTTGATAATGTGGGAATCGCTTGGACCCTGTTAATACGATGCTTTTGTCTTTAAGCTTACGTGTTTCCATAACAGAGAAAGTGGGACTCTTAAAAGACTGCATTCATTCTTTAAATGGTTTCGCACGGTTTCTTCATATGCAACTTGCATGTATATGGAAGATTTGTTGATGACAAATATATATTTTGTGAAGGACGTCATTCAGTATGAGAATGATCTGACTTCCGTATTAGTTATTACCAACTTGTTGGAAGTGATGATGAATTAATGGAGGTCGTTCGATAGTTTGAAATGCGTGCATTGCCCTCAAATAGAACCTTTCCGTTTTTGTGACCTTATAACATTATGCCATCGTTTTTTGTCAATGAACTTGTGATTGGTCTTGACCTCTATAAATTAGTTGATGTAATAACAATTACATATTACAACTTTTGATATACATTTTACCGTGAGATAAATTTGAAAACTTTGGTAATAATTTTAATGACCTCTTTAACTTTGTTTTAATAACGATTAATAATTATTAATATATTGATAATTAATTGATCATTGATAATAAAGCTTTAATAATTAATATTGCCGCGAAAATGGACATCATGAAAAATTGTCGCGATTCGTTTGTCATTTGAAAAAAAGCGGCAAAACTTCCAGCAAATGATATCACATCCTCACCTCTATGCTGTAGGACTTCTTGATGGCGAACATTTCGCGGTTCTTCTGTGCTGCTGCGACGGCCATTTCTTCTCACTACACTGGTAAGGCCTGAATAAGTTCACTGCGCGTTTAGCTGGCGTAAGTCTGCGAGAGCTTTTGGTCTCGACCACGGGCGGAAGCCTGTCTGTCTACGACTCGAGCTGTCGTATTACAATAGCTAACTAAACTTTGTGTTGCAAACAGACCAATGCATGAAGACCGTTCGAAAGAACAGTTTAAATACTGCTAGCGGCGTCTCCCACCACGCGACTGGCGCATGCGTCACAACCCCCCTCCCCTTCTCGTCCTGAGTCGCCAACTCCGCCCTTCAAA
Source organism: Lycaena phlaeas (assembly GCA_905333005.2). NCBI lineage: Eukaryota > Metazoa > Arthropoda > Insecta > Lepidoptera > Lycaenidae > Lycaena > Lycaena phlaeas. Next base: position 17,943,026 of record HG995168.1, on the reverse strand, counting down.
CCCTTACACTGTTTTATTGTTATATTTTTTATTGTTTTTATGTAATATGATTTATAATAAAATATGCTCTGAAATACAATAATAAATAAAACATATTTTGTTGGGCTAATAATAAGGCATTTTGTTGGGTCAATAATAAGGCTTTTTGTTGTTAGATCATAGCGGATTTTTTAGGCCATATTTTCATATAATTTTCCAAATTCATGAGGATTTTCATTTAGGTTTTTGTAATACTTAATTTCGTATACCATATACTTTTCCCTCCGGACTGAACCATCCAGGTAATTTAATTTTGTAAAATAGGTATAACGACTTGATTAATTTAAAAATTAATACGATTACTTTTATTAAATAATATTTGAGTGATGAAATAGGACATACTTATTACTTTTTACTTATTTATAACTATGGTGAAATAAAAATGTGTCGCTGTAGACTACATTAAATAACTGCAGCTGATAAAATCCAGGACAGACGAAAAGCATGTGGTCCACATGATTTATTTAATGGAATAAATATAAATATTAAAATATATTGATATTATATCATCATAATTCGTTTTATTCTTCTGTAGACACTGACAAGAAATATCTGAGTATAAGATAAAAGATAACTTATTTAAGATGTCATAGATTTTTAATTATCATTTCGAAATTGACAATTTGAAAATTGAGTTTTCTCTTCTCTTATTTTTAGAATAGTAGGTCTCTATTCAACGAGGATAGAATCCATCTATTGCACATTGATAATTATAGATTTCGGAGGTTTTGTATTTTACATTTAATCGTAACTTTTGCGATCGGTAGACTTACAATGAATGTTTTGATAGATCCTCTAGAACTAGATTAGTAGAAACTAGATTAGTTCGAAAGCTATATATTATCGTAAATTCATTACTTTTACGTTATTAATTAAATATATAGACATTATTGCATGCAGCTAATAATAATATGTATATTGATTGTATATTTGGATGATTTCACAAAATATTTTAAACGATTCAAAAACCTGTAGATAAAATTGTGTCCATTTGAACTAACGAAGCTGGCGGGGGTTTCATTCGTGCACTACTTGAAGTAATATAATGTTGTTTAATAATTGGAGCCTAGCTATTTTACTAGGAAGTAAATTTATAGTACTCGGAACAGGATATAAAACTAAGTCCGCTTCTCAATGTCTTATGTACGCTGTAAGTTTTTTGTTTCGACATAATATTACATATAATGTTGACCTAATAAATTAGATTGCTCACGTGTACCACTCGTCTCCACCACTTTCCTACCCCTGTTACTCAATATGATCTACAGCTTTAACAATGTGATACGATCTCAAGGAACCCAAGGGAACACGCTAAGCCTTACAAGGAATTCAATCAGAGTTCAGCTCAGGAGTATCGGGAAATACCTACCGATTGAGCTTAAAGGTCTAGAAGTCTAAAGGCTATCAGGCCTAAAAGGCTTGATGTCCTTTAGACTTCTAGACCTTTAAAAAAAGAGTATCCGGCATATTTAATTTCTGGAATTAACAGTCTAGAATCAGCAAAAGTCTTTGATCGTAATGGCCTTAGAATGTGTTTATGAAGGCAAGAAGAGGATGAAATTATATTTATTTACTTCTAAAAATATTGTAATCTATTAATAACCATAAACTAATTACATAATATTATAAAAAAATAATAATCTAATAATAATAAATAATCTAAAACTATAATCCTTAAAAATATAAATATTATATTATAATAACTAAAATATATTATTAAAAGGCGTCCCTTTAGGCAATGTTCCGAAAGGAAAGGAAAGGATGAAAGGAATTAGTTCGGAGCGACCATGGTACAGTGGACGGCTTGGCCTCTTGCCTGAGGTGGTTCCGGGAAATGGTTTTTTTAAATTTCTAAGTGCACCATGAACACTAGACCATTGCTCGCTCATCGGTGAAGGAATACATCGTGAGGAAATTTGCATGCCTGATGAGATCAAGTCTCGAAGACTTGATGAGAAGACTAATTGAGGTGTGTGAAGTTCACCAACCCGAATTGGGCCAGCGCATCGTTGAACTACCCCTTACCCCTAGACCCACGCTAAGCTGTCGGGCATGGCAAGGTTGACACTTTACTACAGTGGAAAATTTTAAGGTGCCTTTCAAGCAAAATCCAATTCTATTCATCCGTTCCATTAAACGCGTTCAACACTCTAAAACACCATAGTGACGTGATAGGCGAGATATTGCTGAAGGAAGGAAGTCAATTAAGTGGATGAAGAAGGCATATGGATTTATTGCCCCTCTACTAACACGGAGTCATGGAAGTCAAGTCGAGCTTTTTCGAACATTTATGACCATTTTATTCGAACTCCGAACCTAGCTTATGCTGTTTGCAGACTGCGTCATCACAGACTTTTGATTTTTTCCTTTTGTCTTTGGAACACAGTATAAAATTATTTGGGAATTGCCTCGATCAATAATCTCTGCCTAAATAGCAAAATAATCGTAAACATAAAAATGTGTTCAAATATGTTTATTAAAATATCATATTTCATTTGAAGTATTTCATCTTTATCAATCTGTTGCACTGCAGAATATATATTATTTCTTAAAAGCATTGCTAATGAATAAAGTTAATTTTAAATGAAAAACCAAAACCGACTTCAAAACTATACCTTCAAATTATGTACAACTAAAAATTTTTAAATAATATTTGAATACTTCGAGTACTACTTTTTAAAATTAGTCATTTTGGGAGTCGGTGCCAGCCAATAAGGACAGTCTAATCACAATTTACAGCATTTGAATACATAATATTATACTCTCACATCTATTATAAATTCCTTTGCAATTATTGATTTTGTACTCATACGAGTACACCCAGTATTGAATAGATGTCTGTTAAGGTTATCTTTGCTTTGGCTGGTACCGACTCCAAAAATAACTAATTTTAAAAAGTAGTACTCGAAGTATTTAAATATTATTTAAAATTTTTTAGTTGTACATAATTTGAAGGTATAGTTTTGAAGTCGGTTTTGGTTTTTCATTTAAAATTAACTTTATTTTGTACTTTTTAGTTTTAAGTATAGGGCCAGTAAGGCTAGTAAGCTTTCTTACACAAATTTATCAAGGCTTAATGAAAAACAAACGAAGAAAGGATTTAAATTAACACACAGCCAAAAGCGATTTGGAAAGTTGTATGCAATACATATATTATCATCGACATCAGCCTTTCTCCATCCACTGTTGAACATAGGCCTCCCTCAATGAACGCCAAGACGACCGATCAGAGAATGATGATGAGATGATGATGATAATTTTATGTTTTGCATACACAATTTTACAGAGTGCATACACAAATTAGTTAGAATTTCTGCCACAGACCGCATCCTTACAGTAAGCCGTTGAGGAATTGATCATCATATTTAGCTACGACAGTTACTTGACCACTTGACCATAAAGACGTTACGTTAGCCAAATATCCAGATGGCCTATAAAAAATTCAGCCGAGTATCGTTAATTTGCTCCTAAGAATTGAAGAGTTCCGTCACTTTATTATGGATCCCATGATCAGAACCTAGCCAAGTTTTCACCAAACTATCCTTGAACTACATTCTTTCATATAAACTAATAATTTATAAACTAATAATTATTTTTTACAAAATAGAAAAAAAATGTTCGAATTTTAAGTTGAAAAAAGAAATCACGTAAGGGCTAAAATATGTTGCTAACAGTATTCGTAATTACCCATTTATATTAACAATATTTTTTGCTCATACGTATAAATTAATGTAAGTGTTTCCGGGCGTTTTTTCTTTAAATTTGGAATTAGGAGAATCATTTTAATTGGCTTAAAGTGAAGAATTTAGCACATTCTGTTACAGTAAATTGTAATAATTGAAAAAGATGAATTATAATAAATGGCATGATACGTCTATATACATTTTACCATAAAGCCTTATAAATATATCAAAATAAATACTTTCTATGTGTAATTAAAAATACAACCAGGACATCAGTTGAAAGCAGCAGACGAAAAGGGGTTGTGAGTGACAAAAAGATTAGGGGCTAAGAAGATTGTTCTATACTTTTAATAATTAATATGTAATGGACATTTTTCGCCATAGTAAACAAACGCACTATAAAAAGACCTACGCGCAAAAAACGTTTGACAATGGTCTTTTTGTTTCATCACATTCGCTATGGGATTTTTTCATCTAATCGTTTCCTATAATTTCCATTCCAAGCTCTTAGAAATGTAGGATATTAGATGTCAACACCGGACAATGTTGACGCAAAAATAATTTTCCTTTAGTGTAGGAAAAATACCCCGACGCGATTGTCGGAGAATCCCCTGTAAAAATTAATAAATGATTCATAAAAACTTTTGTACTTGGTTCATGACATTTTTTTTTGTTTCTTCATTATAATCAATTTTAAAAAAATATATTTTAAAATTATATATTTAGGATATAGCAAAATGACCAAAATATGAATTTGGACAAACATTTATAAAAAAAAAATAAGTGTAAGTATTTTTTATTTTATTTTATAAATTACTGCAATAACCATTATTAACCATTTTGAACAAGTGGTACTTTAAGAATATTTGATGATAATTATTATGAAAATCATAAGTAACGCAGTAGTAAATAAACATTTTAAGTAAATATACCTTTACTTCAGCTAATATGGTCTAGTCAATAGTGGGTATGGACTCGGCTTCTTATTAAGTGTCCCGTATTTGATCTGAGCTCTATGTTACATTGAAATAGGTTTTTCTAAACTGCGTGTTCCTTAACACGAGACCGTCGCTTGTTCACCGGTGAAGGAAAACATCGTAAGGAAACCTGAATGCCTGATGAGATTGAATGTCTTAGAAGATGCGCATCACTATGCCCCAAGGAACTCCTCGACATATTTCGAGGAGGTCATGCCCAGATGTCGGTCATATAAGGGTTGATATTTTAACACGTTTGCTTTTGCATTTTTTCTCCTATAATTAAACTGTAGTAAATTTCCTTTATGTAAACAAACAAAGATTATATAATACCAATAAGTTTCGATCGTTCACAACTTCGATCAAATGAATCAATTATAATAGAAGATTTGCGGTAAGCGGCGACCACAGAGTATAAGTTTTTACGGTGTAGATCAAAGATAAAATGTGTGATTCATTCATGTCTGAGATGAATATTTCCAACTCTTATAAATTACTAGCAGCGCCTGGCGGTTTCGCTCGTTTACTTCTTATCCCAGTGAGAGTATGGGGATTAATTATTGCCTATGTGTAAACTATATTATTGTAAAGTTTCATTAGAATATATTCAGTAGTTTTTGTGTGAAATAGTAACACACATAAATATACTTATATTCTTTCGAATTTATAATATTAGTTGAATTTAGATTAGGTATATTATAAATAATACTTTCATTCCTATCAAACATAAAATAAAAGATTATAACTTATATTATAACTTGAAAAAACCTCCCAAAGTAATTACGCCAAAGTTACCAATATAGTAAACTTCACACACCTTCAAAGACTTTTGATCTCATCACCATCTTATACACACACAGTATTGATCCTGGACCACTCATTCAAGAGGTATACTATCAACCCTTAAAAGTCCCAGTGCTGGGCACGGGTCCTCGAAATTAGGCGAGGGTGTTGTGCCATACGCCACCGATGCGCTGGCCCAATACGGGTTGGAGAACATCACATACCTTTAAAGACTTTCAATCTCATCAGGCATGCAGGTTCCCTCGCGATGTTTTCCTTCACCGTTGATCGAGCGATGGTCTCGTATTTAAGTGCACTTAGAAATTAGAAAAATCCATTCTAAGGCTAAGAGGCTGCACACAGGTTCGAAGGACCGTAGTAGCACATCATCATCATCAGTCTTTATCCGTCCACTGCTGAACATAGGCGTCCCTCAATGAAGTCAATAGTCGCACAACGCTTGCTTAAACTAAAATATATCGCTTACAAGCAGCGTCCCGCGGTTTCACCCGCGTATTTCCCATCCCCGTTGGAACGGTTTTAAATTATAGCCTATTAGGTATTCTGATGTATAAGCCATATAAATGAAAAGCTTCATAATAATCCACTTAGTAGTTTTTACGTGAAAGAGAAACAAACATCCATCCATCGATCCATACTTACAAACAGAAAGAGGTAGTGCGATGCTGCTTTGCAGCTGAATTGGGCCGGCACGACCGAGGTGGTACCTCTCGCTCACATAATACCGGCGTAAAGTGGCAGTTGTGCTGTCACGTTTCGTGCGGTTTGTGAGTTTCCGGTGGCCCATTGGGGGGATAGGGAAAAGGAGGGCAAAGCATCTGCGTAACCTCTGGTTATGTGGATGTTTAAGGGCGTCGATAGTCGCCAAAAGGCTTCGACTGTTCGTTTGTCCTCCTATGCTATAAAAAAAAAAACTTTCGCATTTATAATATGTATTAGTAGGAAGTAGGATTAGTAGGATAAACTTTTTAGAAGACTCCGACTAAAACGTGTCTAGTTCATGGATATGGAAAGTTATTAAGAGCTTTCAGTTTGACTTTCAAGTGGATACACGAATTCTAATTGGATATCGACAGATTGCAATGTCCTCAATTTGAAATGTTTTACGTCATGGATATGTGCGAGATAAATACGTGGATAAGGAAAATCTGTTCGAATACGATTTTTTTTATGTTTTATAACACTTCCATTATAAATAACGGAATCTTAAAACGTAATTATGACGTCTGATTAAATTAAAGTGCGTACCTTGTCGACAATACAATAATTAAATAAATATCTTACAATAAAAAATATTTATGTGTATCGACGAATACGTTCAAAGATTTAGGTTTTTTTTTGTTTATTGTTATAAACAAAAAAAAAATCCTGTTTTTAGATTTTTTTACATATTCAGTTATAAGGATATATACAGATAAATTTATAAAGATATATTATAATAATACAATCAGACAGTGATTATATAACTAACAATCAAACTGTATTTATTGTTCGTATTTACTAAGTACAACCAAAGCAGTAAACAAAAAAACGACATGTTTTTACTACATTTTTTAACATATTTGACCTAGTTTGTATCAGATCAAATCAAAGAACATAAATTCTAAAATGCAACTGTAATAATTATTCCACAACAATAAGCAAAAATATGTTAAGCCATTTTTAAACATATGTATTTAGTCGCATTAGTACGCACGCGGTTGCGAAACAAATAAAAATCCCAAAAATGCTAATATGTCTCGTGACCGGTCCTTCTATTGAGTCACACCACGTCACACCGCGTCACACCGGGGTTTACCGTTCGTCTGACCAAAATAAAGCCCCCCGATTACGAGAAAGTGACGTATTGGAACCGGTTCCAAAAAACACGATTTTGTAATTTTTTTATACCAAGGATTTCATATGTTTTTCCGTGCGTATGTCAACAATATTCAAAATGATTATTACTGTTTTTTATGACTTTAACGAACTTGTTTCAATTTACAATAATCAGAACACATTCGAAAATAATTGTGATGCAGGTTTGTTTATTTCAAATCTTTTTCATTCTTTACCCTTCTTGTAGTTGCCGAAGTATTTATTTATATATAAAAATTTATTTTTATGTTTTTAACTATTTTAATGTTTAATATAGGTTTATAAATTCTTGAGCCTAAGCAAAAAAATCTTACCAAAATATTGTATTTTTTCGGTCTTCAAAAAGTTTACTTAGTTTAAATGAAAAGTAAGTTTAAATATAACCTGAATTTTTATTTCAATAGAGTCAAAACCAAGTTCAAACAAACATAATATTGTAAAAAACGTAGTCAGATGAAATCAGACATTATTTAATCAACAATTCAACATATTGATAAAAAATTCAAAATAACATTTCTTACTGATTGTATTCCCGTGATGTAAAAGTGAAAATAAATATGAAACGAAATGAGAAGTGAACTGACATGTGAAGTAACGGATCGGCATCCTAATTTGTTGGAGATAGATAAAAGAATACTTGGATGTGAGTTTCATCTCAAGACGTTATGTTAATTAGCATCATACCCTATATATTATGGGATAAAATATACTATTTAATAAAGTTATAGAGTTTGTTTAATTAATTTCTCAAATAATCGCCTGAGGAATATCTTTTGAATAAGTCCGTTTTTAAAGCTATATTTTATATGAATTTTTCAGGTGGCAATAGAGGTCTTTTTTATATTATTTTCAATATTCAATGTCAAAAACAAGTCAATCGTCGATAACGTTAAAATATTGACGATAAATTTAAATCAATCGGAATATCTTGATGTAAAACCGTCTCTAGTTAGTCATGTATACGAAATGCACTTGAATTTTTGTTCTGAATTTTCTATTTGACCTCTTTGTGATGGCAAGGCTATTCCAGTAGCGCCGGTAAACACGGCAAGGGCAACTACAACTAGTTCGGTGAGATTTTTGTTTTGGTCCACTTCATCGATCGGTTGATTGATCTATTGATAAATAAATCATCATTATTTTGTATATTAGGTTAAGCCACGTTAATCAACTTTTTTATTTTACCTTATGTCAATATGTCTTATGTATCAATAAAAATTTATTTATAGCGGTCTAATAATATTTAAAGTAAAGTGCGTATAAATTGCTTTTTTTTGAAGTGAAACTTCTTTAGAATCGTTGTGATTTCAAACCGGATGCAACGGAAAAAACGACAGGTAAGAGACACAAATACAAAAGAGCGAGAGAGCAAATGTCGGTGTGTATGTATATTGCACACTGTTTAATACTTGTTTGTATTTGAGCATTTAACGTGTGTTTCACTTCTGTCGTGTGTGAGTGCGATTCACACCTTTTTATTGAAACAACTTCTACATATTTATAGCGGTCTAATAAGATTTTTACATGTCCGACATTTCGGTTGCTAGAAAAGTAAAATGCGTAAAAGTCGTTTTGTATAAATGTTGGAAATTCGCAAACAGATATAAAATAGCATTTGGCTACAACTGTATTTGGTTAACGTCAAAACAGCTCTATCAGATTCGCATTGGCAATGAAAATATATTATCTTAGATATATATTATAAGTAGAAAGAAATTTTACAAATTGCATATGGAATTCAAACATGCGACCCTTGCGTTGATACCCGTCAAATCTCCCTAACACCCGTAAAAGTGTTTGAATGTTTGTTACGTTTACTCTATTATAAAAAAGCTAATTTATTTAAGATTTTTTACATTAGCTTTTTCAATCATATTTGTTATCTTTGATGTCATAATTTTTATTTATTTATTTGTTATGTTTCTTACGTAAAGGAGAACAAAATACATATATTTTTTTGGCGTTATTTAATGAACAATAAATTAACAGTATTTTACGTATATTCCAACACACACATTCGCAAAAGGTTAAGGTAAAGGTTTTTTGTGGTGATAAGGAAAACTGTACCTATTATAAGTATTATGACATACTTGTAATATTAGGAAAACCTTAATGTTTTTTTCTACTACGCGCGTTGAGTTGGCGGATTTCGGTTAGAAATACGTCGGTAAAAAAAACTGAAAGTAAAAGTTTTTCGGATCCCTACATATTTAAAATATCATATGATTAAATGGAAAGAAATGCAGATATAGAGACTGCGGATAAAGCTTAGACTATGATGAATTAACTAACTTAGATTATTATTATTAATTAACTAACTTAGAATTATGATGATGACGTCATATACGACGTACATTAGCATGTCGGTGACGCGAATCTATAAGATTTTGCCCTACGAAGAAGTCAACGTAGCTAAAGAACTCTTCTTGTCAATAAGAGTATGAAACGGGAACCTCAAGAAATTCATAAAATATTATTAAGTGGAATTATTCGATACTAAATAGTTAATAACATAAATATTTTCTTTAGTTATTTCAAAATGTTTATTTTTCCTACTGTTACTATTTTCCTAAAACCAGTCAAATGATTTAAATATAGATTTAGCAGCAATGATAAATAGTTAGCATTCATATGCTAAAACCCTTATTTTTCTCCTGGTTTGCCATAAGGTAAACTGGAAATAAAGTTTAAAATTATATTTAAAAAAATTATACCTTTTTATTACTGAACCCATGTCATTTAAGTCTGAATTGCGCTTAAATAGTTTTTTTTTATTTGCTTGACCTCATTTATGTTTGAGCAAACTGTTCGCGCGTAAATCTCAGGCCAACATCGCACCTTGTCATCAAACAAGTTACTACTTAACAGTGTCAGTCATTAGCATCAGTCTTAACATCTATCAACATAATTTACAATTTTTATGTCTTTTTAATTAATTATAACATGTGTATACGTCATCGTACACTCTAGGTTTGAGGTCAGCCGACCGTCCCTTCAAACGTGGACTCCACTCCAGAACTCACTTATATCGGTCATATTTTCTTCTGTATACTTATCGTTGCTGGATGGTAATAGCCGACAAATATAAATACTATCTAGTATATAAAAAGTAAAGTAAAGGAGCAGGCCCACTGTTGGGCACGAGATTCTCGAAATCAGCCGAGGACTCTCCTCGCCATCAGGTCATGTTTCACCGGGGGCTAGCTCAATGCGGGTTGGTGAACTCCACACACCTTCAAAGACGGAGAGATAGAGAGAGAGAGATCTCATCAGGCATGCAGGTTTCCTCACGGTGTTTTCCTTCACCGATTCACGTCTCGTGTTCAATTCACTTAGAAATTTATAAAAATTGGTTGTCTGTAAAGTCGGCTTACTGACAATAGTTGAACGTGACAATGTCATAAGAAAATACTGATGGGCCGATTGTGCCTCTTTGTCTCTCGTTTCCGCTCTCCCTTGCACTTCAAGCCTTAAATGGAACGCCTCAAAGCGAGGTAACGCAGCATGTTTTTTCGTGCGTGCAGCCGGCTCCATCGAATTATAAGACGTTGTCACGTCAAAAACTCATTTCAAGGCACCACTTCACGATCGAACTCAAACTCTCTTGCTCAAGAGGCTGAGCATATAAGGTACTCGACTAGGTATATATTAAGTTGTCGATAAAAAAGACAAGATTAACACTCATTAGAATGATTAAATCATCATTAACTTTATGAACTCTTATGTCTGTTTCAATCATCAAGCATATAACCGGATAGAGTAGTAATGACAGCCATAAAACTAATCAGTGATTTCCCACTGGATGAATAGCAATTCAATCAACCAGTGTACGTCCCATCCGCCGATTATCCATCAGTCGGCCAATCAGAACGCAAAATCAGCGCAGCGTTGCAGCACAAATTTGGCAAGATTTGTTTTCATACAAAATCTCAATGAACGCCACGACAATCCACGCGGATACAACTGTGGTCAGCCAATACAGGAAGATCATCTACGAGTATCTATCCCATTTGTTGCTAAGTCCCTAACACAATAATATGTCATATTCTAAAGTTTATTATGTTTATGATTTATTCCATAATATCCAGCCAGTTGGACTTATACTCTCCTCGTTAAGATCTTATTATCTTATATATAAAATTCTCGTGTCACGGTGTACGTTATTGAACTTCTCCGAAACGGCTGAACAGATTTTGATAAAATGTTGTGTGCTTTTCAGGTAGGTCTGAGAATCGGAAAACATCTATTTTTCATTCCCCTAAATGATACGTTTTTTTTGACAGAACGAAGTCTGTCGGGGCTGTTAGTTTTATCTATGAAAGTCTCCAACTCTGGCACAGCAAATGTTGGAAGCACAGCAAAACTTATGGAGAATATCGATTAGTTTTGCTGTGCTTACAGACAGACAGTATAATACTTGGCTCGAAGACTGACCGTCTCAAGTTCAGGGTAAGCACATGGATATGGCTTGCCTGAAGTTTTTCTAACTAAACTAATAAATAAAATCTTATATAATACGCAAACGTTTCATTCTTCCCGCAGACAGGTAAAAGGTGTAGTTATGAAAGTTCTTGTACGGGGAATACCCGCGAAGGCCGTGTTGCCGGGGAAAACACCCAGTAACTCGTTACTAAGATAATTTTTTTACATCATCATTCATCCTGCCGTCATGTCATTAATCCATACAATCATTAATGATATTTTAATAACTTGTGAATTGTTACGTGTTTATTCAGCTGTGCATAAGACTGTGCCCACGTGAATTGGAATAATATAGTAAAGTATGTCCCACTGCTAGGCACGGGTCTCCTCCTCGAAATCAGGCGAGGAGGGTAATGGGCCAATAGTTCACCGCGCTGGCCCAGTGCAGGTTGGTGTTCACATACCTTCAAAGACTTCCAATCCCATCAGGCATGTAGGTTTCCTCACGATGTTTTCCTTCACCGGTGAGTGAGCGATGGTCTCGTGATTGGGGTGCACTTAGAAATTTAGAAAAGCCAATTTTAAGGCACGCATGGACGGGTCAGGGTCGAACCCGGAACCTCTCGCATAAGAGCCTGAGTCCATCCACCACTGTACCATCGTCGCTCCTAAGCAGCTTCCAAGCAGGAATATAATAAGCTACTTATTAGTAGATAGCAATACTGCTAATAGTTAGTACTAATATTAACTATATTGTTTTGCTAGCAAACGAAACTTACTCTGAGTTTGTCTTACGTAAAGGTTTCAAAATCGTATTTAGCATGACATATCCTAAAATACTCAACTAGATACTTCAATCATAATGAAAACTACCACTATATCACCGCTTGTTATGGTCATTATATGGTAGCAATGTTCTCGCCATACGCAATACGCATTCAAATGGGATATCCAGGGATAGTCGTTCTGCCGCCTTGTTCTCAATCTACCTAAACATGACTATTATGAAGAACCTCTTTAGTCCACCGAATTTCAGTATTCTGGCATATAGTGACAAATCGTTTGTGTTCTGACGGACAGTATTTTTTCTTATTAACATGTTAAGGTACGTAGTCTAGACAATAACAATTACAATATACGTCTAAATTAGAATTATTAATCCTTGGCAAAATCTTGACCTAACAGCGGCCGACAGAATTTCATGATCAAGTTCCTTTCAGACGATTTTAGGAGAGGAAATAATTAACGGTAATAATACCCTGCCTCACGTACTATACTAATAATATGAATTATCTAATAGAAGATACTAATAGATAGATACTAATAATAAAAGTTATTAGTATTAATTTTCCTGTATTTAAGTACTCTTAAGTCTTAATTGATTTGTAATGATTTCATTGATGCATTCGATGAGATGTAATACACGCGAGCCGAATTTGAAAACAAATTAATTTATCATCACCAATTAATATTATTTTTGGCGTTTTGACTGTCATTGATTATGAATGTAGATGATAGCGATAAATTCTGTAATCATATCCTTATATGTCTCCCGTTCTAATCATGCAAGAGTTTTGGGCCATAGTTTATTTTGGCCTTTTCGCTGGCATAATGTAGAAGACGTGTGTCTTCTAGCACAGCTACATAATATATGCATGCTTATTTCTCGAGATTTTTTTTTATCGGTTGATTGCTTGGTCATACATTAAAATGACAAATCACAATGTTTGTGTTTTATATGTGTCATGAATAAGCAACTCTGTTAGTGTCAGACAACGTACCGGCTGAAAGACGTAAAATTATACCTTTACTTACGATATGTATGAACTGATGAAGTATAATGTCTACCACCGATGCTATTTTACTGACAACACTACTTCTTTGTCCCAATTCATACTCAAAGAACCAGCACCAAATATAGCACATATTATAAATTATCAAACTTCTTTGCCAGTAAAGAAAATAAACGAAAGAAGTACAGGTTGTTTTTGTTATGTTGATTTTATACTTCTTTATAGACTCAATGCGCACGCAGAGGGGTGAGGGGTGTTATATCAGGAAAAAATATAGACGAGCTACTGCCAGATGGCGTTGTTAATAAACTGAATCGCGCTATAGAGTTGCAAGGCATACTTTATGAATATACGCGATATATTTGGTCTACTAAATAATGCTTCATATATTCATACGTTCTAATATCTGAATGAAATTTTTGAAGGTACGCCAGGCTCCAAATGTCTGGAGTCTGGACGTACTATATATGAGGATGATACGATATTATGTCTGTGTCTTGGTTAATCACAATTTATGAATTATGTTCTTAGTGATGTTATGACATCACTATGAACATTTAACTCTGGTTTATTCAGAGACGCTGACTAGCTCCATCATTCGTACTCTCCGGCCACTGCTGCTACTCTTGAATCACTCCCATTAAATAACTCCGCTGTAAAGAAGAACAGAATTTGTATTGAAATTACTAATTACTAGCACAAAGATTTAACATAATATTAATTTCCCAGAATAGGATATCCATTAGTGAGTGTTTTGTGCTAAATCCAGGTAAACTTAATAGTTAATATATTATATCGGATTTTTTAAAATAAATATAAATATTCTCTTGCCTCGTGGTAAGTGCGTAAGAACTATTCTTACGGCTACTAGGAACGAAAATAAATTTAAGAAATTTTTATAATACCTAATTTTATGTATACACGTGCTAGACCCACCCAGTACACATCTATTATTACTTATCTGCACCGCCGATTTGAACCCGCAACCCCGGTGTTAAGTGGTAAATAACCTGACCGACCAGCCGTCAAATATTTCACGCATCTACATACTTTGTGACGTATGCAGATTGAAAGTTATCCCCAAAGCTCATAATGTGATAATAAGATACAAACTCATAGCCACTCATGCATGGCTAATGAGAAAATTAGAAGTTTAATTGGGAAATCCGTCGGAAATCTAAATCATAATGCAGATGAGACCTTGGGAAAGAACAATGAATATGATTCATAATAAACACGTAATTATTTTTTTAAAACAAACTACTTATTGGTGGTAAGGATTTGCGCACCTATATGTACGTACCAGCAAGTCAGGCAGAGTACTGCGTGACCTATACTGAAAACATAGATGCAAAAGAGCTGCTTCTCGGTAAGCTAATTAATTACGGGTGGATTTACAATTCTGTCATGTCATGTAAGCCTTTTCATTCTCTATTGCGGCCTTTGATATTAGTCAGTGACTTGTCACTGACGTAATATAAATTTAACCAACAAGCGACTTGTGTCTACGTTCAACCGGCCAATCATCCATCAGTCAACCAATCAGATCGCAGAATCGGTGCAGCGTCGCAGCACCAATTTGGCATAATAATTATTACCGTTTTATTATTCCATTTAAACAATCGATGTACGTAAATAATATCATCGCGCTTATTCCTTTTAGGTAATTTTTTGAAAGTATTTTTGGAAAAATTCTATTGGCGACTTAGCCAGGATATGATTAACAACCGTTTATGCTTGTCCACTTGATATGACACCTTTCACCTCTCGTGATACAACAGGTAAACTAATCAGAATGCACTAAACCGGTTTGATAGTGCTTTACAGTGGAATTCATAACCTTTTTGCGATGGAAATTAGCAGGATAAGGAAGACAGTGTAAAACCTTATCAGCCTACGCTTACAATAATTGCTATCCCTAGTTTTACCACTCAATAATAATATAAATGTAAAGTAAGTTAGTTTGTTTGTGTCCCTTAACATCTCTCTCCGGATCATTTGATGGTCTAAATATTATTATCAAAAGTCATAGCCGTAGGATGCAATATATTGAAAAAAATGATTCTGATGCATAGATGGAACCAGAGGAAACAGATGTGAATAAATAAATAATAGTCAATAAATAAATTTAATTAATAATATTTAATATATCCTGTGTGATTATAATAGGATTGGTTTCCATGGACATCATTGCACTGTGGGCGTCCCACAAGGTACCGTAACGGGACCTTTCCTTATAATCAGAATATTATATAATAATAATTATTTATTTAGCAGTCAACGCTAATGCTTCGGTGGCTGATCTTTTGTTATAATTACGTACTAGTATTAAAATCTGTATGTAATTATCTTAATAAGCCGTGTTAAGTCTGTAAATAACATAGTTTTGTTATGATGAGTCTGATGATAAATGCTTAACAATATAACAACTGTAACTGATTTCAAATTCACTTTATCTTTCATCTAAAATGCCCAGCTGAATAGTAATTGTAAGTAACATTTTTTTTATTTGATATATCGAAATCATTGTTTGTAAAGTAAATGAGTAATTATTAGTGCAAATAAAATTAAAAGAAACAACCAATTCGACTGTCGGTCAGTCACTATGAGGATCTGTGAACCTTGGAACATTTGACGCTTAAATTCAATGAGTGAACGTAAAACCGACCTCCGTTTACTTACACAATGATATAATATTTTAAAAATTACAAAAAAAAAAACAACCTACTGACTTTGACTTTTAAGAGTTTTGGGTAAATGACCTACCTTGGTGAATTTTTTATTGATTTTTTTTGATATTTATTCTATTGTGCTTCCAATGCCACTTTATAATATGTTTTTATCATATTATCTGTTTTAAAAGTCTAAAATATTGTAACATGCATATTTATAGAAATCGGTCGAACATAAATCGGCACCGCCACTTATGAGAATTTTATTAATAAAGATGACTTAGTTGATTTTAAAAAAATGTTTGTTTATTTGTTGTTTTTTTTTATACGATAATAACGGCACTATATTATTGGACAAATAATATAATAGTAACACCAAGAGAAATGGAAAGCTTTGGAGGAGGCCTTTACCTGAGAGAGGTTCCAGTACAGTAAAAATGTTACTGCCTATTACATAATATTGTTAATATATATTGTAATAAATTGGTAAAATTTGAATAGTTATTAAGATATTGTATTTAGTGTATAGATATTAATTTGTCTATTTTTTATCATTTTGTTAACTAAGTACTATAGGTAGGAAATAAGTTTTGCATGTTTATGTGCTACTGGAAATAAAAGGCTTTTTTATTTTTATTTATTTATTTTATTTAAGTAATATAATAAAGAAGTAAAGTAATAATAATCCAAACTAACAAGCTACGTTCACTTAAGTCACGGGATAACCTCGTGAGTTTTTATCTGCTTTTGGCTATGACATGTCTGTAGCATAGTACAGCACAGCATACTGCAGTATCTGCAGTATACTATACATGCCTATATAGTTCTATAGATAGAGATGTGAGAGATAGAGTAGTGTCATCGCATGCCATAGTGCGATATTGTACAGTAGCGTCATTATTGTATCACAATATACAGTATTGTTAATAATATGGTACTGTAAAAACAGTATACTTCTGTGACAATAAAAAATATAATAAAAATAAATTATTTAGGTATCTAAATGCTTTCTGTATACTATTTCTCCGTCGTTCTATTGCAGATTATTTTAAAAAAATGTTAGTCATTAATTGGTCATATTTTTTTTAATTTGACTTAATACGTCCGTTAAAGGATAGCTGTTTTTATGAATAGTGCAAGTAGGTCATTCGTTTCGGCTTATAAGTTAGTGAAATCCCTTACTTTACTTCTTGTTCCTTTCCATTTGTCCAGGAACGTGATCCATATTTTTATGTTTTCTATAAAGTTCTTTTTTTTAGGTTGCTTAAGAAAAACTAAAATTCTAAATTTACAGTAAAAGCTTAGCTATTATTTTTCAATTTTTTTACAATCGTAAAACTTTTTATTTTTAGACATGCTATTTTTGTAGGAAACATAATTTATAGACATTAAGACACTATTAATATGTACTAGAAAATTATTCAGCAACTGTTCATTAATGTGACTTAATTGTAGAAAGTGGCAAAAGACTTCGCGAAAAATAAACCTGCATTTTTGCAAAAAATATTATCATCATCATAAGCCTTTATTCGTCCACTGCTGCACACAATGAATAGGCGATAAGACAGGAATCTTCGTGCAGTGGCAGGTGCGTGTTTGATGCGAGTGGCAAGGGATCGGTCGTCTTGGCAAAAATATACTCCTTGAAAATCGTATTGTCGTAGATTCGATCTCTATCTGGTATTTGATGTCGAGTTGTGACTAAAGTCCCTAATAATCCCCATATAAGAACAAAATATACCGTTAGTGTTTTAACTCTAAGTTTGGGATATTTTAGTTTATAATAACTCAGATTTACAGTAATCCTTGCTGCTGTCCCTATCCTCCAGACTTCTTAGAGTATATATAAAATTCTATGCTCGTTCCAAAGCAGTTTTAACGTATCCCTCAGACTCTAACATATAAAAAGGATAATTTATTATCACACAAAAGAATGGGAACTGGCAGATGTGAGACAGATTGGTGGAGTTGGATAAGACCAACACTTTGTTCTCTTACAACGTCAACTTTAGAGATACGTCTAGCCACAACGCGTCTAGTCGTACCTGCAAAAATTTATTTAACATCAGGTGGCCCGAAGGCTTGTTACTATCATCAAATATACCGCGACTCTTATAGAAGCTGCCCTGCAACTCTATAGCGCGATTCAAGATTTGTACGCCGCCATCTGGCAGTGACTCGAAGTAACAACAACCCCTATAACATCCCTCACCCCTCTGCGCGCGCATCAACGGCTCACAATACACGTAAGTAGTACATACTCATAATCTATTAAAACTCGTGTCTTTCAATAATTAGTATGTGTAGGTCGGTATCCTAATAATATAATGTATGTGTCAACTCAGCAGAGCCGGACTTCACCACAGGTTTCCTAGAAATCGCATCCGGCAAGTACCAAACATGAATTAAATTAAATTGCTGGTTTAAAGACATGTAAACACAAGGCGGATAGAACTCTCGAAGGGTAGACATTGAGGGATCGTTTAGAGATTACCCATATTTAATAGATTAGCAAAGCCTAAGGTGTAGAGGGTCCCGTAAATAATATGTCAGTGGTCACTTATAACCAGGCGATAGAACAGTTCTGATGGTAGAATCAGTTTGCTTTTTATAAAAAACCCTTACAGATATGATAAAGAGGTAATGTAATAAATATGGCATATCTAAGGAGAAGCAAAGCTGCAGGCAACAGCTAGTGATAAATGTCTATTTTGACCCTCAA
This sequence comes from Lycaena phlaeas, assembly GCA_905333005.2. Lineage (NCBI taxonomy): Eukaryota > Metazoa > Arthropoda > Insecta > Lepidoptera > Lycaenidae > Lycaena > Lycaena phlaeas. The sequence goes on along the minus strand of HG995168.1, from coordinate 17,924,057 downwards.
CCTCGTTTATAAAATTATTAATTGCCGTAATGTTCCTTCCAGTTCTAGGGATCAGAAGTCTTGGCGTTCAGGGAGTCCTATGTTCAGCAGTGGACTGTAAGTTCTTATAAGTTTTTCTAAGTCGAAATTATGTTGACATTTTATGCTTTTGCTTTCCTCTTATCTTATATTATTTTATTTATTCATATAGAATATATTGATAAAGTATCTGAATGTATTATATGCTACCTGAAGTAATATACAGCATTCATCGTGCAAAACATAAACATAATATTATATTATAAGAAAAAAAAATATTTAAACACTCAAAAACTGCTTGAGTAGAAAACGATTTGGAATTCTTAAACTTATGAACCGTAATGAATTAAACATTTTTTTATGAACATGAAACAATTGACTGACATAGATAGTAACAATAGATCAGCCGTCTTGGCGTTTTTTGAATTTGTTAATTGAAGTTGAGATGATTCATTATAATGATAATAATTATCCAATCTGCATAATTTAAAGAGGAAAGATTTGATTTTTTGTTACTTTTTTACAAATTAACACGAAAACTACTCGATCTTTTTAAAAATCACTTTTATTCCTATAATAACACTATAAATGATAACTAAAAAAAATATAATAAACCAGCTGTTGCCCGCAGCTTTGCCTGTGTTAACTAAGATTTACAACGGGATCTTAGTACGCAAAATAACATTTTTTACACCTTGTGTCCGAAAAACCGAAATATCTTACGGAACCCTATTTTTTATCAGAATAAAATTTAGCCTATATTACTCGTGGATAATATAGCTTTCGAATGGTGAAAGAATTTTTGAAATCGGTCCAGTACTTTTTGAGCCTATTCATTACAACCAAACAAACAAACAAAGTTTTCCTCTTTATAATATTAGTGTAGAAGTGTAGATGTAGATAAATCTTAGCCAACGTGAGCAAAGCTGCGGACAACAGCACAACTTTAAATATGATTATTTTCTAATGTCTTTGGTCCCCTTTTTCTTTCAATATCTGAGGAATAATTCCCTACTCCGAAGTATTACACTAATAAATTGGTTTTCCTAACAATTGCTTATTGTGATTCTTTGGGAAGACCTTCGTTACGTGAAAATGAATAAAAGTTACACGAAAACATTGTCATGTTTAATTTGCGGTAATTCTACTTAATGTTATAGAAGTTTATTTGTGTGTCATGAAATTATATTGTCTGAAATATAATACGCGGGACGACCATTTCAACTTGTTTCTTATATCGCAATGGTCCCGTGATAAATAAAAGATGATCAAAACTGATGCAATAATATTAGGCCAGCTATATTATATGTGTGGAGTGGCAAGGGACAGGTGCTCATGGCGTTCTTCGAGGAAGACACATGTTCAGCAGTGGATGGATAAAGACTGATGATGATGATGAAGTTCTATGGCACTAAGATAAAGCCTTGACGAAAACAACAATTTTGAGATGAAACTGACAAGGGAAGAATAAACATTTTAATTAGCAGTCATGATTCGAATAAAAAAAAATAGCCCTCAAATAATAGTGGTATAAAGAATGAGGCTACTTGGATTAAAGGGTCCTGGAACAGAGTGCCTAATGGGAAAGACAGTGTTGCTTTTTTTGTCGCAATGGAAATGCTTTGCGCATTCACCCGGTGAAAGACAGTCTTGCCTAAGTTAATAACGCGTACGTCGCTATCATCATTATCATCATCACCATCATTGTCATCATCAGCATTAGCCTTTTATTTATTTTATTATAAGAGAGTTATTATAATTATCAAGCTAAACTCATAGTAATCTAGCTCCATCAAGGACTGTATTCACTAGTTACTGACTTATATAAAGGAGAAGTGATCATGATGTTTATATATAATAATCATCATCAGCAGCAGCAGCAGCAGCATTTATATCATCACCATCAACCTCTATCCGTCCTCTGCCCTCAATAAAAGTCAAGGACCGATCCCTTGCCACTCACATCTAACACTAGGTATTACAATATGTAAATTTATAGTTATTGTTAAATGTTTAATTTTTGACGTGACAACGTCTTATAAATTGGTTTGCCGGGTGACACTTCAAGAAACTGCGTTACGCTCCGCTCACGTTATGCGCTCACAATGAGAGCGAGTGAGAGGCACGCGTCCCTTCCATTCGGGCATGGTTAGCCCGCCTAAGAGCGAGAGAGACAGACATAAAAACTACACACTATAACACTCGAGTACTATTATTTCATCCTTCTTCCTACTATACGAATGAATATTCACATTAAAATTATTTTACCACTCAAAGTCGTTGTCACGTAAAACTTTCGCCCGTATACCGACTTTACAGGCAACCAATTTTTTTGTGTTAAATTTTTCGTTTTCTTAGTATCTATGTAATATCTTTATTCATTACTTTTCCTTTAATTAAAATAATAAAAGTATTCAAGAACACAGTCGCAATAACCTTGTCGTGTACAATTTTAATTTCCAGTCTAGTAGAAAGTTATTACCAGGAAAATGTAACAAAGACTTATATAATCCCACTAGATATTGCCCGCATCTTTACTCGTGTTTGATGGAAAATATAATGCTCATTACTCAAAATTAGTTTTTGCAAGTAACTTTTTAGTTTATATTAATTTAATTAAGCTGATGCCTAGTAAGGTTGCCATTTGGTTGCCAACCTTTGGGTGCGGGACCTTAAATATGAATAATATAAAATGGATCTAAGTTTTTATCATATCTTCTTTGTTTTAAGATATTACTTTGCGTAATTTTAAAAATATACTCAACGTTCAAAGCTATGGTTGCCAGCTAGTATTTATTATATAGATTTAATTGCTTATGGTACAAGTTCGTAGCAGTTCGAAGCAGGCAGCAGCAGACATCCCCAGGGTTCAAGCCTTGTCGTGGCGGTGGGGCTCAGTAGCCTAGGGTGAGCCCAACACCTTGGGCGAAGCTAATTGAGCCAAGGGGGCTCTTTGTACCCCTCTTATAAGAAGAGGGGCAAAAGAGCAGAGGGCAAGGGGCGAGGATGGGAACCTCGCCTCATTGTACTGTCCCGACGATGGGAGGGGTTATTCTGTGGTGCGGGGCAACCCGTCCATGGAGGTGGCGTTGGCCCCCTGAGGGGACTGACTGGCCGTCGAGGTGCCCTATGCTAGTAGATCCGGGGGGCCTCACCAAAGGCGGCATTGATGGCACTCGCTGGGTTTTAGTGGGTAGAGCTGCGTCCATTTACCAGCTTTCGGGCGCAGCGAGTCCCACATACCCGCCTGGGGAGACCCACTCCCCTGCGGGATGAGTTAGTGCATTTCCCGGCGTTTAAGAAAAAAAAGGCAGCAGCAGACATTATGTCGCAGTGACGCGACGTCTAGCGGCAGAAGACCCTGTAGTCCGAACGCAGATTAGTAGATATCTGCAGTTGTCATCTGCAGTCGGGTCCGAAATCATAACTACTGCGACAGAACGATATGTCGTTGAGACCTGAAGCGATGAGACGTCGTCTGCTGCTTTTGCGTGTAGTTGGCTATCAACTTATACCTTTAGACTCAACTAGGTTATCAGGTCATAATTATCAACTATGTTAGTTAACCTATACTGTAGGGCTATTCTGTGAAAAAAACTATTTCGATATCGAGCTGCACCTGAGCAATAGAGCTCACTTTACGCTTACTACGAAAGCAAACTTTATTGATATAGATAGTCGAGTTTTAAAGAATACAAATTCCTCAAATTCTTCATATCACCGCGGATTCCGCTTTCAAGATTCGAACGACCTTACAGAATAGCTCTACATTAGCAGATTTGTTAGAAATAAGGTGGTCACTTCATGCACTGGGGCAGGTGTAAAGACTCAATGCTTATTAAATGTTACATAGAAATACGCACGTACAGAAACTCAATCTAAATATATCAATAGCATTTTAGATGTCATAGGCCTTGTCGTAATTATTTTGATCGACTTAATCTTCGCTCAAGCCATTGTTTATTTTATTTGGCCTTCTTGGTAATTAATTATTATGAGATATATATATTTGGAGATTATTGTGAAAAGAGATGCGCCATGATACTCCCACTAGGGTTGCCAGATCGCCAAACCTAAAAGCCGGACAGACCAACCAGCTTGGTCACATTTGGGTAGAAAAACCGGACACCCAATTATTGAGGATTTTGTCTCAGTATTTATAAGTACGACAAAGAAATTGTATGTAAAATCAAGCCTTTTTTAGGACTATCTTACCTTTTTATTAAATTCTAATGAACTAATAGATAAAATCGAATGCCAAGACAGTCTTAGCCTATAGTCCAGTGTCGATAATTTTTGAAACAAAATAAAATCACAGTAGGATGAAACTCATTAGAAAATGACGGGAATGTGATAAAAATGAAAGGAAAAATAAATTACGGGCGATCCGAGTTCGGGAAAAGGGAGGGGGTGGATTTTAAGGGGGGGAAATGGTTTATCTCGATTTCCGGCAAAACTACAAGTCTTATGGAAAAGAGATACATGGCAAAGTTGTAGGTAATAAAAAGATCTACAACTATTGTTTAAACAATTTTTTTACATAACCTCAAAATTGATGTGTAAAATTCAAATAACCAAGTTTTTGGTTTTTTATTTTTATCATTTTCAAAATAAAATATTTTTTATAGGAAATTTGGTAAAAACTTACCTTATTATGTTTTAAATACACTGTAATTTATTAGATTTAAAAGATTTACTTTTTCACCTTATTTCAACCTATTATCTGAAAAGGAAGACTGTTTTTCAATCGAAAATTCTCCTAACAAAATATTAGCTTTTTTAAAAAAATCCGTGGCCTTTTGGTTCGTTAAAATCTCTTCTTTCTGATGGTGTAAAAAAATATATACATTATTATAGTAAATCTCGAATACTGGCTAACGATTTTTACAGCTGCTACGAAATAACAGGTACGTAAAAGTTTTAGATGCCTTATATAATATTTGTAGATGCCTATTTATTGCTCATTTAAGATAATTTATATACTTGAGTGACCTACGGTAAATTTTAGCTAATTCTAGAGAAGTGGGGATGGAGCTAGGAGGGTTTGGGCATAACTACATACCTGTTATTTCGTAGTAGCTGTAATAATCGTTAGCTAGTATTCGAGATCTACTATGATAATGTATATATTTTTTTACACCATCAGAAAGTAGAGATTTTAACGAACCAAAAAGCCACCGATATTTTAAAAAAAAGCTAATATTTTGACAGGAGAATTTTCGATTGAAAAACAGTCTTCCTTTTCAGATATTAGGTTGAAATAAGGTGAAAAAATAAATCTTTTAAATCTAATAAATTACAGTGTATTTAGAACATAATAAGGTAAGTTTTTACCAAATTTCCTATAAAAAATATTTTATTTTGAAAATGATAAAAATAAAAAACCAAAAACTTGGTTATTTGAATTTTACACATTAATTTTGAGGTTATGTAAAAAAATTGTTAAAACAAAAGTTGTAGATCTTTTTATTTCCTACAACTTTGCCATGTATCTCGTTTCCATGGGACTTGTAGTTTTGTCGGAAATCGAGATAAACCATTTTCCCCCCTTAAAACCCACCCCATCCCTCTTCCCGAACTCGGATCGCCCGTAATTTATTTTTCCTTTCATTTTTATCATATTCCCCTCCTTTTCTAATGAGTTTCATCCTACTGTGATTTTCTTTCTTTTTTTACCTTTTTTGAAGGCACCGGTCTACTAGGACTAATTTGTATTTTGTCATCGGTCGTTAGCAAAATGTACAGTCAACGTTCAAAAGTCCAGTAGCATCGTAACGACCGTATTCACTTGCCGGTATAGTGCGTATTCTGAATGTGTGCGCCATGTTACTATGCACACACTTAAATGTCGTACAATATCAATACCAGAAAGTATAAGCGTGTAGTGGATGCAAGACAAAGATAACGTTATATCGTTTGTCCTCTTCATTCATTATTGCACTGTGTCAATAATAATGCAAAAATTTCACAAGCTACGTAAGATAGCTCGTAGCTCCATCGGTAAATAGTTGGCCTCGCATCGACGCTAGTTGAAATGGTCACCGTTCAAATCTCAGTTTTGCAAAGTCTTTATCTTAACATTCTTATAAACTCATTTATTTTTAATGAAATGACTTTTTTAAAGTTTTATTTACTTAAGATTAATATTAATTATATATATATTAAGTAGTATATAGTAATATATATATTACTATATACTACTATATATTATATAATATAATATATTAAGTAGGTAATATAATAAAACAACACTTTCAAAATATTAAATATATGTTATATTTATTTTAATGACCTAACAATTAAACAATTGAATTGATTGACGTTAAAATCTTTGATCCATAGATCTATCAAAATAAAAATATTATAGATATCTATTGTGTTACCAATATTTCATATTATTATTGAGGTTAAAGTTTAATTATTCATTTTCTCGAGGAAAAGAGGATTAAAACTTAACCTCAACCTTTAAATATTAAACCTCCTAATCATTGGCCAGCACGTCCCTAGGCAGAAACTAGAATGCCCGATTGAAACTAACGAAATATAAATATTATAACAATTAATACTTAGTGTGACACAGAAACATATATTTAATGTAATAATATTGATTAATATTTTGTGTGTATAAATTCAAGATCACCCGGCCCTTGCGCACTAATCCATTCCCACATGTTCACACTTATTCTGCCAGATTCGGTGTTTGACACTACGTCATTTTCACTTTACTATTACCTTTACGCCATAAATGTAATCTTCCTGCCATTCGTCTTTATGCCTTTGAGTCAAAAACGGTTTTTTCACCGGCTTTCGGTGATGTAGTCCCTCGTCATGAAGTGCACGACGAACGGTTACCAATGAGGTGTTTAATTCATCGGCAAAACGTCTTGTCGGTATGAAACCATACGTTTTATACTCCGCTGCCATGTAACGCCGCTGAGTCTGGTAAATAAGAAGTGGCCTTCCACTTCGTTTACGACTCTGCAAGCCACCTTCTTCCTCAAATTCTTCACCCGTCGTCTTAACAGTATTTCTCTAAAAAAAATAACAAATTGTAAAAGACAATTTTAACCATTGAAAAAATATGCATCACAATAATATAATTAATTTCTACTTACAGAGAAGCCAGTTTCGTTATAAATTTGAGAAATATTCAGGCCATTCGAATATAGGGCCACAATATTAGCTCTTGATTCGCTATTAATATTTGCTTGCATATTGGACACCTAGTTATTATTTTAAATTGAAACAGCACACAATCACTCGTAGCTGAATTCACCAACCAACAACATTTTAATATTTTGTTTTTTCCAAGCCAGTAATCATTTTATTTTAAATCTACCCTCACATTCTTTGCTCTGTTTAGAATGTTATGTTTCTAACTAAGTTTTAGTTAGAAACATTCGTAATAATTTATAAATATTTCAAAATTTAAAACATTACAATTTAAAAATGAAGAATCGACGCAGACCCAATGTGGGATGGATTTGATCCTGCAATTTAACAGGTGATCGTAGAATAAAATATATGCACTTGCTTAACCACTGGGCCACGGCATTGCTTACACGTTGAGACGAAATTAACGATATGAATTTATACAGACAAACAAAGTGTATGTGTGTGTGAATTGTCTTTATAGAAAAAGGTCACAAGTAACGTTAAGTGTTGACGCTATAGCTGCGTTCGATTGCTACTGGACTTTTGAACCTTACTGTACAAAGTCTAGCTTTTCCTACCGGACACAGTTTATTTTGGCCGGACGCGCAACCGAAAGCCTAACTATCTTCGGCTTTATCCGGACGCCTGGCAACCCTACTTCTCCCACGTAATATTACTGCATCCATTTTCTTATTTCTTTAAATATAAAGCACTTTATTCTTCTCTATGTTCTTTCCATAACAATAAGCATTAGCTGAGCAGGAAGGATTACTCACTGATGCCACTTTGCCTACGTCAAGTTAAAAAATATATAAAGTAGCAGCGTTAGTTACAACAGGTTTAAGGAAATACCATAACAGTATGTATGTTACTGCGCCGACGCGAGCATAGCAACACCATAGGACGTAGATTATCTTAGGAATGCTAAAGACTAGGTGAAGCATATTTGTGCAATGATTAATTATCATTCTGTTGTCAGATGACCTTGAAAAGCTTTATAATGCAATTATATTACGTATATTCTAAGAGATATTGTACTCCTTTATAAACTCGATGCGCGCGTAGAGGGGTGAGGGATGTTTGTTATATGGGGTAACTGTTTTAGGCGAGTCACCGCCAGATGGCGGTGTACAGATCCTGAATCGCGCTATAGAGCTGGGCAGCTATAAGTGTCGCGACAAAATGTGTTGAGGTAGCAAAATGCCATTAAGAAAGCGTTAGCGAAGTTCGATAATGATAAAATGTATGATTGACATAAGGCCGCGCTTAATCACGTGGTACCATACCATCATATACATTTTATAATTTTCGAACTTTGCTAATAGTATATATTTCACCCGCTTTGTGGTTTACATGTCTCTATACCAGTAATTTAATTCAAGTGTATCATTCATGTTCGGGACTTGCCGGATGCGATTTCTAGGAAAACCGTGATAAGGTCCGGCTCTGCTGAGTTGACACATACATAATATTATGATACTTATTACTTACTACCTACACATATTGATAATTAAAAGACATGAGTTTTATTACAGTAGTATAAGATTTAAATTACCGTGATATGCTATGGCCTAGTGGGTACAGGTTCGGTCTCGTAAAGGTCTGTATTCAATCCTATACCAGAGCATTTAATTGAATGTTTTTTACTAGTCAAAAGACCATGTGGCGGCTGCTGAAGCCACCACGGTGGATGTGGGTCCTAGTATTGCTGGCACCTCCCGCTGGGTCTTCACCTCTATGATATCACCCGCTGGGGGTAGTCCGCCTGGGGCTCACTTTATCCGACGGTGGTTTGGCAGAGATCCACAGGAACAAATCCGACGCCATGAAGCCGTGGAAGTCACACTCCACGACTGGCGGAGGCAACCCCCCACTTACTATATCACAGGGTGAAGCCAACCGGCTCACCCCACAACCGACTAAGCATTAGGGCCATTAGCATAGCTCTATTCGAAAAAAAAAGTTTTTTTTTAATTTCCCTTTACACATAAAAGAGGAACATCTTATTTCAGTTTTTGAATGATATTATTTATAGTATTAAATGTGTGAAGTTCACCATCATTGGACCACCGCATAGGCGAGCCCGATACCCTCCTCGCCTGTTTTCGAGGAACGCTTGCTAGGTAAAATACGGCACAACAGATTACATAGATAAGTAAAAGAGTGTTATAGTATACGCGCACATACAAGGCAAGCATGTTATGTGGGCATCACGACGGCGTCACGGCATTCATTTTACTGCCAAAGCCCTAATAATACACTTCATGTTAAATACAAACTTAACTCATAACGAATGTTCTAGTAAATATAATTACGACCTTGACACTGAGACGAAAATTAATTTAAAAGTAACAATCTATTAATATTAGGAGACAAAAAGAGCGCAAAAACCATGTTCTCATTACCACACCCAAGGTCAAGAGGAAGTTAAGTGGGACCAATTTCTTCCACGCCACTCGTGAGAATTACCTATTTGTGTATTAAAAAATATATTATGTACGTATCGCAAAATTAACAAACATTAGAAGAAAAACGAGTGAAGTAATTTTCACCTACGCACCTTATAGACTATATGGTGTCTACCTTCATTATTATCATCATCATCATCATCATCATCATCCTCAGCCTTTATCCGTCCACTGCTGAGCATAGGCCTCGCTCAATGAACGCCAAGACGACCAATCCCTTGCTACCTTACGATAAGTAAAAAAAAAGTAGCAACCCATATGTCCCACTGCTGGTCTCCTCCTCGTTATCAGGTGAGGAGGGTATCGGGCCATAGTTCGACGAGGCCCTGGCTCAATGCAGGTTGGTGATCTTTACACACATTCAAAGACTTAATCTCATCATGCATGGAGGTTTCCTCACGATGTTTTCCTTCACCGATGAGCTAACGATGGTCAGGGTGTCAGGGTCACCTTATGATAAGTGCTCCCATAAAATCACAGGGCATTTTCACTGATATTCAGTAAGTTACATTAACATTTATAAATAAATAAATCGATCAATTATTGTAAGTGTAAGCCTTCAGGATATGAGTGATACCGTTTTAAGAACATTATTAGCATTCAATAAATTAATTAACATATGTCTCAATGACACCAAGATTATCTGCCACTAATACGGGAATCGGGAGAATAAGCCTTCAATTACGGGATGGTATTGGTGATAAATGATATAATGATCTGTGGTAGTGAGTTCTAATCCCGCCAGGGAACAAAAAGCTTCTATATACCTGGGTCATGGATGTATATTAAATTATAGTATTATTTAATAAAAATCTTGAATGTATGTACAATTTAAAGGTATCAAATATATTTCCCTTGTCTGGTACCTACCCATAACACAAGTTCTTCGGAAACTTATCACGGGACTATATTGACGTGGTGTAAAAGCGTCTATTCATATTATTTATAACAATTATGCGGACGGTGGTGATGATGATACATAATAAGGTGATTCACTCAAAAATGCACGCGTTGTTTATTCACATAATCAACTAAAAATATTTAATATGCATAAAAAAGGACATTTTTATTTTTTACTATCCTATGCTGCCTTACTGCTGGGCAAAGGCCTTCCTTAAGCTCTTCCACATATCGCGGTCCTTGTTTTCCTTTAACGCCGGGAAATGTGGTCCCGCGCATCCCGCGGGGGAGTGGGTCTCCCCAGGCGAGTATGTGGGACTCGCTGCGCCCGAAAGATGGTAAGTGGACGCTGCTCTACCACTAAAACCCAAAGAGTGCCACCAATGCCGCTTTTAGTCAGTCCTTTAGGGGGACGACGCGACCTCCACAGATGCCCCGCACCATAGAACAACAACCTCCAACGTCGGACATGAGGTGAGGTTCCCGTCCCATCCCTTGCTCTTTTGCCCCCTCTTCTTATAAGAGGGGTACAAAGAGCCCCCTCCGCTCAATTTGTTTCGCCCAAGGTGATGGGGTCACCCTGGGCTACTGAATCATGGTGGGGAACATATATCGCGGTCCTGCGCCACCGCAGGATGTCAAATACAACAATATTACATTCCGGAAAATGTTTGAGGAAATGCCTGTATTGATAGTAGAACCACAGTGTAGAACTCAGATGTAAGCAATTCTAATAATGTACATATTTTCGAATTAAAGCGTATGTTTGTGAGTTACACATTCCTAAACTCTTAAACCATTGTAGCGTTCCTTTTACAATTTTCGACGGACATACTCTGGTGATGTGCAATGAATTCTGGGCGCTATATTATTACACAAAGGTAATTAAGGTATTTAAGGTATTATAACGTAAATAAAAATAAACGTAAACGTGTAATATTATAACGCAAATTGTTACAAATTTTGCACTTCTCACACACATTTATATAATATGCTCATGTTGAGTTAATTTTGTTACACACAATGCTAAGAAAGTTTAGTTATTGCTAAAATTATAGTATTGTATTAATACTATATACTGTCCTAATAAAAATAACCATGTGAGATTAAAATCTTAAGTTTTGTTACTGTCCCATTTTTAGTTTGGGAAATAGAATAAATTAGGTTTATGTGAACACAATCAGTTAATTTTATGACCCGACAAACGTTGTCTGCTTGAATAATTATTTTAGGATAGAGAACCCTAATTACCTAGGTATAAAATATCAATACGATTCTCATATCAACCAAATATACAAACGGATCTGTCGGATCTAACACTTTTTTAATAATATCAATTTGAATTCGCGGTTTCAACATTTTCCTGCGCAAAACAGGCAGCGTCCCGCGGTTTTGCGTACGTTCCCGAATAGTGCCGGGATAAATTATAGCCTATGTGTTAATCTGATAATAGTAATAATAATATCTATGGACGTTTTTACACCACGTCAACTCCGCGGTAAGTTTCCGAAGAACTTGTGTTACGGGTACCAGACAACGAAAATACATATTATATTTAATATTTTTTAAAATATTAAGGGTCTGTTTCACAATGTACCAGTAAAGTACCCTATAGCTATATGACACATAAATTAATTGACAGATGAATCTTCTAGTTAGTCTTGATTGGGTTTCACCATCATCTTCCCTATAAATTTATTTGGCAGATCCCTATTTGGCACTTACCGGTTAGTAGGCTTGGCAACCTCGCATTTCATAGTTCCATTTTACGATAAATATGTTTTAGAAAAACATTCCATGTTGTAAATATACATGAAAATATGTTTTTATAATTTAATTGTATGTATCATACCATCTTTATACCTTTTATTTACATATACCTTGTATATAATGTTATCCCTTAATTATTAAACGATCAAAACACAATTTAAATTATTTTGTATATTACTGTTACCGGAACGTCAAACTGTCAAATGTCGTGAAGCTGTCAACCGCGTATATATCTGTCAACTAATTTATCTGACAGATGAATTTGCTAATGGCCAGTTGATCCGACCTATAGTATACAGGGAACTTTATTAGCCAAATATTGCTATTTGTCAATTGTGAAACAAAAAAGTTGTAGTTATGTGGTAAATATGTTGCAAATAGCTTAAATGGAACTTTATTAGGACATTGTGAAACAGACCCTAATACACATATTTAAGATTTTTTTATATAATACACATCCATGACCCAGGAACACAGAAAACCTTTTGTTTCCTGGCGAGATTCGAACTGAACACTGAACGGAATTTGAAAATTCTTTCACCTATGAAAAGCTATGATATCAGCGAGTAATAAAGGCTATATTTTATTCCCATAATCCCACAGGAACGAGAACTACGCGAGTGAAACCGTGAGGCACTGATCTAGCGTCTAATAAAAATGTCAGACTAACATAGCTTCTCTTTTTGTGTTTCTATGTTTATGTGCTATTAAATATGAAGTAAGCCTAAGATTTCTTTTACACCATGATCAGCTTCTCTATCAACTTCTGAGTTGAACAAATCAACTTAAGTAATATGTTTTAAAGTAATCCTTCTTTGTTTTAAAGTAAATCTTTAAACGGCATTATTATTTCAAATCAATTATACGTTTCTTACGAGCTAAATCACAAATATTTTAGTGGTTTTATGTATTTCTGTATTTATTTTTATTTATCTACTTAAGTATTTTTTATTTATTCAGTTTTATTTATTAATTTTCATTCATCATCACCTCTCGTCCGAGAGTGTAACGGCGCAATAAAATATCAAATGTATGCAACGAATTTGCATAATATACACTTATCTTTACACTATAATATAATATAACCATTTATTTATGATGGTTGAATCAAGTTACACAATTTCCAAATAGATGTCATGACTTCCACGCGGTCGATCCAAGAAGTACATGAATGGTCATGTTGATAATGGATCCAAATCAATGGACAAAATGGGTTGATTAAAACTCTAAATGGAACTACTTTTAAGTTTTATTTCTTAATGTTCATTTAAATATGTCATGCCTTCCTGGTTCAATGAATTCTGTTACCAATGACAGACAGACATATTGAGATATTCGAATCCGCATTGGACGTTAGGATTCAGTAACATTTTTATTATAGTATCTTACTATGTTGTTTTAAATTATATTAAAAAAATATAATAACATCATCCCTCTGTTGGGTCACCTCGAAATCAGGCGAGGAGTTTGTTGGGCCATAGTTCACTGATGCGCTGGCCCAATGCGGGTCGGTGAACTTCACACACCTTCAAAGACTTTCAATTTCATAATCATGAGACATATAGGTTTCCTTATGATGTTTTCCTTCCTTATCTTGACTGACTGACCGACTTCAAAATTATTATTATTGACAATCATAGTCATGGCGTTCATCAAAGGAGGTACAGCAGTGGACGAATTAAATGATGATGATGATAATTACGATGACCTCGAAATACTATAAGCGCTTCCAAAAAATCCCATAGTCTTTGATTCGTTTTTTAACGTCGATAAGTAACAAAATGAGTACGTCATCGAAGTAAATTTAGTTAAACAAAAAACATTATTGAGAATAACTTATAAAAGTCAGGCTTTGATTGATATGGGATCAAATTGAAAATGCAGGTTTCAAACTAAACAGGATTTATTGAAATCCTAAAGAAACAACGGAGTAATCGTGTCACAGACATACAAATAAACATATAAAATAATTGAGAAACTCCTCTTTTTTAATTTCAATTAAAAAGTATAAGCAGTAGGTCGAAATAAATAGATAAGTTGATTTGCTATCGCTTATGGAATTAGGAATTGAGTTTCTATATAGACAAGAGACCCAAAAACTTATTCGATTCAAAAAATATGTAACGGTGTGTAAGAATTCTTAAGAAAAATAATATTATATTCGTAACTTTGTAATTTTTTACCTAAAAACTGGTTGTAACTTAAATTAACTATAAATATTTTCTGAAGCTTAACCTGTCGGAGCGACGATGGTCCAGTGGTGGGTGGACTCGGCCTCTTATGCGAGAGTTCCGGGTTCGATCCTGACTCATCCGTGTGTGCCTTGAAATGGGTTTTTCTAAATTTATAATCGCACCACAAACACGAGACCATCGCTCGCTCACCGGTGAAGGAAAACATGGTGAGGAAACCCGCATGCCTGATGAGATTGAAAGTCTTTGAAGGTATGAGAAGTTCACCAACCTGCATTGGGTCAGCGCATCAGTAAACAATGGCCCATAACCCTCCTCGCCTGATTTCGTGTAGACCCGTGCCCAGCAGTGGGACATATAAAGGTATAGACTTTAACCTGTCTTAATGTAGATTCACAATCGTATTGGGGTATTATTTTGATAGCCTCACAACCTTCAGTGCCCTTGACGAAATACATCAAAATCTGATCGGAGATTAGTGTGTGAATATTACTTTCAGTTTTATTCAAAACTAGTAATTGCTCCGCTTGGTTTCACTTTTCAAAACATATTCATATCATGCTATCACGTATCCTTCCTCAATAATTGGATTGGATTACAAAAAGATACTTCTGATCGGACTAGTAGTTAGTAGTTCCGGAGATTCATCATCATCATCATCATCATCATCATCAACATCACCATCGCCATCAACAACAACATCAATATCATCATTATTACTATCATCATCATCATCGTCAGCCTCTATCCGTCCATTGCTGAACAATCGCAAGCCTCTTTTGGTGAACAGCAGAATAGCACGTCTAATCAAATATTGATTTAAGACATATTCATCATAATTAAACGTTATATGTCCCACTCTGTCTCCGGGTCTCCTTGTTGTAATCGTGAGAAGACCTTAGACCACCTATGTGCTGGGTAAGTGCGGGGTGGTGAACTTCACACTAATTCAAAGATTCATCGGGCATACATATTTCCTCACGATATCTCCCTTTAAGAGTGTGCAGCATAGTCACTCAATTATAAGAAGAGATAAAATATTATTGTTATTATTAGACAACGGAATTCTAAGACATTCAATAAACTAAACGCATAAATTTAATCAAAGTATTAATAAAAGTCGTTAAGTGTAGATTGTTTTTTTTTTTGCTGTCGTTACTAAGGTAAAGTTTGTTCTAGAACAAAGTATTGTTGAAGGTAGTCAATTGTTATTAGACCAGTTTTAATGAAACTATTTGAAGAAATCGGGTTTAGGAGTGAGAGATCTGGGTTCAAAACTTACTGGTGCTCTCCTGCAAAGTTTTTCCTCTCTTATTTATCCTTTTTTCTATCAGGATTCCTACCCGTGACCTCTCTGGCAAGGTATGAATGTCAATAACTGTATCAATGGCATCTAGTATTAAGGCCAAGCGCCTTAGTAGCACCATTGATAACTACTTCTATTTCATAAATATTTTCAATAACTTATAAATTAATCATTTTTGCATAATGTTACATGGAATTGTTCTTATTACATTCGACCCTCAAAGCTTCCCACTATCAATTTACATCATCAGCTTGTAGTGCTGGATGCAGCTATCTATTATTGAGGAGTGGGGCTCCCCAGGTGGGGTATGTGGGACGCGCTTCGTCCGAAGATGGTAAGGCGGACGCAGCCTCTACCCACTAAAATCTGGCGGTATTCCGTCTCTCCGTCGTACTGAGCCGCAGGATAGCGTTGGCGTACTCCACGACTCTGCTGACGAATGCTGATATGTGCAAAACCCCTGCGGGGCTTAAGGTGGCCCCCGTCATCCTGCAGAGGCCCTGAAGGGGCTTACAAACCTTTCAAATCTGTGATGCCGCAATGCTCAGGAGTACGTTGAGCATTTCGGTCGGCTGGTGAATTCATAGACATAGACAGGCATAATAATCACGGAAATTTACCATCTTATGTCTTCGGTCAACTCGTGATATGGGCGTCGTTGACCACAAGCCTCGTCCATCAATTTGCCAGTCACAAATGTAGCAAACTGATCCTTCACGGGATGCCCAGT
Organism: Lycaena phlaeas; assembly: GCA_905333005.2. Classification (NCBI taxonomy): domain Eukaryota; kingdom Metazoa; phylum Arthropoda; class Insecta; order Lepidoptera; family Lycaenidae; genus Lycaena; species Lycaena phlaeas. The sequence continues at coordinate 17,907,518 of HG995168.1, read as the reverse complement.
AGATGACCAAACGAAACATAATATATATGCTGAAATTAGAGATAGTTTTAAAGAAAAAAATAACGAAAATTGGCATAATCGCCAGCGACACGCCGTCTGTTATCACAACTTTTGACTCGATTTCACTATCAAAGCGCGCCAGTAGAACTTTCACACAAAAACCAATTATAGTTTAAGCACCGTTCACACGAGCGCTTTATAAGTGTCGCGTTAAAATTCGACATTGGCTCGTGTTGCGACCTCCGTACTTCAAATTCGATTTAACGTCAAACACAACGTCGAATATCCAAGAGCAGTGCTATTCCGTAAGAGTCATTTTCTAGGTTGTGCGTTGCGACGAGCTCGTCGCGCCCACAGCGCTGACGTTGCTAGGGTGTTTGATACGGTTTGACAACCTTAGTGAATACCAAGTTCATTACACAGCGCTGTCACAGCGTTGCGAAAGCGCTGCGTTCCTTACAGAATAGCACTGCAGTAGTCGATAAAAAGCGCCGCGCTAAATACGTTTTCGTGTGAACAAATACAATATGAGTTATCCATTTGTCTCCATCGAACAAAACGAAAACAAACAAAAAAAACGCTGTTACTGAAGGTGACCTAAGCATTCGAGGCTTCTCTCTTCGGCATTTTTTATATGAATTGTATTATTATTATTTCAGGTACATATAAAAATGACTACAGAATAGATGGTACAGCTATACCTTGTCGCAGTAATTGGAACAGAGTGCCTGTCTATCTGTCACGAAATTATATTACTTCCGAGGTCCGACTGAGTGCCCGAGGTTCGAGGTTAATACTTGCAAAAAATATATTTTAATATTCAAATAATGTTATTTTAAAATTAAAATGTTTAGCATTTTAAGAGGCTCGTCTTTTTCAAATTGTTTTTCAAAATTAAGGAGATTGAATTATAATAAGTAACTGGTTGACCGAGGATTTGCTGGGTTTTTTTTTATTTTGTTTTATATACCCTTAGTAATAATATGATAAAATTTTCTTTATAAAAATGAACTTGAAAAAAGACAAAAAAAGTGATCGGACTGGAGATACGAACCAGGTTCCTTTCGATTCATAGCTGCCTAATTTCTCCACTAAGCTATCATGACATACTTTTTGACAGCGAAATTTACGTTTGTATTCTAATCGTATTTTATCGTTGCCTCAAAACACGAATAAAAAACTGTTTTCTAGAAATTTATCCTACCTAGATCGATTTATCGCCGTTTTTAACACATGTATACAACATGCGTTATTATTTTGTGCTCGATGAGTGAGTAAGGTTTTTGAGATATCCTACGTCTGATACAGGCTACTCATGAGTCCTAGGCTAATCACGTTTTCTAAAGTAATTAATGTTCATCGCTGTAGCCGATTACATATTATCTAGGGCACGTCTGCCACTTTGTCAATGAAAAACGCATACTAAAAGTCTTAATAATAATAATAATCTTTATTCTTCTGTCAACAATTTTGATTAATATATACTTAAATGCCAACCACAATAACTATATTTTGACGACTTAACCACATAACTTCAGCCACAACGTCAAAATGAGCGAAGTTTCCTGCTATTAGCTCGTCGTATGGAAGCATTTGAAGATAGAGTAGTACACAGGTTTATTATCATGAATAGATATCATCATCACCATCATCATCATCAGCCTTTATTATAGGCCTTCCTTAATGAACGCCAAGTAGCTACATATCTCTAGAAAGAATAATTGATTTATCAATAATTCTAGTTATTCCTTCTAGAATGTTTTACATAGTACAGGAAAGTGTAAGTAGTGTATTCATCCGCCACAGGAACGAAACCAACGCTAAGAAGACGTAGTCACGTACTCCACGGTTGGCGATGGCAACCCCTCATTGTACTCATCACAGGGTGAAGCCAACCGGCTCGCCTCACACCGATGAAGTATTAAGGTCAATAGGTACAAAGATGAATGATGAAATGTGTCTGTCAGAAATCTGACCAAAAAAGTTCACACGGTACAAACATAAGTATAAGAAACAACGTATGAATTCCACCAAGTGCAGTTAATTTGTATGTTTAATATAGATGCCAGTGCGCCAGTGGTTCATGGACATATTATGTATAAATTTATTTTCGTTTGTACTAGAAACACGAAGTAACAGCCTAATATAAAATTTTAGAGGTGTCTATTCGCACACCATTAAATTTAAGTCGTGCGAATCGCCTACAGAAAAATAGTCAATTCGCACATTTTGTGCCAATTCAATTTATGCGAATTGTCCAATAACCCGAATTTAACTATCCATAACATTTTGCTAACCTGCAAAAATATTTTAAATTTAGCAAGCTCTACTTTATTTCAATTCCATTTAAATAAAATCAACCTCAACTTATTTTATCGACTGATCTAATTAGACAGTATATACCTATTACACATATTGGTAAAACAGATAATATCATTTCTTTACACGATAGCGTTCAATCCATTAGAATGATAGCTGTCAAACCAGAACAATTACTGTCACACGATATGTTATAAGACAGTTATTATATAATTATCAAGCTAAAATAATAGTAATCTAGCTTCATCAAGGACTGTATTCACTAGCTACTGACTTATATAAAGCAGGAGGAGTGACCATGTATGTTTATATATAATCATCATAATCATCATCATCATCAACATTATCATCACCATCAAAGTTATACTTCTTTTGCTGACATAGATCTATCTTTCAATGAACGCCAAGACGATCCCTTTCCACTTACATCTAACACAGACCTTCCTACCCATTATATTATACATTATAATATTATAAATAAATATACAAATTCGGTGGAAATTAGCTTTTGACTGATAAATTATATGCTATTGATTTTGCTTTCTCTTCTGGTTCTTCATTAACACCAGCTGTATATGTAAAGAACAACCTGTAGGGCTGTTTTGTAAGGTCGTTTTCGAATCTTGAAAGCGGAATCCGCGGTGATATGACAAATTTGTATTCTTTAAAACTCGACTATATATATATGTCGCAGTCATCTGGTTGAATCAGTCATTTGATTGTATCACTAGCGCGTTAATCAAATGACGACATTTAATTGAATGACTAGGCCGAACGTTGATTGAACAAGCGTCGCTCAACGTCCAACTAGATAGCGGAATGTAACATAGCCCTTTGAACATAGCGAACGTAAAATCAGTCAGGTGATTGTAATTTAGTTCATTTTTTTACCACCGCGGCGTTAGTTGTCACCAAAACAAATATGGCGTAAAACAGCTCGCGCAGATAACACTGCCTTGATATTTTTTTTGACTAAATTTACATTAAAGTGACTTATTTGTAATAAAATAGTGTGACAGCATGGATTACCTATTAATACGCCGCCGCCGGCTACTTTTACAGATGAAACTAACTGATAAGATGAAACTAACTGAATACGAACAACATAATCAAGATTAGTTGAATGTTATAGATGATGTTATGAATTTGGGCTTTGTAAGTTAGTGTTCTTGTTGTCGTGAACACAACTACAATTTATTATGATTTTATATTCATGTCCTCATTATTTTTATCAAAAGGAACTCGTAAAACTTATGGCCACCCTAAAGAAATGTTACAAAGTCGGCTATATCCTATTCAACGACAATGCTAAATGTTGTTCAGTCAAGACGTTGAACGTTACATTCAACAACTTGACGAGTTGTCCTTTAGTCATTCAATTAAATGTCGTCATTTGATTAACGCGCTAGTGATACAATCAAATGACTGATTTAACCAGATGCCTGCGACATATACATATCAATAAAGTTCGCTTTCAAAGTGAGCGTAAAGCGCTCTATCATTTATAAGAAGCTCTATATCGAAATGGTTTTTACAGAATAGACCTACTTTACTGTACTGGTAAATACTTGGTCAATACCGCAATCCCCAAGTCACCTCCAATTTCCACTATCATTTCAATACTTAATTTTTCTACACATGAATAATATACAGTACAAATCGAGTAAACAGTGGGACCTTGGACCTGTCTAGTTTTTGCACGAACACAGCGATACAAAATATTCAATAATGTATATTGTGTATAATTTCAACGTATAAATTCACTACCAAACGGTGCATTTAGTGTTAAGTGCCGCTTTTACAAATCAATTTTATTATTTTAGTCTATAATTTATGGATAAGCTGTTGTCCGCTCCTATGCCCGTCTAATGTAGAACGTCTATTGGCGCGCCTTGGAATTAAAATAGCTGGAATGTGACGTGACGGTGAACAGTATGATATTGTAACGTGTTAGCTGTTATGTAGTGACATAATACGACAGACATATTCTGTATTGTTATTCCGGAGATAGATTTTCAATAAGGTAATTTGAGATTATGTTGGGCACGGGTCTCCTCCTCGAAATCTGGCGAGGAGATTATTGGGTTAGTTCACCGAGGCGCTGGCCGAATGCGGTTTAGTGGAACTACACACCTTCAAAGAATTTCAATCTCATCAAGCATTATAGTAGGTAGATACTTAGCTTAACTTGGCGTGTCTCGTCATAAAAATCATTATCATTCTTGGTGTTTATGAACAGAGACCTATGTGTAACAGTGGGATAGTGATGATGATGATTTTATGTATATGTTGAAGGACGATAAACAAACGGACAAGATAACTATAATGTTTAATAGCGAAGTGTATTTAGAATAGCGGGCGAGGTCATACTAATAATAAATTTAACGGTCTTTGTAACGTACTGGTCAAGTTGCACGTGGGTTCGTGGGTGGGTCATGGGTTCAAATCCCGGGAAGTATTTTTTTTATACTAGCGGAGCCTACAGACGTCGTACGAAAAAAATTGCAGTGTAACGTACGTAGGTCCTGTACAATTGTGAATCTAAGCCATTCGAAGCCAATTAAACACATAAAAAATCATCAAAATCGATTCAACTGCTTAGGAGTTCAGACACTAACACACAAAAGGAATCGCTCACTTTATTAATAATCTATTATATATAATTCCAATGTCACGATGTTTGTCCGGGATGAACTGGGAAACTGCTGAACCGATTTTAATGTTTTTTCTTTCAAAATGTGTGCATTTCTCCTCCTGTCCTAGTTTGCTAGGTATTTCATGATAGAATATAAAACAATTTCGAAACTGTTCCGTTTCTTGTCTCCTCGTTCTTTCTTAGTTTGTTCTTCTATCTCTGTTAATTAAATCACTCATAGGCGAGACAAGAGGGTATTCAGATTCAGATTTTTTTCCGTCAGAAGTTTCTCTTAGTATTCTTTTTATGTCAATTGACTTGTGCAATGCAAAGATCGTTAACGATGATTAGGTGTTTAATTTTATATAAACTTCTATAAGCGCAAAGTACCTCAGATTTTTACGACATATTACTTCAAGCGCTTAAAGATTAAAAGCACATAATTTGCAATGATTTTATGTTTCGCTATAAGATTTTTGCTATGCTGTTTATTCAAATTTATCATTAAGTGGGAGTGGGCTACTAAATGCTGGTTGGCTGTTAGATAATTTCCATACTAATTGGCGAAAATTCAAGTGTCTGAAGTCATTTCTAGGATGGAATATTAATTTATTTTATTTATTAAAAGTCGGGAAAGTCGACACATTTATTTGTTACTAGCTGTTGCCCGCAGCTTCGCCTGCTTTAACTATGATTTATAACGGCAACTTAGAGGGATAGTATATAGCCTTACAACCTTTCTCGATAAATAAGCTATCTAACACTGAAAGGATCATTCAAATCCGACCAATAGTTCCTGTGACTAGCGCGTTTAAAAAAAACTCCTCCAAGCCTTTTTTCGCATTAAAAGGTAGCCTATGCCCTTTCCCAAGCTCTGGTCTATATGAGATACTGAATTAAAAAAATGGGTGCAGTGGTTTAGGCGTGAAAGCGTAACAGACTGACAGAGTTAGGGGGCGTCCATAAATTACGTGAGGTGTTTTTTTTTAAATTTTCTGACTCACTCTCACTCTAATTTTTTTTTGTTCCAATGAGAAAAAAAAATGTGTGATATTCGCCGAGATTGCCCTCTCTCCAACGTAAGATTAGATGAGTTTGACTCGACCCCCTCCCCCCCTTAAACATCACACTTATTTTATGAACGCAGGCGTTCATAAAATAAGTACTACTTACTTAAGTATACTTTCGCATTTATAATATTAGTAGGGATTCAGTTGGTAAAATATGCTGTGTGACATAGGGATTCTACCAACCACCTCGCTCCGATTAAGCATTAGGGCCATTGGGACCATTAGCATAGCTCCAACCGAAAAAAAAATCCTATTTTTGCCACTTCACAGATAAGTTGATGGTACTATAATAATGGTGATGAGATGTACTGAGTCCCTTAGACTAGATTTATGCTATACTGATGATAATGAATGTACATGAAGTTGTCTCCGTCCCTCGCGGCGGTTAACAATCGAGCGTAGCCGCGGGCGGTAACTAGGCAATTTTGCAAATTGCAACAATCGGCATTGACCATTGAAATTATATATAGTTGAAAGCTTGTTGTATAAATCAATGTTTTATCAATAGCTCATTAAATCAGATACTGACTTACGGGTTTGAATCCTGTCATGGATTTTATGAAAAACTCTAACTTTTTTAAATTGATTTTGTTAAAATTGAAAAGATATAAAGCTGAAAAGTTTATTTATTTTATTTATGATGATGAATTTTTTTGATGAATCTTTTTTGAAAATTGAAAAGTTTATTTATTTTATTTATGATTATTTTATTTATGATGATTCTAAAATATACATCAAACGTTTGCACCCCCGTGCATAGGAGGCTTAGTTTGCAGATCCCAGAGCTACCTGTATGCACAGCCAGATGTGTGAGCTCTACATAGTGCCAGAAGACACAAGCACCGGCCTACAAGTGTAAAAGGCGTAAACTTGCCGTTTTTATTAAAACGCGTATAGTTAATCATATAAAACCACGACTGATACACTTATTAATAATTAAGTAGCTGTTTCCTGCAGCTTCGCCTGCCTTAACTAAGATTTAGTTCGGGAGTAACGGGATCTTAGCGGGATGATATATACCATATATCCTTTCTTCTAAATCCGATCAATAGTTCCTGAAATTAGTGCGTTCAAGCAAACAAACTCTTCAGCTTTATATATTAGTATAAGTTATGATTAAAGGCCTCCTCTAACGAACACCAAGATGGCTAAAGTTTAGAAAGAGCCTACAAATGACTGGATTAGATGCATAATCCATGCGTACAAGATTTTGGTCATTTGATCATGAGATGATCAATAGATGGCCGCGGATTGATGCTGATGTAACTTCTAAATTTATTGCAAAGTACATATTATTTTAACGCGCAATTTTTTTTAAACCTATAATATAAAGCCAAATGTCGAAATAACCAGTTTATGTAGATTGGGTATTAAATATACCAATATATAATTATAAGTTTTTTTACTTTACTTTTTTTCGCAAGGCGTTTTTGCATTGTTACAGTTGTATGAAAAATGAATAAACACACAGACAAGTTTGATTTTGTACGAATTCGTGACAGAGTCTAAAGGCGTCTAGGTTATATTATTCCATACGGTCTCACCCGTTTAGATCTCGTTCCCGAAGGAATACAGGGATAAACTATTGTTATTTTCTCTAAGTTAAATACTGATATTTTAATTTAGCAAAAGTATTGTTATAATAGGTGATGTTTTGTGAACGTGGTACGTTGGTCCATTAGACCGAGCCGGATGGACTCGGCCGGACCCGACCTTGTAGCAAAAGTTGCATAGGACAAGACCACAGTGCCCTAAGAAGTTTTTTTTTTTAATATTTAAATTACGATTACAAAGGACAAATCATAAAATTCGAATCCTCACTTCAGACACTAAAAGCATGTTCGCAGCTTAGTAGTATAATAATGAAATTCTATGGTTTCAAGATAATCATGCATATTAAGTGTATTTGCATGGATACTTCCGTAACATAATTAAATACAATTCATGACATATTTAAACATAGATTTAATCAGGTCCGCCTTTGACAATTCAGTATAAAAAATAATAATAAGACAACAATAAAGAAACAGAGAACTAAAGTTACCGACGTCAGGCGAAGAATAAGCACGTCGAAGTGGCAATGGGCTGGTCACGCACTCAGGAGAACGGATGGCCGATGGGACATTAAGGTTCAAGAGTGGAGGCCGCGTTAAGTAAGACGAAGTATTGGTCGACCATTTACCAGATGGGAAGACGATCTCCGTGCAGTAGCCGGCCCGTGTTGGATGCGAGTGGCAAGGGATCTGTGGCGTCTTGGCGTTCATTGAGGGAGGCCTGATGGCTAAAGGAGGACGGATGGATAAAGGCTGATGATGATAATGATGAAAAAGACAAGTGTTTTGGATAGTAAATAATACTCTAATACAAGTACTTAAATAAGTATATGCAAATCGATTATAAAAAAAACCTAATTGGACACCATTTAATAACATCTGAATATGTAACAAGTCTACTATTTTTTTTCGAAAGGTCTAAGTGTTTCCCAAATTCTTTTGCTTCATGGACCCCTTTCAAACTTTTCCTGCATCAGGTGGACCCCTTGCTGACCCTTTTTCTCATTGGCTCTTCACTATGGAATATAAATTAATTTTCTTAATTTTCATGGACCCCCGGATTGTGGACCCCCATTTTTTATCACGCTCATCGTGGACCCCCTTCGAGTCAGCCGTGGACGCCTGGGGGTCCACCTAGACCACTTTGGGAAACACTGGTCTACCCTTTTAGGCCTTTAAGCCCAATCAATAGGTAGGTAGGTGAAAAGATGGCTCAGCTAGTAATTATTCGAAATGGGGAAGCCCTCCTAGTGTACCAAGCGCGCTTCTATGGAGAATAGGAGTTTGTCTAGTCAAACCCGATACGGCTTTTTATTTAATTCCTTGGTTTTTCTTTTGTATTTATTCCTCTATTTAGGTTTGTTCATACAAACTATTAATTGATGCGGGTGTCGACTAAATCACTAACGAACGATGTTATGCGAGCATCGCTGGGGTTTTATGATAAATGTGCGTAGTGAAACTGGTTTTCCTAATGACATTAAATCACCTAACCCACATTCGGAAGGAAGTAAAGTGTGCGACAAATACCAGGTTTTGTGTTAGACAAATAGATGAGCCGTGTGGTGAGTAGCCAGCTAAGAACACAAACCTCATATACAAAACCTCTATACGAGAAAGGCTGGTAATTACTGACACAGACTTCTTATCATACGCCTTTAAGAAGATAGATAGATTTAAAAAATGTGTAATGACAAATAAAAATAAAATAAAAAAGTTAAGAGAAAGAGAGAGAGAGTAAAAAACAAAACAAATCTCTTAACAGTGTAAATAATATCACTAAAATACCTGTGTAACTCAGTACTAAAAGAACAACCCGAAGAAGGATCGACCGATTTTCGGTTACTACTTATTACGGTAAGGGAAGCAATAATTGTGCGCTTGGTGTATCCTTCGTGTTGTGGGTTTTGGGTACTATTAATGTGTGATAATTGTTATCAATCCAGCCCCTCTAGACAAGTGGCAAACGCTCGCTTCTATTCTTTTGCGTTTACTCGCTAACTCCATAGGGTTGCTGCAAAATTTTTTAAGAACGTTTATTAAGATACATAATGAATATGGTTTAGTTTATTAAAACGTTTAACAACCTCTTTACTTCGTTTAAAACGAATATTATTGTTATAATATTTCTTGATTTTTTTTTTACGTCGTAAGCTAGTTAATTCCCATACAATAAGTATTCTTTTCTATTATATTCGTTTAGCGTTTATGCCACTCTTCTAGGGGGAACGAATTACATACGTTTTTAGACGTTTTTACAAACAAAACCATACAGTTTATGTGTCTTAATAAACGTTCTTAAAAAAATTTGCAGCAACCCTATGGAGTTAGCGTGTAAACGCAAAAGAATAAAATTGAGCGTTTGCCACTTGTCTAGGGGTGCAGACGTCGTTAATCAGACTCAAAAGCCATCACTTATCTAAAAGACGCGTTGACATACACATTTATAGAATTCGGCTCACAATTATCACTAAACGAGCGATCTAATAAATATATATGAGACTGCAAACGTATATTCGGACGACTAGCCGCTAGACGGTAGCCTGGTAGAAAGCCCCACTGCCACTCTAAACAGAAAGAACTTGATGCTAGTTACTTTTGAAAAAAGTGTGCGTACTCACATAGGTTATAAACTCATAAGTAACAATATTTAAATAATGATTATTTTAAAAAATAATTGATATTCCTTCTCTTCCTGAATTGTTCTGATTTCGTGGCAGATTCGCACGTGCTCCTCGAACTGAAATCGCGTCACAGCGTCAGCAGTAAGTAGGAAAAAGTAGTAGGTTTAGATTAGGTAGGTTTCTCTTAGGACTTACACGTCTTAGGCTGTGTCTAACTAAAATCACTTCAAGCGCTTTCAGCCGCTTTTTAAATGTCCTAAATCGTAGGTAACAGCGACCTCAGCGACATTTCGGTGCGTGTCCGCCAACACGCACAGACCTATTTGTCCCTACGCTCTCTGCGCAGGTACAAGTTCTCGCGCTCCATTGTTCTCGTAGACAAAGGCTGTGCTCCAGTACTGTCCTTTGTCTATTGTTAGAGTCAGTGTTGCGTCATCCTAGTGCGTTTCGTACAGTTTACAAGTGCTCTTAGATATTGAGGCCGTCAGACGACTCAATCGCGTTTAAACCCGTCCGTTATATCGCGCGCTTAGAACCGCGTTCGTAATTAAGTGGTGTTCCGGTGCCACATAGTCGCGTTCGTTGAGATAGTGCCGCGTTATTAATCGCTCGCATAGCGAAAAGTGTGTTCCCGAAGCCGAACACGTAAGTTGTTTTCGTTATTTACACACCTACTTGGGTTGCGTCCCGGTACCTGCCCAGGTAGACGACCGTTTTATTTCCTTTGTTACACACCTCCCGCCAGGCGGGAGGGTAGGAACACAATGGCGTCTTAATGACGACCGGTTTATATAGACATCTTAAACCAAACAAATAATATGGCGGAATTACCAGACATCCCCAAAGAGGCCCTTATGGCTCTCCTGCGGGAATACGTGCCCGACTTCGAAGAGAAATTAAAAGCCTACGCGCAAAAATCAGGCAGTAGCCACAGAAAACAAGTGAGGAGGTTCTCGACTGACTCACCCGCGCCCCCCGCCGCGTCAACCGACGACGGCGCGATAGGAACCGAGTCCGGCACGACCGATGCCGGATCGGAAAACACGCGGACTTCCCGCTCGTCGACTCCGTCAGAGGAGGAGATGTCGGTAGCCGGCAGCTCCTCCGAGGAGGAGACCACCAACAGCGGATTCACGGAGGTCCGCAATAAAAAGAAGAGGCGGCGCCCGGACACCGGGTCCGCGCCGTCCTCCGCGCCATCCCCCCCGCCTAAGGCTCCGAAGGTAGGGACCCCGCCCCCTCAGGGCAACAAGGTTAAAGCGGCATCATCATCATCGCCGCAGGTCACCAGGCGCGACCAAGTCGCGTCCCCCGCGCCCGGTACATCGGCGTCCACCCCAAACGAGGGCATGGACACCGAAACGCGCACGAAAGCGCCCCCCCCGATAGTCGTCCAGGACACAAAAAGCTGGACTATAGTCTCGAAGGCTATTTACGCGAAGCAGATTTTATACAAATCTGCACGTTCGTGCGCAGACGGCATAAGAGTCCAAGTGGCGGACTCTAATGACCACCGTAGGTTGACCGCTTTCTTAAGCGCCAACAAAATAGGATACCACACGTACGCGCTCGAAGATGAGCGCGTACTGCGTGTTGTCATCGGCGGTGTCCCCCGGGATATGGACCCGTCCGAAATCAAGGAGGACTTGATCCTCCAGGGATACCCTGTGGAGGAGGTACATAGGATGTACCACCCCCGCAACAAATTCAAGTACAAGATGGTACTTGTCATCCTGCCGCTAACGCCGGCGGCGAAAGCAATATTTAATGTCCGGGCCGTGTGTAACATGACCGGGCTAAAGGTAGAGTCCCCCCGTAAAAGGGGCATCATAGGGCAATGTCATCGTTGCCAATTATATGGTCATTCGGCAAGAATTTGCCAGGCGCACCCCAGGTGCGTTAAGTGTCTCGGCGACCACGGGACCCCCGACTGTCCCCGCGATAGGGCCACAGCTACGGAACCACCTAGCTGTGTCATCTGCAGAGGCCAAGGGCACCCGGCTAACTACCGCGGCTGCCCGAAAGCCCCCGCGGTGGTAAGGAAAGGGAGGAGAGCCGGGAAAAAACCTGGTCCTGCTCCCAGATCCACCACCCGACCCAGGGAGGAGAAGTATGTCCCCGCTCCGCCCCCTAAGACGAACGCGTGGCATGACAGAGCGGCTTCCCAGCCGTCTGCACCCGCAAAACCCGCTCCGGGCCCTCCAAGCCCCCCAGCGGCAGTAAGCAGGCAGCAAGCCCCCCCTGCAAGTACGAAGGTACGAGCAGCCCCCAGCTGTCCCGCTTCCCCCACCGACGAATTCGGGATAAACCTAGCGTTTGTCTCTCAGGCTCTCTGCGGTATAGATCCAGAAGAGCTAGCCGTCCTGGCCCGCAAACTACGCGCCGCCACCACCCTACAGCAGACATGCCAGGCATATAGTGAACATGCCACTCTGGTCGCCAAGATTAGGTCCCCCCCCTCTCAAAGCCCTTAAATGGCTACCACGGCTAGGACAAAACCGCGTTCGCTCCGACTAGTGTCGTTCAACGCGAACGGCATTAGCGCGAATTTAGAGGAAATTCGCATTTTCGTAAAAAAATACGATGTTGACGTCCTCCTTGTGCAGGAAACGTTTCTAAAACCATGTAATAGCAATCCGCGTATCCCTAATTATAACATCGTTAGGAATGATAGGTTGCGATCCCGACTCGGAGGTACACTAATTTATTACAAAAGAACACTCCATTGCATCCCATTAGACACACCGCCTCTAGCTTCACTGGAGGCGTCCGTCTGCCAGGTGAGCATGACCGGCCATCAGTCGATCATCATCGCCTCGGTATATCAATCGTGCAATAAAACATTACTCTTCAGCGATCTCAAATCGCTATTAGAACTAGGCAACGCCGTCTTTATAGCCGGCGACCTAAACAGTAAAAATCAGGCATGGGGCTGCAGAGAAAACAATAAAAATGGTATAATTCTCTGCCGCGCCGTCGATGATCTAGCCTGTACAGTAGTCGCCCCAGATGAGCCAACACGCTACGACTTCGCAAACAGCGATAGGAGTAATGTGCGGCCATCCATATTAGACATATGTATAATACGCAATGTATCCCTTCTGGTGCATTCTATTCAAACAGTACACGAGCTTAACTCAGACCACAGACCAGTATTAATTCAATTAGGTAACCCCGAGAATAATACTAAAAATCAAAAGAAAAAGATCATCGACTTTAAATTACTAAATGAAAATTTAAATTCACTTCGCTCGAGTCAACTCGACAACATCCCGGACACTATAGAGAGTCCCGAGGCGGCCATTGCGGCCAGTTCCAACCTTACCGACCATCTGGTAGCGACGATGGAAAAGTCATCTAGGGAGATCTCAACGTCCAGCGATGGACACTGGGAGCTCCCGGATGACATTAAAGCACTCATACGCGCCAAAAACACCGCAAGGCGCAGATACGCTCGCTACCCGGCGGACGAGTATCGTCGTGACCTCCGTAACCTCGAAAGAGACGTTAAAACACGCATCTTAGAGCACAAAGCCGAAAAGTGGGATCGCCTCCTTAGTGAAATCTCACCCTCCCATGTGGCCTACTGGCCACTCGCTCGTTCATTTAGAAAGAAAACGGAGGCATCTATGCCGCCATTAAAAAGACCCAATCGCGCGCCTGCACTAGAGGACGCCGACAAGGCGGAACTATTAGCCGATACACTAGAGAGCCAGTGTACCCCAAACATCACTACCCCCTCACCCTCCATAGGCTCCCACGTAGAGGAGGTAATTAGGGTAGTAGAGTCGAAGACTTCTGCGCCGCCGGAGGGGGATCCTATCCCTCCGACGGATGTAGAAGAAGTCCAAGACATTATCAAACGACTTCACTCCAAGAAGGCCCCCGGGCCGGACGGGATTTCCAACAAAGTCATTAAAATACTCCCACCCGCTCTTGTTTACCTCCTGGTTAGCATTTTCAACGCCCTCCTAAAGGGCTGTAGGTTCCCAGACCAATGGAAAGAAGCTACGGTTATCGGCATACCTAAGCCCGGCAAACCGGGCACGGAACCGTCTAGCTATCGGCCCATCAGTCTACTAAGCTCGATTGGCAAAATCTACGAACGGGTTCTGCTTAAGCGGCTCAAAGCCGTTATAGGCGAAAAGAACCTGTTCATAGACGAGCAATTCGCCTTCCGCGAAAACCACTGCTGTCCAAGGCAAGTCCACCGTATGACCGAAGACATACTCAGAGGTTTCAATAAAAAGAACTCCCGCGATACGTGCGCCGTATTTTTCGATGTAGCAAAGGCCTTCGATAGGATATGGCACGAAGGCCTCGTGTACAAACTGTACAAGCTAGGAATACCGGATAGGCTAGTCATCATCATCCGCGACTATCTGTCAAACCGGTCATTTAGGTATAGGGTCGAAGGCACCCTCTCTTCCCTGAGACCTCTGAGGGCCGGAGTCCCCCAGGGCTCCGTGCTGTCCCCAACTCTATACAATCTGTACACATCAGATATCCCCAGACCTCCGGACGTCAAACTGGCTCTCTTCGCTGACGATACAGCTCTATACGTTACCCACCCTAATGCTAATAGAGCATCGCTATTTCTCCAACGTGCCGTCACCGAACTAGGCAACTGGTTCGCAAAATGGAGAATAGCTATTAACCCCGATAAAAGCGCGTCGATTCATTTCTCTCGTAAGAGAAAGACACGCTTACCTAAACGCAGACAAACATGGTTCACGATGAAACCAATCTTACTAAATAACGTCGTTATTCCCAGAGTTAGACAGGTCAAGTACCTGGGGGTCACCCTCGACAGGTCGATGTCGTTTAGACCACACATCGCCGCGATTTCTAAAAAAGCCCGTTTCGTCAGTAGTAGACTGTACTTCCTCATAAACAAAAAGAGCAAAATGCCCCTCAGGCACAAGCTCACCCTCTATAAATCATGTATCCGCCCCATCATGTCATACTCCTGTGTGGCATTCGCGCATGTGCCTCAGCATAGACTCAGAGGCCTCCAAACGATCCAAAATAAATTCTTACGTGTGGCAACCGGTTGCCCGTGGTACGTAAGAAACATCGACCTACACCGTGACCTCAGACTAGATTCGATTAGGGGCCATTTCAAAGCGATGTCAGAACGTCACTTCGAAAAGGCACTTCTCCACCCGAACCCACTCGTCGTGAGTGCGGCAAACTACACCCCCGATAGCTTAGCACCTAATAAGTCTAGGTTACCTAAGAATGTCATAACCGATCCTGTTGATAAAATCACAGAACTGTTAAAGCGCGACGCTGAAGCGCGACGTAAGCTACAACACACACTCAGACATAACACAGCCGGTGTTAGGCACACATTCACACCGCATGGGCCCCGGGGTCGTATGCGACGTCGAACCCTACACTCCGTTGACCAGTTGATCCGGATCAACCGCGACAGCATAGGCTCAGATCAGCTACGAGTCGACACCAATATAGACCGTGTAATCACCGATAGCACTCTGCTATCGGCAGCTTGCTCGGGTCCCGCGCTTGACCCGCCTCCCCCGCTACCGGGGGAGGGGAGGGCCGGCCCTCACGATAGGTTTCTAACGTCACCCGTTCCAAACCAGTCGACCGTAGCTGACCAAGTTAGGTACAAACCCGACGCCATGAACATGGCGGGGGGCAACCCCCCAAATTTTTAACGTCATAGGATGATCCAACCGGATCACCCCATTTCCGATGACGCATAACGGTCACTAGGACCATTAGCATAGATCCAACCGAAAAAAAAAAAAAAAAAAAAAGACCTCAGCGACGGGTTGCAGAAAGACCAAACTAGTCCTCGTAAATCTCATGTTGTGATATATTGTCGACTGCGCTGTGAAGGTTGCTCACCTTCGGTACGGATACATCAGGTAATGAAATTTTGTACGTATATTCTTACAATTGGGAAATACGAGTATGTAAAGATTTGATTGAACCGGTTCTAGTTGAGCAACTTGGTGGTAATGACATCTCAGCAGGTGACCTTAACTTTCTATGGTAAATATTACTAGATTATTGGGTGCAGTTTCGCATTTTTTATAGAAGAGGGACCGAATGGGTATAATATAGTTATTTCTAAGTCTTATTGTCATGGGTCTGATAGTTACAACATAAGTAAAACAATTTGTACTACAAAATCCGATGACGCGGATACTGATGATCATAATGATTATGATCATGATGATATTGATTACGATGGTGGTGATGATGATCATGATAGTACTGATGATGATGTTTGAAATCATTAAGAATTTAACGCAAAAGCAATTTAGTGCGAGGATATAATACTGATCATAATTACCTGATGATTCATAATAATTGGCACTTGTAAATGTTTTACAAAATACATTACAAGTTAATGCGTTACTCTACGCAATCGTGTTAAAACTGTAAGCCTGTAAGTACTGTTTACTAGGTATTCGTTTATAAGAACTTAAATACAAAAAAGTGTAAGTATGTTATAATCAGCCAATCGTAAATTTCCAAATAAACCTCGTTCAATGAACGCTAAAGCAGCCGATCAGCACCCCTAGACAAGTGGCATACGCGCCGATTCTATTCCTTTGCGTTTTCTCGCTAACACACAGGGTTGCTGCAAAATTTTTGAAGAACGTTTATTAAGACACAAAGTTTTTTTGTAAAAACGTCTAAAAACGTATGTGATTCGTCTCCCATAGAAGAGCGGCATAAACGCTTAACGAATATAATAGAAAAGAATACTTATTATATGGGAATTACACGAGTTTACGACATTAAAAAAAATCAAGAAATATTATTATAATAATGTTCGTTTTAAACGAAGTACAGATGTCGTTAAACGTTTTTATAAACTAAACCATATTTATCATGTGTCTTAATAAACATTCTTCAAAAAATATGCAGAAATCCTATGGAGTTGGCGAGAAAACGCAAAGGAATCGAATCGAGCGTTTGCCACTTGTCTAAAGGGCCTGGTCCGCCTTTACGAGTCGAGTCGCCCCATCTAGTTGAAGATGTACTCGTCCAGAAATATGAAATAACTACAAATAGATATCTTCATTTAAAACTACAGTACTATTTAAAGAAAATAATGGAAAGAACAACCAATATTTAAAAGGCAACTTTCACAAAGAAAAGTTTTTCTACTAAGTGCACAAACGAGTCCATCTCTCGCTCATCGGTGAAGGAAAACATTGTGAGGAAACCTGCATGCCTGATGAGATTGAAAGTCTTTGAAGGTATGTTAAGTTCACCAACCCGCCTTGGGCCAGCGCATCGGTGAACTATGGCCCAGTAACCCTTCACGCCTGATTTCGAGGAGCAGACCCGTGACCAGCAGTGGGACATATAAGGGTTGATACTTTCAGAAAGAAAAAAAAATCATATTAAAATGCACGTAAATTTCCTTACATGTGTGTGTGTGGGTGAGTGCTTATAACATATTGTGTTTCCTTGCATTAACGGTTCCTGATTTGTCAAAGTGATAATAATTTCTGTCATCAGGCACAGACTTCTAAGAAAAGGAGATCTGGGTATTCCCCGTACGGTTTATCCTTCTTTCACTCGTACAGTCCACACTTACGGAAAGTTTTTAGAATACTAATGCTTATGTTTTTTTTTAGATTTATGTGATATGTATCGTTATAATTTATGTACTTGACACACATAGTATTCGCATTCACAAGAACCAGCTGCAATACATCTTCATCTCATCGCAGATGCATTCGAGGTATGGGTATTTATGGGTGCAAATGCAGGGGTAACCTACGCTTCTACGATGTATATACACGCATGGGCGCATGTATCTGTAATGCGCATGTATGCATGGGTGCATTTACGCATGGGCTTGCATGGATAGATAATAGTAAAATATGCCTGCACATTACATGTTTTTATCCACGCGTACTATTGTTTGTAAAACTCGATTTCTGTCCTGTACGGTAAATAATCGGATTGCAAATGTTTTTACTTGCATTTTTTTTTATATAATTTTGGTGGATATTGATTTTTTCGATTTTTGTATTTATCACCAGGGTTATAAAAAGAGTAACGGCAAAGTTTTTTTTTGTCAAATTTAAATTTGATTGAAGGAAAGGATTTTACGAAAATACAACAAACAGGTTATCGCGTTTAAAATTTAGTATAAATTAAAAATAATTATATTTATTGTTAATATCAATACCAAAATATGGACAAGTGGAAACAATATAATTTAATATACTAAAGTATATTACTTGATTTAAAAGCTATTAAATATTAATTATTGAATTAGAAATATATATTGCACTATGTTCATTTATGAGCCAGTTTAATGTTTGCAAAAGCATTTAATGTCGTCTTTTATTATATTACACATACTTACATATTTTTTTTTTCTTGACAGACTTTATCATGCATTTTTTCTTGACAATACTTTACGTAGCGATCATACGGTCATTTATTAGTTAAATCGGTCTACGAAGCTGATTATGATAAAAACATTTTACTTTTTATATTATTATATAATTATTTTTATTTATTTACAATTGCCATAAGTATTTAAATCATTATAATAAAACGAAACCTTCATAAAACTCGTAGTGTAACAAATGTTTAAAAAAATGTACATACGATTTTTTATCACACAGGGCCAAACAATACAGATTAAAAGATTTTTATTCAACTTATTCCTTTGTGGGATTATTGAAATATGTAAAATGCCATGTTTGTAGGGCCGTTAATTACTCCGTACAAGTTTCCTAATAAATATATCAAGAATTACAACATTGCCAAGGAGCATATGCCAGGTGGTATTTTAATTTAATTGTATGTGATTATTCTAGAAATATATCTCAATCATATAATATTTTCTTCCGCTTTTAGCTTCTTGAGCGTTAGATTATTTATAGGTAAATAGTTTTCTATAGGTTTATTCGTAGTATTAGCAACTGATTTTCACTGTCGACTATTTTTATTAAAATAAAGACGACGACCTCTGTGGCTCAATGGTAAGCGCGTTGGCGCTCAAGCCCGGAGGTAGCGGGTTCGAATCTCGCCATGGAACAAATAGTTTCTGTGTTCCTAGGTCATGGATGTGTATTAAATAAATTATGTTTATTATAAAAAAATATTAAATATAATATATGTATTAAAATACAAAGTATTAGTCGATTTTTATAACATGAAAGTACAGACTACAGTTAGTCGGATAGACCAGCAAAAATAGACTGGACGCATGTTACTTCACCCACAAGTTGAGTAATCATGTTACGGCTTGGCATCTAAGAGATGGCCAAAGAAACAGGGGTCGTCAAGTCAAGAGGTGGGAAGATGACCTGAAGCAGACAACAGGTCGAGAGTGGCCAGAGATAGTCATTGAAAGGGATTAGAGGAGGCATTTGCCAAAAGGCACACTGATCATACGATATTTTATAATTCTTATTCAAACTAGTCGTATTGTACATTGATGTTGTAAGTTCTGGAATAAAAGTTTTTTTTTTTATATATTTTTATTACTACAGACTATATTGTATTAAGGCTAGCCCCCCGCGGCTGCTTAGTCCTTTTGTGTATATAACCTATACCTAACCTACTACACGAATAAAACGTATTAATTTTCTTTTGAAGTAGTATAATGTTTTTAGTCACTCGAATGCATTCCCATCGCTGGGCAACATCACAACATTTTGGGTGCCGGAAGATGGACAACGTCGCCAAGGTCGGCCCCGAAAAAGATGGCGTGACGATATAGACGCATACCAGGCTGGCTGGCCGGCGGTTACGCTAGGATCGCGATATGTGGAAGAACTTGGGGGAGGCCTTTGCCCAGCAGTGGGAGAGCATAGGCTAATAATAATAATGTTTAGCTATTTTATTAATAAAAAAATATTATAAAACTCTTTAGCCCATTCAAACCAATATTCTCTTATTTATAACATTCATCATCATCATCAGCCTTTATCCGTCCACTGCTGAACATAGCCCTCAATGAACGCCAAGACGACCGATCCCTTGCCACTCGCATCCAACGCGGACCTGCGAGGAGATCGTCTTCTCATCTGGTTAATGGTCGACCAACACTTCGTCTACCTATTTATAACATTAATCAAATTCAATTGAAAGTGTTTAATGCTATTATGGCCTGTTTCACATTCTCCAGATAAGTTCCGAATAGGCTATCGGCAACATATTTGACAGATACTCCATACTCTATCTGTCAAATATGTTGCCGATAGCCTATTGGGAACTAATCTGGAGATTGTGAAACAGGTCCACTTATAAACGCTAATATCAGCTGTATTATGTAAAAACCAGAATAATAATTATTTAGATTTTGATATTGAAAGGAATTACTGTTCCATTGAATACTTTTGGCGTTCATTGACGGCCTTTGTTTAACAGTGGACGGAAAATAGTTTATGATCATGATGATATTATATAGTATTATTTGTTGCATATATTTTGGCCCAAGCAAAAAGGTTTTGCTTTCGAAGATTTAGACCAGATCTACAAACTATCAAGGCTACGGATCCATTCTCTAATACTAATATTTATGCTTCGATAATAAAGTTACTCGAATACAAAGTCCGAGATAAAACGAAGTGATTTACTCGTCGATAGGATATTTACAAATGAATTTTGATCACATTTAAGAAAATTTAGAACTGTTTCCCACGTTTTTAATGCTACCCTAAATACAGCAAAGCTGTTCCACAGGTACAGGCAAGAAGAATACGCGATGAAAGACAGGTCACTGCATTATCATTTGTAATATTAACAATTACAATTTTGCATAACATCTAATTCTTACACAATGTCTAAAAATATTTAGAACATTTGTGTGAATAAACATTATTACGAATATAATAATAATAGTACGAGTACAATAGTAATTATAGTTATAGTACCAAAATAAAGTTATTTAATAGTACGCAACAAAGAGCGTTTCTTCACATAATAGCTTATTTTTTTAAACGCTCGGATTAGTCATAAAACCGCTTCTAGACGGAGATAAGTATTTCATAAACACTAGCTGGACCTATTATTCATCATCATCATCAGCCTTTATCCGTCCACAGCTGAACATAGTTTTTGTTGTCTGAACATAGGTTTGTGTGTCCGTGTTGGATGCAAGTGACAGATAGGTCGTCTTGGCGTTCATTGAGGGTGACCTATCTTCAGCAGTGGAACCTGTCATAAGCCAGGTCAAATTGGTGGTAACGATCCGTAGCTCTAGGATCTTTAGCACCTTCAGTCCCAGTTCATGTTGGATGCGAGTGTCAAGGGATCAGCCAGCAAGAGGGAGGTCTATATTAATTAGTGGACGAATAAAAGCTGATGATGATGATGAATAATACTGGTTGGGAATTTGGGAAAATATCGACTGAATGACAATTAACGAAAGATATTGTACTGGTAAGCCCTACTTAAACCTTACCAATGTGGACTAGATGCTGTTTCATGGAGAGGACAAAGTGACGAGAGATATGATAGTAAGTCTTTTTTTCTTTTTCTGCTAGACTCCGACTTCTCCAGAGTGGCTAAGAAGACCCGGCTGATCCAGTTATGAATGATGTCACGGGACTGTTTAGTGGCGGCCGGGAAGTCCCCCTTTACTAGGAGTAGACTGGCCTTCACCGGGGCCAGGTGTGTTGCATAGTACTTTCTTGTCTAACGACACTTGAGAGTCCTGCATTGCTAAGGCTTGCCAGGGTAACCTAGATATATTCCCTGCGTTAAAAATATGCCCCGACTACCAACTCAAATATTCTAAAATACAAAATGCCAACAATTTCCTTTTTTTTTTGAAAAAATGCTTTGAAAGAAATTAGAAAGAAAGGCAAGCAGATTCATCGCACAAAGCCAGCTGCGACTGATAATTTTAATCCTTATCACAGAATGTCGGACGATATAAGTTACACCGCTAAGGGCCTGTTTCGCCACTTCCTGATAAGTTCCGAATAGGCTATCCACCAGATATCCAACAGATAGAGTATGGAGTATTTGTCAAATATGTTGTGGATAGCCTATCCGGCACTTATCAGGAAGTGGTTAAACAGGCCCTAAGTATTGTCGTCTGTGGCACCGTAATTCTTAAGTGGGTTATTTCGATGCGATTTTTGATTCGAATGTATGTTTTGTAGCGATTTGAATAAAATATGTATGATGTTTTAAAATCGCTTCGACCGTTTCCGGTCAGGTCATGACCTAGTAATTTGGAGGAAGTCATTGCGTTGGGGTTTTTAAGATTGAACTTTTAATATTGTCTTATAGGAAAATGCACTAAAGATAATAATAATATATCTACAAAAGTTTTTTTTTATATTCCCAATTCAAATTATTATACTTAGTCGGCATCGAACCAGTAAGATGCGTGAAATATAACTACATAATATGTACCGGCTATATATAATTATATTAGTAGGTACCGTTGCTACTCGTATATAATATACTAGCTGTTGCCCGCAGCTTCGCCCGCGTTAACTAAGATTTACAACGGGATCTTAGTACGCAAAATAACATTTTTTACACCTTGTGTCCGAAAAAACCAAATTTTTTTACGGAACCCTATTTTTTATCAGAATAAAATTTAGCCTATGCTACTCGTGGATAATGTAGCTTTCGAGTGGTGAAAGATTTTTTTAAATCGGCCTAGTACTTTTTGAGCCTATTCATTACAAACATAAATTTTTAACAACCTCTATTTTTAAACAACCTCTTTATAATATTAGTGTAGATATCGGGGGATATTGTGATCGCAAGAGTGCGTACCCCGTACCCCGCCTATAGGTAAGACGAGGGACAACTTCACTCAGCCAAAGCCAAGGGATAATTCATGAGGATTTTACACCCCGAAAAAAAAGTATCTTTACTACAATACACGTAATCACACAAAAACATAACACACAAGGAAAAACTTGATTTATTCAGTAATACTTTTAATGAATCAAACTTTACAATAACTTTTCTTTATGGACTTGCATTTTTTTTAAATTCAGAATATAATTCTTCGTCTTTTATTTAAATTGCCTTTTTAGCGCGGGAAAATACGCTTATACGGTATTGCCAACATAATATAATAAAATGTCTACAAAATTTTGTTCTGTTCCAATGACTATTTTACATTACAATAATTGCCGAATTGATTTTATCAAGTTACAACTTGTATTACCAGCTGACAAAGCAAATAGGTGACTGGGAACAATACGTAGAGCTCGCGAGTTCGAAATTCGAATCTCTTCGCAGCAATTAGACATACGTATGTACATTACTCACTCACCCATGTGGTGAGCGACAGTCCAGTGGGTACTGGGCTTGGCCTTTCAAAGAGGTCTCGGGTTCAATCCTGACCTCCTGTGGTGCCTTGAAATAGGTTTTCCTAAATTTCCAAGTGCACCCGTAACACAAGACTATCGCTCGCTCAACAGTGAAGGAAAACATCGCGAGGAAAGCTATAATATTATGCTTGGAATTGAAAGTTTTTGAAGTAGGTTCGTAGTTTAAGTAGGTTCGGTGCCTTCAATACAAACAAACAATCAAATCTTTTCTCTTTATATTATACACCTATAGACAGAGTAGCACACAATTTGTAAGATCTGTTGTCAATATATGTACAGAAATCATTTGTTACCTCGTGTATCATATTATATTTAAGGAAAAAAAGTTTCAATTAATATAAGGAAGTCGATAAAATATGTTACTCAATAACTTGTTCAATTGGAAACCGCAACGCGCAAAGTTCGAGGTAGGAACATGGTGAAAAATATTAAGGTATTCCCCATAAGTATGTGCAAATTTCAAAAAAGGACTTTGTGGTTTTATGAAACCACGGTAAAAGTGAAACTTTTTTTTCACATTTTTGACATATTTTAACTAAAACAAATATTTTAATTATTCAGCTCCGCGTTGGATGCGAGTGGCAAGGCGGTTGTCTTGGCGTTAATTGAGGGAGGCCTATGTTCAGCAATAGATGGATAAAGGCTGATGATGATGATAATGATGATGATGATAATGACGATGATGATGATGAAGGGTATTAAAAATCTAAAATATGGAGAAGTGGCATTAATAGTTAATAGTCCATACGCTCCGCGGCCGACCGTCATGCGACATGCAACATACAAACGCAAAATTTTTAAACAATGTAATAAAAGTTTCACTCCTATAAGTTAGGCTATAAGGCTTCTTCTATATTAAAATAATAGAGATAGGCTATCTGAATACGTGGTTAAAGACTTTCGAAGTTAGCAAAGGTTCACAAAGTGGGTACAATATAGCCTTTTTTTTAATTTGGACCCGTAGTCCATTTAATCTGATAACTTGATTCCATTCTATTAAAATACGCCTTCAAGCCAGTGTCGATAAAACTCCGTCTTGGTGTCTTAAAATTTGTAACAAAGGTATATTTAACGGGCTGCGTAATTTAAATGAAGTATATCTTGATATAGTCACTTTATTCGGCTTGAAATATTTTATTCAACTTACTATTAAGTCTGTGATATTCGCATGATGTAAATCTGTGAGTTTTTTAAGCATTAGTAAAAATTACTCGTAATAGTGCTCGGTTTCTTATACGATGTGTGTTTAGAAGAGAGAGGTTATAAAAAGCAAAGGTCGGTCCGTGGATGGGTGACCATCTTTACATACCGAGACTCCTCCGTGCCTCGGAAAGCACGTTAAGCCGTTGGTCCCGGCTGTCATTCGTGGATCTTTGACAGTCGTTACGGGTCGTCAGAAGCCCGAGAATCTGACAACCAGTCTTACCGCGGGGTACCGTATCACCCAGTTACTGGGCTGTGGAGGTCCGATAGCAGTCGCTCCATGTAAAATACTGGTATCCAGCTGAATCCGGTTAGACTGGAAGACGACCCCAATATATAGCTGGGAAAAGACTAGGCAGATGATGATGATTTTATAGTATTTAAGAGTATAAACACAGTTAGAGGTTACTTACAAGGCGGGCTACCGCGTAGTGCGTATTATAAGATACGTAACTCTATGAGATAAACATTTCATAACTTTATTATATTATGTAGTATAAATTATGAAAGCCTGTTCTTTTTCATTGATTTAGCTAAATTCTTACGACCAATATAATAACTGTGATATCTTACTTATACAATCATTAATTTTGTGTTATATTCTGTTTTATCTATTATTTGTTTATTTAATCACGACTTATAACTATCATTACAAGTACTACCTATTGAAAACCACACATATTTTAACTAAAAATACATACGTAAATACATACGTAAATTAGAACAACTTTTTCGATTGGCGAAAAATCGCGACTTATATTCCGAAATGACGGCCAACCTTCATTAGTGGAGAGGCACTTGAAGAAGAAGAAGACATACGCAAATGATTATCTTACTTGTAAAATAAATGATGTTATCGTATAAACTATTCAGCCAAGTTAAAAAACTTAGAATATCTTCTCATTAGAATTTTTAAGGTTCTTAAAATAATAATATACGTTTTTACACCACGTCAATCTGGTCCCGTGGTAAGTTCCCGAATAGACTTGTTTTACGGGTACCAGACAACGGAAATACATATTATATTTAATACTTTTCATACTAATACTTATATTTAAGATATGTTACACATATTAAATACACATCCATGACCCAACAAAAACTTTTTTGTTCTCTGGTGAGATTCGAACCCGCTACCTCCGGCTTGAACGCCAACGCGCTAACCATTGAGCCACAGAAGTCGTCGGATAATGCACCGCTATAACTAATATTATAAAGAGGAAAGATTTGTACCTATTTTTGTATGTTTGTATGTTTGTAATGAATAGGCTCAAAAAGTACTGGACCGATTTCAAAAATTCTTTCACCATTCGGAAGCTACATTATCCACGAGTAACATAGGCTAAATTTTATTCTGATAAAAATAGGGTTCCGTAAGATATTTTGGCTTTTCGGACATAAGGTGTAAAAAATGTTATTTCGCGTACTAAGATCCCGTTGTAAATCTTAGTTAACGCAGGCGAAGCTGCGGGCAACAGCTAGTATCTTATAATTATATATTATAAAGGTCGCTTAGACGCGCTAATCTCAGCAACTATTGGTCGGATTTGAATAATTCTTTCAGTTTTAAATAGCCCATTTATCGAGGAAGGCTATACCGGGTATATTTGGAATACTTGGAACGCCATATCACGTCAGGCCATGCCTACACTATACCTCTTCGTTTTTCAAAGTGTTCCATTTAAAACACCGTGTGTATCATCCCGCTAAGATGCCATCGTTATTATTAGTTATCGCAAATAAAAATGGTATTGATGATAACAATAAAAATTGAGTGGGATTAACGGACAGTATTAATTGTAATTTTTTTATAATCACATCAATATTTTTAGCTCGTTTCCGTCACTACTCGAATTACATCTGAAGGTTTTTCGCCTTCCGGATCGGTTGGCTTATTGAATCACGATTTTATAAGCGTTAAGTACATAATAAATGTTATTAGTTTGAAGCGAAACATCTTATGGGATGTGATCGTCGAAAATTATAGCTTTTCTGCCAAGTCTTGTTAACTGTTAATTTATTAGGTTTATTGGAATAATCTTTATCGGCCTTGATTATCCATCTTTTGGAAATATGGAAATATTTATCTTTACATACGCTTAGTCTACACTTCTACACTAATATTATAAAGAGGAAAACTTTGTTTGTTTGTTTGGTTGTAATGAATAGGCTCGAAAACTACTGGACCGATTTCAAAAAATATTTCACCATTAGAAAGCTACATTATCCACGAGTAACATAGGCTAAATTTTATTGTGGAGAAAAATAGGGTTCCGTAAGATATTTGGGTTTTTCGGACACAAGGTGTAAATCTTAGTTAACGCAGGCGAAGCTGCGGGCAAGAGCTAGTATAATATAAAGTTCGCTATCTGTTCTTTTAGATCTTTTCAACTGCTTTGATTTCAATGCAGTGATTCAAGATATATGTTGTAAGGTTGTCAATAAACATTTTATTATTAAACAACAACAATAAAACTAAAAAACAATAAATACACGACAACCCAGTATTACCTAGGACAAATAAAAAGGTTAATTGTAATAGATTTTACAATTAGTAACACTAAATAATAAGAAAGATTATAACACATTATTATAGATACAATTGATGTATGTTATTCTAGGTGTTTTTGCACACTATTTACAATACTTCCGTATTATAAAGGCTGTTCGCACATAATAATTTTGTATATAATTTGCTACATCGATAGGACAGATGTGTTTGTATCGCTGAATGGGTACCAACATTTTTGCCCCTTGAAACAGCTTTGCTGTGTTGTAACGGCAGGACAGCAGAGACAGCAGACTTTCCATCTTCCTACTAATATTATAAATGCGAAAGTTTGTAAGTATGGATGTTTGTTACTCTTTCACGTGAAAATACTGAATTGATTTTGATGAAACTTTACGACAATATAACTTATACATTAGAACGACATATAGGCTATAATTTATGCCTGTACTCCTACAGGAATAGGAAATTGAAGCTGCGGGGCGTTTTTTAATATTTACTAGAAGCACCCCGCGGTTTCACCCGCGTAGTTCCCATTCCCATGGGAAAACAGTAATAAATTAGAGCCTATGTGTTATTCTGGTGTGTAAACTATGTCATTGTAAAGTTTCATAAAAACCCATTCAGTAATTTTTACGTGAAAGAGTAACAAACATCGATTTATTTATACAAACTTTATAATATTAGTAGGATTTCATTGTCGTTTGTTTATCATTACAACGTATAAACATACTTTGCTGTAGTAAAAGATAAGATAATGGTAAGGCGTTATATACTGGGTAATATTTTATACTTCGCGATGTAAAGACAAGTCAAAATTCAGGATAGTAATTTGCTTACACAATTAAAGCTTTTCGAAACTTGCAGATTCCGTATATATGACATAAATTCTAAATAGGTCTCCATACGGGTCTCCTCAGCTGATTTCGAGGATTTGACACGTGGCCAGAAGTGGTACATATATAGCTTGATACTTTTCTTGAAACAGGTTTAGGCGAGCGTATTTTATACATTTGTGAAGTTATTGATCTGTGAACTTTAAAAACTGTTATTAAAAAAAACTATTTACTACGCTTTACTAAGTACTGTAACTATAGTAAGAACTGCACTACTAGCCACTGGTATATTTAAACTGGTTGTAAAAGTAGTGGTCATCGTCATCATCATCATCATCAGACTTTATTCGTCCCTTGCTAGGTCTCCCTCAACGAACGAGAAGACGACCGATCCCTTGCCACTTGCATCCCACAAGGACCGGCCATTGCAAGGAGATCTTCCCACCTGCCCCCCTAGACAACTGGCGCAAACGCTAAACGAATAGAATAGAATACTTATTGTATGGGAATGACACTAGCTGTCAAATTACATGTCGTAAGCTAGTGTCATTCCCATACAATAAGTATTCTATTCGTTTAACATTTGTGCCACTTGTCTAGGGGGGCTGATATGATAGTGTATACAGGGTGTAGTGTAGGCGTGGCCTGCCATGATAGAAGTGAAAAAAAACGCTAAATATTTTTTTTCTTTTTGGTTGTCTTTTTAACTTTTTATGTATAATCCGTAAATCCATTTTGTAAACATAAAAATACAGACATTTGATGATAGTGCTTTAAAACAATCGTTTTTTGAATAAAACAGAAATGTAACAAGTGATGTAGGTACAGCCGCGTCGCGCGAGGTGTACGAACTCCCGTACCCCGCGCGACTCGATGTCAGCGTGAGTTCACAGCGTGTATGTATACATCGCGGGCATGCAAAATACATAAGTGCTAAAATTTTCATAAAAAAACGTTTCTGAGATAAATGGTCATATCTACACTAATATTATAAAGAGGAAAGATTTGTACCTATTTTTGTATGTGCTCAAAAAGTACTGGGCCGATTTAAAAAATTCTTTCACCATTCGAAAGCTATATTATCCACGAGTAACATAGGCTAAATTTTATTCTGATAAAAAATAGGGTTCCGTAAGATATTTTGGTTTTTGGGACACAAGGTGTAAAAAATGTTATTTTGCGTACTAAGATCCCGTTGTAAATCTTAGTTAACGCAGGCGAAGCTGCGGGCAACAGCTAGTGCATTATATAGTATATAAATATTACATTCTTAGGCTTTAATTTTTCAAAGCGTTCCAAATACACCCGGTATATATACGAATAGCTTACGCGTAAATAGTGTACGCTTGACCTTACCCGGAGTCTGTCTGTCTGTGAGGTCGTGCTTTAGATATTGGTGACTGTAACCTAAACTAGAATGTGTTGGGCGTTCAGCGTTGGAGAAACTGGTACTGAGGTTGCGACATCGAGATTATTTTATCTTAAGGCCTTATCCGGTTGTTGAAGACAAATTCAATGTTATAATTTTCACTATTCAACTTTTGTTAATAATATGAATGAGAAAGTTGGTTTATTTGTTACACGTAAACGATAAACGGATGGACATTACTATGATACTTGAAATAAGGTACTCAATTTAACAGCTTTTTTGTTACTTTAAAATCTTCTTCTCTCTCTATTTAAGAGCTTTGCTCTTGTCGGTGGAGTATTCGCCACTCATTCCTCCTCTCAGCCAACACCTTCACCTCCTGATACAACATAACCTGTACCTTCTCCTTTATTTGTTGCATATAACTCCTCCTCGGTCTACCTCTTCCTCTTTTTCCATCAATCTTTCCCTCTATGATATTTTTTATAAACAAGTCATGTCGTATCAGATGACCAATCAAATTTCCTCTTCGGTTCTCAACAGTTTTAATAATAGATAGATAGATAGATACTTTATTGCTCACATTAACATATATATACATTTTTCAATAATAAGACAATAAAACATAAATGTGGGCAAGGGCGGCCTTATCGCTATAAGCGATCTCTTCCAGGCAACCCTGCGGCACAGGAGAGATAAATTAAATATACAATTAGCAGGGCAGTACGTACATAACCGAGCAAAAATCGTCAAATCAGTATAGTACATAATACCTCATGCGAAAAATATTAATAACTTACAATTAATTTGTTACGAACAAAGCATATACATGTAAACAAAGTGACAGTTAAATTAAGTTAAGTTAAGTTAAAAAATAATACTTCTTTCTTCTTTCACTATCTCCAAATCTTCTTGCCGAACCGAATTTAAAGACTCCATTTTTTACAGAGTAAGAAGGTATTATTCTTCAAATATTCCGCGAACTGAAAGCTATGGCAAAAAGGGTAGAACGGGCATAATTGCTTTACCGGGACTTTCCAACTCACATCTCAGGCACGGAATGCACGTATAATGCTAGGCCTAGGGTAATCCCAAATGGACCTGTTTATGTTCACTTACTTTCCGCTCATTTACCATGTCTATCCAAGTAACGTGAAGTTTGTATTCATTAAGTTCCTCTTTATCTTAACTTAGAATAAGACTTATCATCATCATCAGCCTGTATCCGTCCACTGCTAAACATAAGGTCCCTCAATGAACGCCAAGACAACCGATCCTGTTACACGCATTCACGGAGCCACTGCATGGAAATCGTTTCCCCACCTGGTTGATGACGAATAAAGATTTAACAACGCAGTAAATATTTTTTACTGCAGTATCATTATCCCTTTAAGTTTTTTTTTCTAAATGTCCTATGCTGTGGCTTTAAGACCTTAGAGCGAAATCGGAGCTGTGGGCAGGTGGCTTCCCCAAGCAATCCCTTTAAGTAGACTTATTAACTCATCTTATACTCACCAGAACTATTTCCGAACCAAAATGACATAGGGACTTTCAAGAATGGAGAACACTTACCTACATTTAAAGCCGATGTGGGAATTCACCCACACCAAGAGACTCGTTTTCACAATTGTCAACCCCTTCCTCCTTAGTAACCACCAGTATTGTCTAAGACCTCCACTTCCCTCGAATTTTGATTGGATAAAAAAATTAAAGGTCACTGACTACGTGACAAAAACCTGAGACGACCACCAAGCATGGTATTTTTAAGTCAAGTAATACGTACGTTCCCTAGCGTACTGCAAGTCCTCAGGGTGTCTGTGGATGTATTCATAATCACTTGTTATCAGGTGCACCTACTGTACGTTTTCCCAAAAAAATAAATACTTAATCTATTTCGTTGCAACATGAAACAAGTCTAGACTAAATATTCAAAATTCAATGACGAACCCTCTCTTCAATTTTTATCATCCCTCTCCTCTTTTATCTCCTTCATTCCTGTCCTAGCTCATAGCCGTACTCTTAGCAAATCATTATTTCCTAATACTATTTGTATGATTCATAACTAAACCATTTAATTTACATACATGCATAGTTTATTCTATAATCGTGCAAACTAAATTCCATAAATCTCAATGTCCATACATTTTAATGGTTCGCAATAAAATCACATTGAAAAGCCGGAAACGCATTTGCTCGTGTGGTTGGCATGTATTGATGTAGGTATCACTTACCATCAGGTAAAATGACAGTTCGTTAACTTCCGTTTTTTTAGTATAGAAGGCCAAACGAACAGCCGAAGCCTTGTGACTATCGATGCCCATTAACATACACATAACCAGAGGTTATGCAGAAGCGTTGCCCCCCCTCCCCCCTCCCATGAGCCACCGGAAAATCCCAAACCACACGAAATGCGACAGCTTAGCTGTCACTTTACGCCGGTTTCATGTGAGCGAGAGGTTCCTCCCCGGTCGTGCCCCCCCAATTTAGCTGCATGGCACTGCCGCCTACTATACTTCTTTTATAAAAATATATTTTATATTGAAATAAGTGTACAATACTTTTATAATATGTCCAAAAGTTAAAGTTTCTTGTGCTCTCAACATAACTTAAACTTACTGAATAAAATATGTACAATGGCATATAAGGTCCTGTACTTTACTGTACCTTTACGACAAATTGTAAAGTGGATCGAATTGTGAATCTAAATCATTTCAAAACTCATTTTAACACACAAAAAATCATCAAAATTGGCTCAGCTGGAGTTCAGTCATATACGCAACCACAAAAGAATATATAACAAACAAAAATGTATCGCCGAAATGTAAGTACGCACATCACTTGAGAACCGCTGCACCAAATGACATTTTTTTATGTTGATTATCGTCATGACAAGGTTTGTATGAAAATAGATGATGACGCTAAACATATTATCTGGGTAAGGGCACGCCGCAGAAATATCTGCTTTCCTACAAAAAATGAATCATCAATATCATTCCTTCAACGGTTCACCGTTAACTTCAGTAATTAATGTGAACTCCCTTAAAAGTATATACGGTCGAATTGAGTACCACTCCTTTTTAGAAATCCGTCAATAGAAAAGACTACCTATTCACATTAAAAAATCTCAAAATATTTATTATGTCATAATTATTAACCCAAGTCTTCATTTATGAAGTCATACCAAGGAATGCCCTTTTCTTTAGGGCCTGTTTCACAATCTCCAGTTAAGTTCCCAATAGGCTATCGCAACATATTTGACAGATATTTGACAGATACTCCATACTCTATCTGTCAAATATGTTGCCGATAGCCTATTGGGAACTTTACTGGAAATTGTGAAACAGGCCCTTAATATAATATTTAGTTAGAGGATTAATTGGTAAACATCAATTCTCAATAATGTCATGCCTAATCAGACTACGAATACGACGATACTTAGGTTATGCCAACGGCAATTGTGAGTTCTTGGAGACTAGGAATGTACCTTCAAACTTCAAAGCGACTTTTAGGGATGTCCCTTCAAACCACAAGACACAAACGCGTCATAAAAACGATTGTGCAGTGCGTCATGGTCTAGCTAGACCAAGTTAAGCCACTCACGTCCGCTTAGGTCAAGGAAAGGCACGCTTATTGTTAAATTACAGCAATTTATATAATACATTTTAACGAGTATATAAGTGTAATTGACTGGCACCTTGGCAATGGCATTGAGTTATCAAAAATTTTATGTGTGATTTTTTAAACTTTTTTTTAATGTGAGATGGATAGGCAAATCGGCAGGCAATCCACATGCGAGTGGTGAGCGTCAACAAAAACAACTAAAACCGTTAATGTTTTGTAGCCAGGGCCGAAGATTTTTAAGTACGTCCAAACCGCAAAATGCGAAATATTTAATTAAGTATTTAAAATATTTTATCGATCGTCGAAATATAAGAAGTAGGAATAAGAAGTAAGAACGATCGTTGCAATCTAAATGATGATTTGTACATCTATATATTATAGAACATATTTTGTCAGAAATTTTCTCTGTCATGAGTGCTTTTCGGACGTCTGTTAAGTTAGAAAGGTCAAATCGACAGAATCACTAGTCTCATTTAGTGCTAGTTTAGTGCCGATAACAGATATTTGGTGCTGTGCTAAGTGAACCAAAAATGAAAACACTGCTTGCTTTTAATTAAGTTAGCAGTGTACAGTTAAACTAGTAAGATCCAGTCGGCCGAATCACTCGTTTTATATATCAAAATTTAGTGCTCATTTAGTGCTCATATTTTAGTGCTAGATATAGAATATATTTGTTGCTGTAATAGGTAGACTAAAAATGAGAACAGTGCTAACTTTTAATCAAGCTAGCAGTGTACAGCAAATTTAGAAAGATCAAGTCGGCAGAATTACTCGTTTTTAGGGTTCCGTACCCAAAGGGTAAAAACTAAAAATGTTATATGTTACGGAATGTTATGGGTTTTACCCTGTTTTGTAAATATCGAGTTTTCATCAGATCTCAAAGTTAAGGGTTAATAAGATCACAGGAAACTACCCTCGCGATGATATCGCTGTGTGTGTGTTGAAAAATATATACAATAATTTTAAATCAACGACTGTTAATATAACGATGCCAGCAGTCTTAAAAGCTGGAAGCTGGAAAAAAAAATATTTTTTAAAAATTCTTTGTTACAGCGACAGCACTAATTAAGCACTAAATGGTGACGTTTTCAATTCCATTTTCAAGACCTCGTTCAGTTTAATATCCCGAATAAAGAGTTTTAATATTTGAACTCATGAAAATTGAAATCATACTATAGTCATCAGTTTATAGCTGTCTTAGATAAATCGATGATAAGTCGACTTCCGTGGACTTAGACAGTTCGTGACCGGAAGAAATCCGTTTTTGCGTCACTAATACACACACTAATGTTTATAATAATAAAACTGTGTTTTACAGATCTTATCGGTTCAGTGGTGTCTGGTAGGAGAGGTCATGGCCAATCACAAATGGAGACTTAAGGACTAAGCATATTATGTTTTCAGAATAGTGGTAACATTGGCGACTGAGAGCATTGTGCACATCCCAGCTAAATGCATAAGCGGTGCTGCTGGGCCGGTGTGAAGGATGTGCTGTGCTGCACCGGTTTGTATGAATACTACCCTCCTTACGTCTTCCGTGCAGCAGCTATGCTATCCACTGTGGTTACTCATACCGTGATTTGTGGTAAAGCCTATTACGAAATAAAAGATTTTATTGAAGATACCACACCTTGGGAATAAGACACTCTTAAGATGTTATATTTATAAAATATTATGTACTCATTTTATTGACAAAAGAGCAACCCCTAAGTTTTTTTCTTGTTTTTCTTAGGGGATCCTGCATCTCAAACGAGTTTTTTAAATTTTTTTTTATTACTATTACTACTTATTGACTACTTATGTTTTGACTTATTTCAAGTGTACAAGTTGTACCTACGTAATAAAGATATTTTTGATTTGATTTTATTTGATTTAGCATATTACGTCGAAATTGGCAACATGAAGCGTTGCCCTTTTTATCATGCAGAGTGATGAATTTCGCAGCTAGGTTCCTTGCGGCGCAAGAAAGGTTCCCCTTTTTATGACGCGGGACCGCACCTAGACCTTATGCGGGTCTCGCACTTGTTAACCTTCTAATCTAATTAAGTGCAAGCATAAGGCGCTTGAGTTTAGGGATCTGCATGCAATCCCCACCACTTGAGGCCTAGTCGTGGCGGTGGGGCTTAGCAGCTCTCTTTGTACCTTTCTTAAAGGAAGACAGGTAAAAGAGCAGAGTACAAGGGGTGAAGACGGGAACCTCACCTCTGTACTGTCCCGCTGTTGGGAGTGGTTGTTCTGTAGTGCGGAACAATCCCTGGAGAGGCGTCGGTCCCCTGAGTGACTGACTAACCATCGAGGTGCCCTGTTGCTAGCAGATCCGGGGCACCTAGCCAAAGGCGGCATTGGTGCCACTCGTCGGGTTTTAGTAGGTAGAGCTGCGTCCACATTTCAGCTTTCAGGGATAGCGAGTCCCACATACCACTGGGGACACCCACTCCCCGCGGGATGTCAGTGCATTTCCCGGCGTTAAAGCAAAAAATAATAAAAGGTTCTGTATGCGATAGGAATAGGCTGTAGGAATAACCAATAGGAATAAGCAACAGGCTGAGTGCGGCAAATGGTAGATTGCCCGGCTGCAAACAGTCCCCGCAACTTACCTGTTCTAAATCAGGTTCCCTTTTGGGCCTGATATAGATAAGGCATCAGGCAATAGAATAAACATACTCAAGCGCAATCGCTCAGATTGAGTTGTTCATCAAAATTCCAAAATATAGCGGTATTTTTGACGATAATTATAACAAAGTTTTATCTTCAATTTTCCGTTAGTCGAGATTATAATGAGTAAGTATATTTAATGTATTT
Source organism: Lycaena phlaeas (assembly GCA_905333005.2). Classification (NCBI taxonomy): domain Eukaryota; kingdom Metazoa; phylum Arthropoda; class Insecta; order Lepidoptera; family Lycaenidae; genus Lycaena; species Lycaena phlaeas. The sequence goes on along the minus strand of HG995168.1, from coordinate 17,871,655 downwards.
TTTGTGAGGCGCAGAAATATTACACGATTTGCATACTCACAGGATTACAGTACTATGTGTATGCTAGTTTTTGTTTCACTTGTAATCATTACCTAATTTAACAATAGCAAAATAATAGTGTTACATATTTAACAGAAACCAGTTATGTTTAGGATAAAATTGGTTCGCAGGATTTTGTATAAATTATTTTTGTTTTTTTTTTGTGTTATATTTTCGTGAATAATAGGGCTCTTTAAATATGCGTTCCGTTTAGTTTTAATAATAGCGACTAGTGGTCCAGGGAGTATGGGCTTGGTCCTTGTATAAGATTCCTTTTTTGTCCTGATTCGATCCCGATCTCCCTTTTTTTAGTTGCTAAAACCATCGCTCGCTTACCGGTGAAGGAAAACATCGCGAGGAAACCTGCATGCCTGATGAGGTTGAAAGTCTTTGAAGGCGTGTAAAGTTCACCAGCCCGCATTGGGCGAGCGCATCGGTACTATATCCCTATAGGTACCACCCTTGCCTGATTTCGAGTGCCCAGCAGTAGGACGTATAATAATAATAAATCTATGGGTTGATACTTTTAATATTGTTTTCTTATGTTTACGCGAATTTCACTCATTATAATGAAACAACTTTTACGGATTTTATCACGGTTTATTTAGTTTTTTACAATCCCGACGTTTCGGACACTTTACAGCAACCATGGTCACGGGAGGACTGACACTTTACAGCAACCATGGTCCTCCCGTGACCATGGTTGCTGTAAAGTATCCGAAACGTCGGGATTGTAAAAAACTAAATAAACCGCGATAAAATCCGTAAAAGTTGTTTCATTATAATGATACTTTTAATTTTATTAATATACAAAAATTGCGTATGATATTATTGGTCCATAGTGAATTTGATACTACATAATATTTTTTATGTGAATTTGATTATGTATGATTAATTATTAATAATTATCGACAGTCAATTAATTATCACAGATTAGAATTTTATTTAATTCTAATAAAACATCAGCTAGATGACACTGACTAAGTAAAAAAGTAAAAGCGATAAAAAAATAATATTATTATTATACATGACTTTATACATTTATCTCAATTAAACATTTTTTAACGCTCGGTGAAAAAGCGCTCGAGCGAACGGGGCCTTAGGGTTGAAGGTTTATTGTAGTGACCAAATTTTATAGGACAAAAGGAAAGACAGTTCATCTGATAGAGCTGATGACCGACACTCATAAGAATATGTTAGTATTTATCACAGGATGGAGGCTTATAACTTTTTACAATATGCGTATAATATAAAGGTAATTAATAAGTAATAGTAATAAGTAATAAAATATTAAGTAATATAAGCCATACTTATATTTTGTAAAAAAAGAATAAATTTGCATAATATCTTGATTAGTTTTAAGAATAATTATTTAATAACAATATTTTATAATTAGCACATGGTGATTATCATATTAATATAAAATAATAATATGATCGCAAGCATGCACTAAATATTAAATTAATATAGTGTTACTAGCGGACTCGACAGACTTCGTTCTGTCAAAACAATTAATTTGCAATAATAAAAATTGCAATCTCAAATTTGAGAAATAAACTATCCTATCTTTTAAGTTGGAGAGAAGCACACATTTTAAAAGAAAAAACATTAAAATCGGTTAAGTGGTTTAGGAGTCCATTGAGGACAAACATTGTGACACGAGATTTATATATATGTATAGTGTTATTACGTCTGTAAGATGGTCCGATAAGTTCAAGAGTGATAACCGTGATATCCTCGAACTTAGATAAGGAGCCTCTTCTCTTCCTCTTGGTCTCGTCTCCCTGATAAGGAAAGGACCGACCTTATGTAGTCATCCCAAAATCGGTTGAAGACTTATTACTTATCTGATATGGGTATAAAATTCTCGTGTCACAGTGTTAGTTACCATGCTCCTCCGAAACGGCTTGACCGATTTTTATTAAATTTTATATGTATATTCAGTAGGTCTTAGAATCGGTCTATGTCTACTTTTCATCCCCCTAAGTAATAAGGGTGACCCACCCGAAATTATTTATTTTTATTTTATTGACCAAATTTTCCATTTTTATTTTTTTATGATACATAATTAAAAAATATGTACATCCCCAATTTTCACCCTTCTATCACCAATTACTATTTTAACAGCAATATTTATGGCAGAACGAAGTATGTCGGGGCTAGTGTATGTATAAACATCCAAGTACATATTTTGACGACCTCTGTGGCTCAGTGGTTAGCGCGTTGGCGCACAAGCCGAAGGTAGCGGGTTCGAATCTCGCCAGGGAACACAAAAAGAATTTGTGTTCCTGGGTCATGGATGTGTATAAAACTTGTGTATTATATAATAAAAATCTTAAATATAAGTATTAATATAAAAAGTATTAAATATATGTATTTCTGTTGTCTGGTACTCGAGACACAAGTCTCTTCGAGAACTTAGCACGTGACCTGATAGACGTGGTATAGAAGCGTCTATAGATATTATTATTATTTTATATTCGTTATAAGTCCAAGTCCAAGATGGTAACATGGCAATGGCCATTACGTTTTACCTAAGGAAACTGACCACTGGGACATTTGGCATGCACGCGTTACCCAAGGAAATGTTGGACACTTGCCATGCGCGCCACGCGAGGGTTAAAGTCAAGGCGGACACGTCCCAGTGAAAGTCACGGTCACAACGTAACGTATTACATAAATAAGAGTCAATGGCTTGACTTTCATTATCACCGTAAGTGTATTGTGTAACTACAGAGAAGTGTGCTTACACTTCTGTCACACTTTTTGTAGTATCTACTCCGGAGTCGTCCACTGTAAACGGATGCCTTTACACACTTTTCTGTAGTGATATTTTTGTGAGTGATGACAATAAAAAGCCATTTATTTCATCACTTGCTAATTTTGTGATGTAGTTTCCAAAAAAAAACGTTTGCAAAAAAAATCTGTTCCATTCTGTACATTCTATCAATTACAACCAGATATGCATTTTGCTCTCCTTTCCCCTATCACTTCAAGGTCATAGGTCCGCACGAAACGGTAAAAAATCATAACTATCACTTTAGGCCAGTATCATGTGACCAAGAGGTCCCATGCCTTACGTACCGAACCAATTCGGCTGCATCTTGACACTATCTCTTACAGCTACAGAGAAAAATGGAGACTTGTTAATGAAACATTTATTAAAGTAAATAATGTTTTGACAGTATTAATGTATTCGAAATCATTTCAGTAATAAAATAATAAAAGTTTTTTTTTATTACCGTTAATAATTCAAATTATTATCGGTTGGACTGAAAAGTGCGGCCTTGCTCTGTTGAGTCATGGAGCAGATCAAGGCGATACCTACACGGCAACCCTCGGCACGACAGACAAACAATTAAATTGATTAAACCAGCCAAGCACGAGTGGAGAATACAGGGTTCCGTCACTACAAAAACGTGAAAAAATGAACAGCAAACGAACAGTCAACAACCAGATGTTACGCAGATGCGTTGCCCTCCTTTTCCCTTTCCCACCAATGGGCCACCGGGAACTCACAAATCCAGTTTACGCCGGTTTTATGTGAGCGACAGGTGCCTACCACCCCGGTTGTGCAGGCCCGTCGCAAAACAGCATGGTCACTACCTCTTTCAAAATGTGTGATAAAAGGTCTCCAATAGTAGGTTGAAATAGGCTTTATAACAGAATATTGGGGATCCCTCATTGGTCTGACTGATTCGTTGATGATTTCAAGCTGAATACAAAAGTTTTTTTCTTCGGTTGGAGCTATGCTAATGGCCCTAATGCTTCATCGGTAGTGGGGTGAGCCGGTTGGTTTCACCCTGTGATATAGTAGGGGGTGTGACTTCCACGACTTAATGGTGTCAAGTTTGTTCCTGTGGCGGGTCTCTGCCTCACCATCGTCGCATGAAATAAATACAAAAGTATGATTCAAACCATCCAAGGCTTGTCGCCTGACACATATTTTTTGCAATCAGTTTACACTACGCTGGCTTACAGGATTTTCCCTCCTGATTCAGTCGCGTTCATCAGGTTTGAGGGTCGTGGCTTCCTTTGACCCTGTCTTTAATTCTCACGATGTTACTCCTCCTTTTCCTATCTCGTCTCAAAAAATCGAATAAGTAGTTTCGTCGCTGCAGCTGCAGAGAATTTGTAGTTTCTGCCAAAATTTCTCACTTCTATCGGAATTTCCCTATGATTACCAATTTTACTGCAGCTCTACTAAGCAGTCTTTAGCGGAGCCCAGTTGCCCAACCCGAGCCCGACACGAGGAAAAAGGTGTTACTGGAAGCGCATTAAGTAACGCCTCCGAGGCATCCATTTTCGTCGTCCTCGAGCCTCCCTTAATGAACGTCAAGGCTACCGATCCCGTGCCGTTTGCATTCAACACGGACTGGCCACTGCGCGGAGATCATCTTCCCACCTTTCATTTCATTCTTAATGGCCGACCAACACCTCGTCTACTTAAATTCTCTTACTCTTGAACGTTATAATAAATTACAATTACTACACAACGGATGTAATAGTAAACTTCTTCTTCTTGTCGAGTCGAAATGGCTAAAACTTTTTATTGTGTTAATAGTTTATTTATATATGCTTTGACCAGTACTTAGCCAAATCTACTGCCATGTCGGTGGCCCCAATCAAATCCTCCATGGAACATGATATGGGACAGTCATTGCACTGTAAGAGATGACTCATCGACTGAACCGCATCTACACTTGTCATTGCTGGGAAAAAGTAAACTACAATGGATTGTTTAAAGCATTAAAAGAGTAACAACTAGTTAAAACACACCTTTCCAATTATACGTCAATGAGCCCCATTTTTTAACATCCTTGGGTTTGCCCTAAATTAAATAAAGAGCCATAAAACCGGATCCTGGCTAATTCAGTTAGCATTTATGAGTTGTAAATTAAGTTGTAAATGTAAAAAAAATATTAAGAAACTCATAAAAACCGCCCAACTGCGAATCCTACTTCCGCAGGCTGTTAATTCGTTACACCACAACACACTGTTACTATATGCCATATATCATCATCATTAGTTTCAGTATGTCTTGCACTATAGCCAGTGATTTTAGTGAGTGGGTGAGTGAGTGAGAGCGCGGCTGTGTCAGGCTCCCGGCTGCAAGGGTAGCGCAATCTAGCTTAAGTCTCCCTTGAAATACCTTTTCTGTGTTTTGGAGACAAGGAAAAGATAGGCAGTATAATTACTGGCACCAACACTTAATCAAAATTAGAATATTTTTATTTTATCTTTAATAAGATAGGAACTTAAAAAACGTCGAAAAAGGTTGGTCGTTTCCATGGAGAAGAACGGGCAATATTCTATGTTTACTCTTTTCAAATCATTAGTATTACAAAATGATTATGTCATAGCATTAGTATTTACTTATGTGGGGACGGTAGGTCAACAATAGGTCCAGGCTTACAATAAAGAAATGTAATACAAGATAAGTATCTCAAAAGATAATGGGAATCTACAAAGCCTACAATGTTCCCACATTTACAAAATAGGTGAAGAAATTGTGACACACATATTGTCATGATTGCTGTAACTATTCTGAGCAAAAGATGAAGCAATAAAAATAATTTAGAAGCGTAAATATATATCACTACATATTATAAAACAAAGTCGCTTTTTCTGTCCCTATATCCCTTTGTACGCTTAAATCTTTAAAACTATGCAACGGATTTTGATGCGGTTTTTATTAATAGATAGGACAATTCAAGAGGAAGGTTTATGTATATAATTGATTAAGTTTTTATATACATTGGCTGAGATATAACAATAATTGTTGAAGGTGTCGGGAAAAAATAGGCCGCTTGGGAGTTTTCAACGAAAACGCTGCCTAAACCCTTTGAGATATAACAAAATAATGTATGGTGGAATTGTGTACCTTAACTAGGTCTACAAAAAAGTCCGCGATGGCATTTGTCTATCTCTTAGGGATATCATACTATATCCATTTAATACTTTAAAAAAATGGGCAATTATAACGTGATAATTTGAAAGTTATTTACAGAAATACGGTATGAATCCTTATCATTTTAAATCAGTTAATTAGCATGTGCATTTTATGAAGATTATTTTTGCCCTTTATATCATGCAAATTAAATGAATACTTTAGGAGATATGGCAAAATAAAATAATGCAGAAAAAAATAAATCGTGTCGCTCTGATACGAACTGGCGCGGGCGGTTGTCTGCTGTCTAAGGCCGTAGTGTATCAACTCTGGTAGACGTAATAATATGATCAACGTATGGTGGAATATATAATAATAGTATTATATATCCTAAATATGCCTACAGAAAATCTGCGAAGGGATATATGTCTTTATGTTCAAGATGACATATATTCATTTTAATACAAAAACTTAGTAATTATTAAAATAGAAAATGATCATCATGAGACATGATAAATCCGTAAACCTAAGTTCACGCGGGCGAAGCTGCGGGTAACAGCTAGTTTCTAAATAAAAGTAAAAAAAGTAAAGTATCAAGAATTTTTGTCCCACTGCTGGGCACGGGTTTCCTCCTCGAAATCAGGTGAGGAGGGTAATGGGCTATAGTTCACCGATGCGCTGGTGAACTTCACATACCTTCAAAGAATTTCAATCTCATAAGCGATGCAGGCTTCCTCACGATGTTTTCCTTCACCGGTGAGCGAACAATGGTCTCGTGTTTGGGGTGCACATAGAAAATTAGAGAAACCAATTTAAATGCACACACGGGGGGTCAGATCGAATCCAGAGCTTCTCGCATTAGAGGCCGAGTCCATCCACCACTGGACCGTCGTCGCTCTAAAATACTCAAAGGGTGATCAAACCACTCGGCCATTCCTAAATACGTACATAATATTATAAATAAATTACACCCAAACTCAGAACAAATGATTATGCTCATCACATAAACATTTGTTTTGGCTGGAAATCGAACTCACGACATTCCGGCTTAGCAGTCACGGTCACTAACCACTAGACCAACAAGACAGTAATACTGATAGTCAATAATAGTGTACAGTAGGCAGTTTGTTCCAGCATTTAGTAGAAAACAATATGTTAATGCCCTAATGTATACATCGCCATAATAGTACTTATTTATTATCTGTATCAATAAAACAAATTCATTGTCAAGTGCGGCGGCTGTTTGCGTGACAGCCACTGAGGACAGCATATTGGGGCGAGGTTTTTGAGCATAAAAAAAATAGTCATGTCCGACGCGTTGAGCATTCGGGCTAAGGCCTTCTCAGAGCGGTGACGTTTGTGCATATTATTAACTGCATTCACACGTACGCTTTTGTACTACACTGACTCACGTTAACATTCATCATTATCAGCGTTTATCCGTCCAATGCTGAACATAGGCTTCCCTCAATGAACGCCAAGATGACAGATCCCTTGCTACTCGCATCCAACGCGGACCTGCCACTACACGGAGATAGTCTTACCATCTGGTTAATGGCCAACCAACAAATTATTTTTTTAAATATTAACTTTGATATTTTTATACCGTTATAAGTACAAATTGTTTATTACGAATCACAAATTACTCTTGTACAATAATAATTAAACATAATATAATACATTAATGGTACCTTTAATGTAATTAATTTATAATATCAAAATGTGGGAAAACATTGTTTCCTACATAAATGCGTTGTATAAACAGAATATATATAACAAATTAAGGAGCACCTCAGTACTTGTAGAAGGATTTTAATGTGGGGTCACAGGCGATTAGATTTTCAGGAGCAAGTAAGTCACAAATGAAAAATTTCTCAACACAAACAATTGCAAGTCACACGACATAAAGTCGCACACTTGGGGTGGGTTGAATTTATGAACTTCACACACCTTCAGAGACTTTTATTCTCATCAGGCATGCAGGTTTCCTTACGGTGTTTTCACTTGTAGCGGACCAATCAGCGCTACAATTTCAATAGTATACAATTCAACAGTCCAATCGCTATATAGACGACATCTGACACATTATCTAGGGGGTCCGATCCGATGCCGAAGACCGTGCGGTTGATAACCTCACGGCTGGCGGGGGAGACCCCACCCTAAACCTTTTTAGTAGAGTCATCCGCTCAGCTACTATACCGATTAAGCGTAAAGGTCTTTAGACCAACAGCATAGGCCATTTCGAAAAAAATAAAAATATCTTTAGTATAGGGGGCTTCGGCCTGGCCGAGCAGCTATCGGTATTCTACAGTCCAATCGCTATATATTCAACATCTGCCACGATAGCTAGTGGGCTTCGGCCTGGCCGAGCATTGCACCGCTCTCGGTCGGAGATCTCCCTTTGGGGTCTTCCACCATATTCCCACACTCTCACCGATGAGCGAATGATTGTACCATGATTAGGGTGCACTAAGCAATTTGAAAAGTCCATTTTAAAGCACAGTGGCGGTCATGATCGGACCCGAGCCATCCCGCTCAAGAGGCCAAACCCACACTGGACCATCATCACTCAAAGATGTGGGTAGGTACTTAAATATAGTAATTAGAATTTGATATTCGAAAAAATTCGAACAGATTGTAATGAAATTTTGCCATGCTATTTGAGCTAACTTTGGATAGTTTAGATTTATTGGCGGTAGGACTTTGCGTAAATCTAGACATAATAATCTGGTCTAGATCTAGAAATGCGTCTAAACCTAACCTTAGTTTAAGGGCAATAAACTTACGTTTAGGATTATTGAAGTCTACTCATAAAATCTTGAACATAAGGAGTCTTTCCGTGTCTATCAGTAATTTTACATACCTGTAATCATGCCGTACTAATGACTTAATCATCAGTAATCATCAGGTAAGGTCATCTTTATAGTACAAATTGGTACAATCGGAAAAGTGTGTAGTCTCAACGGTCAACCTGTTCAGTTCTGTGTGGGACTTATAAATATCATTATCTTAGAAGTCCATCTTAATTATTTGTTTAACAGTTTATGTAGGTACACTTGAGTAGCTACAGTAGAATAAATAAATTAAATAAAAAAGAGCCTTTTATTTCTCACAAAACAAATGAAACTATAATAGAAAAAGTAAATAGGACGAAAGAGAATGGTATTTTAAAAGTTTGCATATCAAAGAATGATTTTTTTTTTTATTTATTTATCTTGATTTATAATAACCCCTCCTCGGGTGAAGGTCTCCTCCAAAGAGTTCCATTTGTTTCTATCTTTTGCCATCTTTAGCCAATTTGCACCGGTTACAGTAGAAAATAACACATAAACAATGCTGGTCTTACTGATATTAAAAACGCGAAAGTTTGTATGTGTAATGTTTGTTACTGAACGTTTAATACAACGTAACCAGAACATAGGGCGCTTCGTATAATGTCTGATTCGGCTATAATGCTGTTTCATTGTTTATATTAGTATTTGAATTAGTCAAAATTCACATATTATAACAAGTGTTTGAGTATTTTTGATATAAGATACGGAAGGATCGACATGTCTAGATTAAAAAAAAAAGCCTCTAACAAATAACTAATTATTTTAGAACTTGTTGCTTATTTCAAATTACATATACTTTCATCTTGGTTTAAAATTTTTAAAATTTGCCTTTATTGCTTTCCTGTAAAGTTTCTCTATAACTCAGCAAACTAACTTAACTACGTTTTCAGATCACAGATATGCAAAATATTATTTATATGAAATAAAAACGTTAAAATAATCGGAACAGCATTTTTGCGTCGAACATTCACAGACAACTAAAAGAGCAAAGCAACCTGTCTGTTGTTTCTTCTATTTTCAGAGCTCCGTACAAAGAGCCTTAGCCTCCGTACAAAACCTTCGTCTATGATAATATGCAGTTTTACCAATAATGACGAATCACCAACAAAGAGATTGACATCCTATATAACGCTTAGACGTAAAACAATAAAGTATCCGTAAAAAGTTAACGGCCTCGTAATTTTAGCAAAATCAAGAAATGTCAAATGCAAAATATATTTGACAAAGATTTCTTGCAAACACTTTTCTTTGGGAAAGACCAGTGAACTATTTGTGGTGAACTCTTTGGTTCTGTTAATTGGACTGACTGGCTCAAACATTTTCAAAATAGGTTTTATCAGAGATCTGAGCAGATTTAGACATTATTTAGAACTTTTATTTCTAAAAGCCTGGTTCATTTGGCTCTTTACCAAAGCTTAGAGAGAACAAAACTGACTGACCGAGTGAATTTTTTTTCATGTCATTTTACATAGTTTAATGATATTCTAGAAATGAATAATAAATTATTAGTAAATAAAGATTCATTGGAATGCTAGCCGGTAGCCGAAGTATATGTAAATAAATAGATTACTTTTAAAGTACTTAACTAAACCTGTCAGTTCTTGTTTCGTAAAAGGCAAGTTGTAGCTTTGTAGAGAACATTCCTTATAAAGGTATGTCTTAGCATATAAATTTGCGTTATTTGTATATTAATCTGACAAAACTTCAAACAAAGGATATTTTTTATCATAGAGGTTATTGACCAATCCTAGGTACTTTTTTACTCAGGAGGGTAAGATAGCAGATGTAGCCTTTTGGTGATCTCCTTTTGGTTTATCGACGTCCATAAACATCTAGACAACCATAGATTATGCAGATGCTTCGCCTTCTTTCCTCTATCCCCTTAATAGGCCACCGAAATCTCACAAACGCGAATAATCTGTCACCTTACGTCGGTATCATGTGGGCGAAAGGTATCACCCATTTGTAACACTACCTCTTACTACAGTTCTCAGTCAGATAACTAGGGATTTATCAATGCACCAACAAAATCTAAAGCAGAGGTCCGTATAACCGTGAGTTTTCCATTGGTATGAAGAGCTATGCTAATGGCCCTAATGCTTCATCGGTAGCGAGGTAAGCCGGATGGCTTAGTACGTTAAGAAGCATTTTTTTCCGTACGCGACATAAGCATTTTAAATTTATTTTTTTAAAGGTTTTTTTAAAGACATTTAAGTCTCTCCACTATTTTGATAATATTGTACGAAAAACTTTTTACTAAGTTTTTTAATCAATAAATGATGTAATGACTCAGTTTACTTCTTTATTGATTACTATATATTTATTAGTATTAGCTATTAGTGCATAATTGTTAGTATTATTTATTAATAACTTATTAGTACATAAATATCAAACAGCCAACTATTATTAATGATTGATATATTTGTCCTTAATTACAAGTGCGATGGATTACTAGGTCCTGTCTTGTGACAGGCTGATGGCAAGATATCCAGACATTAAGTTAAACATGATCAGTGCTGTCAGGTTTTTAGTGTAACACTAAATCATCAGACAAAACCCGTTTTCTTTTCTTTAACGCCGGGAAATGCGCTTAGGCATCCCGCAGGGTACTGGGTCTCTACAGGCGGGTATGTGGAACTCGCTGCGCCCGAAAGATGGTAAGTGGACACAGCTCTACCCACTAAAACCCGGTGAGTGCCTCCAATGCCGCCTTTGGTGAGGTGCCCCGGATCGAAGGTTCCCGTCCTCGCCCTTTGCCCCCTTTTCTTATAAGAGGGGTACAAATAACCCCCTCGGCTCAATTCGCTTCGCCCAAGGTGCTGGATTCACCCTAGGCTACTGAGCCCCATCGCCACGACAAGGCCTGAACCATGGTGGGCCTGAACATAGGCCTCCCTCAATGAACACCAACTCCTCGATCTCTTGCCTCTCGCATCCAACACGAACCGGCCACTTCTCTGCTGTAATTGTCTTGCAGGAGACTGTCGCTGGCACGCTGCTAATTGATGCTTATATTTCAAGTTAAGAACACATAAAATGGTGAAGGACAAAGATGACGGATCCTCAAGGCGGTTTTTACAATGGCCGTTGCGATCCAACAAATCCGCTCTATAATAATAAACAGGCTATAACAGACTTAATTAACACTGTTGCAATGCCTCGATTTTGTTTTATAATCAATTAACTTTAAACAACCGAGCCAAGGCCGCTTACAAGATCCCTAGATTTGTAAGAAATCTATTGTTTCTCTTTTTTTACACGATTTTTTTAGTGGGGACAAAAAGTGACAAGTGCGGAGACAACGATTTTTACAATGTTTAATCTAAATAAATTAGATATACATTAAACTAAAATGGTTGCTTCTAAACTGTACCGAATGGGATAGCTTTGTCATTTGTGAGCTGAATTAGTGTCTATCATATAGTCGCAGGGGTGCTCTTGGTGTCCGCAGATCCTTTAAAAGAATCTGGAGGGGCTCGCAGTGGTTTTAGTATGTGAAGTACACTGGTGTTAGTCTCATATAGCTCCAGTAATCTTACCCGAGGCAACCTGGATACATGTCATTAAATGCATTTTTCCTGTGTCAACAAAAAAAAATGCGTTACGACACGATAACATCAAAAATCTCGTAGGTTCACGTCACCGACATGCTAAGGTGACATTATGGCGTTATTACGTAATTTAAGATTCTTGGTGCTAAAATTTGAAATTTCATTATGTTATAAACGTATGAACGCACGCCTTTTTTAAAAATCTATGCATAAAATACTAAGGGCCTGTTTCACAATCTCCAGTTAAGTTCTCAATAGGCTATCGGCAACATATTTGACAGATAGAGTATGGAGTATCTGTCAAATATCTGTCAAATATGTTGCCGATAACCTATTGGGAACTTAACTGGAGATTGTGAAACAGGCCCTTAGTATAAAGAGGTAAAGCTTGTGAGATTGTAGAGATATCTGGGATCTAGTGAAACGATTTAAAAATTCTTTTACCAATGGAAGGCTACGTTATTTGTGAATGTAATAGAAGAGTACATACGCTACATACGTAGTATGTGAAGTAAGTGGCTGAAACAATCGGGCGCTGCTATTTATTAAATATCTTAATAGTTTTGGTTTTTTAACGCGCTGAAAATTATAAAACACACCTAAAGTATTATTTTCTTTACCTTCATCTAGGATTTTCAGCGTTATTGAGTAATTATATCCTTTATTATAATCTAAGATTGTTTATTTCTTCTGAACTTGATTGTGAATTCTGCTTTAATATTATACGAAACATCATCTTCCAATTTTTGTAGCATTTTCTTCCTATGCAAATTTCTGTTCTGGTAGAAAAATCAAATAAATTAAAATATTTTATAAATCATTATTAAATTTATAAATTCCCATTAATAAATACAATAAGTCAGTTGGTCCCATTATTACACAATTCGCACACAACTCCTCGCTCCTGCCTAGTTGGCGTTCAACTTATCACCCCAATCTATTAACTAAAACGAAACGACACAACTACTAGCCCGTAAAAAATCATCAACATCATCCGTCCACTGCTGAACATAGGCCTCCCTCAATGAACGCTAAGACGACCGATCCCTTGCTACTCGCATCCAACACAGACCTGCCACTGCACGGAGATCGTCTTCCCACCTGGTTAATGGCCGACCAACACTTCGTCTACCTAAACGCGACCTCCACTCTTGAACCTTAATGGCCCATCGGCCATCCGTAAAAATTACTTGTGGAATATTTTAGTGAAAAAATATACTAACATCACCGGTAAAGCCCGCGCCGTTTCGAGAAATAATAATTTCTGAGAACGATAGCTAATAAAAACATAATTGTCTCACTGCCTGATTGATAATTAGCTACTTGAATTAGTTGAGTACGGTATTTTTTTTTCCTATTTAAGTGACTAAAAACTATTATATTTGAACTAAAATTTGATCAATAGACTCTTCAATAATTAAAGACAATAATAATATTGTACAAATTATTGTATTAGTTTGAGAAAAAAAGGGTGTTTTTTATATTAATTGACGATTTGTAATTAAAATGTTTGCAGTAGTAAAGATATATTTTTATCTAATTTTTATTTTCTAACTGTATTATAAAATGATTTTACATTTTTTTTCTACCTCATTTTTTTATTTTCTTTTTCCTCTCTCCCTCTCTCTGTGTCTCCCACTTCTTCTCCCTTGTAACTTCTCGTTTTTTTTTCTAAAATACAGACACTTGCAAGACAAACAATGCCCTGTTCTGTATGTTTGTCTTTGGTAAGCCTCCAAATATACAGAGATTATTTCCCTTTCGTGATCACAACCAGGCTGTATAGGATTATTGCCCAATATGTAATTAAAGTTGTGCAATAAGATCACATACAATATGTGACAAGATATATGGAATGCAATACATTGAATATCATAAAATTAATAATTATAATTAATACATAGCGAGGTGAATTAATTTCAATAATTAACAAGTTTAACCAAATAACGATTTAAGGTCAGGTATTATTTATTGACGCTAACTTTTCTTTATTCATTTAATTTTTTAACAGCCGCGAACAAGGAAATTATTAATTACGAGAAAGTACAGAATAAAAACACTAGTTTAAGGGCCTGTTTCACAATCTCCAGTTATGTTTCCAATAGGCTATCGGCAACATATTTGACAGATACTCCATACTCTATCTGTCAAATATGTTGCCGATAGCCTATTGGGAACTTAACTGGAGATTGTGAAACAGGCCCTAAGTGCATTACAAATTTAATTAATTTACTTAAATGAAAATATTTAATTTTCATGTTCCATCAGAGTAAAGACGTCGCGCGTCATTCAATGTGTTCAGTTTCCATAAAAACTAGTAACATCATTTATTATTTTTCTAGTAAAAAGCGACATCTAGTCTTCAGTGTGTGATAAATAGAGTGTTGCTATTTTTTTTCATATAAGAAAGAAATGTTCAGATAAACAAACATATGTTAATTTTATTCTCTCATTAGTAATACAACAATATTTTAGTTATATTGAAACATAATATTAAAAGTGTCATTAATTACTTTAATCATATAAGTGTGACATTTGTGGGTAGATTAAATAAAGAATTAACACAGTAATAGTAATATAGTAAAAATGATAAATGCATTGCAAGTAGCCGATGTTATGGCAGGAAATCACTTGAAATTTCGGAACTGTGTTGTCTTATTGCAAAATCAAGGTACCTGGTAGATTTGCACGTTTTCATGTTGAGTTTTGTGTCTATGTGCTGTTTTACAAATTACAATAGCTAGTTTTGTTTGCTTCCGTTGAGTCGAGTACTTTCCTCTGCATCCAAAACCCGTATCCTCAAAAACCGTTGAAATTCTGTGAATCACACTAGCGTAGTTACGCACGAGTTAAATATAGTTACGACCTGTGGTATTTTTTAAGTAAAATATTAAAAAATCAAATTAATATGGATGGAAAATAAAAAAAAAAAAAACAGAAGTGAGACAATTTTTAGTACTTAGGTAATTTTATTCATAAGCCCAAACTGCGTTCGTCTTGTACGCGTAATAGATACCCTGCTATAGCAATAACAAACATAGATATTATATTAAGCTTATTATCCCAAGATATACGTCTTTAGTTCCATATCTCACAACTAGATGGCGATACGTTTACTTGTATTTGATTCGACTACCAATCTATTTCCGGTTATACAATAGTATTGAAAGTTAGTATAAACCAAACATATTCAATAACGATTCCTGTGTTTAGGTGTTAGTTGGATAAGCCTGCTAAGTGCCAAGTAATGAGATTAATGCTAAGTAGTGGAAGGAAAAAAGGCAATAATTATGATGATGACAATGAAATAGTGATTACGATCAACAAATTATTCATCTAGTATCCTCAATATCATTAATCTAATATTTCTTATATAGTAAATTTATCCTGTCAGCATTGAATTCTAAATGAAGCCTTACATAATAATGGTGCTAATAAAACATTAATGCTTGAACGCCTTGGAAACAAGGCTTGTATAATTTGTACAGATAATAATATTAAAAAAAGAAAACAATTCATTTGTTACATTCAGTGCGTTAAGTCCACAGTCAAAAAATGCTAAAGTGGTTATACGTACATTGATTCATCGAGCATTAAAAGAAACGAACGCAAAATAGCATGAAATAGAATTGTTTTTGGGATTGTACAAAGTTTCAATGTTAGCTTTAGTGTGAGAACACATTTTATTATAATATTATGTACATTAGTATATTCGCACTTAGCTCGCGTATAAAACGATATCCTGAAACCGCACTATAATTAGAATCTAACAAGTTGAATATTTAAGGAAGTTATAAATTATGTATGCTTCATATATTAACATATAATGTGCATAAATTATGTCATGTACTCAATGTAAGGATAACAAAAGTCAATATAAAACATTTATTTATGATAATTTATGTAGCAAAGCACTGATAACGATTAATCATAATACTGGTAAGCCCTCGAAATCAATCAAGGTATTATCGTTCTGAACTCCAGGGTCGCTATTATTAAAGAGGAAATACCAAGAGGATAACGTATTAAAGGCTTATTGTACTTTCACCGAGCAAAAGTAGATTAAAAGATTGATTTGATTAAAATTCTTACCTATTTTTCCCGTAATAAATACCACTTTACATTAGCGAGTTGTAACTTAAGGTCATATTTAGTGATATTTAGGGCCTGTTTCACAATCTGCAGATAAGTTCCGAATAGGCTATCGGCAACATATTTGACAGATACTCCATACTCTATCTGTCAAGTGGCAAATGAATAAATTAATAATAAATCAGAAATTGAAGCACCTATAATGTATTCGATAAGATATACGAAATATTTAAAAGGCAATAGCTATGGATATAATATTTCCTTGCAAGATAAAAAATAATCAATTTTATTGCGCAGGTTATGTTCATATAAACATGTAAAAAAGGCTTATGTTTGTTATTTTCAAGGATTTTTTTTGCACACGTCTATTTAGGTCGCAGTATATAACTAGTTCTATAACATTTTTTAATTTATTAAATCATCAAGAAACATACATGTATCGTTTAACTTTACTCGTCTGTCTTTACTTCATCGTTGAATGAACTTCATAGCGTCTATATATATTATAATAACATCATCCTTATTACAAAGTTCAGAGAGATGTGCAGGATTTCAAAATTTAATTTTGCTTTTATCAGGCCTTGCAGCGTATGTGGCGCTTTATATAATTTGATCTAGTTGCTGAATTCATATTGTAGCACCAATTTTAAATAGAAATCACTGAAGTGCAATATTAGGGCAATCTTTTTTACACATATTTATTTATTTATTCATATCTCCGTACCACTGCACAGTGTTGGATGCGCGTGGCAAGGGATTGCTCGTCTAGGCGTTCATTGAAGGAGGCTTATTCGATAGTGGGTGGATAATCGCTTATGATGAATGTAATTTCTTAAGATCTTAAGATCTGTCCTATACCGTGATGCGATCTTAAGAGCGTGCGTGTTTCTTCAAAGTTACAAATTTTCATTAAACATCATATCTCAATTCTAGAAACTGAAAAGTGGCTTTTAATAAACTCCTCAATGAAAACCATAGACAGCAAACCCGACTTCAGGTTTTAGGCCACGATTCCTCTGTTCGGTTGACAAAATTCATACACCTTTATAAAGTCTTAATTTTATCAGACTGCTTTTTTCACCATATTTTTCTTGAACAAAGAGCTTTAGGGATGTGCTGGTAAAATTAGAAAGACTAAAACTGAATATTATACTGGGTAAGTTAATTAATTGCGTTTCTATTTATTTTAGGTCAATGTTGTGCGAAGTGCTATTGTTTTTTGAAGTATTTTTTTTCTGATCGGAAAATTGTTATAGTTGTTACGTGACTAGCAGCACAGCTTCAGGAATGTTTGGTGTTTGAAGGTCATAGTGTATATCCGAAGGTCATTCTGGAATGTTCCTGGCTCCGTTTCTAAAAGTCAAGAACCTGAAAATGTATTTTGCATGTGTTTTGTAAATTTACAGGTAATATTATAATAAGTATTATTATGATATCACTAAAGTAGCTAGTAATGTATATACGAGTAGCTAGTAGCTAGTAATTAGAGGATTCGATCCCGGGATCTCGGCCATATTTTAGTCCCGAAAATACCGGTATAAAATTTAGCGAATCCCGGGATTTTCGGGATCGATACATTCTGTTAATAAGTCAGTAATAATGTGCGTGAAACTAAAAGCACTTACCTTGATTTGACATTTAAAGAAGGTCTACTTATTATTAAATATTGTCGATTCCTCCAACTTCAGCAGATTCATATTTGTGCAACAAATTGACAAGTATGCTTGCAGATGAGACGTTGGATGCGTTGTTATTCCTTAGATTTTATTTTCGTGGTTTAAATAAGTAACTTTAATGTTTCTGGTCAAGTTAATTTAAAAATATGAGAACCTATAGTCAATGATCTCTTTAGCAATATAGTCTTTTTCATAGTTTACTAGCTTTTGCCCGCGGTTTGGTTGCGTTACCAGAAAAGGTTATCAAAACAGTATCCTATGTTACTTGTAGTAACTACCCAACCTAGTAGTTTTCACGTGAAAGAGTAACAAACATGCCTACTTCCACATTTATAACATTAAAAAAAAGTAAGGACTTCTTAAGATGTATCTTTAGAAGTCCATTTTTTTAAGTTTACTATTAGTTTCATATATTATTCGAAGAAGTGGCTTGTTTTTTTTTATAACAAGGAAGTATAATTTTGTTTAACCGCCTTTTGAGGACTCTAAACTTAAGTATACGATTTCCTCACAAATCAAAAAGATAAATACATAACCTCCTCATTTTTGAAGTCGGTTAATAATTGATTTTGTCATGTTTTACTGTATTTTTGTTACTGCATTCTATTACTAATACAATCCCGGGACTATCCCGGGATTCCGGGATTGACTGTAGCTAGTCCCGAAATCCCGGGATTAGAAAAATCGACTGGGATCGAATCCTACTAGTAATATACTAACTGTGAATATAGCCGCTTTGCTGGGTTATTTTTAATTTCATATTAATAAATAATTTATAATGTTAGTAAGTATAGTTATTTGTTAACGTTAATAATCTATCATTACTTACTACACATTTTTATACCACAGACAAATTTAATAACAATATAGGCTTAAATTTGAAATCTGCTTCAAAGTGAAATATAGGGACATCACTATATTTTCCTTGTTTTTCATGGACCCTCAGAACTCCTATCACGGACCCCTAAGGAAACCCCTAAAAACCTTTATTTAACATAAGTTCTCACAGTTTTACCACAACGCCAAATCATCATGGTGTTTCCAGTGTTTGTTAATTTATGTTTATATTTATTTAACTAATATAAAACAACTTAACCACTTAACCGGTTTTATTACAACAGGGTAATAAAGACATCAATTCGTTTTGATGTAACCTTGATTTGTGTTATATATATCAAATGGAAAAAGCCTAGGTTAACAAGAGTTTAATCTTTGGCTACTAAAAATACGTGTATGTACAGAAATATACAATTCGACTAGGAGCGCCCTGCGGTTTCACCCGTGTGATTCCCATTCCCGTGGGAGTACGGGGATAAATCATAGCCTATGTGTTATTCCGATGTATAAGCTATATTATTGTAAAACTTCATAAAAATACATTCAGTAGTTTTTACGTGAAAGAGTAACAAACATCCATACTCACAAACTTTCGCGTTTATAATATTAGTAGGATTACTATCGCTCTATTAAGAATGAAACATCGTACCATTCCACCAGCTTCGTAGATTTTACGTTGCCACCTGTTTACTGTGTGGCTGACCAATTGTCGCCACAATTCTGAATCGCGCTATCGAAATTTTATAATTTGGAACAATATTTACAACGATGACAAAGGTCTTCGACCTGACCGAAAATATCATATCGCGCGGAGATCGATTTTAATTTTCACCTGCATCACACGTTCAACGGGCACATGGACAACAGGGTGCTAGCTGGCTAGGTGCAGTCTTACCGTGCCAGCCAGATTCCTGGTATTACTCTAACTCACTGGAGCTCGTAGAGAGGCAAGCACTCTTTCGACTCACTCGGACTCTCTGGCACCTCCGGCAGCCATGCGCACGGCATGCATGCATACACCAATACCACCATCCTGATGAAAGACAATTCTTAAATCTCGCCTCAAGATCACTTATGCTGTTTTCCTTCGATTCTTAATAGTAATAAAGTAATAATTATTAAATAATTAAATTAATAACATAATAAATGTTACCCCAAATAAAACTTAGTAATAATTATCTGAACTGTTCATAATTATAGTTTAATTAAACATAAACTCGAAACGGTGACGATACAATAATGACTACTATAATAATGGTGCTTAATAGTAGTTTATGGTTATTAATAATCAAGAGATTATTTTGTATTCTATTGTTTAAAAATCAGTTAAGTGGATTTAGGATTAATACGGTGTCCTAGTTAAATGTAAATATCAGGGGATTAGCCGTCTTAACGTTCTTTGAAAAAAGCTGTGTCGATGGAAATCGGATTTTTGATTCTGATGGTGATTAATAAACCGAAAGCCGTAGGTACCTGAACATATTAAAGTAGGTAAGTAATTTTCATGAATTTAATTACTTGCTCCGACAGACTTCGTTCGCCAATAGTACTAATATCGCTGTTAAATTGGGTTGTATTTTTGAATGCTGTATCATAAAAAAATGAAAATGATAAATTCATGCAAAAAAAAAATTGGAACGCATCACTCTTAGCATTCAGGGTATAAAAAAAGATTCTCAGACCTACTCGAAATGTGCAAAAAATTTCATGAGAATCTATCAAGACATTTTGGAGGAGTTTGGCAACATACACCGCTACACGAGAATTTTGATAATATGTACATACCCCGAGAGATTTTTGGTGAAATTACAATTTAATATCTAATCTTAGTGGAATTTGAATCTGCGATACATGAATGGACCAATATCACTTACCATTACATGGCACCGTTTTTAATTAATACTTAATTATAATTTTACAGTTACTATGACAAACGGATCCTACGTATAAGCGTTCATTAAATTAACAGCGGACGAACACTGGCTGATAATAATGAAAGCTTCAGAAAAAAATCTATTTCATTCAATTATTAATATTACCTAAATAAATTCTAAAATGATCAAGGTATCTAATTTTTTTCGTTTCAAACGAACAAATATAGATTTCGGTTATCTTTAACCTGGTTAAAATCAGGCCTTCAAAAAACGTAGCTTAGTCAATGTCTTAAATGAAAAAGAAGCAAAAATCTAGCTTCCTCCCTTTTTTGTGTGTTAAAATATAAATTTAATAAAAATAGCTTTACGATTAATAATAACTAGTATGTTTGTTTATATATATTCATTATATAGTGAATACATAGTGTATACTTATAAAGTATCCTGGGGTTATAATATGTTCCAGACACATTTTTCTGTTCGGTGCGTACAAGTATCACGTGGTCAGTAGGGAGCCGACAACAGCTTGCCACGAGTGCGGCGCAGTGGAGAGCTCGACCCAGCACATCCTAGAGGTGTGCGCTAGATGGCAAGCACAGTGGTTCGACCTCGTGGCTGTGCTGAGGGACCTCCCCTCTCGAGTGTGTTGCGCTGCGTGTTCGAGAGCGATGAGGCCTGGCAGGCGTGTGTCAGCGAAACTAGCAATCAAGGAGCCGCCGGAGCAGGACATAGAGGACCACATCAGGTCCATCCTTTTTTGGAAGGATGTACGGATGAGGCGCTATACGCAGCTCCTGCCTAAAGTCTAAGGACTCGGTTATCCCGAGTTGGGTGCCTGCCCCAGTGCCGGCGTCAGTGGAGTGCTTTAGGGTGTCAGAGTTCCACCATACTAATAGAAAGCTGGTTTATCCTTTCGAGGAAAATATGTAGGTCGCGGGATTGTCCTGTGTTAGTGAGATGCGGGAAAGTCCCTTTCAAACTGCTGAAGGCAAAACTGGTTTTAGTGCGGGAGTCCCATATATCCAAAGGGCAAACGTACAAAGTGTTTCTACCAAGTCAAAAGGAAGGCTGTCGTAGCATTTACTAACGGTATAGTAAAACATAGCAAACATAATTTTAAAAATGAGATAATAATTGGTGCAACCTTATTTTTTTACACATTCTGAATTCCAAACTAAATAGTAATTGTCTGCAGCTTTTTTAATTTTGCTTCAAAGGCTTTGTTTTCAAATTATATATCAAATGTAAGGAACCCTAAAATTTATAAATTCGCACAAACTTAAAAACTTATAATACACCGGTTTTGAGATCTTGATAAAAATTAATTAGATGCGGACGCTCAATCAGTAGAGTAAACATAATAATATCTCGTTTATCACTTACTAACATCAACATGCCATTTCTATTAAGGATTCTGGCAAATAAACAGCACCCCTAGACAAGTGGCATAGGCGCCGATTCTATTCCTTTGCGTTTTCTCGCTAACTCATAAAGTTGCTGCAAAATTTTTGAAGAAAGTTTATTAAGACACATAAAGTATATGGTTTTGTTTGTAAGAACGAACTATCAACGTCTCAGAAACCGGGCATAAGGTACACGTCCATTGGAAAGTCAAAGTGTGTATAAGTCATAGTAGATAGTAGTTGTAGATAGTTATAGAAATAACCTAGAATCCAGTTCATGTCGTGCGAGAGGTTCTTCCGTCGCTGGTCTATGGATGCTTAACTTTAGAGTCATCGAAACAAATGAAATACATTTAGGGAAATGTATTTTGCCGTGCCACCTTTGCAGCGTACGGGTGATACATTTAACTCATTAACTCTAGAATTCATTAAAAAAAAAATAACGGGACTCCCCGCAAATGTGAATCATCTGCTATGTCTATAATAAAATTTATAAATAATATAATACAACTTGTCAAACGTGTCTAGTCGTTTTTCATCACGGCATCCGATACGATTTCATTGCCAAAGCGCGACATTTCATACCAAAAATACAAATGCCAACTCGATATACGTTGGTGACAATAAGCAACACTTTCTTATTCGGGGATTCCCTGACTCACATTTCACGGAAGAACTTTACACATTTTACCTTATTATGGAAACAATAAAACAGTATGTCACGCGGTTTCACGTGCCTAAAAACCCCCGTTATCCTTTTATGTTATTTAATGGTAGTCGGATACAGACAGACAGGTTTGAGGTGCCCGTGAACTAGTTCACCAGAGGCTACCCCAGCTATTCATGTTACCACCTATACTAAAACGGAAGAGTTCCCGATGCTAGTCACACTGCCTGCCCCACATGATGGTAGCCATGCTGAAGAGATGTATCCCTCACATCAGAAAATACCGTCATCATCATCATCATCACTACCACCATCATCATCATCAACATCATCACGATCATCACGATCATCACCATCATCATAATCATCATCGTCATCATCATCATTATTAATGGCTATTATCAGCTGCTATTATACGAGTATATATATACATACCTACCTCAATGAACGCCAAGACGGCCACTCCAACACGGAGCGGCCACTTCAAGAACATCGTCACTGCAAAAATATTATGTTATGTTATTTATTTTCACCTTCGTAAATATAATTGGGTAATCAAATGCAAAAATAATCTTTAAATCTAGTGCATAGATCCGGTAGTTCATGAGATTAGAGCGTTTAAACAAACAAAGATTTATTGTATTAGATAATATAACGAGGAAACAGATAATCTTATTCGTGTTAAAATTTCTAGGCAATTAATTAAAAGATTTGAATGGATTTCAATGAAATTTATAGTTTTATATTTCATCTATTTGATATAATAAGTTATTTTTGAAAACATTTCCTAAAATCGTATTTTTTTTCAAATTACGCTTAATTGATTCGTTTTCTGAAACGTTGCAGTTGGTCAAAGCTGTTAACCGCCATTAACATCCATATTGGTTGAGATACAACCAATATGAATGTTAATGGCGGTTAACATACGATTCTAGAGTCAAATTTGACAGCTTTTCATTGTAGTTGTTACGTCAATTATTGACAGGCTGATAAAATTAAGTAATTTAACCGTGCTTCTAGCACGTCGTTTTACACTTAACAAGAGACTTGAAAGTTGATTTGTTAATTTTTTCGTTAATCACCCTTTCGGAAACCGGACGTAAATCAACTCAGTGAAATTTTAAAATACGATTTTAGGAAATATTTTCAAAATAACTTATTATATCAAATAGATGAAATAAAAAGGATAATTTTTTTAGTTACAATTGACCTTAATTCTAGTTGATCAAAGTTGATAATTGATGTATCCAAAATACTTTTATTTATACATAGGCAATCATCCAAAGGTTTTTGTTCTTTCTTAAATAAACTTCAAACGTTTATACTCTATACTATTAAGACACAGACAAAGGGCGTTCGAGATTATTGATCTCATATATTATTATTAATTAATTAATATTGCCTTAAGACTTGTGCGACTGAACATGGTTTCCTTGTCCGCATATGTCATGTGTGATAATTATAAGTGAATTTCCTATATTCACTTAGATTTAATATAATAAACTACTAGTTGGCGCCCTCGGTTTCGTTCGTTTTAGATTTATTATTATAATTTGACTACATCCGCGTCGATGCTTATTTTTAAAGAATATCTCACTATACAAGAACGTAGTGTTCTAATTTTGAAAGATTAAAAAAATCGGCAACATGGTTTCAAAGATTATGCCTCACGTCCAAATTAACAGACATTATCTATATTATTATTATTTAAATAAAAGAACAAAGCGTCCTAATTTTGAAATATTAAAAATCGGAAATAGTTTTAAAGATTATGCCTTACATCGGAACTAACATTATCTATATTATTAGATGTTTAAGGAAATAAAGATTAATTAACCATATTAATTTGGCGGCCAAGATGTAAAGAGCAAGTGAAGAGGTCACCGGTTCAAACCCAGCCGAGGATACCCGGGTGATGGGGTCACGGGCGAGTCATTCTAAAACAGTTACTGGTCAACACAAGATCTTTCGTATAATTATGTGAGACTTTTCACAATATTTCATAACATTTATTTCGAAATCGGCCAAGGTATACGCGGAAGATTGCCTTGAGCTATCTGTTTTGCTCAGATTTAGACGATAAATGGTTTCATGTTTTCAAGTAATAATACTAAGCCTATTGCTTAGTACATTTATATCTTAAGGAGCTAGTAACCTAGCAGTCAAAGCCCTATGGTAACTACTAAATACTAAAGCCTACGCCCGCACCTTCAAACGCTAATGTAAAGTAAGGTAAGGTAAATCCCCTCCTTTTTCCTAGCCACCGGAGATTCATAAACTGGACAAACTAATTGGACGACAGCATAGCTGTCACTTTACGTCGCTATTATATGAGCAAGAATTACCTACTCGGTACATGGTACACAGCTAGCCCAAATCAGATGCAAATCATCAATGCAATCAAAAAATGTAAGTATTTTATGATGTCGTACATACATGGCGTAGGAAATATAATATATCAGATTACCACAGATAATAGAAGTCTAGGGATTTCACGAAATCACACACTCGCTGTCTAGTGGACTATATTTTGTGTGAAAATATGCAATCAAAATGACAAAATGTGCCATTCTCTATCTGGTGAAGTGTATATCGAATGGCGCATTTTTGCGCGCTAAACTAGATCCAGTGGGTACGCTAAATATATTATGTATTTATTACGTATATTTTACAAAATAAACATAACATTTAGCAAATCTAGATGACGCGGCATGGCTTTAGAGATCTGTTCCAGAAAAACTTATGGGTTGTGAGATATAATATTATAATTCGCAGATTCAGGTTAGCGTAGGTCTTTTAGCACTTGGTCCTCCAGCTACGAACATTCCATGTTGCTGATCGGATATACATTTTGCACTGCAATTGGCCTTCAGTATATGGAGATCGGATATTTCGGAGATTGGTAATAGTTTTTCACGTGGGAGGGTCATTGACCCGCCGCACAACCCCCGAAACCACATATCATATTATGCAAAATAAATATAAATATACATAATATTATATACACGTACATAAATTATTAGTAAATACATATTATCATGATGCTAAGAGCGAGTTAGAAATGCTCTATGATGCATATTTTTAAAGGTGTTTATGGAATAACTATTAATGATGTATACTCTTTAAAGTTAGCCCCCCATAAAAAAAATATTGATTGTTTTTAAATTTCGTTATCACATATCGGTTGTTATTGATTCATCATTATCATCTTCTTAGCCATTATTACTCCCATTCATTTGAGGTCGGCTTTATATGTCTTGTGCCTCCACTCTGGTCACATACTTGTTAGTTCCCGCGTAGAACAGGATAAGGAGAGATATGGAGTGCCACACTCCTCCATATCTCTCCTTATCCCGTTCAGCCATCTCTTCTTCGGTCTTCCCCTTCCCCCTATAACCCTTCCACCCGCATGTCCATTACCCTACGTGTCACGTGATCGATTTTTTGTCTACAAACATGTCCAAACCAGTCCTGGATTTATAAATAGGCCCTATAGGCTGCGGCCTAGGGGCGGCAGATTTCAGAGAAAGCTCACATGAGTTCAGAGGATAAGTCGAACGCGTTCAACGGTTTTCTTATGGATTTTTTTTTCGCCAAAGCCTCTCTTTCTTTATTTTCGTTTATTTATCCTTAAGGTCTTCTAAGGGCTACAAAGTACAAATGTAAAATTATTATTTTAGAAAGGTATGTATATGGGGCGGCGGAAATAAAGTGGCCTACACTCATAAAAAAATGTGTGTGTGTCAGCTCCGACGCACGACTGGAGTTTACTCCTCAAGTACGAGTATCTAACCATACGCAAAAAAAAGTTGCGCACTAAAGGTGCGCACCAAAAACGTGACACTTTTTCGTTAGTTCAGTTGGTTTTACCCCTCGGATTTTTCTCATACCGGGCGCCTTATATATGAAAATCGATTCTTAAGGAGTAAACTCCAATAAACTCCAAAAATATAAATCCGGCACTGGTCCAAACCACGCCAGTCGGTGACTTCTTGTCTTCTCTGGCACTGGTGTTACTTTAAGACTACCTCGTATGTGGTCGTTCCTGATTTTATCCATTCGTTTTTTCTTCATTGTTCTCTATAAATTATAGTTAGTTCCTCAATAGTTTAATCATAAAAATATATTTAAATATCTGCCTTCTACTTGACCCCCCCAATTTTCATACATATAATTCATACTCCAGACTTCTCTTAATCTCTTAATACATGTGATTAGTCAGGGGCTTTGTATATTAATATGTATGTAACTTTAAGATTATATCTTAAATATTAATAAGTATTAGTCGTGCGAATACGTCCTGAAGTCATGATCGTATGCGGTAATAATGTGATTAAATCAAAACTATCAGATTATTACCATTATATTATGATAAGGTCGTGATATTTTACACATGGTGGTTTTGAATCTTAAGGATTCCGTACGATATTCTTTATAAGTACCAGCAAACCCGAGAGACTCTACAAAACATTGTGTACGGGCCGAATTATAAATACTTAATCTAAGCTTAAACATTCTAAAATTCATTTTTACACAATTTTTAAAGTGAAACTTTGAACTTTGAACTCGCATGAGGGTAAAGTTTTTACGGATGAAACACGTCACGAAGATGTGCAACGTCGAAAAAGAGGGAGAGAGCGATTGAGAGCGATTAAGAGAGAGTGAAAAAGGGCGAACGTAGCATAAAGCAACGCTATTGGTAGGTGTATATTGTATTCGTTTAGTAGATAAATATTAAAAATTAAAGTTTCACTGGCACGATATTTTTTTTATCAAAATCGGTCCAGCCGCTTAGGATAGGAATTTAGTGACAAACACACGCACAGATAAACTATAATAAAATCGTCATAAGCTTGTGAGTTAGCACGCGTATGAAGAAATGTTCAAAGCCACTCATCCCAATAAAAAAATCTTTTACCACAACGCTATGTTATCGTTGAATGAGATGTATAACAATAATCATCATTAGTTGCGTATGACTGTAAATCTACGTTAAAACGAGGAAATCTGCGGGCAACAGCGAGTATTGTATAATATTTACAAGCACTTAAAATTACTTCGCACTGAAGTGCGAAGGAAAGAAAACCACAGAGTTATACTTTTGAATATGGCAAAAAGATGACAAAAAGAACAAACTCTAAATTATTCTACTGCTGAAGCTTCAAGTTATTAGGTGTTTGAATAGTTTTACTGTCAATAAGTGAGTTATGTATTATAAAATAATTATCTAGAATACAGAACACGCACAATATTACAACTGCATAATATAGAGCCATGGTACTGAAGATTATAATATTATAGAATTGCACCAAATCACGGAGTAAACATAATATAAGCAGTGACATCTAGAGATACTTTATTAAAACAATGATCTGTGAGTAAATAATTTAAGATTGTAACATATTTAATGTTTTATGAATTTCGAATTATAAAGCATATTTATTATCAGTTTTAACCGTTTTTTAAATAAAATGTTATTCTTATAATATTATTATGATAAATTTGTTGTATTGTTATTATACCTTTAGAAATAGTTTGTTCAATGAGTAATAGATGTCGCTGCATATGTATTAAATTTTTGCAGCCCTTTTCTCTTCTTTAACGTCAAAAGTAGATTTTTAGTATAATTATCGGTATGTTTATTATAATAGTGAATAAATACCGTTATAAGTATTACATACCACGAAATTATACGCTTCTCTTAATCTGCTACAGAGTGACATCTATTATGTACTATAAGCAATGCGGTAAAAAGAGGTTGACGGATTACAGTCATTAAAGTAAATAACTACAAGGGTCGATGATGCATCCTTTGATTAAAATAAGACCGTAAAATAGACGATTAAATAATTATTATTTATATTTCAATTAAAGGATCACATTTTAATATACATATTATGCAAATAGCGCCATCTATACGTCAACTATCTTACTTGTATCTAATACGTTTCCATCTAAATAAATGTAGATGGCAGTAGAAGGAATCTAAAATGTAAAATATAGTATGTACTTGAGGTAGGTACTTTTAAAGAAAGGTAAAATTGGTAATGAGATTTTACTAATTTAGATAGTTTTAAATTGAGAGGCGCCGTTATATTTAAATGTGAATTAATGTGTATTTAGATTTTTTTTATTATTTTTGTATGTAGTGCGATCAATAATAATTATTATAGACACAGTTTATTAACAATAATATTATTTATCGAAGAAGCAGTGACAAAAAACATTTAGAGTTTTTGTTGCTTTTAAGTACAAGATACGTATTCATAGAAACATTTTAAATTAAAGGTATCTATAAAATATAATAATATTATACATATAAGTAGGTAAATCAATTGAATTGAACTGTATATAATTCGTAAAATTATAATATTTTAATTAAAATAGGTGCGTAAATCACAAATCGGATCGTGGAAAAAAGCGAAATACGCCGAGGGGGCTCTTTGTACGGAATTATGGAGGTAGCGTTGCGTCGGTAGCAGATCCAGGCCCCCGCGCCATGTTTTAGTGGGCAGAGCTGCGTCCATTTACCATCCGCCGCATTTTCCGGCGTTAAGGAAAAATAATCTATAAGCAGCAGTTGGCGGATAAGCCGTCTTTACAAATAACAAATTTCACTCATTAGATGCTAGGTTGTTCTATATGAGACAACTTTTACAGAGTCCTCCTGTGACTATAGTTGCTTAAATTATCCTCATATTTAGGATTGTAAAATACTCTGTAAGCCTTCATCTGCGGCTGATAATGATGATGATGAAGAAAAAGATTTTACTATTTCACTTATCAATGATTTTTTCCTCCTCGCCTAATTTCGAGGAGGAGACCCGTGCACAGCAGTGGGACATAAGGGGTTGATACTTTTTATCGATGTTTCGACCAAAGCGGTAATACGTATACCTATCTCTTATTCTGAAACACAACTACATTATTTTTCTCTTTGCTCGCTTTATTCTTTTTTAAACGACTTCAAGGAAGGAGACGTTTTTCATTATTTTTCACTTATAATAATAAAAATATATTTATACTTTTTTTAATCTATTAACATAGATTCTATCCCATGATAAAAGTAAAAATATCGAGTTATCTACTTTATATTTCTAGGTACAAAGAGGTTTGTTTCATTTTCAAATTGGACTTCATGTGAAATTGTGTGGAATTTGTGCAATTCAAGTAATTGAAATGTCTAGTAAAAGCTGTACTGTCATCCAGATACCTAGAAGCCATCAGTGTAATGAAGTTGGTTATCCACATGCAAATTGTAATTGGGGAATTGACATGTTTTATAATATAAGCCAAGTTCACCTAGAACTATATGCAACTTATGTAGATTTATTTATTTATTTAGCCTTTTAAACTGAATAAGAGATCTGATCTCTGAAATTTCTTAAAATATGTCTCTCAACTCAGTGTGCCTATTGGCAAAAGCCTCTTCCAGTTGCTTTCATTGTTTGCGGTCTTGAGCAACTCTTCTCCATTTGGATCCCGCCGTAAGTTTAAGCTCATCCTCCCAGCGCATTTGTTGTCGTCCTTTACGTCTTTTGCCGTCCCTAGGGTACCAGTGTGTGATGATTTGGCTCCAGTTTTCCTGTCTGGATCTCAACATATGGCCGGTCCATCTCAACTTATGTAGATATTTGATGTCTATTCTGAGACTTGAGATGGCAATGATTACGCTGCCTGTCCAGCTGAAAATCTGAGACACAGCAAAGCTGTCACGGAAGAAACGTGTAAGATAGTGGAACCTGTGCAGATAGCAGACGGTACAAGTTCAACCCATTGATTAAATTAATGATAATGATCAACAATAAATTATATCATCATCATCAGCCTTTATCCGTCCACTGCTAAACGCCTCCCTCAATGAACGCCCGGATGACCGATCTCTTGATACTCGCATCCAACACGAATCTGCCACTGCACGGAGATCGTGTTCCCACCTGCTTAATAGCCGACCAACACTTCATCTGCCAAAACGCGGCCTCCAGTTCTCTGGGGCATTTTCATTTCTTTGGCAGATAGGATTCGAAACAAAGTCTTGTCTAAATACCCAGCATAGCATGCTCCATAGCACGTTGAGCTACGGCAAACTTTCGGACCAGTCGTAAATTATATTCTCTTAGCGGCTTCCCTTTGAAAGTAATGTCGTTATGTAGACCTAGCTGCAAAGTATGCCCAAGGTAGACATACTCTTGCACGGCTTCGAAAGTTATGCCATCGACCGGCCGGATCTCCGGCCTAGGGAGAACGTGCTCGTTGAACATGACCTTCGTCTTGTCCAAGTTCATCCTAAGGCCCACACGAGGATTCATTTAGACTCTGCAGCATCTCCTGAAAACCCTCCATAAATTATGTAATAATTACTAATTAATTAAGAAAGGTGAGACAGTAGTTACTGGCAATAAGGCTGAACGATCATGCCTCTCTCTCGTTCATTTCGCGCTCACGCTGGTGGAACGCTACATGACGTCATCTTTTTCGTGCATGCTGCCCGTAATATCGAGTTATTAGATAACACGCCAAAAATGTCCTTTATAAAACAATATAACATTATTAGCAATTTCTAAAGCATCTTTGTTTAGGCTACGAGCTAACGATAATATAAGTATGTAGTTAATAGATAAGTTTATTTTAGAGCTAGATAATATGACCTTTCACATCAGCGTAGCACGTGCATGGTATTATTCTAGACTTGCAAAATAAGCCCTAAAATCAATACTGCACAAATCCACACGTCCGTCGATAAGAGATTAAGCTCCTCTCCCGGTAATTTTAATGGAACATGAAATATATTAATAATTAATGATATATCTTGTTAAAAGGAATTGTGTATGTTTTTTATATAAAATAGGAGGCTAACGAATAAGCCTTGCGACTATCGATGCTAATAAACAATCACACAACCAGAGGTTATGCAGATGCCTTTTTCCCTAACCCTCCAATGGACCACCGAAAACTTACATACCGCACGAAACGCGACAGCATAGCTGTCACTCTATGCCGGTAAAATGTGAGCGAGAGCTGCAAAGCAGCATGGCACTTTAAATCTTTTTTCTTGAAGTATTTAATTGTATGGATAAGATAATACCCCTTCTATTTGTTGTATTGAGACCATAAAATAGATGCCACAATTAGTATCGAGAATGCGAAATGAGATTTATAATCTGTCACATCTATCTTAAATCTTTGAATCAATCAGAAACCAAATCAAAATCAATCAAAAATGCTTACTGAAAAGTTAATTCATATTGGCCTGCGGCTTGTGAGTTTCTAGTGACCTTTTTATGGGGGGACCTCATTAGGGGGATAGGGAAAAGGAGGGCAACACGTCTGCATATCCTCTGGTTGTGTGGCCGTCGATAATTGCAAGGCTTCGAGCTGTTCGTTTGCCCCCCTATGCTATAAAAAAAGATCGAAGGGGCCAATATGAATCTAAAAATATCGTGTTTAAAAAAATTACGTCACTTTTTGTCGTCTCAATTCCGACGTAACCAGCCGCGTCATAAGGAACACTCCTAGATCGTTACATGCCACGTGTGACGTGTGTAACTCATTAGATAAGTACTAGCAAACATTGTAACATGTATCGAAGGTAAGTTTACAATTTCCTGACCTGAAGGGGACCTAGCTTATCACTTGTTTTCTTGGAAATTTCCATCATATTGATAAGGGAAAATTATTCCATAATTACACATTATGCTTTCAATTTGTCCACTCTAGGGAGTAGGGGGAGAGATACGCTGTCGTGAAAAAAATGGTATGTGTGCGATTCACACACGATAGAAGTGAAACAAACGTTAAATGCTCAAATACAAGACAGTATTAAACAGTGTGCAATTTACATACACACCGACATTTGCTCTCTCGCTCTTTTGAATTTGTTTCTCTTACCTGTCGTTTTTTCCGTTGCATCCGGTTTGCAATCACAACGATTCTAAAGAAGTATCACTTTAATAATTTGGTGCGTGATATTAGGCTATAAATAAAATGTAATGGTACCTTTAATTTTGTTACAGGATAGACAAATTATAGAGAGCCTTAATCGAATCGTTGGTAACTATCACCATCACCAAGTCAAGTAGGGTTGCCAGGCGTCCGGATAAAGCCGGACATAGGTAGACTTATTGATTGCGTGTTCGGCCAGAATAAACGGTGTCCGGCTTTTGTTAGTCTTTTCTAGGTCTTTTAGTCTTAGGCTGACTTGGCTTTCGATATTTTTATATCTAAGTTTACTAAAATTTAACAAAACGTATGATACTCATAAAAAAGCTTGATTTCACATACAATTTTTTTGTCATACCTATAAATACTGAGACAAAATCCTCAATAATGTAGGGCGTCCGGTCTTTCTACCCAAATGTCCGGCCAAGCTGGCTGATCTGTCCGGCTATTAGGTTTGGCGACCTGGCAACCCTATATGGACGTAGGGATGTATAGATTATTTTATTATTTATTTAAGCTTACAAGATAAATTGTGGCATTAGGAATTGTCCCGCAAAACTGTTTATGCACTTTGTTTGCGGGATCAAAGTCTCTTATGTTATACGTAGTATGATATACTACTACTAAATAATTTTAAAATTTAATTTATGAAAAGTAAAGTATCAACCCTTTATGTCGCACTACAGGGCACAAGTCTCCTCCTCGAAATCAGACGAGGAGGAGACACACGCACGACAACAACGCATAGTCTATATTGCCGGCCTTCAACGGAAATAAAAGATACACGGATCAAACCGGGGCGCTACTTGTATGCGTGTACGTGTAAAAATAATGCAAAGCATTTACTAAAATGACAAAATAATGCTTAGGTAATGGATAAAATATCTTAGGTGCACCGATTGTACGAATTAAGACCTTTCACTCAAAGCCTTACCTACTAAGGCACCGTCACATAATAAAGATGATTCCCACCACGTTTCATGCCTTGTCGTGGTGGTGGGGCTCAGTAGTCCAGGGTGACCCCAACACCTTGGGTGAAGCGAATTTAGCCGAGGGGTTCTTTGTACCCCTTTTATAAGAAGAAGGGACAACAGAGCAGGGGTAAAGGGTGAGGATGGGAATCTCGCCTCATTGTAGTCTCTGTGGAGGAGTGGAGATTGTAGTCGGTCCCCTGAGGGCTGACTAGCCGGCGAGGTGCCCTGTTGCTGGTAGATCCGATCACCTCACCAATGGCGGCAGTGGTGGCACTCACCGGGTTTTAGTGGGTAGAGCTGCGTACACTTACCATCTTCCGGGCGCAGCGAGTACATACCCGCCAGGGGAGACCCACTTCCCGTGGGATGCCTAAGCGCATTTCCCGGCGTTAAAGAAAAAAGGAGAGCGACGATGGTGCAATGTGCTCGGCCTCTTGGGCGAAAAGATCCGGCTTCAAACCTCCTGAGGTACCATGAAATATTTTTTTTTCTAAATAATGTGCTAAATAAAAAACTAAATTTCTTAGTGCACCCTGAACGCGTGGCTCGCTGGCTAAGCAAAACATTGTGAGGAAACCTACATGGATTAGTCTGAAGTCTTTAAAGATGTTTTAAGTTCACCAAAGCACTAGGTGTATCGGTGAAGGAAATTAAGTAAAGATCAACCCTTGTATGTCCCACTGCTGGGCACGGGTCTCCTCGAAATCAGGCGAGGAGGGAAATGGGCCATAGTTCACCTATGCGCTGGCCCAGTGCGGATTGGTGAACTTCACATACCTTCAAAGACTTAATCTTATCAGGCATGCAGGTTTCCTCACGATGTTTTCCTTCACCGGTGAGCGGACGATTGTCTCGTGTGCACTTAGAAATTTAGAAAAACCCATTTCAAGGCACACACGGACGGGTCAGGATCGAACCCGGAACCTCTCACGTAAGAGGCCGAGTCCGTCCACTAGACCATCGTCGCTCACGTATCGGTGAACTATGGCTTAATACCCTCCTCGTCTGATGTCAAGGTCACCCGTGCCCAGCAGTGGGATACATGTGGGTCGCTTATTATCCTATGCTAGTTTAGATGATGAATAAAAAAAGGGATGTAATATAACGAGTAATATAAATTGCGGAGTCCTTAATAAAGTAACGACTGGAGTTATTTAGTGTGTGCATGACTGGTGGTAATTAGGTTACTCCATAATTCCTAGGTTTGGCCTAGGGAAGTTATAATCCCGATGTTAAAACTCGAGTAAAGTATCGACTTTTGGGTGGTTTTTTGAGACAGTGCTTTGTATACTATTAAGTCAGGTTGTCAAAGGTTGTTTCCTTTTTGACCGATTACCAGGATAAAAGTATATTATACAAATAGCTGGGATAGAGGCTACACCCAATTCCAAATAAGTACCTAAATGTGAGCAAAGCTTGATCTAAATACGTTTAGCCGTACGCGTTTTGTAACAAACGTACATTATAATTATTTTATATTTTAATACGATACTTATTTAACACAAGATTACGTAAATAGAATATTATATTATAATTATAATGGGATGTAATACATCCTACAAGAACTCAATTTACTCAACATCGAACGATTCTGTGAAATCCTCAGCCATTACATTGATCTAGGTAAAATAGATGTGGATAATATTATTATAAGTTTTAGTTAATTGTTTTTTACGCGTATTACCTTTGTCTAATAATTAATACAATTCAATATTAATATACTATTTAACTCAATATTATGTTGATGACGCAATGAAATAATTCACGTGTAAAATATCGGAGCGCAACTAATCTATGAATATTATAAAATATAGAATAAGTGCACTTAAAAATACAATCATAGCAAAAATCTAATTAACGTGCGACTAATTGCAATATTAATTAGCAAAGAACATGTTGTGTACGAGAATAATACGCTTCTAATTTGCTGTCGAACAATTAACCGGCTAAATCAGCATCAAGCGCGAAAACAAGTTGTTTACTAATTATTTGCACCGATAAGATGGTCGTTATCGCGGTGCAATCCCAACAAAGGATTCGCTTGTTTACCGATGAGCGTCAACACGAGTTATCGATTGAAACGCCATCGATAGCTCCATAATATGCAATATCGATTCGCTAAAATCTTGAGTGATAGAGAGTGCATCCCTAGTCGAGCTAGTGCGCGGGCGATTCGATCGTAGGTGCACGTGTGCAACGCGACACAGTTTTAATCATGGACGACTGGTGGTTGCGGGATCTGAATCCGGGTTACGATTATCCCTATCCCTATTACCAGGATAAAGCGGTGCCTGCGCACGTACCGCAAGCGCAATACACCAGCCCGACGCCAACCCTTACGCTGCTGCTGTCTCCCGACCAACAGCCATGTCTGAAGCCCCCAAAAGGGTACGTATGCTATCAAAAATCACATGTTTCGCTTGAAGTCTTAAATATTGCGCTCATTAATTATTATAAGAAAAAAAAATTCTTTACTGGTGATATTATATGTGAAGTTGTCGATAGTGTTGCGTTCCATCAATTTGTATTTAAATGTGTTGCATATTACGATTTGTTTATCTGCGAGATGCATAATTTTATAATGTATTCGCGTGCCAGTTGTTTCGCTTGCGTTGAAACATATATACTTTTTAATGTACTTATCATTAGAAGGTTATATGATACATTTTATATGACACTTTGCGCTATTATTATTTTAATTATTTCTATGTCTATACTCTTTATTCACGTGTATTTGAATTATAATTTATCTAAGCATGTACAGATTTATGTAGTCATTACTAATCGGGTGTCTATATTATTATCATCATCAGGCTTTATCCGTCCACTGCTGAATATGCTCTAATATAAGTATAACTCTATAATATGCGCTAAATCATAGAAATCCGTCAGATTAGACTTCTAAAGGAGACGCTTAAGACTACCACGCCGAGCTAGTTGAGAGTAGATAAAAACTAGTATATTACCTGCACATAAACTATTTTGGCGCCTAGTCCTATGTTATAAGTTATTACTCACTTTTAAAAGTTTATTCCATTACTCTTCAAATATAAAAAAGTAAAAGTATGAACCCTTATATGTCTCACTGCTGGGCACGGGTCTCCTCCTCGAAATCAGGCGAGGAGAGTCCTAGAAGGAGAGAGCGACGATGGTCCAGTGGTGGGTGGACTCAGCCTCTTATGCAAGTGGTTCCGGGTTCGATTCTGACCCGTCCCTGTGTGCTTTGAAATAGGTTTTTCTTCAAATGTACGACAGTAAAATAAGTGTTTTTCTTAGCCTAACCTGTCCTAAAATTATGGGCAAAGGTCTCCCCAAGCTCCTCCACATATACTTCTTGCGCCACCGAAGATCTAGTCAGCGTCTAGAATCGCATAATCTTTTTCGGTTGTTTCGGTATTCGATTATACATAATTTTGAATTTTGATGTTAATGGAGATCCCATCAGCATTTGATGGTTAATAATGAAGATACGTTCGTTTATTATAATGAAACAACTTTTACGGATTTTTACGCGGTTTATCAAGTTTTTTTTTAATGTCCGACGTTTCGGAAAATTTTTCTTAAGGACTTCTAGGCAGAAAATTTTATTTGCGGTTTCCGGCCTGTACTGGATCATCATATAAAATCAAGGGTGGACTTCCTGTGACCGTTGCTGTAAAGTATCCGAAACGTCGGGCATTAGAAACCTAATAAGCCGCGATAAAATCTGTAAAAGTTGTTTCATTTTATTGAAATTCACGTAAACGTCATAAATAATACGCTTATTTTTCGTTTTCAGTCTATTATTATTCGTTTACCAACGCATTGTATCCGAAATTTTATGCGATAGTGAATTTCAAGGAAATAAAAGGGTGGGGTTTAAGACATAGTTTCAGACTTTGACTGACTGACTGAGAAGGTTTTGACTGAGCAAAATATAATATCACGTGATGACAAGTGGATATAATTATTTTACTAGGTAAATGGAAATAATGGACTTACTAATATATAACTATACTTACTAAATCCATGATGGAAACCTATGATGACACTACTTGACTGACAAGCGCTACATTTTGAGTAACGCTTGATTTTAATTTTAACAACTTCTCTTACTGTTATCCCATTATGATTTTCCAAACTGTGTTTGTCTGGTCCCTTTTTTTAACACCACTATAATTGTGATTTCAAATCAAATCAAATCAAATCTGATTCAATTTATAAATTATTACCATTCATTCGAAATTGATATCGATATCTAAGTACTAAAATTAGAAAGGTGAAGCGAGCTTGTGAGTTTCTGGAGTGTAATCTTTGGATCTACTAAGCCGATTTCGATAAAACTGTACAACAATAAAACTAACAAACATATTTCATCATCATTTTAGGATATATATTAAAAATATAGATACATATCACTCTAAAGTAAATACTCTAGAGCGATGTTACGGGATTTTTCCAAGTATTTTGAGATTCTATTGTTTATCGACGGCAACAAAGGATTTTTTTGTGTATTGATATCCCTTTTATAAGCAACTTGTCTGACATGACGTGAATGTAACATGTTTTACATGATAACAAGTTTATTTTCTGCACTTACTTGTTCAGCTTGTTTCAACAATATCAACCCTTAAAACGAGTTGGATTTATTTGACTACATAGTTTAAGGAATTAAAAATACAACTTTGGTTATAACATTTGTTGGAGTTTAAACGAAAATATCCTTTTTTTGACAAAAAAGCAACCAAGTGGATTCAAGAATGTATTATATTCAGAAATTAGCCTGGCAGATGGCGGTGCAGTGTGTATCTAGGCTGGATCGATTAAAAAAAATCATATAAATTCTTAGTTGAGCCATCTGCTCATCTACTTTTCCGAAAAAGCTTAAATGTCTTAAGGCCAACAGCATAGGTCCATTCGAAAAAAAAAAAACATTTGCTTGGATCAATTTGCTTCTAAAGGACAACTGTGTTGGGTCATCTAGCTATCTATATATTTTTGTATTGCAAGCAAAGTCGTCTCGTATGCCGAGACGAAGAACGGTATGATAGCACGACAACGGCATTCATTTTTTTTTCAATATTGATGAATTTTCATAACAACATAAGATTACACGAATTACAGTAGGTATGTACTAAGCGTGCATGTATGTATATGTATGTCTATTTTTAATTTTGTTATTACAATAGCTGCAGGTCTAAAATGGCGACATTGCATGAAACATTTGTAATATGTTCAATTTA
The DNA here is from genome assembly GCA_905333005.2 of Lycaena phlaeas. Classification (NCBI taxonomy): domain Eukaryota; kingdom Metazoa; phylum Arthropoda; class Insecta; order Lepidoptera; family Lycaenidae; genus Lycaena; species Lycaena phlaeas. The sequence goes on along the minus strand of HG995168.1, from coordinate 17,832,657 downwards.
CTGAATTGTAGGAGAAACACTTTTTACACCTTAAAACGGTGCAATTAAATTATGAAACATCTGCAATTCATATCATTTATGAAACAGATTTGACGTCAACATTGCTATATCAAAAAACACTAGTGAAGTGATGAATCATAACTTTACGGTTTTCAATTAATCCCATTTTTTTTTTATTATTACAATAAAAAAATTAAGTTCAAATAACCTTTTTTTGTAAATCTTTGATGTTACTTTTAAAATTATTAATAAACAACTTGAAATAATTATATTTAAGTAATCTTCAAATACAATTTCACACATGGCAATACATGGACTTTTTTTTTCTTCATTTATAGCAATGAGTTTTTACTATTTGCCAATAACATTTAATTAGTCTATTTTTTTTTGTAAACTAAGCAACTCCTCAGTTTTGAAGTTGTACCAAAAGGAAGCCTTCCCCTCCTCTCCCTTTACCTCTCACCCTCATTCCCCTCCGCCTGTAACCACTATTCTATAGAAATCTCGAATTTTTGAAAAATAACAACAAATTCCGAAAAATGAAACGAAAAACGTAGGTCCCGTGTAACATCTAACAATTCTTCTATTTGATATATAAAGCGATTCATCTAAGTGCACCATTTTAAGGATTGTCATACAAAACTGTCAAAATAAATGATTTATTTAATGCAATTCATATTATGTGGTAGTTTTATGTTTCATTAAATATCTTGCCATTTTATGAATAAAAAAACGATATGGACAAATTATGAAACATGCAATGTCGCTATTTTAGGCCCGCTGTTTTGTTTTAGGAGAACAGGGAGACTACATTGTACAAAGGCTTCACCATCAAATACTACTTATCATAAGTAGTACAGGAACAAATTGGAAAACTTATATCTGTCCATTTTTATACTTTTAGTAATATGAAAAAGACTGTAAAAATCTGTCTCACTTTTGACTTGGTGATAAAAATATTGCCAATACCTCTTGCAAATATATAAAAACTAGCTGCTCCGACAGACTTCGTTCTGCCAAAATTAAAATTGCATTTTAAAAATAGGGGTTGATCGTAGAGAGGTGAAAATTTAGAGTTGTATGTATTTTTTAATGTCACATTATAAAAAAATAAAAACAAAAATTTTTGTCCAAAACTTAAAAAAAAATTTAAGGGTGAACAACCCTTATTACTTAGGGGTATGAAAAATAGATGTTGGCCGATTCTCAGACCTACTCAATATGCTCACAAAATTTCATAAGAATCGGTCAAGCCGTTTCGGAGGAGTTCAAGTTCGAACGCCGTGACACGAGAATTTTATATATTAGATCTAATATTATTAAAATGTCATATTTAGTTATTTAGTTTCAATGCAGCCATGTTGTTTACTTGATGCTGAAAATATTCTTTTATCGCGATAATAATTAGAGACCTTGCTATGAAGCTGTTGAAGCAAATATTTTAGATGAGACGTCTTCGTACTAGATGCTTGCATGGATTAATGTGAGTCTCAGGACTGGTTCTTTAAGAGTGAATATTGTTTTAATCTTCTATTCTCCTTAAGATAGGTAAAAAAAAGTAAAGTATCGACTCTTGTATGTCCCTCTGCTGGGCACGGGCCTCCTGGCCCAGTGCGGGGTGGTGGACTTCACATACCTTCAAAGACTTTTAATCTCATCAGGCATGCAGGTTTCCTCACGATGTTTTCCTTCACCGGTGAGCGAACGGTGGTCTCGTGTGCACTAAGAAATTTAGAAAAACCCATTTCAAAGAACACACGAACGTGTCAGGATCGAACCCGGAACCCTTAAGATAGATTACGATAAATTTTCGTAAAAATTTTATAGTGTCATCATCACCCCACCGCAGGTTACGCTGCTTCTCCTCGAAATCAGTTGAGGACCCTCTGTTGTTTATATGGAGCCAATTTTGAGGCATCCAGAGTATGTAAGTGGTAGAGCCATGCTGCTGTTCAGCCAAATAGGGCCAGCATGACGCGGGTGGTACCTCTGACTCCCATAACACATGCTCAAAGTAACAGTGCTGTAGAGTTCGAGATTTTCCGGTGGCCCATTAGGGGGGATAGGGACAAGGAGGGCAACGGACTCGTACGTCGATACTCGCCAAAAGGGTTCGGCTGTTCGTTTGCCTTCCCATGCTATAAAAAATCCAGATTAGGTCAATGTTTTCTTTAACTTTACCAAGTGATGTTCTAGCATTCAAAAGAAAAGTTTCAGACAAACTGTTTTAGATGCACTCTCATTCCAAGCTCCTCCACGAACCTTCTAGACCACCGTTACCTAAAATTTTATGTTATTTTATTACTTACTGCTTATCTTCATTCTCTACTAAACTTATTGAAGACATACCCTCCTCGCCTCATTTCGAGGAGGAGACCCTTGCCCAAAAGTGGAACATATTATATCATCATCTGCCTTTTACCCAACTATATATTGGGGTCGTCTTCCAGTCTAACCGGATTCAGCTGAATACCAGTATTTTACATGAAGCGACTGCTGTCGGACCTCCACAACCCAGTAACTGGGTGATACGGTACCCCGCGGTTAGACTGGTTGTCAGATTCTCGGGCTTCTGACGACCCGTAACGACTGTCAAAGATCCACGAATGACAGCCGGGACCAACGGCTTAACGTGATTTACGAGGCACGGAGGAGTCTCGATATGTAAAGATGGTCACCCATCCACGGACCAACCTCGGCAAGCGTTGCTTAACCTGGTGGATCGATCCGCGCGGCTGTTACCACTGCGCCACGAGCTCCTCCAGTGGGACATATTATATGGACCATATATACATATAATCCCGTATATGAGAAGAGTATTGAGACCATAATTCACCGCTTTTTTATTAATTAATTTCCGTAAAAGAAAATCTAAATCCGATAAAAGAACCACTTTTCATACTCAGGCTTTCTTTATTCTCTCTCGGCTATAACGTATTAGCTTATATTTTTTATACATAGGACGTCCTCAGTCTGGGATAAAAATGTTCTGCATAATTTATTCATTTTAAAATGGCTGACGCATAAAGGTTTGTTTCGTCAAATAAGAAAATAAGTATTTTTAAATATCAATTACTCGTGTACCTATTGTGGCTTAATTAAAGACACACTAGAAGAGAGGAAAAACCGGGCTCGAGAGAAAAATCGGCAAATGAAAGAAAAAAAAAACCGACAAACGCTGTAACCTCTCAGGTGTTAATATGGCATCATAACGAACACCTATTAAGTGAAGTGGGCGTTCGTTAACCGCTACTCAAAAATACGATTATTATAATGGTGTCAAACACTTCTCCGGACAATTCGTATATACCCAGGTAGGAAAATTTGTCAAAAGCGGAAGTTCTTTTAAAGCAATTTTTCACATTTTTTTGGAACGAAGTTCCTTACGGCAGGCTTGGAGGGGATAGGGATTTTGCTGCGCGACCGAACTGAAAAAAATGTGATAGTAAAACCGTAAGAAAAAGTGCGTGGAATAAAACCGTTAAATGAGACGTGCGCAGGCGCGACAGTCGCATACACAAGTACGAGTAGTGTATAATACCTTTCTCTTTCTCCCTCTTTCTTTTCGTTCTCTCATCCCTTCTCTTTCTTAACTTCGTTCCTACCTGGTGTCCCACGACACCACATCATTTTTTTCTTTTTAATGCGGCGGCGGCTAGTGCCTTGGAATCTTCCTCTTGGAGAGAGCAGCACATCGCATTCCTCCCGCCATCTTTAAAATTACAAAGACTATTGATATTTTACAGAGCTATAATGTATATGATGTCAAGATCCTGGTGTACCCCAAAACTACTTCTGAGTGTGTATTCTGATAGTTATTGTGTCCTATTATTATTTCCTCATCATCATCAGCCTTTATCCGTCCACTGCTGAACATAGGCCTCCCTCAAGACGCCTGATCCCTTGCTACTCGCATGTCCTACCTTTATTTATTAAGAGGAGCAAGAAATAAGTTGGAGCGATGTCCACCTCCTGTCCTCCGGGGGTTATTCCACGCGTCCGTATATTCCCGCTCGATAACGATTACCCTTGTTTTGTTCTTTTGTATGCAACATATTGCATTCAAAATATGACATTAAATGACAAAATAATATTGCTTATAAACTCGATTTTAATAATACCGTTCGTTAATAATCCTTTAAAAAAAGTAAAGTATCAACCCTTTATGTCAGACTGCTGGGCACGGGTCTCCTCCTCGAAATCAGGCGAGGAGGATAATGGGCCATAGTTCACCGATGCGCTGGCCCAGTGCGGGTCGGTGAACTTTACATACCTTCAAAGACTTCTAATCTCATCAGGCATGCAGGTTTCATCACGATGTTTTCCTTGCACACACGGGGGTCAGGATCGAACCCGGAACCTCTCGTATAAGAGGCCGAGTCCATCCACCACTGGACCATCGTTGCTCCGACCATAATCCCATGCCTAAAGTTTATTTATATATGACAAAAATTTTCCTGCTGCTTCGCTCGCATTAAAGCCTTTTTTCCAAGAATGTATCCTATGTTACTTTTAATACCTCCCTAAATATGTACTCAAAGTTACACGATGATTGCTTGAGTAGATTTCGCGTGAAAGTGTAACAAACAAACTTACATTCACATTAAGATTATGTTTAAACTAATGATTAAATAGATACAACATTAAATCAATAACTCCATATAATCCATAAACGGTATGCCATCGGAAGTGCATCATGAAATTCAGTATAAAGCTCGAAATTTAATAACCCCCTCTCGTAATTGACTTTTTGTACTTTGTTAACCCTTTACGCGTGTACTTGTACAGTCAATCGCAATAATATCATAACGTTAAACATATTATGTATTTTTAGCATTATTAGTACTTTAGTAGTGGCTGTATAGTATGTAAATGTTTCATTTTATTTTCATAGACTATGAATATTTTTATTCGGTTAAACCCTTGTTCGGCACATATCTAATTAATACATTTGTTCTTTCCAAGCGGTCTCGTTCGCTCGTTATAATACAAAAATATTTTATTTTAGATTAATTTTTAATTTTCTTAGAATATTTTTTTTAATTAACAGTAAACTAAAAACCAAAAAATAAATTTACTTTGCACAAAGTAATACGTATTTTTATTTAGTTAAATCAAAATAAATTTATAATAATTTTTTTTTATAATTCTGTAGTCGGTATATATACGGTGGAATTGAGAAACGTCTCCTTCCTTGAAGTCGTTTAAAGAATAATAATCTCAATTCACATATTAATTGCAAACGTTTGCATTATGCGACTAAATGCAAAAGGTTTATTATTCAAGCTTGGTAGTTCTGCGAATTATCGAGCTCAATCAAAACTGTCCAGCTATAAAATATTTTTCAAAATTAAAAAAAAAAACTAATTCCTACTTAGACCTTTGTAATTGTGCTATCACATTAAAAAGTACCGACAGGCTGTTCTAAAAATTTTTAAAAATTACAGTTTACATCGTTTTTAGATGATGTTACAACTTACAACGTAATTTCACAATTCACATATTATCTAAAAAATTCTACAAAAATGACCGCGAATGTTTGAATTAATTCCACATCATTTGTAGGTGACTGTACCACTTTGCAGTTATTATTTTGCCCTCGTATCCATGAAATTCATTATCAATATTTTGTTTTTGTATTATTTCATGTCATTATCGGTAATACAAAATTGAAAATAATTAAAATGTATTTATAAAATTTTCATGCGAATAAAACTTATTCCTAAAATGAATTAAGCTTATCTCGCAAATCCCACACAGATTATGGTGGAACCACATTTTAAACTAAAAAGAAAAGAATAAATAATTTCTCCTTATAATTTTATAATACTAATAAGCACTTATTCGTATTATAAAATTATGAATAAATAACTGACTTCTTACTTCTAAGGGCCTGTTTCACAATCTCCAGTTAAGTTCCCAATAGGCTATCGGCAACATATTTGACAGATACTCCATACTCTATCTGTCAAATATGTTGCCGATAAGACTAATATTGGTAATTCTATAAATTCTAGACATTTCTAACAATGTAACGCAAATAAACAGAGTGGGTAGATGTTATTTCGAGATGACCTTGTGTTGGTCACTCCACTTGTTAAGAATGGGGTATTAGGTGGTCAAGATCAATGGCCGATAGGTGTACATTTGAATATATTTATAGCCTGACATTGCCCGTGTGGACAAACCAATTCTAAATATAAAATTAGTTCACCTACAGCCCTTAACAGAGACGGAAATAGCCTTTTTTGCGCCCTGTGCGAGCTTCTATAATAGCGCCCTTAGCAAACCGAAACAAATAATAGTCCTGCCTGGTCTGGCCATTCTTGCGCCCCCAAGAGTCTACGCCCTGTGCCTGGGCACCGGGACCTGGGCTTAATTTAAAATAAAATTAGAAAATTAGTATTAATCAGGATCTTGATTGACAAATGTAATACATGATTCATACACGGGACTTGTTCAGTTTAAAAAAAGAAATGTGGTGTCGTGGGACACCGGGTAGGAACGAAGTTCCTTCGCCTAAAAAGAAAGGTAATTAATTATACACTACTCGTTTGTGTATGCGACTGTCGCGCCTGCGCACGTCTCATTTAACGCTTTTATTCCACGCACTTTTTCTTACGGTTTTACTATCACATTTTTTTCAGTTCGGTCGCGCAGCAAAATCCCTATCCCCTCCAAGCCCGCCGTAAGGAACTTCGTTCCAATAATATTGTTACATTGAATTATAATATATTAAGTCCATGTTATGACTAGATTTTTTTAAAAACATTTGTTTTTAAACAACTTTGCTGTATTTTTAACAATTAAAAATAGAGAAAGGCAGGCGAGTAAACACATTTAAATTTAGTTTTATGCATGATATTGTATTTTTAATAGGTATGAAAAATGTGATATTACATAAAACTATTACTATATCATAAACTACATTCGTTTCTATTAGACTAATGGCACAAAAGTACAAAACGAAATGCTTCACAGAAAATAAAAACTTAGTATTTTACACAATAGGGATGTTGACACATGTTACAAATTCATGTAAAGTTATGTTATACATATTAAATATAGTATTTGAAAACCTAAAATAACATTTTAAAAGTCTACTTATTTGTCTTAAAGTTTAGAAAATTAATTTAAAATGCGTTATTTATCATGCATTATCACGTGACTGCAAACGCGTGTAAGGCGATGACGTCACTGAACATTGAGTTAAGTACAAACTGTCATAACTCACCTAACATAGCGCGAGCTCTGAATGCGGTGTGTGACGTAATGACGCTTGGAGCGTTTCAAGGGCAATTTTAAAAACTATTTTTCTTTATTTAATTTTTTGTTAAAATTAGACATATTTCTTTACAAAGTCTTTTTTTCGTGTTTATCTATAGTATATCTATCAAATAAAATCAATTAAAAAAAATTGTCAACATCCCTATTGCATTTACAAAAGCAGGTCTAATACACAAGGGAGGTCGGAACGTAGGGAGTATGATCATGACACAGTCTTAAAATTGTATGTCCTGCAGCATCCCGCAGCACATACGTTTCCTAATGACCATGACACCGTGACCAATACCATCAGACAAAGTCTGCCAGTCTGCCTGTGGAACTAACTATAAGAGAACCCAATATTATCATCACATGATGACCATGATAGTTGATGATTACGGAATATAATTGGCGCAAATATGCCTTTGTGTTATGGTTTAGCTTAATGCAATTATGTGTCAATCGTTTTTGAAGTGATGATACTGCGTTTGGACACAGCATAATGCAATTAGCATTCAAAGCCAGGTACTTATGACAATTAGTACGAAATCATCATCATAACTTTCGTGATATCAAAAAACGAGGCTATATGCTCCATTAAAGAAAGGGATTAGAATAAGGAAAATATTTTGGCGCTATATCATGGTATGGTCAGCATATAATTTTTCATTAATTTCCAGCAGTGGACGGATAGAAAAAAATGATAATATATATTACCAAAATAATTACAAAAATGTTATAGTATAAGTTATAGTATAATATATGTATATTAAAAATTATTTCTATCATTATTCATCATCATGATCATCATCGTCTCACCCTATAGCCGTCCACTGCTGAACATAGGTTCCAAAGGTTCTCGAGCGCAGATTATAAATATATTTTTTTTAAACCATGAGATTACCACGAGAACAAAACATTAAACATAAACGAACAACAAGACCGCTCATTTGCTTATTAGGATCGTCTTTCTTGACAAGCTGGGCTGTAGAGGTAAACCTACGTTCCGTTACGTTCAACAGCGCATCATTAAAATATGCTCTGAGAAATAATCTATATTTATATTTAGGAAATCTTTGTAAATAATTTTACGCGCATTGTGTAGGATGAAGTAAACGATTTGTTATATTTATGATTTACTAGTCCTCTCTCAAACAAAGCGCCACATAATATTAAATATAGTGTACTGAATTATCAAATATTAATATTTATCAACAGATTCCTTCGCCGAGAAATAAACAAATTCGAGAATTTATGAGAAGATAAATACAAACATGTAATAAATAATATAAACCAAATAAAAACCAATCAAAAAATTATAATATAAACCCCCAATTGATTTTGTTTTTAATTTTAATAAATTACATAGATATTGATGATTTCAATGTGAAAACAATCTATTATAATTTGGATCCCCATCCATCAAATAAATTATGATTTGAGGAATACTTAGTACAATAAGAGCCTGTTTCACAATCTCCAGATAAGTTCCCAATAGGCTATCGGCAATATATTTGACAGATACTTGACAGATACTCAGAGACTTGACAGATAGTTAGAGGCCATCAGGCCTAAAACCCTAAAAAGGACCTTGCGAAAAAAAGCCATCCGCTCTCTTTAGTATGTGACAGAGCACAGCCATTTCAATAAGCGTATTCCACGCGAATAAAATAAATATTTATTAACTAGCAGCGCCCCGCGGTTTCATCCGCGTACTTCCCGTTCCCGTGGGATTACGGAGGTAAATTATAGCCTATATGCTATTTTGATGTATAAGCTATATTATTGTACAGTTTCATTAAAATCCATACAGTAGTTTTTACGTGAGATGGTAACAAACATCCATACTCACAAACTTTCACGTTTATAATATTAGTAAGATTACAATATTGACATTAGAAGTTTGTATTTTGTATATTTCGCTAGCGTGAGGTATACAAATCGCTGGCTGCGTCGTGAACAGCATTCATCACGTCTCCGCCGGTTCTGACAGCAGTTAGTCTTAATTAAAGATAGGGCTGTCACTACTACATTGATTTTTTTCTACATCTACATCTACACTAATATTATAAAGAGGAAAACTTTGTTTGTTTGGTTGTAATGAATAGGCTCAAGAAGTACTGGACCGATTTCAAAAATTCTTTCACCATTAGAAAGCTACATTATCCACCAGTAACATAGGCTAAATTTTATTCTGATAAAAAATAGGGTTCCGTAAGATATTTTGGTTTTTCGGACACAAGGTGTAAAAAATCTTATTTTGCGTACTAAGATCCCGTTGTAAATCTTAGTTAACGCAGGCGAAGCTGCGGGCAACAGCTAGTCAATTATATACGCAGAAAACTTGCTGCATTCAGAAATTGTTGAAAATTATCAAAATCGGTTCAGTAGTTGAGGAATGTATTTTGGACATACGAAGTGTTTTTTTTTCAATAAAGATAGTGGAAGCATTAACATTAGTTACATGTATGATATTGTATTTTGAAAAAGTATAAAATATATATCAAATTACAAAAAATAACTATTTCACAAATTATAATTCCTTCTACACAGTATGGGCAAGGTACTTTGCTGCAAAACGAAGTGCTTTTTACTATACAATATGATTCATAAAGGGACGACTGCCGTCTTAAGACTCAAGAGAAGCTATTATTAATAAGCTACCTGCAAAACGAAAGGATTCGCAGAAAATTAATAACATTTCCAAAAGGGGGGTACCACCCTACAATCATTTGTCTCAGAAGATATAAATAAGTTGTCAGCCCCCCTCGACAAGTGGCACAAACGCTAAACGAATAGAATAGAATAGAATACTTATTGTATGGAAATGACAATAATAATAAGAACGATTTAAAACGAAGTAAAGACGTGCAATGTTTTTACAAACAAATATCTTTATTTCCAAAAAAAACATTTACACAGCATTTAAGACGAATCCCCAAAGTAGGCGTTACCCGTCCTGTGGGGCCATTCAAGACAATGTTCCAGAAAGGGGATGGACATACAGAAAAAAATATTTGTTAACGGTATTAATCCTTAGAACTACAGTGATGAATGATGTGTGTTCAAGGAAGTTTTTACAGTGCACGGAGGTATCTCGAAAGTTCTATTTTTATGCAAAGTATGATATTGTGCTGAACTAAGCACCAATTTGTGAACAGCAATCACTGCCCTTGAGCATCGATGGTCCAGTGGTGGATGGACTCGGCCTCTTGTGCGAGAGGTTCCGGGCTCGATCCTGACCTCCCCGTGTGTGCCTTGAAATGGGTTTTTCTAAATTTCTAAGTGCACCCCAAACACGAGATCATCGCTTGCTCACTGGTGAAGGAAAACATCGTGAGGAAACCTGCGTGCCTGATGAGATTGAAAGTCTTTGAAGGTATGTGAAGTTCACCAACCCGAACTGGGCCAGCGCGGTGAACTGTTTGCCCATTACCCTCCTCGCCTGATTTCGAGGAGGAGACCCGTGCCCAGCAGTGGGACATAAAGGGTTGATACTTTACTTTTTTTTTTAATTACTGTACTTTATATGTATAATTTTCTAATATGAAAGCCAGGATCCCAAATACGCGAGTTTAAATGCAACATCGCACTCTGAATATACAACACAGAATCCGGTAAGAGGATTACTAAATAGTCGCTATTACATTTGGAACTGCAAAAGGGAAGGACTTTATGAAGAGTCTAGTATTGAATTGCGAATATTTGCTGACATTCGATGCTATAATGCAAAGAATTTGTATTTTAATTAGCTTTATTATGACCTGATTAAGTACACCTGCAAGACGTCTTCAATCTTCTCTAGTTTTTATTACTATGTTTTATTACATCATCATCATCAGCCTTTATCCGTCCACTGCTGAAAATAAGCCGCCCTCAATGAATGCCTCAATTTTAGAACATATTTGAACTTAATCCGAGCAGAATATCGTAATTTAAATCCGATTAATAATTGAATTTTCTTGAAAAGTCTTAATTAAATCTTGTCTATATAAGTGGATCGTTCATATTAACGTTATTTTTTGATTCTCGATTTTAACTAGTTAAATTTTTTGCACGGCCGTCTTAGTGTTCATTAACAGCCCAAGTGCAGTGGACAGATGAAGGCTGATGATGATGATATGGTATAGTTTAAACTGACTTGTATAAAGTAAATATGAATATTATATTAGTATTCATATTACAGGAAGTTTCTAAAGATATTTCATGTCCCATACGGGAGTGGAAAAGCTCTTGATAAACTGATGAGAGTAAATGCATCTTTGAAAGCTCCATCTCATAATTTTGCCCCTCTGTTGACTTCTAGACAGTTGGGAAATCGAGAAACTTCTATTAATTAGAATGTATCTGAGAATTAATAATACCCAGTAAGGAAAGATATCATATAGAAAATATAAATAGTTGCTGTATGCGATAGAAAAGGAAGAATTGGCGATTACTGGTCCGATAATACTAAGGCTTTTGAGAGAGAGAGAGAGAGCGGCGAAATACAGATATTCTAGATTTGAATTTAACGTTGAAGATAATCTATGGTTCGATTCAATAAATGAATTACTTTTACCAACCAATTTAAAATGTGCAGATAAATAACGAAAATTTTATTTTAAGTAAAATTCCAACGCTGATTTTAAAACGGTTTTTTTTTTAAATCTATCTACGGTTTTCGAAAGTTGTGTGCACTCATGGCCACATAAAAGAAGTAAAAATTTCATGAAAGCATGATTTACAGGTAATAATATATTATTTAATTGTAGTCATTACTACATTTACACAGTAGTACACTTTAAAAGTTTTTAATTGTTCTAAAAAATATTTATTTTGTCCGGAATATTCACGGTGGCAAAAAATGTACATCAAAATATCTTTATTTGTTAGGTAACAATGTACCCTTGAAATATGCCAAAATAAATAGTCAGTAAAGAGTAAAACTCGCTTAAGGTGCAGGATCCCTTTAGAAAAACTATAATAAAAAAATATGGGTTGCTCTTTTCTCAACAAAAATAAAAATAATTTAGAAATACACCATATTGTAATTTAGAAAATAAATGTTATTATTATTATTATTACAAAACGATGTTACTTTGTCTAAGCCCTCAGGTTATTAGTATGTACAGGTCAGATCTTTAGGTGGTGTCATTTTTTACATGCACTCGAGTTCATTATGAATACCCCTTATTTACCCATACTTCGATGAGGCGGAGATAAATAATTGATATTAGGTTTTCCAGCAGCAGCTATCGATGCAATAACCAAGTCGTTTGACTTAGGGCGGACACACACGAGAAAAAATGAATATATTTCATTTACTATGTTAAAAAGCTCGAGATATGTAGTACAAGTACTAGAAACTGAAATAAAATTAAGTAATATAATAATATGTATTACCAATAAAATATTACATATTACATATAACTTTTTACAGCCTTTTTAATTGTTTATACATAAATATTTCAATATTTTTTAATGTGCTGTGCAAAGTAAGTGTCCACGGTTGAATTATATATCATATATTTGAGTGCTCAACACACAGTTAGACAAATTATAAAATTACCATTCAAATTTACATTTGCAATAATTCTTCTTCAAGCAAGTATTGATAAATTATATAATCATAATATATTGTAGCTGTTGTTCTTATTTATCGATTAAAATAATATATTTGTAAAAAAATATAAATAATATACTTAGAAGATTCGAAGGTAACATCATACCATAGCGGCGTCATTTCTCTCTAAGGATTGTGAACTTCACACACCTTCAAAGAATTTCAATCTCAGAAAGCAGGTTTCCTCGCAATGTTTCGGAGTGTACCGGCCCTTAATTTAAATGTATCTAAAAATTCAATATTGCATAGGTACTCTATTAACCCTGTGAGTTGATACGAGTACGAGGAATTTTTATTAGTTCTCCCTGTACTCAAATAGAGTTTTTTAGAAACGCTTTTATTAGTTCGATATGATATGATTTCACCGAATCGTCCTTTGACCGCATATTAAAAAGGGGAGAGTGTGGTTGGGGGAGGAAGGGGTACAGGTACACGAGATATCCAGGTAAACATTATTGGTTTTTATTTGATTTGTTTGCTGCATGGCAATTTTATAGACGTCGATATTTCGGCCTCGAAGTGAGAGACGGGGTTCGAGTTTGGTCGATGCACGCTTTATCATTTGTGGCACCGATACTCTTCGAAGTCAAAGAGAATTAACGTCTCATATAGATAATCTTATACTAATATATAAAGCTGAAGAGTTTGTTTGCACGCGCTAATCTCAGGAAGTATTGGTCAGATTTGAATGATTCTTTCAATATTAGGGAGCCTAGATAGGCTATAGCATTCCTCAATAAATGAATTGTAAGTAAGACATTTCCATATGAGTATTATACGATTTTCTTTTAATATAAACTCTCACCATCATCATCATCAGCCTTTATCCGTCCACTGCTGAACATAGGCCTCCCTCAATGAACGCCAAGACGACCTATCCTTTGCCACTATAACAGAGTACACAGTAAGTTTATTCATTGCAATGAAAATATGCATAAAGCAAACATTATTATTTTAAATACTCATTTTAAACACTAAAAACCCATTAACTTATCTCTCGAACAAATACATATTTGAAATATTGTATTTTCATTTGTACTTCACAAGAGTGCAGCTTACAATTATTAATTCCTACTTTTGAAGTGGATGAAAATCATATTTAGTGAAGTGAATCTGTAATAAGCTTGTTAAAAAGTTATGCGGGTTAATCAAGTTAATAATAGAACATAAAATAATGTGTGTAATATAATATATATTACATACATTATTTTATCTTATCTTATATCTTTAAACGAGCAATTCTTGTATATATATTTATATATAATCTGAATCTCAGAAACGACTCCAACGATTTTCATGAAATTTTGTATACTTACACGGGTTAAAAACGGCGATAAATCGATCTAGCTAGGATAAATATTTAGAAAACTTTTTTATCCATGTTTTGAGGCAACGATAAAATATGATTAGAATACGAACGTAAATTTCACTGTCAAGTAATATATCATGATAGCTCAGTTGAGAAGTTAAGCATTTATGAATCGAAAAGAGCCTGGTTCATATCTGGTCCAATAATTTTATTGTTTTCTTTTTCAATTTTTTTTTTGAAAGAAAAACTTTATCCTATTATCACTTAAAAATATATAAAACAAAAAAAGCCGAGCAAATGCTCGGTCAGGTACTGCATATAATACAAAAAAAAATCTTATAACTAAAATGTAAAAAAAAGAATATTGTGTAAAAAACTTTTACATTCAAAAAATTCTGTTGTAACACCTATCACGTTGACTTTTCTAATACCATTTCAATCCAGTAGTTTTACAGCGAATATACAATTTCATAAGCCCATATTGCGTACATTATTTTTTGACATTCTGGCATTAAAATGTATGATAATTGAAAGACATGCCAAGTTCAAAAATAGAATGCCATTCGCCTGTAATCTATGATTTGATAGCCAAGTCGTACCGGGAAGGTGTAAGTACTTTCCATTCGGCACTGATGACGGCCTAAGTGCTGTCGCGAGCCAAAAACAATGTATGTCAGATTGTAGCAATGAAATATCGAAATTATATCTGGTGTTGAATTAGTAATTGGGTGTAGTGATGTCTTCATAATGTTTATGTGACCAATATCGATTTTTAATAATTTATAATCGATACGGAACTATCGAATCCGGGGGTCTAGCCAAAATGCCATTAAGAAAACGTTAGCGAAGTTCGAAATGGAGAGGATGGAGACCACTTGATTAAGCGCGGCCTTATGTCAACCCCATAAATTTTATCATTTTCGAACTTCGCTAACGCTTTATTAATAGCATTTTGGCTAGGCCCCCTGGTCTCTATAGAGCAAGTTTCGCTTCTATTAAACATTTCAAAATCTCATTAAGAAAGAAGATATCCAAATCTTTCTATTTCTACTTCTATCCAAGTCGTTTAGGCTGTGTATATATTTATATATTTAGACAGAAGTAACATAACACCATAATAGAAAAATCCCAAGACGATGCTATATAAAAGAAATAATCTTAACGATGAACACATTAAAATTATATATTACATTAATTAATTATCATTATTTTCAATAAGTACCTGGACTAATCTCATGAGTTTCGCCAAGTTATGACAAAAATCATTTATACGTATTTATCCGCGAGCATATTATTAAGTTAAGGGCGCTTAGCAGGTTCGTCCGGGATGCGGGAGCACTGAGCAACGCGTGCCGATGCCGTAGGCCAGGGTAGCGGACACGGTAAGATGTAGCTCCCCACGCAACACGCGACACACGTACTTGAGGAAGGCCGCGTCCATCCGAACAGATAGCCTGCAGTATCCGACCATACCTTTTACTACTAATTACATTAGCAACGAAACGACTGGGGTACATTAAAGAATAGTATAACAGGGTACGTTAAAATATACTAGTACATGCCATACTCCTTCAAGTATAGAAAACACAAGGTTTTCTATACTTGAAGGAGTAATTCTTGACGAATTGTTTTTTTTTAATAATTATAAAAAATATATTTTTTATTCAATATTAAAAAGTGTTACCGTGTTGGAAATATTATGTAAAACCGGTTATTACAAACGAAAATTATTTTTTTGTAATTAGAACAGCTTCTAAACGGAATATTCATCGTGTAAGTCAATTCTACTCCGCAAAGCTCTAAGCTCTATACGGGAATTATCGGCGACTGTTCACGAGACATTAGCTTAAAAAACTATGGTAAAAAAATATAAAAAAAAGTTCACAATATTATACAGGCTTTAGACAGGACATCATCAATTACTTATCTACTTATCAAATAAATACCTGTTCAGTCTTAATAATTTAAAGTGAGCTGCATAAGTTTTGCAACCTTCATCCGTACACTATACCTTGTACGTAGCTTTTAGTGGCAGGCAGACATACATTAAGTACTTTGTGATCTGTAAGTTTCATTTAGTATAATAAAAGTGTCATAGCTTAAAATATTTAGTTAAAAAATATAGCTTTAAATTTTAACCGACTTCAAAAAAAGAAGGAGGTTATCAATTCGTCTATGTTTTTTCTAACAACGTTTTGTTTTCGATTTTGATTTAATCTGATATAAATATTACATTCCCTCTGTATTATTATACTACTAATACTGTAATAGATAGGGGAGGAGAATAACACTTTTGCCGGTCATCCATTGCATGAGCTTTTAATACCACCGTGCTTGTTATTTTTTCTTGTTAGTTTCTCGGAGAGGAGGACAACATAGACAGCGTAATTGCCGACACCGTGCCTTACTTCATCATCATCAGCCTCTATCCACTCATTGCTGGACATATGCCTTCTTCAAAGAACGCCAAGGCGGCCAATCCTTTGCTCACATCCAAAATGGACCGGCTACCGCACGGAGATCGTCTTCCCACCTGGTAAATGGCCGACCAACAACCAAAATTATCATAATTACTATCTATCCCTCCACTCCTAACATATGTCTTAATGGACGCCAAGACGACCGATCCCTTGCCACTCGTATCCAACAAGGACCGGTCACAAATAGTCTACCTACCGTCTCTTCAACGATATAACTTACTATGGCAACGTAATTGAATTATTAGTCAGTCGTAGAGACGTCAATAATCTACGTTGATGACATCTAAGATGCTTTTTTTTCATCAACACTTTCAGGTGATGGTTTATATAACAAGAAATGATGATCATGAATATAATGTTCATATTTTCCGTTATTTTGGTACGACACAAAATGAATAAGAGCTCTGGGCTGTTTACACGATTCAAAATCAATATTTACCTTGCACAGGTGTATAGGATTGCAGTCTCCATCTATTCACTGATAAACGTGTTTAAAATTGTTTGTTGTGAAAAACAAAGGTAAAAAAACATTGTTCTGTCCATTGTCGATGTGAGCTTATGTAATAAACTAAATTATTATAGTTGACATTAATCTTACTTGCGACTTACAATTTTATGCATTTTCTAATATTTCAAAATTAATGTTATTCTCACATGAAAACAAAATATTCGGTTGACCGAGCATTTGCTCGGTATTTTTTGGTTTTGTTTTATATATCCTTAGTGATAATATTATGATAAAGTTTTTCATTCAAAAAAACGAACTTGAAAAAAAAAGACAAAAACTACGAACGACGCTCTTTTCGATTCATAACTGCCTAATTTCCCCACTTAATTATCATGACATATTAATTGACAGCGAAATTTACGTCCGTATTCTAATGATATTTTTTCATTGCCACAAAACACGGATAAAACAAAATTGTCTAAAAATGTATCCTATAATAGGTCGATTTATTGTGGTTTTTGACACGTGTATACAAAATTTCATGAAAATCGTTGGAGCCGTTTTCGAGATTCAGATTATATATAAATATATATTATACAAGAATTGCTCGTTTAAAGGTATATACTAAGATATGACATGTTATGGAAATTAATATTGATGTACGTATCTATTTGTTGAAATCAATAATATTATAGGCAAGTTAATATTGGTTTATTGGTAAACAGAATAGCATTCTGCTAGTCACGTGCCGTGTACAATATTGCACTGTTTACAGAGATAAATCAATACCGATTGGAAACACCAAAACCGGTTTGGTCTAAACGTCATAACATTCTATTTCGGGGAAATTTCAATTAAAAAGAATCCAGTAAGTTGCGAAACGCAAAAGGATATCCTTTAACAAAATGTATTTCTAGTATGTTTATTCTGTGCAATTAGCTATTGATATCAATGAGACAGGCATTATAATAATATAATATAATAAGGGCCCGTTTCACAATCTCCAGATAAGTTCCCAATAGGCTATCGGCAACATATTGGACAGATAGAGTATGGAGTATCTGTCAAATATGTTGCCGATAGCCTATTCGGAACTTATCTGGAGATTGTGAAACAGACCCTAATAATAATATCTTTTTATTATATTAAGTTTTTATATAAAATTAAATGATAGATTTTTATTTCTTAATAAACTTACGACATGTAAAACTTTAAGACAAGGCCCCCGAAAAAAAATTCCATTCCATGCCCATTGCACGTATGATATGTGACACGTGTAAAATGAATAAAGTATGTGCATCAATAAGATGGCTTAATTTACTTCCGGCCGCAAAAAAAGAGACACAAGCCAATGGCGTCGCTTATTACCACAATAGCGTAATATATTATAGCTTATAAGCATAAAATAAATGAAATAGACTACGCAAGTAAATAACTTGTTTTTTTTCCTATTTGCTACATAAATAGCTATAGTTCCTTAAAAATTTGAAGGTTTTACGTTCCGGGATGGTTACCAAAAAAAAAAAACTTCATTCTTTTGGAATGAAAATGTATTGGGATTTTTTTTGCTTACAATATCGATAAAATAAATTATTTGTGTATTTAATACACTAGCAAATTCGAAAGTTTCATCTCAAGAGTCTTATTTCCAAGGTGTGGTTGTAGGTATTCAGTCAATTTGAATTCAATTCAAAGATTTGAATCTTTTATTTCATAATAGGCTTTAATGAAGAAGGTATATAAGGCTATGTAGTAAGATGTACTTAAGAGTATTAATAACTTTGTAAGAGTCATTTACATTTTCATACACTCAACAATATTGAAGATTTTTGTTAGTTGTTCTGAATTCATATCATAATGTTCTGAATATAATATAAAAAGTGGGCGAATAGTATTCGATGTCTTGCTATATTATTTTCTGGAAAATTCCCCTGCTCTAAATAATAATTAACAAACAGGTAGACTTATTGGGACCAAGTTCCTTACGACAGGCTTGGAGGGGATAGGGATTTTGCTGCGCGACCGAACTGAAAAAAATGTGATAGTAAAACCGTAAGAAAAAGTGCGTGGAATAAAAGCGTTAAATGAGACGTGCGCAGGTGCGACAGTCGCATACACAAGCGAGTAGTGTATAATACCTTTCTTTTTAGCCGAAGGAACTTCGTTCCTACCTGACACGACACCACATTTCTTTTTTCATAGTGAACACGAATCATAAAGTATAAAATATCGAGTCGAAAGTTCAATTCTTTGAACGCGTTACAAATTGTAGCATTTATAAATAATTTCGATCGAGCAAACTGTAATTAACAAACGGAAATGATATATTTTATTAACAGTGATATGGAGCCGTTTTATTTGCTGAATATTTCATTGTCTGCATCAATTGGTCCAGACTTTGAATCTCGATATTGCTATTATGAGGTGGTGCGGAAATTTTTAATTTTGACTTCGTCAAAAACCATGTTAATTTTATTGAAAGAGTTTTAATAAAGAACGCAATATCACAGCCTTCCCTTTTTTTGTGTATTGTAGGGTACATCAAGTATTGGGACAAAATTATGTAAAAGTTTGTTTATACTTAATATAAAAAATAGGGTTAACAAAGCTTGGACCAATTATTTTCATGTCTAATCATTATTTAAGAATATAACAACTTTAAAATTTAATCACAAGTCATGTTTCCTTCATAAATGAAAAATTTTATTCCATCAAGGTTACAATTGCCTATATAGGAAAAATGTAGAACATAAAGGAATACATTTTTATTAAAATACGAAGATAACAAAGATTATTTTAATATAAAATTGTAAAAAAAAAAGATTCCATTATGTATGAGGAATTGATAAACGAATCCATTATAAACTAGTTATCTTATATTTATTATAAAAATAAAAATGAAACGCGGAAATGTGTGCCCATAACTTCAGAACTGCTGCACCAAATTAGATATTTCTTTTTTTGTTGTGTCAATACAAAGTTTTTATGAAAAATTTTGATGACGCTAAACATTTTCGGGCTAGAGCAGGACCTTTGTCGTGTTCTGTTTGTATAAAATACAAACATAAACTAAAATTCGTTAGACTAATATCATGTCAAAGCGAAAAAATTCCTGCCTCTATTACAGGCTTACAGTTTAGTACAGGATTTTTCACAATTCATTTGATTATTTCCAGTGTTGCTGTGTTCCTTTACTGTAAAAAAGCTACATCTAAAAGTGAAGTTAGTATATTAATGTAGTACAAAGCATCACGCATGTTTTAGGATAAGTATTAATAATTTCTTTTATTGTCCTATGTGTAAATTCCCTTTGGTTACCGGTCATATAGACTCTTTATTGAAGAAAATTGTATCTGAAATTCTAAATTTAAAGACACCACTTGGAGACAGGCCTGCCTCCCTGTTAAATTAGGCGGGTTGGGAATTCGTACCACCTTAAGCGTGGCTCTGTAGCTGGAAGTGGTAACTGTAGCGCATTCATGTGTTCAATCATTCCATTCTATAAAACTCTGTCTAGAGTTTAGGCAACGAGCTTCGATGATGCATGTCATTTCGTCCATACATCACTACATATTATAAAACAAAGTCGCTTTTTCTGTCCCTATATCCCTTTGTACGCTTAAATCTTTAAAACTACGTAACGGATTTTGATGCGATTTTCTTTAATAGATAGGACAATTCAAGAGGAAGGTTTATGTACATTATTTATTAAGTTTTTATATACATTGGCTAAGATATAACAATAATTGTTGTAGGTGTCTGAAAAAAATTGGCCGTCTGGAAATTTCCAACGAAAACGCTGCCTAAACCCTTCGAGATATAACAAAATAATGTATGGTGGAATTGTGTATCTTAAATAGGTCTACAAAAAAGTCCGCGACGGCATATATCTATCTCTTAGGCATATCATACTATATCCATTTAATAATTTAAAAAATGGGCAATTATAACGCGATAGTTTGAAAGCTATTTACACAAATACGGTATGAATCCTTATAATTTTAAATCAGTTAATTAGCTTGAGCACTTCATAAAGATTATTTTTGCTCTTTACATCATGCAAATTAAATGAATACTTTAGGAGATATGGCAAAATCAAAATAATACGCAAGAAAATAAATCGTGTTGCCGTGATTCGAAAGGGCGGCGTATGCATACAGAAAGTCTGCGAAGGGATATAATAATGTCTTTATGTTCAAGATAACATAATATTATATCCATTTTAATACAAAAACTTAGTAATTATTAAAATAGAAAATGATCATCATCAGACACGATAAATCCGTAAATTTATGTTCACGCGGGCGAAGCTGCGGGTAACAGCTAGTAAATATAATTAATTGTAACACACGTTCTATGTCCTATTAGTCGTATCTCGATTATAGTTCAATTAATACAAGACAAGTTGGATGCTGGCCCATTTCGGAGCGTAAACAAAAATTTTTATTACCAATTAATTATGGTTCGCAGATTGTTAATGCGCTTTTGATGTCATCATCATCAGGCCGTGTATTGCTAGACATTTTACCATATGCACCTGATGATAATTGATAAACACATCCAATACTCTCGAGAGAATGCCAGCTGATTAAGGGGCCTAGCGAAAGTGACATCGCTTCGTAGCGAAATTCGCTATCGCCTGTAAGTTAACAATAACAATTTCCTAGCCAATGTACAATGACTGTAGCGATCGTTGTTTCGAAATAATTATTCGATAACCAAAAAATATTGGCTATGTTATCGAAAATATAATTTTCAGTATATCGATAAGTGTCAAATCAAAATAACACCGACCACGTGATTAAGCGCGGCCTTATGTCAATCCCATACATTATATCATTTTCAAACTTCGCTAACGCTTTCTTAATGGCACTTGGGCTAGGCCCCAAGGAAAGCCTATGAGGGATAGCCTCCGGTTGGCCGACCCAAATACCGTTGGAAGGACCAAGTGCTAAAAGTTCTACGTACCCTGGGCGTTGCAAACTGGGAGGATATCACTTAAGACAGGCCGTGGTGGCGCAATCTCGTGTCGGAGGTGTGGATGTACCACTTCGACCTTCGACCCGAAGTGGATTTACCACTTCGGGTCGTTCAGCCAGCGTTGTAAGTACATCCAATACTAGACAGTTCATTGATATGTCAGTAGACACAATGAAACAGCGTGTTACGATTTTTTTATTGAAGTTTTACAAACTTTTTATTGAGACGCTTATAGAGATTTTAACTTCTCTAATTCCCGATGTTTTGATACTTTTTACTATGATGATTATGAAGATGAAATCAGGTTTTACAACCGAAATGGATTGCAGGACACATACCGAATATTTTCGTCTAAATTCTTTGGGATATTGCTGAAAGGCCTTAAAGGAAAAAAAAGCTCAACAAGTCTACTTTTATAATATAATACGTACGTACTTCACTTGCCATCATGTGCCTACCCTGTACTAAACATCCTACAGGATGCGAGTACTTTACTCATGTAGAGTCAGTTTAAGGCTAACTTATAAAGGCTATGAAGGTCTTGTAATGAAAATAGAAAAAGTGACACGCTTAGTTCGACTCTATAACGATTACTTTGGTAGTGTATGTCAGTATTAAATTTAGCTCATTGCTAAATCTTGTCAAGCCACAATCAGCACTTCAAGCCTTTAAAAATACAAATTTAACCGCGGCTTATTAAAATAGCTGCAACCGGACAATTATACTTTCTAATTTATAATAACGAATTATCAAAATCATTTATTTATTTAAATACCAATAAAACTCACAAAATATAATAAATTTTAGCAGCATCTTTATAATTAGTCTTACAAATATTAAACAAGCCAGGCATGCTATCTTTAATTTAATTTAAAAAAACTTTAATTTCATTTTCAAAATTTCATTATTTTGCTATATTTCTGTAATTTAATTCGTGTGCACAATCAATTTATTCGTTCCTTTATCAATTGATAGTATTTTATTCATTCGTTTATTCACCAGGTAAATCTAAATAAATTGGCATTATGGTATTTACAAACAGGATACATGTTATCCCATCCTGTTATTTCATAGCCACAAACTTCGTGCGGTGCGGTTGGTTTTTCGATATTTGATTGGAGTTGGTAATTGTTTGTAATTGTTGGTTGGTATAGCTGGTTAATTTAAAGTTCCGCTTAACATTCGCGTAACATGACACCTCGTTTAGGGGTTTCAGGGATGAGTGAGGGTTTTGGGGTGATATTACAGAATACCGACGGCAGTATGTGTAGCCGGTTAAATGGAATTTGTCTGCCTTTAATTAGAATAGTGTTTTTTATGTATATCAAACGCATGTTTTTATAAGCATGAAATATATATGACATGGTAAAGAAAGGAGTCAAATCACATGTATTGTGTTACTGGCGAATATAATCAATGCAATGTGGAGGAGTATGTTAAGGAAAGAGAAGCAGGTCAACACGTGGGACTCAATATAGCTAAGAAGAGAGAGAGAGAGGTAAAGAAAGGCGTAAAGTGACAATCTATTCCTATTCCAATCAAAAATGGCGCCCTAATCTAATTAGTATAAATACTAAAAAGACTTTTAATTATGAATAATAAATGAGTCTTTAAATCCGTAAACAAATCTACGCCTGCTTCCCACTCTTGGACAAGGGGTTCTTCCTATAAATCATAATATAATTTAAATTAGTTTCAAGTCTAAAATTGTACATTGTTTATTGTAGCACATGGATGTAAACGGACTGATAATAATAAAAAGTTCTTCGATTGACCTCCAATGAATTCTAATGAAAAGCTCCCCGATATTTTATTGACCTCCAATGGATTCTAACGAAAAGCGCAAATAGCCAATGTCAAGATAGAAACTTCATGATATTCATAGATCCTCTGATTTCTTCGAGAAAGATCTTTCAATTGATCTAAAAAGCTAATTCAAATATGAAAATAATTTTCATGGACATTAATATGTTATGAATATTAAAATATCATGTGCAGACAATTTTAAAAGTGCGAGTCGGCTTATAAATTATATAGCAGATTTTTTTAATATTAAAACTTATTGTTTTCTTATCAAGAATTCAGTCCTCCCGTGACCATGGTTGCTGTGAAGTATCTGAAACGTTGGTCTTGTAAAAAACTTAATAAGCCGCGATAAAATTCGTAAATTTGTTTCGTTATATTAAAACTTGTCAGTAAGAGGTAGTGCCATGCTGCGTTGCAGCCGACTAGCGCCGCACGATCGGGGCTATGCTGTGGCGTTTCGTGCGGTTTGTGAGTTTCCAATGGCTGATTTTATAGGGGAAAAAAGAACAACGCATCTGCATAACCTATGCTTGTGCGGATGTCTATGGCCGTCGGTAATTTCTCGGTTTCCTGCTTAAGATAATATAATAAAACCTCTTTAGAAACGTTTTACAGCCAACTTTTTTGTTGCAAAAACTATCATCTTTATATCGACACAAATTCTCGAACTGCAAAACTCTTATTTCTTAACATATTTTTGAGGACTCTAGAACCTTTGTACTTAGAAGTTTATAAATCTAAAACTCGACACTGAAAAGCATAAACATCTATTGAGACAGGCAATAGAGATGTTCAGGAGGCGCGATATTATTATAAGTAATATTTTTATTACATTCGCAACCGACTCGATTTATATTAATATAGCCATATCAAATTCGATGAGCTTAGACTAGCCTAGGCAACCGATATTTGATCTGTTTATCTTGAATCATAAGATTCTTGGTGCCAATATTTACAATAGTAAAAGAACCTTACCTAGTCTTACTAGACCTGCGTTACCAGACCTGCTAGAACTGCTTTAATAGGACCCTCCTATTTATTCTGCAAACACACTCTCTACAAACGAACGAGCTTGTCCCCTACGAACATGCTATATTAATAAAAATTTAATATCAGACATAATACACGATCTAATAAATTTTTCCATTTGAGATAGGGAATCCTAAAAATTTCCACATTTTTAATCTGATTTAATTTTGCATTACATTCTATTAGAATCCTGCTGGACGAGCAAATCAGGTTTCATTGTGTGGCGGACGTACGAAGACCTACCACTGATATATTAAGTTCTTAGAATACGCTTCATTTTATGATGAATTTTGTATTAAAATTTGTAATATCATACAATAACTCTGTATCATCATCAACATCACCAGCCTTTATCCGTCCACCACTGAACATAGGCCACTCTCAATGAACGCCAAGACGACCGATCCCTTGCCATTACCACATCACTATTAATGTTATTACAAATCATAATAGTTCGTGTATCGGAGACATGATAATATGATGTCAAATCAAATCAAAATATCCTTATTTCGTAGGTAGTAACTCTTCCACTTGAAATACGTCAAAAGAAGAGGTCATTAAAAAGTAAAAATCAAAAAAAAAACTCGATGAAGGATCCCGGGCTAAGAAAAATGAGAAAAGAACATAGGGGTTGAAAAAATATATTATAGATATTGATGTTATCCAATATAAAAGAAGGCCTTAGATTCACGGACTCTGACTGACATGAAGTCAGAGTCCGTGAATCTAAGGTCTTCTTTTCACAGGCTAGAAGTCAACTTGTCGTTTTTATTTTTTTAGTTTAAAGTTTCATAGGTTATATAAGTTTGCTGTGAATTTGATGTTTTTAGTACGTTTTCTCACTTAACTAATTAAACTGCCTGTTTGTCATTTTGTAATACAGCAGAGCTGTTTCATTGAAGGAGCAAGTAGGATAGTGGTGTGGTGCCAAAGCATCCGAAAGCGCGGTAAGGCACAATTTGAACTTCTTACAATCGACTGTGACTCAATCATTACAACTGTAAATATACTAATATTAGTTTTGAACCCCCAGGCGATACGAAATCTAGAACTGTATTAATTCTAATGCATCGTACGTACAATATGAGCTAAACAGTTATTTGCGGTGAATTTCCAATTGTATAATAATTATCATAAAGCTATTTGGTTTGATTTAATCCCCATTATCTGATTATTTCATCAATACCATGTCATTATTGAGCCCAACAACGATGTAAAGTCATTGTCATATTTTTTCCGCGCATCAATTTCACTGTGATACAGAACGAAAACAAGTAACGCAACTACATTCAAACTTTCAAAACGGCATACTCACACAAACATATACCGTACGCGCTCGCCCCATGGTGCTCACTACTAATAGTACTGCGAGGACCGCTTAGAGGTCTTGTTGCGCATGTTTGTGTGTGTGCCATTTTGAGCGTCTCTACGTAGTGACACAGCGCTACTGGTTCATATTGTGTGTTCTGTGACCGTCATCTAAAAAAGGCGATTCACACACGATAGAAGTGAAACACACGTTTAATGCTTAAATACAAGCAAGTATTAAACAGTGTGCAATATACATACACACCGACATTTGCTCTCTCGCTCTGGTTCACTAATTACAGGCGATTATACAAAGAGGAGAGACTGATAATATAAAACAGTATGTATGTTTATGTCTCATTCTTTTCCGGCTTTGTCCTACATATTTTTGTATTTGTGTCTTTTACCTGTCGTTTTTTCCGTTGCATCAGGTTTGAAATCACAACGATTCTAAAGAAGTTTCACTTCAAAAACATCGGACGTCAAGACTTGACTTTTTTTTCAGGATAGGTAAAGCACGTTTGACCTTAATGTGGTGCCTATCAGTGGATAGCATTGGAATCAATCTCATAACTTTTCTTGCAAAGCGAAATGTGAGAAATGTGCGTAGCCTCAGTTCGCCCCAGTGGAGTCGCGCCCTTAAACTTCGCTTTGAAAGAAAGTGACAATTGATTCGTAGCTTGTCCTTAAGTTTCAGTGGAGACAATCACATAAATTTTCTTGTAAATCGAAACTTAACATACTAGCGTAACCTAGCCTCATCGTATGCTTAACGCTGATAGAAGGACAGCTTGGCGAACGTCTCGAATATTGAAAATATAGAGCCATCATGGAGCGAGAGTGTCAATCTTAAAATTCACGTTAATGTAAATCTATATCAAAAGATGGAATGAATTTCATTCTCTGAGTCAATATGAAATTACCTAATTATATTTACAACATCAAATCGTATTCAAGAGATGACTAGGTGTAGTCACAAATAAAACAATATATAACATAGATTGATGGATATAGCACATAGCGTACTGCTGTAAGTGTAACTAATAATATTACATTAGAAAATACTAAACAATGACAAAGAATAATAAACCTCTTAGTGATAAAGTAGAAAATTCTATTACGTTTTCCAACTTACAATTCTATTACGTTTTCCAACTTACAATTCATTTGAATTCTACAATTTATAAATTATCGATAGCTAAGTGGCATATTGTAGCCGTCCGAATACAAAAACTGTATAGTTGTGAGCTGTCTTTGGTCCAATAAAACTTCCGTCGTTTCTTCACAGCGTCTATTAAGCAATATGACTGACGGAAAGTATCTAGGAGTATTGACGATTTATTTTTCACCTTAATGTCTAAAACATAGGTGAAAATCAGTCATGAGAATTTACGTGAAGTAAACTGTAATCTAATTTGTATTGGTAGTAATGTTTACCTTGATCACGTGATACCTGAAAATTGGCCGCTTGACCAAGCTAGCAGATAGGCGTAAGACTATAGTAATAGGTACTAATACATACACATTTCGTCCTTCAGAAAATACGTGATGTCTAACAGTTCTGGGATCTTGGTCTAATAGTGTATTCTTGTATATCCTTATTTTCCTCCCATGTCTGTTATATAAACCGACTATATTGAATAGTTAGAATACCTCTTGCAAACAATTTGAAACACATATGTTTAGAAATGCATCACATTACACACATTCGTGACGTCTGCCAAAATATCGGCGAGCACAACAATGTTATTTAAATACTAAAATGTATCTAGAATATATTATGTACTGGCGTAGAGGTCATGGGAGAGGACGAAGGTGAGAAACAAATTGGATATATACTTTTTTTTAGGCAGATTAAAATCAGACTACCTAAAATAAAAAAAACTAAATAGTACTAAGTAAAATAAAAATGAAGTTACCGATATCACGCGAGAACGAACTTGTTGAGGATGTGGATTACCACGTCGCCCACGTCAGAACAATGGCCGATGGGTCAATCAGCTTTAAGACTTGAGGCCCCATTTGAGTCGAAGAGATGGAAAGACGTGTCCGTGCAGTGGCCGATCCGTCTTTGATGCATGTAGTAAGGGAAGGCCGTCTTGGCGTTCATTGGGGAGGCATATATTTAGCTCTGGATGTCATGATTGTGGCGCGGCGGTGGACTCTGCCTATCACACCCTCGAGGTGTGTCCGAGATGGGGGGCGCTGCGTTACGATTTGACGTCTGTCTTACCACCCCTCCCCCCCCCTATATCCGAAGAATCTGGCCTTGCCGGGGCCGGTCGGTCGCTGAGGGTATCCTGTTGCCTGCAGATCCGAGACCTGCTTACCCGAAGCCCTGGTATGGTGCGAAAGCATTTCCACTGCGACATAAAAAAGGCATATATTTAGCTATGCACGGAAAATAGCTGATGATGATGATGATATTATAATGATTCGTTCGGATTATTTTTGTATCACTTGAGATAGAACAGCGATTAATAATATTGACGTTGCATAACATCAAAAACGAATTCACCAATACTTAAGCCAAAAAAGTAAGATAACTTGGTTTTCATTTTCCCTCGTGACGAGATGATATTTCGACGGCAGTTAAACTCTTTTCCCGGAACTAAATTCAGCGGAAAAAAATATTTTCTGTGGTCACTGTAGTGTACAAATATTTCTTTGCTTATTCTTCCTGTGATTAGACCGGTCTTAAATATAATACTATTAATATCATAATACTAAATTTTAGTCAGTGTTTACTTGGGGAAGCTAACAGTCAACCCACAGCGCCGATTTCGGTCTAAGGCCTTTTGGCCATCAGCATAGGACATTTCGAAAAAAAAATTGTCGATTTATTTTAGGTTTTTTATGTATTTTCTAATTAATAATAAGAAAATGTTGGGACAACTCACACACGGCCATCTGATCCCAAACTAGGCAAAGCCTGTTCTTATGGTAACCAGACAACTGATATATTACTTATATATTTCTAAATATATACATATTATAGATAAAATACGCCCAGACACAGAACAAATGATCATGCTCAGTACATAAACATTTGTCCTGGGTGGGAATCGAACCCACGACCTTCTGGTTTAGCAGTCAAGGTCGCTAAACATTAGACCAACGGCCAGTCTATTGTTAATTGCTACAAGTATTGAAAAAATAAAATGAAGTCTTGATATACTATAATTACACTATACCAACCTGTAACTGTTGTTATGTAACTGTCTTTTGTTTGTGCTACAATAAAGAATAAGTATGAGTGAATGCAATCAACTATTTAAACCGTTTCATTTACAGGGAAAACCCTCGCGAGCTGAGAAACAAGGCGGAGAAGCAACGGAGGGACAAACTCAACCAGTCCATATCAAAACTGGCCTCGATGGTACCACCGGTGGTGAAGCCTGGGCGGAAGATAGACAAGACCAGCATACTTAGACTGACAGCACACTATCTACGTTCACATCAATACGGTGAGTTACAATGTAATCTGGTCCTACGTTTGCATACTACGATCATTAACAAAGTGGTTTGGTCTTACATTCATATTTTATGACTGTCAAATCGTAAAAGTAAAGTTGTTTGGTCACTAACAAAGTAATTTGGTCCTAAAACGTAAATATTTTAGTAACGAAATTACTTTTAATTTTTTTTTTTAAATTAATTAAATTTAATTATTTGCACATTAATAAGGCCAGTAAACAATTTTTTGGTCCTAGTTATCTTCTTTATATAATTTATTATATTTTATGTCAAATACTTCTGTATATTTGTTAGCCAAAAATGAATGAGTATATTTGAATGAACTATAATTTGCCGAACAAAAAATAACTATTTTAATCGCTTTATAGTAAAACAGATAAAATTATTGCTGTAAGTATCAGACGAATGTCGTTTCTTAAAACATAGTGACAATAGATTTTAGTAAGCACTAGAAGTGACCCTCGGTGTCACATTCCTGTGGGTGTACGGGGATAAATTATTATACCTACCTTATGTCACTCACAAATAATATAGCCTTCATTGGTAAAATAATTTTCAAAATCAGTTTATTAGATCGAATGATAATTCCTTACAAGCTCACAAACTCACAAACTTTCTTAGAGTATCAACCCCTTTATTTCCGACTGCTGGGCACGGGTCTCCTACTCAAAATCAAGTGAGGTTATTGCGATATAATTCAGTGAGGCGATGGCCTGAAGATATCTATCCCAGATATATTAGATATCTATCCCAGATTGATGTGACGGCATCGAGGCCCTGCGGAAGTCAACGGTTCGCACAGGGCCAGATGATGGGGAGAATAATTCTGGGCCTTAATGCGTTGATTCTGCAATCTGCGTCCATCTTGCCATCTTCTCGAGCGCAGAGGGTATCATGGAGGTTTTCCTACAACGCATTCCCGAGAAAAGAGGATGGTAAAAAATTTTGATACGCTGGTTGAAACAGAACTCTTACTCGGCCGTTTTTGGCGGCATATATTTTAATATTTGGGCAAAATAAAATAGTGGGCAAACGTAAAAGTTTTATGTCCATTGCTCACGTGTTTTGTTGTTTATGAACTCATACAGCTGCGCATTTATCAACATCTAGTGGAACTGCGAATAATTTTCTAGTTGCACCGCATTCCAATATGTAATTGTTATGTCTTGGAATGTATAATGAAGGAAAATTAGATCAGTTTTTATACAAGGTGTTGATTGGCATCTTCCTATTGTATCATTCACACATACACCGTCACACACACCACGTCAATCTGCTCCCGTTGTTAGCTACTGAAGAACTTATGTTACGGGTACCAAACAACGTTAATACTTATATTTAATACTTTTATATTAAGGGCCTGTTTCACAATCTCCACATAAGTTCCGAATAGGCTATCGGCAACACATTTGACAGATAGAGTATGGAGTATCTGTCAAATATCTGTCAAATATGTTGCCGATAGCTTATTCGGAACTTATCTGGAGATTGTGAAACAGGCCTTATACATGTATTTAAGATTTTTACTATATAGCACACATATTTAATACACATCCACGACCAAACATCACAGAAAACTTTTTGCTCCTTGGCGGGATAATATATTTATTTTTATTTATTTATTAATTTTCACATATAGGATCTATATAATGATCACTTATGATCGTTTTAGTGGCTAAGTTTATAATTTATATGACTGGCACAGTTAAAAATTAATAACATCATATGTATAGTCAAGCTACTGTATGTACTACACGCCATAACTCTACGAAGTCTATTTTACAAATTATACACCTTAGTAAAAATTGTTTCGTCATTTCGCTAGCGTGAAAAAGTAATTAGCTCTTTACTTTTTGGTGTGACAAGTCTAATAACTCGATATTACGGGCGGCATGCACGAAAAATATGACGCCATGTAGCGTTCCGCCAGCGAGAGCGCTAACGAGAAAGAGGCATGATCGGCTCAGTTAGGTTCGTGCCGCATGTTGTCATGACGTTGTCACGTCAAACTATCGTCCGTAAACCGACTTTACATTTTTTGGTTAAACACATAAAAATTGGTTGTCCGTAAGGTCGGTTTACGGACGGTAGTGTGACGTGACAGCGTCAAACATTACAGTAGCCTATAAGTCAGTATAAGTCAGAATCAAGCTAAAACTTAAAAGAAGAAGAAGAAGAACTCAGAATCAATTAATCAAAGTCAAGTCAGAATAGTAGAAAGGAGATAGAAGCAGCACGATAATTACGTCATCTTTTTCGTGCATGCATCCTGTAGTATTAAGTTTTTAGAGGTTGTCACGTCAAAACAACTTGATATTTTTGGATTGTGTCACCATGGCTCATTATCCATTATGACTCTATATACTAACGCCACTTAATATACTTTATTAGTATATGTTTCTAAGTAACAAATCGAAAACCTCTTCGAAATAAATAAGCCATTATTAACTCTCAACATAGAGAGGGTTGTTATGATGTTGGCCGATAATGTCTGGGGAACCGTAGCAGTTAAGCCGATTAAGATTTTATAGTGTAGCCTTTTCATTATTTTACCTCCATAAATATCTCCGACTGGCGGACTTACAATTCTCCGAAGAGGAGTAAGTGCGCTCGTCTTCCAATCTTATTTCTTTGATGCTAGTTCCCTTATTCATTTTATTATACGATTTTGCTCCTTGAAAAGTCGTGATTGTTCACTTGTAAAAACTAATTCCTATGAGCAGTGAATATTCTAAAATTAAAAAAATATATAAACGTCGCCGCAGCGGATCGTTCTGCATCTGAGTTGATTAATAATATTAATATTTAATTAATTTAATTTAATAAAAATTAAAATAATAATTATTATTATTTCTCAATAGCTAAATTAAAAAATATTAAATAATATAATATAGAATACGGGCGACATGGTAGAGGCGTACCGTTCGCATAAAAAGCATTTAATCTTGCTTCCAAGGTGCGCCATGTTCATATCAAAACACACCGCGTAAACGTAGGCCCTTTGTAAGCAGGTAAGAACTTTTGCTTACTAAGTAAAGCAAAAGTTGTAATAAAATTATAAATAGATAAACAATCTATACTCTTCATTTAATGTTTGTGTTTAAACAAATTGATTTGGAATCGTGACATAAACCGATTATGGTGATTAAATCATGATGATGATGATGATGATGATGATGATGATGATAACGTAAAGTTATATTCATAGGAAGCCGATAAATACAACTAAACATGATAATAAAGTGTGTAATAAATTTTCGCCTCTGTATTTTTATTTGCGCAGTTGTGTTCTGAGGTAAGTACCACGTTAGACTGCACCAGCTATACTACGCAACATGCAAGTTATTGTATGAATCACGTCTTCAATATTGATATTACCAGGGCTGCGACACACTTTAAAGTATATTACACTACATTAATTATTAGATGAGCCATCTTCTCATACCGATTAAGCGTAAAGGCCAAGACAAGGCCAATAACAGTTACGAAAAAATACTACACTACACTATATTTCAATATAAGTATATAAGGTACATAAGATTTAGTAAAGAGATTAGTTTCCAAATTCGGGATATAGTATCATAATGATAGCAGATGGCTAATGGAATCTTTATAATTATGTTACAAATATTATTAATACAGATATTTAAAATGTACATTATTAAGGGGTGGAGACCTGGTGTCCTGAAACACAGGCCCCGAGCCTAGCTTAGGCACCAATCTCCCACAATATTAATGCTAATGTTATTATGTATGTACCTACCAAATACCGATTTTACAATATTGTGGTGAGAAAATAAATATTATTATTATTATTAATATAAATATCTTATATTATTTGTAACATAAGTACAAAATTTCTCTAGCTGTCAAAACAATAATTGCATCCTAATTTAATTATCGAATATTTTATTACAGACTAATATAAATATTAACTCCCTTAAATTTTCCACAATAAGAAACATAAAAAACCGATTACATTCGATAAAAAAAGGCAGCCACATTTGGCAGCTAAACAAATGAAAAATATTATTATATTATATAAATAGGAAAAGTTCATTTTACATTATTACAATCAAATGAAATTTTTATTTTGCTTTTAAAATTTGTTTCCTTACTGAAAAAAAACTGGTTGCACTTTTTCTATTGGTGTTATTGCTTGCAAAAGTTTAACAGGCGCATAAAAACAAAGGTATTTGGAGTTCTTGACGTTCTTTGAAAGGGACATTTGTAAATGAATATGTAATATGAATGTATATTCAAAACGGCATTGAAATTAAAAATTAACAGATGGCCTGGGGTCCATCCACCAACTGAGGCCTCTTCCAAAACGTCAGCTCCGGGTATTGGTAAAGGTAGTATCGAGGGG
Organism: Lycaena phlaeas; assembly: GCA_905333005.2. Lineage (NCBI taxonomy): Eukaryota > Metazoa > Arthropoda > Insecta > Lepidoptera > Lycaenidae > Lycaena > Lycaena phlaeas. The sequence continues at coordinate 17,798,580 of HG995168.1, read as the reverse complement.
CGGTAAGTTTTTTGATAATCATACCATCTCGAAACCAAGGTTTACGGTCAATCTTTCGCTCTCTGGTCGCTCACTCATGACAGGATCGTGGTCATCTGTGGATGTGGATGGTTCACTCCTCATGCGGATAATCAGCCTCTGAACACCGAGTATAACGTTTTCTGAAGGGCCTTATGGTCCATACATATTTCGAAATTCAGACACTTAATGTAATTTTGTTTTTCAACGTATTGTTTTCTTATCTAGGGAATTTTTATTTCAAGGAATTTATCGTGGCTTATTAAGATTTTTACGATACATTTAGGATACTAAACAGAAACCGTGGTCTCGAGAGAACCATAGCCGTAAAATCCCTTACCGTTTCTAAAACTACCATTGCCAATAGTTAATCTGAAATTAATTATTAGATCAACTTTTGTATGGATACCTTCAAATAATCATTAATCTTAATTTAGTCGTTATTTTTATATTCATACATCATACATACCCGCCCGCATCTATGTTTTGCTAGCGAAGCTTCCAGTGAACGCAAATCAGGAAACACCTCATTTTTACTGCTAGTAAATTATAAACCTTATTTTAATTAACTAGCGTTCAAAATACTATGACAGAGCTAACGGACCGGTCAGTTTTGTACGAGCGAACCATACTCTTCTCTATTTTAACCGGATAAAGTTGATATTAAATTGAACGAATCTCGAGCTTTTCCCGCCATGTTTGATTTAACCCCGAAAGCATTTTCAATGTTATTAGGTCATATTGCAATCGATTTTATCGAAAGTGCACTAGAAAATTTGCAACTTTAATTATTTTTGTTTACCGCAATAACAAGTAAATATAAGGTGAACAAGAAAGAAAGAAAGAACTTCTTTGTGAACTACAATAAGTTAATGTACATTAATATAACATTTATAGATTACTAACTGTTGCCCGCGGCTTCGCCCGCGTTAACAAAAAAAAATACTTCTCAATTTAATATGAATCGTTACTTCTAGTACATCCGAGAATATGTGTACAAGGTTTCATGTTGATCGATTGAGTAGTTTTTGCGTGAAAACGTAACAAACATCCCTACTTTCACATTTATAATATTAACTAAGGATAAGTTCGCAAAATTCGCATTTACTGGTGGTCATTCCAGTTTTCACTTTCACTTTTGTAGAGGCCATCTAGTGAAGCCAGGAAACGAACACAAAAAAAACACAAAAAGGAAATTAATCACACAATAACTAGATTAGCTCAACGTGCTATGGAGCGTGCTATGCTGGGTGTTTCTTTGGCAGATAGGATTCGAAACGAAGACCTCCGCCAGTGAACTAAAGTTACCGATATCACGCGAAGAATATACAGTACGTTGAAGTGGCAATGGGCCGGTCACACACTCAGAAGAATGGATGGCCGATGGGCCAATAAAGTTCAAGAGTGGAGGCCGCGTTTAGGTAGACGAAGTGTCGGCCATTAACCAGGTGGCAAGACGATCTCCGTGCAGTGGCAGGTCCTCGTTGGATACGAGTGGCAGGGGATCGGTCGTCTTGGCGTTCATTGAGGGAGGTCTATGTTCAGCAGTGGACGGATAAAGGCTGATGATGATGATGATGATGATGATGATGAACTAGATTAGATGACGATTGATGCATTCAAACTATTTAATTATTATCATTACTATTCGTATCATCCATTTTTCTTTCGTGAAACAGTTTCGTTGTGTTACGGAAAATAAGTAGGACTGGCAGAGTGATTTCTGGCACCGATACGTCTGAAAATAGTTGCTGGGCTGGTCACAGGGTTCATAAGCAACGCTGACTACTTAGCCTTGTATAGGCGATATGTAATTTGAGATAACGTGTATACGTAATCAGGGATAATAAAATAATTGAAATGATAAAATGTATAGGATGGACCACGTGATTAAGCGCGGCCTTATGTTATCATTTTCGAACTTCGCTAACGCTTTCTTAATGGCATTTTGGATAGACCCCCTGTGGGGCTATTCTGTAAAAAACATTTCGATATCGAGCCTCACATGAGTGATAGAGCTTAATTTACGTTCACTTCGAAAGCGAACTTTATTGATATAGATAGGATAGTTGAGTTTTAAAGAATACAAATTCGTCAAATTCGTCATATCACCGCGGATTCCGCTTTCAAGATTCGAAAACGACCTTACAGAATAGGCCTACTGAACTTAAACATCATCATCACCCATTATCCGTCCACTGCTGAACATAGAAAATATCTTTGTACACAAAAATGAGGATATTTTATTCAAAATTAAAAGTTAATTAATGTTGTATAAGTTTTAGGAAACACCCCTATCAACTTCGAGTTGGCGGAGGGTCCATACAAAGATGAAACGTGTCCTTTAGTTAATTTGGTAATTTTGTTAAAAGAGTATTTACTTTTCGTTGACAACTTGACTTGTATTCAAAAAGGCGGCGAGTAACCTTGACTCACCATTCCCAGGCAACAACTCCCAGCTTTTCCTTTTGATTTTTATGCCATTCAAAAACAATCTGCAACCTCAATATCTATAATCTAGATATTTCTATTAGGTAAGGAGCCAAGTTTATCCAAAATTGAATCACATGATACCTGTATTTAAAGATGATATTCTGAAAGTATCAATATACTTTGTAGGTACTAAAAAACACACGTGGTTAAGCCAAATTAGTCTAAAACCTCAGTCCAATCACCAGAAGGAAGGGGGATAAAAACAATAGCTAAAAAGCAACACGTGATTAATGGACGGCCCCTTAAAACAAGAAAATGAAATGTCACATTTGCGTAGCTCGTAATAGCTGGTAATTTTTAATGGCTTTTTAATGGAAAATGGCTCATGAGCTTAAGATGCATTTTTCCTACTCCAAACCTTTTAACTTTTAGCATACTTATCTCAAAATATTAATATATCCTAAGATTTTTTGCCCGACGTTTCGGATACTTTACAGCAACCATGGTCACGGGAGGAATGTTTACGCTAATTTCACTCATTATAATGAGTGAAATTCGCGTAAAAGAAAACAATATATACTAAGATGCTAAATTCGTATGCAATACCTTGTAGACCTTAAAAGTCTATTTTTCATACATAGACACTTTATATTCTCGTAGACAGTTCACGCTCAAATGCAAAATTCCTGATAAATGAAGATTCTATTAGTTCTACGTTCATTAATGCATTTCCTCGTTAAGTCTTGACGCGATGAAGGCTCATACATGTGCCCATTAAGTTAATCAGCGATCTGTGCATTTTAAGATACTGATTCATTTCCAAGACGATTTCGGTGAAAGCATGCTGATAGATAATTATTATGTCTCGTTGCGTTGATGGGTTCACATAACTGGCTTATTCTATTTTAGCTCAAAAGTAATGTAAGCAACTCCCTCTATTTAAGAGCTTTGCTCTTGTCGGTGGAGTATCCACCACTCATTCCTCCTCTCAGCCAACACCTTCACCTCCTGATACGACATAACCTGTACCTTTTCCTTTATTTAGTGCATATAACTCCTCCTCGGTCTACCTATTCCTCTTTTTCCATCAATCCCTGTATGATATTTTTAAAAACAAGTCATGTCGTATCAGGTGACCAATTAAATTTCCTCTTCGGTTCTCAATAGTTTTAATAATACATCTTTCCTCTTTCACTATCTCCAAAACTTTTGCGTTTGTCACCACTTCTGTCCATTTTATCCCCTCCATCCTTCTCCAGCACCACATTTAGAAGGCTTCTAATCTTTTCCTATCTTTTTACGTCATTGTCTACGATTCACTTCCATGAGTGCAATGCTCCAAATATAACATTGAATAAATCTTTTCCTAATGTTTAATGAAATGTTTTTGCTTTTCAATATGTGTATTTGCGGTTAAATGCTTGTTTCGCTATTGTTTTTCTAGTTATTATATCTTGTGTGCTTTATTTATTAAGCTAAGTATTTAAACAACATACATAGTTGTAACGAATATTAGAATGCAATTTGTAAATGATGATGACAATAGTTTAATACAAAAAGTATTTTGTGACAACCCTATTAATTATACTTAGATACATGTTGTAGACGCTATACTAATGGAGGTATTGTTTAATAAGGATCATATAATATAATACATTCTATCTCAATGACAGGTGATGTTATATTCAAAGAGCGTTAGTTATGTAACACGACACACGGGTAACAAACAACACCGAGTCAATGACCTTTGCTAAATCCTTACTAATATTATAAATGTGAAAGTAGGGATGTTTGTTACGCTTTCACGCGAAAACTACTCAACCGATCATCATGAAATTTTGTACACACATTGTTGGAGGTACTAGAAGTAACATTTTTTTAAAGGGACATTTCTTTGCTTACAAGCGAAGCCGCGGGCAATAGATAATATTATACTCATTATTAATAACTAATGGTCTTTTATATCTTTCGACAGTACCTACACTCAAAAGGGAATGTTTACTTTCTTATGCACTTACCAAATACTAATTTTTCAGTCTTCCCACTTGTAAATATATGAAAATTGTGCATCAAAATACTCTTGTTGCAGTATTTGGTGATTCGATAAACCAATCGCAGCAGTTTACTGCTGGCTTCACCCAAAGCTTGCTGAAAATGCTGAAGGGCTTCCTCATCACAACCACATATAAGGGAATCATAGTGGTCGTATCTCCTAACGTTCAAGAGTATCTAGGATACACTGAGGTAAGTTTTAAACGGAAAACTATTAGGGAATCAATTTCTAGTCCGTTGTATTTTCAATTTTTTTTTCTAATGGAGATCGACAAAGGATGGTCAACCTTCGACTAGATGTGCCATCGACCTACCTCTAATAGATTTCATAAGAAATAAGTTCATAGATAATCAAGAATATCATTGCTAGTAATGGTTATAAATACTAAGGGCCTGTTTCACAATCTCTAGTTAAGTTCCCAATAGGCTATCGGCAACATATTTGACAGATACTCCATACTCTATCTGTCAAATATGTTGCCGATAGCCTATTGGGAACTTAACTGGAGATTATGAATCAGGCCCTTAGTAGAACAACTTATGATATATAGATTCGACGTAATACTTAAAACATTAGCATATTATATATTGTATAATATAAAATAGGGTGGTCTATGCCGCACTTCGTACAACCATCCTGCTTGTTTTTGTCATGAAAGAGCTTTGCTGTGTTCCGCAGAGAAGGGCAGCATAGTCAGTGGTAAATACTGGCAACAAGACTTAGCATCTTATGTCTGAAGCACGAAGTTGATACAAGGAGTTCGGACGTAATGTTGAACGAATGGTCTCAATTTATGGGATAGAATGTTTAAATCCTCACGGGGAAAGTATTGTGGCGCTGATTAGTCCGCTACAATACGGTACGTACTCGATTCTAGCGCAGCCAGTGGCAGAATAAAGAACTAAGATCTGGGTTTATTATTGTGTGCATGAATACTATGGACCTATATCATTCGGACTCCATAAATCTATACTTCGTGGTTTAAAGAGCAGGCAAAGGCAGTGGGTCTCTTACTCCCACCGGCGTGCTTGCTGAGTTTCATAACGAGATAATGAAGTTACGTCTGTTCTTTATTTTGAGTAGCTGGAACTTCTCGGCCAGAATATCTTCAACATAGTCCACGAACAAGACCATAGCCTCCTCAGGGAACAGCTTCTCCCCATGACCTGCATGCTTGGATCCAACGGTGAACTGCTGCTACCTGATGGTCCGGACTCTAAACAGAAAGTGGCGGAGTTACTGGCTAATGACAAACGGAATTTCATGATAAGGTACTGTTCTATTTTTTTTTTCTTACGGGCTTTGACTCGCCTTTCGTTCCCACCACTGCTACTCCTGTATAGCCAGGAGTGAGAGGCACACTCTAGGGTGTATCGCTGTCCATTTGCTATAGATGAGCCGTACAGGTCACCCTCCGTGTCAGAGGGGAAGGAGAATGAGGGAACCCGTCGTTCCCGAATATTGCGCTGCATTCTCGGGAGCGATGAGGTCTGACAGGCGGCGGTCATGTTTTGCGGAACCGTCATTTCGCAAAAGGAAGCCGTGGAGTGAGATAATGAATACGACACCACGTTCTTCCGGCTCCGTCGATGTAAAATGGATGCACCCACTACCCCCTGTCTAACGTGGCTCTGCGTAAAGTTGGGTATCTGACCTGGTGGAAAATGGCCAACGTCGCCGGAAGGTGCTTCAGGTTGTCGGGGTTCCCCTATACTAAGATGATCGGTTAAACGCCTCAGGATATTACATTCATTATTATCAGCCTCTATCCGTCCACTGCTGGAGATGCTGTAGTTGAACATGTAGAGATCATAATATTTAAATAAATCTGTGGGCAAAACATAAATGAGAGAGGCAAGGGCACTGAGCAGGGCAAAAGGAATTCATGTGGCAGTGGGTAATAGCTGACTGATATTGATGATATTCTATTGATGTCTATTATCGTATGAATCTTTAGATTCAAGAAGCTCAGCCATCAGCGCTCACAGCCTGTGCAGTACGTGACCTGCCACATCGAGGGCTCCCTGAGGAAGTCGGACAAGGCTTGCTCCCGCACCAGTCGCTATTGCCACGTTGTGCGCCGAGTCCGCTCGAGAGGGGAGAACCATTACCCGAGCGGGAATGACGTGGTGAGTATTCAGTTAGTGGTAGACCATGGTGGTCAAGGTCATACGAAATACGAAAGTTTACCCATATATCTAACGGGGCTTAAAGAGAACTAAGAGTTCTGCGTATTGTTGTAGACGCAGCAGAAATTTAGTATAAATTTAAATATGAAATTTAGGCCTCGTTCAGACGAGCCCTTTAAACTGGGCGTTAAAAAAGCGTTTGAAAGAGACAAATGGACAGACATGGATAATGTACCTATTCACACGACAGCGTTTTTATAGCGCGGCGCTTTATTTTCAATCCCTGTCTTAGTTTCGGAGTTGAGCGTAGGGCGTTAGTTGAATTATTGAGCTGGCAAGTGCAGCAGTGGACGGATAAAGACTGATGATGATGATGATGATGATCGCCAATTCCTATGACTACTTTTTTACATGACCGACTTTTCGGATACTTTACAACAACCATAGTCAGAGGAAAAGCGCTCCCCTGTGCATGTCCGTAATAAAATCATTATTTTCTCTCCTTTCCTCCGTCGTGTTCCTTTTTTTTGCGTAAGGCTTCGAGGAAAGAAGGGATCCACGTGAAAAGTCCATAGCAACAAAGTCATTCTGCGTGACCGCAGCACGTGGCGCTTAACGTGACGCAAATTTTCACTCGTTTGAAAAGAAATATCACGAGAACAAAGCAAAGTCTGGATGAAATGTAATCTCCAATTTACAAGTAATTAGTTCTTTTGGCAGTCATGAGCGTTCGCTTTTTAAATCTTTGAATATTTGTTTTTATACTTCGTAAGCAAAATAAAAGTAAAGATATCGTCATTTTAAAATGTTTATAGTTTTTTGTCTTCCAAATTTAGAAATATAGAATGTTTTTTTAACCGTAAAAATTAGGTGAACTAAGTTAATTAAAATTAAAATTTATAAAACGTCCCGTATTTTATTTTGAAGTGATTTCCATTATTCGTTATTCCAAATTGATAACATGGTTTAACTAAGTTCGTATTTCAATTTTCAAATTTGTTTGGTGTATTTTTGATGTTTCTTAACACCAGCGGTAGTAGGACGCGTTTATTGCAATCTATGTCTAACTAGAAATGGTGGTTCGCGTTATTTGGTAAGACGCCGTAGCCATATACAATGAAATGTTTTGAACGCTTTGAAAAAGGAAGAAGTGTGATAGTGTAGGCATGGCCTGACATGATAGGAGTGAAAAAAACGCGAAATATTTTTTTTTCTTTTTGGTTGTCTTTTTTAACTTTTTTGTGTAGAATTCGGTTTGGTAAACATAAAGATATAGACATTCGATGATAGTGCTTTTTTTGAATAAAACAGAAATGTAACAAGTGATGTACAGCCGCGTCCGCGAGGTGTACGAACTCCCGTACCGCGCGCGATGTCAGCGTGAGTTCATAGCGTGTATGCATACATCGCGGGGATGCAAAATACTTATATTTCTGAGATAAATGGTTATTTATGTTTTATATAGTAAGTATATAAATAGTATATTATCAGCCTTAAATTTTACAAACGTTCCGAATACACCCGTTCTATGTATGATGTGGCATTAAAAATACATTCATAACTTAATCTAAGCCTCTGTCTATCAACAGAGATATTAGTACTCTTAGTAGAACGAAGTCTGTCGGAACAACTGGTTATGATATAGCATTTATCACGAAACTGAAACTTTTACAAGAGGATTAACGTCAATATAATTTTGCAGGTATTCATCGGCCTAGTCCGACCGACGTGCGAGAGTTTCCTCTCCGAGTGTGCCCTAGAGTCCTCCCTCATGGAGTACCGCACCCGGCACTCCATAGACGGTGAAATCATCCAGAGTGAGCAACGAATAGCCCTAGTCACGGGCTACATGACGCATGAGGTCAACGGAGTCAACGCGATGAACTTCATGCACAAAGACGACGTACGTTGGGTGATCATAGCGTTGAGACAAAGTAAGTTACTTTCATGTAATTATTACTCTGAATGTTACTTTGTCTTAGCTGACTGGATGACTGGATGAGCTTCTAGATGGATCTTCGGCTACAAATTTCGTTTAAGACTATTTTTCGAATTTCTTTACGAGGTATTTTTTCAAATCAGTCAAGTAGTTTCGGAGCCTATTCAATACTAACAATCAATCAAATCTTTTGCTCTTTATAATATTAGTATAGATATAGATATCAAACGAGGTAGTTGATATCTTTATCTATACTAATATTATAAAGAAGAAAGATTTGATTGATCGTTTGTATTAAATAGGCTCCGAAACTACTTGACTGATTTGAAAAAATATTACAGTAATGAAAAGCTTTTTTTTTTTAAGAAGCCGCGGAAATCCTTTACGACCATACCTGGCCTGGGTAGGCGCGTTGCCGTGTGTGGGGACTCGCATTTGGGTGCCCTACCCCACTAAAACCGCTACGTGAGCCTTCAGCCGCTATATTTGAGGGACCCGGATCTGTGCAGGCGACGGGATACCATCAGCGACAGACTGGTCCCGGCAAGACCAGATTCTCCACAATAGGGGGACTGCCCGGCTTCGACTTGGCAGTCCCCACGACGTCGTGTCTTAAGCTGGGCCCGGGTTCCCATCCCGAGCCCGACACGAGCACAGGGGCTTTATTTAAGGCGCATTAAATAGCGCCTCCGACGCACCCCCTTTCGTCGTCTACGGGGGGAGGCTACGTCAGCGGCCTGGGCAGAGTCCACCGCCGCGCCACAATCGTGACATCCATTCGTCGGCTCCCTTTGGGCCGTCCGACACAAGTAATCACCAAAGCATCCGTGCCCGGTGAGAACCTGCGTCAGACGGAAGGTTTGGGTTTTAAGGGGTTTACGCTTACGGCGCATCCACCGCTCAAGAACCGGGCGCAGAGCAGCCGTTAGGCGTTTGCCATACGGCTGACGCGCCAGGTCCTCCCCCCACCTCCGCATTAGTGCCTCCATCCCTAGTCGGCGGACCCGTAGGACCCCGTCAGCACTAATGAAAAGCTACGCTATCCCCGGTGAACATAGGCTATATTAAATTTTCATAAAAGTTAGGGACCCGTTTATATCTTACTTGACGCAGACGAAGCTGCGTGCAACAGCTAATTCATAGTATATAGGATGTTGTATTCTTAGTTGTTACTTATTCCTGAGTAATGCTAGCTTCAAAAAGCTTCAATCAAATCCAACATTTATAGGTTAGTAAAAATTACTTTTAAATATTTTGATCTACGTGGTTGAAACTAAGATCACGTTAAAACAAATTAAATTGATTTTTTCAATTAAAGTATTCATCGTCGTCATGTGAACGGATACATAGGTATCCTTTTGTCTCCCTCAAACGCTTTCTTAACGTTTGGTTAGAGAGCGCTCGCGCGATCGGGGCCTAAGGCGAGCTTGACGCTATTTTTTATTACCAACGGAATACCAAAACGTATGAAGAAACGTCTAGAATTACCTTACGGCGAGAATTTTTGTCCCTCCCGTTACAGTGGGAAGACGATTTCCGAGAAGTGGCCATCCGTCCATCCATGTTCGGATCAGTCGTCTTAGCATTCATTGAGGGAGGCCTATTCAGCAGAATAATCGCCGATGATCATGATAATGATGATGATGGTGTACCGAACGAGACTTTTATCAACGTATAACCTTCTTAAGGTCGTGTTATCAGTAATGTTTATATAACAAAAATTGAAAATCTAATCGTGTCCGACTTGTTTACTCGTCGAGTGTTAGATAAACACCTTGCATACGTATAACACATGCACATCAGCCAATCATCAACAATCGTGAAATATACCTATGTGGAAATATACCGATAGCGCGATTCAGGATTTGTAGCGCTGACTGGTCCGCTACACCTATATCCTGTATAATACTTATATAAATGCTAGCGGACCCAACAGATTGTCATTTAGATACAAATCGATGCAGCCGTTTAGTTGCAGTATAGATAAATAACCTAGATACTTAGGTGAGCCATCTGCTCACCTACCTACCGATTGAGCTTAAAGGCCATCTGGCCTAAAAGTCTAGACCTTTCGAAAAAAAAAAAAAAAAAAAAACCTAGATACTGACTGCAGCACCATCTGCCGGACTGATTTGTGAATCTAAACCATCCAGGGCGCCACCCTAACGCATACAAAAATTCACTTAAATCGAACCAGTTGTTAGGAAGAGTTTTACATATAGACATATACCTAGTCCACCCATAAGTTCTGGTACAAATGAAAATGCATTTTTTTTAATGAATTAATGTAATATTATTAAAATGTATCCTTACATATTATTTAAAGTATCAACCAAAAAATATATACGAATATATTCTATTCAAAATGGCGCTTAATCTGTTTGGCCATGAATCTGGATTTACGCACTGTGTCGTAGAGCAGGCCATGTCCTTTAACTGAAACTGACCATAATTTGAAGTCTAAAGGGCGAGGTCTGGGCTAGATGACAGCCAGTCTTCAACTCTTATAAAGGGACGTTGGTTTCAAGCCAGGCTTGGGTAGTTCGTGCCTTCTTACCGGGTCCAAAGTACTGCTGGAAAGTCCACTGTATATTTTAAAATGTTTATTGGTGAGAGATATCACAATATGATCCAAGACTTTATCTTTGACTACTACACTACTACACTTTGACTGAAGTGTTCACTCGTTTTTCACTAAGTAGTTTTGTGACTCCTTGATAAAACACGCCCCACCAAACCATCACTGACGCAGGATGATGACCACGTTGTAACTTTCTGACCACTTGAACAGCTAATTTAGAACTGTGAGCATACACTTTACTTACTGTAGTATTCTTCAGTCGTGATTTTTTTTTCATCGATAAAGAGGATATTATTTGTCGTATCGCGACAGAAGGCGTTTCGATTGATCCACTCTCTTAATTGTAAAGATTGATTTAGGGCATGCCCTATATATCGACGATAAGCACCAAGCTACCGGTCTTGTTTTATAATACGCGACAGAGTCCTAGCGGAAATCTTCATTTCTCGCGATAAGATTATTGCTTCCTAATGAGGTTTCCAAGAATTCTGGCTTTAACAGCATTAAAACCTTTCTGGTCTTCGATAAACGAAGCGTTGTTGTGCCTATTAATAGTACGATATACGAACATACGGCTGATACCGGTTTTGAAGTGGCTGGAATAGCACCGAAGGCTCCATACCTATTTTATGCAAGGCGATCACTGCAATCATATTTTCCTTGACATCATATTCCATAAAGTAATTTGATAATGAACACGAAAAAATATGTGAAATGGCGCACAATCGAAAGAATTTTTTAAAAATAATATACATGTTCCAAATTCAAAATAATTAAAAATTTCAAAAAAGAAAAGCTTCTATGTAACAGTATTTATAGCCAGACTAGTTATCTTACATCGGAGAATCATAAAAAGACGTCGCATCAATAAATCAAAATGCCATCCACACACACCTCTGCGATAGATTTTGTAACATTCCATTTTCCACATTCAACGAATGCCATAAAGTCAACCTGCATTGTATAAACTTAAACTTTCAAATACTTTAAGCTTCCTCGCCAAATTTCGAGGAGATTGGTACTCAAATAATCATTATTTTGGGTATCACTTAAGTCTTATTTATTATTATATTTTAATTTTTCATTAAACATCTATGATTATAAATTGATGACTGTTTTATAAAATAGTAATTTCAAAACACTTATTGTAAAGAGCTGGACCGATTTTAATAGAATTTTCACACGTTCAAGTAGATTTTAGAATGGTTTAGATTCGACCTCTCACAATGTTTTTGTAACATATTATCTTCTTTATAATTAAGTTGCAATCATTTTCATTTCATGTCAACAATTTCATCTGTAAATTATGATTGACTTAACGAACGAAAACACCGAAGCCTCTATTAAAACACTTTTTTTTAAACTACTGATATTGAGCCCTGGAGGTTTAATAGAGCTGAAATGAGATCGTTTGAACTTCATCAACCCTTTATTGATTCATTTTACACATCGTTCATATTCAGAAATGATAAAGAAGACCGTTAATTAATTATTAATTTGCTTGTTTGTTTTTTTGTTAATAATTAAACGCAACAACCGTTATGGAAACATTGTAAGCAAATTGTACTTATCTTTATTAGATACCGTTTTGTAAAACCTGGACAGTTTTGTGGGATTGCCCATCATTTAATGATTGATTAATAACAATATGAATATTAAATATTAAAATGATTAAAATCAATATAATATTTATATCGATACATAAATACATTATAATTAAAACATATATAAATTTTAAAAATAAAACATTTAATGATTGAGTAAATTCAGATAGTATTGCTTGATTTTAATGAATATTATAATAAACATATTTAATATACATCCATGACGAGGGAACACAGAAACATTTTATTCTCTGGCGGGATTCGAACCCCTACCTCCAGCTTGAGCGCCAACGCATCAACCATTGAGCTGCAGAGCTCGTGGTATATAAATTATATTTAAAAATATTATTATATTTATTATTTAAGTATCAAGTCTAGCCCATAATCCGTATGTAGAGATCGCTGCGTAGAGCTGCGTAGCACGTATTGATAAAAGTTTTTATTTTATTTTGGTTATTGTGCGTAGCCCACACCTTCGAGAGAGTCCTTTTAGTCTTCGCACTCGTTAGATTCGCCGCAAAAACAAATAGATGAAAATTTACAAAAAAATGTTATGTCTGTAAAGTCGGTTTACGGACGGTAGTTTGAATGACGATAGTTTTTTGATAGAACCGAAATGAGCTGATCGAACCGATCATGCCCGTCTCTCATCTTCTTCACGCATGCAGCCCGTAATTTAGAGTTATTCGACGTTGTCACGTCAAAAATATTTTTGGTATATACACCGTGTATACATATATATCTCTCCCCTGATGAATATGCAAGACGACCGATACCTTCACACTTGCATCGCTCCCTCAATGAACACCAAGACGACATATCCCTTGCCACTATATATTCCCTTGCCACTCGCATCCAGCTCCGGTTACTGCACGGAGATCGCATTGCCATCTGGTTAATGGCCGACCAACACTTCGTCTACCTAAACGCGGCCTCCACTCTTGAACCTCAGTGGCCCATTGGCTATTCGTTATACTGAGTGTGATCATCATGATCATCATCAGCCCACTGCCACTTCAATGAGCTTATTATTTACCTGATATTAACTTTAGGTGACTAAGCGACGATGGTCCAGTGGTGGTGGACTCGGCCACTTAAGCGAGAGGTTCCGTCTTCGATCCTGACTCCCCCCCCGTGTGTGCCTTGAAATGGGTTTTCTAAATTTCTAAGTGCACCCCAAACACGAGACCATCGCTCGCTCACCGGTGAAGGAAAAAATTGTGAGGAAACCTGCATGTCTCATGTAATTTGAAAGTCTTTGAGGGTATGTTAAGTTCAACAACCCCCATTGGGCCAGCGCATCGGTGAACTATGGCCCATTATCCTCCCCGTCCGATTTCGAGGAGAAGACCCGTGCCCAGTACATTATAGAGTTAATACTTTTATCTGGGCCTAGGATAGATCATTGTAAGAGAATAACCTGATAATAATCAACGATGTCTTTTTAAGTGTACGACCAAAACCAATTGATGGGAGAATCCTGTTACCGACTGATGACGAAGAATGGAGAGTTCATATACATGAGAACCTGTGGGCAGTTGGACGTGGACCCCGTCACCAAGGCTGCCACCAGCTTTGTCTGCACAAACACAGTGGTGGGAGAACAGGAGGGGAAACAGCTGATCAAACTCATGAGGAAGAAGTTCACACTTATGCTCAATACTGACGAAGATATTAATGACGGAGAGTCTACACAGGTAAGAATAAAATGTCATTAAAAATGAAGTGCATTCTCGACCCCTTTATGGTCAGCTTAAACATATTTTGAGGGTCCAGTGTCAAGTGTCCTTGAATATTTATTACTGTTGAAAAAAATGTATAGACATTTTTGTATTGCCAGTTTGAAAAAATAATAAGAATTTAAAAAATATATCTTGAATACATTGTCATCTGTAAAACAATAAAAATATTCTGTGTTTTAGGCAAATGTTTTTGCACATTGAAGAAGAAGAAGAAGAATGTTCTGGTTTAAGAATTGATACTCTAATGGGAAATATATATCCTACTATTATAAACGCGAAGTTCGTAAGAATGTATGGATGTATGTTTGTTATACTCTTTCATGCAAAAACTGCTAAAAGGATTTTGACGAAACCTTACAATAATACAATAATTACACATTAGAATTATATAATATAAGCTATGAGTTTACGGCGTTAGCTTTCGAAACGTTAGGGCATGAAGTGGTTTATGTAGGATATGTTGAATCGACTGATTCTCTCCTCGGGTGATCAGAAGGCTATTTGGTGCAGAGGATAAGTTTAGCTATTCAGTGAGGTAATGCTGCCAGTGTTCTAAGGCATGGCCCAAATTGGAATTTTGGATGACATTTTCTTTTTGGGAATAATTATGTATATGAATATTTTAGGGTTAATTTTTTTATGATACGTTTTTAGTTTGATATTGTTAATTATAATGAAACAACTTTTACGGATTTTATCGCGGTTTATTCAGTTTTTTACGATAAAATCCGTAAGTTGTTTCATTATAATGAGTGAAATTCGCGTAAGCAAAAGAAAATTACGTAGTTATAAAATGTACTTTAGTTCGGTGAAAAATAGTATAGTGAAATGCTATAATATAAAATAATATAATGAAAGCTATAAAATAAACTGCGAGGCTAGTTATCAATAATTGAATTGTAATTAAAATATGACCAGCCATTATAAAAAATTTGGTGTGCCACAAAAATCAGCATTTAAATAATTTGGTCGACATACAAAGATTTTGTATGTAAATAAATAAATCTGGCAGCAATCCTTGTTCCGCAAATAATTTTGATAATTGTCAAAAATTAAATCATAAATAAGCAGCTTACAATAACATGAGTTTGCATAATAAATATTCGGTCCTCAAAATACCTACTTATCAGCAAGATTTGTTTAATTGGGCAGCAAAAAAAACATGTTTATGAGCAGAATATTTAATTGATCGCATATTTAAAACATGGTGAGCAAAATAACTAATTTTTGTTGAAATATCACATGATAGGTGGGCGAAGTAAGAGCAGGCGCGTGACATTGTCATTTGATGATTATGCGGTCATAATTTGAAGTCAAATTGCAGTAGTAATAACGTCGTGTTCTGAGAATCGTGTGTTTTAGGTGATTTTGCGATTCTTTTACGACAAAAATTCATAATAATTGCAATGAAGAAGAATAAAAGTAGTTATCTATTATCTCGACTACAAAGAAGAAAATTATTGTGTGCTGCATCAACACAAAATGCACCACAATTTTTTTTCTTTACCCTCTGAGTGCTTACCAAAATTTTATTTAGCAGGAGCAGCTTATAGCAGCTTATATTATAATTAATATGCCGTCCAAAAATGATTACAGCTTTTTAGAATGCCATAAATTGCTGATTTATCTTAGAATGTTACCTTACCTTATGGTTGCTGACCAATTACCTATTTCTGCTGACAGATCATATTTTTCTGCTCACAAAAATACGAATACTATTTTAACCAGTTAAATAACACCCTTAATAATTTAGGATAATATCGTTTATTATTAAAATCGACAAATTTGAACATCTAATGTTTAAAAGTTCACAAATTCGTAAGAGAAAATAAAGCAGAATACAAAAACGCATCCGTCACACATATTATTATGTGTAACATCCATGTTAATATAAGTTTTATTAGGTCATACATATACATATTCAAATTATTAAAAATCTATTAAGAAAGATAGGATGTAGGAGGTAAGTCACGTGTTTACAAGATGACGTCAGTAGCCAAGATCTTACCTTTTTCTGACGCAAAGAGACGCGCAAGACGCCAGAAAGGACATCGATAGGGTGTAATTATTAGTCTTACAAAACGCGGACAACTCCTACCTTATATCGTGTGGCTCTACCACTCTGGAAGGGTCGTGATTTTGTTATATTGTTTTTGTTGTTTGAAATTAGATTTGTCGAATTCAACCTGTGAGTGAGTTTAACAGGTAAATTATTTCAATTATTAATTCGCGTTGTTCAAGGATTAATTTTGTAGAAATATTAAGAAATGGTTATTTATTAATTCAATTAATTTTCGTGTCGATGTTCATGACTTTGTATATTGATGTGCTCAAATTCAAATTTATTATGAAACAATTATTATGGATTTTATGGCGGTTTATTAATATTTTTACATGTCCACAGCTTTGGATTCTTTACAGTTTACAGCAACAATAGATAATAAGAGAAAAGGTTTCATTATAATGTGTAAACTTCGCGTGAATATTAAAAAAAAATTCAAATTATTAAAAAATATAATATAATAATTTCTTATGGGTTACATAAAAGGACAAACCATTTTATGTAGCTCACTAATTATTATAGGTACTATATAACTTATTGACGAGAATTATTTTGATTATATAGTAATATCCCATCGGAAATAAAGTTACATTCAAATGATACTTAACTGTCAGCATTTTTATAATTTCTTTTGTAGGCCCATTAGTGATTTGAAAATAGCATCTAAATAAATGTGATTAGTGAACTTACAACGAAGGCTTATCTCAAATAAATTTATCTCAAATCTTACGGCAGCTAAGTGAAAAAGCAGGATATTCCTAACATTATACAAGTAAACGAGTACATACGATAACATTACATACCTATAAATAAAATCTTTAAAAATACATATAATATTATAATTACTAAAATAGATTATTAAAAGGAGTAATTAATAACTAGTATTATTAATAACTATGTATAAGTTATTTTAGAATTTGTGTTATGTGCTATTTATTCATGCGGCATTTTCTCAGGAAATAATAGAAAGAATATTAGGTTAGGAA
Organism: Lycaena phlaeas; assembly: GCA_905333005.2. NCBI lineage: Eukaryota > Metazoa > Arthropoda > Insecta > Lepidoptera > Lycaenidae > Lycaena > Lycaena phlaeas. The sequence continues at coordinate 17,781,033 of HG995168.1, read as the reverse complement.
CTAACGTATAATCAAAATGAATATCCAAAATACACTACACCAAATTAGGTTTTTTTTTGTGTTAGCTAATAATTATTTTCAGGACAAGGTTTGTATAGGGAAAACGGCCAGGACGTTTGCCAGGTCCAGCTATTTAAACATTTAAATATTGTCTTCTAATGCTTACGCGAATTTCACTCATTATAAAGTAACAGTATTTATGGATTTTATCGTGGCTTATTGAGCTTTTTGCATGCCCGACGGTTCTTTACAGCAACCATTGTCACAGTCCAGTAGGGCTATTCTGTGAGGTCGTTTTCGAATCTCGAAAGCGGAATCTGCGGTGATATGACGAATTTAACGAATTTGTAATTTTTAATCTTCTTAAAGTTCGTTTTCGAAGTGAGCGTAAAGTGAGCTCTATCACTCAGGTGAAGCGGAGACTACGGGACCATGGTTGGTAAAAGTTGTTTCATTAAAATGTATACTTACTTTGCTCCTAAAACAAATGTTTCATTAACAGCTGATGTATTCTTGACTAAGCGCAAATCACAGATGCAATATGCATATGAAACAACCAGTGTTTAATATTTTCATTATGTGTACGAAAGCCTAAAAATTACGTCTATCAAAATAACAAAATTTACTAAGGGCCTGTTTCACAATCTCCAGCTAAGTTCCCAATAGGCTATCGGCAACATATTTGACAGATGTTTGACAGATACTCCATACTCTATCTGTTAAATATGTTGTCGATAGCCTATTGGGAACTTAACTGGAGATTGTGAAACAGGCCCTTAATAACTTTTTTTTAGTTATTTAACCTTCTTCAATTTAAGATATAAGAAGAACAATTGAGATATAGTTTATTTGAAATTCCTTCGTAAAAGCATTCAAATTTATTTTTTTGGCGATTTACGAGAACTATAATGCAACACCTTATAGTCCTGAAACTTTTATTGGTGCGTTTTGGCAGTAAAATGTACTCGGACGCCGTGACGGGATTTTCTTGGATTACTTATTTAGACCGCTACAGTCCTCTGCTGTCTATAGGAAGTGAAAAGTAGCAACCACGAAATACCTATGCACATACCACCTCAGATTACAGGACTAGTTTTTAATGAGTATATATAAAGTACCAACAGAAGTGGAAGCCATTTTCACATACCCATGTTATATCATAACATATAGTATATCTGTCTCATCGTGCGTCTCCCTCTAACGCAATGTTTCATCGCTGGGCGGGTACAGCATTTCCACGAAGGATGGTGGTCAGAGTCAGAAATCAAAGCATCTCAAACTGCGGCAATACAAGTGGATCTCCCTGAGGGTATACATTTATATTGGTATTTTTTAATGATTATAAAAATGTTGCAAGCGACAACGCACCAGCTATTTTTTTGGTGATACATTCTATAGTTGCCGCTATCACTTACAAAACAAAATAAAACTAAATACTCATAATCGTCTTTTGACTTTTTAAATTTACATAATATTTTTAATAACACATTACTTTAAGTACACCGTATTTCAGCTTAGTGAATATATCGATTACGATATTGTTCATTATTATTATATTATAATTACATTTAAACATTCCCGTTTCCAAATAAATATATATAAAATATATGTTTAATTTTTTAATGTTTTATTTCAATAAACTTTGAGAAGCGTTAGTAGATGCTAGAAGTACTGCGCAGGACAGATGTAAGCTCGCTCCGCCTATCGGCCCTATTTCACCACCATTACCACCTCTTCCACCTTCATGCCTCCCCATCCTCAATATCTTTTCTCGTGTGCATTTCACCTGGCCAGTTCCCCCCAACGCAAACTCCAACGTAATGCTATGTAATAAGGCGAGACACAACTGGTACCTTCTCCCTCATACCCCTTTTCAGTGTTCCTGTTGGATGCAGGTACCAAAGCAGTGGGAGCTCATAGTCAGGTCGACTCTCGGTGAAAGCGGTCGCTCGCTGTTCCTCTGATATTCGTGATAGCTCAGTGCGTACATCCTACATCCAACGATTGGGACCAAATTCCTGTCCGCGCTGATAAAATTCTATTTGACTTAAACTTTAAAAAATCTTGGCGCGTTCGTATTATTTTTTAAATTTCAATAATAAATAAGTGATAATTCACAGTGATTTAATTTAAATTAAATATTTACATTTAAATAATCAGATTTTTCATGATAAAATTTTTATCGATATTTAATCAATATTTCTAATTATCATAGACATTAAAAACTTTTACGTGTTATCTTTGATATAGAAATATTTGCGTGATTTGAAAATACTTACAGTTCACACTAAGGGTGGTTGAATTTGACATTATCTTTAAAAATATTCACTTGTTCGTGTTGTTGGAGATCACATCAATTTCATAATACCTAGATCTTAAATATCTATTCGTACTTATAAAAGACGTAAGCTCTTAAAAACTTTTGTGTTTGTGTTGTTATAAAAAAAATCTAAAAATGGCTAAAAGATCAAGAACCAACAGGAAATATGTTCGACGAAATTGTATATATTTCCGAAAATATAAGGCTTTATTCCGTCTCATTATTGCCGTGGTTACATTGTTCATATCAACAATTTTGTACGTCGTAAGTATACGGTGATATGAATCTAATCCTTTCCTGTAACGCGACTTACGGCGGTTTTCAATATCCTATCTATCTTAATATTATCTTATCTATCATGAAATTTTGACACATTTTCTTACAAAATCTGTCAAAATTTTAAGATCGATAAGATAATTTTAAGATAGATAGGATATTGAAAGCCGCCGTTAGAGATTTGCAATCGCTTGCAATTCGCAAAATTAATGCAATGCGAAATAAAAAATATAAAAAAAAAATTTAAACACATTAATATCCCAAATGCCTCCAGTTCAAACTAAAATGGAGACGAGTTTTTATATTTTTGACTTTTCGCATCGGATCAAATCATTTTTATATTGTCATATTTTATTAACATCTAGCTAATTCTTAAATCTGTGTCTTCGTGTTTTCACCATCACCAATTTAATCAAAATTATTTTGCATTCATTTGCATGTGTAATTATTTCATGGCTAAAACGTAACACTACGTCTATCATTTCGTAGCTGTGCCGCTGTTTTGGGTTCGAATCCCCAATTATAAAAAATATATTGTAAATTTGGAACGCTTTGAAAAACGAAGAGGTATGATAGTGTACGCATGGCCTGACACGATGGAAGTGAAAAAAAACGCAGTTTTTTTTTAATTTTCTTTTTTAAAAATTTTTGTATAATCAGGTTTCATAAACACAATGATACAAATATATTTGATGACAATGCATTAAGATATACACATATTTTATTTTATTGAATAAAACATAAATGTAACGGCTTACTCACAGCCGCGTCGCGCACCGGATGGAAGAATTGATAGCGTAGAAGTTTTTTTTTTAAATTAAACTATATGCCAAAAAATTGCTCCCTATATGCTCCACTAGAATCCGTAATTACTCCACTTTTTATACTACTCATTAATTTTTAATTAATTAAAAAAAAATTGCGAATTTAATTTGGCTATAAAACTTAAAGTACCCACTTTTTAATTTTTTTTTACTCAAAAAATTGATCCTCAAATGCTCCATTGGAATCTATAATTGCTCCACGTCTATTGCTGTTCATTAATTTTTAATAAATTAAAAAAAAAATTAGCAAATTTAATTTGGCTTTAAAACATAAAGTACCCACGTTTTTTGATTTTTTTTTTGCTCAAAAAATTGCTCCTCAAATGCTCCATTGGAATCTATAATTGCTCCACGTCTATTGCTGTTCATTAATTTTTAATAAATTGAAAAAAAAAATTCGCAAATTTAATTTGGCTTTAAAACATAAAGTACCCACGTTTTTTGAATTTTTTTTTTTGCTCAAAAAATTCTTTCTAAAATGCTCCATTGGAATCCATAATAGCTCCACGTCTATTGCTATTCATTAATTTTTAATAAATTAAAAAATATCGAAAAAATAATTTGGCTATAAAACATAAAGTACCCACTTTTTTGGATTTATTTTTTCGAATTTTAATGGAAAATTTGAGGAGCAATTTTTTCAGAAAAAAAAAATAGCAATAAACGTGAAGCAATTATAGATTCCAATGGAGCATTTGAGGAGCAATTTTTTGACCAAAAAAATCCAAAAAAAGTGGGTACTTTATGTTTTATAGCCAAATTAAAGGAGACGGTCCATTTCTGGTGTAGTCTTGTACAGTATACTATAAATAAATAAAAATACATTGATTTCATTAAAAATAAAATAAATTAGTTTATCGTAATCAGTTACGTGCTAAAAAATAAAAACATTATCGAGTTTTTCCAATATTAGCTATTGCACACAAAGATGGCGACTATTACCTAAACGTCATTATTGAAAAATGGCGTCACTCATGGTACTTTTATAACTCTTTGTATCTATTTCAAGCTTTGTTAATTGTTATGGAGTTGTTAACTCGTGAATGTGTTTCTTGCATTTTTGTGGATATTTTGACGACTTGAACTTTTCATTTGGACATAGATTTATAGCCATAAACGCCAAAGAAAATATTCATACGCTATTGTTATATCATACAGTGTTGCATATCTTGGAAATATTAAATTATGCTTACGCTGAAATTGAAAAGAATTTATGGATATGAACAAATTAAAACTCTTTGAATATTTATTTTCCTTCATATCGTTATGTGTACAAAAGTACACCAAGGTCCCATACAATTTTGGACCGTCTCCTTTTCAAAAAAAATTTTTTTTAATTAATTAAAAATTAATTAATAGTAATAAAAGTGGAGCAATTACGGATTCTAGTGGTGCATTTAGGGAGCAATTTTTTGGCATATCGTTTAATTAAAAAAAAAACTTCTAAGCTAACTTCCTTCCGGTGCGTCGCGCGAGGTTTTCTTTTGTTCATAGTGTGTATAATATGTATACTGTATACATCGCGGGCATGCAAAATACATAAATTCTAAATTTTTGTTAAAACAACGTTTTTGAGATAAATAGTAAATTGTTATTAATATGCATTATATAGCATATAAATAGTATATTATTAGGCTTAAATCTTCAATAAATTCATTCTAGAATTACAGAAGATCGACAAACTATCAGCTTATCATCATCATCATCATCAGATTGGTTTCATTTCATTAGGTGCACTACCCCACTAAAACCGCTGCGTGAGCCTTCAGCTGCTATCTGAGGGACCCGGTTCTGCAGGTGACGGGAACTGAATATAGGCCTCCCTCAATGAAGGCCAAGACATCAGCCATCAGCTTATTTATATTCAAAGCTTACTATTACCACAGCTATTACGTTGTGTTATTTTTTATTTATATTTTAGATGTTATTTTTTATTTTGACAGCCATTTTTTTACCCCCCGACGCAAAAAGAGGGGTGTTATAAGTTTGACGTCGATGTCTGTCTGTCTGTGTGTGTGTCTGCCTGTGGCATCATAACTCTCAAACGAATAGACCGATTTCCTTGCGGTTTTTTTGTTTGAAAGCTAGTCTCCGCCCCGGTGGTTGTTCCGGTTATAGTTAATTTTTCTTAATTTATTTACGGTGAGGAGTTGAAGCTGTCGCCGTGGCCGTAATCGGTCGGATCACATCAAAATAATTTATTTGGTCTACATTTCTCGATTAGTAAAGTTGGATCTTTAACTTCATTTAGAATTTTGAATTTAGCCAAGGTATGTACCTCCATAATATTGCAATATTGTAATATATCATTGATATTCATTTTGCTTTTATTTTTAAATTTTGGGATAATGGTTTGTAAAAGACGTACCTGAAGCATATAAATACTATTCAAGTTGGTTTTACAGGTCCTACCGTAGCTACTTAACCGTAATTGATAACAGATTGAGCTAGGGCTAGATAAAGTATTCTACAAATTTTATATGGAAGCTTATGTTTCAGTACATATAATTTACTAAGTAAGGATCTTAATTTTGAGATAACAAATTGTGAGGTTTCCAGCTAAATCTGTTATCAACCACAATGCCGAGATAAGTTTGGTTTACTTTTTCTATTAGTGGACATTGACAATTCAGAACAGTTGGATTACTATGGAAACATTGATGAGTATGGGCCACGATAGTCGGAGAGATGATTGATGCGTTATAAGAAGAGTGTATGTATGAATTTAGTTTTATTAGCGATTATCAACAGCACGACATCGTGGGCCCATTTGCAAATAAGATTATAGTTATTCTGCATAATAATTACAGCCTTAGATACTGATTTGTGAGCCGCAATCAAACATGTATTCAGATTGATAAATGGATCCTTGTTTTATCAAATTTGACGACCTCTGTGGCTCAGTGGTTAGCGCTTTGGCGCTCAAGCCGGAGGTCGCGGGTTCGAATCCCGCCAGGGAACAAAAAAGTTTCTGTGTTCCTGGGTCATGGATGTGTATTAAATATGTGTATTATATACTAAAAATCTTAAATATAAGTATTAATATAAAGAGTATTAAATATATGTATTTCCGTTGTCTGGTACCCGTAACACAAGTCTCTTCGAGTACTTACCACGGGACCAGATTGACGTGGTGTAAAAAGCGTCCATACATTACATGAAATTACACATGTCATTAACATAGAGAAGATATTCGATTGGTCCAATTATCGACCCCTGAGCGGTACCTTTTGTGGTGCGATACATATTACTATAGTAAGACTTATATATATTACTATAGAAGACTCTACCAATGATAACAATCACTATTCTAATGTAATAATGTAATTAAAAATGTAACTAAAGTAATGAACCCAAATGTCTTTACATAATGTAGATTGCACGCCTTTAATGGCTAATTGTAAAATTAGCACACATTATAATATGTCAAAGCCAAAGTTAAAGGCGAAGGATTTATTGTGTACAGCACGAAACATTGGTCAGGAAGCTAAAACACTACGGCATTAAAGACGCGCTAGATTTGATTAAATATAATTTAAGTGATAAAATCCAGAAGGTAGACGTGAATGAAAAACGATTTCCAGGATCAATTGTTAAAATGGGGTGCCACAGGGCTCAATTCTAGGCCCTTTCCTATTTCTTACTTATAGTAATGACTTACCGTATCTTGTTAATGATAAACATGGAAAAGTATTGTTTGCAGATGACACATCAATTATTTTCAAGACTCATAGGCGGTAGATTGCCTCTTTCTAAAATTGTAGAATGATTTAATGCTAATAACCTCTTATTAAATGAAAAAAAGACGAAATGTATTAAATTTACTTTACCAAATGTTAAATACAATAAAACAACTGTAAACCTTAACAATGAAGAATTGAATATGGAAAGTACTACGGTATTTCTAGGAATTACTCTAGGTGTTTAACATCAAACCTCACATATTATCTAGCTTATCGAACAGACTCTCATCTGCAGCATTCGCAGTAAAAAAATTCGACAGTTAACGGATGTAAATACAGCTAGATTAGTTTATTTTAGTTACTTTCACAGCATTATGTCATATGGTATTCTACGATGGGGTAAGGCTGCTGACATTGATACTATATTCGTTCTGCAGAAAAGAGCTGTTCGCGCAATATATAATATGGGTCCAAAAGAGACACTTAGAGATAAGTTTAAAAAAGTAAATATCATGACATTGCATAGTCTATATGTTTTTGAAAATCTTATATATGTACAAAAAAATATGCAAAAATTCAAGAAAAGTATTAATACAATATTAATACAAGAAATAAAAATAAACTTGCTATGCCCAGTTCAAGGCTCCATAGAATTAGTAACTCCTTTACGGGTAATTGTATACATTTTTATAATAAACTTCCCGACAACATAAAATAATGGTCAATAAATAAATTTAAATCTATCATTAAACAAAAACTTATATCAAAATCTTATTATAATGTAAAGTAGTATATAAATGATAAAAACGCTTGGAAATGAATTGCTCTAGATTTAAGTGACTTTGTGAAATAATGATCACAATTAAAAGAATGATAGGAACCCAGCAGAGTTTCTTGTGGGTATCTTCTCTGACATGGGCGCGTTGCGAACCCTCATTATAAACTTAGCCGTTAAGACGATCATAAGTGATCATTATCAAGATCCTACATGTAACATTTAAAAAAAATATTGCAACGAAGTAGACAAAATATTTACTTAAATATAATTAAAGTACTTAAAGCTTAGCGCCTTTAACAAGTATTTATACATAATTTGTACAGACTAAAACCAACATGCATTATTACATTTAGAAATATTATGTAATTTAAATTACAATTCGTACAATATTTGTTTGTCCTTATTTTATTATAATAATGCCTATATAATATTATGTAGATGTGATTATTTTAATTTAGTATAATTAATTAATTAATATTAAAACACAGCAAAATATATTTAGGTAATAAATATTATTTAACCGGTAATGTATCTTAAAATTTATTTTATTTCTTTCAGCACAATTTTCTTAAATATTAAGTTCTTAAGTTAATAGCATTTTTGTGTCAAAGGTTTTTTCAACTCCTTATTTTTTGCAATATTGTCTTCCTATTTTTTAAATTAATAAATATTTTATGTTTCTGTATGTTTCTGTGTGCCTTATATGAATGGGTCTCTCCTCGCCGATTTACAGCATTGAAGTTTAACCTAGGAAAACCACTAACCTACTTGTCATGCTGATGCGACCATCAATGAAAATCAAGAGACTGAATTTAAGTTGCGTAATCGCGTCATCTCTAGCAATGCTCTCTCGTCGCGTGATCTGCTCAATAATTTGTTTGTATCTAAGTCAGACAACCCTTTTCTTAAGGTGAAAATCTTAAAAGGAACTTCTAAGGTTAAAATACGACTCTATTTTACGTTTTCCATTTTGTGATATTTTTTGTGTCATTTTGCATACTACTTTTAAGCTTCGCTTATGCACACATGATTTATTTAGACCAATAGTAACCCAGCTTTTCTTAGGTTTTTTAGTTTTATCTTTTGTATTGGTATATTTATTTAGTTGTTCATTTATCAATGTACTGAGTGATTCGTAGTTTTGATTTATGTCTTTATTTTCTTTCTGTATATTTTCCTATTTTATATCATTGAGAGAATTTTTAACACATTCTGTTTTATCTTTGGTAAATATCCCTTTTTTCTGTGTGCCGTATTATATTTTGACTACTTGCTAATGTAAAGTTTTATTTTTAGAGTTATATGATCGGATATGGTAAGATCGTGAATTGAAACTTTTTAGCAATGTGCTTATAAGTCGTAAAAGTAAGTCAATGCAATAGGTTGTTGTTTTTGTTAGAGTTCGAGTAGGGTCGCATATTGTGCTCTAAGTTATGGGTTCTCATAAAACGTATAAACTATAAAGTTTTAAATCGAATTTTTTATATTTAATTTTTTTATAATATAATTTTTTATAACTTTATCAAGTTGTTTATAAAATATGTCTTAATTTCTATCAGCTCTATGCATACCTATTACACAATTACATAAATCTAACTAAAATGTTCAAATTAATCAATCTCTGAAAAATTATTCAGTTAACATTACATATCCATTCTAATACATATCACAGCTTACGAAATGACTTTTTGACGAATTTATTTTGCTTATCTGATATTGACTGCTGCAATCTTGATGTTTCTTTGCTGGGTCCGACGTTGCTATGAATATTAGAACTGGTATCTTGTTCTTGGCGGACTACACTTTTAGATCTGTTAAGGTTGACTTCTTTCCGGCTTACAAATAGTCTAATAATAGCCTAATTATAATAATGTAGTTATAATTGTGTTTAAGTTCATTGCGTTGTTATAATATTTTCTTATTCATGAAAGACGTAAATGCTGATTTTGGGTATTGTTGGTTATATTTTATTTCATTTGCTAATTAATTCAATTATTAATAAAATTCCAACATTTAAGTACTTCATGCGGCCAGTATAATCAATAAATGACAATTAATTGATAACTTCGACCTGATGCTGCAACCACCAGAGTCCTGGTCAACTGGTCTCCTGAGAACCCAACTCTTCTAAAACTCACAGCAGAATTATCGTATTTGGGTTCAATATATCAGTTTCAATGAGTAGGTAGCTTGCTGGTTAAGTTCTTGCGATATGGTCACGTTGACCTGGAACTGCAAGCTGGATGGTCTCCAGAGAACCTAACTCCTCGAAATCTTAAAGCAGACATATCGTGTTTGGATTCAATATATTATTTTTAAAGAATAAATTTCTTCAGGCTATGATCTTGCAATATGGTCACGTGACCTGGTGCTGCAGCCAGCCGCTCTAAGTACCTCCCAGCATATGCCATCTTTATTTATCATACTGGCTTAGGTTTCTATATTTATTGTACTGCCCTATAAGTTAATTCCGTATAGCTTAAAATAAGAATTAAATTAAATATTAAAAAACCCCTACGCAGAAAATACTTATAGTTAAAATTTAAAAATAATTTTCTTTTGGCAAATTGTAAAATCTATGTATATTTGGGAATGTTAAAAAAATCTTTGAATTGAGTATTTAGGTACATAGTTTATATTCAAGTTTCATAAGAAAATATAATGTTAAGAGACGACTTGTTAAACATTTTTCAGTTTCCATTTCGATAAACATATTTTATTTATTGGGCTTCTTAAGAATGATAAAAGACAATTATTTTTTGCACTTTTAAATGTTTTTCCTTAAAACTATAAGTATTTTTGCGTAGGGGATTTTTAAATTTTTATAAATTACAAAAGGTCAGTCGTTTTAAGAGATATTAATTAAAATATATATTTTTACAGGATAACTACGGTCAAACGTTACCGATCACTGATCCTCGGAGACTCCAGAAAGTAATACTACGTCTTGTGAAAAACCTACCGCTTGCAAATTCATCTTTAACACCAACAACCGCAGAGACTATTTGCCGGTTCGATATAATACCACCCAGGAAAGAGAGGGTCGTTTGCGCCATCAAAAAAAGCTATAGCGTTATCAAGACCCTACAGGAGTTTGCAAAATCCATGGCTTCGGACAAAAATACTGATATTAACAATCCATCGAACCAACAGATGCCTGACGTCGTCTATGAGGCCATGGAAATAGACCCTTCAGAGCCAGATACATTATATAATTTACCAACTATAACATTCGATCCCGAATTTCAAAAACTCGTAGACGAAATTGGACCAAGCATCAACGCCATGGAATTCTCGTGGCCTCAGAATCCTGTAGAAACCGCCACTTCCACGACTGGGCAGCAATCGTCACCTGAGGAGTCAATTGATGATGTATTTCCACCAGCTGATACTACACCATGTACGTTTTTCTTCATTCATCATTTCATCATGATTTATAACTATTGACTTTGATCAAAAACTTTTTAATCTTACTTTATTTATCGACCTGATATTTCAAATATAAATTAAAAACTTAATAATTATTTTGTAATATAATTTTTTATTTAATTTCTTTTCATATTTTCTCAAGGCTTTTATTATTATTCACAGGCAATCGTGACCCAATATTTGATCAAAATAGTGCCAATAAGAAGCAATGTCCCAAACGTGCTAGGTACCCCAGCACCCCACATCCGATGGAACTGAGGAGTCAAATGTTTAAAATTCAATCACCATACGATGGCCAATTACCGTTTCCCGAAGAGGCAACAACGTCGCATATTGAGGAGGAAAATCACGACTTGCTAGTTACTTCAGGCAAAAAGAGAGCGTTGAGTACAAGTGATGCAATCGAAACAAAAATATCGAGGATCGAAGAAGAAGTAAGCGAAATTCTTTCATTCGTAGGTGATGCACCTATTTTGGTTCTAGGTGGCTTGTAAAACTCTGGTCGCCAGTTCTTTCTCTAATCACGATAGAGGGCAGAAAGAATTAAATTTATAAGCTTATTTATAATTTATAGACTACCCCCTCTTCCAAACCTGACTTAACATTTATTTTAGATTTTCCTAGTATTGATATAATATGTATATCATTATATACATACATTAGTTTTGCGATTTTGCATTGCGAATGTTTATTTTTTAATATAATTTAACTATTTATATTATCTTTACGTTATCTATTATATTTGCGATTTTTATGAGTTTCTGTTTATGCGAGGCGCAAATTCCTTTGTAACACCTCAAAAATCGAAAGAAAACGTGCACTTCTTAAATATATATATCAGCATTTTTTCCTCTGCCATATGGTTTCCAATAAAATAATTCAGTATATAATAAAATATTATACTTCATTATTTTATTACTAGATTTTACGTATAATATAATAATGTATACCTAAAGCAGCTGCAGCATTATTTTTCTCAATATTTTTAGTGGGGAATTTAAAAGCTATTCCACAAAAAAACCTAGTTTGAACTGGCTGTGCTTTGCGCGTTGTAATTTTTGAATAGTCTTTTTGCGTCATGCCTGAAATATTTTTTTACGAGTACTGTATATAGAATGCTTAGAGCGTAAAGTAACCGATGTGTATTTTGCTCGCGAAAAATATTTAATCATGCTATTTTTAATAAGAAAGCCACGAAAATTTTATTAGAAAGGCGCTATTAAAATTCACAGCCTGACAAATTTTATTTAACAGACGCTGTAAACGCACAGCGTGACAACTGTTTTCTTCGAGACCCTGTAAAAAATCACAGAGTGGCAAATATTCCTTGACAGACGCAGTAAAAATTCACAGCGTGGCAATTGTGATTTGGCAGATGCTGTAAAAACTTACAGCGTGGCAAATGCTATTTGACAGACGCTGTGAGTTTTTCTTATTATTTTATCTTGCAATTTCGATTTTTAATAATTAAAACAAAGATATTTAACATCTACCGGATGTATCTAGTATCTGTTATTTTTGTCGTGCTTTGAGGGTCTGATTGTCTTTAATTTCGTTATATAGTTTTAGTAGATTTATTTTTAAAGCATATGAATAATTATAATAGAAGGATAATCTTTCATGCCTTTAAGCACAATTAGAGTTTCGCCACAGAGCTAAGTTAATCTTAATTTGGTAATTTTCAAAACTAATGAGTTTTCAGTCCTTCCAACTCTATGAGTTTTCTGTAAATCCGATAAACCCAGTTGCCAATCTGATTATTATATTATTATTGGAACGAAGTTCCTTACGGCAGGCTTGGAGGGGATAGGGATTTTACTGCGCGACCGAACTGAAAAAAATGTGATAGTAAAACCGTAAGAAAAAGTGCGTGGAATAAAAGCGTTAAATGAGACGTGCTCAGGCGCGACATTCGCATACACAAGCGAGTAGTGTATAATACCTTTTTAGCCGAAGGACCTTCGTTCCTACCTGGTGTCCCACGACACCACATCTTTTTAGATTATTAATTGGTTTGGCTGGTCTTATGTACCTACTGTCTTTTTTCTGTAAACGCAATGTCCTGACGCATTGTCACTTTCATATTATGACAATATCACACAAAGCCTCTATTTGACATAAATTAGATATTACTGACTGTGTCTATCTAATAGTGCTTTAGGCTATGAAACTCTTCTATGCTTTCTCTCTTTCGCCCTTCTACAAATAATTATAGTACCTTCATTACCTTATAAAACCTAATAAATAATATTACGAGATATTTGTAATATTATCACCGCCTTGAATACTGATTGTAAATTATTTTTGTGTTGCAGAAGGAGGAAACGTGTGAAATTCACTAAAGAAGATGCGAATTAAATCAAATCAAAAATTTATTTATACATTAATTCATTAATCATATTCAGGAATATAGAATATAAATTGTATATAAATTCGGTAAATCTCAATTACTTACACTTTGCTGATGACTTCATCCTATTTACTGACTCCCAAAAAATTCAGAATTAATATTATAACAATTAGCCAATGAAAGCGCCGAGGCAGGCCCGACGATCAACTCCAATGTAATCAAAATAATGACCAAATTCTTACAAACATGAACTCTAACAGTAAAAAAAACATACAGACGAATTGATAACCTCCTTCTTTTTTTGAAGTCGGTTAATAACGAACACATTGAATATATAAAGGAGTGTAATGACTTCAGATAACTTATTTCCATTAGAGATTGCATATACAAAGAAATCATAAGACAAATTAATAACACTTGGAAAAAATTCTGGTCTCTTAGTGTGATAATGAAAAACAAAGACATGCATATGAGAGTAAAAAAGAAGATTTTCAATATGTGAACTTTTCCTTGCTTATAATACGGCTTTCAAATTTGGGCACTAACAGATCAGCTTGCACAAAAAATATAAGTATATATAGAGAAGAGACAAAGTAAAAATAGATGAAATAGAAAATGCAACAAAATTCAAAAACTTTTCCTTGCTTATTATACGGCTTTCAAATTTGGGCACTAACAGATCAGCTTGCACAAAAAATATAAGTATATACAGAGAAGAGACAAAGTAAAAATAGATGAAATAGAAAATGTAACAAAATTCAAAAACGCATATACTCTATAAAAACAACTAAAATTGGACAAGACACATAATGAGAGACAGGGAAGAGAAATGGACCACACAAACAACAGAATCCACGGGATGGGAAGAGGAAACAAGGTAGGAAACACAAGAGATAGGACGACGAGATTAAAAATGTAGCCGGTCCACTATGGACTCTGCCTAAATATAGATTTAAATGGTAATCTTTAGAGGACGCCTTTGTCGGAGGACAAGCTTTACAGAATAAATACTAATAAAAATAATTTAAAAATAATTGTCTTTTGGCAAATTGAGAAATCTATGTATATTTGGGAATGTTAAAAAAATCTTTGAATTGAGTATTTAGGTACATAGTTTATATTCAAGTTTCATAAGAAAATATAATGTTAAGAGACGACTTGTTAAACATTTTTCAGTTTCCATTTCGATAAACATATTTTATTTATTGGGCTTCTTAAGAATGATAAAAGACAATTATTTTTTGCACTTTTAAATGTTTTTCCTTAAAACTATAAGTATTTTTGCGTAAGGGATTTTTTAATTTTTTATAAATTACAAAAGGTCAGTCGTTTTAAGAGATATTAATTAAAATATATATTTTTACAGGATAACTACGGTCAAACGTTACCGATCACTGATCCTCGGAGACTCCAGAAAGTAATACTACGTCTTGTGAAAAACCTACCGCTTGCAAATTCATCTTTAACACCAACAACCGCAGAGACTATTTGCCGGTTCGATATAATACCACCCAGGAAAGAGAGGGTCGTTTGCGCCATCAAAAAAAGCTATAGCGTTATCAAGACCCTACAGGAGTTTGCAAAATCCATGGCTTCGGACAAAAATACTGATATTAACAATCCATCGAACCAACAGATGCCTGACGTCGTCTATGAGGCCATGGAAATAGACCCTTCAGAGCCAGATACATTATATAATTTACCAACTATAACATTCGATCCCGAATTTCAAAAACTCGTAGACGAAATTGGACCAAGCATCAACGCCATGGAATTCTCGTGGCCTCAGAATCCTGTAGAAACCGCCACTTCCACGACTGGGCAGCAATCGTCACCTGAGGAGTCAATTGATGATGTATTTCCACCAGCTGATACTACACCATGTACGTTTTTCTTCATTCATCATTTCATCATGATTTATAACTATTGACTTTGATCAAAAACTTTTTAATCTTACTTTATTTATCGACCTGATATTTCAAATATAAATTAAAAACTTAATAATTATTTTGTAATATAATTTTTTATTTAATTTCTTTTCATATTTTCTCAAGGCTTTTATTATTATTCACAGGCAATCGTGACCCAATATTTGATCAAAATAGTGCCAATAAGAAGCAATGTCCCAAACGTGCTAGGTACCCCAGCACCCCACATCCGATGGAACTGAGGAGTCAAATGTTTAAAATTCAATCACCATACGATGGCCAATTACCGTTTCCCGAAGAGGCAACAACGTCGCATATTGAGGAGGAAAATCACGACTTGCTAGTTACTTCAGGCAAAAAGAGAGCGTTGAGTACAAGTGATGCAATCGAAACAAAAATATCGAGGATCGAAGAAGAAGTAAGCGAAAGTCTTTCATTCGTAGGTGATGCACCTATTTTGGTTCTAGGTGATACGGTTGCGGTTATCGAAAGCTTGTAAAACTCTGGTTGCAAGTTCTTTCTCTAATCACGATAGAGGGCAGAAAGAATTAAATTTATAAGCTTATTTATAATTTATAGACTACCCCCTCTTCCAAACCTGACTTAACATTTATTTTAGATTTTCCTAGTATTGATATAATATGTATATCATTATATACATACATTAGTTTTGCGATTTTGCATTGCGAATGTTTAATTTTTAATATAATTTAACTATTTATATTATCTGTACGTTATCTATTATATTTGCGATTTTTATGAGTTTCTGTTTATGCGAGGCGCAAATTCCTTTGTAACACCTCAAAAATCGAAAGAAAACGTGCACTTCTTAAATATATATATCAGCATTTTTTCCTCTGCCATATGGTTTCCAATAAAATAATTCAGTATATAATAAAATATTATACTTCATTATTTTATTACTAGATTTTACGTATAATATAATAATGTATACCTAAAGCAGCTACAGCATTATTTTTCTCAATATTTTTAGTGGGGAATTTAAAAGCTATTCCACAAAAAAACCTAGTTTGAACTGGCTGTGCTTTGCGCGTTGTAATTTTTGAATAGTCTCTTTGCGTCATGCCTGAAATATTTTTTTACGAGTACTGTATATAGAATGCTAAGAGCGTAAAGTAACCGATGTGTTTTTTGCTCGCGAAAACTATTTAATCATGCTATTTTTATTAAGAAAGCCACGAAAATTTTATTAGACAGTCGCTATTAAAATTCACAGCCTGACAAATTTTATTTAACAGACGCTGTAAACGCACAGCGTGACAACTGTTTTCTTCGAGACCCTGTAAAAAATCACAGAGTGGCAAATATTCCTTGACAGACGCAGTAAAAATTCACAGCGTGGCAATTGTGATTTGGCAGATGCTGTAAAAACTTACAGCGTGGCAAATGCTATTTGACAGACGCTGTAAGTTTTTCTTATTATTTTATCTTGCAATTTCGATTTTTAATAATTAAAACAAAGATATTTAACATCTACCGGATGTCTCTAGTATCTGTTATTTTTGTCGTGCTTTGAGGGCCTGATTGTCTTTAATTTCGTTATATAGTTTTAGTAGAATTATTTTTAAAGCATATGAATAATTATAATAGAAGGATAATCTTTCATGCCTTTAAGCACAATTAGAGTTTCGCCACAGAGCTAAGTTAATCTTAATTTGGTAATTTTCAAAACTAATGAGTTTTCAGTCCTTCCAACTCTATGAGTTTTCTGTAAATCCGATAAACCCAGTTGCCAATCTGATTATTATATTATTATTGGAACGAAGTTCCTTACGGCAGGCTTGGAGGGGATAGGGATTTTACTGCGCGACCGAACTGAAAAAAATGTGATAGTAAAACCGTAAGAAAAAGTGCGTGGAATAAAAGCGTTAAATGAGACGTGCTCAGGCGCGACATTCGCATACACAAGCGAGTAGTGTATAATACCTTTTTAGCCGAAGGACCTTCGTTCCTACCTGGTGTCCCACGACACCACATCTTTTTAGATTATTAATTGGTTTGGCTGGTCTTATGTACCTACTGTCTTTTTTCTGTAAACGCAATGTCCTGACGCATTGTCACTTTCATATTATGACAATATCACACAAAGCCTCTATTTGACATAAATTAGATATTACTGACTGTGTCTATCTAATAGTGCTTTAGGCTATGAAACTCTTCTATGCTTTCTCTCTTTCGCCCTTCTACAAATAATTATAGTACCTTCATTACCTTATAAAACCTAATAAATAATATTACGAGATATTTGTAATATTATCACCGCCTTGAATACTGATTGTAAATTATTTTTGTGTTGCAGAAGGAGGAAACGTGTGAAATTCACTAAAGAAGATGCGAATTAAATCAAATCAAACATTTATTTATACATTAATTCATTAATCATATTCAGGAATATAGAATATAAATTGTATATAAATTCGGTAAATCTCAATTACTTACACTTTGCTGATGACTTCATCCTATTTACTGACTCCCAAAAAATTCAGAATTAATATTATAACAATTAGCCAATGAAAGCGCCGAGGCAGGCCCGACGATCAACTCCAATGTAATCAAAATAATGACCAAATTCTTACAAACATGAACTCTAACAGTAAAAAAAAACATACAGACGAATTGATAACCTCCTTCTTTTTTTGAAGTCGGTTAATAACGAACACACTGAATATATAAAGGAGTGTAATGACTTCAGACGACAATGCATATACAAAGAAATCACAAAACAAATTAATAACACTTGGAAAAAATTCTGGTCTCTTAGTGTGATAATGAAAAAAAAAGACATGCATATGAAAGTAAAAAAGAAGATTTTTAATATGTGAACTTTTCCTTGCTTATAATACGGCTCACAAATTTGGGCACCAACAGATCAGCTTGCACAAAAAATATAAGTATATATAAAGAAGAGACAAAGTAAAAATAGATGAAATAGAAAATGTAACAAAATTCAAAAACTTTTCCTTGCTTATTATACGGCTTTCAAATTTGGGCACTAACAGATCAGCTTGCACAAAAAATATAAGTATATATAGAGAAGAGACAAAGTAAAAATAGATGAAATAGAAAATATAACAAAATTCAAAAACTTTTCCTTGCTTATTATACGGCTTTCAAATTTGGGCACTAACAGATCAGCTTGCACAAAAAATACAAGTATATACAGAGAAGAGACAAAGTAAAAATAGATGAAATAGAAAATGTAACAAAATTCAAAAACGCATATACACTATAAAAACAACTAAAATTGGACAAGACACATAATGAGAGACAGGGAAGAGAAATGGACCACACAAACAACAGAATCCACGGGATGGGAAGAGGAAACAAGGTAGGAAACACAAGAGATAGGACGACGAGATTAAAAATGTAGCCGGTCCACTATGGACTCTGCCTAAATATAGATTTAAATGGTAATCTTTAGAGGACGCCTTTGTCGGAGGACAAGCTTTACAGAATAAATACTAATACGATAACCGTATACTGATGTACATATTAATTTGCTATATCACTTTTATATTTTTTATATATACTATGGAACTATAAAAGATCTCCATGACCGTACCTCCCAATTATTTCTAAATAATATTATGAACATAAAATTAGACATTAACCCTTACATAGAAGAATTTAAACGCATTGGCAGGTGTGGAATTCAATGACCATTAATAATTAAATTAATTATCAAACGTATGAAACAGTATATAACCAACAATACGCAAAAGTTCACCAATACATATATACAATTGCGTCTTTCATGAATAAGAAAACATTATAACAACGCAATGGACTTAAACACAATTATAATTATATTATTATGATTAAGCTATTATTAGACTATTTGTAACCCGAAAAGTAGTCAACCTTTACAGATTTAAAAGTGTAGGCCGCCCAGGAACAAGATACAAGTTCCAATATTCATAGCAACGTTGGAACCAGCAAATCAGAAACATCAAGATTGCAGCAGTCAATATCAGATAAGCAAAATAAACTCGTCAAAAAGTCATTTCGTAAGCTGTGATATGTATTAGAATGTATATGTAATGTTAACTGAATAATTTTCCAGAGATTGATTAACTCGAACATTTTTTGTTAGATTCTGGTATATTATTACTGTCCGAAGTTCGGAAAAATAATCATTATTGTAAGTCAATTATGCCAGCTGTATCTATATGGAATAACATCTATTTTGTATCGCAAATCGCCAGAAGATGGAGGTGTGATTATTGTTACTATAGATAATTTAGAATACATAATCTTAATGGATATTATTAACTTATCAAAATAATTTATTATAGAATTTATTTAGTGCAATAAAAATTACAAAAATAAACTGTATATTTATAGGTATGTATAGAGCTGATAGAAATTTAGACACATTTTATAAACATAACTTAGAGCATAATATGCGACCCTACTCGAGTAACAAAAACAACAACTTCTTGCATTGACTTACTTTTACGACTTATAAGCACATTGCTAAAAATTTTCAGTTCACGATCCTAAAATAGAGTCGTATTTTAACCTTAGAAGTTCCTTTTAAGATTTTCACCTTAAGAAAAGAGTTGTCTGACTTAGATACAAACAAATTATTGAGTAGATCACACGACGAGAGAGCATTGTTAGAGATGACGCGATTACGCAACTTAAATTCAGTCTCTTGATTTTCATTGATGGTCGCATCAGCATGACGAGTAGGTTAGTGGTTTTCCTAGGTTAAACTTCAATGCTGTAAATCGGCGAGGAGAGACCCTTTCATATAAGGCATACAGAAACATACAGAAACTTAAAATATTTATTAATTTAAAAAATAGGAAGACAATATTGCAAAAAATAAGGAGTTGAAAAAACCTTTGACACAAAAATGCTATTAACTTAAGAACTTAATATTTAAGAAAATTGTGCTGAAAGAAATTAAATAAATTTTAAGATACATTACCGGTTATGTAATATTAACCTAAATATATTTTGCTGTGTTTTAATATTAATTAATTAATGATACTAAATTATAATAATCACATCTATATACTATATAAAATAAGGACAAAAATTATTGTACGAATTGTAATTTAAATTACATAATATTTCTAAATGTAATAATGCATGTTGGTTTTAGTCTGTACAAATTATGTATAAATACTTGTTAAAGGCGCTAAGTTTTAAGTACTTTAATTATATTTAAGATAATATTTTGTCTATTTAGTTGCAATAAATGCTTCGACTTTAACTTTGGCTTTGACATATTATAATGTGTCCTACAATGTATCCTACAACTAGCCATTAAAGGCGTGCAATCTATATTATGTAAAGACATTTGAGTTAATTACTTTAGTTACATTATTGCACTAGAATAGTGATTGACATCATTGGTAGAGTCTTCGCAACCTTCAACATATAGCCAAGTTGGCAAGCAGACTCGGTACTGCAACTTTTGCGATTAAAAAAATAAGAAAAATGACTGATTCAAATACGGCGCGATTATACTAATCCTACTTCCACAGTCTAATGTCTTACGGCATTCTACTGTGTTGCAGAAGCGAGCTATTCGAGCTATATACTGTTTTGGCCCCCGAGTATCATTAAGAGAAAAATTTAAATAAATTGCCATCTTAACTGTAGCTTCTCAGTACATACTTGCTAATGTGATGTATCCGCAAAGATATTAATAACTGTTTTTAAAAATGCGACCATCACAACATAAATACTAGGAACAAATATAAATTGAATGTTTCATTTTTTAGACTTAATAAAGTTAGTACTTCTTTTATGGGACAATGTATATAATATGGGCGCAAATCTTGTTATATAAAAATAAAACTTGTATAATAAAATATTTTTAACAAAAAAAGAAACGACTTCAAACAGTAAACTAAAAAACAAAAAATAAATTTACTTTGCACAAAGTAATACGTATTTTTATTTAGTTAAATCAAAATGAATAAATAATTAATTATTTTATAATTCTGTAGTGGGTGCCAAGTAAAACAATAAATGTGTATAGATATTATCAATCTTTATAACAGCTTTTGTGATTCAATTATAGATTATATTCAATTTAATACGTTCATGCTATTATAAGAATTTGTCAAACTTACATTTTTTTCTTATACCGTTATTATTTTGTAATTGTTTTGATATATTTAATAATATTAAGTTTTAATTTAACATTGTAGTTAGGTTGTTGTAGCATTTACTTGGCACCGACTTCAAAATTATAAAATAATTAATTATTTATTCATTTTGATTTAACTAAATAAAAATACGTATTACTTTGTGCCAAGTAAATTTATTTTTTGGTTTTTAGTTTACTGTTTGAAGTCGTTTCTTTTTTTGTTAAAAAATATTTTATTTTACACTTAATAAGTGACGGGTAGACCGAGAAATAATATAGTGCAAAGTTCTCATCAATATAAATGACAGTCACAACCCATCTAGGTACAAAGTTCTTATCAATGCAAATTTATCAAGCTGAAACACAAGGTAGCTGCTGTGGAGCTGAGGAGTTCCTTAAGCTGTCTCTCGGCTCCATCATCACATCAGACCTGCATTATAACCTATATGGGTGCAAAGTTCTAATCAATATAAATGAATTAAGTCCAAAAATAAGATAGCTACTCCAAACTATTAAGGAGTTCCCTGAATTGTCCTCCTTCTTCATCATCAGATCGCTAATGACAGTCACAACCCCTCTAGGTACAAAGTTCTTATCAATGCTAATTAATCCAGCTCAAACACAAGGTAGCTGCCGTATTTCGTTGACGAGTTCCCTCGACTGTCTCTCGGCGCCATCATCATATCATCTCCAAACCTTTGTGAAATTGTAGTGCTTTGAAATACTTAATGAAAAAACTTAGAAACGCACTAGTCACCCCTACGATTTTTTGAAAGTTCCCCTCGATTTCTCTGGTCTGCCGTCATCAGATCCTGGTTTCCTTAACATGGGGCCACTTTGGAAATATTTACTATCCAACAAAAAAAGAATTATCAAAATCGGTTCATAAAAAAGGTCGATAAGCCCTGAACAAACATAAAAAAAATATCAAATATTTTTATATTATAATATGTTAACGGTAAACTCGATAAATAATTATTATAGAAATATTTATTTGAAATAAGATTCAAGTAGTTATTTGTAATCATATTTAATTGACTGTGTAAATGTTAATATTAATATTACGTAATACATATTAGAAATAATACCATCATTTTGAATCAAACGTTTATAGTGAAAATTATGTTGTATTTAATATTGGTTACAATTTTAATTGTTTATGAAAGTACTTGATATAATCTAGATTTAAGTGACTTTATAAAATGATCACAATTAAAAAAATGATAGGAACCCAGCAGTTTCTTGTGGGTATCTTCTCCGACATGGGCGCGTTGCGAACCCTCATTATAAACTTAGCCGTTAAGACGATCATAGTGATCATTATTAATATCCTACATGTGAAATTAAATAATAAACAATAAAATGAACAGGCGAATGTAGGGACGCATTGTACTGTATTTAACATAATATTAAAAGGCGCGGGGATTCCACGTGTGGGTCCTACTCGTATGATGAGTGGCTCGATGGCCGTAAATCAATCACACCATAGAGTTTCTACGAGCTTCAGCATCCGGCAACATAGGTGAACACAGCCATCGAGATTCTTCCCTGCGTGTGACCGTCGCATTCGCCTGGACCCACCTCCCGCCATTCCCCTCAGTCATTTATAAGATGTTGTAATACTAATTGTAACACACTCATTTCTAATTCGCCCAAGTACAAACATCTATTGTAAATACATCGTAATACAGTATTTAGAAAGATTTGTGTATTATTATGGATCCCGAACACCCGCATCGTGAAGCTACGCCGACATTACGATTTTACAGTAGGATCCCAGAAAACGTTTAAATCTTTCCATTAATAAAAAGAAAATTGTTAAGGAACGTTTGTGTGGTAAAGCGTATTATGAAATAAAAGATTTTATTGAAGATACCACAACCTTGGTAATAAGACACTCACTCATAAGGTTTTATACAATGTATCTATAAATTATATATTTCATATTTTATTATTTAGACGACGCGAAACATTAGGATTAAATTGCACTTCTATGAAGCTGTTTTATCTAGAATGTAGATAAATTTTTGCAGTGTGTTGAACTAAACTTGTGAAAGGTGAAACGTAGGACATGTGATGCTCGCTTATGCCATTGCAGTGGTGGCGTTGTGGGGTGGATCTTCCACTTCCCTCTAATATGTGGAAGAGGTTGACGCTGACTCACGCGTCCTAGCCTGTGTGGAGGTGCTACTGTGGTGGCCGGTCGTGGTGCGAGGTGTTATGCGGTTTCTACCTAGCTGAGCTTCTTTTTTTTTATTAACATCCTCTGGTTTGTTTTGGATATTGCGGGCTCTAAATATATTTACTTATTTTATCTTAGGCTAGTGTGTATAAGACTAGTAATAAATGTATGTGATTAAGATTATTATTAAAATGTATTTTTTGAGTTTGTTACGCCGGTTCTTCTCAGTGGACTTGCTTTGGAACCGGTGGTAGACTCAATTAACGTTCAAAAACAAACTTTGATGGTACCATTTTGAATAATATTTTTGACTTTGACTTTGATTTCTTATTATACTCGTTAGGGATTCCGCCTGGTCCTGAGCTTCCGGTTTGGGTCTCATTATTTCAAAAGTTCTTTATCTGTAAACTGATATATTAGAGAGGTAGCCCAACAATAGTATTTTGCTTTGGTGTGTCTGGTTGGGTGTATCATTAGCGTGACATTCATTAAGGGCATTTATAATTTCTGCACGAGACTACACGAGAGGACATGAGACGAGAAAAGGAACCTATATTTTCGCTTGCTTAAGTTCTTTAAAAGCTTTCATAACAGATCTAGAATCATCAAGAGCTGGTTCAGACATGGCGGATTCCGCGCGGATGCATATCGCGCGGTTCTAAACGCAAGTGTACAGACAGGGGTGCGGATGTATTTGCGGAGTGCATAGAGTAATTTGATGAGTGTATAGAGTCCATGATTGGACTTGTTGCTCCGTATATAAAAAAGAAAGAAGAAACGACAGTATTAGGTGCATCCAATATTACGTGATCGGCTCACCCATGGTCAGTTTCAGGCTTTATATCCAAAATTAAGAGATTTTGAACCAAAATTCTTCAATTATCTAAGAATGTCAAAAAATGCATTTGATGAATTATTAGGAATGATCAGGTGAACTAATTGCATCTAATGATGATGAATGAGGTCAAGCGTGTCCCCAGAAGAAAAACTCGTGATTACATTGTTGTCACCGTCCGATACGCGCGGCGTCCGTGCAGCAACTGAACGCGCTCTAAGAATTCTAAGGTGTCTTTGTAATTTGTATAGTTGTTGTTCTGTAAATATCGTAGCACCTTTTTCTTTATTAGTACGTTTTATGGAGCTTAAAGTTTTTCTTTGACAGTTTTTATAATGAAACAAAACGGATATATCGCGGTTTTACACGCCCGACGTTTCGTATAATTTACAACAACCGTGGTTACGACCGGTTTTAAAGATTTAAGCATACATACATACAGACAACAGGAAGAGACTTTGTTAGGGCCGGGTCGCTAGTAAAAACTGTTTCATTTTTTAATTCTTATTTGGACAAATCCATGTCCAACAAAATTTGAATTTTTTCCCTTAAATATTGTATTTAAAATTGTTACGTAATATTCTTGAGCATATTAGTCTCATACCACGAGAGCTTTGATGGCATGCTCTCCTGTGACGGAGCGTTTATGTTTCTCGGGAATTCAGACTTGGGCATTAAAATTATCCATAGATAATGAATGAATGAATGAATGAATATTCTTTATTGCATACAACACACAAATTAACAGACACAAGATGATAAATTTAAAAATTACAGAGTAAGTGCAGACACAAAGGCGACTTTATCGCTAAAAAGCGATTTCTTCCAAGTAACCTTAGGGTAAAGGAAATATTTATTATAAATTATGGGTGGTGCAGCTAAAGTACTATAATCAAAATATATAGATATATAAAATACATACAAACAATATAACTATAAAGATAATATATACATATAATGCATACTAAATTTAAACACATACATACATATACATATAAATACAGCGATATATACATACATACATACATACATACATACATACATACATACAAGTTCAGCATTATAAATATAACATGCAAATGGAGACATTATTATGTAGATTAATTAAAAGTCATTAAAATAGTGATTTTTAACCAATGGTTTGAAATTATTAAGGCTTTTAGCTTGCCTGATATTAGCAGGTAAGGCATTCCATAATAAAATGGATTTCATAGTGAAAGATAAACTGAAATAGTTGGTGGAATGGACAGGGATGTGGAGAGCTAGATTTACAGTTGACCGTAATTCCTTCACCTCAGACGTACGGAACACAAATTTTTCTTGTAAATAGGATGGGGATTTTGGGTCATTTAATACACAGTACAAAAATGAAAGAATACGAGCATTCCGGCGAAGGCGGATTGGCAGCCACTTGAGTTTACAGCGAAATTCAGAGATGTGATCATATTTGCGCAACCCAAATATGAATCGGATAGCGAGATTTTGGAGGCGCTCAAGTTTATTAAGCTGCTCTTCGGTAAGGTTAACGTAACATACATCGGCATAGTCTAATACAGATAGAAACAATGATTCCGCTAGTAATATTTTTGTCTGAATTGGTAGAAGATTATGAAGACGTCTCAAAGAGTGCCACACACTGTAAACCCTTTTACTGATTTCGTTGATGTGATGTGACCATGAGAGATTTTCATCAAAATAGACTCCCAAGTTTTTCACAGTCTTGCTAAATGGGAGACGGAAACCACCTACAAGCACGGGAGGCAAGCTAGCCCAATCTATCCGCGATACGAGCCCAGGACTGCCTATAATTATTACCTGAGATTTAAGCGGATTAATATGTAGTCCATTGTATTTACTCCACTCGCAAATCTTCTCAAGATCTCTGTTCATAGTTGAAACCATGTTTGGAAGATTCATGAGGGAAGACTGGACATAAACTTGGAGATCGTCTGCATACAAGTGAAAGAGGGAAGATATAGACTGAGTGATAGTGTTAATAAATAAAGCAAAGAGGAGAGGAGATAAGACGCTACCTTGTGGGACGCCAGTGGTGATATTGGACCATGAAGAATAAGTGTCATCAATCCGTACACGCTGCCGACGGCCCGCGAGATAATCACGAAACCATCCAACCACTGCTGGCGATAGATTAAGAGTAAACAACCTACTAATCAGGATGTCGTGATCAACCATGTTAAAAGCATTACTAAAGTCTAGCAAAGTTAGTAAAGTAAGTTGTTTATTATCCATTCCCAAGCGAATGTCATCGGTGACTTTGACGAGAGCAGTAGTTGTGCTGTGACCTGGCCGAAATCCGGATTGGAAAGGGCTGAGGAGGTTATTTACGTTCACATAATGGGACAACTGTTGATGGACTAAACGTTCAAGGACTTTGGAAAGGAAAGGTAAAATAGAAATAGGACGATAGTCTACTACAGAGTTAGGTTTTTGTTTTTTAGGTAAAGGGATTACTTGAGCACATTTCCAAGTGGACGGGAACGCGCTACAATTTATAGAATAATTGAAAATGTGAACAAGGATAGGAGCTATGATATCGAGTAGAAGGATGACCATCTTTCGGCTAATATTGTCTTCGCCGATGGCATTCGATGAGATGGATAATATATTTTTCTTAACATCGTCAACAGTGAATTGGTTGAAACAGAACGGTGGGAAATCTGGCGTTGGAAGGGTAGAAAGAAGATTTATCAGATAAGATTTATTATTCGCGTCATAGCATGTGTTAGTAGTAGAGAAGTGGGAATTTAGAGAATTTCCATCGATTTTAGATGAGGAAGCTACGTGTTTTTTCCCAATACCTAGCGATTTGAGAAATTTCCAAATTTTGCCTGGGTCATCGTTCAGATAATATTATGTACTCAGTAGATATGGAATTGATAGTTATCTCTAAATCCTTGTAAAAATTGCCTATTTCTTCCCGTTTTCGGTGGGTGCATAAAGTTAGTTTGTGTGTGGAAATCGAACCCCCGACCAGTTAGAAATTAGTCGTCAACAGGCCAGTCACCTTAATATTAATCCTTAATTAAAAATGTTCGAAATAAAAAAACATTATTAATGGTATAACATTTACTTTATGATAATAATATGAGACATCAGCGTGTAGGCCGACTAAAAAGATTACTTAAATAAAAATGGCAATACCAATAACAATTTGGCAGCCTTGACAAGGTTGCCAGTAATAATACTCTCATTTATCTAGCTGGTAACAGAATTATTACCGTAAATACCAATTATAGTAATACCGAAAAACTACTTACACTACGTAAAGGCGGAATAAAAACGCTACTTAAAGTATATTAGTAAACTCCTTTAGCCCTTCTTGCAGAGAGCAGTATATACTATAATATAAATTAAGTAACGAAAACGTACAATTAGAAAAAAACATTAAATTATCTATCTCAGTATTTATAAGAAACAAAAACAGATTAAACGAATAACTTAAACTAATTTTTATTACTATGTGAATACAATTATGTAATCTAATCACTCAGAAACAGAAAAATCATATACCTATATCTCAACAATTTAATTGTCATGCATTTTCGTAAAATAAGATTAATTTGTTAATCTTGCTTTTCAAAAAAGTGACAAAACCTATAAAGCCTTAATAATAGTCTTACAGTTAATTAACTTATCTAAACTAAAAGACAATAATCACAAGAATGCATTTTTTTATTATTTTATGTATGCAAAATGCCTTACTAAAGTTTATTCAGTAATTGAAAAAAACCAAGACAAACACGCTTCGATATGAAACTAAGTACTAAAAAGTAAATCATGAATATTTTTAAACAATCATTTATTTTAATTCAGTAGAAAATTTCATAGTCAATGCGTGCATCGGCCCTTAAAATTAGACAAAGTTTTAATCACCTAACTCTAATGTCTAATATCTTAACGTATTAAGATTCCTTTAAATATATATAGAATAATATGAACTTATTTCACTAGTTTTATTTGTCCATAATTGTCGTCCGTATAGGTACATGAAGAATGGATTAATAATTATGAGTGCAAACAGGAAAAAACCATGCACACTTAATTAACCAACAACAATCTGACAAAGCATCTCCTATACAAAAACTAATAATTGAACTTATTACGAATGACTGTTAACTTAAATGACATTACAGTTAATTAATAAGTGCAATATTATTATAGAAACATACACTAAATGAAATAAATACAAAAATACAATATAGTACAGAATCGTACAAGCATGAATAGTAGAAGCTACCCCTTAATGCTAACTTTTATATGGAAAAGACGAAAAGAGGTACCCGTGCTAATCAGAAAAATAACTAAAGGTATAAAAATACAATAAACCATCAAGGCTTTAATTTAGCCGGTTTCTATTAAAAAGAAATGCCTGTTTCTCACAAAAAATGCAAATACAATAGTGATAATTATATTTTAACAAAATGCCTTATACTAAAATAATAATTACAACGTAACTATATTTTTTAAATCAGATGTAGTTGTAAGGAATGCGTTTGAAGTCTTCTAATAATTTCATCCTGCAACAAAAATCGGTATCATAAATAAATAGGATCATAATCTTCATCGCATAGTGTAATAATAAATAATAATAATAATAAATAATACGTTTGAATCAACCATGGTAGTAAGATTTTACAGAGCATGAAGTACGCATGTTTCGCTACTCTAAGGGCTTATTTCATAATCTCCATATAAATGCCGAATAGGCTATCAGGTATCAGGCAGATAGAGTATGGAGTATCTGACAAATATGTTGCCGATAGCCGGCTTTTATCTGGAGATTGTAAAACGGCCCCTAAATAATAGTATCCAAAGACATACAGGACAATAAGTTATCCGTTAGAGTTACTTTCAAATTACAATATAATATATTAGTCACTTTATGTCACTTTATTTCAATTTATGTCACATTATTATTTTTGTTATAAATATCTATTTTCAAAACACTAACAATCTGATGGACAAAAATATTTGCTATAATCATCATCAGTCTTTAACCATCCACTGCTGAAAATAGGCCTCTCTCAATAAACACCGAGACCGAGGCGACCGCACGGAGCTCGTCTACCCAGTTTGTTAATGGCCGATCAACGTTTACCTAACGACTGAATTCTTTGCCTAAACACAGCCTCCACTTGAACCTTATTTTTATTCTTCGCGTGATATAGACACATTCGAATATTAATACACCGATATGGGTTCTTTCTGCGGTGCAGGGTGGGCTCCAATCTTGATTATATTCCAATGTATGATATTAGTAAGTAAGTACTTACTGATATCATAAATGGAAATGTGTTTGGTTGTCCGTCTTTCACGGCAAAACGGAGTGACGAATTGACGTGATTTATTAAGTGGAGATAGTTGATAGGATGAAGAATGACAGGCTACTTTTTGTCTCTAAACCCCCGCTTCCCTGAAATGGGGGGTGCAAGTTTGAATAGAGTAGTCCGCAATTTTCGAGGTAGAAAGCTTAAAATTGGTATGCGTTTGTGACTATATTGCGTTGAATTCGTATTCGGGGTAACACGGTTCCCATTTTCTTTTCGCATTTTGAGAGCATTCGGAACAATATTATTCAGCTGATGCTTCAGCTTCATCCGCGTGGAATTCTAAAAAGTAGCTTACGTATTCCCTTGCTAGAAGGCCATTATTAACCTGATAGTCTGAGTGACCAACTCAGTCTGAGTCACCAATTAAGAAATTTTTGAAAATGAGGTGTATTTAATAATGTCCTCACACAATACATAGCGCCATCTATGAAGTCAATGAGTCAAAAAATGACTTGAAGACAGCAAAAATACAGAGACACTAGCTTTGAGCTTTTCGACTATACAAATTGTTTAAGTAAGTAACTTTATTTGCCAGAAATGTGAGTACAGAAGTTGTTAAAAGTATTTCATATAATATAGTCATAATTCGCTAGTACTATTAGCATGCAAATACAAAATGTCTTATGAACTCTCTCTACTTGATGTCACTCAATTGTATTCTGCCCAGAAAAAGCGGAAAGTATCAGCCCATATATGTCCCATGGCTGGGCACGGGTACCCTCCTCAGAGTCAATCGAGGAAGATCCATAGTTCACTGATGCGCTAGCTCAGTGCGGGCTGGCGAATCTCATCAGGCATTAGGTTGAAGAGAAATTCTGCCAATCAGTTATAGTATGTATACTTTTTATAGCGAGGGTAAACGAGCAGTCAAAGGCTTTTTGCGACTATCGACTCCCATTCACATCAAGGTTATGCAGATGCGCTGCCCTTCTTTACCCTATCCCCCAATATGCCACCACATAAATATGAAATGTCGTGACAAATCAATCTGTCATTACGCCGGTATTATCTGTGGGAGCCATTACATGTCGGCAGTGACGGATTTAGGCTTGATGCCGCCCTAGGCCCTGTTTATGGCGCCCCCCTAATGATAGAATATCATTTGGTAAAGGCTATATTTATCTTTTAAAAATATTTAAAATTAGGTAAATAAAAAAATTGAATTATTACAAATATTCTATGGAAAATTCTTTACAAAAAATAATCAAAATCATTTTTTTAAATTAATCGAAAAAAGACTGTCTTTACTTTTTTCACCTCTGAAATTTTGGAATTTCAAAAATTTTGCCGCCCCTCAAATCATGCCGCCCTAGGCCCGTGAGGCCCGCTCACGGGCCTAGGCGTAAATCTAGCACTGCATGTCGGCCCAAATCGGCTGCAAGCAGTATGGCACTACGTCTCACTATGACTTACTTGGGTGCTCACGTATTTATATTCAGAAAGTAAGGCAGCACAGACAGCTTATTTCTTCTTGTTATAAGCATAGGCATCTAGAAGATAGTGTCTCGGGATAGTACTTATTGGGTTTTTCTGTTAGTCTTGCAATCGTTTATTTTCATAAATAATAATGTGCAACTTGTCATCTCTTATCTGTTATTTTGCTTATTTATAATTCCTACTTCTACATACCTTACATCTACAATTCCTCCTCCTCTGAGATTGAGCTGCCGGGCTCCTCCCAAATGGGCTCAGGTTTGAGCTGGTCACGATGGTTCTTCAGCTCGAGGATGGCGTATGTCATTTCTGTAAATGTATTTAAAATATATATTAAAAAGACGTGTGGCACTCGGGGACTGCCGCGGTAATGCTATTGCATAGCATTTTGTATCAGGGTAATTCTCACGAAATGTCGAAATTCGGCTACCTAAAAATGACAAAAAATATTGAAATTATTTGATATTTATTTTATATGAATTTGATAGTACTAATGTTATTCGAATTTAATTATGTAGTGGTCCCGAAAATTATCGCGTTTTATGATAGTTATAAGGACATTAAAAAAAATCAAAGTGAGGGAATGACAATTAAGGTGAGGGAATGATTATTATTACAGACAAGTCATGAAGCTTTTCAAATAAAACTAGTTTTCTTTCAAAGTAATCTTTTTATTCAATTAAATTTTGTTCTTAAACATAATTACTCATTGATCTTACTTAAACAGTAAGTGTATGAGTAATTTCAGTACTAACTAACTAATGAGTAATTCCAGCAAATCAGAAAATTATTGCAGCACTTTTGCATAACTCTAATTTAAACTTATTATTATTTATCATTGCACTTAATTTAATAACAATTTTAACAAAATCCTTGCTAACTTAAAGGTTCATCTATCAACATTTTTAAGAATAGAAAAGCTTCATATATCAAACTTTACGTATATTAAGTTTATATATTCATATACATATATAAATTTAATGTTTAGTATCAAAATCTAAAAAACAGGATCTATAACTTAACTGGCATTCTTCCAAACAAAAATACTTCTTATTTAGGTAGGTACTATTAAAGTGATATTTTTTTTAATTTGTAATCTAAAACGATTCAGTATCAGAGTTAAAATTAAAGTCTTAATCAGATCTGTTAAACTAGTTTAAGTCTTTTATAAAAAACAACCCCTACTGATTAATTTTGGAGGCTCAATCTTCCTCAGAATGTCATGCCAGGCATATAACTGTTCATATCTGATTTTAGGCCATTGCCAAGATTAGTTTCACTTTTCATGTACTTTACTAAAACGCTTTCCCCAGAAACTAATATTATTTCCTCTGGGTAAACATTGTCATCCCAGTTGATAAGTACATAATCGCTAATATCATAAGCGATATTACTGTCCGTAAAAATAACATCATTTGACGAATGTTCATCATCATAGGATTTGTTTCGTGATTTTAATTCAAAGGACTTAGGGTTTTAAATGCAACGTTTTGAAGATCTGTAATATCCCATGTAAAAAAAAAATGTTTACATTTTTCTGCGCATTCACAACATGAAACAACAACAAGACTTCTAAATTCCAAGACATTATTACTGTAGACAAATTGACGAATTTTCTGGGTTATACAAAATGCAGCAATGACGGTTGACTATTTGACTAAGTCTTCTATCTTCGCGATATTAGCTTCAAATAGCTTTATTGGAGAACAACTTGCCATCAAAATTTCTTTCAAATTTACGATGTCCTTGCCTTCAGCCACTGCTTTATCAGCTGTTCTTTTTAATATGTCACCTACGCCATCAGGGGCACCTTTGCCATGGCCTGGTTCCGAATAACTCCACACAAAAAATGTCGCACCCGGAAACAGATAATTTATATGATGATATACTAGATGAAACATGAACTTGTTCTTGTACTGTTGACAGGACTATCACTTAGCATGTGTAACCTGTGAATGTTTGGATTGTGATTTTTAAGCCACTCAAAAACAGGTAATAAATGTGCCCATACTGCCGTTGTATTGTGTCCATTATTTTCTTAAAGAGAACAAAACGTGTAGGGTTTTACAGTGTCATTTTCACGTAAATATAATACTCATATATTGTGTAGTGTAACTTGTTGTCTTGTACCTCCGAAATGTACTGCCTCTCTTCGTTATATTTGCAACAATGGTTTTCGCTGAAATCTATGTGAATAAGGACTTCATTTTCAGCTAAAGTATTTTTAAGTTCTGATATTATGGTCTGATACTGGTGTGTTATCGTGCCAACGTGTTTAAAGAATGTAATGTAATGGCAAAGTATTTTCTGATTGAAGTACCAATGATCTCAGTGAAACCTTGATCTCTTTTAAAATAGGTTTTCTACCTGTCTTCATCTTTCCATTTTTTTCGTAGGATATAGTTTCATACATCCACTTACAACAAGTATACACATAAGTCACTATACTTCTTTGCCTATCTTTTTTTTCTTGACATTTTTAGCCTACAATAATATTGCAGCAATAAATTCAAGAGTAAATAAAAACAAACAATAAAAAAATCCAGTTAGCTAACCCAAAAATCATTTCCTCATATAACGTCATTCCCTGGCCATACATTTTTATGAGGGAATGATGGCGAGGGAATGACGAAATAAAGAATAACCGTAAAAGACTCGTGACATAACCTTACTTTTAAAATTATTATTTTGATTGAGGAAATTACTCCCAAAAGCCATCTTATCTGTGCAACTTATAATCAGTTAAAGTACTTTTCTTTTAGTTTTTTAGAATATGATGAAATGACGATCAAAAATTTAACTTAGCTATAAAATTAATAAATCCTTTTGCAGCGCACACCAGAACACATTCACAGAAAATTCGCTGTTTTGATAAATTTGACATCAGTGCCAACTTTCAAAAACTAATGGTAGCGTTCGCATTTTATTTAAAATGCGTTCATAATTCAACTGCCAGTAATAGTGTGACGGAATGATTTCTTTATATGGGACACGTATAAATATTCAAATTTTTAACGCGTTTTTTTACTTTATAATGCTAATTTTGGTTTTTCCCATAAACTTATAATACGTTTAAACAATCCAGCCTACTTGAATATGATTCAAATGATTTTTGTGTTTTTTTGGTAAATAAAAGTAAATAAAATTGGTACTTGGGACACAATGAGGGAATGATATTCGGAACATTATGGTTATGCATTCTTATTTATTTATTTACACGGCTTTAAAATCTTATGTGAAACTTTTAGGTAAAGTTACGCGGATTGTATAGAAATATTAGTAACATCCATTTCTTTGTTGGATTTTTATATAAACTCCAAGGACAAGAATTTCGGAATTTCGTGAGAATTACCCATCAACTTATGCAATTATAATTATTTATTTATTTTAATTATTAATGCAGTATTTCTTTTTCTTTGATATTAATTCAAGTTACACTTTTTGAGCGTGGTGACCGATAAGAAAACATTTTTTTTTCCTTTATTAAATAAATAAAAAAATATAAATATTTTAAACAATATTAACTAATATTGTTTAAAATATTTTTATTATTTTACAATACATGTGTTATATTTTATTGTTATTCGTGCGAGCTTCGTAGTGTCGTACAATACGTCTAGTTGCAAGCACACAAACACCGTGTCGAAGACTGCCGAAAAGAAACGACGTTAGACGATGCATGGCCTTCAAGCCACACCTCCGTGCCCGTCGGAGTGGGGAGCGTTAGGTTTTTTTTTCGTTACGGAATTTCTGGACTCGGTCCCCGCGCTCAAGGCCCGCGATAGAAGCTATGCAATAGCTTAATAAAACAAAAGCTTCTTTTATATCTCATAATGCTTTCCAATATTTTTTTTGTGTGATTAATCGACTGTATGAAATTTTAAGTATTAAAAAAATTACATTAAAAAATGCACACATAAAATAAGGATGTTATTACAAATTTGGGCACAAATATGCTTTTAACCCCCCCCCCCCCCCCCCCACCTTTTTTAATATTAAGTAAAACCTAGTGTGCACAGACCAAAACTGAGAGTTTATCATTAGTTTATGTGAGTAAATTAGTGGTGTAAATAAGACGTTTAATAAGATTTAAGATTATTTTAGTTTTATAATGGATCAACTTTTACGGATTTATAGATTTTCGGGGTTTATTTAGTTTTTTATTAGCTAGACGTTTCGGATACTACTTGCTCAACCATGGTCACGGAAGGACTGGTTACTGCAAAGTAACCGAAACGTCGGGCACATAAAAAACTTAATAAGCCGCGATAAAATCCGTAGAATTTGTTTCATTATAATGAGTAAAATTCGCGTAAACATAAGAAAACATATTCATAATTAAACGTAAAAAATATGTTCCATTTTGTTTTTTTACTTTTGTTTTACTTTAATGCAATCTAATGTTAGAAAGGCTAAAATTTACAAGGGAGTCTCTTTCACCCAAAAACTATTGAATAGATTTCGATTAAACTTTACAATAATATAGCTTAAACACAGTATAAGAGGGTCTATAGTTTATCCCGTACTCTGAGGCAAATGGTAAGTAAGTACGAGGGCGAAGCCGCGGGTCACTCCTAGTAACTACATAAATATAAACTTACGATGCAGTTCAAAATACTTCGCTTCAGTCATCAGCAAGTCGAGGTAAGGGAAGTCGGTCGGCAACAACAGTTTCCTGTTGCGGAGGAAGTTCAGGATATGTCTGAACATCTCACCGTCTCTGTCTATGAAGTAGTGCTGCTTCAGAGCGTCCAGTACTATTGGAATTGCGCCGGAGAACAACTTGCCCAATTTTGAGTCTGGGTACCTGAAAAAAGAGGGGAGTATTCATTTGGCTGGTTTTTGATGATGATTATTGAAAACTAGAATGGGTTAAGCACGGGATGAGGACATGTCATATTAACTGAGTAATATTTTTGAACTGAAACTTATTTAGAATCGTTGTGATTTCAAACCGGATGCAACGGAAAAAGCGACAGGTAAGAGACAAATGCAAAAGAGCGAGAGAGCAAATGTCGGTGTGTATGTGTATTGTACACTGTTTAATACTTCATCACTTCTTTCGTGTGTGAATCACACACACACACATCTTTTTTTATCCGTCCCATAAATCCTTGGCAATTGCAACAGGGACCGACCACTGCATGGAGAACACTTCGTCTAACTCATTGATTCCTAGAGTGTTCCCGGTATATTCCTAGAGTTCCACGGAATACAATGATGCATTACAAAAAAATGGTAATTACGAAAATTTATTAATTTAATAAGTACTATCCGTTAATTTTTTTCTAAATTCATGGTTGGAACTCGGCTGCAATGGAATTGCCATAAATTGCCATATACTGCTTTTTTGAAATATATCGTAGTACCGGGTTTTTGAAATATATCGTAGAAAGGCACCAGATTTTCTTTAAAAGTGGAACTATAAAAAAAAATTTTAAACCTCTGTTCTAATTACACAGCCTTATTATTGTCAAAAAGACAACCAATTAACATGACCACATGAAAAGCACTTTCAAAAAATATCATTCAAATACGTTCACCTTATAAAGTTCCGAAGTGTATAAAATACAAACAAATATCCTCTTTTAAAAGGTAATCAGCAAGCACATCAACTTTAAAACTCGAAATTCAAAAATATGAGTTTTTAACTGATCATTATTTTCACGGAATTCGAAATACACAATTGTTGGCTTGGGGCTGATTAACATGGGGTGGCCTCGCCGCCGCGGGCCGCGCCGCTAGCCAGGACAGATAAGGTCCTGTTTACATCGTACTAATATCGCCGGTATTAAATATATACGAATAGCATAAAATATAATAAACGATATATTAGCGATAGTCCAGTGGTGGATGGACTCGGCCTCTTTTGCGAGAGGTTCCGGGTTCGATTCTGAATTAAATATGAAAGTTCTAAAATCCGTCATCGGCCGCTCTTGCTAGGCTTATATAACGTTAGTTTTATCGTAAAATTTCTTTATTGCAAAGATTTTAGGGATTGGCCGTCATTAGATTCGTTAAAGGAGGCCTATGTTAAGCAGTGGACGGATAAAGGTTGATGATGATGAAGTATTAAGGATGAATCGAAAATTTGATTATCGATGACTGCGATTGTAACGACAAGATGACACTACAAATTCTGTCCTAAATAACCAAATAATAAAAATAGTAAATATCAAAATCTAAAAAATAATAAAAAGAATACATACTGTACAAGTTTATTTATAGAAGGGGACAAACAGACATACAGTTCATCTGAAGGTAAGTGATAGCGAGAACCATAGACACCACCACACACC
Organism: Lycaena phlaeas; assembly: GCA_905333005.2. Taxonomy (NCBI): domain Eukaryota; kingdom Metazoa; phylum Arthropoda; class Insecta; order Lepidoptera; family Lycaenidae; genus Lycaena; species Lycaena phlaeas. The sequence goes on along the minus strand of HG995168.1, from coordinate 17,743,214 downwards.
AGAGGATGAACAGGTGAGATGCCTTTCAAATATGAATACTCTTTTCTTAAGTCCCTTAGTCGTATCGTTTCGATATTACCGTGGGTGGCAGCTGATTTTATATATTGGTGGTGCGAGGTATGCAATGCTCTAAATATCAAGCTGTTGTGGATTTCTTCTACAAGTTATTTTTGAAGTGAAACTTCTTTAGAATCGTTGTGATTTCAAACCGGATGCAACGGAAAAAACGACAGGTGAGAGACACAAATACAAAAGAGCGAGAGAGCAAATGTCGGTGTGTATGTATATTTTACACTGTTTAATACTGGCTTGGATTTGAGCATTTAACATGTGTTTCACTTCTATCGTGTGTGAATCGCACACACATTTCTTTTTTATTATAGTGATCTCTTGATATTATTCTGCAGCAAACATACACTGTATTTGAGTGTGTATTATTAATGCTGTTAAGATATTTTGTTATTTTTTATTCTACTCTTTTTTATGTGTATTTGTAATGTGCCATGTGAATAAAGAGTTTATTGAAGTGAAACTTCTTTAGAATCGATGTGATTTCAAACCGGATGCAACGGAAAAAACGACAGGTAAGAGACACAAACACAAAAGAGCGAGAGAGCAAATGTCGGTGTATACAGTATGTTGCAGACTGTTTAATACTTGCTTGTATTTGAGCATTTAACATGCATTTCATTTCTATTGTGTGTGAATCGCACACACACTTTTTATCTATCTATCTATCTATCTATCTATCTATCTATCTATCTATCTATATACTTACGCAGTGAGTGTCTCCAAAGAGGACGTGTAAATGACTCCACCCACATCTATATGAACTGGTGCCTTGATGGTTGATGTTATTGCGATTCTTGGTATAGGCACCGTCTTCCTATCCTTCATGTCGCAGTTTCCTGACCCAGAAGATGTTTCCTGCTTGACAGTCATCATGGCGATGTCCTGAAAGTTAATTAACATCTTATTAAAAAAAACCATCATCAGATGAATAATCCTTAATTATTATTATTATAAATGTAAAAATATAGATGTTTGTTACACTTTCACGCGACTACTCAACTGATCTTCACGAAACTTAGTACACATATTTTCGGAGGTACAAGAGGTAACAGAAATAGCCTGCCCGCGTTAGAAAAAAAATTTTTTTTTTGTTGCAAAATATGCCTTAACACAAACAAAGTATACCTACACATATGCTTTCACGGCATTTGAATCACTTTTATTGAGATGGCGCACTATTAAATGTTTCTCGTAGAAAAAAAAATAATAACTAACTAATACAACATACAAAGTCTAAAATTACAGATAAGTTTATCTATTTTTGTCATAATAGTATTCAAAGATAATATAAATAAGGCGTAGGATGTTTGTCGTAAAGACCTAAGACCTCGTTAAAGCCTGCTTTTAAGGACGTGTCTCCTCGAAACTAAGCGAAGAAGGTATCAGATATGGCATAGGATAATATACATTTGTTAACTTAAGATGCCTGACATCGCATGGAGATTTCCTTACCAAAACATGTAATTAAATTGTACTGATTTTATGTAAGCGTTCCAAATGTATTATTGTTTATTATCGTCGTAATTCCTTAACTAATTTGATATTTAGGATGGATCTACTACTGTTGTGAATTACCACCAGCGATCTGGATTACAATAAAAATATTTTAAAAAAGAAATGTGGTGTCGTGGGACACCAGGTAGGAACGAAGTTCCTTCGGCTAAAAAGAAAGGTATTATACACTACTCGCTTGTGTATGCGACTGTCGCGCCTGCGCACGTCTCTTAACGCTTTTTATTCCACTCACTTTTTCTTACGGTTTTACTATCACATTTTTTTCGGTTCGGTCGCGCAGCCAAATCCCTATCGTCTCCAAGCCTGCCGTAAGGAACTTCGTTCCAATAATGACAATATCTATGGACGCATTACACTACGTCAATCTGGTCCCGTGATATGCTCTCGAAGAACTTGTGTTACGGGTACCAGGCAACCAAAATATATTTAATATATTTAAGATTTTTATTCTACAATACACATTTTTATATTCATCCATGACACAGGATAAAAGAAAACTTTTCCCTTTGCGTAATTCGAATCTGTAGGGCTATTCTGTAAGGTCGTTTTCGAATCTCGAAAGCGGAATCCGCAGTGATATGGCGAATTTGTATTCTTTAAAACTCTACCATCTATTTCAATAAAGTTCGCTTTCAAAGTGAGCGTAAAGTGAGCTCTATCACTCAGGTGAAGCTTGATATCGAAATGTTTTTTTACAGAATAGAACTACTACTCGAACTCCGGCTATGAACACCAACGCTAACCATTGAGCCACAGAGGTCGTAATTAAAACTCACGCTAGACTTCAATAAACACCACTGTAATGTAATTGAAAAATATTCCTTCTATTACATCTATTTGATCTGGTATTTAGGATGTACGAAAGTGATGATAGCCCGCGGCGTGTTTATAATGAATCCAAGCGTAATGGCGTAGCCGGGAGGCGGAACGGTAGCAAAACTTGTGCTGACTCGCGTAATTACCTGATGGATACTACGGAATATTCGCAAAAAGTTTTGTCACCGATGCTTTTGAAGCTTGTATTTGTGAAATACTAAATTTAATTTGAAATATACTAACGTTATTAACTATACGTTCATATGAGACTTAAGCTCCGCCCGTATTACGAAATGAAATTAATGAAATTGCTAGTAACAGGGATTGCAGATAGAGGTGAAAACTTATTACTTAAAATTAAGGCCTTGTCCAGACGAGCGGTTTTTAATCGAGCTTTAAAAAAGCATGTATTTGTTCAAACGAAGTCGTTTTCTTAGCAAGGCGTTTTTTATTGAGGTCTGTTAACGATTTGCGACGTTAAGCGCTGGACGCTAAATCGAATTTAGTATGCACGCAACTCACGCTAACGTCGGAATTCAACGCGACACTTATAAAGCGCTCGTGCAAACAGAGACTAAGATATTATAAAATAAAAAAAAATGCAAAAAATAATCATAATGACGTCATCTCACATTAGCATGTCGGTGACGCAAACCCCCGAGATTTTCCCCTACAAAAAAGAGCCCAATGCGTCCTAAAACTTTTTAACTTCAAAATTATCAGTTTATAAAGGAATTTTTAAATTAGGTTATTGAACATCAAATTGAGTCATCGACCAAAGCAAGTGAATTGATTAATTTGGATTACCGATAAACAGGCAAAATAAATCAGATTCTTTGGTTTTTATCACCTTGTTTTCCTCTTATTTTCAAACAATTTTTAAAACTATGCTAAAGAAAGCACAGAATTAAAAGCATTCTAAATATACATTTGGTATATCTGAAAATTACTTAAATACAGTTTCGATCAGTTCAAACTTAAAATACTCATGTTTCCAAGTCTTACATGCAGATACCATGTATCTTATATTTTTCGATACAGATATACATCTGAAGTCCTCGGGCAAAGCCGCTGGCACACACTAGTATACGCATAATTCTTGGAAGTAATAATTTACAAATGATATATATCAAAGCGCCATGCTTTGCTTAAGGATATCTGCATATGTTAACTTAATTTTTAAACCTGTATCACGGAATTTCTAGGACGAGTGTAATTACACCCACCATTAAATGGTTCTATGAAATAAATTATACATAAATGCGACAGTATGTATTAATTTGAAAAAAAATGAAAACAAAAAATGTTGAGTACGACTGGTTTCCGCCATTTTTATTTATTCGGTTGCTTACTTTAAAAGCAGGCTTACTCCAAATGCAGGGATATGAAACTAGGAATATTTTTCATAGGGGTAAAATATATTTTTTAAACCTGTTCTGATCGGGACTCATAAGTTTATGATAAGGATGTGTGATGATATGTGTCCATGAATTAGTATGAAATATGTTTTACTAGTAGCGCCCCGCAGTTTCACCCGCGTACTTCTCGTTCCCGTGAAAGTATGGAGATGAAATATAGCCTATGTGTTATTCTGATATATTATTGTAAAGTTTCTTAAAAATTAATTCAGTAGTTTTTACGTGAGAGTAACAAACATCCATACTCACAAACTTTCACGTTTAAAATATTAGTAGGATTTATCACATGCTTTTCCGATAATTTCATGTTCAAATTCTTTACAAACAATGTAATAGTAATAATATCTATGGACGCTTTTACACCACGTCAATCTAGTCCCGTGGTGAGTTTTCGAGGAACGTGTGTTACGGGTACCAGACTACGGAAATACATATATTTAATACATTTTATATTAATACTTGTATTTATGATTTTAGTTATATAATACAAATGTTTAATACACATCCATGACCCAGGAACACAAACGTTTTGTTTCCTGGCGGGACTCGAACCCGCTACTTCTGGCCTGAGCGCCCACCACGGAGAAAATTAACCATTGAGACATAGAGGTCGTCAATATGTATCTATAACAAATAAATTTAAAACTAATAAAGAGGCTTTACTAAATATAATCTTATTTTTATTGCTTTATAATATAAATTTTTATCATCTTCGTACTCGTTCAGTAGATACTCTTTAAAAACGAAAATATTTACTAGAAGTCAAATTTTTATTCTACCATTCATATGAATAGTAATAAATTGATGTAAAAAATTATACATTTACTTAAGCGGAGATATCTGGAGAGTTCCTTGAAACTAGCCCTTAGGGCTTTCGGGACGGGCGTTCGCGTTTCGCCCAGGGCGGCCGACGAGCGTTCGCGCATCACCCGGGGCGGCCAGCACGGGCGTTCGGGTTTCGCCCAGGGCGCAGCACCACCCTCAGGAATGACTGGTGTTTAAGGTTCACCGACACTTCGATTTTCAATATAGATATTTCATGTTTGATCATCATGAGAATGTATTTTAAAAAATCGAATTTGGTTTTAGGAATGAATGGAATGTTTCATGACTAACTGTGATCAAAACTACTAGAACAATAGTATATTGAGGGCCTGTTTCAAAATCTTCAGTTAAGTGCCCAATAGGCTATCGGTAACATATTTGACAGATACTCCATACTCTTATCTGTCAAATATGTTGACGATAGCCTATTGGGAACTTATCTGGAGATTGTGAACAGGCCCTGATAGTAGAAATTTTAATTTATCTTGGGATAGTGTGTATAAGACTGTAATAAATGTGTTATAGTAAAAAATGTATGTAATAAAGTCTGTTTATAAAAATTGTATTATATTTTGAAAGGAGCAACCCAACAGAGTTTCTTGCTGAATACTTCTTCTATACTATAATACTGTAGTAGTATGTATTGTTTGTATTATTATTTTTTGTAATAGTGTATTTAAAAAGACTAGTTCCACTGAGTTTGTTTCGCCGGTTTTTCTCAGTGGACTTGCTTTGGAACCGGTGGTAGACTCAATTGACGTTCAAATAGATACTTTGATGGTATTATTTTAAATATGAATTTTGACTTTGACTAATGATAATTCTCAGAGTCAGAGACTCCTTGACAGTCAGACCTTGTGACTTGGTAACAATGCCTACGCTATTGTCTTGTCAATTCCTAAATTTATGGGTGACGTTGATCACTTACCATCATCTCGTGTCGCCTCGTCGCGTTGTCAGCCATTTTGCCAACCTCAAATAATATAAAAATACAATTAATTCACTACAATATTAATACAAATTCCTAATTTCTACACCAGCGATGAATGTCAAAATTTCTAAACACACTTTAAAAACATTAGAAACGGTGGTTTTTGAAAACCCGGGAAGCCACGAAAATATAAGACAAAGTCGCAGAGCATATTATAACGTACAAATTTTGTATAAGTAAATCGCTTGTGGCGTGTAATTACTATTGAAACAGGGCGGCTCCGCTTCGAGCTTCGCCCAAGGCGGAATCGCTCTTTGTATAAAACTTAACTAAAATAACTCTATGTTATGTACCAAACTCATACTACAACAAAATCATCATCTTATAATAATAATATCCATGGACGCTTTTACACCACGTCAATCTGGTCCCGTGGTAAGTACTCGAAGAGACTTGTGTTACGGGTACCAGACAACGAAACGGAAAAGAGAGAAGCCTTTGCTCAGAAGAGGGGCAGTTTATATTGTAACCCAGTCTACATAAGGACAAAAAGTGAAGTAGCAATCCATATGTCCCGCTGCTGGGCACGGGTCTCCTCTTCTAAATCAGGCAAGCAGGTTATCGGGATATAATTCACTCATGCGCTGGCTCAATGCGGGTTGGTGAAGTTCACATACCATAAAAGACTTTCAATCTCATCAGGCATGCAGGTTTCCCCACAATGTTTTCCTTCATCGGTGAGCGAGCGATGTTTTCGTGGTTAGGGTTAAAAAAAAGTAAAGTAACAACCATTTATGTCCCACTGCTGGGTACGGGTCTCCTCCTCGAAATCAGGCGAGGAGGGTAATAGTTCACCGGTAATAGGCCCAGTGCGGGTTGGTGAACTTCATATCTTCAAAGACTTTTAACCTCATCAGGCATGCAGGTTTCCTCACGATGTCTTCCTTCACCGGTGAGCGAACGATGGTCTCATGTATGGAGTGCACTTAGAAATTGAGAAAAACCCATTTCAAGGCACACACGGGGGGGTGAGGGTCGAACCCGGAACCTCTTGCATAAGAGGCCGACTCCATCCACCACTGGACCATCGTCGCTCGTCGTGGTTAGGGTGCACTTAGAAATTTAGAAAAACCCCATTTTTAAGGTTTCACGGGGTCAGGATCGAACCCGGACCTTCTCGTTCAATTGCCAAGCCCATACTGGACTATCATCGCTCACACACACACGTTAGTAAAAAAAAACACAATCATTTAATATAATGTACTCAAATGGCTTCCAAATTTAAAGTAAGATACGAAGATCGGTTAAGAGATTGTGAGCGAGAGTACCACCCTAGTTTGCCTGCCCAATTTTAGCCTTAGCTTTGCAGCATGATGCAGCATGGCACCTTTACATAGGATCATTGCATGATGATGATGATGAATATCGATCTGCGATCGTGCAATTTTTATGAACGTTTCAGAATAGAACACAATAGTACAACGCCATAGGCGAAACCGCTATCAATAGTTTATATTTAAGCCCCGAGCCATAGCCTGTGGTGATAGTAATATTTTCAAAGTTACAAAGTATATGGCTTTTTGAGTTGCCAGTGGCGACTGGAATTCATAATTTTGATCCAGGTAATTCTAGTACACACATCATTGATATTGAGAAAGTGTGATATGATGCTTTTCTTTTCCAAATGAAACCTAATTAATATTGTTTTCTTATGTTTACGCGAATTTCACTCATTATAATGAAACAAATGTACGGATTTTATCGCGGTTTATTAAGTTTTTTACAAGCCCGACGTTTCCGATACTTTACAGCAACCATGGTCATGGGAGGACTGAGGTGTCAGACGTCCTACTGTTACAAAATTATTCGAAACTACCCGTCGGGTATACCGAAACGTCGGGCTTGTAAAAAATTTAATAAACCGCGATAAAATCCGTAAATTTGTTTCATTATAATGAAACATCATTAAGTTAAGTCAAATTGAAAACCATTTTCAGTGCGTTTTTATTGTGACAATAACCATCTTCCTTTGAAATGTCAAACAGCAAAGCTGCTTAAATTGAAATGTCAAACAGCAAAGCTGCTTAAATCTACGCACAATAATGGTAACTATATTATAGACGCAGTAATTTTAATTATTTAAATAGTAATAATCATCAAGACTTTAATAAAACATATTATAAACGAGAAAGTTTGTAAGTATGGATGGATGTTTGTTACTCTTTCACGTAAAAACTACTGAATGGATTTTAATAAAACTTTACAATAATATGGCTTATACACCAGAATAACACTTATGCTTTCTTTTTATATTTATCTCCGCACTCCCACGGGACGGGAATTACGCGTGTGAAACCGCGGGGCGCTGCTAGTATTTAAAAAAAACTAAAGAGTTTGTTTCATCGTCATCATTTATCCGTCCACTACTGACCATATAAAAGTAAAGTAAGCAACCCATATATTATGTCCCGCTGCTGGGCACGGGTCTCCTCGAAATTAGGCGAGGAGGGTATCAGGCCATAGTTCACCGAGGCGCTGGGCTTATGCGGTTTGGTGAACTTTACATACCTTCAAAGACTTCCAATCTCATCAGGCATGCAGGTTTCCTCACGATGTTTTCCTTCACCGATGAGCGAGCGATGGTATCTATACTAATATTATAAATATGAAAGTAGGGATGTTTGTTAGGCTTTCACGCGAAAACAACTCGACCGATCATCATGAAACTTGTGTACACATCGTCTCAGAAGTACTAGAAGTAACATAGAATACATAAAAAAAAATTATAACGCGAGCGAAGCCGCGGGCAACAGCTAGTAATATTAAAATGATAATATCTGCATTTATGAAGTTCTTTCGAACTTACTACGGGCTATGTTGACGTGGCGTGTTTGAAATAATAAACATATAGCTGGTAAAAAAGCATAAATAGCATAGGCTAGAAAAAAAATCAAACAGCATAGGCTAGTAAAAAAACACAAATAGCATAGGCTAGAAAAAATCAAACAGCATAGGCTAGTAAAAAAACATTAAACTGTATGTTTTGTCGTGTAATTAGTTTATGTGTGTGTGTGAATGTATATTGGATACATATTAACGGTGTTCTCATACACATTTATACCACTTAGTAACTGCTACTGTACTTCAAACCAGTTCAGACTGGTGACGGGCAAATTAAATAGCATTTTAATGGGATTGGCTGGCGAGGTGATTACAGGTGTTGAGACTGTATTAATAAGAAAGAAAAAAAGTCTAAACTTACACAAGACAGTCGTTGACAATTCTTAAAATAGAATTACAAAATGAGTCTTAATAGTGAAGTATAAAGTGCATTAAATAATATAATAATATCTATGAACTCTTTTACACCACGTTAATCTAGTCCCGTGCTAAGTTTCCGAAGAACTTGTGTTACGGGTACCAGACAACGGAAATACATATATTTAATACTTTATCCGGCAATATTATATATCGGCAACATATTTGACAGATACTCCATACTCTATCTGTCAAATATGTTGCCAATAGCCTATTGGGAATTTAACTGAAGATTGTGAAACAGGCCCTTAGGGTTTTTATTATATTATGCACAAATTTAATACACATCCATGACCCAGGAACACAGAAAACTTTTTGTTCCCTGGCGAGATTCGAACCCGCTACCTCCCGCTTGAGCGCCAACGCGCTAACCACTGAGCCACAGAGTTCGTGAAGTATTTTGATGTATATCTGACCGAAGAGCGTAAAAGCTTTTATAATCATGAAACCGATAGATGGCGCTAATATGAAGATATAATTTTTAAATAGTTCGCCATGAAAATGTGCCATTCCTCGGTTCGGTTGTGTGTACACATTTTATTATATTTATTTTTTATTAATTGTTAGTTTCATGATTTTTTTTTTCAATTATTTCATTAATGTTTACAAGATTCCAGAAAATGTTCAAAATCTTCCCATTAAAAAATCTGAAGTTATTAAAAAGGGTTTGTGTAAAGGATACTATGAAGTAAAAAATAGAATATGAAATATATTGTGTGGTAAAGAATATTATAAACAAAGTAATAGAATATGGAATATAAATCTTGGGAATAAGGCGTTCCTCTCTCGTTTATGTTCATGGGTGACGCTAGCCCATTATCATGTGGTGGCACATCTGCCAGTTCTCCTACTAACATAAAAAAAATACTACGGAACCTTAAGAACACAATACCTGGTACAGAGTTCAAAAATATTTAATTACAAGTCAAAAACTGATACGTATTTTGTGAGTACCTCGCATGGCTCGGGGCATTTTAAAAATACGTTATAAATAATTTTGCATATTGCCGATTCGTACGTGGGTATTTAGTGAAGGTACAACTGGCTCACGTTGATATTTTTTACCAATTTAATAGTTAAACATTAGTGATAATAATGATAAATAATATTAAATATTATTCGATTGTTCCCATTGCTGAAAATAGGCTTAACTCGGATAGTTCGATGATGACAAAAACGATCTCTTGCCACTCGCATCCAACACGGACCGGCTACTAAGTGTAGTGAAGATTGTCTTCCCACCTAGTTGGCCCACCCTAATGGCCGACTAACACTTTGTCTACTTAAACGTGGCCTTCACTCTAGAACCTTACTGGCCTATAGTTTTATTATAAACTATAGGCCCTATAACTATATAGGCGCGCCCCGCGGCTTCACCCGCGTACTTCCCGTCCTATGGGAGTGCGGAGATAAATAATAGCCTATGTGCTATTCTGATGTATAAGTTATATTATTGTAAGGTTTCACTAAAATCCATTTAGTAGTTTTTACGCGAAAGAGTAACAAACATCCATACTTACAAACTTTCGCGTTTATAATATTAGTAAGAAGTAAGATTAGATGGGGATTATATTTAAATTAACGCATAAAACTTATACAACGCGTTCCTAGCAACCTTATTCATCAATGAACAAAACATTTATTAAAAAAAAACAACTTTTAAATTTTCGAGTAATATCAAAACTTACACTGTAACATGCTAAAGCGTACGAGCAGGATTGAAGGGGGGGTACAAGAGGGGTACGAGGGTAGGGGAGGGGTACGTGGAGGGTACGGGAGGGGTGACTGGTACCCGCGGCAACTGGCGCTCTCTAGCCTCGAGCAGCCTGCGACGATATTAAGGAACACCTAGCGGAGCCCCGGGCTATAGCCAGAGGCATGAGCGGCCATTTTGAAAATTATTTTGAATCAGCCTCTGGCGCCTACGCTATCGTGGGTGGAGTATTTCAGACTATTCTGGGATCGTTTGTATGCGATAATTAAATTATTTTTTTCCTATCAATAATTACCAATTCACCAAATATTTAATTTACTTTTGCTGACGGTAATGAATAAGAAGCCATTATATTTCCTACTTTTCTATTTTAGTATCGTAATTTATTTCGTATTTATTTTTACTAATTTATTCCGAGTGGCAAATAGGTCGTCTTGGCGTTCATTGAGGGAGGCCTATGTTCAGCAGTGGACGGATAAAGACTGATCATAATGATGATGATGATAGCGGTTATAAGATAAATTCACAATGAACTATCAATTCACGTAGAAGTAAGCTAGATTAGTAGTAAGAGGTAGTGCCATGCTGCTTTGCAGCCGAATTGGGCCGGCACGACTGAAGAGGAACCTCTCACTCGCATGACCCTCTCCCCCAGAAATATTAGAGTTACTTAGTCAAAGAAAAAAAAACGCACTTTTTAAACTCATTAAATTAATTATTTATATCTTATTTCCGTGAGTGACGTTAGTCCAGTAGGTATGGACTCTGCCTCTTGAGCGAGAGGTTCTGGGTTCGATCCTGACCCTGTGTGCCTTGAAATTGGTTTTCCTAAATTTCTCGCTCATTGGTGAAGAAAATTATGAGGAAAGCTGCATGCCTGATGAGTATGAACTATGCGCGATCCCCGACTGATTTCGAGGAGACCCGTACCCAGCAGTGGGACCTACATTGGTTGGTACTATCCTATTTACATATCTATTACATTATATCAATATAATTAAATTCAGCTATTTCAGGTTTATACAGAAAATAAACAGTTTTCAATTGCAATTATGGTTTCTTGGCAATGGCAATTAACGTTACGTGAATAAAAACTTAGTTTCAATGGTCTTTAAATGCCGACTATTTAGTATAAAAATTTAATAGACATACATCTAGAAAAATATAAGCTTTATGATTTATTATAATTTTATTTCAATAAATTTTAATTTTAAATAGGTTGGGAAAATTAAATATTTTTAAATCAATGGGTTGTATTTTTTTTGTTTGATATTTTGTTTTTTTTTTTTTTTAGTAAGTACCGATTAAAATGACATAACAAATGACTATAGTTGACATCTAGTCATAGATGATGGATGACAATAATTGACAAGGACACAGTAGGTGGGCCAATAAGCTTCTGTAAGAGTCGGACGTAAGGGACAGTCAGAGCCAACTAAAAAAGACGATGATGAGTACGTACGTTACGGGATGACATTGTAGGTAATCGAAAGAGACCTATCCAGCAGCTGAACATAAAAATGATGATCATGAACTTTACAACTTGAAGTCAAATCAAATCTAATCAAAATATCTTTATTTAGATGGTAGCAACTCGTACACTTGAAATACGTCAAAAGAAGAAATCAATAAAAAGTAAAAACCAAAAAAAAATCGTTTGAGATACAGGATTCCCTAAAAAAACGAGAAAAAACTGGGGGGTTGCTCTTTTGTCAATAAAATACATAATTTATATTCGATACATCATGTAAAATTTTAGGAGTGAATGTCCTATTCCCAAGGTGTGGCATCTTCAATAAAATCTTTTGTTCCATAATAGGCTTTCCCACACTAGCATTCCTTAACAGTTTTCTTAAATTTCTTTAAGAAAAACTTCTCTAAGAGAGATGACCCCCATGATCATGGATGCTGTAAAGTATCCGTAGCATCGGTCATGTAAAAAACTTAATAAACCGCGATAAAATCCGTAAAAGTTGTTTCATAATGAGCTAAGCTGGTTACAGCTGAAGTCTAGAAGTAGAAAATTAGAACATTAGTTTTTTTTTAATTTCCAGTTTCGTATTTAAAAAAATCTAGACTCATTAGATGAACGGTATTCGATTCTTATATCCACATTTTCAATTTTGTGCAATTTTGATTTTTCAGTCTCACTAAAACGAAAACATAGGAAGCAGAAAAATAATTTCGTTTCATCAGTTTTACGTTCGTGGAAACACCACGTTGTCGGAGATATTCAACTCATGCGAATAATAAACCCCTACAATATTGCTTTACTAGATTGCTAGTTTCCCGGTACTAGCAACACGGTTTCCCGGTACTCTTCATTCCCGTGGGAGTTCGTGGAAAAATTACAACCCCTTTGTTATTATGTATGTAAGCTATAAGTAAAGTTAAGTAAAAAAGTAATATAAGCTATAAGTTAAGTAATAAAAGTATACAAGTAAAGTTTAATGAAAAATCCGTTCGGTAAGTTTTGAGTCAGAGTAACTGAGTTTGTTTCGTTTCTTCTCAGTGGGCTTGCTTTGGAACCGGTGGTAGACTCAATTGACTTTCAAAAAGATACATTGATTGTACTATTTTGAATAAAAAAAATTGACTTTGACTTTGACAAACATCTCATCCATACATTCTTACAAACCGCGTTAATAATATTAGTAGAAGGACATACATATATTATAATAGGTAAATGTCTGCCAACGCAACTAGTATTTATTTTGTGAGGGTATTCAAAAATGTACGAACGAAAATATTATTACTTGTAAGCTAACTGCCTAAATGATATAATCTAAATGTTAACAATATGAGGCGAGCATTTATGTTGTTTTAAGCAAGCAAATCCAAAAAATATTACATATTATAGATATACCGCGGGTATAATGTGTCGTATAAATAACAAATTGTCTACAATTTACATTTTCAATAATCATAATATACAAAAAACCTTATAAAAATCGCCCTTTTTAACTCAATCTTCAAGAAAATGCCTATGCTTAGTCTTTTTTTTTTGTTTCGTTACTTTTTTTTAAGTATTCAAACGCAAAAATGCAAAACCTTCACGCTAAAGGCTTTTTTTTATTATACCCGCTTTTTAAATAATATCGTGCAGCTTTTCAAAATGTTTTAAAGATAAACAATATGTTAAAGACGCAAAGCCCAAATAAAAAATTAAATTAAAACAATAAAGTTATTAATTCAAAATATTTACAATTATTCAATTCGCTGACTACTTAATTAAGAAATTTATGAAGGCTAGATAAGATAAATAAATCGTTATTAAGTATACATAAAAAGATATAAATAGTTATAAAAGTATTTTGAATACATACGTAACTCGACGGAAACGTGGACGGAACGCGCGTTGGGGTCTCAACTCTCAAAGCAGTGCGTCCTATTCTGTACTCGGAACCAGACTGTGGAGGTGTTCCGTAGCCCCTGCAGGCCGTAGGCGGTAGGTGGTAGGCGCGAGTTGAGGGATTGACAACGCGCTAGGCGTGCGCAAAACGCTACCTGATAATAGATGGCGCTTTTAAAGAAAAAGGGATGACTGTTCCGAATTAAAAATTTCACTTTATAAACTGCTTACTTTAAATTTTTGCTGAAAATAGGACAAAAACATATAATACAAACTCTTACATACTACCTCTTCGATGGTAATTTGTCAATGACCATAAAGAGTTTCACTGGAACTAGCCTATACCAATAATTTATGTTTTGACTATCCGGAAACGTATATTATACCTCCTACTACCTCCTAGGGAAACAGCAAAACTGTTTCACGAAGAAAACAGGAAGGTGGTAAATAAACAGACAGTGGCGTGGTAGTGAGTGCATCCCGCTCACATGCAAATAAATAATAATGTTGTCTATAAATATATTCTTTCAATAATAATTATGCCTTAACATGTATTAATTAACACTAAACCAAATTATTAAAATCTGTTACTATACAGAATTTAGAATACGTCATATAAATACCTCTACATATTATAGCTCTCTCTAATACCTCTAAAACTTTATACGACAAGATGTGTTAATGTAGTTAGTTACTATAAAAACAGATGGCTCTGTCATGTTTTATCCGTAGCTCGTACATGCTACTTTTTAAAAAATAATCAAAAATGAGCGGTGACTAAAGTGGGTAGTACCCACGATAATTTTACATAAATGTTATAAAGTTTCAATATTGATCTCCGAAACTACCTACTACTTTTTTTGCGGTTAACATTATTTTACCGAAGTCGGATAAAAGAAAATCTGTTTATTTAATACGCGAACAATACTGTGGATACAAATAAGTTGCATACAAAAAAACCAAAAAGTAGGTTTCATTTTTCAGACGAATTGACAACCTCCTCCTTTTTTCAGTAAGAAATAAAGAATAAAAGTAAAATCATAGAATAAATCATGGCTAATTCATGATAAGAACTGTTATACGAAATAAAAACTTTGTATCTTTGATAATATGTACCTGCTAACTTCAACGTAATAAATATATCGTCGCTATATTATTATCTCTCGCACTCTTCACAGCGTAGGGTAGGAGGCACGAGTGCTTAGCTTCTGGTAGGCTGTCATCATCATCATCATCATTAGTTTTTATCTATCAACGTAACGCCAAGACGATATATAAGCCATATATAGATAGGCCATACGGTTTTGCAATAGTAATTTTTTATAATATCTCCATATAAATATGGGAAAATAAGATAAAGCTCGTTAAAGTGCCAGTGGTATGGTCACTCAGAAAAATCGTTGACGGATAGTGGTAGTAAGGTTCAACCAGATGGTTAAGCCAGATAATAATGATGCAATATAGTCTAGTCTAGATCTAGATAATAATATAAATTCGAAAGTGTATACGTTTGGCTGTTTGTTACTCTTTCACGCAAAAACTGCTGAATGAATTTTGATGAAACTTTACAATAACATAGCTTATATATCAGAAAAACACAGGTATTTGTGAGAGGGCTTCTGGGTTCGATCCTTATTCCCCCTGATCCTTATTCGTAATTTCTTAGTGCACACTAAACACGAGACCGTCGCTCCTATATTACACTCCTCGCCTGATTTCGAGGATCTCCTCCTCTCCTCTGGGCCCAGCAGTGGGACATAGGTATATGGGTTGTACCTTACTACTTCTAGTCCGAGGTATGCACTGCGGTATGTTCTGCAGCTTGTTCTTCCACGGTTATGATGTTTGAGAGGAGTTCTTATGCTTCTAATGATTAGTCTTATCATGAGACTCCTATGTAAACCCATCATCAGTCATGAACACAAACGTCATCCATATGGTATGAATGTTTGAAGCTGATGATGATGATGATAATTACGTAGCCAAATATTGTTCGACGAATGTACAAAATAACATGTCGGGTTATCTGCGGGTGAAGGACGGCTGTTTCGCGGATCATGAAAACAACGAGTGTTTTTTGTTTTTACGTAATATATTTGATAACTTTATTTAAATTGAATTATTTTCTCGGCAAGATTTCCGTAAAATATTTTTAATCATCATCATCATCTACCTCTATCCGTCCACTGCTAAACATAGACCTCAACAAACGTGAAGACGGCTGATCTCTTGCCAATCGCGTCCAACACAGACCAGTCAGCGCACGGTGATCGTAAACTTATCAAAGCAATGGCTGACCAATAATTCCTCTATCTAAACTTAATATCCATTCCTGGGGTCATTTGGAAAATGTAAAAAGTAAAGAAATCGTTGCAAACCCCTAAAATGTGGGAACTGGGCTTTTAATCAACTATTTAATTATACATCTATTATTATAATATATCTATACAAATAAATATGTATATATCTATATTAATCTCCTATTCACCGTTTCCTCTTGAGACTTCCATCATCATCATCATCAGCCTTTATCCGTCCACCGCCAATGAACGCCAAAAGGACCGATACCTTGCCACATTATGAATCGGATTTATTTTGCTCTTTATAAAAATAAAATCATAAAAATATTACCTATAATTTAACTTGAAGCCTTACCAAATTTAATTGGTAATTGCGCTGAAGACTTCTCAAACTCAATCAATCAAATAATATATTTCTAAGGATGTCTTTTCAAACTCGTGACCTTCCCTTACGTTATTTAATAATATTAAGTAAGTCTAATAATAAGTAATTAATTAGTAATTTAATTTGGTTCGCTGGTTTCAAAAAATAATGTTTATAAAATATGTTTAACAGCATTTATCCGCTTACTGTTGAACATAGCCCTACCTTAATGAACGCCAAGACGACGTATACTTTGCCACATTATGAATCGAATTTATTTTGGTCTTTATAAAATAAATTATTTTTAAAGGTAATCTAGAAATAGTTTTCAAGATATTTTACCAAGTGTGGATCCACTCAACGTGCAGAACTTTATCATTATAAAATTGGTAAGATCCATCTATTTATCCGATAGGAGGATGCCCTGTGCCACACTCCCGCCTGTATAGATACAACCTCCCACTTGTTACTCCCGTGAAACAGCTTTGCTGCAGCAGCTTAACTTTCGGAGATAAGGCCAGGATAGGCAACACCTGAATGAGTTGCCTGGGGTAGTCACAGCTCACTTGTTGATAGGGGACGCTGAACACTTACGTACGTCTGTCTTTTAGCCCATCCAATTAACACAAAATACTAAAAGTGAAGTTACTAGAATAATCTTTGGCAATTTTAAAGGATATTAGAAGATAAGACTTAAAATTAACCCTTTTCGCTCTTATTCTTCGATGTCATATTCAACTTTCTAAGTATTAAAATGAACAAGGTGTGTATTTTAAAATAAACAGTTCTTAATTAAGTACGTTTTTATTTTATTTCTAAATAAATTTCATCAATTAACAAAAGTGTATAAAATTATATAAATCAAATACTTAATAGTTAAAAGAAAGTAAGTATTCAAAAATATTATAATAATATAGTATGAAGATTCTCTTTAAGATTTCAATAAAATAAATATATTTTCAACATAGAACTTAATTACTAATCTTACAACTATAATGGCGGAATTGAAACATGTTATTAACTGTAAAAATATTATCAAAATATACTTATAGGAACTATGTAGTAATTGTATTAATTTTTTAACCCAGTCAACCTCTTGAGTTGACAAGGTCCTTCAAGGGCCATGGTTCTTTTAAAGTATCCCATATACCAAACGTAGGTCATGTAAAATTTTTAATAAACCTCGATGAAATCCGTATTTTTTTATATTATTCTATTTTTAAACATCGCTAGGAAGGGACAATTTCCAAAATTAATAAATCTGAACAATAATAGAAGTTGCTTAGATTTGTGGGTGCTACGAGTGATGTTATGAACAATGTGTTGTCAATATGCTGTCTGTGACTATAAATAAAACATTTGGAATAGCACATTTTAGCGAACTGTATATCTGTAAATAAATTGCTAGACAAAACAGAAGCTGTTTTGGTTGATAACGATATCTATATCTAGGCTTTTCATAATAATAATCAATCAAGAAAAACAAATAGATATTACTTTCCTGGATTTACTGAGGCTATCTTGATTCAAATTTAATCTACTCCTCAAAAATTGCTTGTTGGTGAAGGACCTGTGACGTAATTTGTGGTTAGGCATGGCCGTGACTTTCGTTTTGGGTATGTGATGTTCCCTAACCTTATTTGAACTTAGACTACGCTATAGTAATATTAGGCACATCTCGGACTCTTAAGTACACGTCTTCCTGTCAAGGGGAACCGAAATAACAGCAGACTGCTCCCAGGTTTGCTTGCTCCGAGCAGAGTGACTGTCTCATGAAGACGTTGACCATGTCCGAGTCGGGGCAGTCCTTGTAATGCACGCAGAGGCCACCCTGCTGGATGCAATTTTCCTCAAACGGTGTGATGACTGTTGACAAGAAAAAGAAGGTTGTAAGTTGGCAGTACGACTGATTCGAAATCCAAACGGCATCTAGATCTTTCCATACATGATTTTATCAATAATTATAAATTGCAATATTAATTTTAATACTAATTTCGTATCTGCCCATCCCTTTGATCTTTTTTAATAAGACCATAATAATATAGATGCGTGAAAGAAATATAGTTTTAAATGATGGATGCAAATTGCAATGCATGTCAGTACCTACCGAAAAACACATAAATATCTGTTTTAAATATTATATACATTGTTCACACACCGTTATGAAAACAAAATTAACTTATGATTAATAATTATCATCATCATCATCCTTTATCAACTTGCCTCATATAAAAAAATAATTTACTCAAATCATTGGAAGGAAATTAAATCACAAATTTTAATACTAATTCCAATGTAGATTTATTAAAATTAATTTTTTAGTTCAGTTTTCTATAAAAAGTTTAATTTTTAGTATTTGTTTAACCATTGTTATATTATATTATTTCTCTAAACTATATTATCTAAAGAAAGTTTTTAATAAAATTTTTTAACTGTGACTCAATAGCAAGTTACTTATACATACTAGTGTTCTATAGTAGGTCTACTGAGTACTGCTATCCATACTGATGGAATAATTAGTTTTAATAAGGATATGGAATTGCTCATACTTGGGAAAATAATCATTAAGAATGCAACTTTTCCACCGAGTGACATTTATTTAAAAATACTCATATTACAGCTGTAACGTGTTAATTTCATATTAGTAACACGAAAGTGCGAGCCAAAAAAAGTACTTCAAAAAAAAGATTATTTTTTTACTCAAACACCAAAATCACAGTAAACATATCGCTCAGACAAAGTAAAAAAAATGACAAAAAAGTCAAAAAAATCCATGGTTTTAGATTGAAAACTAATAAGTATATTTTTTTTATTTGGAACATAAAGTATTAATAATAATAATAATAACTTTTTAGTTATTATTATATATTATATATATATTTAAAGTTATTATTATTATTATTATTTGGAACATAAAGTATTAACTGAATATTATTATTAAAAACTCTTAAACTACTCGCACTGTAATCGGTTCATTAAATGAGGTTTATGCAGACTAGAGAGTATTAGTTAGATGATTTTTCAAACTATATAAAAATAGTAAATTACAGTTTTATTAAAAACGCCAGCGTAAAATATATGTCGCATGCTTGTAACATAATATATAAAGTTAACTCGATATAGTAAAATGTATTTAATGTTAAGAAGTAACTTTTATAATCATTATATTTAAATCTCTGTTTCACTTAGTTGACAGAAAATGTATAAATACACATAAACATAATGATATAAATTATTTGTGATTCATAAACAAAACAACATAATACCTATGTATTTATAAATAAATATATAAAATTATAATGTTTTTACGTAACTTAAAAAAAATGGTTGCGTGTGTACACATTAAATAAATAGGTATGTATTTGGCATCATCAAAAAAATATTTTTAATTGCATGCAAATAATTTATTTATTTTACTTTATTAAAATAGTAATTTACTTTCCTTTACTTAATGAAATGTTTAATTCACAATTTCAAAATTTATTTTCAATTATTAAATATAAAAAAAATCAAAGCATTTCTTAATAAATAAAGGAATTTAATAAAAAATATATGACATAGAGAAAATAATTAATATTTAAAAAATGAATAAATTATAAAATAAGCTTCAACCTGTTACTTTTGTGTTACAGTGATGCGCGCATCTTAAAATTTCACTCTCATCATTTTTTCATAAGGCGCAAAAAGAAGAATAAATTCAAAAAATAAAAATACAATAAAAACTATTTTTGCATTAGAGGTCTAAATACAGAATACTTACGTTTACGTAGTTCGTTTAGTCTATTCTGCGTCGGATTCGAACCCACTAAAGCGATGAGCGCTGTCATCAATAATATCTGACGAAACATCTCTGTACTGCGTCTCAACGGCGTATGATGAATGATCAGAGAGATCTATAGGATCTATATATATAAAACAGAGTCGTGTGTGTTACACTAATTATAACTCAAGATCGGCTGAACAAATTTTTATTACTTTTTTTTTATTTATCTCGGTCTCGAATAAAATAATAAATATGAAAAAGAGGATCCCAGGAAGCGAACCTGATGACTGTGATCTGGGAAACAATAAAAAATAATAATTTGAAAGAGTTCGAGTTTATATATATATATATATATATATATATATATATATATATATATATATATATATATATATATATATATATATTTAAGTATATTTCATTCGTCATTATTATTAAATTACATTCCGTTCAGAATGTCATTATCATATTTTTATATAGGTATTAATAGAGGCTGGACATATTTTTATAATTTTTATTTTCTTCGGTTTGTGAAGAGAAGAATAACTATTTAATTTTTTTTTATTTTTTTTTTCACGATATTATTTTGGTAAAGAACACCATTTATAACGCCAAGTGAGCACAGATATTGTTTTTTATCATCATTAACATATTAACATTATTCATTAACAGCCATATTCATCTATTGCTGAATACGAGCCTTTTTAATTAATTTAAGACGCTTATTACAGTTTCGTCCTTCGTAAGCGAGGCTCAAGCGCGTCCCTCTTAACGGAAGAATCAGTCGATAAAATCATCATTATCACATGCCTTTTTGTTTTTAACTCCCAAAGCAAAAACGACGGGGTTTTATAAGTTTGACGCGTGTGTGTGCAAAACAATTAATGACCTGAAAGAGGACTGAAGAAATTTTGCTTTCAAATTTTAAATTGCGTTAATATTTTGAGAGTCAGATAAAGAAGATAACCAATTTGATAGCCTTAATATCTCGGAAACTGTGGTTGACTGACCAGGAATGACGCTGAGTCGGTAGTAGGTAGAAAGGTCGGTGTTTGTAAAAATTTCAAAAGTACTGATCCGCCAAAAGACAATCACTATAATAATAACTATACGATTCACGAAGTTCCCTAGATAGATATCCGAATTTAGCTGAGATCAGGTAAAAAAACTACAAATTGCCTCTAGCTGGACTCCAGAGGGAAGGAGTAAGAATTATGTACCTTGAGAGAAGATGGGAACCAGTGTTGGAAAAAAAGTTTACCGTTCTAACTTTTACGGATTTTATCGCGGTTTATTAAGTTTTTTATATGTCCGACGTTTCGGATACTTTACAGCAACCATGGTCTGGAGGACTGAATCCTCCCAAGACTGTGTGAATATTTTTTGTAAAGGCGGTATATCGCTCTCTAACAGTTTAGTTGTGCTCTCGTGTTTTCTAATCAGGGTCACCAGGTACTCCAGATCTTCGATTATCCTAGTTTTTATAGTTTTTCGTTTATATTATGGCCATTAAACCCTAACTCTGTACCAAATTTCAGCTCTCTGAGTTTATGGGAAGTACTAGTTATATTCTGATGATCATGAGTGAGTGAGTTTTTAAATGCGAAACTTAGCTTTCGCTTAACTTCGGAACTAAATGACCTACAGACTTAAAATTTTTGATTTTAAGTATGTGGTTATAGCCTACTGAAAGACGAAAATTTCTACATTCAGGTCTTATCCAGAGGTTCTCAAATAGGGGACTGAAAATGCGGAGAAATGGTTCGAGTAAAGAATGGTACGGCAGTGTGCTTCGCGCTCGTCTTGGTGTTAGTGTCCCCATACTATCGTGCCCCCAAATAATGGATGGATGGGTGACTGTTAAGTTGCGAGTTTGAATCCCGTCAAGGAAAACTAAAACTATCATCATCATCATCATTATCATTATCATCCTTAATTTATTCGTTCACTGACATAGGCCTAAAAATACTACCATAAACAAATTTCCCAGGTCATGTATGTGTAGGTGTATATTTATATGTTCTTTATTTCTGTTATCTGTATTTAATACTGCGTATTAAAATAATTCTTAGAATAAAGCAACATAATACGATTAATATTTAAAAGGTGATGTTTATTAAATTAATAAAAGCTTCTTACACTATTCAGAATTTTTATAACATGGAAGTGTACATGTAAACATATTTTTAAGAAACAACAAAACAACAACAACGATACTAAAGATGGCTAAACAATGTCGCCTATTAAAAATAAGATTTCCTTAAAAAATAGTCTGTTTATCTCATGCAAAGTCGTGTTCAGACCACCAAACACTGATGTTATGATCGTGTATGTTTTTTACAATTGTTTATCTCAATAGGTCAAGTTCATTATAATTCCCAGATCGATAAAGTTAGGGAAACATTTACTATTTAAGACGTGGGTTTTTAGTTCAATAAAACAGATATAACTCTATAACCCATAACTCATAAGGCGAGTGGATATAAATTCTGTGGATTCAAAATCTCTGACATAAGATTAGTAAAGAAAAGTATAAACCACTATAATATGTCATACTGCAGAGCATGGGTCTCTCCTCGAAATCAAGCGAGGAGGCTAATGGGCCCCAGTTCAACGAAGCGCTGGCCCAATACGGGTTGGTGAACTTCACATACCTTCAAAGACTTTCAATCTCATCAGGCATGCAGGTTTCCTCACGATGTCTTTCTTTCACTAATGAGCGAGCGATGGCTTCATGGATATCTCTTGTTGAGGGTGCACTTAGAAATTTAGAAAAACCCATCCAGAAGAGGTCGGGATTGAACCTGGAACCTCTCGTTTGAGAGGCAGAGTCCATACCCACTGGACCGTTGTCTCTCTTAAGAGATTAGTTCCTGATATAAGATGTTATCTATTTTCATGACTCATGTCATTTATGACTGTATAGACTTCAATGATTTAACACGATTATCGGCTCATTTATTGAAGGGACATAATATGCTCTTGACCCATCATTATAAGGTACGGTCTACGTCATCATGTTACATATTTTCGAGGACATCATAATATATTGCCAGGAGCGTAGATATCTCCCGTAGAGCCCTCCGGACTACATGGACCTCAATGGTGTATTTTTATAGCATAAGGGCAAATGAACAGTTGAAACCCTTTGAAGACTATCGACGCCCATAACTGTCTACACAACCAGAAGCTCTGTAGATGCGTTGCCTTCCTTTCCACCCAGTGGGCCATCGGAAACTCACACACCGCATGAAACGTGACAGCATCATGGGAGCTAGAGGTACCACCTCGGTCATACCGCCCCAATTTGGCCACAAAGCAGCATGGCAATACCTCTTAACACCACTTGCGTAAACAAGTCCTTAAATTCCATTTTCAAAATATGTCCGACTTGGCGATACGGAGCCTCGCTAGAAGCTATGCCATTGTATATAATATTTACCTTAATGGTCTTTACCCTTTTCCACAGTAAATATCTTTATTAAGGGGGTACAAAAAAATTGTTTCCATGTTTACAAGTTCTGTTAGAGCGAAATGCTAATTTTAAAAGTGTTCCAAGGACCGCGCATCGTGAGTTTACGATCGCATTCTCGGAATGAGGCCGGGCTGTTTATAACCGCGAAAATCTTGACTTCCGATCCGATTTACATCATATGACCTTGTAAATTCTAATTTTACTATTATATCACCTACATACTGTTTGTTTGTTACAGTCATGTATCATCATTTTTACTAACCAACAGATTCTAGAATTTTTTATAAAACCTCCAAGACCGATCCTCTCCCATTGGTATGACCAACCCAACTTGGTATGACCACTGCAAAATCTTGCTCCATTTAGTTGGAAGTCGATTTTCAGTTTGTTCCAATCATTGAGCATATAACCGGATAGAATAGTAATCCCACAGATTTATATATAAAGACAGATGGAGCATGCCGAACACCCGAGTAATGCTTCGAAGCGAATACAAATTCAAAAGCGCTCTCAAGTGCTTGACATAGCGTCGTACTCTAAACGTCTATTTTGTGTTCGCTTTTCAATTTGTATTCGCTTTGGTGGCGTCAGTCGCGTATTCGGCATGCTCCATCTGTCTTTATTTATAAATCTGTGTCTCATCACTCTGGTCCATTAAAACCTGAAACTGGTCAGTCATTTGTCTAACTAAAGTAATTGCAATTCAACCAACCAGTCTTCTTCTTGCACGTTCCATCGGCCAATGAAAACGCAGACCCCCCGCGGCTTCGCAGCACTAATTTGGGGGAATTTGTTTTCATATGAAACACGATAAATGTATAAGGGGTCCAACGCTGATGGCTGTCAACATGAAATGTACCTAGCTTACATTCACACGTCTGAATTCTGATAATAGGCCTCCCTTATTGAACGCCAAGACGACATATACCTTGGTCCTTGACACATTATGAATTGGAATTATTTTCCTGCTTTTTATACTTATTTCATTTTCCTGAGACGGAAAAATTAAAACTATAAAGTAAAATAATTAAAAAAAATGACTTATGACCTAAGATTTCATAGGTAATCTAGAGATAGCTTCCAAGATATTTCTATTTTCTCTAGGATCAACTCAATGTGTACATTAATTGTACACTTCAGACATACCTATTCCCGATAGGGGGGTATGCGCTGTGCCACTCTTGTCTACATGAGTACCACCGACCTACTTGTTTCTCCCAACAGCTTTGCTGTGTTTAGGACAGAAGGGCAGGATGGCAACACAGTGTGGGCTTAGGTTATTAGAAGACAAGTTTTAATATTAAAAATTTTAACTCCTCTTCCTCGATATCATCTTATTCAACTTTCTACCTAAGTATTAAAATGAAGGTGTGTATTTTAAAATAAACAATTTGCAATCAAGTACGATTTTATTTTATTTTTAAATAAATTACATCAATTAAGAAAAATGTATACAAACGATTTAAATAAAATACTTAATAGTTAAAAAATAATAAAAAAATAGTATAATAATATACCTAACTCCTAAGTATAAAGATTCGCTCCAAGACTTCAATAATTAAAAGTTCGACGTGGAATTTAATTACTAATCTTTCAATTATAATGGCGGGACTGAAACATGTTAATAACTGTAAAAATATTGTCCAAAATATACTTATAGGTGTAGTAACTGTATTAATTTTTTGAGCATGGTCTCGGGAGGGCTGAGTCCTCCCAGGGCCATGGTTCTTGTATAGTACGTCTTCTCGTCGTCGTCTCAAAAAAAATTAGTCTTAGGCTAAGACTCTCTTGGAATACTAATTTATATATTAGTTCACTAGAATTTAACAAAATGTGTGATACTCATAAAAAACTTGATTTTACATACAATTTATTTGTCGTACCTATAAGTACTAAGACAAAATCCTCAATAATTTTGGGTGTCCGGCTATGTACCCAATTGTCAGGCCAAGGGTCTATCTGGCTATTAGGTTTAGCGACCTGGCAACCCTACCTGTAACGTAATTTGGCGTCAGGTATGACCGTGGCTTTTGTTTTGGGTATGTGACGTTCTCTAACCTTACACACCCATTTGGACTTATACTACGCTATATTAATATGAGGCACATATCGGACTCTTAAATACACGTCATCCTCTCAAGTGGAGTCAAAATAACAGCAGAGAGCTCCCAGGTTTGCTTGCTTCGAACATTGCGACTGTCTCATCAAAACGTTGACTATGTCCGAGTCGGGGCAGTCCTTGTAATGCACGCAGAGGCCACCCTGCTGGATGCAAGTTTCTTCAAACGGTGTGATGACTGTTGACAAGAAAAAATGGGTTGTAAGTTGGCAGTACGACTGATTCGAAATACAAGCGGCATCTACATCTTTCCTTAAATGATTTTATCAATAACCTTGAACTTATTTTTTATTTAATGAATATTTATAATAATGTCATAAAGTCACATAAGCATGTCGGTGACGCGAGCCTATAAGATTTACCCTTACCGAAAAGTGCTCTATCTAAATTTAATCACATCAAAAAAAATATTATATTGGAAATTGCATAATAATATAATAGTTCCTAAATGAAGTTCTATTATATCTTATTATACGGTTTCATTAATCGCATTAGGTATTTTTTCTATATTTTACTTTGTTACTTACAAGATACGGCTACAGTAAGACCATTATATTATTATTATAGAAGCGTGAAAAAAATATTATTTTGAATTGATGGACGCAAAGCATAATATTATAATAATTAAAAAAAACACATAAATATCTGTTTTAAATTACATACATTGTTCACACACCGTTCAAAACAAAATTAACTTACAATTAATAATAATCATCATCATCATTTAACTATTTTATATTTAACTAACGTAGTCATAAGTGTAACTAACAAAATGAGTCTTGTTACTTTAATACATAAATAAATAATTTATTCATTCATTCATTCATTTATCCACTTACCTAAAATAAAAAAATAATTTACTCAAAGCATAGCATAGAAATATTTAGAACTATTATTTCAAAAAGTGGAGTTAATAGTTATAAATATTTAATCGATATTATATAATATGAGTAGAGGATTTTCAATTAAATGTTAATTTGAAAAAAAACCCTATGCTTTCTTTAAATAAAATATCTTATTTTCATAATATTACACTATTATTAGTTCATATTCTATCAAAATTTTTAATGCGACATACTCTCAATTTAGATTTATTTACTTAAATTAATTTTTTACTTTTAGTTCGGTTTTCTATGAAAAGCGTGTTTTTTAGTTTTTTTTTTTTTCACTTTTATCTTATAATATTTTTCTGGGTCATATCTACTAATCTACTAATGGACGTTTTTATGAATAACTGTGACTCAAAAGCAAGTTAGTATACTAGTACTGAGTAGGTACTGCAGCTATCCATGCTGATGGAATAAGGCGTGGTAATAAGGATATGGAATAAGCTGCTCGTGTGTTTTTATTTTTTGTCTGTTCATCCAGATTTTTTTTATCAATAAGCATTATTATTAATGTTGCCACTAAGAGACATTTATTTTAAAAAAATCATATTACAGCTGCAACTGTAACGTGTTAAGTTCGTAATAGTAACGCGAAAGCTCTGGCTGAAAATCAATATGACGGAATAAAAGAAAAAATACTATTTAAATTATTATTTTTACTTAATCGCCAAAAACACAAAAAAATTATAGATATTATATATAGAAGAATAATCGCTCAGACCAAATGAAAAAATTACAAAAAAAAACTAAATATGTATTATTAAAATTAAAACTCTGAAACTACTCGCACTGTTAACGGTTCATTAAATCAGTTTTTTTTCTGACTAGGTAGTATAATTAATTACATGATTTTACAAACTATACAAAAACGATAAATTTCAGATTTTTCCAAACGCCAGCGTAAATGTGTCGCGTGTTTGTGACATGTATAAAGTTAACTCGATTTAAGTAATTTTCATAATCAATGCTTAAATCGCAATTTTGCTTATAAGACCGATTTTTTTTAAATTTTATCACATTAACACATAAATATAATGCTATTTATTTGTTATTCTTAAACAAAACAACATAACTTATAAATAAATCTATAAAATACATAGATAAATTAAACATTAATTTAATATCAATACTATAACGTTTTTTACTTGGCTTTATAAAAAAATAAAAAACTACGTTTTTGTAGTATAGCTCTTAAATATCGACGAATATACTATAACTTAAACTAATACAAAATACTTACGTTTACGTAGTTCGCTTAGTCTATTCTGCGTCGGATTCGAACCCACTAAAGCGATGAGCGCTGTCATCAACAATATCTGACGAAACATCTCTGTACTGCGTCTCAACGGTATATGAACGGAGAGATCTATATTATAATAAATTAAATAGCGAATGCAAAAAAAACTATCAAAGCTTCAAATCAAAGCACTAGTAGCGCCCCGCGGTTTCACCCGCGTATTTCCCATACCGTATAGGTACCGTGCAAGAACGGGGATAAATTATAGCCTATGTGTTATTCTGATGTGTAGGCCGTAGTATTGTAAATTCTATTTTTTATAAAAATCTATTCGCTAGTTTCTGCGTGAAAGAGTAGCAAACATACAACTATGCATCCATACATTATTACTTTCGTGTTATGGTATTAGTGTGTCTGTCAAGTTGCGAGTTTGAATCCCACCAAGAAAAATATGAACTAAACTATCATCGTCATAATCACCATCCATCCTTTATTCGTCCACTGACATAGACCTAAAAATGCTACCAAACAAATTTCCCAGGTCATGTATGTCTAGGTGTAGGTTTTTATTTATTTCTGTTATCTGTAGTTGTATTGCGCGTTAAAATAATTCTTAGAATAAAACAACATATTATGATATATAAAAAGGTGATGTATAATAAAAGCTTCTTACACTATTCAGAATTTTAATAACATGGAAAGGTACAATGTAAACATTTTTTTTAGAAACAACAAAACGTTTAACAACGATACTAAAGAATAAAGATGGCCAGTCTAACCCCGGGGTACCGTATCACCCAGTTACTGGGTTGTGGAGGTCCGATAAGCAGTCGCTCTATGTAAAATACTGCTATTCAGCTGAATTCGGTTAGACTGGAAGCCGACCCAATGTATATGGGAAAAGGCTAGGCAGATGATGATGATCATGACTAAAGATGGCTAAAAATGTCGCCTATTGAAGATAAGATTTTCTTAAAAAAATAGTATGTTTATCTCATGCAAAGTCGTGTTCAGACCACCAAACACTGATGTTATGATCGTGTATGTTTTTTTACAATTGTTTATCTCAATTATTATAGGTCAAGTTCATTATAATTCCCAGATCGATAGTCTGCATTTTTTAGAGGACATGATATATTGCCAGGGGTAGATATCTCTGTATCAACGAGAGTCCTCCGGACTACAGGGACACCCTTGGTGTTTTATAAGCATAGGGGCAAATAAACAATTGAAACCTTTTGTAGACTATCGACGCCCATGCACACACACACATCCACAAGTTATGAATTTGTTGAAAAAATATCCCTCCTTTCCACCTAATGGGCCATCGGAAACTCACACGACTGCATAGCTGCCACTTTACGCCGATATCATTGGAGTGAGAGATATCCCCCCGGTCATGCCGGCCCAATTAGGCCACAAAGCAGTATGGCATTACCACTTGACACTAGTTGCATAACAAATCTTAAAATGAGCATGTTGCCATTAACGGTTCTTTGCTGCTAGCTCTAAGTCTTTTTGGCGTTTTTTTTTTTTGGTTTTCGAATTTCTATTAGCAGAAGGAAAATAAAAAATAACACATGAAATATATATTCTTTATTTATTATAATCAATGCATTTGTCTTTAAAATACTTGGGGGTTGCTACAGAATCGTGATACATCAAATAATACAAATATTCCGTAAGGTATCTTAGCTATTAAAACATTATTACCACAGGAAAAACAGACTAGAACACGGTATGTAAAGAAACTGTATGGTATGATGTTTTTGTTCATATAAAGCACAAGATGTGAAAAAAAAAAACAATTCTATTTTCAAATATTGCGCACAATTTGACAGTAATTTAGAAAGTGGTGTAACAATTTAACATTAGGATATTTTAATACTACCTATATATTTTTTAATTCAGTACAATATAGGCTTAGAAAAAAATTTGACTTTCTTCTAGATTTTTTATATTCTATTTTTGCTTCTCAGAGTGAATGGATTATTGTGAAATAAAAAATTTCATTACATAATAATATGACGTGACTCTGCTCTGCGATTACTGACTTTGTGAAGATACAGATTATTGGTTTTCACCTGAAGGTGTTTTTGACAGATCTGCATTACATTTTCTATATAAGCTATTGATGAAAATAATAAATTATATTACGCACTTAATATCCGCACTAATATTTTTTTGATTATTTAACGGTGTCCTCTAGTTAGGAACAGATTTACATAGATACCAATTGTGCTTTGTTTTATAAGACTATAATTACTAGAAGCACAGATTTATAAATAAAGACAGATGGAACATTCCGAACGCGCAAGTGACGCCACCAAAGCACAGCACAGCAAATACAAATTCAAAAGCGAATACAATCTTGACATGTCGTCGTACTCGAAACGTCTATTAGATTGTATTCGCTTTGATGGCGCCACTCGCCTGTTCGGCATGCTCCATCTGTCTTTATTTATAAGTATATGGCTAGAAGCGACTCAATGTGTCAAATGCAAGCTTTACTATAATATTATTGTGCCAACAGATTCTTTGAAAAAAATCGAGTTTTGGGGTTTATTAAAAAATAAATAGTTAATAAGCGATCGATCGAGGTCGATGGCGCTAGTGTTTTGCGCATGCGACTATGATTCTAGTTTATTTATTTTATTGCTGTGCTTTTTTAATGAGCTTACTTTTGGAATAAAATATTAAGAATTGAGTTACTAAGGCTGAACTATTATTATTTTGAAAATCGTTTCATCCTATGATGGACATTTTGTTGGGAAAAAAATGTGCTTCATTCACATATCCACGTAACATAGCATTTTCCAATGACCATACAACATAACTATGATATTACACTTCTATGATGTTAGAGATTTTTTAAAGTGAATTTATATAATACTTAGTGAATTCTATTTATATATTTGAATAGTTTATATAAAAATCCGCCATAAATAGTGGCATTGTAAAAAGCGACCATGATAATATAACAATACTTCACAGATCCGAAATTTTATGCGTGAAATCTAAACTTGTTTTTTTTTTGTATACAATAAGTGCGATTTTTTTTTACATTTGCGATAAGCTGATTTTAAATGACAACCGTGTGATATGTATGTTTGGTTCTAAAATTGACATAATGGCCGTAAATGTTTGAGACTGTCCTACATATTACTTATATTATGTGCAATTTAAACTCAAAAACTTTCTTGAATATTGTTTCTACTCTGTAATAATTTAAATGAGATGCCATATATGTGATTGTTCGACAAAGGTAAGATAAAATGGGATTCATATAGCCTAAAGGCACACTTTTACTGGAGTAAATTGTCTTTATATTTTAGCCTTGCCATCAGTCGAACAGTGGAGATTCTTAGAATATATATATAAAAAATGGTGAATTTAAGTAGGTATATTTTTTCATACTAGTCTATTACCCTGGTTAAAGATTTATCCAATATATATAAGAGTAGGTATACTAGGATTCATGTATATTTTTTATAAAAAAACGGCAATTTTTTGTGTTTAAAAAATTGTAATCAATATAAACTTGTTTGGAGTAAGACCATAAAAATTATTCATTCTTTTTTTAAATTGAAAATTAAAACACACAGCATTTTGTGTAATTAATAAAATATAATTTGTTTTAACGGATCTTAAAAACAAACCCCGGTTCTCAATCCGATTGTTATATTTTATGAAGAAAGTAAGTAGGAAGTAATTGTCAATAAGAATAATAGGGAAGCCAAGCGATAGAATAAAAGCGGACATTATTTTTCATTATGAATTTGTCCTGTTTGGATATTTATATATTCATAAATATATAGTGTTTTATTTATATTTTCATAGTGAGATAAAATGTTTTTGAAACTGTACTATATTATAACCATAATGGTATAATAACTTATTATTATAACCATTATCATAGTTACGAAGAATAGATAAAAATATTTTTAATACGACCTTCCAGTGATCTTAGTCCCGAAAATTTTACCGTAAAATATTACTACCGTTACCAATACCGTTTTCCTTTTCTGTATGTTTGTTGGTTCTAAACGCTTCTTTACTTTTATATTCAATTTTAAAAAGTAAGGCTCAAATTGAATACCTAGTCTGACTTTTAGTAATATATTTCCTACTTTATAAGATTTTAAATAAACATTTTTATTTTAATTACTAAAATCATTTTAAAGGGGATATTAAAAATGTTTTTTTTTATGTCGCGGTTTTCGATATTTCGACTATGTCTCGTTTACGAGACTCTGAAGGTAGATGAAATAAAAATATTAAAAAAACATGGGAAATATCCCTTTTTAATATAATTTAATCTATGTGTAGACTATAAAATAAAAACATATATGTCGATCACGCTAATTTCTATCGCATACGAATACTACGATTCCACAAAGTCCAGCTTTGTATCACCAAATTGAAATCAATGATTCAGAAATGACATAAAAATATTAATCGTGAATCCTCTTTGTCCATTCACGATTTCACTTTTGTCAGGCTGCGTCCTGCGTGAGCGATCTATACGCGAACGGGAAGCGGCGCGGCTCGATGCGGAATCAACTGTCGAAACCTATTGAAGTGGCCTACGTGACGAAACACACGTGGATTCTCGACGTGCCCACGTCTGTCGCGGCTTGCGAGACAATTCGCGTGCGCGTAGGACATAGCCGCCGCGTCGCATTGAATTCGCGTGTCACTGCTTCGCAATCGCGTTCGCTTTGAACCGTCTAGGCAGGACGTAGCCTAAGGGCGTGTTGCATCAACCGATTTTAACGAATATAATGGTTAAATATGGCGGTAACGACCGGCGGTAGTGACCAAAGAACGTCACGAATCGTTTTTAACAGACGTTAAAATTTAACGAAGTATCTTACGTTAACAGATGATTTGAAACAACCGACCCTAACTGTTAAAACGAAACAAAAAAATAAGTTAATACAGTCATGTCACCTGGTAATATCTAAATGTCATAGTCATTATTTTACATTTAATTTGATTTTCTTGCCTTTTAATGAACGTCTTTTGGAAACCACCTATGTATTACTCATCGTCCTAAATCACCCGTGTTCTATAGAGATTGCGTACAATAATCATCAAAACTTTAGGAACCCAAGCAAGCAAAATACGCACTAGGCCTTGTTCGTTATATAGGCGTTTTATTTATGCGTTAAAAAATGTGTCTTAACTCTTAATACTCAAAATTAAGATGGCGTTATACATTATACACACAAAAATAATACTCGTTTTGTACATGGAATACGCAAAATTTTACACATTATTTGAGGTTATAGTAACATGTATACAGTCGACATCACAAAAGTCATAAATATGAGATCTGTCATTTCGCTCTTAATCAGAGGGAGAAAGATATCCACTTTATACATTATAATATAACCTCCATACTAAAATGACTGACCTAATTAATTTATTACACTGACCACAATACTGAATTGAAACTGTATTTAAGTTACTATAGCAATGCGAGACTTGTCTATTTTCACCGGTGAACATTGTCACCTTACAATCCAGCACAGTATTCTAAT
Organism: Lycaena phlaeas; assembly: GCA_905333005.2. NCBI lineage: Eukaryota > Metazoa > Arthropoda > Insecta > Lepidoptera > Lycaenidae > Lycaena > Lycaena phlaeas. The sequence continues at coordinate 17,709,562 of HG995168.1, read as the reverse complement.
CAATTTTCTTATTCAAAAAAGTGTTGCAATATAAAAAAAAAAGATTTAAAATGCATGAGATATTTGTAAATGGAAGAAAGCAGAGATTCTTGAGAAATGCAAATATAGGTATATTCTAATAATGTGCTTAAAATATTACATACAATTATAACATATTAATAATTAATAGTCTCTCAAACATAGACAACAACTCACATCAAAATTTCAATATATAATTATTTATTTAAAATCTGATATATTCCTATTTACCATATAAATGTAGTACTTATATAATATTCGGAAACCTACTTGATTTTAGTCTTTATTATATTATAATGGTAGACCTGTCAAACATACAAAATGGCGGATATGCCGATCATACAAGATGGCCAACTTGAAAACACAAAATGGCCGCCTAAAAAAAACACACCAAATATTTGAAAAAGTAAACTTGAATGTTCAAATCTTTACGAATATTATATAGACATATTAACTACATATATAGGGTAGGTAGGGTTTCTGTTTGACATTAATTTATTTAGCAAATAAAGCATCGTATAACATTTAAAATACATAATATACAATTTAAATAAATATAACCAGGCTTACATTACATCAATCTGTAATATTTTTAAATGTACAAGCTATTGGACAGATTGAGAATATTATAAAGCTTTAGAATCGGCAACGAATTACGTCTAAATTTATTTTATATATTTATCTAAATATTTAATCGATAGATGGTGTTTTTTTTTTTAATTTTCATACATTTTATATAATTCAATAAGATTAAGCAATTGATATAGGATTTACACTAGATATATTTATAGGCCAATTACGATTTACAGATATAAATTACAAGCTACAAAAAGGTTCCAAAAATATATATATTATATATAGTATAAATACATACAATGCCAAATTAGATATACGATTTTCCCGTTTAGTCTTAGATATTAATCAAATTTCATATTAGCAATCGAAGAACTACACAGCTCAATACAATATAGGCTAATAATTAGAAATACTTAACAATTGAATACTAACGTAATATTCGATTATTGTCAACTCAACCATGAAAGAAAATTGAAGAAAGTATATAAATATTTATAAACATATAGCATCAATCAACGTTTTTACATCAACACATATTTTGATTGATATACAGTCAAGTACAGTACAGGTCATCACGAAATATTAAGCAATAGATTAAATATGACATAGAATTAATTTATATAATACATACATAATAAAAATAATAATACTCAATACACATTTTTAATACCTTATTTGTCTTTAATATCTAAATTTTCACGCCACATATAGAATAACATGAAGTATGAATTCACATAAGTTTAGCTAATCAATCAACATTGGATTTTAAAAAAAAAAGAATGAAAGCCATATTGTTATACCCTCAAATAGTAAAAAAAAATAGATAAGCGTCGACTTAATATTTGAAGATAAAAATGATCCACAATTAATTGATATTTAATCATAATAATACATTAAATTCCATTATTAACAGTTTTAGTATGTTTAAAGTAAAATAGATAAAAGAAGAATTATAATTAATACTGAACAAAAAACTGACATACATATCTATAGTATTATAGTAACCTCATATAAAAAACATAATGAGAACAGACTATCATAACAAGTTAATACTTATATTTCAAAGTCAAATGCTCAAATACTATTTACTTTGCATTATTCGGTGTCCTTCCTTAATAGTACAGCACTCTGGCAAAATAAGATAAATCAAGATTATTTATAATGAAAAAAAGACAGCAAATATTTTATAAGAAAAAAAAGGTAATAATTTATTAGACATATAAAAAAGTATATAATAACAATTTCAGATCACAACACTGAGAAATTTTACACAAAGCTGAGCTGACAATAATCATTAAGTAAATATTCACCAGAACTTATAATATAAGTTTACACATTTTAATAGTTTCACATTTCATATTTTTTCAAATTCCTTCAAAGTACACAAAAGGCGAAAGCCATCAAACCTATGAAAACTTGTACTAAAAGCACAGAACAGAATGTATTAAAACTAGATATCTTTGGTTCGACGCACTTATCTAAGGGTTGCTAAAACACCAATAATATAACTGATATGAGTTTACCAATCTTAATATAACAACATTTAGATAATAATATTTTATGAAAGCGATATGAAGGGGTCTTTTAAGCATGTACGTCGAATGTTTTCGATAATTTGAATCCTATTTAAGCCTACAGTCGCTAGCACCATTTGAAATCAAAATACAAGTACAGATATTAACTAGAATGGAAACTTATGCAATCTAAGAATCGGCGATTGATATTTGGGCGTATCCTATTAGTGTTTTATCATCGAAACGGTCGTTGGATGACGCCGAGTTCTGTAACAGACAATTTTTATTTTATTCAAACAAATTAAAAAAGTAAAGTTGTATATTATATGGGTTGATACCCAAATAATATATCCCACTGATGAGCACATATCCCCTCGTCGAAACCAGACGAGGTGAACTTCACACACCTTCAAAGACTTTTAATCTCATCAGGTATGCAGGTTTCCTCACGATGTTTTCTACAGATTATTGACACAAATTTTTGTTATGTCATATAATTGTAAACTCTTTTTTTTTCCATTTTATGCGAGGCTTAGCTTATTATACAAGACGGCTGTATCAATAAGACATACTGCATGTGAATCTTGAGCCATAGTTCACCAATATGCTGGCCCAGTACGGGTCGGTGAATTTCACACACCTTCAAAGACTTTCAATCTCATCAGGCCTGCCGGTTTTTGTTGTTTTACTAACCATATTATCTTTAATTGTGTAATCAAATAATTTTAAGTTCAACAAAAGTGCAATCCGATATTGACAGTACTGTGTACTTGTTTTTAACAATTGCACATTCAATTGAAATTGTATGGTCCCAAAGTTACGTAAATTGGAATTATTGAATTGCCATTTTCAGATGTAGTATGTGACTGACATATACATCCAAATAAGTAACAAGACATCTCTCTCTCTTTCTTTCTTTCTTTCTCTCTCTCTCTCTCTCCCTCTCTCTCAACACAAATCATAATTGCACAATGATGACTATAATTTGTGTAGTTTTTAAAATATGGTTCATATTTTATTATTATTATTGGATTAGTATCGATTACTGATTATACCACGATATTTTCATTTGTGTCTTAAAAGTGTATATAATATTTTTATTGGTGAAAAAGACGCTTAAAGAGCGTCTAGTTAAGCCCGACGTTAGCTCGTGTTGTGAGTTTGGCTTGCTTAATTCGATTTATAGTCAAACAGAAGAATCGACACTTGAGAATTCAACAGTGCTTTGCGTTTTAAAAACGCTTTCGTCTGAACAGATACAAGGGTATTATTTTGTCTGATTCAAACGCTTTTTTAAAGCGCTATAAATGCTCGTCTGAACTGAACTCACCAGTAGGAATGTGACGGTCTTGCTCTGGGCCCTCGTGTCCAGTAACCGGGATAGGTTTAGGGCGATGGGCCCGGCGTCCTGCGCGTCCACCAGCCCAGCCCCCACCAGCTCGCCCGCGATGCCCGGAGCGCTGTCCTTGCCGTAGATGAAGTCGAAACGTATATCGTTGAGCTCACCACCGGCGTTCCTGGAATGCAATGTTATGATATTAAAGCCGTACGAAATAGCCGGCTTAACCTTATATAATAATAATAATATCTATGGACGCTTTTACACCACATCAATCTGGTCCCGTGGTAAGTACTGAGTACTCGAAGAGACTTGTGTTACGGGTACCAGACAACGAAAATACATATATTTAATATTTTTTTATATTCATACTTATATTTAAGATTTTTATTATATAATACACATATTTTATACACATCCATGACCCAGGAACAAATTTTTTTTTTTTTTTGTTCTCTGGCGAGATTCAAACCCGCTACCTCCGACTTGTGCGCCAACGCGCTAACCAATGAGCCACAGAGGTCGTCAATATATAGGTGTATAGCTTTTTTCAATAAAGAATTTTAAAAAAAATTGATTTAGTACAGGTTTTTACCTGTACTAAATCAATTGGTTTGAGTTTTATCACGTAACAGTAGGCCATTTACGCCTAAATTCTCAAACGCCACTTAAATACTTGGGGGCTCCTCAAACTACTAAGCACACCTTATTATTATTATAATTCAAAGAGCGGCTGTTCCAGGCAAGGCCTGCCTTCGTATCACTGCGACCAGGGTTGATCTATTGTGATCGCCACTATTTACAGCTCCGGTCCAAGTCCTGTTGTTTCTATTAACTCTAGGACTTTTTTGGCACCAAGAGATTTGATCTCTTCTGGGTGCAATACGTGCTTCCCTAGAATAGAGCTACGTCTATGCATTAGGTTGGAGCAATCAGTGAGAATGTGCATAGGCGTTTCCTCTGCTGAGCAGCAGAGTCTACAAAGCCTTGTGTCACTCTTCCCGACTATTTACATTGCTTATTGAGACGACAGTGTCCCGTAAGCAGCCTAACCAGAATGCGAAGATTGTTCCGATTCAAAAAAAAGCACACCTCTAGTCTGTAGCGGATCAGCGCCCACAAATCCATATGTCATCAGAATGTAATCAGCTGCCAAATTTGAGTTGCGTTTGAGTATTAGGGGCATCAGATCACTTTAAAATTGTATAAGAGAGAACTACACAACATAAACACTCGTATTCAAGAAGCGTACTTGGCTAAGTAATGAAAAAACACTATGCGAAGAATTCTATCTATGCGTACCTGGTGTAAATATTCGGGTTTTATATGGGTTTGACAGACGCACAGTTGTGGATTTCATTTAAGTATTGTCTATGAATTAGTTTGAATGTTACTATCTAGTATTGAAAACAATATTTTTTATTACTCACCTTAACCTTAGTACCAAGTTTATGACAGCCGTCTCTGGCGGCTTTGGTTTTTGACTGGCCTTTGAAGCTGCATCCTGTGAACAAACACTATGTTATAAGTATGTGAACGAATTTTAAAATTTCAAATGTATATTCATACATATTTTACTAGTTAACTAGAAAACCAGGTTCTTACAAACAAAAACTGTAGGAATTAAAGCAATGTGGCCCATCGATAGTCATCCATACACTGGACCAACTTAGACGGTGCAGACATTGTCATCCCATTCAGATGAATATGTACCGACCCTATAGAACATTATTGGAGTTATTGATTATATTATATTGTTTCTAGGCTACCTTTGAAATGGTAGATAAGGTTTAAATGCAAACTAAATTACCCCTCTGAAGTCCCATCCATTTTCCAAAAAAAAAAAACATCCATACCTCCTCATATCCATTCCTTTTCTATTAAAGATCATCCATACTATCTCATAATCATCCCTTTTCTAGACTATTCATACCTCCTCATACCCATTTCTTTTCCAAAAGACCATCCATACCTCCTCATACCCATCCCTTTTTCAAAAGACTTTCCATATCTCCTTTAGCCCATTCGTTTTCCAAAAGTCTATCCATACCTCCTCATTATCACTGCCGCTGGAGTCAGCCCGCTGTAACTCGTTCATGGGCCTCTTGTCATCATTATCCTCGTCCGAGCCAGCTGGTTCTCGCTCCTCATCCTCTTCCTCGCTCCACACCCACTCCCCTGTGACCGTTCTGTGGAGTCGGCCAGACGCGCCCGGTTGCCTTTTGCTGGCCTGGTAAAGAATAATGCATATTAATACTTTTTCTGGCTTGAAATATGGGCATAAGACAAAAAGATCTGGTAATGGAGATGACGTCAAAACGTTCCGAAAAACATAGCAGCCTTTTGCTTGCCTAGTAATGCATATTAAATTTCTCAACGCGGCATTTATAGAAAAACTATCAACGCCCCATATTTGCAGCTTCTTCTCTTCATACTTCTCATATTCCCGTCGAGTATTTCCATCCGATTCCATCATAATCCACACAGTAGTCTTTGCGTGAAAGAGTAACAAACAAAACCATCCTTGCAAAGATTCGCGTTTATAATATTTGTATTTCTAGTCTAGTGGACTAAAAATGTCTGGCGATGATGTTCAAACATTCTGAGATTGACATAATATCTATGATTTTTATTTGCCTAGGGGTCAAAATCGAACCCTGAACCTCTCGCATAAGAGGCCGAGTCCATCCACCTCTGGACCATCGTCGCTAATCGGTATATATAAATTTCCGTTCTTAGTACGTGTAACATACGTTCTTACGCAATTACCTCAAGACTAGGTTAATGTGATGTGATTTATTTAAGTAATTAGCTCAATTTATAAGTTCAGAAATCAGCTTTCAATGAAAGTCCAGTTTTAGTTTTTAGTTTTTTAGTTTTATTAGTATTTATACAAATGCAATAGGCAATTGATAGCAGGTATAAAATTATTAACCCAAGAGCTAAACATAAAGAATCAAAGTAATAATCCTACTAAAATAATCCTTACTAATATATGTTTTTTTTGTTTTTTTTTCTTGTATTTGCTCATAACATCACTGTCACTCCTGGTAGTTCTAGAGACTAGGACTTTCATAGAAGAACTCTTTATTTTTTATATCAGTACCGATATGATTACACATACCTTGTGCACTCTGGTCTCCATACTTGGTCCAATAGCGACCAAGGTCTGTGTGAGATATCTCTTATCCTTGGCCTTCTTGAAGAAGGGATGCTTCAATAGCTCCGTAGCTGTAGGACGCTTGGAGGGATCCTTTTGTAGACAATCAACTATCATCTTCCTAAACGTTTTACCGTATACTTTGTACTGTTCCTTCTCATCGGCCCCTGAAATATTTGTAATTTTAATTTTACTTATAATGTTTAGCCAGATAACCAGGTCTAATGCCCAAATACTCAAATGCAGCTCAAATTTGGGAGCTGCTTACATTTTGATGACATATGGACCTAAGGCGTGCTTAGTAGTTTGAGGAACCACCAAATATTTAAGTGGCGTTTAATAATTCGATCGTAAAAGGATTCATCTATATATATAATAATAATAATAATAATAATAATAATAATAATCCTAAATTCCAAAGCCCCCTAAATTCCAACCTTACGTCCGGGCTGACCATCTAGTCTACGTGGGGGGCGGACGTGTAATGTAGTTACTACATGAAAACTTACACGGCTAACAAGGCAAGGGAAACCCATTAAAAATGGAGACTCGATCAAAGAGAAAACGTTTAGGACCGCTGCCCGGGGGTGATCGCCGGGGCGCACCTGGAGCTGACGCTGGGTGTCTCAGCATGCGAACCGTCAGCGGTGAGGAGTTGAACAGGCGGGCTCCTACCGAACAAGATGCTACAGCCGGAATCAATGACAATATTGACAGACTGACAGACAGAACAATTAGTCCAGTAGAGCGACATAGCCCCAACACTGAATTATACACACCTTCTGTTTGCCCATTACCCACATCGTCATCAACCAATAGTTTAAACTCAGATTCACCCATACCAGCTTCGGATGTTGCGCGGGGGTTAAGCGCCTTTTTACCCGCGTCCACCAAAGCTGGTAAACCAAGAGTGCGCATGAGATGGAGCAAAGATGTAAACACTTTTATTATGCGTACTTATTTCTACATAACGAAGTTGGAGACCGATTTCACTACATATAGGCAACAGATGCATGAACATTTCTCAAATCATTATAGTGAGAAAGTTTATGCAGATAGAGGAAAACGAAATAACACAACACCACACTCCATCGTAACACACCACACGCTTTATTTACTTGGCTTCGGTCCGTAAATGTAGCTAAAAACCAGCCTCGAGCTGAGAATAAAAAACAGTTCCCCAAAATAATAATAATAATATGATTCAAGTATCTTAACTTTAACCGATACACACAAGATATATTGTATTTTATTTATTCAAATGAATTTATTAAATGAAACGGAACTAATTGGATTCAGTCGGATTAATTTCTAAATTTAATTTCTGTTTGGACCTTAGTTCCCATTTTACAATCTTCTTGTTGTGACTACATAAGGAGCGTGTGCATTATGAGGTACAAATAGCATAAGTTGCAGACGCTTATAGGTATCAAGTCATACAAGCACTAAGGGGTTAAGACACTGAATAGACAGCTTCCAAATCTATTTGAGGGGTTGAGTAAATAAAGTGCGGGACAATTAGATCTCAGAAATCACTGTCGCTCTATGTTGAATTGAAAAATAAACAATAAGGTAAAGCTTGTTGTATAGTTCATATAGAATTTATTATTCCACACAAATATTTCATTTTAATTATTTTATGAAGCCTATTTTCGCCTAACACATTTTTTTGTCAATATAAGGAACGAAACTATAATGTTTTAGTATGATTTTTAGAAACATAAGCAATAATTGATCATTGTCAAATCATCAAGCGAACAAGGTGATGATAAGACGTCAGTCACGGGGTCACGGGTACGAATCCCAGCCAAGGGCAGACTGGCATGAATATAAATAACATATACATATGTATTTGTATAAGCTTAAGCCGACACAAAACCATGTTAACGTTACACTTGTTCATAAATATTAATTTATGATAACTAAAATTTACCATAAGCACATTCAGAAATATTGTGTTATTTAGATGATACAGGGTGGAACATGTTTTCTGAAAGGGACAGTGTAAATTTTACTTGCATTGAGACCGTATTTTCATGTTGGTATATGCAAAGTGAGTATATGTATTAGTGTATGGCGAGGGATCGGTCGTCTTGGCGTTCATTGAGGGAGGCCTATGTTCAGCAGTGGACGGATAAAGGCTGATGATGATGATGATATGCAAAGTATAAAGATGGCAGTGTTGGCACAGCAAGGGCCCATGTCATGTCATTTGTTAATAATTTATATGTAATGAATAGTGCAGTGATGAAGTAATTAATCACAGTTACATGTACAATACAATACAGTAGAACCTCGATAATTCAAACCTCGATAACTTAAAAACCTCTATAACTTCAAAAAATAATATGTTCCCTTTCCTTAACTTATCACAAATAAGACCCTTGATAACTTAAAACCTCCTTAACTTAAAATAATTTGTGTTTCCCTTGGACTTTAACTTATCGAGGTTCTACTGTAATAATAATAATTTAAGTGCAGATCTTTAAAAAAATATTTTCTTAACATTAAATATAAAAAATACCATAACAGAGTTATGTATATGTAATGGACACACAAATGGAAGTAACAAAAATATCAATTTGGCTAATATTTGAAATTGAATGCCATATACAATCAAATTAATTGAAAATGGTGAAGGTTTTTCTACATTTTACTGGATTACAATAAAGGCATAGTGTTTTCTATTAAATTATCTACTCCATTGAACCCAAAGTATTTTATATTATTTTCCTTTAATACAAATTATGTTTAAAAAAAAATAAAGCTTTGTTTGTTAAGTGAGCCTACTTGACACATAATTTTCTCACAATATGATGATGATGATGATGATGGTGAGGATTGTCAACTGATCCGTAAATTACCTGTATCCAAATTGGGCGGGTCGTTCTGTAACGTGAGCATCAACACCTTCATCGGCGGGTACTTGTGGTAGGGCGCTGTGCCCGTGGCCATTTCTATTGCGGTAATACCGAACGACCATATGTCCGCTTTGAAGTCGTATCCGTGATCCTGAAATATATCCCAATATTTGTAGTGAAACTTCTTTAGAATCGTTGTGATTTCAAACCCGATGCAACGGAAAAAAACGACAGGTAAGAGACACAAATACAAAAATGTTTAGGATGAGGCCGGCAAAGAATACGACAGAAATATACATACTATTTTATATTATCGGTATATCTGTGTATCGGTCTCTCCTCTTTGTCCCATATAGTCGCCTGTAAACAGTGAGCCAGAGGGAGACAGCAAATGTCGGTGTGTATGTATATTGCACACTGTTTAATACTTGCTTGTATTTGAGCATTTAACGTGTGTTTCACTTCTATCGTGTGTGAATCGCACACACCTTTTTTATTAAGTAGCAGCAGTGGAAATGCTTGCTAGGCGACTGGCAACTCAGTTACTAGGCAACCTTTCGAAAGCAGGAGTTTAAAACATTTTGAATGTGCAATTGTCGAGTATGAATATTTAACTAACAAATCTACACTAGTAGTATTTCACGTAATATTTGAAAAGATTAGTTCCACTGAGTTTGTTTCGCCGGTTCTTCTCAATGGTCTTGCTTTGGAACCGGCGGTAGACTCAAAACGTTCAAAAAGATATTTTGGTGGACTATTTTGAATAAAAAAATATAATTTTGAAAGTGAGATACTGTAAAAAAATAACTCTCATTGACTCCTGTCATAAGTTATATATCATTTATCGTATTTCGACAGTACTAGAATGTTTCTAGTGTAAAATGGTACTAAATTTATTTAATTTTCCGGTCATTCGGTCAAGGTCAATTCAATAATATAACCAAAATATAATGTACTTATTATTGTGAATATACTAGCTTTTGCCCGCTGCTTCGCCCGCGTTAACTTAGATTTACGGACACATCCCGATTGACGATGATCATGTTTAAAGCCTAAATTTAACACTGTTACATAAGCTATCTGTTCCAGAAATTTGCCAAAACAAACAGACCGACAGGCGGACAGACCAGCAAAAATGTGGAAAATGTTATTTTAGTCTCTTATAGACTGTAAATTCTGAGTCATAATTGTAACAGTATTTAGGAAGAAAAAGGATGATAATGATAATTATTTACCTCGACAGTTATATAACATACTAGCTGTTACCCGCAGCTTCGCTCGCGTGAACATAGATTTATGGATTTATCATGTCTGATGATGATCATTTTCTATTTTTTATAATAACTAAGTTTTTGTATTAAAATTGATATGTTATGTGAATATGTTATCTTGAACATACATACATACATATATCCCTTCGCAGACTTTCTGAAGGCATATTTGGGATACTATTATTGCTTTCCTATTTTAATTTTCATATTCATACCGTATTTGTGTAAATAGCTTTCACATTATCGCGTTATAATTGCCTATTTTTTAAAGTATTAAATGGATATAGTATGATATCCCTAAGAGATAAACATATGCCATCGCGGACTTTTTTAAGATACACAATCCCACCATACATTATTTTGTTATATCTTAAAGGGTTTATTTCGGCAGCGTTTTCGTTGAAAACTCCCAGGCGGCCTATTTTTTTCCGACACGTCCAACAATTATTGTTATATCTTAGCCAATGTATATAAAAACTTCACAAATTATATACAAAAACCTTCCTCTTGAATTGTCTTATCTATTTAAAAAAACCGCATCAAGATCTGTTGCGTAGTTTTAAAGACTTAAGCATACGAAGGGATATAGGGACGGAAAAGGGACTTTGTTTTATAATTTGTAGTGAAGAAAAGCCTTCATAATATTTACAAGTCGGTGGAAAAGCTAATCACCTGTTCCATGACTTCCGGAGCCATCCAACACGGGGTACCAACAAACGTATGCCTAACTTTCTGCCTGGATAAGTCCCTGCCTGTAGCCAGCCAGGCAGACACGCCGAAATCAGCAATCTGTACCGTTCCGTCCTCTCCAAGCAATATGTTACCGGCCTTTATGTCTCTGAAATTGAAACGGTCACATGGTTATACAGAATGATGTGATTTTTGCTGTAATCTTAAATTAGGTTTTTCGGGTGTAAGTAGTAGCAAGTAATTATAGTATAGCAATGTATTTAGGCTAGCTTTGGCCAAATCTAAATACCAGGATTGGGATAACTATGGCCTATAAATATCGTCGACTATTTCGGGGTGACCTGTGACCTATTGTGGGATATGTTACCATATGGTTTTGCTATTTATATACACCACTGAATCAATTTTGCCTATCCTCGGCTACATCAAGGAAAATATGTTTATAAATGGTTTATTTCACGACATCGGGTGAGCTGTGCTTGTATTTGTAAATTTACATACACATTGTCTATATGTGCGTAAGCTCAGGAGCGCTGTTCCTTACGACCTTACGCTGATACGCTCCCTGTAGTCACGCACACATGTACGTATCACTATGTGGCCTACTACAATGATGGCCCGTCCGCTTTCGTAAAACACTTTACAAGTAATGAAAATTTTAATTGTGTAATGGTATATCTGATTTGAATTGGATGCGAGTGGCAAGGGATCGGTCGTCTTGACATTCATTGAGGGAGGCCTACGTTCAGCAATGTACGGATAAATGATGATGATGATGATGATATCTGATTTATTATATATTTAAATGCTAATCTTCATTTTGTGTTGATACCTATCTGCTATCCCCAAATTTCAATTTATCGAAAAAATTATGTCCACTGCTAGACACACCTCAAAGCGTGTAGAATGGAGGTACATATTATTATATTCATATGAAAAAACAAGGATTTAATTTCATAGTTTTTACTTTATACATATGAATGCCAAAGGGGTAATGGTTTAAGTCAAGTCGCCAACAGCTGTTGAGTGAGTGAGAAAGTCATGAATCAATAGCATTTAACTTAGAGGATATGCACAGCAACAATTAATAAGGGGCGCAATGTTATACATATGATATGCTATGTATATTTTATACTATAATATATGCTACATAGATGACTATAATATACAGAAAAAATGTACAGAAAGAAATGTTGCATTGCGAAGATTGTCTTGTTAATTATACTAATATCAATAAAATATTTTCACTTATTCATCAAAATAATACATAATTTATAAAGAAAAAGAAATTGCATCATATTTGGTTCTTGTTCCATGAAAATCATTGTTATCATTAAATTTAATAATGTACAATTATGCTATTTGACAGTATGAAAAATAATTTTGTTTTTATAACCATTCGCGTGTAACAAAAAAAAAACCATAAACGGTTTTTAGATTGGCTTATCAAATAAAATCAAAGGTGAATGGCAAATCAAAAGTAACGTCAAGCGTATGTTATTAGGCAACGCAATGAAATACGTTTACTAACGAGTGACGTCACTAGTCTGAATCAACACCATGTTGCTAAAGATAATCTGTTTATTTTATAATACTTAAAAAAAACTTATAATGAATTGAAATATTATTTGTATGGTCCTTATACACAGATAAACAATATGAGGTGGTTTTTAGAAACTGTAAATGTAACAGCCTATTCATAAAAACACTTCAATTTTTTAAGGTTGGTAAATTATCTGTAATATGTAAAGTGCTTATTGAATTACTAAAACTGCGCTCAGCAAAAATAAGGAGAAAAACAGAACATTATCAAGAACTTGCATCGTTTCGTCCGCGTACTTTGGGAGTACGGGAATAAATTACAGCCTATGTGCGTTTTGCATGAAGTAGTAACAAAAAATCGCTCATATGTCCATATACATTCTTAGAAACTTTCGCATATATGATATTAGTAGGATACCAGCATTTTCTTTGCATTAATATTTCTAAAGCTGCACATATCAAATACATTAATATTAAATAAATATTCGCACATTATTACACATCATTTAAAACTAGTATCGCCCAACAAGAATAAATTTATAATGCGTCAAAATTTAAATATCATTAACATAAATCGCCAATTCTATTTAGGTAGCATACATAACGCACAGCAGAATTAAAATGTTTACTGTTAAAATGTAGAAATTTTAGTATCATCATCATCAGCCTTGATTCGTTCACTTATGAACATGAAGCCTCTCTCAATTAACGCTAAGATGGCCCATTCCTTGCCACTTGCACCCAACATGGACGGAGACTTCTTCCACCTTAACACGGCCACACTGTTAAACGTCAACATTGGTTGAGGTCAAACCATCTGTTTTTCTGACTGTATGCCCAAATGGGCAAGTGGAAATCCACTTCAATGTGCTTATTCAAGTCTTATCTACCAAAAAAACACACAGAAAGCATATTCCTAAATTTAGTGACAGCAAACTTTTGAACCTGTATTAAATTTAGAAGGCCATGTTTCGGCCCCGAAGGTCATCACAGGGAAAATGCATTGGTTGAGTATCTTCAAACTTAGCATTATACATGACATGAGACTTCATGGATTTCTGGCACAGTAAGTCTTACTTTATATAAACTTAAATTTTGAATTACCACCAGTTTCAAGGTAACCCCAATCAAAAAGACCTATAAAACAAACTTAGTATACCTACAATACTTAGCATTTCTCATATCAATAGGAATCCTTAAGCATGTGTTTATTTCTAAAGCCTAAATTATTATTGATTTATTTATGGATTGAGCATAAATTGATTGATGATAAATAACCTAAGATATATCATATGGATTATAAAATATTTCAAATAACCTGTGTATTTGGCCGTTACTGTGGAAATATTCTAAGCCCTTCAAAACTTCTTTCAGCACAGTAGCAATGGTTGCTTCATCAAAAACACCGTGTCTGCAGTTTGTTACTCTCATTTTATGCTTGATTACATCTAAGAGACTCCCTCCTGTACAATAAAATATATTATGTATATATCATTTTATTATAGTTTTGATTTAATTTGATGCAAGTAGTGAGCAATTGCCATTTTGATTGATTTAAAGAAATAAGTCCAATAATAATCAATAGAAATAAGTTGATGGTGACAATTATCATAATAAAAGGCAAACAATGTGATTAACAGTTTGACATTATCAATAGATGTAGACAACATAGTTGACTAGGTCTAGTTAGCTTTCTAAAGAGAAATTCGTTACAATCTGTTCTAATATCACCATCATAACCAAGAGATTGTCATAGCTCTACTCACAAATTCTCATAAAATAATATTATTACCTTCTAATAACCTCAAAACCAGCCATAGTTCATCATTTACCACGAAACTGGTATAATATGTCACCACATTTGTATGGTTGCAGCTGGACATAGCCTTAAAAAAATAAAAAGTAAATATTGATCTAGCAAACTTAAAGATGTAGAATTTATAATGATTTTACCATTTTCAATTTAAAAATGACAATGAATCACTTAAATGTAACATACATAACTTCAGAACCACAGCAACTAATTAAATAATTTGGTGCAGATTGAGTGAAAGGTGCAGAGGTGGTGTTTTTTATTTATATAGGTTAATGTTAGAACATTAGACAGGACCTGCTTGTGATGATATATTTTTCTTATCATACATTTCTCTTCTTTATAGCATCAAATAGCCTGCTTATTGGTCATTATATAAATGTGTTTCAAATAACTTTTAGCCTACACTATTTTTGCCTCTTACAAAACAGTTAAAGATGACAATTTTAAAATATATAACACATATATTACCTGTATCTCTTTTAATAACTCATCCATAGAAGTATTCCATTTTTCTAAGTTAATTCTCTTAATGGCACATTTCTCTTGTCGTGGCTTACATAGAGCTGAATATACAACAGCTGTGGCACCAACACCTTCATAAAAAGACAATTTTGATATAAAATAATATAAAATTAATGCTATTATAAACTTTTAAGTTGATATTATAAAGTGAAAATTACCCTAGATCTTTTGTTTACTAACATCATAGTTATTGCATACATTTAATTTACTGCAACATAACTATTTAACAAATTTTCAATTAATATAGAATTTATCTTAAAATATGGTTTTTTTAAATTGAAAAGAATGGATTTTCGTAAGTCTCCTAACATTTATTATTAAAATTATGCAGTTAAATCAAATCATGCACTATCTTCAATACATGTCATATTTTTATTAACATAAGCATGTAAATTTTTGCTGACTAAAATTATCGATCCTACTTCATTACTAAAAGTTTCATAATAAAATTGAGATGTATAGGAATGATATAATTGGCGAGGCACGTTTCGTTCACTTTTTGTGATGATATGATAGTTAAGATTGTTTACATTGAAGTGCCTTGTACATCCGATGTCATTACGACAAATGACACGTAATAACATTAAATCTAGGTTACAAAACTAAAATGACTCTAAAAATTATTGAACACTTTATCATTTATTTGAAACAATAATACAAGAAAGTAATAAAACTATTAATAGATGATGTAAAACCAGCAAGGTGACAGTCAATTAACGATTTGACAGATGGATTATAGGTTTTTCATCTCAAAATGATGAATAAAACTTTTACCAAATTTGTAAATGCAATATTGACGTAATTTATTTGTACCATTATTTCAAAATACAATTAAATCACTTACCAATAACATCTCGTAATTCATAATCATCTTGGCTATTGGGCCACGGAGTTGATATATTTGCACTGGTCGCCATTTTGCGTGAGAATAAATTTCCGATACTGCCGGCTGAGGTATTCAAAGAGCATGCGGCTCGCACATATGACGATAATGCAGATAATTGGCGATCGCATGCCCCGAATGATTTCTATAAATATGATTAATATCAATTTAGAATAATAAATTATTTTTGCTTTGAAAGCATTTCTTGATATAAACGTGACTTCTGTTATGTTTAAAATTTAATATTTATCGAGTTGACGTTTTTCAGAAGAGTTACATTGCATAAACTAAACATTATTCCTGTGGCCTATAAATTTTCATTTATATAACTAATAAGTTATTTATATTTTACAACTATTGTGGTATTAATGGCAACATTATTATCAATTATTTATTTTAAAAAAATCCGATTAATAAGTACCGCAGTAATTCCTAACTGAAACAAAAACGCAAAAGTTTAAAGAGAATAATAAATACGTAAATGTACTACGGAAACCGTATTGAAAGTGTATTCTATGGTATTTAATTTTGAGTAGAGTTTTATTATGAAAATATATTTTATTATTTTAATATTATTATGATAGAATCAACAGCTTTTGAATTTAAATAACCGTCCGCTTAGGAACTACCCATCGAGAAACAGGTTTTTATTTAACATTTGTTTATTCATTATTATATATTATTATTTTAAAAATGTCAGTTATTCAGTTTATCTTTTAATCTTCTCCGCTTAATCCACTATTCAAATTTCAGAATTGCAAAAAATGAATTATCAAGCTATCTTAATCATATTCAAGAATGTATTGAGAGTTTTAGTATTGTAATCATTAATAATTAGTAGTTATAATCAGCCTTTAGTCCACGTTGTTTCACGTTTACCTACTCCATCACAAAATACATCTCGTCCGGTTAACCTTTCACTTAAGCTTTCACTCCATGCTTAGTAAATTATAATTTATATTAAGTTCATTCTGTCTACATTTAATTTTATTTTTACATGAAGCCTCATAAGGAAAACTAGCTACGCAAATATCTAATAGATTAATTAATATACTACCTATTCCAAGACCTCTTGTGCACGAGCTTTTCTGTTCAGGGTAAATAAAAAAGCCAAGGAAATGTATCTATTAATACACAGTTTTAGCCACGGATAAATAAAATTTACAATAATTATAAATATTCTAGTAGATATAATTGATTTTTAGTTTTAACATTATAAATATTATTAATTAGGTTAGATAATATAAGTACCTACTTGCAACTTGGCAAATACTTAGTGAAAGCTCATCGCTAATAGAGAAACAATAAAAATATATATATTTTAGTAATGTGTACATTATTTTTGCCACGAATTTAAAAATAGAACGAAAAATTATGTTTCATAAAAACCCGATTGCAGACTCAATCTAGTAGGCTGTTACTTAAAAATAAGAGGCTTACCTGCCGAAAGATACCACTGAGTCCCGGAGGCATGATGTCTGGGCGTATGTTGCTGGAAATATTAAAGAATATATTTTTAATAAAACGACACAAGCGTTGTGTTAGGATGCATCAATTTAATAGATACATGAATTTGAAAAGTGTCGACATGTATTCCAGCAAATGTAACAATAATCTCTCCTAGTATGAATATAGCTAAGTTAGCAAGACGCGATGACGATATGGAACGAGTCACCAGTTTATATGCAAAGGTATGCTGAATATCAAATATCTTATTACATGTATTCTTTTTACAAAATTACACAAATGAGTTTTTAATGCAGTTGCAAAAATTTTATAATTTCATAACTTTTAACAGTAAGAAAACAGAATTAGATCAACAGCAAACTTGCATAGTTCGAAATCGAAGGCGCGGTTAGTAATCAATAAAAAAAAAGTGATCAATATAATTCACCTATGCCTGCCTATGTTCAGTTACAGCATGGCAAATTGATGTGCCAGTTACATTTGAAATTCAATCCATTTTACCGACACAGCAAAGCTTTCTAACTGTAGAAAACAATTCTCGATTGTAATGCGCACTGAGCAAGCAATAAAAAGCAGTAGCTTCCTCAATTGCGAATATACAAGCAAGTACTTAATCGCCTACTATAAACGCGAAAGTTTTTAAGAATGTGTGGGAGTATGGATGTGTGTTTTCACTCTTTCACGGATAAGCCACTGAATAGATTTTGATAAAATTTAACAACAATATAGGCTACGTATCAGAATCAGAAGAATACGCTATAATAATTTATCTCCGCACTCCCGTGAGATCCACCGCAATTAGAAGTACGCGGGTGAAATCGCAAGGCGCTACTTGTTATCTATACGTCGTAAAAAGATATATTACCTCCTATGAATCTAGACATAGGTTTATAAAATAATTACAATCTGACTACGACTGTAAAGAAGCTAAAACGAGTAAAGCCGCAGGAAATAGCTCGTTTTATATTGTAACAAGAAAAACAAAAGGCAAACAAGTGTATGCTAGACTCGTGCGCTGATTAAGTAAACAGCACTTTTAGGGTATAAGGTATACATATTTAAATGTATAAAACAGTATTTTCAACTAAATCAGTTCCGCCGTTTTTCCGTGGGATAATAGCAAACATCAAAACTTACAAATTTTCGCATTGATAGTAAGATACCACGATGAACCATTAAGCAATTTATTATATGCCTTCGTGAGCCTTATCAAAAATGCTACATGTTCCAAGTAGGTATATCAACATCCATTTATGAAAATGGCAGCGAGCATAGCAAAATATACTTTGGAGCTTTTAAAATACATTAGCGCGTTGGCGCTCAAGCCGGGAGGTAGCGGGTTCGAATCCCGCCGGGGAACAAAAAGTTACTGTGTTCCTGGGTCATGGATGTGTATTATATAATAAAAATCTTAAATATATTATGTATTAATATAAAAAAGTATTAAATATGTATTTCCGTTGTCTGGTACCCGTAATATAAGTTCTCCGAAAACTTACCACGCGACCAGATTGACTTGGTGTAAAAGCGTCCATAGATATTATTATTATGCGTTTTCCAAGAAACAATTTCAGCTAAAGCCGCGGGCAAAAGCTAGTATATTATATTTTCATAAATACCTAATTCTGAAAGATTTGTATGTAAAGATTTAGGAATCACTCCTGTGGATAAGACTATTATTGGGATGTATTTGACTACGTTTTGATGACACATTTGTTTTATTTCTTCAGCTAACTGTAATTACATCTGTATTATTTTTGTGTGCTTGTTATTATTATTATTATCATCCCTTCCACTTCTCCTTGTGTAGAGGAGCAGGTGTGCGAGTGACGTTACGCTGTTTTTCGAGTATTATTTGGGTCGGATTCAGACAAATACCTATAACACATTCAAACCTGCGTCTTCTAAGAACTGAAGCCACAACATAACCGCTTCGACAGAGGTTGTTAAACTTTAAAATTTGACCAAACAAAAGCACATAATACACGTTTACGAGTAAATGTGAGTTTTGTCTCAATCTATGTCTAATTTGTTTGTTATGCTTTTACAAGCTAAGCGGTGGGCAATTTTTTTTTACCTTTGCGTCCTATTGAAGATATTTGCGTCCAATAAAGCGTAAGATGATAATTGATGATGAGGGTGATTATTAGTAATTACACTGTCTATTTTACGTTACTCTGGACACAGCTAAGCTGTTTAAAAATAGAATGGACCCGTCATTGCTTCCGGTTCTTATTAACATAATGACGTTCGATTTCATTGCCGCGGTTATGTTCTTTGATCTGTTCAAAACGGGATATTAACAATCAACGAGCGACGGTGGTCCAGTGGGCAATGGGCTCGGCCTCTTAAGCAAAAGGTTCCGGGTTCGATCCTGACCCCTCTTATGCTCCTTGAAAAGGGGGCTTCTAAATTTCTAAGTGCACCCGAAACACAAGACCATCGTTCGCTCACCGATGAGGGAAAACATCGTGAGGAAACCTGCATGCCTGATGAGATTAAATTAAAGTCTTTAAAGGTATGTGAAGTTCACCAACACGCATTGGGCTAGCGCATCGGTGAACTATGGCCCGTTGCCCTAAGAGGGGACCCGTGGCCAGCAGTGGGACATGTGAAGACTCTACATTAGAGAAATATCGAGTTTAGTGATTCTTTAAGAATACGATATTTATTATTTACCACTGTCGTAACACGAACTCATCAATAGAATCAATCAAATAGATACCGTTCCAATGCTAATCCACTGAGAGGAGTCGGCGAAGGAAACTCGAAAAATTGTGGTATTTTTAGTAGCATGTTTGTGCATACTTCGAAATCAAAATGAGTTTGAATAAAATTGGACAACTTTGATGAAATAACTGCTTATACTATATCTATACTCTATACTAATATTATAAAGAGGAAAGATTTGTACCTATTTTTGTATGTTTGTAATGAATAGGCTCAAAAAGTACTAAACCGATTTCAAAAATTTACACATTATCCACGAGTAACATAGGCTAAATTTTATTCTGATAAAAATAGGGTTCCGTAAGATATTTTGGTTTTTCGGACACAAGGTTCCGTTTTCCGTTGTAAATCTCAGTTAACGCAGGCGAAGCTGCGGGCAACAGCTAGTATTATTTAAAATGAAATTTTGCACACGTACACAATTTTGTCAATTATGGGATAGGATAAGTTTGGTAATTGGAATTTTTGATTGTTTTTGCGTGTCGCTTATTAAGCGACACGCAAAAACCCGGCGTTAGCGCGAAATGCGAGCTCCACATGCTCAATTTGATCTTACATTTTACGCTCACCGTCGATAATCCAACAGCGCTTGATAAAAAAGCGCTGTCGCGTGTACATGGGTATCAAGTTGTGTAATTTAAACATTTTTTAACGTCCATCCTTTTTTTTTTTTTGATGATGCAGCGGAAATCCTTTTCGGACCATACCAGGGCCTTGGGTAGGCGCGCTGGCGTATGTGGGAACTCGCATTGGGTGCACTACCCCACTAAAACCGCTGCGTGAGCCTTCAGCCGCTATCTGAGGGACCCGGTCGACGGGAAACCCTCAGCGACAGACTGGTCCCGGCAAGACCAGACTCTCCACAATAGGGGGACTGTCCGGCTACCTCTTGGCAGTCCCCACGAATGCGAACGGTGTCTAAGATTTAGCACAAATAATATATTATTAATAATTAACATTAATATTTCGTGTGATTCAAAACTAAACTATCGTCTTTACATAACGCTTGCTGGAATCTACTAACGACCAACAATAGGATCTCCAAATTGCCTTCATAACATAATAATAAGAAAATTGTAGTCTCTAATTCCAGGGTAAACCAATACAAATAGAACATGATAAATCACCTAATATCATAGGATAATAAAATAGGATCTGTATGGTCGTAAAAATAGATACTAACATCCCATTAGGTAGCAAATAGCGGTTATTGTGCAACCATCGGAACGAGGTACGACAATTGTCTGATTTTGCGATAATTGAGGTCAGGTCAACATGGAAACCCACTGGTGACCTTAAAGGTCACGTTTTGCAACACTCTTAATTGTCAGTTGACAACTGAGTATGGTCATAGGGCACAACTGGTGTAAATTTGTAGTTACCCTTGTGTCGGAAATTGAAACTATTTTTTGCTTCTTAGTCATAACTACTACGAATAATATTATTTATCTACATCTACACTAATATTATAAAGAGGAAAACTTTGTTTGTTTGTTTGGTTGTAATGAATAGGCTCATAAAGCACTGGACCGATTTCAAAAATTCTTTCACCATTCGAAAGCTTTACTATCCACGAGTAACATAGGCTAAATTTAATTCTGAAAAAAAAATAGGGTTCCGTAAAATACTTGGGTTTTTCGGACACACAGTGTAAAAAATCAACCAGAAAAGTTACTTATTTTGCGTACTAGTAAGATCCCGTTGTAAATCTTAGTTAACGCAGGCGAAGCTGCGGGCAACAGCTAGTACATTTAAATTAATTAAATTAGATACATAGAGATTTATCCCGTCGGAACATCAGGTTGTGTTGGGAAAAACTCACACAGACATACGATACCAAATTAGGCAGAACCAGTAGCCTAGGGTGAACCCAGCACCTTTGGCGAAGCAAATTGTGCCGGGGGGCTCAGTGTGGGGTACAAAGAGCCCCACGGCTCTTTGTACCCCACAAAGCAATTTCTTATAAGAAGAGGGGCAAAAGAGCAGAGGGTAAGGGGCGAGGACGGGAACCACGCCTCATTGTACTGTCCCGATGTTGGGAGGGGTTGTTCTGTGGTGCGGGGCAACCCCTCTATGGAGGTGGCGTCGGTCCCCGGAGAGGCTGACTAGCCGGTGAGGAGGAGATGCTCACCAAAGGCCGCATTGGTGGCACTCGCCGGGTTTTAATGGGTAGACCTGCGTCCACTTACCAGCTTTCGGGCGCAGCGAGTCCCACATACCCACCTGGGGAGACCCACTACCCCGCGGGATGCCTATAGCGCATTTCCCGGCGTTAAAGAAAAAAGGCAGAACCTGTATTGTATGATAAATTAACGGCGTCTTTTAATAATTAAAATCTCAAACTTCTTTTAGGAACAAATTTACATGTTACATAACAGCTTTATCAGGTGCATGAACTGCTATTTAAAATATCAACCTTCATTCTATAAGCTTCAAACCTCAGCAAAGTGGCGAGCAACAGATTTTAATTTACATAATAAAATATTAACGAAAATGCCATCCAAAAGATTTAAAATAATTGTGCTCCACAATACCTAAGCATTGAATGGAGTGATAAAAAGCCATGTTTAGCAGAGGAGAAAATTGCGACATGGCCGAATATTCATTTAGCTAAAATCTTAATGGCCGTCCGTCTAACCATTTTAAATTGTACAATATTTTAATTAATTGTTCTAAAATAACTCTAAGCCTTTTTCTGGTTTAATTTTAATGAGTGTTTTGTTCTCGAATCGGTAACTGCGGTTACAGTCAAAGCTTCAGATAACAATATAATCTCCGCCTAACTACCCCCAAATAAAACTAATGAAATTCGTACGTTATAAAAATATGGATAATAGCTTTTTTCTGTTTTTTTGTGTAAGGGGCCATTCATTAATTACGTAAGGGTACTGAGGTTTGGTTTAAAAAAATCTCTATATGTCCTTCTATAAAGGGCCAGGGGGCTTAAACTCATTATTACGTAATACTTTGTAAATCAAAAATCAACATTAGGAATCTATTCTGATTTTGGGTTTTGAATAGTTTTCTTCATTTTAATGTGTATAAAGTAATTTGAATGCTATTTGAAAAATTATTATTGTTATCTTTTATTTAGTTATTATTTGCGTTGAACTGTAAGTTTTAGTCGAACCGATCCTTTTCTGACATTTTATTATTTAGAAGAACGAGATAGAATCTTACGTAAGAAAGGGAAAAGGAGAAGAAAGGGATGGTTCGAGAAATCTTATGAATACTTACATGGGGGCAGAGGGACCTAAAAATTATCAAAATTGTCCTTATCTAATTAATGAATGTCCCCTAAAAATACTTGCATTTCATCTGGTACGCTACGCTCAAGATCTTCAAAAAGAGATAAACTAAATAATAATTAAACTTTTTTTTTTGCAAACACACAAATAAATAAATAGACACTACTTAACTGCTCATCCAGCAAAATGAATTTCAGTAGATAATGGTAAATCAATAATTTACCATTATCTACTGAAATTCATTTTTATAAATAAATAATATATTTAACATTTCAATCATTAATACACTCAGATATTATGTGCAAAACGCACACCTATGTCCATAAGTATAGAACTTACCAAGAAAAAAGAGGCATAATATATTCGGTTGAATTGAGAAACGCCTCCTTCTTTGAAGTCTATATTCTGATTTCTGATACACGCTACTACTAGGGTGACATTTATATATATGTTATGGAAAAGTGTAAATTGTAGTACTTGGCAATTCCAACTGACAGCAAAAAGGTTCGAATTACATATATCTAGGCCTCATTAGTGTTAGACTAATTTGTTGGCGACACAAGTACCAAAGCAATTGATTTTTCTATGAGCTTACGTTTTGGTTCCGCATGTTTCTACGGCGTTATCCATGTTATGCGGATCGTATTGATAAACATTAATGAAATAATTTCGACAAATGTAATGAAAGATAACAGAAGATATAAAAAGAGATCTTTTTGTAGATTTTTTTCATAAAATTCCACATTTCATAACGTCACGACGGCATTGGGCACAATGATCAACAGAAGTGTTTGTGTGGTAAGGATTTCTTTTTATATTTTCTAATTGATGGTAAGGGATAGCAAAACAAGCTGCCAAGAGGGTTTTCAGAGTGGACTCATGGGTGACGCTAACCTCTTGTTGTAGGAAAAAAGACATTAAAAAAAGAGATTATACAAAAATAGAAATTGTCCTCTATATTAAACTGGCGGTTAAAAAGTAAATTTTTATTTAGAGTTAATGTCGTGTTTCTCTAGATTCAAAATCGCTTAATCGTCAAAAATATACTTTTTAAGGCAAGTAGCGATCTGTGGTGCATACAGCATAAGTGTAGTTCGCTTTCCCGTAAGGAAGTAACGTTACGACAAAGGAATAAAGTATAGGCTAGTACTCGCTGAAAACGAAGCTTTTGTTTAGTGAAAGAATTAAATTAACTTATTATTAGAAACAAAAAGCATAACAAACAAACATTCTCATTCATAATTAAATGGGAAAATAGAACTCGCTGACTTGTGCGAAAATTTGTACGTAAAATAAACCTAAGCTCGTCAATGCCCAATGGCCAAGAATATAATATGTGACATTCACGGTTCACCTGACGGTCAATGAATTTTCCATGAATTAAAGTTAAGGTGGCTACAAAAATAGCTTTGTGAGATGTTATATTATGTATATCTAGCGGCCCATCCCGGCTTCGGACGGTTAAACGGTTAAACATTTTATAGCCTGTTAATGGCCGAATAACTATTGGTGAAATCGATTTGTGTAACTTCACAAATCGATCTTGTAGTTTCGAGCTCTTATTAAAAATAATCCTCTTCACGATATTATTACCACAAACGAAAATAAATCGCCGAAATGCATGTTCACACATTACTTCAGAACGACTGCACCAAATTGAATAATTCTTTTTTTTTTATTGTATTAGTTAGGTTAGTATACGTCAGGACAGGGGGGGCTAGCCAAAATGCCATTAAGAAAGCGTTGGCAAAGTTCGAAAATTATAAAATGTACCTATGGAATTGATATAAGGTTAATCACGTGGTCCATCCTATACATTTTATCATTTCAAACTTCGCTAACGCTTTTTCAATGGCATTTTGGCTAGGCCCCAAGGTTTACATTAAGTACATAAAAAAATATTTCAGTTTGTAATATGCATCAGTAACACTCTCCGTTACAATAACGCCCGGTTTCTGAAACGTTGGTCAAAGTGTATGTCAACTAACATGGCTGTTAATGGCGGTTAACATACGATTCTAGTATCAAATTTGACAGCTTTTCATTGTAGTAGCTATGTCAACTGACAGGCCGATCAAATTAAGTAATTTAACCATGCTTCTAGCAACTAATTCGACACTAAACAAGAGACTTGACAATTGATTTGATAATTTTTGCGTTGATCAACCTTTTGGAAAGCGGGCATAAGTTGTAAAAAGCTGATAATGATGGATACAGAGTGTTTATAAAATATCAATTCAAAGGTATTGGTTTACATTATTGACGTCGGAGGTTCTTTGAAAACGTGTCGGTGAAACTGAATAGCACTGCATAATGCATTTCTCAGTATCTAAATTTGAATAAGCAAAAATAGCCAGCTGTGTTTGTACTTCTTAACCGGTAGGTACAAAGTACGATTTGACGAGCGTTCAGTTTTCATGGTCGAAATGTAATTTTACGAAAACCAATTAGCAACACAAGACAGGCCTGTTAAAAGACCAAAAAAGGTAAACGACAAAAATGAAAAACCTTTTCTTTGTCTATAGCAACAAATTAGCGATTTTGAGATTTACTTTTTAAGACTGCCAGTCATGATAGTCAATGTTTTCTGATAGACTGATAACGCAGGCAAAATTTATGAGTTCCATTTTGTCTCGGGTTTCCATTTTGAAAATGGAAACTCGAAAAAGACTAATTTCTCAAAATATTTATTTATTACCTTGAAGCTAGGTAAGCTAGGGCATATAGCCCCACCACGATTCAGGCCTTGACGTGGCGGTGGGGCTCAGTAGCCCAGGGTGACCTAACCTAACACCTTGGGCAAGCCAATTGAGCCGAGGGGGCTCTTTGTACCCCTCTTATAAGAGGGGGCAAAAGAGCAGGGGGCAAGGGGCGAGGACAGGACCCTCGCCTTATGGTACTGTCCCGATGTTGGGAGGGGTTGTTCTGTGGTACGGGACAGCCCCCCGGTTTAAATGGGTAGAGCTGCGTCCTCTAACCATCTTTCGGGCGCATCGAGTCCCACATACCCGCCTGGGGAGACTCACTCCCCCGCGGCATGCATGTTAAAGAAGAAAAAGGTAAGCTTGAATAAGTGCGCACGCGTTTGCTTTTGTTTTTTTTACTAGCTCGTATTCGTCTGCTACACAAAGGCCTATTTCAAAAAACGTTAAGACGGCTGAAATCCTGATGAGCATTTAAAGAAATAATTCTCCCGTGATTTACCTATACTAATATTATGATGAATAAAACTGTTCAACAGTTAATGAAAACAAAAATACTTAATTTAAAAGCAGAAGGTCCAACTCTGCCACCTTGATGATCCAAACTATACCACCACTTACCACAACTCCTTTGCCTTATTATCCAAATTATTTGAACAAGATTTTAATTACCTGTGAACCTCCCGCTTAAATTTAAAGAATCTCTCCTTTTCCAAAACTTGCTCCATTCTGAAGTAACCGCAGTTTCTACGTCTTACTTCTATCTTCATCTCTCCTTCAATATAGGCACCGATGTCTATAAAATAAAAAAAATAAAAAACAAATAAATATTGTTCCTATGAAATGTCAACATTGGACCTCAATTTTGAAATCCCCCATCCGCCATTTTTTGACACGTTTGATTACTTTCAATTATAATGTTAAGGCAAAAGGAATTAAAATGAAAAGCCATTTACATAAAATTCATGAGTTCTGAAAAAAGGTTAAATTTCCTCGTAAAAATCTTCTTCTAGCAGAAGAGTTCTAGAAAGTACCTAGTAGAAGTAACAACTTGTAAGTTGGGTAGAAAATGCATGACACCACAGTTTTTTTTTAAGTTATATTCATCGGTGCTACTTGTACTTAGTTATGTGATAGTCAGATCGGTCTTTTGGACTAAATTCTAATGAGTTGTCAATAATTACACGTTACAAATTCAATAACAATTGGCCTAATACTATTTTGGTTGATAAAATTGAACGAACAATATGAACATAAAACATGTCGAGCAAACGATGTTATGAACAACATTATAATTGCAAAACAATTATAGAGACAAAAGTTTTTTTTTTTTTTTTTAATTTCTGAACTTTCTTTTTTAAAGAACCGGCCAAATAAATTCAGTTGAACAGATGTGCATACCTGAACATACAGAGTATTTATAATGTACTATGTAATATGAAATAGTGTAGTCATACGATACAAACAGAGTATCTCTGATCGGTCTATTTATTCAATTATCTCGTCTAATCTATGAATGAAAATAATAGAGTGGCCTAGACACTGTCCGGTGACAAATGGTCAGCTAGTGATGCGATTTATACAAATCGAGTCATTGCAATCGAGTAGCACTCGAATAATCGTGTTGAAATTGCTATATTCGAAGCTTGGAATGTCGATCGTGTTAATAAATGCAATTACCAATAATATAGAAAAAAGCCGCCTAGGGACGCCTGCAAGTGAGAACCATCTATGCTAATAGTATATCATCATCAGCCTCTATGCGACCATAAGCAGACCATAGGCCTCGCTCCATGAATAACAAGACGGCGGATCTCTTGCTACTCAGAATCCAATGGAACGGCCACATACAAAATATGTTATATTTGAGCTTTATATCATAAATGAGTTCGTCTAATTAAAATGGTATAAATGCACGTATAAGATATATTTTTATTAATAATAATTTTGTAAGAAATTGTTAAAACCGATTAATTTTTAAAAGATTTTCAATATGATTTCCTTTTTACTAGTTAGCAAAATCTACCTATTTCAAATAAATACAAATATTTTCATATCATTCGAGTAATAAATTACGTAATGATTATTATGATTTTAATCGGTTATTTAGTTATATAATATTAAAAACTCGATTCACATCACTACTTCCGGGGACCGTTGGATAACACCTGTAACTACGTAATTGTACGTGCAAATAGACAAAGGATAAACAACTGAATTGCATTTTTATACAGAGGTGTTTTATTAAATCCAATTTCCAATATTATTATTTTACCGGAGGTGGGATTCGCTGTGCCGCGCTCGTTTGCATGGATCCCAATTTTGCATAATAAAATAAGTATACGAGTACGCATATGTAGTTTGGGAAAGGAGGGCGGTGCTATATGCATGCATATCCGTGCACTTACACACTTTCTGTAAAGACTGCATGGTTCACGGGATATTGCTTTTTAAAATGGATTATCGCAAAGTCGCATGAGTCTATGAAATTTCGTGCCTTTTAAAAATGACCATAAATGACAGCAACAAAGAAAATGACAAATGTTGAAAAGATTTGAGGGCTAGAAGCATAGAGTAATTTAATACTACGGAAAGCTAGAAGCATAGAGTAAAATGATACTACGGAAAGCTAGAAGAAATATTACGATGGCACAACAACATTCTAATTAATTTAACTTATCAATCGTTTTTTATGGTTCAGTCACAGACATTTTTTTTAATTTGATTTGAGGGTCCGGGTAACACATTTACCGACTCCAAAATAACACAGCGAAAGCTCTGCAACTCAGCAAAATTAGGTGGTGAAGTGCTGCTACAGAAAGAATCGTAGTTTTTTTTTAATTACAAGCATTGCAGTAGCAATACTATAGCGTCAGGATTTACCCGAAGACCTTGTCTACAAAAGCCAGCCACTTGTTCCTATTCTAAAACGTAAGATGTAAGTGCCGGTAATTTTTGGCACTTTATTCTCAGAAACACTGCAAATATCTGTAATGAGGGCCCGGTAAGACAATTGGGACGGATGTAAAGGATGTCTCCTTATTCCTTGGATCACGGCACATTCCCCCTACCGGTAAAACGTAAAATTTAGCAATTGTAAAAATAAACACTTGATTATATGCGCGATAAGTCGCATGCTATAAATATCGTTATAAAAATAGCATGAGGCCGATTCAATTGGTCGGTATCCGGAGGTGAGCAGTTGGAATCAATGGGCAACAGGGTTGCCAGAAAACCACCTAACCTCCAACATTTGATGTGTTTTCTTTGAATGATATGACCATCATTTTAATTTTTAACTCACGACCAGTGAGCGAGGTATATTCTCATATTCGGGTGCACGGAGTAATTTAGATCCACCGTTTTCAGGGCATACCAGGAGTCAGGATCGAGATTTGAACACATTCCGCTCACTCAAGAGGCAAAGGACATTGTCGCTCACATTCAAAATTAAGAATCTTATAAATTCCCATATTAATTGGATACTGGATTAAAATGGCCATAATCGGATTTATATTTAAATTGGTGGCATGGAATTGATGGTGATGAATTTAATAATAATAATGATGATGATGATGCATTAAAATCTAGTCATCATATCAATCATGCGGCGTGATATACGGCCAATAAAATATTAAACTCAATCTGCAAGCAATGCTTTGTTTATGGTCCATAGGGCCTGTTTCACAATCTCCAGATAAGTTCCCAATAAGCTATCAGCAACATATTTGACAGATACTCCATACTCTATCTGTCAAGTATGTTGCCGATAGCCTATTGGGAATTTATCTGGAAATTGTGAAACAGGCCCTTAGCAAAGTAAATTAAAAAAAAGTAAATGGCAAAGGTCTTCGTTAGAAACATCCGGGTATCCATTTAGTCTCTCGTTCATCAATTTCTAATTCGAATGGTTTGAGAAAATATATGATATACAAACGACTAAAGCTCCTCAAAAGGCAATGTATCAACCCTTATATGTCCCACTGCTGGGCACGGGTCTCCTCCACGCATTCAGGCGAGGAGGGTGTTGGGGTCTGGTTCACAGCTGGGCGTGGTCATAGACTTTTAATCTCATCGGGCATGCTGGTGTCCTTATGCTATCCTTCACCGGTGAGCGAACTATGATACTATGCTCATTGCTCAGATACACTTAAATATTTATAAAAACCCATTTCAAGGCACCACAGTGGATAAGAATCGAACACGGATCTCCCAAAAGGCCAAGCCTTGTACCCACTAGCTCATCGGCGCTCTTCAAACATGCATACCATATTTTAAAGGGGTTGATAATAGATAAAATGTTAACCCAGATAAAACGCTTTTGCAAATGTTTTAATGAAAAAAAAATGTTCGATTTGCGTTGGTTATCAACAAAATTAACAACCTTTAAATATATAAATAAAAACAAGCTTTTAAAATATATGTTTTGTAAAATATTGTTTTATTAAAAAATCTTGATAGGTGAAAGAAAATTTCATGTTATGTACATTTACGCCAATTTCTAAAGCCGTTCAACCGATTTTATGTCTTGCATTGTTTGTATTTGAAATGTTCAATAATCGATAGTAATACATCGCAATGATATCGATAACAGGCTGTCAATAATACACTCATATATCATGATAACAACTAGCTATCCCGACTTGACAGACTTCGTTCTGTCAAAAGTACTAATATCACTGTTAAAAAACAGGGTTTGATCGTAGAAAGAAAAAATACATGTGTATTTTTAATGCCACATCATAAAAAAATAAAAACGGTAAATTTTGTCAGTAAAAAAAATATTTTTTCGGGTGGGCCACCGTTCCCATTTAGGGGGATGAAAAATAGATGTTAGCCGGTTCTCAGACCTACCCGATATGCATACAAAATTTTATAAAAATCGGTCGAGCCGTTTCGGAGGAGTATGGGAACGAACATTGTGACAAATGAATTTTATATATTAGAAGTTTGTTTACACGGGCTAATTTTTTGAACTACAAAGATTTATTTATGAAACTATTATCAAGATAGAATAAAGAACATATATTTTCAGTTTATTTTTTAACTATGCGGCAAAGTTTGTAATATTAGTAATAAAAATCACTTGGAAAGACTTAGAAGGACTCCAATTGTTGCCATTCTACAATGTACTGCACAATCGTCAATCTTTTAAACCAAGTCCTATAGCGGCGTCCCCTCGCGGTATACCAATAATGGAAATATGAGTCATGACCTTAACATGACCTTATATTTAGATATTTTATGTGCGTTGAGATGGCGAAAGACAACGACGAAACGCTTTAACTTAACGAGTTCATTGAGTTAGTTGATAACAATGCCATACATTATTTCTTTATTATGCTACTAATAGAAGAAGAAACACCAATCATCATCATCAGCCTTTATCCGTCCACTGCTGAATATACCTCGCTCAATGAACGCCAAGACGATCGATCCTACTACACGTAAACTAAATGCGGCTTCTACTCTTGAACCTTATTGGTTCATTGGCCATTCGCGTGTGTGACCACTGACCACCCCAATTCCCAAACGACACAGAGAGAGAGAGAGAGAGAAAAAGAATGCCCAAACGAGCATATTATATTCAGAGAGAATTTTTATCAACATTATATATCTATCATCTCATATACAGACATAAAGCAACGTGGACCTCCTTTCTTCTTACGGTGTACAGTTAATATTCTTTTTTGAGAGTTTGAATAGTTAACATCTTACACCTTAGTTAGATTTACCAACAGTAGCAACCACAGGAGCAGACTTGATGAAAAACCAATGTGACTGGACGCCGTAGAACTGATAGATCGGATTAGTATAAATAAAGCAATATTTGAAACAACTGATAATGTTCATGAAAAAATATATCGCAGAGAGGCGTCTAAACATCGTCCGACAAAAGTGCAACACTACACTAACGTTGAGTCAACGACAAATATGCAGAAAGTAGCATTAGGAGGTTAAACCTTTTTTTTTTGATAACCCAGGGGAACGTTTTATGGATGTAGCCACTAGCCAGGTTCTTAGGGTAGTATAGGGATTAGAGACCATGACCTAATATGGGACTGGCACCTGAGAGCCCTGCTCAAACTAAAACCACGAGCGAGCGCCTTCAGCAGCTTTTTAAGGGTCCTGGATCTGCAGGCTAAAGGATCACCTCAGCGAGAGGCTGAAATCGGCGATGGCCAGACTACTCGTAAAAGGATACTACCGGGCCACTAAGAGGCTAAGGCTAACTTAGCTGGCCGACAAACGGACAATGAAACGACGCCTTTAAAATCTAAATATAGATTTTTATTTCGAATGGACCTATGCTGTTGGCCTTAAGGCCTTTAAGCTTCTTTGGAAAAGTAGATTAGCCATCTGCTCATCTTAGCTAGCTTACTACAAGAAACTGAATATAGATAAGTCAAACAATAAGTCTAGAATTATTTTCCTTTTGCACCCGTGAAAAGTCGGGTGGCTATGCTAATATACATACCCCATCCAGTGAAGGTGATATAAACACACTCATTTTAAACACAAAAACAAATACGGCCTTTAACTCTTTGTATGGAACGTCCAGCTATTTCGCCTTTCATTCAATTAATGTGTTGACTTGTATATATTTGCTGCAAGTAGGGCTGCTCAAACTTTGGGTCCTTCACATCCTTACAGATCCGAACCAGTTGAAATAAAAGTTGTTTTTGATATAATGTTAACAAGAATTATTGTTATAAATGTATAATATTAATAATGTTGATATATATGTATGAATGACAAACATAGTCACGTAAAAACTAAAGCAGGATTCGGGATAGCCACCATAGAATAGGAAAGTCAAGAAAGATATGTTTTATTGACTTTATAGGCACGTAAATGTGAGCGACCAAAAAATGTCTATTTTAAAGCACCTAAAAAATATCGATAAATAAAAAATTACTCTTGCGATTAGACAGATTGTTTTAAAGCTTAGAGGAAGTTATAATACTCATCCAGGTACTGGAGGAGGATTTTTTTCTCGGATGGATTTATGCTAACGGCCCTAATGGCCTTAATGCTTCATCGGAAGTGGGGTGAGCCGGTTGGTATCACCTAGTGATGTAGAAAGGAGGAGGAACTCATGATATTTTCGTATCCAATGTTTGCAAAGCGAAACGAGGAGTGAAAACTCCCTATCTAAATCATTCGGACGTTTGATACTCCTCTCTCATTTATTTTCCGCGCGGACTATCCTCCCGGTTTTTCCTCTTTTTCCGTATTCCGGAATCTATATTCATCTATATTAATAATTTCGTGCAGTGGTACGATAGACTCGATCAAAACCTTACCTGTATAATAAAACATAAAAAATTAAAGATTTCGAGTCGACAACATATATCCGCAAAATTCGGATTGTCGAGTATTTTGTTAAATTCTAATAGTGCTGACAGACAAATCGCAACCATTAAAATGCAATGACATAATCACATATTGACCACTCTAGCGAAACTGTCACTGATATTATTTTTTTGTTTTATTTAAGTTTACCTATATGGGCATGAAATAGGAGATAAAAGTTCGCAGGGTAGTTCAAAAAAAATCTGTCTGTGTTTACTATACGCACGTACGGAACTGCGCTACTCCGAATTTAACGCGAGCGAAGCCGCGGGCAACAGCTAGTAATATTATATTAGCGAAATGTATTTGTCGTACAACCTAATCAAAACACGTTACACGCGTGACGGAACGATTCGGCTCGTCTGAACAGTAATGAAAGAAACAAACAAAGCACCTATGAATGTCTCGCGAATTTTGTATATTAGTATTTGGGACGTTTATTATTATTATTTTTTTTTTTTTTTATTTATTATTTTTTTTATTTTGATCGTTGTATAATATAATATTTTTAAACATCAGAAGTGAAAATGCGTTTTAAATATAAACATTTATTATATTATCCATAAAATAACAATATTAAGGTTCACAGGTACATATTTTAAGATACATTCTTACTCACTCTGCCCATACATTTACTCACATGAACTACTGCAATATTATTACTCTTTACACATTAAAATAAACAATGGCTTACGTGACCTTACAATACAATTCGGGCAGAGCTTCGTCCTCCTCAAACTCACAGACGCGAATGACCCCTCTAATAATTATACCCCGCTATTTAAAGGCAAACTTAATGACCTTCATAACACTCGGCCGTCCTACCCACACTTTGACAACGACTACGTCACGCCACACGCAGGTAAACTGGAACCTGTTCCCCGTTTCAGACTTATAGCCGCCAGATGGCGCTACGGTTGCTAACATATTTAAAATGAAAAAGTATCAACCTATTCATGTCCTGTTACTGGTCAAGTGTCTCCTGCTCGAAATTAGGCGAGGAGAGTATGCGATGCGCTGGCCCAATGCGAACTGGGTAATTTCACCCACCTTTAAAAACTTTCAAATTTAAATCTCATTAACCACGCAGGTTTCCTCAAGATGTTTACCTTCACCGGTAGTGGTGGTCTCGTTTAAAGTGCACTAAGCAATTTAGAAAAACCCATTTTATGGTACCACAGGATCGGGATCAAGATGGAGCCCATACCAAATGGACCATCGTCACCCGTAGCATGGTATTACTATCATCATTCTCATCAGCCTTTATCCGTCCGCTGCTGAACTTAGGCCTCAATAAATGAACGCCAAGACGACCGATCCCAAATAACAGTATTTATAATGAGAAAATTTCTTTAGCACATAAAAGCCTTGAAATGAAAGGATTCGCTGTTAGCTCACTAAAAAACGAAACGAATAGTGTGTAAGGGTAAACCCTTACACACTATATTCGGATATACAATAGTTTTTTTTAAGTGAATTAATTAAGTTTAAGTGAAATAATTATCCTGAAATACAAGACATTATATAATATGCTAAGCTTAACTTAACTATTTTTATTTATGGAGGGATACAAACTGTGTGGTATGACATCATCATCATCATCAGTCTTAATCCGTCAACCGCTGAACGTATTCCTCACTCGCGTCACAATGACACTCACAGAAAAATGTTTATATGAATGGATCAAACATTTGATCAATTATGTTTGGCTATAAATACTCACTAACTTTAAACCAAACCCATAACTACGCTAGGCATCCATAAACTTGAAATTTTGGTTTCATGAAATAGGGAAGTGAAGTGTCAAGTACATGAAATTTTCTGATTTTTGGACTTAGAAATATGTAAATAGATGTAACGTATATGTTGCCGATTAATGGACAAAACACCTCCCTAAATGGTTAAAATAGTGGGGCAAAGTTTGTATGGAAATTTTCTCATCACTAGAGTTAGTTGTATGAAAACTGATATTAATTAGAAATGAAAATTATTTGCTCAGACAAAATATAAGGAAGTAGTACGTCACAATTATAACGGGTGTTAATTAAAACAAAAGCCCTGCTAAAAAATACACGCGAAGTTGCGGGCAAAAACTAGTACAAAATAAACCTGCTCCGGTTGCATAAAAACTGTTCATAATCTTCGAAATCTCAGATTTCTACCGGCATAGTTTCATAACGTACGAAATTTCCACAACATTATATAAATCATGTATAAAATAACCTTCATATATTGTAGTGATGAATGGATAGTAAATATATTTTTACGGCGACGTTCAGATTAACACCCGCATAAAACTTACAAAGACTCATTAGGATATTGTAGATTTCTTTGCCATACACGTGCAGTCTATATAATTATTATAACTATTGAAAACGGAATATTTAATATTACTTTGACCATAAATTTAATTAAAGATTTCGCTTTTTTTGCGGAGCTTGATAATGTCTTGTTCACTTTTAAATAGTATTTAAGTGAAAATAACCATGTTACTTTAAAATCCTATATATTTTTTAAATCAACTTACAATACAGTCCCTTGGATTTGACGCCTTAGTTAAAGATAATTGTGGCTTCTACAGATCGATTTTTATTCAATTTTCTTATGACTTAATCTTTGATTAATGTTCATAAATTAATACAGTAATGATTGTGTAAAAAATTTAAGTTTAATGAGACTTAAATTTGGAATTCGAAAGTTCCAAATCATCTAAATAACATTAAATAGTTTTTTTTATTTGAAAATCCATACATGTTTTAAATACTGCTGAATGCACACAAGTTATTTTAAAATTTGGTTATAATTAAATATCTAAATAATTAAAATAATAAAAACTCACAAGCAACTCGTTCTACAGCTCTGATCTCCATTTTAAAAATATAACGTTTTTGAGGGTAGATTTAACTAAATGACCGTTAGTGTCAAATGTAAAAAATGTTGATAATCCAATAGGGGGGAGCTGAGGTATGGTTGGGTTCTGTTATGGCTATAAAACAAAAAATATTTGTGAATATACTTAGTACAGAAGTCCAATAAATAATAGTTTATTTTGATGGAGACTTTGGAGGACTTGGGAGTTGATGTCTTTTCTTTCCTGCTCTAAAATATTTCATTTCAAACTTCATATAAATTATTTAGCTTACATTTTAATAAAGCATTTAAATACGTACCCGAGTAAAATGTTTAGGGTCCCTGGTTTCCTGACGCGATGAGGAGTCTGAATGATCTTCGCGGATGCCAATCAAAGCGCTGGCCGATCGGTACTAATCAGCCGAGAGCAGTTCTCCGCGTGCGTCATACAATATTTCTTTATATCGTTACTTGGACGTTATAGGTTGGTGTGAAGTTTCATATAATTGGGTCAAATTGTTATATAAATGATATATCCAAATGTGATGACCAAAATAGGATGCACCATTTATATCTGTAAATCAATACGAACAATATATTATTTACACAAGCAAAGCGTTGCAACCATTCGTGTCCCTATTTGAGTCGTGAAAATATTTTAATTTATGTTGTTCTAGATTAAATACTATCTAGAATACCAATAGTATGACTCAATATTTTATTTATTTGATCACTTATTTGTATTGTAAACACATAAAAGGCCTGGATTATATTAAAGTACTTC
Organism: Lycaena phlaeas; assembly: GCA_905333005.2. Classification (NCBI taxonomy): domain Eukaryota; kingdom Metazoa; phylum Arthropoda; class Insecta; order Lepidoptera; family Lycaenidae; genus Lycaena; species Lycaena phlaeas. The sequence continues at coordinate 17,672,233 of HG995168.1, read as the reverse complement.
ATGCGCCTGTCTATTTGTAATAGCAAATATTAGAAAAAACGTATTGCCGCAATTAATTTATTTTACTTGTAAAGTTCTTATGGTGTTAGAATGAGATATTTACTACATTTTTAGCTTTACCATCGTTAAACAAGGAATCGTTGAGGTTTACTCTGGTATAGCCTCAAATTTATGGCAAAAATACGATTTTTTTATAACATTTTTGTTTAAACCTTAGTTTATACATGGGTTTTTAGATAAACTGTAATAGTTAATTATTTACACCATAAATTTTTTCATATATTATAAGATAAAATATTTAAATATAAGGTAAATTTAAATTATCTTCAATCATAGCAGCAACTTCTTTTACTTTACTTACTTACGTTGTCGTAGAACATAATTTTTAAACTACATTCGAAACAATGTCAATGTCGTTCGCTTATCGGTGAACGGAAAATGTCGTGAGAAAACTGCGTTACTTGGCATAAAAGTAAAAAATCAAAATGCACCTCGAACGACTTGTATTATGTGTTGAGCTATATTCGTTTTTTATTGGTCAGCGTCACCCATAACATAAACTAGTTAACCTGAGACTAGCAGAGACATTCATGTCCCCACTATGGTTCAGGCCTTGCCTTGGCGGTGGGGCTCAGTAGCCCAGGGTGAACCCGACACCTTGGGCGAAGTGAATTGAGCTGAGGTGCTCTTGGTACCATTCTTATAAGAAGAGGGGACAATAGAGCAGGGAGCAACGGGTGAGGATGGGAACCTCACCTCATCCAAACGTTGGGAGCAGTTGTTCTGGGTGGAGGTGGCGTCGGTCCCCTGGAAACTGACTAGCCGTCGAGGTGCCCTGTTGTTTGTAGATCCGGGGCACCTCACCAAAGGCGGCATTGGTGGCACTCGCCAGGTTTTAGTGGGTAGAGCTGCGTCCACTTACTATCTTTCGAGCGCAGCGAGTCCTACATACCCGCCTGCATCTCTCTCACTTGCGAGCGCCTTCAGCCGCTTTGTTAGGGTCGCAAAATGGCAGGCAAAAGGATCACCTCAGCGACAGACTGGCAGGACCAGCCTGTTACTGAGGTGGCAAGGCCAGACTATTCTCGACTGCACAACCGCTATTAAGCAGCCCCAACGACGTCGTGTCTTTTGGGGCCCGGGTACCACGACCAGAGCCTGACACAAGCCTCGCCAACGGCCTCCTCTCTCTCCTGCTCCTCATATTTCTGAACTCCATTCTATTCATTCAGCACCTTTTGAAAAATTAACATAAAAATTTGAAAGTTTTTTAGGGTTCCGTGCCCAAGGGCAAAAACGGGACTCTATTATTAAGACTTCGCTCACCAGGTTGTATCTCAAGAATCGTAATAGCTAGACAGTTGAAAATTTCACAGATTGTGTATTTCCGTTGCCGCTATAACAACAAATACTAAATAATAATTATAATTCCATACAACAAAATTATTATTTTTTTACCGGTTTTTCTGGTACGGAACACTTTGTGCGAGAGTTCGACACGCACTTGGCCGATTTTTTAATAAATAATGTCTAATAAAATTTCTTCTTCTTCTTCTTTAATATTTACTTTCGCAGATAATTTACATCGCCTGCATAGTCACGATGCTGTCAGCGAACAGGGATGACTCCGCACAGGACTTCGTTGACCACGTCCTGAGGATACCCAACCCAAACAGGGTTCTCAACTCCGTGCTGGGCCGACTGGAGAGGAACCGGGAGGACCTCTTGGCGCAAACCCAGTTAAGAATGTCTGATGATTGCGTAGAACCATCAGAGGTGAACCATATTTCCGTTTGGTTGTCTAAATGGCATGATGGCGATGGTGTGTTGATCTACGGGGATTGAAAATTCCGAACGACAGGAGCATCTCAAAACAATATACTAATAATAATAGCCGTGTTAGTTGACATACACTTTGACCAACGTTTCAGGAACCGGGTGCTAGTCATGCTTTTGCATATATGGATATATATTAAAAAAATCATTTCATCATCATCATCACCCTAATGACCGTAGCTAGTAAATTTTATAAGTCCAATTAAAATTACAGATCCTTCCCGAATACACGGAATCCATCCAAGGTGGCCGTCAGCGCGAATTCAGACAGCTTGGCATTCAGGTAATGCATATTATATATATATCATACTTTATAATTCTTCGGTTCCTGTGTTCATACTCTATTCTACCAATAGGAGAAACTAGTAGGTAGTAGTTTCGACGTCGATTTATCTAAAAAGCTATATTTGTTTGGAAATACAAATTAAATTTTATAATTACTGGGATGATCTTTACCGAATACAGAATTAATGGAGAAAGTTTTATTATGTACATACCTACACCATGCACAAATTCATACGCCCTTCCAAAAAATATTATTACGAACTAGCAGCGCGCCGCGGTTTCACCCGCGTACTTCCCGTTCCCGTGGGAGTTCGGGGATAAATTATACCCTATGTGTTATTCTGATGTATAAGCTATATTATTGTAAAGTTTCAGTAAAATCCATTCAGTAGTTTTTACGTGAAAGAGTAATAAACATCCATGCTTATAAACTTTCGCGTTTACAATATTAGCAGGATAATGGGTCCGAACTTAACACGTTTACAGCCCTTGTTATGAGGGCGGTCTTTTCTAAAAATCAAAGCCATAATACAACAGTTCAACAAACACTCGAGTTAAGAGATTTTACGCAACACAATATCAACGCAATGTATGAATTTACTATAAGGTCAAGTATATGTCGTAAAAGTCTTTAAACTGATTTTAAATTTTTGTTTATTCACAAAATAAAGGCTTGGCGCAGATCGGTGTAGAAACCAATTAGATGCTTTGTGTAGCGCCACATAGGTATCTAGTGATATCCCAGGGCGCTAAAAGCAGGATAGTTTCTGCTCCTTCGGTGAAACAGGTTTACTAGGTGGGCATAAGGTCAGGACAGGCTGTGATTAATTAATTAATTTATTTATTGGCTTAACTCAGGATAGGAAAGACATAAATGAGATGTCTGGACTAGTCCGGCTTGGCCTTGTTTACGTTTATGGAAATGAATGATGTGATGATAAGTTACCGATATTACATGTCTGGCACGTCTGGCAGTTTGTGTATCCAATCGTTATCTAGACATTATTGTTCCCATTTATTTGGGATCGGCTTTGTATGTCTTGTGTTTCCATTCCAGCCTTATGCTCGTTAATTCTCGCTCCACACTCTTCCTGGGGGCCTAGCCAAAATGCCTTTAAGAAAGCGTTAGCGAAGTTTGAAAATGATAATATGGGATGGACCACGTGATTAAGAGCGGCCTTATGTCAATCCCATTCATTTTATCATTTTCGAACTTCGCTAATGCTCTCTTAATGGCATTTTGGCTAGGCCCCCTTATCTCTCTTGATCCAGCTTCATCAGTCTTCCCCTTCCCCCGTGCCATTCCACCCGCATGCCTTTAACCCTATGTGTCCCGTGATCTCTTTCTCTTCTAACTTTTGCCTGTCCAACTAACCTGAAAACTCAACTTAAAGTTTTGGCTCGCTTTTGCCGGGCGAAGAGGGTATTATTAGGTCATTTGCATGTGGATTGGTGAACTTCACGCATATTTTTCCTCACAATGTTTTTTATTACCGGCGAGTAAGCGATGTCTATGAAGGAAATTTAAAGATTGTGGTATGATTGATCTTATTACCACCTCACCTCCACCTCAGCCAGGACCGGTCACTGCACCGAGATCTTTGTACCATAGCCATCGTCCTCACTGGCCACTGGTTTAGTGGTTAATGATCCTAATTGCTAAACCAGAAAGTCCTGGATTTCGATTCTCACCCATTACAAATGATTGTGAGGAGCATAATTATTTTGTTCTGACTTTGAGCGTAACTTATATGTGTATTTTCTAGAAATATATAAGTATGTACCTATCAGTCGTCTGGTTGTATATCTGGTTGAATACAGGCACTGCCTAATTTGGGATCAGATATTGTTTTCTTATGTTTACGCGAATTTCACTCATTATAATGAAACAACTTTTACGGATTTTATCGCGGTTTATTTAGTTTTTTACAAGCCCGACGTTTCGGATACTTTACAGCAACCATGGTCACGGGAGGACTGGTTGCTGTAAAGTATCCGAAACGTCGGGCTTGTAAAAAACTAAATAAACCGCGATAAAATCCGTAAAAGTTGTTTCATTATATTGGGATCAGATGTCAATTTGTGAGTTGTTCTCAGATTTTGTCATTATTATAGTAATTGGAGGTTTACAAATTCTTCGCTAACTTGAAACACAAATGATTACGAAATTATCAAACTTCATCATCATCGGCCTCTATCCGTTCAATGCTCAACATAGACCTCTCTCAATGAACGCCAAGACGACCGAACTTGTGGATGCTTTACACCAAATCATGCATGTCTGTTATATCTATACAAAATCTCATTAGTTGCTCCCATTGGCTATCCGGTAGCTAAACTTCACATGATTTGAAAGGCACTTGTGAGAAATGTCCCACGTTTTCCCTTAACGCATCAGAAGCGAAAATATCGACAAGAAACATTTCATTAAAAAGAACTTAGGCGGCCATCTTAAATTTTCGTGTTTGTTTTCATGTTGTATCTGCATACAAACCATTTTGTAGTGGATCTTTTTTTTCGGTTGGAGCTATGCTAATGGCCCTATGGCCCTAATGCTGCATTGGTAGTGGGGTGAGCCGGTTGGTTTCACCCTGTGATATAGTGAGTGGGGGGATTGCCCCCGCCGGCCGTGGAGTGACTTCCACGGCTTCATGGCGTCGGGTTTGTTCCTGTGGCGGGTCTCTGCCTCACCACCGTCGGTTGAAATAGTGGATCGAATTGTGATTAGTCTACTATACAATGTATTCACGAATCCACTTAACTCAAATATTTAAGTCTTTAAACTTAAGTCAATTGACTTAAGTTCCGGACATACATATAATGTAGAACGTATTTCTCGTCAACTAGTTTTTTTTACCCCTCCAGAAACATTACCCCATCTGCCATTTGGAGAGGAAGATACGTCGGCTGAACACCAATGAGTACGAGTACCGGCCAGCCTATTACGAGGAGATCCGCTGCACCATGACCCCTGGAGATGACATCGGGGTCACCAACGAGGTAAGAGATGACCTTGAATGCATTTTTATCTTCAATACAGCCCACAAAAAAATGCAAAAAGAATCATACTGTAATTAGTAGTAGCACCTATGGTCAATGTCGCAATTTAATGATTGTGATCAATTCACTGAGAAAAATATGTGTAAATGAAAGAAAAAAATAATAAAAAATAATTATTTACTAGCTGTTGCCCGCGGCTTCACTAGCGTTAGCAAAAAAAAATCCCTTTTTTATAATGTATACTATGTTACTTCTAGTACCTCCCAGAATATGTGTACAAAGTTTCATGATGATCGGTTGAGTAGATATCGCATGAAAGCGTTGCAAACATCCTTACTTTCACATATTTTATAATATGTAAGGATTATTATTGGATCTGTTACTATACACCCATATACATATCGTCAAAACTGCATATAAAGCTGTTATTTTTATCATCATCAGCCTTTTTCCATCCACCGCTAAATATAGGCTTCAAAGTTTCCTTAGACAAGGAAATAAAGTGACTAACTAACGGTCAAAATATATAATAATGACATATTTTATGATATACTAGCTATTGCACGCAGCTTCGCCTGCGTTAACTAAAATTTAAAACGGGTCCCTATCTTTTTGAAAATTAAATATAGTCTATGTTCACCGGGGATAGTGTAGCTTTCCAACAGTGAAATATTTTTTTTAATCGGTCAAATAGTAAATATATTTGGAGCCTATTCAATACAAACAAACAATCAAGTCTTTCCTCTTTATAATATTAGTATAGACCAAGAGTGTTGTTCATAATCAATGCAATAAATAAATATCCAACAAAACATGTACTTGAGTGTACTGACAAATTTTAAAAGGGTGTTCGATCAGCCAAGTGACCAATACAGCCTTTTTTGGATAATACAAAAAACATTTAACGATTGCTAATTTATACATTGTGTAACTATCGAGATTTTTGTAAATACTTATTTATTAAAGGTACCTTAAAAGGAATGACGGAATCCGTATACTGTAGTTAACCATCATTATTAACTTTCTCTCCACTTCTTAATAAAGACCTCAATGAACACCAAGACGGCCAATCCTGGACAATCTCCCGCTACTCCATCCAATTAACATCGGACACTTTCTATATAAATAAAAAATAAACTTCAAATCTTTCTAGCCAGTATAGGTCAAATACAAAATCTAATTATCGTGTGGTCTATTTGAAAAAAAAATGTCTGTCAAAAAAGCTTTTGACTACAAGCTTTGTGCTTTTGCTCGACCTTCTTATGTCATACTTTTAATCAATTTTAAAATTAATTTCAGTTAGATAATATGTAATTTTTGAATTCACATTATATTATCATTTATCACTTTTTTATTTAAATTCTTTGTCGTTCTTTTTAGTACAAATGCGTTATTTAATCTTAAGCCACTGAAGTGTTTTAAAGGTTTTTTTTTTCGTTTTTATGAAATTGGTAAATTCTTTTAAAATAAAATTACTGAATTTTCAAACTGGCTTCATATTACAAAAGTCTATAGAACTTGGCGTTAAATATACGTTTTTTTATTTTTTATGTAGTACAGAATTGTTGTTTACAATAATGTTCATAGTTCTAAACTCTTATAGAATATATTCAACTTAATTAATTGCCTTCAAGCCTTTTATGTAAAAAGGCTTTCGAACTACATAATATTATGAGGTTTAGGAATTAGGACCCATCCACACGAACGTAAAATACGTTTAAAATGTCACAAATGGATGTATTTCTTCACTCATAAGCGTATTAAAGCGCGGCAATTTTTAATAAAGCGCTATTCGATTTTTGATCTTAAGCGTGGGATTGTTATTTAACATAGCATTGAGCATGCGGAACTTCCAACTGGCGCCAACTTCGGGTTTTAACGTAACGCTTATTGAACTCTCAAGCAAACGAGGCATTCGTTTTTCAAAAAGATCTAGGGGCCTAGCCAAAATGCCAAAGCGTTAGCAAAGTTCGAAAATAATAAAGTGTATGGGATTGACATAAGGCCGCGCTTAATCACCATCCGATACATTTTATCATTTCGAACTTCGCTAACGCTTTCTTAATGGCATTTTGGCTAGGCCCCCTAGGTTAAAACATTTATAAATTTGATTAAGGAATTGTGTGATCGATATAATATATAATGTTATACAGGTATGTTCGAGCTTGGGATTCTCATGCGTCCAATGGAACAAGACGATCCATCTCACCCGAAGACGATATTCGAGGTGAGTGAAAGTGAGGAGAATTGTGACCAGGGCCATGTGGAAATCAACGCATTCAATTTACATATTATTTGCATCGCATACGTGTTATTCGTCGTACTCAGACTCAGTTGTGTGAAACATCTATTGGCGTTGGCAGTAAATTGATTCGAATGCCACGACGGTAAATAGCACGACGAAGTCGTGCTCAATGCTGCGCGACACTAACCTAAGTACCTACTGTAAAACGCGAAATGATCATCTTTAGAGACTCAGTAGCTATGTAGGTTTTTTCAGTATGTTTTCCTTCACAGGCCAGCGAGCGCAAGAATCGAATGCTTGACCAGTCAAAAGATACACCTACATACTGTTATAGGTATCCCCCTGTTCTCTCTTTTGCTGATTCTCCCGATACTCCTGCAACTTGCACACAACGGCACACCCAGATCGTCTCCATCCATAACAGACGATTGTGACGTCATAATTCTTTCTTAGAATTAGATTAGAAAAAAAAAATACTGAAATCAAATCGTACGACGTAATCGTGAGACTCAAAACAAGAGACCTGCTTTCGAATATGACCGATTTTTTTTGTGAGGGGCATGCTGTGCCGCGGTCCCATGTGTACCGGTACCACCATCCTGTTTGTTTCTCCCGTGAAACAGATGTGCTGTATTTCGAAAATGGCAGAACAGGAAGTATAATTACTGGCTCTGAGATTTACTATCTCACGACTAGAAACAACTCAAAAATGAGTTGATAAGACTTTTTTAATCGGGCTTGGCCCACCACACTTTCCCACCGCTGCAACTCCTGTATAGCCAGGATCGACAGCGGCAACCACCAAATGACCCTTTGATACGATCTCCGGGAGCCCAGGGGATACGTTAAACACTGCCTTGGGACCCGCAACGAAATTAATCAGAAGAATTTAGGAGGAGTAGGAAAAATTCGAGTTGATAAGACTATAGGAGAATACTATAAGAGGCGACACGTCGAGTTTACACTCGTATTTACAAACAACTTACGTACTTTGAGGTGTCACAGTACTCCCTAACGCATAGGGTCATTCAAACCAATTAATAGACAATACTTAAATGAAATCCGCAACTGTGCGTCTGTCGAACCCTATCAAACCCGATATTGACACCAGGAGTGCATAGATAGAAGCGTTCTTCGCTCAATATTGTTTCATTACTTAGCCAAGTACGCATCTTGAATAAAGGTGATAGAGAAGCTACTTCTTAGTTGGGTTTCACGTAAGTATTCTAAAATGTTTTTGATTGGATCATTGTCGACTTCTTAAGCAACGTAAGCGTAGGTTAATCGATTATCGTATGTCGTAATTGTTTTGAATTTTAGCCAATTATATTGAGAAAGACCGCGTGTGATTGATGATCAATATTTTTCTTCTTAAAAAACAGATTTTCCAGAACAATATACATATTACATACAATATGCGTTAAAAATGAATAGATTCCAGATATTAAAATTTGCAAATTGGAAATTAACATAAATTAAAATATTTTGATCCAATATTTTTCTTCTTAAATAACAGTTTTTCCAGAACAATATAACAATATGCGTTAAAAATGAATAGATTCCAGAAATTCAAATTTGCTAAATTCAAACTTAATATTTAAATCTTTTAGGTAAACATTTATATATTTGAAATCTGGTAATTTCTAGCGTATTTGCTAGACTAAAACATTTCCTATTTAATTTTATGAAATACACGTCTGGCAATTACCTAAGTTACATTTACCACAAATTTTTTGTTTAATTATATAATGTAATGGGCAGTGCTGGATTTACGTATAGGCCCGTGAGGCCCGGGCCTAGGGCGGCATGATTTGAGGGGCGCCAAAATTTCAGAGACGAAAAAAGTGAAGAAGACTGCCTTTGAAAATGAGTTTGGATTAATTTTTGTAAAGAATTCTCTATAGAATATACCTATAAGAATTCACTTTTTTTATTTACTTTTCAGTCTATGAATAAGATTATGTTTTTTTAAAGATTAATAATTATAGTCTTTACCGAATGATGTTCTTTACTTTTTGTTTCATTACTGAATATCACATGCATATAAAGCTTTTAAAAATGACTAAATCTTAATAATTTCGCCTTGGCCCAGCAGTGGGACATAATATAAGGGTTGATACTTTACTTTTTTCTAGCATTAAGGGCGGCAAAATAAACAGGGCCTAGGGCGGCATCAAGCCTAAATCGGTCACTGGTAATGGGTCTTGCAGAATATCAAAATGAATGTTTTCTGCCAAAAAAAAAACAAACAAAAAATTGTGCATTACACTCAGCTTAAAAAAACATGACCTCAATAATTTTAACAAAATATTAAACTTTCCTGAGTGTAACTAAGCCACACAATACCATACCACATAAAATATATTATTACCAACAATATTATATACGAGAATAAGGGTTTGTTTCACAATATCCTAATAAAGTTCCATTTAAGCTATTTGCAACATATTTACCACATAACTACAACGTTTTTGTTTCACAATTGACATATAGCAATATTTGGCTAATAAAGTTCCCTGTAAACTATAGGTCGGATCAACTGGCCATTAGCAAATTCATCTGTCAGATAAATTAGTTGACAGATATATACGCGGTTGACAGCTTCACGACATTTGACAATTTGACGTTCCGGTAACGGTAATATACAAAATAATTTAAATTGTGTTTTGATCGTTTAATAATTAAGGGATAACATTATATACAAGGTCTATGTAAATAAAAGGTATAAAGATGGTATGATACATACAATTAAATTATAAAAACATATTTTCATGTTTATTTACAACATGGAATTTTTTTCTAAAACATATTTATCGTAAAATGGAACGATGAAATGCGAGGTTGCCAAGCCTACTAACCAGTAAGTGCCAAATAAGGATCTGCCAAATAAATTTATAGGGAAGATGATGGTGAAACCCAATCAAGACTAACTAGAAGATTTATGTGTCAGTTAATTTATGTGTCATATAGCTATAGGGTACTTTACTAGTATATTGTGAAACAGACCCTAAGATGATTTGAAATTAGAATAAATAATGTATTCCGCAACCAAATCTTTAATTATATTAAACAAGAAATGGTAAGTAAAAGAGTGGACGCGTTCATTAATTCCTTCATATGAAGTGTTGGTCGGCCATTAACCAGATGGGAAGACGATCTCCGTGCAGTGGCAGGTCCGCGTTGGATGCGAGTAGCGAGGGATCGGTCGTCTAGACGTTTATTAAGGAGGGCTTATGTTCAACAGCGGACGGATAAAGGCTGATGATGATAATGATGAAACCTTCATTAAAATTTTCACAAGTCGGAAATTTCGTAACATTTTTTATGTTTAGCTCTTATTTGTGACTGCATTTATAATACGCTTATTACATAGGTGGGATTCTGTAGACCAGGGTTTGGTCCACGGACCCTTGGGGGTCCGTAGCTTGTGTATCAGGGGTCCGCAGTACCTAGGTCAATATCTAAGCGTCGCAAGTCGCAACCTATTGAACGTTGCAGATGACATGTACCTTACGTTGTCAAAGACAATCCCACAATTTAATATTCTTATTGAGACCAAACAGCAGCACCCTTCTCATTAAATTATGTTAGTTATGGTAAGTTTAGTAGTAAGTGTAATGAAAATACTAATAAAAGTATTTTTATAAATATAAATAAGGCAATTTTTTTAATTACGAAAATAATTTTTGAGAGGGGTCCGTGGAATTGTTTCAATTGTGAAAGGGGTCCGTGACTTCAAAAAGTTTAAGAAACCCTGCTGTAGACTAATATCTGCATGGGTACCACACCCTTATTTCTTCCTTGAAATGGCTATGTTGTGTTTCAACACACCCTTCCCCTTCCCCTTCAAGGCGAGACAACCAATGTAATTTCTGAATACATGAATAAGTCGTCTGAGCTAGTGCTAGGTAAAGTTATTTTCTATGACAACTCTAAGCGCTTATAGTGGGTTACCGGTTTAAAATAAAAGAAAATTCCATATTGTTTATCTGCGATGAAGACTGTAAATGTAACGCTGGGAATCGAACCCGTGTGTAAATAATTATATACAATTTTATATACAATTCTAGTAACTAATACCAACATAAGTTTACACACATTTGTTTTATTTCAAACTAGTTATTCATCGCAAATGCGTGTGAAAGTTTTCTGTATGTATGAATCTTAATTAACCGTCCGTCTAATAAATAATTTGTGTCCGCCAGATAAATAATTTATTTCCTGCCATCTCCGCCTTTTCTTATATTGATTACGAATATTGCTATTCCTCCAGACCCTAGTTGTAAAGTAATTGAGGAAGTAGTGAGGAAGTTTATAGGTATATTTTCATCATCAGCCTTTATCCGTCCATTGCTGAACGGCCTATGTTCAGTGAACAAGGGCCACCCTCAATGAACGCCAAGGTATATTTCAGTAGTATAGATGTATGAATGTTCCAAAATAGAACATATTTTTTTTTTAAATATGTGCCTAACTATTTGATATTAATTTCCCTCCTGGCATAGCTACATTACGAGTAATTATACCATATTTTTAATGCGAAACTCTAAACTCTAGTCTAGGCGCAACTTGGTACTATATACACTCGATGCCGTGACGAAAAATGGGATGACGCTTTCATGACGCGTGATAGCTATCGATATAGATTTCAAACAAAAAAATTTTATTGACACAAAATTACGCATATGTGAATTATTGTTTGCATAAGTGATTTTTCTTTTGTTGTTTTCTTTGTATTCTCATTATGTGGGAGTTTTAGACTTTTCACTCATTCCAGTGATTGCTGGGAGACAAAGACGATGGTGATACCAGCTGGATGCGAATGCATGTGGCCGGTCCACAGGTTGGGAGACATCACACTTCGAGTCTAGGCTGGGTCTAAGTATCACTAAAGAGGACACTCTGGAGACCGTCTGTACATTTGCTTTGTAAATTTTGTTAGGTATTCTCATTTTAGTTCAACTGTAATAAATCTAATGGAAATTAGAATAAATTTTAAAAATATTATATTTTTTTATTACTTACATTAATTAGTTGATAATAATATTTGTTTTAAGATTCTCACCTTAATTTTAAAATAGAAATCTTTCCTAATAATATTATCCTTCCTAATACCTAACTCGTGAACTGAATTGGTGCAGAAGCGATGAATAGAGGAGTAAATGAGTTAAGGGGGCTTAGTCAAAACGCCATTACGAAAACGACAGCGAAGTTCGTTCGTTCGTTCGAAGTTGTGATTGGCTAAATCACGTCGTCGATTCGGTCGATCGAGCGCTGTCGTTTTCGTAATGGCGTTTTGACTAAGCCCCCAGAAGACCACGCATGGGCAAACGTAGTCTTAGACGCTCGTCTGCTAGATGGAGCGACTAGCTAGCTAGTGGATAGCCGCAAGTGGATGCTCAAAGAGGCCGAGAAAAGTGGTTTGTCTTGGGAGAGGTCTATCTGATGATGATGATGATGATAATGATGATGATGGAGATGAAATTAATACGTGTTTATGTGTGGCATAATTGTGTATATGTTTACGGTGGTGGTTTTATGATTTCTCGTTTGTTTGTGCACAATAGATTTAACATATAGCTAAAGCCACAGATTTATAAATATATATTTATAAATCTGTGGCTAAAGCAACGTGACCGCATAAACTGTCAATAAACACCTGCAAAACATATTAAAAGATTTTTAATCAACAATCTTTTGTAATTTTTACCATAAATTGGTCTTTTTATTTGGAAGTACTCTGTAGCCTCCGGTGCTTCTGGCTTACGGACAAACCTCCACTTCAAATCCGGCCATGTCTTTGTAAATCAAAAATCCTGGCAAAAAAGGCTTGAATAATGAGGACGCTCTCACTTAGGTCTCATCGTAATGGGAAAAGAGAATTTAATCAAATCGTATCGTATATAAAATCAGTTAATAAATATGAAACAATTCAACAAGCGTTCCAAGTAGTGAGGACATCGTAGTTTTTGCTTGTGCAAAGCTAATTAAGTCTACACAATCACCTAATCATGAGGTTTTTAGTAAAAATATATTTATTTTTTTATTTATCGTGGGTAAAGCCATGGTAGCAGCTAGTCCAATATTATAGTTTTGACATAAGACGTTTAAGTCTTATGGCCTTGACATTGTTTTGTTTTTCGCCGACGAAAAATTGAAAGGCTCTCGATTCTACACGTGTATATTTAAGACCTTGGGTTAACGACCGCTCTAGAAGCTTCTGGAGATTAGAGAAAAAAGACAGTTTGATAAGATGGAACATTGATGAGCGTTATTGCATTTATTATTTTCTTTTAATTACACCTATTAAAATCTTTAAAAATAATGTTTTTAACTTTCTACTTCACTTTCTTTTAAAAATGCTTGGAATCTGTAAAATTTACGAGGACAATTAAGGTCAGATGATGATAAACTTATTTTGAGTAGTGGCAGGAATGTTCTTTTATATTGCACATAGGGTTGCCAGGTCGCCAAACCTAATAGCCGGACATACGCGCCAGCTTAGCGGGACAAGCTGGAGGGTAGAAAGACCGTACACCCAACATTATTGAGGATTCTGTCTCAGTATTTGTAGGTACGACCAAGAAATTGTATGTAAAATCAAGCTTTTTTTATGAGTATCATACAATTTGTTAAATTATAGTGAACTAATAGATAAAATCAAATGTCGAGACAGTCTTAGCCTAAGATTAATTTGGCATCGCTCGTTTGCAAAATGTAAAAAGTCTAACAAAAACCGGACATCTATAATTTGGCCGGACACGCAATAAAAAGGCCAAACTATGTCCGGCTATATCCGGACCCCTGGCAACCCTACTCGGTTGCCAGGGGTCCGGATCCGGAGGGGCACGTCAGTATGGGTAGCACCATCTTGCTTATTGATTTAGTGAAACAGCTTTGCTGTGTTTTAGGATTAAATGCGCATATGCAATATAATTACTAGCACTGGGAGTTACCATCTTACGACCTTACGGTCGAACCTTACGGTCGAACCTCTCGCTCACATGAAACCTGTGTCAAGTGGCAGCCATGCTGTCACGTTTTGGGCGGTTGATGTTTTATTTATAGGATAGACAATGATTTTTTAAACCGGTACAAATTTAATTAATGGTATTTTGAAAAATGTATATTCCTTTTCAGGAATCGACGCCTTTGTTGTTGAATAGAACTTTAATTGTATTTTGGGGGGATGAAACTCCTTACAAATTAACTGTTCTCTTTATTATCATTATATTATATTATAATATCACTTTTATTAATTAACAAATAATACAGACTCAATAGCTACAATGTAAATTATAAATACATATTTTACGATTTTTTGTTATAAAGAACATTTAACGAAAATGTGTTCTATAGAAACACAATAGTCCACCGATAAATATGATCAAGATTAACACATATTTTTCGATGCCATCAAAAGTAAACATTCCCCAAAAACTGTTTAACAAAGCCTATTTTGACTATTCTTCTTCTAGCGATGGCTACCTAAATTTTATCCGCCCAGAACTCAGCTACGAGTATATTAGTATTTATGTATTATAGTATTTTGACTATTAACAGTGCCTTATGTACACAACTTATTGACCGTCAAATGATTAATCACCAATGACACCGTACTAAGAAGAAACGGAAGCACTTACAGAGATGATGGACGATAACTAGAGTCTCCGTTAGATTTTAATTGCACACACAACTGTCACATGTAGTGTGTGTAATTTGTGAGAAAACGCTTCGTCACTTGTGTACATATAAAAATATAGTCAGTGAAAAATATTACATATGTACGTAAATATAGTAATGAAACTATCTAAAAAGTATCTGCTCAAAACTCAGTGTTTCTCTCGCTTTCGAAGTGAGCGTAAAGTGAGCTCTATCACTCAGGTGAAGCTCGATATCGAAATGGTTTTTACAAAATAACCATACAGTTTGATAAGACACATCTGCGATGCAGCATGTAAGCAAGCGGTGATGACAAAGCCCGGTGGAAATTGGATAACCCATAATTGATTTGTCTAGGTCTTATTAGATGAATTCGTTTGCAACTTTGACCACTACCATCAGGTCTGACTCACTACCATCTGTCAGTTTGCCACACATAAAAAATATGACCAGGCTATATAACTTCTCAATTCCAGCCTGCACTCTACTTCGGAGCCATCCATAAATTACGTCACACGAATTTCACGATTTATTAACCTCTCTGTCGTCCTTGTTACAGCCGGTCATACATAACCCCTCCCTTATATGATGTCACGCATTTTGCAATTTTTACATATAATAAAATTTATTTTAAATAAAAAACCAAAAACCGACTTCAAAACTATACCTTCATTTATGTACAACTAAAAAATTTAAAATAATATTGAAATACTTGGAAGTGAAGTAGAAGTATACTATTTAAAATTGGGTACTTTTGGAGTCGGTGCCAGCTAAAGAGGATATTTTAATGATCAATCACATACACTAAGTATTGAGTAGATGTCTGTGAAGGTCATCGATGTTTTGGCTGGTACCGACTCCAAAAATACCCAATTTTAAATAGTATACTTCTACTCCACTTCGAAGTGTTTCAATATTATTTTAAATTTTTTAGTTGTACATAAATGAAGGTATAGTTTTGAAGTCGGTTTTTGGTTTTTTATTTAAAATTAATTTTATTTTGTACCTTTTAGTTTTACGTTCATTGAGGGAACTTATGTTCAGCCGTAGACAGATAAAAGTTGTTGATGATGATGATGATGACACAATACTTTGATACTTTCCAAAGGATCCCATTCAGAGGTTTTTGTTCATATTATTCATATTACACCGACAAGTAATAAAATGAGCAAATCGTCTGTGTATACAAAACCAACCAAATAAGCATTATGAAAATAACTTAAAAACCGCTGATTAGATGTCGATCAAATTAATATGGGACCAATTCGGAAACATAAGCTTTCAAACAAAACAAGAACCACCAAAATCCATCCTCAAACAGTGGAGTAATCGAGTAACAAACATACAAAAAAAAACATACAGACGAATTGATAACCTCCTTCTTTTTTGAAGTCGGTTAAAAATTAGTAAAAAAAAATTTTTTTGGTAAATTGTATCAATTAATTCTTAAAATATATTTAATAATGAAATAGAACAGTTTACGTTATTAACATTCAATATCTTCTTTACTCGTAATGTAACATTTTAACATAGTATTATGGTCTAAGAGCCGTGGTTCCACGTCTCCTGTACTATAAAATTATGTCACTTTCACTGTCTGTTTCTTATATCTTTAAAACTACTGAATTTTAATGCAGTTTTTAGATATAGTAATTCAAGAGGAAGATAATTTATGTGTGAATCATTCAATATACATAATTATGTAATAATAATAATATTATGATGAGTGTTAAAAATGAAATACCTACTTTAGGTAACGTTTTTTACTTTTATACCTACAATTAAAATTGACAATTAAGTGATCTTTAAGGTTTATCGCTTATCATCGTGGTATTTTGGGCTTAAACTTTATAATCTCCTTGGCCCACACAGACAATTATCTTCCCTTGACTTGATTCGAACTTGTAACCTTTGTGCACCTTTACAACGATCAATGACAGTAAAATTAAATCGATAATAATTTTCTTGACGATGCAGTGTAATATTATTGGAATAAATGGATCGTATTACCATCGTAGAGATTCAATGTCACAGGAAAATGCCTATAATTGGCCGAAAAATGTTTGTTCCGGATTGATGGTAGCTCGGGATGTACTTAAGATAGTGCTATTTACTCTTAAATTGTGCTTACACAGGGATAAGAGCCTTCGTATTAAAATCGGAAGTCTAGACCTTTCGAAAAAAAAATTCGAAATACATACAAATACTCTTATTGAATTCATATAATCGTATTATTTGAGATTATTAGCAGATTTATAAATAAAGACAGATGGAGCATGCCGAACACGTGAGTGGCGCCACCAAAGCGAATTAAAATTCAAATGTACGATGAAAGAAAAATGGTTAAGCTTCCTGAATTCTGGCCATCTCATTGGAATTCTCCATGCGGCATCCCTCACGTAGCCATGACGACATAACTGCTAAGTATGCCCAAGATAGACAGACACAACTGCTTATCATGTTTGGAATGGATTCCATACTTAATCTTATTAATTTTACCAAAATGAATGAACAATAACTTAGGACGGTTCCAAAAAAATTCAGAATTACATGAAAATAGGCCTATTTTACAATGGAATTTCCTATTGATATTTTCTAAGAAATGCATAATCCAAAGAAAAATCTGAAAACTGCTACTTAGTTATATTTCTTCAAAAAATATACACTATTATGCTTACCCCTTAGCTCGAGCTGAGTCGTTCTCCCTTTTTTATGTCTATTACTACGTTATAGTGAAGCTCAATTAAGATAAAGCTAGTTCAATAGGTACCTTAATATTAAAGCCTTTTTAATTTAAAACGTTTGTATGTACCTAATTGGCCAACCAATTTTTCTGGAATTGAAATGACAATGACTTATACTTGGATTGAATTATAACTTGGAGAGTCTAGCAAGGACACATAATTATAAGCTAATATTGTAACTAACGAACTAACAATAATATGGGCATACTTGTGTCTGAAATAAAGATTATTATTATTATTATTATAAGCTATTTTTAAGAAAGGCAAGAGATAGTTATTATTTATACATTTTATAACTTTCTTTAAGAGTAGGTTTGCAAGGCTTTTAAAATAACCCAAGACGATCTCCGTACAGTGGCCGGTCTATCGAGCCATCTGCTCATCTACTCTTCCGATGAAGCTCAAAGGTTAACAGGCCAACAGCATAGGTCCATTCAAAAAAAAAGGTAACCGCTCACTTTTTGACAGGGATTGGTAAAAATATATTATGCTAACCGTAGTAAGCGTCGCATTGTACAAATCCCTTTCTTTAAGTGTTTTACATTCGAAAACAAGGTATTGGTACCACGATATTTGACCACGCACCATCGTCCATCCGATTGAATACCACGTTTTAGTTAGACAGTAAAAAATTAATTAATTATTAGCGATAAATAATTAGGTGTTATTTACATACAGATTTGTCATAAAGCGTAAACTTAAGCCCTTTTTAAAGTTCTGTTGTGGCCGCAGTCTGCGTTTAGTGTGCGCATGCGATCGACGTACCAGTCGCGATTTTCTATAGGTACGTATATTTATTGTTATTGCTCTACGGCTACTGTTTTTGTTGTTATTGTGTGTTGTTATATTTAAAAAAAAATGCATTATTAGTGATACATTATTGCAGCAAATATTTTAATGTTATGTATCGCTCTTTTATACAATGTAACAAATCTGCGTAAGTGACTTTATTAAAGTACGAATTGTGTTATTAAATTTCCTTATTTTTTATTACTAATATGCGATTTTAATAAACTTCAATTTAGTTAAATGAAATAAATTTGATTTAAATAATTTAATTTTGTTTATAAAATTTAAATTATAAAATTATTTAAATAACAAATTGTTTGATTTTTTTTAATTAACTTTGGCATAGAGTCTATGAACCACAGTCGATGGACTCTATGCCAAAACGATAACAACATAAGTATAGCAGTAAGTACTATAATTATTCGAAGGAGCTAGACTTTTCGGCCTACTGTCCTTTAAGCTCAATTGCATCATTAGGTAGCATATTATGCCTCACAATAGCAGTATAAAAGTAGTAATATATTATAGCTTCAATATAATTTAATATTTGTAGCTTATAATTTAATATTGTTAGCTTTAACGTTAAGTTTTCAAAAAATTACATTGCTAATAGAAGTGTTCTTTGAAGCGTCATTATGTTATTAGCAATGAGATTACTTATGTCAACTTAAAAAAAACATATCACGGTGTTGACCCGCGATGAACTCCGAAAATATTATTTGGATGAATTTAGATTAGATTATTATTTAGATTTTTTTTATTTATAATAGATTCATTGAATTTTAATTATGTTACATATTTTAGTGAATTTGGCACAAAAGGTGTAAATTGAGTTTAGTTTTAGTTCAGTTTAAATTCAGAATTATGATAGTCTATACGATTTGAACAACATCTAGACTAGTAACGCTTAAATAAAATATAATTTATTTAAATGATTTCAGTCTATTTTATATTAATTTTGATTGATTGGTTTATGTTCAACCAGTTTCCCAGTCATGTTATGGATGTGGAATTAAAATTCTTCTTTTCTTGTATAAAAAGAGTAGGAAAAAATAAATAAATGAAGTTGAAAGTTAAATGGATAGGGTGAGTGAAACTTAAAGGGTCTTTCAAATACGGTGTGTCGATATTGACAGTATGTAGCCGCCATGCTGTTTTGGCGGCATGTTCTAAATTCAAACGATCAGTGTAGTAAACAATGAACCAACACAGAAGTGAAAGTGAACGCCAGAACGTCGCCGCTATCCCTGAAAGTATACAGGAGACTCCGAGGGTGTCAATTTCCTGACGTGCACAGTAACGCACACTGCATCTTGGATCATTCGGCATTTGGACCAATTTCATCCTGGTTTGCAAAAGGAATTCGATTTTGGCAGAAAAATAATCTTGAATCTGGTTGAAAGATTTTATTCATTTCCGGTTGGGTGGGAATGCATTTACAAATGGTTTGGTGTGGATTTCGGCCCGGAAGTCGGGCCTTTCGATCGTACCACCGTTCGAAGCCGCGACTGCTTGAATACCATGTTACATACATCATGACTTGTACCTTTCAAATAAAGAAATAATATCGTTAATATTTCACACACTTGTTTTATTCAATTTCGACATCGACCCGTCCTTGTTGAAAGACCCTTTATTTAATAAGATAACGTGTTTTATAATTAATTAAAAAATATTTAATTTTTACTTAATAAGATAACGTGTTTTTTTGTATGTCGTTTACTCAATCTTATTGCAATACGGAATTGGTTTGATCACATTCATCTTTAAAACTACCAGATGAATATTTAAAATAACAATTATTGTGATACACGATAGGCTATTTTATGTTTTTTGAAGTGAAAACTTCTTTAACACTTTTGTGGGATGGGTAAAAACTGTGAAACTCGCGTCAGGACACGTGGGCTGATCGAAAATTCGTAAGACGGTTGGAGAGTAGTATTGTAACATCTAAATCGATTAATCGAACAATCGATTGTTTTCTCTCGATTGTCGATATTTTTAATCGATTGTAAGGGTTTCGATTAATTTAAAAAATCGATATTTTTTTAAACTATTTTCATAAAAAAATGGTTAAGAAAATATTTTTTTCAAAATTATTCCCTAACTATTCCAAAAATTCAAACATGCACAACGCTAATAATCAAGTTTTCACTTCTGCCGGCACTCCCGGAGTGCAACCCGTCTTTTTTTTTAATTTTAGGCGTGCAAAACCACGTACAAGAACTTGCAAAGATGTATGTATAGCGAAATTTGAATTATTTATATCACTATGATAATGTGTACCTATGTGTTTAAAATACTCTAATAAAACTTATTAAATCAGCCACATTTAAGCCGAATATTACCAATTCTTAATTGTAAATAATATCCATTTTAAATATATGAAAAATACACAGTAAAAAAGTAAAATACGTTAGTAACATAAATACTCAGCAATTAAAATAATATAAATTAGGAAAAAAATATTACACAGGATAATGAATTCGTAAGCCAAAACGGTCATGACATAAGTGGGTACCTGTATATAATGTGTATAAAATGCTAATTCCAAACTGCACTCGTTGTGCCACGGTATTTCAATATGCCATTTTAATTTCAACTCTAAGAAGTTCCAAACAGATAAAAACCATTTAACAAAATTTTATTTATTATAAGACGTATCTCCCTTACAAATTTATATTTGGAGTCTAATTTTAATAGCCAAGAATACTATAATGCTGTGTCATCTACAAGTGTAAAACTAGGTTTCTATGTTTAAAAACAGTATCACGTATGACGTAAACAGACTGACAATAAAAACAAGAACTTGCATATTTAACTTATAGAATAGAATAGAAAAACTTTATTGAATATGCATAATGGCGCCGCAGTATTGATAAACGTTAATCACATCACTACATATAACATATTATAAAACAAAATCTCTTTCTCTGTCCCTATATCCCTTTGTACGCTTAAATATTTAAAACTACGCAACGAATTCTTATAAGCTTTTTTTTTAATAGATAGGACAATTCACGTTTACGTATTACGTCAGGTTTACGTATAATTAAAAGTAAAAATTTATTAAGTTTCTATATACATTGGCTAACATATAACAAGAATTGTAGGACGTGTCGGAAAAAAGTAGGCCGCTTAGGAGTTTTCAACGAAAACGCTGCCTAAACCCTTTGAGATATAACAAAATAATGTATGGTGGAATTGTGTATCTTAAATAGGTCTATAAAAAATCCGCGATGGCATATGTCTATCTCTTAGGGATATCATATTATATTCATTTAATACTTTAAAAAAAGGGGCAATTACAACGCCATAATTTGAAAGTTTTTTACACAAATACGGTATGAATATGAAAATAAAAATATGAAAGCAATAATAGTATCCTAAAATATATGCCTTCAGAAAGTCTGCGAAGGGGAAAATGTATTTATGTTCAAGATAACATATTCAAATAACGTATCCATTTTAATACAAAAGCTTAGTAACTATTAAAATAAAAAAAGATCATCATAAGACATGATAAATCCGTAAATCGAAGCTCACGCGGGCGAAGCTGCGGGTAACAGCTAGTTATCTTATAAATAAAATATCTTATATAAAAAAATCAAAGGCAGGCCTTTGATTGCCTTTAATTTGATAGCCTTCAAAATGCCTTCTTTCCCTTTTTTTTCGAAAGGTCTAGAAAAAAAAGGAAGGCATACCACGCGCAAATTACCTCCATCACTTTTGTAGTTTTTCACTCATTCTCAAGTGAATGCCACAAGTTGAGTAGTGTGACAAAGGAATAAACCCAAATATGATTTAAAAAAAATATTATATTAAATGGAATGTAAAACAAAAAAAAATGTTATCTAATAATATACATTTTTGGTTTTCTATCCCATATTTTTTTTTGTTTTACGTAAATGAAATGGAAACTTCACGCTTTTTAAAAATAATATAAATTTTTTGTCTGCCCCATTAACCTTAATCTAAATTTGATTTTGAAACGATGATGATAATGAATTTTAAAAAGATGTTATATGTCTCAATGTATGCGCATATCCTGCCTTATTTGAAACAAAATCAGCTATTCAATTGTAAATACTGGTATTAATTATATAGGATTATAAATTATTATTTTTTTACTGATTTTTTTTAAACGGGATATTTATTAGTTATAATGAAACAACTTTTACGGATTTTATCGCGATTTATTTAGTTTTTTACAAGCCCGACGTTTCGGAAACTTTACAGCAACCATGGTCACGGGAGGACTGAGGTGTCAGACGTCCTACTGTTACAAAGTTATTCGAAACTACCCTATGATACAACAATATTTTATTTAGTCCTATCTATGCAGAAGGTCAAGTCAGTCAGGTTTAAGGCGCGGTCTTAGCTCAAAACTCACAAAACTGGGTTTTTTTGACGCTCCGGTACGAGGAAACCCAATGAATATAACTAATGCAAAAAAATACAGACCATAGAAAAGGGTCTAAAGAAAATGTTTACGGTCATATAATATTAAATATTTGTTTAATATATCCAATAAAAAAATCGTAATTTCCTTCTCAAAAATAAACTTAGACGTTGGAGTTCTCTGTATTTTCAGCGGTAACAACATATTTTTTTGTAAGAATATAATTAGAATATGATTTTATGAAGAATTCGTCTCAAAAGATATTGAATTTAATGCGTATATTCTGAGTTATTAAAGAAAAACCCGCAAATTAAATGTTTATTTGCAACAGGGTTACACTTCTGCTTTGCAATTTTTAACCTTATTCAATGTGTGGTAAATGTAGCATTAGATTACGCGGTCATATTCATTCCCCGAGCGACGCTCGCGGTGGCTGCTCGTTCCCGGACGGTCTTCTTGTGACATAAAACTTCGTGGTTTATGTGTAAATTGTAAAAATTTATTGGAATATTTGGGAAAGTATAAGATGGATAATAAGGCTATAATGTTTTTTTGTTGAAATATACGATATTGTGTAATTTGAGTAATTGCACAAACATAACATTCTAAATCCAAAAACATATTGTGGCATTCTATTTATATGCGCATAGAATACATATTTGAATGCGCTAGGTGCAAGCGTGGTTTGTCTGCTACGTCGATCGACCGTATCGGTCATGGCTTGCATAGTAAACGTAACATGAACGAAGAATATTTTGTATAATATCATGTTTTCTTTTTAAGATCAACAAAACGAATCATCATCATCCTTTATCCGTCCACTGCTGAACATAGGCCCCTTCTAATGATTGCCAAGACGACCGATCTACCGATCTCTTGCCACTCGAATACAACAAGAACAATATACAATCATCATCATCAGCCTCTATCCGTCCACAGCTGAACTTAGACCTCTCCTAATGAACGCCAAGACCACCGATCTACCGATCTCTTGCCACTCGAATACAACAAGAACAATATACCATCATCATCATCAGCCTTTATCCGTCCACAGCTGAACTTAGACCTCTCCTAATGAACGCCAAGACGACCGATCTACCGATCTCTTGCCACTCGAATACAACAAGAACAATATACCATCATCATCATCAGCCTTTATCCGTCCACAGCTGAACTTAGACCTCTCCTAATGAACGCCAAGACCACCGATCTACCGATCTCTTGCCACTCGAATACAACATGAACAATATACCATCATCATCATCAGCCTTTATCCATCCACTGCTGAACTTAGACCTCTCCTAATGAACGCCAAGACGACCGATCTACCGATCTCTTGCCACTCGAATACAACAAGAACAATATACCATCATCATCATCAGCCTTTATCCGTCCACAGCTGAACTTAGACCTCTCCTAATGAACGCCAAGACGACCGATCTACCGATCTCTTGCCACTCGAATACAACAAGAACAATATACCATCATCATTATCATCCTTTATCCGTCCACAGCTGACAAAATACAAAATATTCAATAAACCAAATTGGATACTTTGCAATCATTTTTTACCACAATAATTTTTTATGGAATTGGTTTATTTCACATAAGTACATAGGTAGACGAAATGTTGGTTGGTCATTTTAACCAGGTGGGAAGACGTTCTCTCTCGACGTTTGCTCACTTATCATCATCATCATCAGCCTAAATCCGTCCACTGCCGAACATTGACCTCCCTCAATGAACGCCAAGACGGCTGATCCCGTGCTACTCTGATCAGGCAGAAGTGCCGTCGATGCGACTTCATCATCATCTGCGATTGTCAATCCGCCTGCTCAGCGTGGCAGTTATGAGCAAAGGCGAATTACAGATAACAGCTTACTTACATATAATTATTGTTACTAAAAACCACACATCTTTAGTGGTGAAGTGTTTGCTCACTCATCATCATCATCATCATCATCATCATCATCAGCCTAAATCCGTCCACTGCCAAACATAGGCCTCTCTCAATGAACGCCAAGACGGCCGATCCCGTGTTACTCTGATCAGGCAGCAGTGCCATCAATGCGACTTCATCATCATCTGCGACTGTCAATCTGCCTGCTCAGCGTGGCAGTTATGAGCAAAGGCGAATTACAGATAACAGCTTACTTACATATAATTATTGTTAGTAAAAATCACACATCTTTAGTAGTGAAGTGTTTGCTCACTCATCATCATCATCATCATAATCATCAGCCTAAATCCGTCCACTGCCAAACATAGGCCTCTCTCAATGAACGCCAAGACGACCGATCCCGTGCTACTCTGATCAGGCAGCAGTGCCGCCGATGCGATTTCATCATCATCTGCGATTGTCAATCCACCTGCTCTGCGTGGCAGATATGAGCAAAGGCGAAGTACAGATAACAGCTTAATTACATATAATTATTGTTAGTAATTATGAGGGAACGCAGAGCAGACACAGACGCCTTTTCTACAGATGTAGAGCTTCTCTCGAAGCAGATCCGCAAACTAATACGCCGAGATCTTCGCTGCTCAAATACGCAACGGATTACCGAAGCAATTGAGCAGAATAGAGGGTCGAAGGTTTTTGTGGAGAAGCTCGGGAGAAGCCATCTGTCGAAGATTAGGACCGTTTCTGGCGCAACCGTTTCTTCAAAGCCTGAGATCTTATCGGAGATCGAAGATTTCTATGGCAAATTGTATGCGTCTCACGCTCCTCAACCCGATCCCCGGAACCACGATCCGCGTGCCAGCCTAACACGACACCTCTCCGGCGATGCTAAGCTTTTGACTCTGTCGAAACCTGGGCTGTTCTGGAAGCTCTGCAGCGATGTCAGGTCGATTGGCGAGACGTCGAAGTGATGAGAGGATTATACGAAGCCGCCTTTATGTCCGTGATTCCGGGAGGTCAAACAAGACCAATCCAACTGCATCGAGTTGTGCGACAGGGGGATGTTCTTTCCCCGAAACTGTTCACAAATGCTTTGGAGTACGTCTTCAAGACCTTAAACTGGGCAGAATGTGGCATAAACATTAACGGCGAGTATCTCTCACACCTTCGTTTCGCCGACGATATCGTTATATTGGCCGAGTCGCTGGAGGGTTTGCGGGAGATGCTGCACAGTCTAAATGAATCCTCCGGGCCTTAGGATGAGCTTGGACAAGACGAAAGTCATGTTCAATGAGCACGTTCTCCCTAGGCCTGTTAACGTCGATGGCAAAACTCTCGAAGTCGTGCAAGAGTATGTCTACCTTGGGCATGCTTTGCAGCTAGGTCGACAAAACTTCGAAAGGGAAGCCGATAGGAGGATTCAATTAGGATGGGCAGCATTTAGGAAGCTTCGCCATATTATTACGTCGTCTATACCGCAGAGTTTGAAGACGAAAGTCTTCAACCGATGCGTTCTCCCCGTGATGACCTACGGGGCCAAAACGTGGCCTCTTAATTTACGACTGGTCCGCAAGTTTGCCGTAGCTTAACGTGCTGTGGAGCGTGCTATGCTGGGTGTTTCTTTGGCAGATAGGATTCGAAACGAAGACCTTCGCCAGAGAACTAAAGTTACCGATATCACGCGAAGAATAAGCACGTTGAAGTGGCAATGGGCTGGTCACGCACTCAGAATAACGGATGGCCGATAGGCCGTTAAGGTTCAAGAGTGGAGGCCGCGCTTAGGTAGACGAAGTGTTGGTCGGCCATTAACCAGATGGGAAGACGATCTCCGTGCAGTGGCAGGTCCGCGTTGGATGCTAGTAGCAAGGGATCGGTCGTCTTGGCGTTCGTTGAGGGAGGCCTATGTTCAGCAGTGGACGGATAATCATCATCGGTTCAAGACTTTCGTCTTCAAACTCTGCGGTATAGACGACGTGAGAATATGGCGAAGCTATCTAAATGCTGCCCAATCTAATTGAATCGTCCTATGGGCTTATTTAGGATACTATTATTATATATTCCACCATACTTTAATCATATTATTACACCTATCAGAGTTGATACACCATGGCCTTAGACACCAGACCATAAGCGTAGCCAGCCTTGGGCTCAACGTGGGGCAACAAAGGGGTTTTTTTTAAGTAAGCCGTTTGGGCTGCATCTATGCCAATTTGTTAATCTGTAAATTTTAAGGGTTTTCGGACCCGCTTTTTGTTTTGATCGCACTTTTTTTATGTAGACTAATTTTTTGATATTATGAATGAATGAATGAATGAATATACTTTATTGTGCACACATTACTACAACATAAATAAATGGCATAATAACAAAACAAAAATTATGATTGTTGTTAATATTAGAAAAAAATGTTTTATGTTTAATTAGGCACCCTATAGGTGCCAGGGTGGGGCAAGCGCCCCAGCTTGCCCCAGTGTGGCTACGCCCATGCACCAAACAACCGCCAGTTCGAATCATGGCAACACGATTTATTTTCTTGTGCATTAATTTGATTTTGCCATATCTCCTAAAGTATTCATTTAATTTGCATGATGTAAAGGGCAAAAATAATCTTCATGAAGTGCAGATGCCAATTTACTCATTTAAAATGGGATTCATACCGCATTCGTGTAAATAACTTTCAAACTATCACGTTATAGTTGCCCATTTTGTAAAGTATTAAATGGATATAGTATAATATTCCTAAGAGATAGACATATGTTATCGCGGACTTTTTTGTAGGCCTATTTAAGATATACAATTTCATAACCATACATTATTTTGTTATATCTCAAAGGGTTTAGGCAGCGTTTTCGTTGAAAACTCCCAGACGGCCTATTTTTTCCGACACCTCCAACAATTATAGTTATAACTTAGATAATGTATATGTCGCAGTCATCTAGTTGAATCAGTCATTTGATTGTATCATTAGCGCGTTAATTAAATGACGACATTTAATTGAATGACTAGGCCGAACGTTGATTGAACAAGCGTCGCTCATCGTCCAACTAGATAGCGGATAAGCCTTTTGAACAAAGCGGACGTAAAATTAGTCAGGTGATTGGAATTTAGTTCATTTTTTTCCCACCGCGGCGTTAGTAGTCACTAAAACAAACTTGGCGTAAAACAGCTCGCGCAGATAGCTAGAAACTGATCCTATGATTATAAATTTTTCGTTTTTTTTTACCTAAACTCTCATTTCACAAGGTGACAAAGACTTAAGTTAAAAACTTTCTGGAGTCATAGAGACTTCCATATTTTAATACATTACTTTTAAAAAAATATCATATATTTTTAGCCCATCATAAGACTTAAAATACAATATAAAATCATAATGTTCATTGCTCATTTTTGTTATGTAAAGGAAACTACCTTTTGAGTTGCGAACTTATGGTCACTCTAAAAACATTACAAAGTCTGCTATATCCCATTCAACGACAATGCTAAATGAGGTTCAGTTAAGACTGATTCAACCAGATGACTGCGACATATATAAAAACTTAATAAATCTACACTAATATAATTATCTACAAAAAAGTCCGCGACACGCTATACCTATCTATGTCGAGTGAGGCACAATAACCATTTTTTTATTTAGATATTTTGAATTTTTTTTGGACTACATTTAAACGCGTTTATTTTACTCATGCTTTGGATCCTTATCAAAATAAATTATTTCATCACTAAGTACAGTTTATGTAAATAATATTTCGACTTTGAATGATTAAAATTGGACGTTCGGTTTTGAAGTTATGGCGAAATCTATCTACACTAATATTATAAAGAGGAAAACTTTGTTTGTTTGGTTGTAATGAATAGGCTCATAAAGTACTAGACCGATTTCAAAAATTCTTTCACCATTCGAAACCTACATTATCCACGAGTAACATAGGCTGAATTTTATTCTGGAAAAAAACAGGGTTCCGTAAGATATTTGGGTTTTTCAGACACGAGGTGTAAAAAATCAACCAGAAAAGTTACTTATTTTGCGTACGCTGCCTAAACTATAAGAAATAAAACCATAAAATGTTCTAATTAATTGTAGATCTTATAATTATCTACAAAAAAGTCCACGACACACTATAGTGTACAGTACAGTGTGTAGGTATACCTATCTATGTCGAGTGAGGCACAACAACCATATTTTATTCAGAAATTTTGATTTTTTTGGACTACATTTAAACGAGTTTATTTTACTCTTGCTTTTAATCCTTACTAGCTGTTGCCCGCAGCGTTGCCTGCGTTAACTAAGATTTACGACGGGATCTTAACGGGGTGATATTATATGACCTAACCTTTCTTGATAAATATGTAACACTGAAAGAACCTTTCAAATCCGACCTAAGTTCCTGTGATTACTGTGATTAAACAAACAAACTCTTCAACTTTATATATTAGTACTAGCTGTTACCCGCAGCTTCGCCTGCGTGAACTTAGGTTACGAATTTATCATGTTTGATGACGATCATTTTCCATTTCAATAATGACTAAGTTTTTGTATTAAAATTGATATATGTTATCTTGAACATAAAGACATTATATTCCTATGCAGACTTTCTGCATGCATATTTACTATTTAGGATACTATTACATATTACTCGCATCCACTGCCCTCTCAAATCACGGCAACACTATTTATTTTCTTGCATATTATTTTGATATTGCCATATCTTCTAAAGTATTCATTTAATTTTCATGATGTAAAGGGTAAAAATAATCTTCATTATGTGCTCCAGCTAATTAACTGATTTAAAATGATAAGGATTCATACCGTATTTTTGTAAATAACTTTCAAATTATCGCGTTATAATTGTCCATTTTTTAAAGTATTAAGTGGATATAGTATGATATCCCAAACAGATAGATATATGCCATCGCGGACTTTTTTGTAGACCTATTTAAGACACACAATTCCACAATACATTATTTTGATATATATCAAAGGGTTTAGGCAGCGTTTTCGTCGGAAACTCCTAGACGGCCAATTTTTTTCCGAAACCTCCAACAATTATTGTTGTATCTTAGCCAATGTATAAAGAAACTTAATAAATTATGTACATAAACCTTCCTCTTGAATTGTCCTATCCAATAAAGTAAACCGCATCAAAATCCGTTGCGTAGTTATAAAGATTTA
This sequence comes from Lycaena phlaeas, assembly GCA_905333005.2. Classification (NCBI taxonomy): domain Eukaryota; kingdom Metazoa; phylum Arthropoda; class Insecta; order Lepidoptera; family Lycaenidae; genus Lycaena; species Lycaena phlaeas. Next base: position 17,642,200 of record HG995168.1, on the reverse strand, counting down.
AGCGTACAAAGGGATATAGGGACAGAAAAAGCGACTTTGTTTTATAATATGTAGTGAAGATATGAAGCTAAAGAGTTTGTTTATTTGAACGCGCTAATCTCAGGAACTATCGGTCGGATTTTAATGAAACATTTCAGTGTTCGATAGCCCATTTATCGGTAAAGATATATCATCCCGCTAAGATCCCGTTGTAAATCTTAGTTAATTATGTAGTGATATGAGTAGGAAATGTCTGATTACTTTGTAAAAAAAATAATTTTATTTTTTTGTTTTTTCTTTTATTTAACTAATGATTGTAACTATCTATTATAAACATAAAAGTGTATGCATTTATGCTGGTGGTTACGCTTTTTTATTTTGAATAAGTATAACACCCATGTTTACTCTGCTCGTTGCGTATAACCATGCATCTTTCTGTGAGCAAAAATGGTTGATGGCGCGTGTGTGTGTGTTACCGTATCGCGCGTAGATATGCGGTTGTGTGAGTGAAATCGCATTTTTAAATCGTACTAAGACCGCGCCTTAAGTCAGCTATATGTTCTTTAACACCGTCGCTATACTAAGTCAGCAATCTGTGACCATAGCCTAGACAAATCCTCGCAAAAGAACACCGATTCCAACCAAGGATGATTCGCGAGGCTATTGAAATTAAAAAACATCCTAATTTCAATAGAGAAGATGGCTGGCCATTACCACCTGCTTGGGATCCCATAATAAATATAATAAAATCAAAATCCAAGCATAACATGTCACAGACTAAAGACTTAGTTAGCACCTTCTGCATAGATAGGACTAAATAAAATATTGTTGTATCATAGGGTAGTTTCCAATAACTTTGTAACAGTAGGACGTCTGACACCTCAGTCCTCCCGTGACCATGGTTGCTGTAAAGTTTCCGAAACGTCGGGCTTGTAAAAAACTAAATAAACCGCGATAAAATCCGTAAAAGTTGTTTCATTATAATGAGTGAAATTCGCGTAAACTTAAGAAAACAATAAGGGATATTTATTAGGTTTTTTTCGCGGATCGGGCTTAGCGGCCGGCCGGTGCCCCATTGGGGGGATAGGAAAAAGGAGGGCAACACATCTGCATAACTTCTGGTTATGTGGATGTTAATGGGCGTCGATAGTCACAAGGATTCGACTGTTCGTTTGCCCTCCTATGATATAAGAAAAGCCTGCTTAAAATAAATTTGGTATTCATTATATTATGTATTTCAGACAAACGCATAGAAAAATCTATTGTTACCTAACAGTGCCAAAAGCGAATTAATAAAACAAAAAATTATTAATATTTATATTATAACATTAATATTTATTTTATATTAAATTATTACAAAAAGTTCTTATATAAAAATAATGTTACCAATATGACTTATATGACCAATATGATTAACGAAATTGCAGAATTTCTCTCCCTTCCACAATACGTGCATGCACACCGTGCAAGCTTTTGAAAGCTTGGGAAGCTTCAAAAGCAAACACTGCAGATTTCTGGCAATTAATTATTGAATAATTTCGCTATACAGGTATAAAATAACACCAAATTAGAATACAGTACCTGGTAACCGAGCATTTGCTCGGTACTCTTAGTGATAAATACGATAAAATTTTCCTTCCAAAAAAAAAACAATGATCTTGAAAAAAGGAAAAAAGATTCGGACTGGAGATTCGAACCGATTTAACTGCCTAATTTCACCACTAAGCTACCTTGACATATTATTTGACAGCGAAATTTACGTTTGTATGCTAATCATATTTTATCGATTCCTCAAAACACGGATAAAAAAAAGTTTTCTAAAAATTTGTTCTAGCTGGGTCGATTTATCGCCGTTTTCAGCGCATGTATACAAAATTTCATGAAAATCGTTGGAGCCGTTTCCGAGATCCCGATTCTATATATGTATATACAAGAATTGCTCGTTTTAAGGTATGAGATATTATGATGACCTAGAAATTTTATGATGCACTTCAAAGCATCCTATACAGACTGTTACTTTGTTTTTGTACTTTGGTTATTTTAATATATATGTACTGAACCGTATGAAGTAAACCCAACTGACAACTGATATATAATGCGCCTCTGCGTAAATTGTTGAGAAATTCCCTCGGCTGTCTATGGTCTTCATAATCAGACCTGTATGGACACTTCTTACCCAAATCCCGCCTTTAACAAATACATAATATATTACTACAGAATA